>CM062817.1:1808416364-1809731823 GCA_031772625.1 Pinus tabuliformis
TTGTAGTAGAGACCCATATCAAACAGTTAATGTGGTTGGTGGTCCATTATGACCCCTCCACACATAGGATATCAGATATTTTTGTAATCAACCTCCATATATACCCAAAAAGAAGATGTAATGAGGGTTGATGGATATTGTTCTGATGTAAAGTTCAACTTCTGGAGACTGTAACTACTGTGATACCTGCAGCGTCTGGTCTTCATTTTCAACTAATGCAAGCTTCTTTTGCTGTTAATTGCTCACTTTCCACTTCTTCTTTGTTCCAGGTTGTGCCTGTTATACATTTTTCATGTGCTCTTTATGTTTAGCATTAGAGGGGCTGTCATCCCACCTCTATGTTAAGATCTAGTATGTATCATTGAGTGTGTATGCAAGTTGCTGTTATTTTAATGCCAGAGATCTGTCATCTTGTCTGTGCATTAGGAAATAGATTTACAGACCTTTTAACTGGTTGCAGCCGGCCATCATAGGGTCCTGTGCATCTGCTGGTGTGGTCAGTATTCTCCATCTTCACCTATTCCTCAAACTGTGAGTAATTGGTGGTCTAAAGCCTTGTAGTTTGGGGGTGTTCACCCATGTCTGGGGTTAAGCATAGTAGAAGTGGTTATCTGGCTTGAATATGAATCATTCCTTCCATTCATCCACCATTTTCCAACAATTTCGTTGAGTTTGTAATGTTCTCGAGCATCTCTGAGATACAACCTAGGAGAGTTTCTACGGTGATAACAGCTATCTTCGAAAACCCTTCGACAAATCTACGATAATACCCTTCCATGCCCATGAAACTTCATATTTCATGAACATTGGTTGGTGTTGGCCATTCCATGATGGCCTCGATCGGTCTACTGCAATACCATCCCCAGAGATAATGTACCCAAGATAATGAATCTTGGTTTGGTAAAAGGAACACTTTGACAACTTCCCGAATAATTGGTTTTCTCTAAGACATTGTAGAACTATCCTCAAGTGTTCGTCATGCTCTTCTGGGGTCTTTGAGCAGATCAAAATGTTATCGATAAAGAATTGTACAAACTTGTCTAAGTAATCTCTAAATATTTCGTTCATCAAACTCATGAAAACACCCGGGCATTTGTCATTCCAAGGGATAAAACTACAAATTCATAATGCCCAAATCTTGTCATAAAGGTTGTCTTTGAGATATCTTATTCCTTGATTCTCAACTGATGATATCCCGACCTCAGATCTATCTTTGAAAACACAAATGCCCCCCTCATTTGATCAAACAAGTCATCTATCCTTAGCAGAGAGTATTGGTTTTTTTATCGTCACTTTGTTCAACTGGCGGTAGTCAATGCATAGTCGCCAAGACCCATCCTTCTTCTTAACGAAAATCACAGGGGCTCCCCATGAAGATATGCTAGGTCATATGAACCCCAAGTCGAACAATTCCTTTAATTGGATATGCAATTCCTTTAGCTCTGGAGCTGACATATGATAGGGTGCCTTTGCAATAAGCTCAGTCCATGGTTTAAGGTCGATGGTGAAATCAATTTCCTTTTTTGTGGGTATCCTGGGTAGTTCTTCGGGGAATACATCCTTAAATTCAATAAGAAATGGATGTTTATCAAGGTTTTCATAATCACCCTTATCGTTTAGAGCTAACACCAAGAACCTTTGACATCCCTTTCGCCTATATTTCATTAGTCGCATGGAGGAGATGAACCTCAGGGACACCCCTCGATTCCTTCCCCTTAATGATTTTATTTGGCCGCCATCCTCTGTGAAATGTAGAATCTTGTCTAAGAATGTAATGATTCTGATAATGTTAAACTAGCACAACCATGAAGGGTAAATGACTAGAATAATGCAAGAGTTATTTGAGATGTTATTTACATTCAGGTAAAAATAACATATCTACCAAGAGTTGTTGCCCACCATTATTTATGCAAGTTATTTTTGTTTTTATTTTTAAGCATAATTTAGCTTAAGAATGTAAATACGTGGATTTACCATGGTTAATGCCCACCAAAATTTATGCAAGTTGTTGAGCAATTTTAGGTAAGAAATCTATTAATGTTGTATTTAAAAGAATCCAACTATATGACCAAATTGCACATTAATGTAAAATATTTTTATAACTTACGGATGCTATTACCATATTGTAACACTATTACCATATTATAATATCTCAACTCCAATATATTGTAATTTATAAATGACCATAATGAACAATTTTAGTAAAAATAGATGCCTTGAAAACCTTAGGCTCAGCTTTATTTTGCAAAAACTTTAAACACTAATCACAAGTAAGTTAAAATATGTATATATGATCTACTTTAAACTCAAACAAAAATCAATAAAATATGTCAAAAGAAACGGAAAATTTATTACCATTTAATTATGTTCTAATACAATTTTAAAATACAATACTATCAAAAATACCCCAAGGAAAAGTATTAAACTTTTACTATATTTTCAAGTACTAAAAGGAAAATGTAGTAACTATATAATTTTAAAATAAGAAACAAAGTTTCATAAATCAAGAATTCCATGAATACTCGGTAAGGCCAACACAAACAATGTATGAAATGTACAAACACAAACAATGTATGAAATGTACAAAATTTCATAAATCGGTAATTCCATGAATACTAGGTAACGCAAGCGCCAACACAAACAATGTATGAAATGTACAAAATTTCATAAATCGGTAATTCCATGAATACTAAGGCCAGCACAAACAAAGTACGGCTGCCCTGAAATGTATAGACTTGTGAATCACTACGAACCAGAAATCCTAATTTTAAGATTTTACACTGATATCTATAACGTCCAACATAGTTACCAAATTCAAATTTGATTTCAATTCCGAAAAATTTGACAGTATACATCTTAAATATATATATAACTTCATTGATTTTGAAATTTAAATAAATTTTAATAATTTTAATCAATATAAACAATTTTAAAACTACAATTTACTAACAAAAACCACAACCACACTTATATATTTTCTTTAAACTCTATTTTTTCAAAACTCTAAACTAAATCCATGAAATCTTATTTAAAATCCTTTTGTAATTAATATATATTTAAAACTTAAATATTCAAAACTCAAAACTACATTTGCCCTGAAATCTTATATGATATAAAAATTAATATATATATATTTAAAACACACACACATATATATATAACACTAATAACCATTAGTTTAAAAAAATAATATTCAAAACTAATTGCTCTTAACATAAATATATATAAACACAATTATATATATATATAAAAACTCAACTCAACTCAACTTCAGAATTTATTTCCTTGTTCTCTGAGCTTTTAAACCATTAAAGAAACCAGTGAAATTCAAAATTGGCCGCCATTTACCTTTATTTTACCTTTATTTTGTGTTTACAGGTCACTGCGTTTTACCATTCCAGCCATGCAAATCTGTGTCATAAACTCTAAACCATGAATTTATATCAACTCTAATCGTTGTATTTACTGGCATATATATATATATATATAACTAATAACCATTAGTTTAAAAATAATAATATTCAAAACCAATTACTCTTAACATATATATATATATATATATATATATATATATATATATATAAACACAATCATATATATAGAAACTCAACTCAACTTCAGAATTTATTTCCTTGTTCTCTGAGTTTTTAAACCATTAAAGAAACCAGTGAAATTCAAAATTGGCCGCCATTTACCTTTGTTTTACCTTTATTTTGTGTTTACATGTCACTGCGTTTTACCATTCTAGCCATGCAAATGTGTGTCATTTAGACCATGAATTTATATCAACTCTAATCGTTGTATTTATTGGCTAATGGCTACTTGGCTACTTGTTGTATTTACTGGCTAATGGCTACTTATTACCGCTGCCTATTATAAAAAATTTATAGCTCTGCTAATTTAATCAAGGACAAAGAGTTTTGTAAGATTTAAACTTAAATATGTTTCTGAGAATTCTGAGAATTCGGTGATATCTCAGTTATTTAAAATAATTACAGTAGACAATATCGTTTGCATTGATTGAAGATTTTAAGCTTAAATACGTTTATGAGGATTCGGATATCTCAGTAATTTAAAATAATTACAGTAGACAATATCGTTTGCATTGATTGAAGATTTTATTGTTTTCAGTAACCGTTCTCAAAGCTTTAGCATAATCTTAGAAATGGAAAGTTGAAAAATTAAATGGGCGAAATGGAGAAGGGAAGTCTATCGTTGTGTGATGCATAATCTTAGAAGAAATGTTTGGAGAAGCACAAAAGAGATCAAGTGCCAACAACAGATCAATGCTTTTAAATACACATGCTTTATTAAGAAACCTTCTCATCCATCTCAGTCGGATCTCAAGCCAAGCTATTAGCTATTTTTAGTAGATCGTTATTTCAGAAAAGGATTACTATTTTGTTTCTATATGTAACACGAGATTTGATTTAAATCTCCTTTGAGCTCAACTTGTTTTAATATTTCTCTGTTTTAGTTGATGTGATTTCATGTTATGAGATCTATTTCTTCTGTGGAAACTGAAAAACTCGTTGAAGATACACTGTGTTGTGGGCATGAGTACTCAGGGCTGACCATTATATATAGTACCTACACAAAACCGCCGCAAGAATTTCCAGGAATTATGGTTTCAGTGCTATGTCGACTGCAGATTTGGCGTTAGGGTTTACTTTATAAAAAAATTAAAAATGTTGTGGAGAATTTTTTTTTTGTGAGTTCAGCGATTTAATAGCCAGCACAGCAGGAGCACTACCCAACATTTATTTACGGATATTTATTTAGGCGAGTATTTGGGGAATTTGGCCAAATTTTTGTGTGAGTAGTTTTTAAACTTGATTTTTTTTATTTTTTTTAAAGAACCAAAATTTGCCAAGTTAATTCAAACTTATACACATTCAAAATTAACATTAGCATAGGTTTCATTTCATCGTAGTCCTAAAATAGAGTTGTGTTCTTCTCACAAGATGGCCATGGAAACTATGAGAACCAACGTTAGTACTATAAACAATGGATTGTTAAACTCATAAAAGAAACATTGAACCTTTTTGAAGGGAAGTTTATTTCTTTATGGAATACAAACACAAAACATTGTGGAGATGCTTATCTAGAAGCTACATATAATAATATTGATGGTTAGATTGCTCATGGAGTAAAAGTATATAAAGGATCTATTTCATGACAGCGTTTGGATTTGGTGCTGCAAAAATGATCACGAGAATTTTTGGATAGCTCATGTAAAAGATATTTTCATAAAACTAGTCATGCATGCATGGGCCAATAGGTTTCAAGGGTTCAACATGGCTCTGATACCAAGTGTAAGAACTAGTCCTATATATATATATATATATATATATATATATATATATATATATATTCAAAATAAAATACAACCAGAAGAGAAAAACATTGGGAATTCAAATTTATTAAGCACTATCTAACACATCCCTGAAATTCATTTCACTGAACATATCATAAAATTTACATATATTTAACTAAAGCCATAAAGAAATCATACAAAAGAATATTGTAACGCATAGGTACTGTTCACCAGAATATGATTCCACTTGATTTGTTGTTATTTGTCTTCCTTTGTTGTCGGTCACCTCCGAGTGTAAATGACAACGTACTTGATCTGAAAGCAATGACCCACCCGTTGACCTCCCAGCCTATTCCTTGGGTACTCTTCTTCTCCACGGACTCCCGAGCTGCAATGGGGTTGTACAATGGAGGAATGTAATAGCTAGTAGAGGAGAGCACTCCTTGGCTCAAGAGTCCCTCTCTAAAGTCCTCTACCTCACCAAACTCACTATACTTCGTAGTCACTACTCTGACATAGTCTCATCCATCCAACAATAGGGTCCCCAAAAAGTCCCTTCTCCCATGGATTGCCCCTTCTTTTATAGGAGTCCTCATAGGTGACACTTGGCATGTCATGCATAATTAATTATTTTTTATAATTCAATTGTTTGATTATTCACCCACCCATGTGTCACTCTCTCATCAGGTCTCCAAAATTATTTACTTAAATTTTAATTTAAAACTAATATTCTTCTCACCTCAACAAGATTCTTATTTCTTCTCCTAGTTGCCTCTTGATCCCCCTTTTTACTCCTTAATTTGTGTTCATTACTAAAGTTAAGTAATAAGTCAATATTTTATCCCCTATCTACTCCCTAATTTATCTCAAGTTATCTCTTAGATGAATATTCTTATGTTGGTTGTTGCCACATGGAGGTTCTCTAAATTTCTCTAAAATTTAATTTATTAATCTTATTTTAATTCATCATCCTCTTCCCTTAATTAGGTTTAACTATTTTAAGATTACTAATTATCCTTACATTTATGTCCCTCTTTCCCCTTTTTACCTAATTGAACTACATTATCTACCTAATATTTTCCAACATGGGGAGAGTAGAGTTTTTAAGGTAAAATATTGTATTTCTTCCTATGATCCTCTTAACCCAAGTTTTATTCTTGATTTAATTACCTCGGTTTCTAACATCATTTGCTCTTGATGTGAATTTACCTGGTTTTCATATCTTGATTATATTTATTAATTTGTTTATTTTTAATGATTCCAAGGGTACCAAGTTTGGTCGTGCCCTTCAAGAACTTCCCTTAAAGTTCCAAGGGTGTAATGCCTAACAGTTTATTTGTGATGCCAAGGGTGCCAAGTTGGTCATGCCCTTCAAGAAATTCCCTTGAAATTCCAAGGGTGCCACGCCTAACATTTTATTTGTGATGCCAAGGGTACCAAGTTGGTCGTGCCCTTCAAGAAATTCCCTTGAAATTCCAAGGGTGCCACACCACTTGCCCTTCAAGCATTCAGTGGCTACGAGGGGAAAGTATAGGTGCAACGACAAAGACCACTATCATCTCTTATGTTGCCTATTATAGTGAGACTAATGGTGTTGGGGATCAAGGAATCCGCCTTGATGCGTGCCCCCTGGTAAAATCCTCATGAGCGACCCAACTTTGGGACCTGCCCTCATGACATCGTGATCTTCAAGGCGAAGGTGTTTCAACCTTTCTAGCCCAAGTCACGGCAGGAGTGCTAGTGGGTGAGATCAGGGACACTGCCCCACCCCTCCCATGTAGTTCCATCCAATTGTACAACCCCATCACCCATATGTGAGTCATTCAGCCAAGCAACTAATATGTGCCTGCAATCACTAACATATCATCAGAATATAGATAAACATATATAGCAGGTTTCAAAATTGACTTAGAATTTCAAAGATAAAATAATATAAATTTTCATCAAACTAGGTGTCATCAACTTGTCATATGCGAGTGCCTCTGATGGTTTCCTGACATACTCAATATTCGTCAGTAACAAGGTTTCTTAGTGTTAATCATTGTCATAATAGCATCATTAACATCACCTAGTCATTTGCATCATTGCTCATTGTGAACCAGAACTAATGCAAGTAGGTAACATGGGGGCACATCCATCATGGCTATCATCATCATAACATCAATGGAAACATACCTATCCATCAAAGTTATCATCATCATGATATCAGTAGAGAGCATACATATCCTTTACTGCTATCATCATCATAAATTCAATAGAGACCAAACATAACCATTTATGCTACAATCATCATAGTATCAATAGAGAACATGCATAACCATTAATGCTACAATCATCATAATACCAATAGAGAACATGCATAACCATTAATGCTACAATCATCATAATACCAATAGATACATACATAACCATTAATGCTATCTTCATCATAATATCAATGGAGAACATACATAAACATCACAACCACTAATATCACAACCACTAATAATAGAGTCATATGTCTGGATCCTCAACCTGAGGTCCTCAAAGAATAAAGTGTGGGCCTTAGGGATAAATAAATGTTAATGACATATCATTGTCAGTCAACTAGAGCGGGGCACTACACTCTTGTACTTCACCTTGCTTGTCTCAAGAGCTAAACAAGGTTTCATGTGAAGCTAAACCTATGGGTGCATAACAAGCAAACAAAACAAACGAGCAAAGGATAGAAGTAAACGAAAGAAAAACAAGTACACAAATAAAAAACATGCAAGAAAAGAAAACAAGAAAGAAAACACTACTCCTACTCCTAAACTAAACAGTGCATGGGCCTACTCACATAAAGTGATATTTCCAATGCATCCATTGGTGCAATGGTTGACCCATGTTGGTGAAGGCATAGTCAACTAGAAAGATATACAAGTAAACCAGTCACAAAAAAGATATGACAATGAAGACCAACACGCTCGAAGTTTAAAAGCATCCACAGAAAAGAAACAAGTAAATGCACAAGACAAACATTTTGTGGACATACCATGGTGTTGCGACACACTGTGTGCAGATGATGAGCATGTACACTCTTTTGACCGTGACGTACAAAAAACATGAAAAAGGAAGAAAACTTATGCTTAGCAAGAGTGCTTGTTGTGAATGATTCCTCCAATGCATAAGCGATAGGATCATGTGTTTTAGGTGGAGGATGTGAAATATGTAAACTAGATTGATCTTTAATGAAAACAAGAGAGTGATAAGGAGTCTAGGGTGTTTCAACATATTTCTGATCGGAAGTGGAACTAACCTCAAGACAGTGAACACCTGACATAACCATCAGCGTAGGCTGAAGTGCCTCGACAGCTTGAGAGGTTTCCACTTCATCAACGGGTAGATAATCAAAGACCGATGGCTTAGAAAGATCAACAGGGAATGAATTAGCATTGTGATCAAATGAAGGAGTAAAGAGATCATGACAACCACAATCAGAAAACTTGAGATGTTCATAAGCATCCTCGTGATCTGACGAATCATACATAGGGGTTGATGAGAAACAAGAATGTTCACCATCTGAGCTTTCAGAAAGAAAAGATGATATATTGGGTGGATTCAGAAATAAATGTGTCCTCTCTGCAATGCAATGACAAATTCACATTCGGTGTGTTTTGTGAATGATCGGAAGTAGAAACATTCGGGGATGAATTTTCACAGGACAAGTCAGAAATGGAAGAATCACAAAAGATGTCAAAAAAAAGTGAATGAGGTGCGGATGAAAGGAGATCATCCTTCATTGCAGGTTCTTCTTCATATTCCCACACATACTAATAAAAAATGATAGCGCAAGTTGGTTGCTCAACACCAACTCCCTCAACAACTTGATCCTCGTAAGCAACAAATGTGGAGTTTGGAATGGGAGAACACAACACAATACAATCCGGAGGATCAACAGAACGAGAGGACGGAGGTTGAGAAAATGAGTTCACATGACAACCAATAGGCTTGAAAGACAAATCTACGCAGATATCCAAAGCATGTGGGTGGGAGGATGTGACAGTTCAACATATGGATTCACAACTTCTCCCACCTTGCACTGCGGAGCTAGAGTTGTTTGATGAGGAGAGGATGAAGGGTCACCAACAACCTTGTCTGTCTTGGGTTTGGAAGCTCTAAAATCAAGGTATGTTGGGAGGGTTTTGAATGATTCTAACACATGTGGATTTCAAATATGTGAAGAAGATACTGAAATCTTTCATTGAGAAATTTCCAATCAATTTCATCTTCCGAGATTTGAAAAGCGAGATTATAGAAGCAATTCCAAAATTGCAAAAGGGATTCATCAGGTTCTTTAAGTAATTCCAAAATTTATTTATTGAGTGCTTTGCAATCATAATGATGGAAGGCATGGGGAAACTCTCTGGTCATCTGATCATAAGAGTGAATGGAGGTTGCGGACAATGTGACACACCATTCCAGTGCATGCCCTATGAGCGCGTAAGCGAAAAACGAGCAGGGGACATAATCTGGGAGGACTTCATTCCTTTCACGGAAACCCATGAAGGCAACTCTGTGACTAAGAAAAGTTACTCCACCTTCGCCATCATATGTGTTACGTGATGTCATTAAGGAGATCCTCCGACACTTCAAAAACATGTCCATGAGACAGACATGTCAAAGGATTAACTGTAATGTAAGTCATGAAAGATGTCTTGGGATTCAAAATAGACTCTAAGGACTTAACTAACTGTAATGTAAGTCATGAAAGATGTCTTGGGATTCAAAATAGACTCTAAGGACTTAACTTGTCATCTCGCCATCCTTCTAGCGCCATAAATCTTGACGGTGTTAGACCTGCCAACATGTCAGGGGATCTCCCCGGTAATAAGTCCCAACTAGACCTCAAACCGTTTGGAGTAGGAGTCCCAGCAGTGGGTAGTAAATCTATGCCTTGAATGCAATAGCGCACAGAGGTAAGTGTGATATATTTGTCGAAAGCAAGTGTGTGACCTTGCAGCAAGACAAGTGAGATGCATGGGCATTCTAACATGGAGCGGAAATGGAGGTGTGTCCCTTAGAAGCATGTAATAGTATGCAGCATGAAAGGAACAGACAAGCGAAATGACATCACAAGCTGGAAAGCATAATAGTCCACAATCGAAAGTGACGGGTTAAACCAACAACACGTCTGCAATAAGATTCATACAACTACATACAAAATAGTTCATACACAGATACGTAAGTTAAATGATGCAGGAGCATGAGGCTTGAAGGCAAAAGGCTTCGAACTTATTCCAAAAATACAAAAAAAAGTACAAGCAAAGGAGTGGGATCCTTTAGCTGTCAATTGACAAGCTTTCTAGATAGGATTTTAAGCTAGAATTTAGGGATTGAATGATTTTGTAATTAATTCAAGTAGTTTTGATTTAGTTGAGAGTCTTGAGGAGAATATTAATCGGATTTGATATTGTTTAAAAATAGGCAGATTCAATCCAGTGTTTTAAGGATCTGATTATTAAGATGGACTAGTACTTATGTAAGTTATGAATGATTGAAAAAGGATTTTGATTAATTCGGCTTTTTTTTGGACATATATGATAAAAGTTGCAGAAAACATAACTCTGTGCATTTCTATGTAAAATTGGTCAATCTCAGGGGTGTTGCATCCCTCCGTAGTGTCTCTGTGTATCATTGAATTTTCGATTCGGCTTGAAAGTGTAGAGTTCTATTTAATATGGTGTGTTCGCATTTCATTTTCTCTTTCACCGTGTGTAAAGTATGGTGATCAACGACTACGGGAGTAGAAGTGTGTACATTCTTGATCCAAGTCTGAAGTCCCTTGAGCTGTAAGTTCTAATGGCCACTGTTATTTGATGGGTGTCGGGCTTTAAAATGAGTGGGCGTTAATCGAAGTACCGGACCTAAATTTTTATAAATTGGGGTTTATAAATCTTATCAGTCCCGTGAATAATATCACATCACATTGTTCACAAATGAAGGGAACTTGGTCTGGAGGATCCGCGAAATGTGACGCGCGATGTCACAGTGACCGTCAGATCGCTGCTGATTGTTGACCGTTGGATCGCCGATTTAATATCGCATCACTTTGTTTACAAGTGAAGGGAGGTGGCTTGGAGGCATTTCGAATTGCGATTGCGATGTGCAATACGAAGACCACCGATTCATATCGCATCGCAACAATTCAATAGTGGATGAACTCTAGTCTTATGCAAACTATGAAATGCGATGTGTGATAATATCGCATCACATCACTTTTGAGTAAACGAACCCCACCGCAGTGTTCTTGCGATTGTGATGTGCGATGCCAGGAGGATTGTTTTTAAAAACACTTTTCATTGCAGCTAGAGTCCAGCAGTTCCATTAATTTGCTAGAACAATCAGTTCTAGAGGTAAATGGTTGATACTCCGCCAGAAATTGAAGAGGAAATTCCGTCGGAACTTGCGGAAATTGTTTCTGGGTTTGAGCATTTTTCCATTTCGCCTGCACCCCTGCCACCATTTGTGGTATCAGAGCAGCCTACTGACATTGAACAGGATGTCAAGGATCAGAAAAAGAAATCCAACATGGCTTTCAGAGTTGGAGGAAGAGGTGGTGGTCGAAGAAGAGGAAAACCAGTTGCAAATGCTGAAGTGTTGGAAGTTGTGCAATAGATGCAAGCTAGATTGGAAGCAGTGGAAATGGGAAGAGATGCAGATGCTGGAGATGTCAGTGAACCTGAAGCTAAAGTTGCAGAAGCAGAACCTGCAGATGTAACTCCTGAAATGAGATTCTTTAGGTCAGATTGAGATCCACATCTAAGCCTAGACTTGAAGTCTCGAGCTACACAGGGAGCTTAAGCCATGAAGAATTGATAGACTGGATAAATGACATGGAAAAATTCTTCGATTATGAGGAAACAGATGAGGGAAATAAGGTGAAGTTTGTTGTCATAAAACTGAAATGACACACAACACTTTGGTGGGATGGAGTGCAAGCAGAAAGAAGAAGACTTGACAAACAACCAATTAAGGATTGGAACAGGATGGAGCAAAACTAAAAAGTAAGTTTTTGCTAAGTGACTATCAGCAAACATTAATTAGACATATGAAAAATCTTAGACAGAGGTCTATGATAGTAAAGGAATACACAGAGGACTTCTACAAAGTGATTATAAGAGCAGGACAAATCCAAGATACAGATGAGAAGGTTGCCAGATATGTGAATGGTCTTAGAATGGACATTCAAGATGAGATAAGTGTATTGTCTCCTAAAACAGTAGAAGAGGCTTATCAGATGGTACTGAAGGCTGAAGAAAAACTCATGAGGAAGTAGTCTGCCAGAAATAGAGGTACTCTCCAAGGAAGGGGAAGACAAGGTGGTATAGGAAGATCTATATCACCTAGAGATGGAGCTAGCAACAACTCAAGTCAGCATGCACCCACAGGAGGTGATACAAGTGGCAGAGGGAGTTTTTCCAAAGGAAGAGGAGGCAGAGGTAGAGGAAGAGAAGTTAGATGTTACAGATGTAACAAGCTGGGACACAAAGCTTATGAGTGCCCAGAAAATGTAGGAATGAATCCAAGGAATGCAATTGTTGCAAAAACTGAATAGGAAGCAACAAAGGTAATAGATGAAGAGAATGTACCAGAGAAATGGGAATCTTTGGTAGTTAACTAAATTTTGTTAAAACCAGCTAAGGAAATTGTTGAACCAGCGCAAAGGAAAACCTTGTTCAGGACTGTGTGCAAATTTCAAGGGAAGTGTTGTCAGATGATAATAGACAGTGGTAGTACAGATAATTTGGTCTCCACAGAAGTGGTGGAGAAGTTGAAATTGAAAACAAAGAAACATCCAACACCTTATAAGGTTTCATGGCTTCAAAAGGGATATCAGTTGGTAGTGAATGAACAATGTAAAGTAGAGTTGCAGTTGGGAAAATACAGAGACAAAATTATGTGTGATGTGATGCCTATGGATGTGTGTCATATATTGTTGGGCAGACCATGGCAGTATGACAGAGGAGCTATGCACGATGGAAAGAAGAACACATACAAATTCAACAAAGATGGTGTCAATCATACATTGCTGCCACTAGAGGAAGAGGATACATCAAAGAAACATGATTCAAAGACCCTTTTGCTGAGTGGAAAGGACTACTTGCAGCAAATGGAGGAAGATGAGGTAAGTGATGCGTTGGTTTACAAACCCGAGGTGATAATTACTTCCACAAAAGTTTCTGATTTACCAATTGAAATTCAAGAGATGCTGGAAAGTTATTGTGATATCATTGTAGATGATTTGCCTGATGAGTTACCACCCATTAGAAAAATCAGTCATCACATAGATTTGATTTTAGGAGAAAATCTACCTAATAAATCAACTTACAAGATGACTCCCATAGAGAATGAAGAGATCAGGAAACAGGTTCAGGAATTGTTAGACAAGGGACTGGCTAGAGAGAGTTTGATTCCTTGCGTAGTGCCAACAGTGTTGAGCCCAAAGAAAGATGGACATTGGAGAATGTGCACTGATTCGAGAGAAATCAATAAGATAACAATCAGGTACAGATTTCCTTTACCTAGAATCGAAGATTTGATGGATTGTTTAAGTGGAGCTAGATATTTTACAAAGTTAGATTTAAAAAGTGGTTATCATCAAATCAGAATTAGAGAGGGAGATGAGTGGAAAACTACTTTTAAAACCAAAGGAGTGTATGAGTGGATGGTAATGCCTTTTGGATTGTTGAATGCCCCTAGTACATTTATGAGACTTATGAATGAAGTACTGAAGGAATTTATTGGTAAATTTGTAATAGTATATCTGGACGATATATTATTTTACAGCAGATCTAAGGAGGAACATGTGAGACATTTGAATTATGTCTTACAAAGGCTACAACAAGAAAAATTACTGTTAAATTTAAAGAAGTGTTCATTCATGAAGAAGGGGCTGGTGTATTTGGGCTTCGTTGTTTCTGTTGAGGGGTTGAAGATGGATCCAGATAAGATCAAGGCTATTATGGAGTGGCCTTCGCCAAAAAGTGTCTTTGAGGTAATAAGATTTCATGGTCTTGCTAGTTTTTACAGGAAATTCATAAGGAATTTTAGTAAGATTAATGCTTCAATTATTGACACAATAAAGAAGGACAGACAAACATTTAAATGGACTGCTGAAGCAGAAAAGAATTTTCAGCTGTTGAAGAAAAAGATTACTCAGAAACCTATTTTGAATTTTCTTGATTTTAATAAACCTTTTCAAGTGAAGTGTGATGCCAGTGGAGAAGCCATTGGAGCTGTTTTGAGTCAGGAGGACAGGCCTATAGCTTATTTTAGTGAAAATCTTAATGAGACAAAGAAGGAATATTCTTCTTATGACAAAGAGTTTTATGCAGTGGTGCAATCTTTGAAAATTGGAGACATTACTTTATATCCAAGGAGTTCATACTATATTCAGATAACCATGCATTACAGTACCTTATGCAACAGCCAAAGCTTAACCAGAAGCATGCAAAATGGGTAGAATACCTGCAAATTTTTAATTTTGTATTAAAACATATAATTGGTCAATCAAACAAATTAGTAGATGCCTTAAGTAGAAAAAGTATAAGTTCAAGAAAGTCAAATTCAAGTGTTGGGTTTTGATTTTCTTAAAGAGTTATATGAGAAAGATATAGATTTTAAAGAGGCATTTGAAGATTGTAAGAATCATGTTTTGTTAGACAAAAGCAAGTGGCTAGATTATTTCCTGCAAGAGGGGCTGTTGTTTAAAAGAAATCAACTGTGCATACCAAGTTGTTCTATGAGGGAGAATTTGATCAAAGAGAAACATAATGGCGGACTTGGAGGGAATTTCGGTGTAGACAAGTCTTATGAACAGTTGAACAGGTTTTATTTTTGGCCGAAAATGAGGTCTGAAGTGGAAAGGTTTGTGAAAAATTGTAAAGTCTGTCAGTCCACAAAGGGAAGGAGTCAAAACAGAGGTTTGTATGTTCCATTACCTATTCTAGATAGGCTTTGGGATATGGTAAGCATGGACTTTGTTTTGGGTTTACCAAAAACTCAAAGAGGAAATGATTCAATTTATGTAGTAGTTGACAGATTTTCAAAAATGGCGCATTTTATTCCATGTTATAAAACCAATGATACTACTCATATTTCTAATATTTTTTTTAAGGATATTGTAATACTACATGGGTTACCTAAGAGCATTATTTCAGACAGGGACACCAGATTTGTTGGACATTTCTGGAGGACATTATGGAAGAAGCTTGGAACTAAATTGAGTTTCAGTTCTGCTTATCATCCTCAGACTAATGGACAGACTGAAGTTGTAAATAGAAGCTTAGGTAATCTTTTCAGAAGTCTTGCAAGTGTTCATCCAAAACAGTGGGATCAAGTATTGGCACAGGCAGAATATGCGTATAATGATTCTCCTAATAGGAGTACAGGGCAGAGTCCATTCCATATAATTTATGGAATGCACCCAAGAGGAGTGTCTAAATTGAGAGATTTGGGACAAGCTAAGAGGAGAAGTGCTAAAGAAGAAGATTTTGCTACAAAATTTCAAAAAATACATGAACAGGTAAAACAACAACTACAGGACAACAACATCAAATACAAGGGCAGAGCAAATTTGAAGAGAAGAGAAGATAATTTTGAAGTTGGAGACTTAGTTTTAGCACACCTGAGGAAGGAAATATTTCCAAAAAGGGAGTATAATAAATTAAAGTTTAAGAAAATTGTACCATGTAGAGTCTTGAGAAAATTTTCTGCAAATGCATATGAAATTGAATTACCCCCTAATATTGGAATATCTCAAATTTTTAATGTTGCTAACTTATACAGGTATGAAAAGGAATAGGAAGATGACAAAGTAGAGGATCAAGAGGAACATGAGGTTGATTGAGTAAAATAGTTGCCTATAGAAAATGAATTGTATCCAGAGAGGATTTTGGAGAAGAAATTGTTGAAGAAGACAACAGGACAGGAGTATTTTTAGTATTTGGTCAAATGGAAGGATCAACCAATTGCTGAAGCTACTTGGATGACAGATTCCATGCTACAAAAGTTGGGAAGTTTTGTAGAGAATCTCATGGAAAAGAGCCCATGAAGAATTTTGTCCTCAGGAGTCTAATGCATGAGCATGAGGCTTGAAGGAAAAAGGATGCGAACTTGTTCCAAAAATACAAAAAAAGTTACAAGCAAAGGAGTGGGATCTTTTAGCTGTCAATTTACAAGCTTTCTAGATAGGATTTTGAGCTAGAATTTAGGGATTGAATGATTCTGTAATTAATTCAAGTAGTTTTGATTTAGTTGAGAGTCTTGAGGATTAGATTTGATATTGTTTAAAAATAGGCAGATTCGATCCATTATTTTAAGGATCTGATTGTTAGGATGGACTAGTACTTATGCAAGTTATGAATGATTGAAAAAGGATTTTGACTGATTCGGCTTGTTTTTGGCCATATATGATAAAAGTTGTAGAAAACATAACTCTGTGCATTTCTGTGTAAAATTGGTCATTCCCGGGGGTGTTGCATCCCTCCGTAGTGTCTCTGTGTATCATTGAATTTCCAGTTCGACTTGAAAGTTTAGAGTTCTATTTAATATGGTGTGTTCATGTTTCATTTTCTCTTTCGCCGTGTGTAAAGTCTAGTGATCAGCGACTACGGGAGTAGAAGTGTGTACATTCTTGATCCAGGTCTGAAGTCCCGAGAGTCGTAAGTTATAATGGCCACTGTTATCCGAGGGGTGTCGGCTTTAAAATGAGCGGGCATTAATCAAAGTATCGGACCTGAACTTTTAT
Organism: Pinus tabuliformis; assembly: GCA_031772625.1. NCBI lineage: Eukaryota > Viridiplantae > Streptophyta > Pinopsida > Pinales > Pinaceae > Pinus > Pinus tabuliformis. Next base: position 1,808,433,452 of record CM062817.1, read on the forward strand.
AAATTTGGGTTTATAAATCTTATCTGTCCCGTGAGTAATATTGCATCACATTGTTCACAAATAAAGGGAACCTGGTCTAGAGGATCTGCAAAATGCGACATGTGTTATCACAGTGATCGTCAGATCGCTGATGATTGTTGACCATTGGATCGCCGATTTAATATCGCATCGCTTCGTTTACAATTGAAGGGAAGTGGCCTAGAGGTATTGCAAATTACGATTGCGATGTGCAATACGGAGACCGTCGATTCGTATCGTATCACAACAATTCAATAGTGGATGAACTCTGGTCTTATGTGAACTGTGAAATGTGATGTGTGATAATATTGCATCGCATCACTTTTGAGTAAACGAACCCTGTCGCGGTGTTCTTGTGATTCCAATGTGCGATGCCAAGAGGGTTGTTTTTTATAAACACTTTTCATTGCAGCTAGAGTTCGACAGTTCCATTAATTCACTAGAACAGTCAGTTTTGGAGGTAAATGATTGATACTTCGCCAGAAAGTGAATAGTGAATTCCGCCGAAACTTGTGGAAATTGTTTCTGGGTTTGAGCGTTTGTCCATTTTTCTTGCACCCCGGCCACCATTAAATAACATACATTGCTAAAGCAACCAGAATAATCCAACTACAATAACAACATATGCATGAAAATTTGTTGGCTTTGTTATATATATTAATTGAAACTTCCATCCATACATACACCATTGACAGCCACTAGTCCCAATAGTGGAACATTACATTCAACCTCGCCTACTCCTCCAAAGAGATGTACTCGCTTTGAACTGTGGAGAAGCCAAGACTTGTCACAATACTCTCCAACCCTTCTCTAAGCAATGCCTAACCAAAATATTGGCTCCCAAAAACATGTTCTATGAGTTATGAGGTTCTATTTATAACAAAGGGTGGGGTGACCCTTGATATTCCCCTTTGTGACTCTTGGACTACCCTCATGACTCTTCACATTACATAGTGATTGTTCACATTCTACTAGTGACACTTGGAATTTCACTTACAACATGTTTTCAATAATATACATTTTCCACATGTACCCATGAGAGACAAAATAGGCTAGAGACAGCCTAACAAGACAACACACTATGACTCCGAGGTTTGGGGAAAGTCCAACTCAGTAACACCCACTTGATGCTTCTCAGTCATTTACCGATGCTAATCTTGGTGTTGTGTTGTGATGTCCCCAAACTGCTTAATGTTTTCTGTCTGAAAATGGACTCTTGCTTCCATGGCATCCGAGCATGTGGTCTTGGAACCTGTGTCCATCTCATCTTGAAGTATGAGTTGCACTATCTTGAGCGTGGTTGGACCACCAATGTACTTCTGCATGTTGTCTACACTCAACTGTATGTCATCACTGGTGGCCTTGCGCATCAACTGCTCGATGTACATGTCAATCTCTGACCGGAATTGGTTCTCGTGCTTATCTTTGGTGAGGGAACATGCATCTGTTCACTCTCTTCCTCAACTGATGGTTGTTCTGACTTATCAATCTGTATGGGCTTTTTTTTCTCTGTCATTGTGCCTTGCCTTTGTTCTTCTTCCCATTTCTTCTTCTCAGTTTCTATTCTTCCTTCGACTCTTGTTCTACTTGCTGTGATCTCAGTTCTACTACCCGCAAGCTCTTCTCTTTGCCCTGTTGTCCATGTCCTTTGCTTCCTATTGATTCTACTATCAAAGCTACCTGCACGAAGAGTGAACACGCTTTCGCTTTGCATCTTTGTTCTCCCTTTGTTTTGTTAGCAACTTCTTCTTTCCCTGTTCATATACTGGATTTTTGCCTTCTGCCACTACTGTTGGTCTTGCTTCCATTTTAGTGTTGAGCATCTACATATATTGGCAAGTAAATTGGCGCTTGTTCAACTACTTCCCCGGTACTGCCTTTAGCGGTTTCTCTTGAAGCAGTTCCCTTTGTTGCCATGGTACAATGAGCACTAGAGAGAAGCGCTTCACGAGTGTGGTACCTTTGGGACAGAGCAGACACTCATGGAAAGCAAGCATTAGCTCTTACAAATCCGACTTCACAGCATGATCAAGCAGCAATCTAGGCATCTGATGAGAGGGATAGGGAAATTTTTACTGACAGGGGTGATTGACTGATTGTTGGAACTGCGCACTACATAGTCCCAACAGTCAGTGAGGAAGCTTGGTGACTGGAACTACACAATGTGCAATTCAGTCTGGGACAGGACCTGGGAGAGACTGCGGATTGCATAGTCTCAGTGACCAAGCCAAAAGACTAGCTCCTAGAACTGTGCACTGCACAGTTGGAGCCAGCCCAGGACAAGCTCTGCATAATTCCATAAGCCAAGGCAGAGGCCTTGAGGTTCCAGATTGTGCATTACATGCAAGTGAATATGAGATCTGGGTAGGGGGACCCCAGATCTATCCATGGGGAGTGTGCAAACAGGCAGATCTGAAAGATGATGCACGGATGAGTGCATATTTGGTTAAGTGTAGATGTATGCATGTGAAACAAGTGTAGCAATCAATTAAAATGAAAGAACTTGAAGCGTGTGAAGGGAGTCGCCGCAACAGCAACTGTTGGTGCAAAAAGGGAAAACTCATGTGACACTTGGGGAAGGAAATGTATAACTTGAAATAACACTTCTACAAGCTAAAACAAGTTAAAACGCCAATGGTCATTCAACAGCATGAGAGAAACAACAACCTCACAAGCTAAACAAACAAAAGCGACATAAAAAGCAGAAAAAGGTGATAAAAGCAAAACTCACCCCAAAAAGTGATGACAATGCTCTGATGGCTCATTGATTTCCTAGTGAAGCTAGAGCTTGGTGATTGAATGCATAAGTGAGATCTATAGGCATCCAGTACATAGATTTGAGCAAATGAAGTTCATGACGCATATGATCCAGATCAAGGACAACAGTGGCACTTAGCAGAAAGTTCTGAAGATGGAAATGTGTCACCTTCAGGAAACTAATAATAGATCCCTACTTCCCAGGGATGCTTTTCCTTTTAGCTTCTTTCTTTTCGGGAAGGGTTGCCATACATGCATGGAGAAATTGCGCAGTTATGGAGCGAATCAGGCAACCTTCCGGCACATGCATCGGACAGTAGTTGAGGGAATGCTTTTGCACAATTCCTGGGCTAAGTATCTCTGGCTATCTCTCATGCTCTGCGCAGTTTCCCAACTGAAGACAAGTTGTCATTTGGATCTACGCAGTTTGGAGCTTAAGCTCACTGTTGGGATGTTCTGCACAATTATGGAGAGAAAGACAGACAGTAAAGTAAACAGAATGGAAGATACACCCTCAGAAGAGGCTGAGGAAGTACAAGGCTCAGAGGACTCAGAAGAAGAAGGTGAAATAGGTGAATCACAAACCTCGGCCAGAAGATCTTTGAGGGGCCGAAAATCAGCCCGTGAGAAAAGAGAGCAGGAGACATACAAAGACAAACTGCAAGGAAGCCAACCCACCCTCGAGAAACTCCTGGCTAAAACTCCGAAGATGAATAGAAACCCGCCCCAGAGCTCTAAAGGAGCTCTCCATTCCAAAAATAAGTGATGAGGATCGTCTCCTGGAACTGTAGGGGTATGGGGAGCAAAATCAAAGAAGAAGCTGTCAAAAGTTTGATAAGATCTGAATATCCTGACATATTCCTCATCCAGGAGACTAAAATGGAGGACAAGGCCTTCCTCCATATCGGCAAAAATCTGTGGAAAAGAAGTGAAGGGCAAGCTGTCTCAGCCAGGGGTGCCTCAGGAGGCCTGGGTACCCTTTGGAATGCAAGCAAGTTCACAAGGGTGAAAGAGATCGCCAACACCCATTGGTTGTTCTCAAAACTGAAGCACGTTGAATCAGATGAGACTCTTTGTCTCTTTAATGTGTATGTCCCAGTCAGTGCAGGAGAAAAAAAGAATTGCTGGGATTCTATTAGAGAGCTGGCAGACTCTGAAGATTTAGCAAATATCATCATCGCTGGAGATCTAAATCTCACTTTAACTATGGCTGAAAAACGTGGAGGGAGCATAGTAAGGGATCCAGCGCGAGAATGGGTTGAGGATCTACTCCAGGACTGGGACATGATCGACATCAAACCATCGTCGGGCAAATACACCTGGTCCAACAAAAGGCTCGGTCCAGGCCACATCGCTGCAAGGTTAGACAGATTTCTTGTTCAAAGTTCTTTTCTTCTTCTTGGTCTAGATTCTAGAATGCATATTCTCCCCTGTAGTGTCTCTGATCACAGGCCCATCAAGCTTGAACTTTTGGCTCACTGGGATAAAGGCCCCATTCCTTTTAAATTCAATCCTCTCTGGATCAAGGAGCAATCCTGCTTGCAGTTAGTAAAAGATACTTGGAAGCAACCAGTTAATGGCTCTGCGTTCTTTGTATGGGAGGAAAAACTCAGGAGAGTGAAGGCTGCTTTAAAAGTTTGGGCAAAATCTCTCCCAAATCCTGCAGTGGAAAGAAAGAAGCTACAAGAACAGCTAGAGACCCATCATCTTAACTCAGAAAATGAAGAGATCACAAAAGAAATTCTCGAAAAAGAGGCGGACCTTCAGCAAAAGCTGCTTAAAGCAAGCCTGGCTGAGGAAGAGTACTGGAGGACCAAATCTCGCAGGCTTTGGCTTAAGGCAGGCGATAGGAATTCATCCTTCTTCCATAAGCAAGCCCAAGCACGGAAAAACTTCAACTCCATCACCGAAATCAGGGAAGAGAACATAAAAAATGCGGCCTTCCACCACTTCAAAAATCTATATAGCGAAATAGAGGGACAGGGTCAAATTCCATTGACTGTAAATGAGGTTCCCACGCTGATATCTAACAGAAAGAATCAGTTCTTGGAAGCAGAAGTCACAAATAACGAAATCAAATCCGCCCTCTTCTCTATGGAGCCGGACAAGGCCCCGGGCCCAGATGGCTTTACTGCCAGATTCTTACAGAACTGTTGGCAGATAGTCGAAAAAGATTTGTGCAGAATGGTCCGGAAATCTCAAACCTGTCAGAAAATAGGGGGAAGCACTAACTCGGCTTTCTTGGCTCTTATCCCCAAGGAAAGAGGCGCAAATTCCTTCTCCAGATTTCGCCCTATATCCCTTTGCAATATAGGCTATAAACTGATAACAAAAGTGATTGCGAACAGATTGAAAACAATTCTCCCTGACATTATCCCAGAGAATCAGGGGGGCTTCATTCAGGGAAGACAGATTGTGGACAACTATATACTGGTTCAAGAGGCGATTCATTCAAGCTTGGCCCGGAAAGAGAAAGGAATGGTTGTCAAACTCGATCTTGAAAGTGCCTTTGACAGGGTGAGGCATAGATTCTTGCTGGAGGTCCTTCACAAATTCGGGTTTGGGCATAAGTTTATCAAATGGATCAAGGCTTGCATCAGTGAGCCATGGATTGCCCCACTGGTGAACGGGAGAGCCACGGACTTTTTCAAAGCCTCAAGAGGGCTGAGGCAAGGGTGCCCTCTCTCCCCCTTGCTCTTTGTCCTCCAAGCCTCAGTTTTAAGCTTCCTCTTGAATAGAAAACAGTCAGAGCAAGAAATAATGGGAATAAACATTGCAAGAGGAGTAAAAAGCATAAATCATGCGTTGTTCGCAGATGACTCTCTGTTGCTGGGTGCCGCCTCATTGGTCTTGGCTAATCGATTTAAAGAGGTAGTGGACGACTACTGTGCAGACTCAGGAAGCAAGCTCAACAAAGGCAAATGCCATGTCTTCTGTTGGAATATCTCCGCCAGATCGATCCAAGCCATTTCTAACTGTTTTGGTTTCGCAGCCACCTCTACTTGGACTTCATTCAAGTACCTGGGGCTCCCTGTCTTTCAAAAAAGGGCTCTCAGCAGAGAATGGATGCCGCTGTTGGAAAAATTCAAAGCCAAAATTCAGTCCTGGGGATATAATTGGCTCAACCTAGCAGGTAAGACAGTACTGATAAAATCAGTTTTGAACAGTCTACCCATTTTTCAGGCAACAGTGATGATGGCTCCCATGGGCATAATGAGGAAGATGGAGGCTTACATAAAAAAAAAAATTCTGGAAAGGTGGCAAAGCCAACGAGAAGAAAATCCCCTTATTAAGCTGGAACACGATCTCTCTACCCAGAATCGAAGGCGGTTTAAATTTTAAAAACCTCAGCAATCAAAATACAGCCATGGGTGCTAAATTGGTATGGAGGATCATCGCTCCAAAACCGGGTTGGGCACAGCGTGCACTGTGGAAGAAATATTACGGAGGGCAGAGAACACGCTGTCTGAATAATTCAAAGGCAATTGCAGGTTCGATGATTCATAAACTATGTGAAAAATCCGCAGCCCTTATCAAACAACACGCACACTGGATCCCAGGTAATGGTCAGCGCATTCAAATTTGGGATGATAGCATCATGGGCAGTGAACCGATTGCTGAAGACCGATCCTTAGCCGCTCTGAAAGATTGGATGAACGCTGAAGGTATTAAAACTCTGTGGGATTTATCCCTCTGGGATAATGACGATTGGTGGCGATGGAAGCACCTAGAGGTGCCATCGAATCTTGCTAATGAATATGCTGTCTTTCTTTCCCATCTGAAAGGCAAAGCCCCAATGAACAGAAGGAAAGCAGATAGCCGAGGTTGGGGTCCGATCCCTGGTAAATACACTGTTTCGCAGGGATATTTCCAGCTCTCCCGCTATCCTAATGCACCGCCCGATCCGAGGCCTTGGCAGGGGATCTGGTCTTCAACAACGCTGCCCAAAGTTGACACCTTCTGCTGGCTACTATGTCACCACAGAATTCTGACAGAAGATAGGCTCAGGAAAAGAGGATACTTAGGGCCATCTCGCTGCTCGCTGTGTGAGGAACAAGAGGAAAATGCCTCCCACATGATGCTGTCCTGCAAATTCGCTGCAGATTTGTGGAAGGAGGCTTTAGGCCCATGGAGCATGAATTTTGGCCCTTTCAATCACTGCTCAGAACTGTTCTCTAATTGGAAGCGAATGTACCCTGGTGGCACTGTTCAGAACTCCCAAATCAAAGATGCATGGCTCGCCCTGCCCAAGTTAATCTGCTGGCATATCTGGTTGGAAAGAAACCAAAGGATTTTTAAGGACAAGAAGAGCGCTTCTAAGATAATCTGGGTAAAAATTAAAAGTCACCTCAAAGATTGCATGGGAGACCAGATTAACATGAAGGATCTCACTGAACAAGAAATAGTCTGGGGTGCCTCCCTGGATCTCCAATTCTCAGATAATGTAAAGACCCCCTCTCCCCCCTTAAAGCCTTGGCAAATCCGCCTTAAAGACACAGAATTTGCTGAATTCTGCACCAAAAAGGCGAGGAAAGCTCTCTTTTTTGACGGTGCAGCTAAAGGCAATCCTGGCAATTCTGGAGCTGGTGGTGTTATTAAAAGTGCAGAGGGTATAACGGAAGCTAGATATGCTTGGGGAGTGGGCATCAACACCAGCATTCAAGCTGAAGCTCTAGCTCTCCTCCAGGGACTCAAGGTGCTTAAGAATTTGGGAATCAAAGACGCAGTAGTTTTTGGGGATTCTCAGACTATTATAAAGGCCATTGTGGACAACTCCTCTCCCTCAGATTTAAGACTATCTAGATTGCTGAGCAGAATTAACTCCCTTACATACTCCTTCCAGAAGTTGGAATTTCTTCACATAAAGAGGGATAATAACAAAGAAGCAGATGCCGAAGCCAATAAAGCAGTTCTCCTCCCTCTCGGAAATTATATAAGAGACGGAGAAGAAGGCTGGGATCCCATCCCCTAGCTGCCCGATAAGAATGTTTTACTGTCTACTTCTAAAGCAGTTTGTTTGCATCTATAAATTAGGACAGATAGAGAATTCTGCAAGAAGTACAGAATGTAAAATCTGCAAGATCATTAGGAGGATAGTTATATGGTTCCTGGATGAGGCGAAATCTGAGCCCTTCCTTCCATTTTGTAATCTGAATTGAGGCATTTCAGCCAAGAAGTAATATATCAGTCTAACCGTTCCTGTTAAATATATATATATATATATATATATATATATATATATATATATATAATTTTTTGCATTATTTTATAAAAATTTTCAGAAGCTTGACGCTTCGTATGGCCGAAGTGCCGTCCGAAACACGGTCCGGAAAAAACTGAAATGCGGTTCGGAAAAACAGAAACGCGTTTCGGGCAGACGCTTCCTGAAATTTCCAAGAAGCGCCGAAATGCATTTCGGTTTTTTCAAAGCGCGTTTCGGGAGGCACTTCCCCAGGCATCCGTACGGATCACGTTTCAGGGGTTAGATCCGAGGGGGGACATTTCCTGCAACACTAGCTAAAATATTGAAGTGGATTTGAGGGGTTGTGCCCCCGTTTGGAGGTTTTCCACTCATCTTTGTGGGGACAGCTTGCTTTGGATGGCTAGAGAATTCACCATGTAAGATGGTGGAGACACCCTTCTTTGGGTTGATTTCATTATACATGTGACATGGACATCCCTTTTTTTGTGTATTTTATATTTAATTAATTAGAAAAGAGGGTTTTTACCCCCTCCGTAGGTTAGAATCTAGATTAATCGCTTTCACTTAAGAAATTAATATTTTAATATAAAGGAAGTTAAGCATATCTTTATAAATAAAGACATTTCCTCATTTGCAAATCATGGTTGGATTGGGGGTGAAATTCCTTAACAAGTTCAAATTTCTGAAATTTTGTTGAAGTTTTTTTGTCTGAAATTTCGCACTATTAATGGAAATTGATGGAAGACCAATACACCTCATTGAGGGGATAATTTGCAGATGAATTTTGCACCTTCATGATGTTCATGGCTAGGGTTTAGGGATGCTACAAGATTTCTTCAGTGAGTGTTCTCTCTAAGTCTTGTTGAATTTATTCCTTAAATGAGTATCAATGAAAATGTGCTTCTATAGAGAAGAGGGTACATTCTCTAATTCTTGTTCTTTGGTATATCCTCTCTTTTAAACCTCTTGTAGAATTCTAGTAGAGAAATATTCACTTGAGTTTAGCTTGAAGCTTGTAAACTCTACTAGGATTAGTAGTCGAACAACCCTAGTCATCACCTTGGATCCATTCACACATTCCCAAGGGACACCTAGTTGACCCCATATGTTCAATTAAAAGACACTAGTCTTTGATCCTCCCATCTACTTTCATACCCTAAAGTTTTTACAAAACCATTTTGCTAGATTTACTCTTCATCTCTCTTTGAAACTCATTGCCTTAAATCCCATCAATAGTAACTTAGGTAAGCCCCCCTTAACCTAGAGGAGAGAAGGACAGAAGTAAAGAAGAGGTTGGTGAGGTCACAGTGGCCCCCCCTCCCAGTTTCAATCAATAGGCACTTGAGCTTTTGGACTTTATCTCAAGAAGTGTGAATTCATGTGATAACATTTTAGCATTATTGATGGGATAAAGTCCATTTCCTAGAAGACATTTGTAGAAGCAACTACAATATTGGATGAAGGTTCACTCTTGAATATATTTGCTCATATTGGTGACTCCATTAAAAGAATGATGCCCTTTTCCTTTACAAATTTTGAAGACTTTGTGCTTTTAAAGTGAGAAAAGCATCATTGTGAAGGCATTGATGACTCACCTGGACAACTCCATTGTAATAAGGCAAAAAATTGCATTTATCATCAAATTTGAACTTTCATTTTGGGAAATTGGATGTGATAAAGGATGACTCCATTAAAATTTCATGAAATATATAAGGTTGTTGATGTCAAGAGGTACCCTAATCAGTGTCCACCAAATTGATTAGAAGGGAAGATTGTGTGCAATTTGATGGCAACCAATAATTGGCCATCTCTCACATGCTAAACGTTTTGAAGTGTGTTTTAGAACTCTGTGGTACGTGAAGATGTGATGATAAGGATTTTTGTTTACTCTCTAAAGGCACAAAGGAATTGGCTTGTATATTCTTGCAAACCAAAAAATTATAACTTCTATTGCAGTTTTCATCGAAGAATTTCTCAAGTGTTCGAGTCCTAGATTTCAAAGGTATGAAGATACCTATCAGGCCTTGACAGCTTTACAACAAGAAGCCCTTCTCTATCCTCCTCATATTGATCAAGATGACATTGAAGATCATGAGCTTCTTGATGAAGAGTTCTCCCATGTTCCCTTGCTAGAGCAAGAACAACCTCAAGATTCCTTGGAGGAACAAGCACTTGAAGAGAACTTTGATGAAGAAGCAATATACCAACACTTTTGATGGAAAATTTGTTTTCATGTTGATAGATAAGTTTCTAGGTACATTGGAGGAAGCTCAAGAGTAGGCTAGTAAAATAGAAGAGAACATGTTAGCCTCCAAAGTAGACCCTCTTAATGTGCCGCATGCAAGCTAAGACTGAGCCTAGGGCTATGAACAATGTCGAACCAACCCAAGATCCTAGATTCACTCTAGCTCAAATGTTTGACCAAGTGACAACCAATATCACGAAACTTAAGCCAATCCCTTCTTTATGCCTTGTGATTGTTGTGCATTTTATCCTTATTTATGCATGTCGATCAGCCTTGCTTTTGTTTCACCACTGCTACCATATCTTGCTTAGTCTATTGCTTTCATCTGCTTGACCAAGTTTGACCGCAAGTTTTGATTGCGTTTTGACTGTAGAGTTGACCGCAGTCCACATGTGCAAATCTGAACTCAAACCTGAAAAATAAGGTAATTATCGTGGAAAGGGAAAGGGGCCAACAACAAAATTTCCCTGCTAGACCTCAATACATTGAGGATCATCAACGTAGGGGAAATCAAGGATAGAAAAGAAATAGACCTCCTCCTAAGTAAGAGTGCCTAATCCCTTTGCCCCTTCTGGTATGATTAACCAAGAAGGAATCCCTTGGTGTTTGCCTTGAATGAGTCATAAGGGGAATGGTGTTGATGTTTGTAGTGTCAAAAGGTCTTCTACATAAGTTGTGTCTAGCAAGCAAGAGAGGGTCCTCTTTAGGTTTGAGCGAATCAAGTATTATGATTTCTTTCCTAAGTTTTACCTTAGGAAAATTACATTAATTAATTTAATGATCAATGTTGGCTATTGGGCTAAAGTTTCCAAGGATAAATAATTTAATTATTTAAGTGAATTAGATCTAGACTCCACTGTTGATCTAAGTGGATTAGGATTTAATCCTAGCCCTCTATCACTTTGGAGACTAGGGATTTGGCTCAATAAGAAATCATAAAGCAAACCTAAGGGAGAGGCTGAAGACAAACATTGCAATTGAGAAAGCAATTTTCTCAAGAAGTGAGAAGAAGAAAGTGTGCAACAAGGGTTTTCCATAAGGAAAATTTGTAGAGGTCAAGATTGAAGAAAGACAAAGCCCAAGATTTGGATGAGAGAGTCTAAGATTCTTATTCAAGCATGAGACTATAGGTAGAGGCCAAGTTTTTTCCAGTTGGTTCACGTGGAGGCCGAATTTTCTATGTTGAAGAAAGTGTAACTAGGTTCAGTCTTCATAAATGTAATTTTGATCTTAGTATTTATAAAAGAAAAGAAATATTTTTTTTGTTATATTTATCAGTGAGTTTCTTGCTCATTGAAATAGGTCTAGCACATGTCGAAGTGCTATAGGAAAGTCAAAGAGTCAAAATAAATGTTGAAGACCCTTAAGGGCATGTTACACCATGTATATTTATGTATTAGAGTCAAAGATATCCCTCCAAGCAAAGCCACAAGTCCTCTCCATGCAACAACATCACCAAAGAAGCTAATCCAAAGAAGAAAAGACAAGTTGACCTCAAGTCAACCTAAAGGAGGGATTAACCTCTATATATAGAGGTTGTCCACTCCTCTAACGACGAGATATAGTCACCTCTGAAATCAGAGGGAAGGAAGATGAGTTGAGGGTGAAGGGAAAGCGAAGAAAAGAAGCCTCTAGTGCAACGAAGAAAGAGGAAGAAACATCGAGCCTTGGAAGTTTGTTCTAAGGACGAACCATAGTCACACGTGCGAGAAAAGGAGGGCTATCTACGGTCATTACAGTAGCACTATCACAGTCACATATCTCTCATTGTTTAGGCTATCAAAGTAGGGCTATAAGACCCCTCTCTCAAGCGAAGAAGAAGCTCACTCAAGCGAAGAAGAAAGGAAGACTCTAGCATAACGATCTTGAAGGAATCCTCCCACACATGCGAGAAACTAGGGCTGCACTACAGTCATAACAAGTCTACAAATACACATCAAGAAGGAGCTTGGTTGGACAAGAGAAGGAAGGTATCCTTATAGGTGAAAGACTTCACTAAGGATCAAAGATAAGTATCTCTTCTAGAGCTAGCATAACAAGGACTATCACCAGTTGCCAGAAGAACAAAGTGACGAAAGGAGGAGGACGAACTGCCAGGAAACGAAGCGCCGGAAGAAGGAAGGACTTGACTTGTGCTTGGAGGATATTATTGTTAAGGGTCTAGAGTTTGGAATTGATCAATAGAAGCTTCAATAAGAGAAATTTACGAAAGGGTTTTCCTCTCTACGAGAGAGAGGTTTTTCCCTGGCAGACAGCCAATATCTTGTGTTCTTGTTTCTTGTGTTTTGGTAGTAGTTTGAAGAAGTAAACACACATACAATAATAATAAGAGAAGAAGATCAAGCTAACAGATTAAATTGAAAAAGTGCTTCACAAATTGTTATCAAGTATAGAAGAATCCTACTATATCTAATTTCCCTAGATTCTTCAACATGCTAGAGGGTCGAGACTTGGAGGTTGAGTTTCAGCTAGTCAGCCAAGACTTCCAAGGTGGAGGGTTGAAATTTGCAAAGGGAGGTCAAGACTTTGTTAGGGCTATGATATTCTCCAAAGCAACCGATTTCCTAAGGCTAGATTTTCCTTGGACCAAAAACCAAAGAGCCATTCCAAGTTTAATTATTTATGTAATTTCTATGTATTTCTTTGTGGGTCAAGGCCCTAAATTTTCTAGAAAATTAATGTGAATGAAGATTTGATTGGGGCAGATTTATGTGTTGTTTGTGATTGATTTTTCTAAGTATTTTCCCCTACAAATTTATTGTGAAAAGTTAAAAATACCAGTTTATTTATTTTGAACTATTCAAAAAAATAATTTCCTTGTTAAAAATTATGGGTATAAAAGAATTGTTGTGTGAAATAGATCACATCCCGTATTTAAAAGTTGAGATGGTATCACAGCTACCTTAAGCTCTGTGAAGAGGGAAATTAGTAGCAAACGATTTACAACAACAAACTTTTATTTTTCAGCTGAGGGGTTTTGTGGTTGAGGGTTTGATATAGAAGAATGACTTCTAGCGAGTTGAGGTATGAAGACCAGCTAGAAGGGGCATCCAATTTTACTCCATGGAAGGAGAGAATAACACTTATTCCCATGGAGAATAGTCTATGGGAGTTTGCAGAAACTCAAGTTACACCTCCTACAGATGCTACAGCACTGGTTGCCCATAATTTGAAGGATGTGAAATCCATACATACTATCATAAATCTAGTGAAGGATCATGTGATCCCTCACATATTAGGAAAGAAAAGTGCCAATGAGATGTGGACAACTCTAATCAATTTATACCAGAGTGATAACCAAAACTGAAAAATGGTGTTAAGGGAAAAGTCAAGAAACACCAAGATGACTAGATCAGACATAGTGGCATCATATCTTATTAGGATTCAACAAGTTTAAGATGAGCTTGCATCTATTGGGTAAGTCGTGTCAAATGAGGAACTTGTAAGGTTAGCCTTGAGCAAGTTCACAAAATAGTGGACTACCTTTGTAACAAGTGTTCTAGCAAGAGAAAAACTTCTTGATTGGAGGACTATGGAATTACTTCAAATAAAAGGAAATCTAGGTGGAGTCATTGTCTAAAGGAAAGCATAAGAGTGGGGATGAGTAGAACCTTACACTTGCCAGTTAGGCAAGGAAGCGTAAGGAAAAAGGCCAAACAAAACCCAAGTGGAGGAGCTACTTCACAAGATGATAAGGAGGAAATGAGAAAAGTGAAATTATTTGCATGTCACAAGTTTAGCCAGTTTGCAGATCAATGTTCAACAAGAAGAAGGACAAGGGAAAGGAACCTATGGCCACACCTTGCAAAGATGAATGAGTTGGCCACCAAGTTTGAGAAAGATTTCTCATTGGTGTCTTGCTTCTCTGGCACCATTACGCAGGGGGCCTTGTTCGTGGATAGTAGAGCATCTCGTCACATGACAGGATCTCAAGATCTCTTCACCAGTATGGCAAAGTAGCATAGAAACCTACACATGGAGCTTAATGACAACAACAAGTATGTAGTAGAGGGAGTAGGGACCATACCGTTTCAGTCGGATTCCAATAGTCCAATGTAGGTGAATGAGGTGATGTATGTAGTAAGACTTGAGAAGAATTTACTCTCAATATCAGCTATGGAGGATAGGGGTTTTGAGGTTAACTTTACAAGTGGAAAGGTACTTGTGAAGCAGAGGGGATCTAACCTTAGGTCGAAGAGAGTGATTGGAGGCAAAGAGGGTAACTTGAGCTTCTTTAGAGGGCAACCAGTACAAGCCCTAGTGCATGACAGTGACAACACGTGCGAGCTAGCTGTGGTAGCAAAGGATCAGTCACTTGCACTAGAGATTTACCATTGTTACGAGAGATGGTCACTAGCCTTCTAGAGTTCAATGTAGAGTAGGATGGTGTGTGCAAGGGATGTTGTTGTAGGGAAAAGTATCCGACTCGGATGACCCTATCCCACTCTAAGGGTGATAGTTCCTTAGCAACAACTGTAAAACAAACTACTTAAGGTTTACTTCTTTATGAAAGCAAAAGAGAATGGAGAAATGCACTAACCGTTGCCTTGCGCTTAATGTCGAATCCAAACTCTTCTCTTTGGCCGCTTGCTCCTAGCTCCCTGTTCTTTTGCTTGCCCAGCTACAATGAGATCCTGCAAAATAACAAAGAAGGAAACTACAAGAGGCATGCAATCATAACTGGTTCATGGATTAGTGTAAACCAAACATGCAATCATCACAATACATTATTGAAACAAGAGCACATAGAAGAACCTCAATAGCTTTTATTAATGAAGAAGTAAAGGTTCTGAGAGTATTACAACCATTGAAGGCTCCAACCCAGCAACACCTCCCAGCAGAAAGAATTTCTCCTCTTCACCTCTCTCAAACAATCACCCAATAGTTCTATAGTGAAACCAACAGCATATCATTACTTTGCACAAAATTCCAGCCTCCTGAGCTCATAGGAGAGAGCTCAATATATAGATGAATTGAGAAAGGATGAGTCAGCTTGCAACTGATGTGTAGCTGCCTTGTGTCCTCTCTCTCTTCAGTTAATCTTTAGTTGATCTTCAGTTCTTGAGTCCACTTGGAGAACCTTGCTTCCACTTGGAGAAACAGAGCCTCTGACTCATCACAAGGCGAAATACCTGATCCAAGTGTCATTTTTGGAAGATTCCAGAGCAATGACTCAGTGTGCCACTTGTCCCATCTCGCTCAGCGCAGGTGGCCTTTGTTCCACTTGCTTTGCAACGCAGGTACACCATGGAGCAACTGAGTTTCAGCGCAGAAACCTAGTGGAGCACCTGCTTTGATTTCAGGATTGCTTGTTTTTGAGTGTTTTCAGGTGGAGAACTGATCTGAGAGCTGTTGGTTTGCTGACCTTGTTCCTCTAGGGGTAGGAACATCATGTTTAGGGAACTTTGGATCCCTTGGATTATTGACAATTCATGCTTGTTGCTGTAAGGCACAAATTTGTCTATAACAGATGCCCCCTAAAGTATGAGGTCGTTTATCGGGTGAAATGCTTTATTGAGAGGATCCGAAGTTCATTCAATCTGCTGAGAAGTGTCCTGTAATAAGATACAATACGATACATTATTTTTCATACATTTTCATGATCTAGCTGGGGCGGGCATTCCCATGCTTAGCTTTATAAATACATTTTGGTACATAGAACAGACGATCGTCTGATTGTAGACTGATAATTCTCTGCTGAAATTATCATCCTTTGAGAAGGATGATCATCTGCTGCAACGATGTACATATCAAATGTCTTTATATCCTGAATATATATCGCAGCCCGGATGGATGAAACTAGATCCGGGGTCTTCAATCTCTTCCGATCTTCACTCGATGTGCAAGTCGATCCATGTGAGAATTTCTTGAAGTCGAACATGGAAAGACATCGCTTGATTACCGGCCAATGATGTAAACCGTTAACAAGCGCGAGAGGAATCACCGATAAGGATGATGACCCTCAAGGTACAGCAGTACAATTCACATGGTGGGAATAAAGGACTTGGCGTCGACCACCATGCAAAATCCTCTGGTCGAAGGTCATTGATGTATACCTATCGCCGGAAGTGAGAAACTTGCCATTGAGGCATGCAAGCTTCAAAGTACTGAAGGGGTTGTTCCTAGATCAACACCTTGGATAATGAGCTGATGTCGACAAGGAGCGATCCGTCAAAGGAGGGCCTTAAAGAATCCCACATCAGTGACACGGAACGGAGCTAGTGATTGTGATGAGGTGAAAACAAACTGTGATGTATGATTCAGGGTGGCGGTCATGAAGTGGATGAAGGATAATGTATGGCAGTGGATGGGACACGGTTGACTCTTTGCAGAACCACATCTCTTGAACATATAACGACACTGATGTGATGGATTGGTAGCATTACCCCAATTGTGGATGGTGTGGCGAGGACCATGGTTATGAGACCGGTGAATGAAACAACCCAACCCGATGTGATACGGAGGACAAAGTGTCATGTTCAAGAGCGACTTGCTACCATTAATGCTGTGAGGTTCTCCCAATTTTTCCCCAGTCATTGCTGACCAGTACCTCTTTATTTTTGTCAAGCTTGAGGAGGATAACATATGCTTGTTCTATAACCTGCCCTTCGGGCAAGCCCATCGCTATGTTTTAACGAGCCTAGCGATAGGGAAACTCGTTCTCGTCTAAAGACAAGTTTGTCGCTATTTAATCATTTTAACGAGTCTAACAACAAGGAAAACTCGGTCCTTTTCATTTTTAGAGAGTCTGAAAAGGTGCGGAAAGTTAACTCCAAAATTCCTTTTTCGTCTTCTAATCCCTTAAGTCCGAAAAAGTATAAAACAATACAGAAGGGATGAATTTTCGATTGCTTTAACGAGCCGAACAAAACAAGCGCTCGATCTTTTTGTGCAATAATCCCTCAGGTCCAAAAAGATTAAAATCTAGAGGAGGGATAGCTTTCTGGTCGCTTTAACGAGCTGGAAGGCCAAAACTTGGCAATCTTTTCATATTTTACAAGTCAGTGAAAAGAGCTCAAAGAAGACTCGTCTTTTGAGGAACGAGTGATAAACAGGGATAGCAGCAGATTCCAGGTACAGGTTGGAATATTCCAATCACGGCAGTGTCACAAGGATGGATAAGTGAAATCACTCTTCGCAGCGGTTCCTCAAAACGGGTAAACAAACATATGGAGATGAACGATTGGCCAAATGAACTGATGGAGGTGAGACTGCAAGGACACGACCAAGGGCTTTAATATGGCTGTCAAAGGTTACATTTACCAGTTCATTTTTTCTGGGTGAGCTTGAACTCTAGGGGAAGATTGCTCACAACTTATGTTTATTTTTTAACGAGCATGAACTATGTGCTAAAACTGCTCGGATCTTGCGTTTATTTTTTAACGAGCATGAACTGTGTGCTAAAACTGCTCGAACATACCAGTCATAATACAAGAAACGCCTCAGGTGAGGTATTCTTATTTAAGGAGCTATACCTCACTAGCTACTCCAATTTGGCAAGTTTTGACTTTTGCCCCACATCCTTTCTTCATGCAAGTTCGGAAACGACTAATCCAAAAAAAACAGATAAATAACCGCTCTTTGCTTGCACTCCAAAAGGTTTGCATGCCCCCAGGTATAAAATATAATTTCAAGGCTACCCCTCCTCTGTCCCACCTCCGTTTTTCTACTTGTCGTCTTGCTATATTTTTAACGATACTTGTCTTCTCGTTATTTTTCGGTGCCGACGGTACTTGTCTTCCCATCAGTTCACTTTTAGGTTTTGCAAGATCGCAACAGATAAAACGTTGGTGTTACGGAGGGAGGCCCTTTTACTTATTATCCGAAAAATGGTTTTGTTTGCTGCCGCAAACTAAACTCTCTTTTCGGCGGTGTCTATCATTAGGTTACTAAAGATGGTGACCACTTGTTGCCGCAATAGAATCTCTTTCTTTGGAGGCTGCCCCTACTTATCCTTCAAAACATATGTTTTAATGGGTGAGGCTTGTCTTCAAAGATGGTTACTACTTGCTACCGCAAATGGTCCCCTTCCTCGGTATCCTTATTATCTAGACAAGGGGAGCGAGAAGCTGATTATCTCACTCACATAACTTTGACAAAAGAACTTTCCTAGAACAACCCTCTCTTCCTTCTTTGGACGGGGTACGGACTAGTCCATTCTTCTGCGGAAATTAACTTTATACCCAAGGTTTCCTCTGCCCAAGGCAGGCCAGGGTGCATGCCCCCTGGGTCCCAGTTATATCTTTCCGAATCACTCGCATTCATCGGGAAGTAGAACCGGGGGTGGAGGCATTTCTTGAGTGAATAAGCCGTTTAGGGTTGGTATTTGACTATTTACGATGCGAGATCCCGGAAATGAAAGTTGGTCTATGAGCTTGACCATCTTTCTTTCGTGTGGAAGACACATTACTCTAAAGAGTGAGGAGACTATAGCTCCCATGCAATATATATAGTCCCGTCCAAGGTTATAATCCAAGGGTCCTTGGACGACCATGACATTCATATGAACTGTCTTTTTCCTCAATGTAATGGGAACATTGGGGAGAATCCCTAATGGGCGACTGGTTCCTTTATCAAAACCCGATAGATTTCTCATCTCAGGTAAAAGCGTCGGGGAACCCAGTGCTTTCCAAGCAATAGAGGAAAGGATACTCACAGATGCCCCTTCATCAATGATGGTTCCATCCATTACCATTCTATAGATTTGGACAATGATTCTGAATGGTATACTGGCTGGTAACCGGGGTCTGCCTAGTTGGTTCCAATCAAAGGATACAACCAGGTTGCTTGGTGGTGGGACCGAATACACGGCCGGATACGACCCTGACGATGTTCCTTCCTGCGATAAAGGAATGGGCGCATTGCCCTGATGTTCATCAGAGTCTGTGTTGATGAAAAGAATCTGGACGGTGTCATCCTTATTCTCTTCAGTGAGGATGTCATTTGAAGATGAATCTTCAACGACGGTGTCATTTGAGGATGAAACCTCTGAAGGAAGAACCGGGTCAACTGCCGTTTCGACCTTTAGACTTTCGTCTGGTCTGGATTCAGTTGGTTCATTCTCAATGACCGACACTTCAGCTGACCACTTGAGCGGGCCAGCTGGATTTTCAACTATCGAGGGATTAGGCACGAGTTTTTGGTATCCAGGAGGAAGTCGTAACGGTGGTACCGGACGATCTTCCAAAACTCTCTTCGCCTCATCTAAGAATGGACATCGGTGGATGGCGTGATCGCCTTCACACAACATACAGGGTGATCTTGGTCTCCCTTTTCGTCCTTCACTCTCGCTAGTTGACGGATTGCAATCAACATGACTACCAGAGGTTGATGCTACCGGATTGTGCAACCTGGGGGACCAGTCCCTTAGTATCCGGGGAATACAAGGACAATCATGATGGAAGTGGGTCCCTTTGCAAATGACACATGGCGATTTAGGCCCGGTCGGTGCAGTGTGTGGATTTTTGTCAGATGTCTTTTGCTTGCCCCCAGTCACCTTCGCCATAGGCCCCTTCTGCTTCTTTTCTTTCTTCTTCTTTTCCTTCTTCTCCATGGGAGGCTGACTTTTGCTGGCTCTACCTTGTGAAGATGAACGATCAGAGGAAGAAATGTAAGAAGTGGAAGGCTGGTGGGCAGCTCTAGACTGGTCTGACTGTTGATTCGACTGCTCAGGATTTGTGGCGATTTGAACTACATTAGTTGAAAAGAGCCATATAGGTAGGCCAATTGTCAATCCTGGAAGTGACAATGTGGCCATATGAGGCGCACCAACATCTCCCCAAGAGGAGAAGGGATTTGGACTTCCACCAAGGTTACTTCCTTGGTTGGTGGGCTCCATACTTTTCAACTGAAAGATCAACGTGGGAATAAGAGGTGATTATGTTCCGTTTAAAATAAATTTTATTAACGACGCTTTAGACACAACTTTGCTTTTTCATGTTTTAAGAGTCGAGAAAAAGCTAAAGATGACTCTAGTCCCCTTCGATGTTTTAACGAGCCCGAAGTGACAAATGCTCGGATGGACTTTTTCAGTTATAGAGTTTGAAAAAGGCCAAAAGAAACTGCTCTGGAGTTCTAGGCAGAGGGTGTGCCAAACTTTTCGCGAAACCACAGAATACGTTTTACGGTACGGGTGGTCGATCTTCGTGAATGCTGTGTTCACTGCATCGCGATCAGTAGGGCGGCCGACACGGCTTCCTATGGATAAAGGCTTTGTTCCTATAGGGGTCTCCCAATATATACGCGACGGTACGTGGGAGCACAAGTCCGTATTAGTGCCACCGACTCTCAGGAGGAATCACCCACCTTCGTAGAGATCGACAGTCACTATGTTTAACGACGCCGGAACACGTCTCTACCTAGACCTCTATGTGTTTGCGTTATGTTACAAAGCGTTGTTCTGTAAATTGAATTTATTTTAATGTTGATCTTGCTTAGCAGTTTGCCTTTAAGGATCACCACAAGATGTATGTAACAAATTCCTGAATGCAGTCTAAGATGAGAAGCAAACTTTTCAATCTTTCAACTTTGAAAATCTTAACTACTGAGGGAAAAGAAAGGCAAAATCTTTTCACACAGATCATAGAGCACACACTAAATGCAAATTTTTTCTAAATCGTCAAGCAAACAGTCAAATGCAAAATGCACAATGCATGTATTTTCTTTTCCCTTTCTTAATGTGGATGGGTTACAAAAAGAAAGTTGTTATATAACTTTGATTTCGATTTAAAGCGAAAGTAAACAAGCTTGTCCAAAATCAAAAGACACCTTAAGATTCACTTGCTTAATCACTGGAAATGCATGAAATCAAACCATAATGACGAAAGTAAATGACTAATCAGCTATGGACAACGAACAAGCTAACTCTTTAGACCAGCAAAATGCCTAACACAGGTTCAGATCTAAGAGGCCAAAAGCAAGACTAGTTTACTTTTCGTTATGGGAAATTGTAAATGAGTAAGAAATACAAAGAACAAGTACAATTTCGTTATATAACAGAGGCAGAATGATGGCAAGTAATATTGGTTTCAGAACAGGTGCAAGACTGGTAACTGGCAGCCAAATCAATAGTGAAAACAGGCAAGAGAAAAGGAGGAAACCCCAACAGCACTAGGCAAAATTTGGCCAACGCAGGTGCTGCACAGCCAGTCTGGCTCTCAGCGCAGGTAGCCCCTTCGGGACCTGCGTTGCAAAGCAGGTAGCCTGTGTACTACCTGCTTTGGAAAACGAAAGTTGCGTTTTCACAGTTTCCGGGTCATAATTTTCTCAAAAATACACAGTTTTTGCTCAAATCAGAAGCAATCAGTCAAGCACACTCAAAGGGATGATTAGGAAGGTGAAAAGCTATCACTAAGAGCTTACAAGGATCCTTGTAGATCAGCTCTTCAAATCATGAACTTGCTCAGAAATGAGCCAGAGTAGCTGCCCTCTACTTCGCTTTTGATATAGTCAAAAGCTTTTCGATTTGGTACTCTCTTGTTCAGGAAATGAATAGCAAAATACTACAAACACAATCAAACGGATACGTTCCCCAGCGGAGTCGCCAGTTTGTTGTAGGGAAAAGTATCCGACTCGGATGACCCTATCCCACTCTAAGGGTGATAGTTCCTTAGCAACAACTGTAAAACAAACTACTTAAGGTTTACTTCTTTATGAAAGCAAAAGAGAATGGAGAAATGCACTAACCGTTGCCTTGCGCTTAATGTCGAATCCAAACTCTTCTCTTTGGCCGCTTGCTCCTAGCTCCCTGTTCTTTTGCTTGCCCAGCTACAATGAGATCCTGCAAAATAACAAAGAAGGAAACTACAAGAGGCATGCAATCATAACTGGTTCATGGATTAGTGTAAACCAAACATGCAATCATCACAATACATTATTGAAACAAGAGCACATAGAAGAACCTCAATAGCTTTTATTAATGAAGAAGTAAAGGTTCTGAGAGTATTACAACCATTGAAGGCTCCAACCCAGCAACACCTCCCAGCAGAAAGAATTTCTCCTCTTCACCTCTCTCAAACAATCACCCAATAGTTCTATAGTGAAACCAACAGCATATCATTACTTTGCACAAAATTCCAGCCTCCTGAGCTCATAGGAGAGAGCTCAATATATAGATGAATTGAGAAAGGATGAGTCAGCTTGCAACTGATGTGTAGCTGCCTTGTGTCCTCTCTCTCTTCAGTTAATCTTTAGTTGATCTTCAGTTCTTGAGTCCACTTGGAGAACCTTGCTTCCACTTGGAGAAACAGAGCCTCTGACTCATCACAAGGCGAAATACCTGATCCAAGTGTCATTTTTGGAAGATTCCAGAGCAATGACTCAGTGTGCCACTTGTCCCATCTCGCTCAGCGCAGGTGGCCTTTGTTCCACTTGCTTTGCAACGTAGGTACACCATGGAGCAACTGAGTTTCAGCGCAGAAACCTAGTGGAGCACCTGCTTTGATTTCAGGATTGCTTGTTTTTGAGTGTTTTCAGGTGGAGAACTGATCTGAGAGCTGTTGGTTTGCTGACCTTGTTCCTCTAGGGGTAGGAACATCATGTTTAGGGAACTTTGGATCCCTTGGATTATTGACAATTCATGCTTGTTGCTGTAAGGCACAAATTTGTCTATAACAGATGTGCACTTGGCAAGTATGCCAAGATTATTTTTCCAAGCAACAAGATAAGGCCCAAGGGTGTGTTGGATATGATACATTCAGATGTGAGTGGTCCTATGCCAATGGATTCTGTGATCGGGTATTACTATTATGTGATATTCATAGACAATTTCTCCATTAGGACTTGGGTATACTTTCTGATGACCAAGGATGAGGTCTTCGATGGATTTCAGAAATTTAAGGCTCTTGTGGAAAACTAGACAAGGAGGAAGATCAAAGATCCTGAGGACAAATAATGGGGCCAAGTATACCTCCAACAATTTCAAGAATTTTTGCAAGGAGATAGGGTTTGAGAAGGAGTTGACGGTGCCATATAATCCATAGCAGAATGGACTGGCAAAGAGGAAAAATAAGGTCATCATTAGGGCAGCAATAGTTTTGATCCATGATCGAGATATGCCTATGTTTTGGTGGACAAAGGCATGCAACATGAATGTCTATTTGCAAAACAGATGTCCTCACAAGATTTTGGAAGACAAGACTCCTAAGTAGGCTTCATAGGAGTGAAATTGGAAATGAGCCACTTATGCATCTTTGGTAGTCCGGTTTATGTCCACATACCTTTAGAGAAAAGGACTAAGATGGAGCCCTCAGTAGAGATGAGCATATTTGTTGGATACAAGACTTCAAAGGCCTACAAGGTCTACATTCCAAGAAAGAGGAAGACTATTTTAAGCAGATATGTCAAATTCGAGGAGGGTAGGACCTTTAGAAGGTCGCATGGTATGATGGTAGAGATCCATCAATGGCAAAGGATCAGGAGCAAGAGGCTCCTAAGGTTGAAGAAGGGCCATCAGCACCAACAATAAGGACTTAGTCTTCTAACCAATAGGAGGAGCAAGAGGTTCCTTCAAGCTCTGTCAAGAGGATGCTGAGATGGGTCGAGTAGGCCTTCAGAGATGATGATAAGGAGCATGTGGAGGCTCCTAGCAGCACCTTCAAGGAGAGTAGACAACCGAGGAGATTTTCTAGCTACATGGCCTTGATGACAAGCATTAATGAGTCAGAGCATTTCATTTTTGAGAAGGCAACAGACTAGCAAATCTGGAGGAATGCCATGGTCGAGGAATGTAACTCCATCACGAAAAACAATGTTTGGAAGATTGTGTGAAGGCCTAAGGGGAAATCAATGGTCACTTCTCGATGGATACATAAGATCAAACATGTTGTTGATGGCAATGTTGAGAAGTAGAAGGAAAGGATTGTGGTGAGAGGGTTCTCAAAGAAGGAGGGAGTAGACTATGAGTAGACATTTTGTTCTCATTGCCAGATATGCATCTACCAGTGTTGTTATTTCCATTGCTTCAATGATGGAGTGGAGGATACATCAGATTGATGTGAGAGCAACCTTTCTCAATGGGATCATTGAGGTGGAGGTGTATATTGAGCCTACCTCATGGATTTGAGGTGCATGGGAGGGAGTTCCACGTATGCAGGTTGATGAAGGCATTGTACATACGTAAGCAAGCACTTAGAGCATGGCACTCAAGGAGTGATGGGTATCTGCTAGGCTTGGGATTCACCAAAAGTTAGGATTCCAACTTCTACTATGTACTTGTTGATGATGATTCGCTTATCTTGGTGCTTTATGTGGATGATATCCTTCTGACGGAATCTAAGAGGCTCATAGAGATGTGGAAGGAGGCCCTTGCTTCGAAATTTGAGATGAAGAACATTGAGATGGTGCACTACCTTTTGGGATTAGATGTGTGACAACAATGAAGAGAGATATTCCTTGAGCATGGCAAGAATGCAGTTGATATCTTAAAGATATACAAGATGGAGGATTACGCGTCTATGTCGACGCCCATCATTACCAACTTGACAAAGCCTAATGCTTCTGAGTATGAGTTGGTGGATCATGTTACCCACCACTAGTGGGTGACCCCATAGCAGAAAATTTTCTCCTAGATTTGTCTTCAGTCGACAGCTAGCAGCCCTTGATAGTTGCCAGTGTAGCCGATATTATGCCATATGTCTCTCCTCCATGAGCCAGTCATATGTCTCGTCGCCCATCTTTCAAGACCTTATGTTTAAAGGTGGGTCATCCAATCCTAAAGGTATGTCTTTCATTGTGCAATCGGGTGTTTATGCTCGTTTTTCTTGGGAACACTATGGTTGGATTATTAGGTAAATTGGAAGAAGGAAGGATTTCGATTGCAGTCTTGTTCCCTCACCTTAAATGGGGGGGTTAATCCTCAACACTAGTCCCGTGGGATCTCACCTACTAGCTCATCGCTTTAGGATGGGCACTACTTGGGAAACCCTAATTTTGGTAGCGTGGTCCCATTTTCCCATTCCACATTCTTCACTCCCCTCCACACATTACATGCCCTTCATCATCTTCCCTCTCTGGGTTCACATGACCATTGGGTCCACGAGGTTCTAGTACTCCCCCTCTATTAATTTAGGTATGTTCTATGCTAGAGCAATTTATTTCAATTTTCCAATATCTTTTCCAAATTAGCAATCACATCAGCATTAAAGTAAACTACAGATAGAACATAAATATAAATCGCAGAAGACAAGCCAAGACAAGAGGACACAAGATGTGGCGCGCTAGCCAGGGACAAACCCCAATGTGGGGAAACCCTCGATAAATTCTTCTTCTATGTTCTTCAATAGTTCAGTAAAGAAAGAGAGAGAGATAGTACAGTTATAACAGAAGTCAACATTTTGACTTTCTATATCTACATGAGATCAGTTGAAGACATGCTGCTTCAACTGATTCTCCAAGGTGACTGCTTCACCTATCATAGTGTTGTATTTCATCATGGTGCTACACCTAGTCACTGAGCTGCTCCCATCACTGAGATGCTCGCATCACCATGTTGCAACTCATCATCATGTGCAGGACCCTCATAAGATGCACTATTGCTGCACTTTTAACTGATATCACCTTTGTTGCTTTCTTCACCATGACCATGGTTGCTATGTCTTCATTGAGTCACCATTGTTGCAACATGGAGGCCTTCACAACAGTATTACTGAGATCAATTGATAATGAATCTTTTGCTGCACTGAGATCATTGAGACAATGATATCAAGATCAAGATTGTGATCCTTGTCCCTGTCCCTTGTAGCATGTCAAGTTTGCATCATAATTACATCCGAGAGCTACTATATGCTGAGGATCTCTATTATTATGGAAACTTCTTCCATGGTTCTGTGATACATCACGTTGAGGTTGCTACAGGTATGTCATAGTGAAGACAATCACACGCTGACTTATCTACTTTATCCATCCAAGGGCATCATCTTTATCACAGGTATGTCGAGAGGAGGCTGATCTAGGATCTGCTGCTTCTTATACCCATCCGAGGACTCAGCCGAACCCTAGATCTATCCCACATAAAAATGCGGATTCATTTTCTTTATGGTTGTGGCTCCATGCCTGGACTGCGGCTCCAACAACCTTGACTGCAGCTCCATTACCTTGACTGCAACTTCATTCCCTTGACCGTGGCTCCATTACCATGACTGCGGTCTTCGTTACCCTTACTGCGGCTCCATTACCATGACTGCGGCTTCGTTACCCTTACTGCGGCTCTATTACCATGATTGTGGCTTCGTTACCCTTACTACGGCTCCATTACCATGACTATAGCTTCGTTATCCTTACTGCGGCTCCATTACCATGACTGTGGTCTTCATGAACTGCGTATAAGAAGTCTCCATAACCTGCGTATATGAGTCTTCATAACTGCGTATAGAGTCTTCATTGACTGCGTGTAAATAAGTCTTCATGACTGCATTGAATCAGCTAGGGCATCATACTAGGCCAGCGTATACTCTTTAGTGTCTCTCCTTCACCAAAAACCCAAAGACGTGGAGAGGAGTAGATCACATCAAGAGTGTGTAAATGACTTCAAGTCCTTTTCTATTTATATTAAAACATAGATGATGAATAGACAGGAATATTGGGCATAAGTTGTTGGCTGACTTGACAATTTGTCTTATAACATAAATAAATTCATAACTTCATAAATACTTACCAGAATCGGATGATCTTCAGATCAATCCTACACCTCTCGATGAGAGGAATCCAATAAAAATATTAGATGCCATAAATAAGATGACCCACATGGAGTTTGGCCCTAGTTGCCAATTTTAACACTCCCTCTCAACTAGGGAGAATTCCATCCGTTGATCCATATGTCCGACTGTACTATCTCTGCCATCAGTGCCCTGCACTACTCTGCTCAGCTCTGCTCTGCTAGCTCTCAACTATGAAGAAGAAGAATTGATCGAGAATGTCTCATACCATTCTCCACTGACCCGAAGTCAGTCTCGAAGTTGGTACCACTGGTCCCAGACCAGTCCTCTACTGACCCGAAGTCAATTTCAGAGTGTGTACCACTCTCATTGGTCCCAGACCGGTATCATTGATCCTGGATCAATGAAGGTCATCCTAGCATAGGGAGTACGGTAGATACAACGATGCATCCATCGGTACTACTATGGTCCTTATCCTCATTTCCCTTTTCATTGATCAAATGAGAGGTACTTCCCATGAGTCCCGGACTGCATGGGTAGGATGCCTCGACAGGAGAACTAATCATCCTGTCCATAGGAGAGCGAATCATCCTATCCCACAAGAGAACGAATCATCCTGTCCACATGAGAGTGAATCATCCTGTCCCACAAGAGAGCAAATCATCCTGTCCATAGGAGAGCGAATCATCCTGTCCACAAGAGAGCGAATCATCTTGTCCACAAGAGAGTGAATCATCCTATCCACAGGAGAGCGAATCATCCTGTCCCACAAGAGAGCGAATCATCCTGTCCCACAAGAGAGCGAATCATCATGTCCCACAAGAGACACTAGCATAATTTGTTCCTCTGTTGTTCTACAAATTTGAGTGCACCAGTCATGCTGTAAAACTTCGGTGACCTCCCCTGGTGGTGACGCTATGTATTTATTTGGTATGACCTTATTTCACTGATTTATTGAAGAGGGCTGCAAGAGAATGGAATGGCTTCATTTTAATGGATCTTTAAAAGAAAAATAGTCACTAAGCAGTATGATTATCTTTGTGACTTCCTTTGTATTAGTGAGTTTATTTCCATGGAATCTGTTACACGGACACACATACAGGAGAAAATCAACATGACATTTAGAAAACTACTATGTGCAAAATAAAAAGAAAATATCAGCATTACATTTACTGATAAGCTGTATAAGTGTTGTAGACAAGAGGACAAAACCAGAGCCTACACTTTGTGTATTAAATGCAGTTGCAAAAAGAAAAGCAGAGCATACCTCAAAGATTTGGGGTTTGGAAATTTGCAGGGAAAAACTGGACGGTTTTCTGGCTACGGTGATTAGGAGACGCTTCCAACCAACTCGAAAGCAGCCACTGCATCCTGTACAAATTCGTGCATCCCGACAGCAAGTTAAAACTGGACGGTTTTGCGGCTTCGGTGATTAGGAAACTCTTCCAACCAACTCGAAAGCAGCCACTGCATCCTGTAACAAATTTGAGCATCCCGACCGCAAGTTCCTGTACCAAGTCGTCATTCAAGCCTCGGACAGCAAGCTCTGTACATGCATAAGTCGAAAACCCAGAAATACAGATGTCATCTCTTCATCTTCAGTTCTTGAAACCTGCGACACCCGCCCGCGCGCCCGATCGACCCTCATGGACCACATTATAGTATATTTAGGTTACAACTTTTATTCAGCAGTTGTTATTACCACTGAATAAAAACGATCTTCTTAAAAGATTTTATTAATCCGCTTTTTCGAAGTTACTAAAATGATTTTGTTAAAAAGTTCTTGATATTTTAAAGGTATGAAAGCGACTGGTAACCAACGTACATATCAGCTCATTAAAATTTGTGCCCAAACGTTTAAGTCTATGTGAGGATAAAAAGAAAATATCAGCATTACATTTACTGATACGCTGTATAAGTGTTGTAGACAAGAGGACAAAACCAGAGCCTACACTTTGTGTATTAAATGCAGTTGCAGAAAGAAAAGCAGAGCATACCTCAAAGATTTGGGGTTTGGCAATTTGCAGGGAAAAACTGGACGGTTTTCTGGCTTCGGTGATTAGGAGACGCTTCCAACCAACTCAACGGCAGCCACTGCATCTTGTACAAATTCGTGCATCCCGACAGCAAGTTAAAACTGGACGGTTTTGTGGCTTCGGTGATGAGGAGACTCTTCCAACCAACTCGAAAGCAGCCACTGCATCCTGTAACAAATTTGTGCATCCCGACCGCAAGTTCCTGTACCAAGTCGTCGTTCGAGCCTCGGACAGCAAGCTCTGTACATGCATAAGTCAAAAACCCAGAAATACAGATGTCATCTCTTCATCTTCGGTTCTTGAAACCCGCGACACCCGCCCGCGCGCCCGATCGACCCTCATGGACCACATTATAGTATATTTAGATTACAACTTTTATTCAGCAGTTGTTATTACCACTGAATAAAAACGATCTTCTTAAAAGATTTTATTAATCCATTTTTCGAAGTTACTAAAATGATTCTGTTAAATAGTTCTTGATATCTTAAAAGGTATGAAAGCGACTGGTAACCAACGTACATATCAGCTCATTAAAATTTGTGCCCAAACGTTCAAGTCTGTGTGAGGATATTCTCCATACATTCTCAGTGAGTTTGGTAAAGAGAGTGGTCGGGAAAGACGAAACAAAACAAAATAAGTGATGGAGAATCTTTTAAAAAATAATTTTATTATCATTTATATAACATATTACAGCTTGTTAATGTTTTTTTAGATAATAAAAAAAAAATGTTAAGAATTTTAACGTATTATAAAATTTTACAAAATAATAAAAATGATTTTACTACGAAGTTCTTAGTATTTTGAATTAAATGAAAACCATGAGTAAAGAATGTATACGTGAGATCATCGAGATATGTGCTTAATGTTTTTGTCAAGGATATTCTCAACACAATTTCCATAATTAGGAATGTGTGTGGCAACTAAAGTGTCTTTGGCAGATCTTCTCAACACCCTTTCCATAATTAGAAATTTGTGTGCCAACTAAACTGGTAAGTCATAAGCGTTGCCAACCAAAATGGATGATGGAGGATCTTTTTAAAAGAAATTAATTAATAATTGATTAAGAATTGTGTTCAATAACATAGTTTTCTTCATTGGTGAAACATTTTTGAAATTCAATTATTTTCTATCAATTCAAAATATTTTGTCAAATTTGAAATTTGACAAATGATATAAATTTTCAGATTATTTATAAAATATTAAATTTAAAAAATTATATAAAAATTAAATTGGCTAAATGATATAAATTTTCAGATTATTTATAAAATATTAAATTTAAAAATTTATATAAAAATTAAATTTACTAAATAATATTAATTTTCACCCTATTAAATGATCTAAATTTTTAGGTTATTTACAAAATATTACATCTAATAGTTTATATAAAAGTTAAATTTTAAAATATTAAAATTTGAAATTAAATTATTAAAAAATTTGTTTTAGAAAATCAATTCAAAATATTTTGTAAAATTTGAGATTTGTTAAATAATATAAATTTTTAGATTATTTATAAAATACTAAATTTAAAAATTTATATAAAAATTAAATTTGGGGTTTGGCAATTTGCAGGGAAAAACTGGACGGTTTTCTGGCTTCGATGATTAGGAGACGCTTCCAACCAACTCGAAAGCAGCCACTGCATCCTGTACAAATCGTGCATCCCGACAGCAAGTTAAAACTGGACGGTTTTGTGGCTTCGGTGATTAGGAGACTCTTCCAACCAACTCGAAAGCAGCCACTGCATCCTGTAACAAATTTGTGCATCCCGACCGCAAGTTCCTGTACCAAGTCGTCATTCGAGCCTCGGACAGCAAGCTCTGTACATGCATAAGTCGAAAACCCAGAAATACAGATGTCATCTCTTCATCTTCGGTTCTTGAAACCCGCGACACCCGCCCGCGCGCCCGATCGACCCTCATGGACCACATTATAGTATATTTAGATTACAACTTTTATTCACCAGTTGTTATTTATTACCACTGAATAAAAACGATGTTCTTAAAAGATTTTATTAATCCGCTTTTTCGAAGTTACTAAAATGATTTTGTTAAAAAGTTCTTGATATTTTAAAGGTATGAAAGCGACTGGTAACCAACGTACATATCAGCTCATTAAAATTTGTGCCCAAACGTTTAAGTCTGTGTGAGGATAAAAAGAAAATATCAGCATTACATTTATTGATAAGCTGTATAAGTGTTGTAGACAAGAGGACAAAACCAGAGCCTACACTTTGTGTATTAAATGCAGTTGCAGAAAGAAAAACAGAGCATACCTCAAAGATTTGGGGTTTGGCAATTTACAGGGAAAAACTGGACGGTTTTCTGGCTACGGTGATTAGGAGACGCTTCCAACCAACTCGAAAGCAGCCACTGCATCCTGTACAAATTCGTGCATCCCGACAGCAAGTTAAAACTGGACGGTTTTGTGGCTTCGGTGAT
Source organism: Pinus tabuliformis (assembly GCA_031772625.1). Classification (NCBI taxonomy): domain Eukaryota; kingdom Viridiplantae; phylum Streptophyta; class Pinopsida; order Pinales; family Pinaceae; genus Pinus; species Pinus tabuliformis. The sequence goes on from CM062817.1 coordinate 1,808,464,801, forward strand.
TAGGAGACTCTTCCAACCAACTCGAAAGCAGCCACTGCATCCTGTAACAAATTTGTGCATCCCGACCGCAAGTTCCTGTACCAAGTCGTCATTCGAGCCTCGGACAGCAAGCTCTGTACATGCATAAGTCGAAAACCCAGAAATACAGATGTCATCTCTTCATCTTCGGTTCTTGAAACCCGCGACACCCGCCCGCGCGCCCGATCGACCCTCATGGACCACATTATAGTATATTTAGATTACAACTTTTATTTAGTTGTTATTTATTACCACTAAATAAAAACGATCTTCTTAAAAGATTTTATTAATCCGCTTTTTCGAAGTTACTAAAATGATTTTGTTAAAAAGTTATTGATATTTTAAAGGTATGAAAGCGATTGGTAACCAACGTACATATCGGCTCATTAAAATTTGTGCCCAAACGTTTAAGTCTGTGTGAGGATAAAAAGAAAATATCAGCATTACATTTACTGATAAGCTGTATAAGTGTTGTAGACAAGAGGACAAAACCAGAGCCTACAGTTTGTGTATTAAATGTAAATAACAACTGGTAACCAACGTACATATCAGCTCATTAAAATTTGTGCCCAAACGTTTAAGTCTGTGTGAGGATATTCTCCATACATTCTCAGTGAGTTTGGTAAAGAGAGTGGTCGGGAAAGACGAAATAAAATAAGTGATGGAGAATCTTTTAAAAAATAATTTTATTATTATTTATATAATTTATTACAGCTTGTTAATGTTTTTTTTGTAAGAAAACTATAACAACGATTCTGCATGCGGAAAGAACTGAAAAGAATCGTTTCAAACTTAATGCCCAGGGATATGAATTACCTCCAGCCATTGGTGAAACTCTTGATGCAACTTCTTTCTGAAGAAACCACGCTCCAGCTGTCCAAGCAAAAGGAAAAGAATGCAGAAATTCTGAAGGCACTTCCAAGCTCTGCTATCTCAGCTAGATGGTGTAAAACTGAAGGGGATTGAGATATGAGCTTGGGGACCAAACAGATGAACATATAGCTAAGCTTCCATCAAGCTTCTAATAGCTATGTGTTAGATGTCCCACAAATCAAGGCAGAGAACTTGAATCAAAGTGATGGACCACTTTAGTAGCTCCCAATTATAAATTTAGTAATTGCAGTTGATTTTCTTAACTTAAGGAAACTACTGCAGTTGGTTTCCATAAGTTAAGGAAAGACTGCAATTCCATAATTGTAGGCAGAAATTTGTGCAAAATTAATGGAGCTTAACATTCTCCCACTGGGTCCATACTTCCAAACTTAATGTCTCAACTTAAAAACCATTGATAATCTGTATTAAGTAATAGATACATGAATCATGGCGATAAGTCCTCTAATGACGAGTATTATCTTCCATGTATTACAATGCATTTATTCTTATTATAATTTATGTGGCAACAATATCTTAATGAATAAACCTTATGTTTATTCTTGGTCCTTCTTAAATGAATTTTCTCAAATCAACTTAAAGTGCACATAAATATGAGAAAAAACATCACAATAATTAAGAATTTCATTAACATAACATTGTCCATACAATGAGAAACTACATAATGGAATCAAGTCCCATATTCAATACATGATCCTTGAATTTAAACGGTGGCATGCCCTTAGTCAAAGGATCAGCGATCATTAACTCAGTGCTGACGTGCTCAATGACCACTTTCTTTTTTTTAACACGTTCCCTTATAGCTAAATACTTAATGTCGATGTGCTTATTTCGACTCCCACTTTTATTGTTTTTAGCCATAAAAACAGCAACTAAATTATCACAATATATTCTCAATGGCTTAGATATAGAATCCATAATTCTAAGCCCAGAAATGAAATTCCTAAGCCATACACCATGTAAGGTAGCCTCAAAACAGGAAACGAACTCGGCTTCCATAGTGGAAGTGGCAATCAAGGTCTGCTTGGCACTCCTCCACGATACAGCTCCACCGGCCATCATAAAAATGTATCCTGATGTTGATTTGCGTGAATCAACACATCCAGCAAAGTCAGAATCTGAGTAGCCAAATACTTCCAAGTTGTCCGTCCGTCTATACATAAGCATGTAGTCTTTGGTTCCTTGAAGGTACCTCATAACTTTCTTTGCAGCTCTCCAGTGGTCTAAACCTGGATCACTCTGATATCGTCCCAACATTCCCACAACAAATGCAATGTCAGGTCTTGTGCAGACTTGAGCATACATTAAGCTTCCGACAGCAGAAGCATATGGAATGTTCTTCATTTGTTCCCTTTCAAAGTCGTTCTTCGGGCATTGGTTCAAATTGAACCTATCACCCTTCACAATGGGAGCTACACTTGGTGAATAATCCTTCATCCGAAATCTCTCTAAAATTTTATTAATATAGGTTTCCTGTGACAGACCCAAGATGCCTCGAAATCTGTCTCTATGGATCTTAATGCCAATGACATAAGATGCCTCACCCATATCCTTCATATCAAAATTTTTAGAGAGGAATTGTTTCACCTCATGTAGCAAACCCTTATCATTGGTTGCTAGCAAAAGGTCATCCACATATAAAACAAGAAAACAAATTTTACTCCCACTAACTTTCAGGTATATACATTGATCCATAATGTTTTCAACAAAACCAAAAGAAGAAATTACATTATGGAATTTCAAATACCATTGGCGGGATGCTTGTTTTAAACCATATAATGACTTTTTGAGCTTGCAAACCAATTGCTCACCATCACTAGAGGGGAATCCTTCAGGTTGTTTCATGTAAACCTCCTCCTCTAGATCTCCATTAAGAAAAGTCGTTTTCACATCCATTTGATGCAACTCCAAGTCAAAATGGGCTACTAATGCCATAATAACGTGCAAGGAATCTTTCTTAGATACAGGAGAAAAAGTCTCCATGTAATCGATTCCTTCTTTCTAAGTGAATCCCTTAGCAACAAGTCTTGCCTTGTATCTCTCAATGTTGCCCAATGAGTCTTTCTTTGTCTTAAAGACCCATTTACATCCAATGGCTTTTGCACCATTAGGCAACTCAACAAGATCCCAGACTTCGTTACTCTTTATGGAATTCATCTCTTCCTTCATGGCATTGTACCATAGTTCTGATTCTTTGCAACTCATGGCTTGTGAAAATGACTCAGGATCATTTTCGGCTCCAATGTTATAGTCAGATTCTTGTAGATACACAACATAATCATTAGGAATTGCTAATCTCTTAGGTCTAGTAGATCTTCTTAATGTTGTACCATCATCTTCCTGAGAAGTATATGGTTCAACTTGTTGTTCAAAAGTTCCTTGCAACTCTTGAACTCCTTGATCTACTGGAATATCGTCAGCAGCTTGTGGAACTTCAACAATTGGTTGTTCAACACCAGTTTGTACTTGAGGGGTGCTTTGAACAATAACCAATCTATTACTTGAAGTGGAAGGTTGAGATTCTGAATGATCCTTCTCAGAAACTATGTTTCTGGTTTGATCGCTCCCACTGATCAAGTCATTTTCAAGAAACTTTGCATTTCTTGATTCCACAATCCTAGTGCTGTGAGATGGACAATAAAATCTGTAACCTTTAGACCTTTCAGCATATCCAATGAAATACCCACTAATGGTCCTTGGGTCCAGCTTCTTCTCTTGTGGATTATAGATTCTCACTTCAGACGGGCATCCCCAAACGCGCATATGTCGCAAACTCGGTTTCCAACATTTCCATAATTCAAATGGCGTTTTAGGAACCGCCTTGGTTGGAACTCGGTTTAATATATACACTGACGTCTTAAGTGCTTCAGTCCACAAGGATTTAGGAAGATTGGAGCTGCTAAGCATACTCCGCACCATGTCCAATAATGTTCGATTTCTTCTTTCTGCTACAGCATTCTGGTCGGGTGAACCAGGCATGGTGTATTGGGCAACAATCCCATGCTCTTGAAGAAACTTAGCAAATGGCCCAGGTGCTTGTCCATCTTCTGTGTATCTACCATAATATTCTCCACCTCTATCTGATCTCACGATCTTAATTTGCTTGCCGCATTGTTTCTCTACTTCAGCCTTAAAGATCTTAAAGGCATCTAATGCTTCGCTCTTTTTATGAAGCATGTAGAGATACATATATCGTGAGTAATCATCTATAAAGGAGATGAAGTATCTCTGACCATGTGAGTCCATGTCTGGACTACATATATCAGTATGTATGATTTCTAATATGTCTGAACTCCTATTGGCACCTTTCTTTGACTTGTTGGTCTGCTTTCCCTTTATGCAGTCCACATAAGTCTCAAAATCAGTAAAATCTAGAGTATTAAGTATTCCTTCATTTACCAATCTTTTAATTCTTTCTATGGAGATATGACCTAGTCTCCGGTGCCATAATTTAGAGGAATCTTCATTAATAACACATATTTTAGTGCCAGTGTGAACATGCATTGAATCATATGTGACATTGTTTTGTAAATTAATGCAGTAAAGACCATTAGACAAAATACCATTCCCAACATAATCAGATTTATAGAATAGACTGAAAGATTTTTCTGAAAAGTTTAAGGAATATCCAAAAGGTACAAGCCTTGAAACTGAAATCAAGTTTCTAGAAAAACTTGAAACATAAAAGGTCTTTTCTAACTCCAAAACAAAACCACTACTTAAAGTTAAATAACATGTTCCTATAGCTTCCACATGCGAGCCCATCTTGTTTCCTGATAAGATGCTTTGCTCACTTCCCACTGGCTTCCTTAGGTTTTGCAAACCCTGCAAGGAATTCGAAATGTGAATTGTTGATCCAGAATCAATCCACCATGTGTTAATATTAACGTTAACCATATTAGATTCATAACAAACAAACGAGATTAAATTACCTTTGTCTGCAAGCCATTTCTGAAATTTGGCGCATTCCTTCTTCATGTGTCCCTTCTTCTTACAGAAAAACACTTGGAAACCTTCTTGATATCGGCTTGGGGAGGTACTTTACCTTTCCCTTTCCGATTGGCTTGAGATTTTCCCTTTCCACGCGTTGCCAGCATTGCACTCTCTCCCAGTTCCATCACCAGTCTCTCTTCCTCTTGAACACACATGGTCATGAGTTCATTAATTGACCATTTATCCTTATGTGTGTTGTATGAGATTTTGAAAGGTCCATATTGGTGCGAAAGGGTGTTCAGGATGTAGTGCACTAGGAAGGACTCCGATATTTCAACCTCGAGTTTCTTCAATTGAGCCACAGTGTCCCTCATCTGCATGATGTGTTCGCGCACACCTTTCACACTGGTGAGCCTTAGGGATGAGAACTTCATGATTAGGGTGCTTGCTAGTGCCTTGTTTGAAGAGACGAATTGTTCATCAATGGCCTCTAACAAGTCTCGGACCTTATCATGCTGATCAACGGAACCTCGAATACCAGCTGAAATTTTAGTCTTAATGAACATCATGCTTAGACGATTGGATCGTTCCCATCGTTCATAAAGCGTGATGTCCGTTGTAGTGCTGGTATTAGTGAGTGCTGATGGTTCATCTTTCTTGATAGCATAATCTATGTCCATCCACCCTAAATGAAGGAGAATCCTCTCCTTCCAAATTTTATAGTTATCTCCTTAAGTTCAGGAATGTCACAACGAATTTCAGAGAAATTTGTAGGTTGTACTACTGCATCAAAATAAAGAATCACATGCTTATGTTAAAATTGAGGCTTAATAAACTTTCATGTTTTACCAATGTAAATCATTCATGCTAAAAAGGAATTGAATCAAATGACATAAAAAATTGCCTGTGGGCTAAATTTTCAATTCAAACAGATTCAATAAAACTTTATGATAAAACTTATTAATTCATAACTCCTGTGGGTAAGTTATGAAATCTTATCCTAATTAATTACATAAATATAATAAAGATTCATGTGGGATAAAATTTATTATATTCAGTGTAATTAATTACAATTTAATGTCTAAATAATCTTTATGTGATCTAAGCAATCAAAATATATAATTTTATTTAATTAAAGATGTTGTGGCTATTCTCTAATTAATTAAAATCATATGGATCACTAGACATTATTTTGTTGCATAAACAAAACTTAACCAGAGAGAAAAATAATGTTTACTGAAAGGAGTAAGTCAAAATGATATTTTAATAAACTCCATATAACTGTAATAATTTTCCAGCAAAATCAAAATTAAGGTTAAAGCCGTCAGCATTACCGAAAACGACTACAAATTGATTGTTCAATTTATAAACTAAACCCGGAGATTGATTGAAGCAGCATTGATCTACTTTGCATTTGCATAGCAAATGCAGTTCGAAGGCTAGCTGACTTGACTTCAGGCTCCATCCTTAAGTTTATAAAGCAACAAAAATTGACCAGCAAACAAGCTATTTTGCTCACAAGATAAATAAAATTAAAATCAAATTTACATTCCTTAGTCTAACTGTCCCATAATTTATTTAAGACTAATTCTTAAATTAATTACAAAATGGGCTCTAAACAATTTGCAAACAAAACTGCAAATTTGAAATATTATTTATATATATTTATATAAAATTTCATGTGAGCCTAAACCAAACACGCATATATAAAATAAAAGGTTAGTTGATCGTGCAATTACTTTTATTGAAGTGAAAGACCCAATCATTAGTAATAAATTGTAATTGCATTAGTTTATATATACCTATGGTTTACATAATCTTTATATAAATCAATAATCATAATATTATATCGAATTAACTGCAAAATTTATATATAAACATTTCTTTGCCACATATACCATAATTTTTCCACCACCGACGCCCCTATTCATCACAACTATCAATACGATCATGCAGATCGAGTACCGGGGGCGACAAAATTATAGGGAGGAGCTTTGTTATCAAACCAGAAATTATTCTGCGGAATAACCAACTACAGCATTGCAGCAAATTGTTTGACTGGTTCTAAGTTTATGAGGTTATGAGCTTCATCACAATCTATTTATTTACTAACTTCTTATTTATTTATTCACTTTAAATAAAGATATTACACCAGGGTTGTTATGCCAGCAATGTGTATGCTCTATTCAACATGAATGATATACATGCATTCCTCTGTTCAACATGAATGATGTACATGACGCACTGGTTATTCTGTCTTAGTTATCTTCAAGAAAATTTGAGAACATCTATTTATATGAAAACAAACCCTTATTTCTTGGACTATACCTAATCATTATTATGTTAAGGAGAGTTCATTTACGGTCTATGAAGCTGCTATTAATTCTCATAAATGACACGCTCAACCATGATAGAAGTCAGTGTAATTGTTGTATTTTATAAAAATATAAATAAACCCAAATTAAATCGTAGAGTATTGTATCGATAAAGAACCTACTTGATGTTCACAGGTTTGCAGTCAAGTAATTATAGTGGTATAGAATTTATCTACCATACTTTTGATTCCAATTGGCTGACAACATATATATATTCCACTAAAAGCCATATATATAAAATTATAATTTACTTTACAAGGTCACTGCAATTACAGACATTGTAAGGATGATAACAATAGTATTATAATTGGTTTAATATATTTATACGACAGTTGCAACAGGTTAAGTTACTAACACATTACTAAAAGTTGATGTTCAGCGATTTGATTAGCAAACAAGTTGTTCAATCATTTCTCACCGCTGTTCATTGCATGAAGACGTTTCATTTCCTCAGCCACATGAAGAAACATGTAATAGATGCAGGAACGAATGTGAACAGAAAACGTTACCAAAGAATATTATTCAACAAATAAAAGATCGGCCATCGATTGCAGGGCGCCCTCCATGTAAAGGAAACCAAGTAGAGCAACATAGCTATTAATTTAAAAAATTATTACGGTAACGGTAAACCTATTGAGTGCGCTGAAATCTCATCCCCAATGCCGATATAAGACGAAGAATATGACATTGGCATAAAATCTGAACCGTCTATTCAATCAAATGCTTTACGGAAATTCATGAATTGTGTAACAAAATGCTTCATCAGAATAAAGTACAGACCTCATGATCATGGATTTTATCCGAAACGGTTTCGTTAAATATGATAGTCACGGCTTAGAAAACCAAAAGCATAATAAGTGTAAAATTACAAATACAAACCACTTCAAAGTATTTGAATCGCACACCAAGGCAGAGATAAATAGACTGCTCTGATACCAAATGTAAGAAAACTATAACAACGATTCTGCATGCGGAAAGAACTGAAAAGAATCGTTTCAAACTTAATGTCCATGGATATGAATTACCTCCAGCCATTGGTGAAACTCTTGATGCAACTTCTTTGTGAAGAAACCACGCTCCAGCTGTCCAAGCAAAAGGAAAAGAATGCAGAAATTCTGAAGGCACTTCCAAGCTCTGCTATCTCAGCTAGATGGTGTAAAACTGAAGGGGAAGGGGATTGAGATATGAGCTTGGGGACCAAACAGATGAACATATAGCTAAGCTTCCATCAAGCTTCTAATAGCTATGTGTTAGATGTCCCACAAATCAAGGCAGAGAACTCGAATCAAAGTGATGGACCACTTTAGTAGCTCCCAATTATAAATTTAGTAATTGCAATTGATTTTCTTAACTTAAGGAAACTACTGCAGTTGGTTTCCATAAGTTAAGGAAAGACTGCAATTCCATAATTGTAGGCAGCAATTTGTACAAAATTAATGGAGCTTAACATTTTTAATAATAAATAAAATGTTAAGAATTTTAACGTATTATAAAATTTTACAAAATAATAAAAATGATTTTACTACGAAATTCTTAGTATTTTTGAATTAAATGAAAACCATGGGTAACGAATGTATACGCGAGATCATCGAGATATGTGGTTAATGTCTTTGTCAAGGATATTCTCAACACAATTTCTATAATTAGGAATGTGTGGCAACTAAAGTGTCTTTGGCATATCTTGTCAACACCCTTTCCATAATTAGAAATTTGTGTGCCAACTAAAGTGGTAAGTCATAGGCGTTGCCAACCAAAATGGATGATGGAGAGTTTTTTAAAAGAACTTAATTAATAATTGATTAAGAATTGTGTTCAATAACATAGTTTTTTTCATTGGTGAAACATTTTTGAAACTCAATTATTTTCTATCCATTCAAAATATTTTGTCAAATTTGAAATTTGCTTAATGATATAAATTTTCAGATTATTTATAAAATATTAAATTTTAAAAATTATATAAAAATTAAATAGGCTAAATGATATAAATTTTCAGATTATTTATAAAATATTAAATTTAAAAATTTATAAAATATTAAATTTAAAAATTTATATAAAAATTAAACTCGCTAAATAATATTAATTTTCACGCTATTAAATGATCTAAATTTTTAGATTATTTATAAAATATTACATCTAATAGTTTATATAAAAGTTAAATATTAAAATATTAAAATTTGAAATTAAATTATCAAAAAATTTGTTTTAGAAAATCAATTCAAAAGATTTTGTCAAATTTGAGATTTGTTTAATGATATAAATTTTTAGATTATTTATAAAACGGTGAATGGGTGCCCTGTTAAGTCACTCCTTGCAATAAATCACTGATTCAAATAAGTCACTGATTCAAATCCCTGTAAGTAGTTAAATTAATCTTAACTTAAAAAAAAATATAAAATATCGTACATGAGCCATTCAAAATGCCAATTCTGAAGAGAATAATACTCAGTTAACTTTGGTTTTCTTATTGCCACTGTGTGTATCTACAGCCATCGCGTCAATCTATGACATTCATTGCGGGGGAAAACGCACTGTGTATCTCTCCTTAATTTTTGTATGTTCTTCCATTGCGTTGTTGTCATTCTTTCTTCGTTGAGTGTTTGCAGTTAATTGAAATAATAAAAGCGCTTTTAAGCATTGACGAAGTAGTTTGTGGGACCATCCCAGCGACTATCATTCAGTCCCTGGAGAGAGAGAGCTTCAGGTAATACTAAAGTTGAATCTCAACAATTCCAGTTCTAAAAGTATGTACTCGAGCTTTTATTTTCAAGACATTTATCAACTATGCTAAATATAATTTTCCGGTGATTTTCATGACAAGAAATTATTGATACAAACATTAGAATAGTTGATTATTTCAAAGTCATCGCGGGGACGAGCATGGGAGAATTAATCGTTGCTATGTTGACGCTTCCAAATAAAAACAAACGCCCAATGTTTACTACAAAAGATATCAATGGATTTTATATGGACAACTGTTCTTCCATTTTTCCACCGCCGAAGAAGTTAGTATTTACAATATTGTTAGGGTTTTAATGTTACAACCTCTATGTTTAATATGCCAGCAGAAAGCTGAATCAATTTAAATGAATTATTGATAGTTGCTTTCTTGGATGGTTATGGGAACAAGACAGGGCTTTAGCAGGTCCCAAATATTCTGGGGATTTCCTCCGCAACACCATAAAGAGTATGTGGGGATAAAAGGTTAAGACAGACCCTAACAGACATTGTAATTCCTACATTGTAGTTATAGCAACGAATAATCTGCTCATCTTCTGAGGTGATTTTTGTATGATCTGAGCACTCTAATCTTGACATCAAATCCAATTCCAGTCTAACAAGTATAATATACCAAATCTCTGTACAGTCTAGGAGAAATGAGTTGAAAGATGCATTTTTATCCGATGTCTATATTGGGACCTCAGTAGCTCCAACATATCTTCCTGCTCATTCCTTCAAAACTCAAGACTCCCAGGGAAATCCCATAAACTTCAATGTAATAGACGACGGAGTTGCAGCGAATGATCTAGTAAGTCGTGCGGTTATATTTTTCCATCGCCATATCAAAATTGGTAACTATTGTTTAAATTTCAATTTTGAAAGTCATCAGTTTTGTCTGAGACATTGTGCAATTAATTTATTGTTGTCTAGAATAATCTTGCAAGTCATGTGTTGAAAGAAGTTATCCCTTGCAATTCGAATCCACCATTGTGGAAACAAAGTATTGATTTAAATTTGAAAGAGAACGAGTTGAGCAAGTTTCTGGTTCTTTCTCTTGGAACGAGACAAAAAATAGTTGGTTACAAGGCCACGAACGCTGCAAAATGGGGCTTATTTGGATGGTTAACTAAGGACGGTAGATCACCTTTAATTGATATTTTAATGCAATCAAGTTCAGATATGGTGGACATTCACGAATTCTTCTGGTTCAAAACCATTAACATGCATATGTATCTCAGAATCCAGGTACTTTTCTTGCACCTTCCATATATAATTCACCCATGGGTTTTGTTAGAACAAATCTATATTGGAGATATCTAGCACAATGTGTCAGTGTGATCTGGAACCCCAGTTAAGAGATGATATAATTTCATCAGACTTATCCTAAGAGGAGAATTTAAATGGCTTGAAAGCAATAGGGAGCAATCTTTTGAACAAGTTTGTTGCAAGTGTAAATATAAGACGGGCTACTATGAGAAAATGCCAAGACAAAACTCGAAGACCAACCGGGATGCATTGACTAGGACATTGTAATAATTATTATTAAAAGTATATGTCAAATTGAATAAATCATTAATTAAAGCGTTATCAACTTATCAGAGCAATGATTCATGTGAATTGGTTTGACATATTGTATTGATTGGGCAGGTTTGTGAAAATACTTTCACATGAAAGAAAGTCACAAGCTAATGGCGCCCACTTGAATTCTTAAAATTTATAGAAGTTTCATTTTTCCTCACGGTTAAGCTTAAGTTGTAATTCATTTTGACATGATATTGATATATCTTTTACTTCGATACCTAAGTTATCTTAGACATGTAATTTGGAAATTGAAGTTTTGTGCATATTTTATTAATTACAGTTTTATTGATTTGGAAAATTTTAACAATTATGTTAAGAATGTTTTAATAATGTTTTAATACTCATGGACCAATTTTATTGTGTATATAATTATTCACTACTATAAAATTATTTCATATATATAGATTATTAAAATTTAGAATAATACTTAGTTTTCGTAAAAATCACTTATTAAATTTTATATATATATATATATATATATATATATATATATTCTTATCTTTTTACCATCCTTTACTAAAATTTAAAATAAAAGTTACAAATGAATTAACATAACATCATATAAATTTTGGATCATTAATTAAAATTTCAAATTCATACTTTCAAGGTATTTATGTAATTGCATTTATATATATTCTTATCTTTTTACCATCCTTTACTAAAATTTAAAATAAAAGTTACAAATGAATTAACATAACATCATATAAATTTTGGATCATTAATTAAAATTTCAAATTCATACTTTCAAGGTATTTATGTAATTGCATTTCCATCTTATTCATTAATATTACTAAACTTTATTAGTATTAATGTTTTCATCTAAAACATTTTGACAATGTGTTAACATCTTCAACATCCTTTAAATATGGAAGAACTTTGATCTGTGTAAGAGTCTTTGCATTTTATCTAGCCCAAGTTTTGAATCTTAGTTCTTATTTGTTTTAGAGATGTATTAAATGCATAAATAAAATCAATGTTTTGAAAAATTTTAGGCACTCTGATCTTAAAAATCCTCCACCATATTTGGAACAAAATTAGTAGAAAATAAACTAAATCATGTATTAATTAGACTAAGCTTTTATGATTAAAATTTATGATTAAACTATTTATTATGTCATGAATCTTTGGTATTCCAATAGCCTAAAAATTGACATAGGAATCTACATGCACATAATTCATATATGCAAAAAATGGCTCTTGTATATAAATGTTTTGAATGTACAAAAGTGATATAATACGTGATTACAAATGAGAGCCCTACTTATATACTTGGCAACATGTACCTTCACGAATAGTCATGTCCTTTAGGACATGTCTCTTTAATATTGCTAACTATTTATTAATTATTACTTATATATTATGTTCCTAACATACATTGAGTTGTTTTCCTTCTCCAAATGAACAAAATCAATTGTTCATTGCAACAACTACAACTAAGAACCCAAGTTGTGCTTGGTGTAGATTTGCCCCCATTCATCTTAAAACTGAAAAACAATATATATCGAACATTTTAAAAAAAGAAATGTGCTCATAATAATTAAAACAAAAAATTGCTTCCATATTATAACTTACAACGCATAGTACAAAAGAAAGAGGTTATCATTATCATCACAAAAACCAAAAAAACAAAAACAAATTTATAAAGTTAACAAAACTGTCCACCAAAATTTTAGATTTTAATTTTCAAAAGTTGATTGTTGAATAAACGTGAAATTATATATTAGCCTTAATTAATAATAATTTAGTTAATTTTAAAAATAAACTTGCTTCCATATTATAACTTACAACACATCATGCAAAAGAAAGAGGTTACCATTATCACCACAAAAACCAAAAACAAAAACAAATTTAAAAAGTTAACAAAACTGTACACCTAAATTTTAATTTTCAAAAGTTGAGAAACAATTGTTTAATAAACAAATATTAAATTTGGTGAAATTATATACTAGCCTTAATTATTTATAATTTAGTTAATTTTAAAAATAAACTTGGCTAATTTAAAAATTAAATTATCTAAATAATGAAGATACAAATATATAACTAAAATTAATCAAAAATATATTTTAATGAAAATCAATAAAAATCATACAAAGTCAATCAACTAAAAACATGTTTTAAAATGGATATCATTCTCCTAAAAATCAACTCATCCCAATTGCTTTAAACCAAAAAAACGCATTTTTTTATATGCGAGTAATAAAGAAGCAGAATTTGCAGTTGTTCATCAAGGCCTACTCAAGGCTATCAAATTGGGTACAGGAACATTGTGGTGGAAGGAGATTCCAGGTTTATAATCAACACGGTCAAAAAACTGAGCCAGGGGGCTAAATGGGACAAGCTCAGTCATAGATGGAGAACAACAAGATTAGTGCAAGAGATAGGCGAACTTCTTCAAAATTATGATTATATAATCACTAACCATGTCAGACGAGATGGAAATACAGCTGCAGATTTCCTTGCAAACCGAGGTTGTGCTAATCGAAATGACCCTCTCGAGTTAACTTGGGCACCTCAATCTACGATTGGTCGGTTCAACTCCCTAGAAGCGATCCTGGAACAAGATAGGGGGCACGGCCCTCAAAGTCTCCAAATGTCTGACCAAACCCCCGATCGGGGTGCGAGCTAGATGGCACTCCCATCAATATAGTTTAAATGTGAAGGACATTGGGGTACAAACCCACCACCCTCCACACACTCAAGGCGATAGGTGCAGTGGCATCTGCATGCAAGAGGTTAATACTCCCGTAGGAGGTGGTAGCGGCATTGTGTCTTTGGTCTGGCTTGGTGTCAAGCGCTCTGCGAGGGTTGTTAATAGGTGTTTACAAGAGAAAGCAGTGTGGAAGGGTGATGCCGAGTGCAGAGGAACGTCACGACTCCAGGAAAGGTGGTGGACTATTCTTCTCCGATTGAGGGTAATCTGGAAGGAGAATTGCTTTTTCTCTCCCTCCATGCATCAGCTTGTTTGGTTATGGGATTTGAGTCTGCATGGGGTTGAATCGCCTGCGGATGGTAGCAAATGGGGTTTTTGGAAGCCGTCGGTGCCTGTATCCTTGAAGCAGTATGTCATGTTAACTGGTATGGTGTCTGTGTCTGTTCATTTTGAAATTCTTTTTGCTCGGATGGGGTTATATGGGATGTGGGTCTCTGTTGTCAGCCATTGGGACCGTCTCTGTCTGGTTTGGTTTGATAATCCTGGGGTTTGGGGTTGGGTCGTCTTCAGCTCTGTCTCTAGGCTTAGTTTTACTGTAATCCCTAGGGTTGGGTGGAAGCTTTTCTCCCTGCACATCTGTTGGTCCCAGAACCATAATGTTTTTGTTGTTTGTCTTGTTAAGTCTCATGCCCCTAGCCTCTGTGGAAGTCTCTGCGGGGTCACAGTCAAAGGTCTACAATGGTTTGGGTTTGGGGACTACACTTATGTTGTTAGTCTTGTTGGTCTTTTAAATTCTTCTTCTGGTTACTATGAAAATTGGTTATGGTGTGTGGAAGTTGAGTTCTTGTGTGGGTTGGACGGCAAGGATGGGGTGCATGAGATAAGACTAGCGGAGGTTCATCGAATTTTATCATGGCAATTATTGTTTTGTTCTCCCATGGCAGGTGTGTGGGGCGATAGGGTCACCTGGAAGCGAAAGCCTTTTGGGCTCGGACCACCACCTGTACAGGCAATTCGCCATACCCACCTTTTCACTGGGCACTGTGAGCTTGTAGAAATGGCGTGGGCTGCAAAGTTTAGAGGTCGTGGCAGGAGAACTCGAGAGGAGCAGCCCAACTCCTCTGGCAACAAAACAAGGGGCCGCAAACTGGTAGCCAACATCATAAACGATGTGGCCACTGCTTATCGTGAAGGGACCAGCGAGGATATTAGGCGGTTAATTGAGGAGTGGGAAGCTGATCTGAACCACCAAGCGAGCTCGATGGATACTGAGATGGAGGATTGGCAGGCGATGGTGTCAGATCCCGGGCATAGCTGAAGGCGAGTTACCCAGTTCAAACAGACTTCATAGCTGAAGGCGAGTTACCCAGTTCAAACAGACTTTATACCTGTACTGGACCATGAAAAGTATTATGGGCAAGGCCTTGGAGCAGATCTCAGTGAGTATGGAAACAGCGGTACAAAATTTCCCCAATTATAAGCAGGACTTCCAGAAACTTCAGTTCCAGCTGCAAAAACAAGATGGACGCCTACACCGAATTGAGGATCACCTTCCCTGCCTTCTTTTGCAGACAGTGCTGTCGGGTTCCAATGTTAAGGACCCAACCCCAGTAGAGTTTGCTTCTGTTGAGGGAGAAGAGTAGGTTGCTAGATGGTTTCAATTTTGATTAGTATATATGTGGTTAGCTTTTAATTTTCAGAATGATGTTTTATATGTTCATAGGCAAATAGTATTTGGACAAGGTAAAGATATACAAACCTATATAGCTTGGGTAGAAAGACTTATTATTTTTTGCTACTAGATGGCTTATCATGTTGTTAGGTGGCCAATAGACTTGGTTTCCCTTTGGGCAAGTTGAGGCCACCTAACTATTCATATGTGGATGTAACTTGGTTATATTTTAATGAAAATGGAAGGATCTACCAAACTTACAACAACAAAAAAAATCCATTATATTTTTTTTCAATACATACTTGAAACCATAATATTGTATTTGGAAAAGTGTTATAAAGTATTTATGATGAAAACTATATCTCGATGGAATTAACCCTTCCACAATGCATCAATACTTTTTCAGAAAATTGAAGATAGATTATTGATTCATGTTGTGCTTCGAGGAAGAGACTTTCATAAACAATAAGACATGTAATATACCTAGTTTATATTTTTATTAATAATTATTATCTAGGATTTTGTCTTTCAAATTAATCAGGTGTTTTTTGCCTTATAAATGGGTTAATGTTTTTTACTACATATCATTATATGTTATATCTTTTACATTTATTATATATTTATTTCTTTGGTAAGTACATGGCCTCATGCTCTATCGTATTTGTGACAACAACAAGATACACCACATATCCACTCTGGTTGTTGAAGGGAAAATAGTCTCCATCTTTTTCACCATTTTTCAAGACATTTTCTATAAGATGAACACTAGTCAATATCAACTATTCTTGTTTAAAGATAAATGACCTCATCTTTTTCAAAAGAGAGTTTGTAAAATGATCACTGCACAATATCAACAGCGTCATCATTTAAAGTAGTAATCTTTACCATTTCATCAATCAACATTGTTCTTGTGATCATATTTTGGGTCCTCCCCTTTTCAGTGCAGGGTTAGTAGTTGTACTAAGTAGAATTAGAATTTGTAGGGTTTGTTTTCGAGGGCTTCCAAGTAGCATTGGCATGCACACAAGCCAAGTTTATCATGGACAATGTTGTGCATATCAAATGGCATTACTGCATCTTCTAATCCATAGTACTTGCAACCATTTGCAATTTTCAAAGCTACCCGAAGCTGCCCAAGAGGTACATTTTGCACACTGGATATCACACCCCAAGGATATTTAGCTGGAAGCTGGTATAAGAATGCCAAGGGGGTGGGGTGGCAAGAGGGGGAGGGATTCTCATTAATCCTGAAGGAATCATAGAAGATAGATATGCTTGGGGCCTGGGAATGAAGACAAATAATCAAGTTGAGGCTTATGGGTTGTTCCTTGGGCTTTCTCTAGCTCAAAAAAAGGGCATCAAGGACATGCAAATTCTAGGTGACTCCATGCTGATAATAAAGCATATGAAATACAACTCATCAGCACAAAACATGATACTAAACCAGATCATTAAGCGATCCCAAGGCATGATCCCTCTCTTTGATCGAGTTACATTTTTCCATATCCTAAGAGGTAATAATAAGGAAGCGGACAGGCAAGCCAATTTGGCCTGTTGAATGGATGAGGAAAGCAGTAATGTGAATGGCATAGAGGAAACGGTATTCATTCCCTAATCGTTGTCATGAATCTCAATATATTGATTGTGGAGTGTGCTCTTGGTAGGATCAAGAAATTTGGAAAAAGAGAGATTTTGGTTTTATTTTGCTTGCATTTTTATCCCCCCTACTCCCCCCTCATTCCCTTCCGAAATTCCGCTCATCCCCTCCCCCTCATCCTCCCCCTTACCCTCTCTCCCCTGTCCCTCCCCTTCCTTTCCCCCATCACCCCACTCCCCAGCCACCCTAGATGCCACCTTGCTGCCCTCCCTATCCCTTATCCCCCTGCCCCTGTCCCATCACCCTTCAATTCTCTTGGCCCGTCCTCCCGCCTCGTGGCATCTTTAAGATTGGGATTCTGTTGCAACGTGGCTTCTTTCATCATGCTCATCCTACACTTGGATTCGGGAGGTTTCTCAGCATGAGAACTCAAACATCATCTCCTCATACCAATTGCAGCAATTGGCGAAACAACGAAGGAACCATGTGAAATTTTGGAGAGGGTGAGGAGCATTTAATCCCTCTGGTCTGGGATGGTCAGTTCGTGCAGGGGAAGAAGGTGTGGGACAAGTTGATAGACGCATCGAAGAGAAGAAATTATGGTGGAGCATTAGGATTTCAGCGTCATGAGTACCCCTCATCACTTCTGCATCAGAGTTCGGACCAACATCTCCTTTAAATTGAGTAACATAATGATCATTTGTTTCAAGATTTGGTCTGCCTCTGCTCTAGGGTATTTCGCTAATGCCCAGTGGTCGTGGCAGGAGATCTTGGGAAGTCAATGCAGTGTCGTTATAGGCACGATGGAGGTAAATTGTACTTAGGGAAGTCAAGGGAAGGTGTTGGGCGTCGGCAAGGGTGGCAACACAGTCGCTAAGCTTGGTGGCAACTCGGCATTAGATATTCTTTTCAATAAGAGCATAATTAAAGCATTTTTGGGTCGAGGGTTCGCAGCATCTCTGTGGTTAGTTGTTTTGGTCGCTCCCCTGCTGTCAAAATGAATGTGGTGAGAATTTCTGATGAACACCGCTCGGTGTCTGGTTCATGGGGTCGTCGTCAGCCTTGGGCAGGCGGTTCGCTTGGGCAAATGGCGCAGGAGGGTGGCAGGGATAAGCATGATTGTGATAGCTACGAGAAGGAGCATCTAGAAATGAAGGAAGGTCTGGCAATTGTTCAGAGGTGCTTCCACCAGCAACAGAAGGAGACGTTGGATACGCAGGAGCAGCAGATAGAGAAGAATGAGCGCATTAGCCAATTGGAATATGAAGTGGATACTCTGAGACAACAAATTGAGCACCTGAAGCACAAAATGTTCGAGAACAACCCGAGGTTAGGCGAAGCCACTGGAATAGATCTCAATAGCTCAGCACCGATGGAGGAATAACATGTCCTTTCTGTCTTTCTCATGCATGTTTTTTGATGTCAAACTTTACCTGTAAATATTTGCTAAACCAATACTGCAGAATGTATAGCCATAGGCTAATAGCAAGGGAGAAAAAATTGTTTTTTGGGAAAAAATACTTTGGGATGGGATGAAAAGCATGTAATTTCAGAGGCCCTTAGCAGGCTCTGCACTTTGATGTAAATTTCCCGGTTTTTGGCCCACGGATTAATATTATCTACTACTCTTTATGGTAAAAAAAAATGCCAGAGGGATGCATTTTGCTTGCATGATAGTCACTTCTTCACTGAACCTACCTCCCTTTACGGTATAGTAATCTTGATAGATATCTTCCAAATCTAAATGTATTTTGAAACAGCTAAATGGAACATTCATTCCAGCAATAAAGGTATTCTTAAGGTAAATATATATGCAAGAACATTCTAAAAACAACTTGGCCAATTTAATCACATTCGACAAAAAAAGTACATTGAAGACATAAAGCAAATACAGGTCTTAACAAATTTCAATTGCAGTAAAAACAAAAGTTAACAGACACCAATAATAAGCCAACTAGCAAACTCACTTTTTAGCCCAGCTCAATTTTTATATTTTTTCTAAAGAGTATTGCTGTCTAGAGATTGGAATTCCCTTCTAGCCATCAGATAAAAGAGTTCCAGCATGCTTTCCTATGGGGACTTTTACAAGGCTTACAGAACTAAAATTTGCATGTTGTATTAAGATGTATATGTTCTAAATGATGAGATTCAATGTTATGAAGTATTATGTAAACCATGAGATTCAATGTTCAAATACCCTGTGAGTCCAGGCAATTTAAAATATATAAATATATATATCTGTGTGTGTGGGTGTTCTAAACCATATCACATATTTCTACGCATTGATACCTAAATGACCTCTATGAGATAAATTGATGTATAAGGCACCAATTTTTATCATTCCATTAAGATTAATCATTAAATATTTAACCATGGATGGCCAATTCACAAGAATTTGTTGCTCTGCAGCTAATGCCGACATAAAGTGGAGAGGCAACAGATTTAACCCCAATGCATCAAGTGCTTATATACTAAGAGTGGCATTTACAAAACTGCACGAACCCAATTTATGGATTTACTTGGCGCTATTCTGCTATGAGTTCACGTCAATAAAGCACACCAACACAATGGTAAAGCGGAAAGCATGAAATCTATGCATGATACCATCATAAATTTCAGGTTAAATTTAAAATGGTTTCTTGAATAATTCTTACACTGTTGATACCAACAGTGGACAATTATACTAAAAGTGAGTTTATCCTCCAATAACGAAGATAAATAGAAGGATCTCATAAGTTTGTGATCCAGAAAAAAAAACCTCTGACCACTTTAAAGTTTAAACTCAATCTCAGCAACACACCTAAGTGGGATTGGTAAGATAAGAAAATGAGAACCAACCAGACACTTCATGATAATATGTATCAGTGTACTTGTAGAGACTGGAGTTTACCAACAGGACAAAATAATGACAAAATCTTGTCAAATATTACTTTATCCATAAACCTGATCCTTCAAAAACTTTCTTGACTTTTATTGGCAGCGCTTGCTTCATCTTTTCAAATGGGATAGGTCATATAATCTAAACAAACAACTTTGCAAAATTAGGTCTCCATGGGAGCTACACCTTGATCTGTATCATCTTGCACAGCACCTTGTTCACCTTCAACTGGAGCCACATCTGCTGGAGGTTCATCTTTATTATCATCTAGTGAATCAATAATCTGCTGTACCATTTTTGGGTCAAGAATGTTGAATCCCTCGCCAATTCCAACAACAGAAACACTGCAATTAGAACCATTCAGTTTTCCCTCTGCCAATGCCTCCCTGACAGAAATAATACCATGACGAATAAGTTCATCACGCGAGCACTCTGGGAATGTCTCAAACTTCCTTTCCAAGTAAGTTTTGGCTGCTTGGGAGCGAGCACCAATGGCATATGCTTGATACTCAAAATAATTTCCAGAAGGGCAATTCAGATAAAGATGGGGTCCTGCTTCATCTAATCCAGCAACAAGTAGACCTACACCGTATGGTCGCGTCCAAGACCTTTGTGTGCAGACCTGTCAACATATGTAAAGTGATCACATCTCAATCCCTGTAAAAAGTTAAGAAATTTTAGTAGTTTTTTTTTTAGTTTTCTGAAAACTCAAAAGTAAACTGTCTCTGGGATTACTTTACATATATGGCCTTTTTTTATTCACTTTGATTTGACCGCCTGCATGCAGTTGAGTATTTTTACTTCCTACTTTGTTGCTGCCACGGTGAAGATATTTCTTTGATACAGTTTTTACTTATATATAGATATGGCAGGTTCCTATAGAACCCCCAAATTGGGATGGTTTTGTAGACACCAATCCTACCATCATGGTGGATAGTGGCAGTGGCATGACTTCACAAAACTATGAAATTCAAAGGCAACCGTGGCTTTTCTTAGTCTGCCTTGTACATGTTAAAACTGTCTCATGCATTTGTTTTCCTTAAGTGAACAGAATGAAGGCTGCTTAGTAAGCAGAAACCTCCCGCATTTTGTGTTGTTTAAATTTCACTGGTCGCACTTGTATACAAACTTTCCAATAGAGAATAATCCATCAGTTTCACTTAAAATACAATGTTCAACATAGAAAGATCTAAATTCCTTTCTTTCTAATTGCAGTGCTTCGGTTAACGTGTCTGAAATATATGTTAGCCCATGGTCATTATAATAGCATTTCACATAATGTCAGAAAACGTCAGAAAACGTCAGACATACGCTAGCTAGCCATGCCATCCTTTGTGCATAATAATAGGAAACCCAAGGTCCACATATTGGCTATATCCTAGAAGAAGAGTCAAAACATATAAATCTGAAAGCAGAGTACCATTGCAACTGAGAGCTACTCTATGTCCATATGAGGTAGAAATATTCAAGACATGAGTGACTATAACAATATAGTTGCAGTGCTACTGTAACCTGTTAACACGTTTGAAATATATGTTAGTATGTTAGGGTCCAACCCTAACCGCCTTATTTATGTAATAGGGTCAAGTCATAGTTATAGTTAAGTAAAAAGTCAATAAAGCCCATATTAATAATTGTAAGTGGTTGACCCGCATTTAAAGAAGGGACCACAATTAGTTGCAAATGGGCCATGGTATTAGATAGATGGTATTAATAAGAACCATGGTATTGACCCATGGTATTGCATGTATGAATCTTATATAAAGGATAGAGACTCCCCTCGAGGAGCATCGTGTCTTATTTTGTAATCGAGCCCAGCTCTATTGCAGGTTGCCCCCTCGAAGAGGCAAGTGAACATTGCTTTCTGAATAATAAAATACTTGCTGTTATTTCTTATTGTTCTGTGTTTTGGGTATATTTCTTCGCATATTTGGTATTTTGGTATTTCCTTGCAGGTCAAGAGCATAACAAGTGGTATCAGAGCACTTTTCAGGGCCGGTGGGATCTCCATTTTTTTAGCAAAATTCTTTTTGGCTAGAGACGTGTTCCGGCATCTTTAAACCACGGGATATGTCGTTGAGCGCATAAACCTACGGATTTGGAGAGGCATGCAGACAAGAAATACAAGAGGTGGTCACGCTTGTTGGACTCCCTTGTAACCCCTGTGGGTACCCCTTCGAGTAGTAGCGCCTTGGACAGAACCACCCACGAACTGTCTTCCAAGTACCCTTTGGGTATATCGAAAGCCCCCCTAGGCTCTCTTGAAACCTCGCCATAGATAAATCGTCGGCCATCTTGCTGCCACAGTACACTGAGAACAGCACTCGAGGAGATTACTCGCGCGTACGATAGGGTAGTCGGGTTGTACGACTAAGGGTATGGTTGATCCTCCTTGGTTAGTGCCCTAAAAGATTGGGCCGAGTACTACTGTCAGACCGATATGTATATTGCGATCTGTAGCACCTGACACTCCTTGAGACCATAGTCCCCTTGTCTCTCTCTGGATCGCGCATCATCTTTGCCAGATCAGATCTAGCAGGTGGGGTTCTGTCGCAGTAGCAACAATCAATTCCGCCATTCAGATCTAGCAGCAAGGGTTCGATCACTGGCACATTCCTACTCATACTCTGCAGTTGAGGGTTCGCCGACAGATCTGACTATTTGTGTGGGCTCCTACACCTAGGCGTGATTTTCGCAGGACATTCGGCAGAATTGACTTTTCTGGGATTCAGCGACTGCGGTATTCCTAAGCGAGGAGTAAAAACTCCTTTCAGAGTAGAAAAAAAAATTCTAAGACCCTCCTGGGATGCTTATAGGAGACTTAGCCCATAAGAATCAAGTCGACTAGCTGAGCAAGGTGGTACCATTCAATTGTTTGCGTCAAAAAATTTTGGGCGGTCCCAAACTTGAAGTGCACTGGATCGATGCATGGTACAAAGTAGAGCTCAAGCTATGGCCAATGAGAAGATCGACAGCCTTGAAACAAGGTTGGACTCAGTACTGTCGTCGCTCAAGACCTTAGTGGACACACTCGCAAAGGGCAAGTCGGAGGAACGCACAGAGGCATATGTTTTCAATGAAAACATTGAGGGCGAGTCTAGCCATTCTCTTCACCTCTTTGGCAACCACCAACAATCCCAGACGCGACCACCCAAGCTGGACATGTATAAATTTGATGGCTCTCATCCGGCCACATGGCTAGCACAAATGGAGCAATATTTCACACTGAATCACATCAGAGATGATGTGACTCAGCTTAGTGTGGGTAGCATGTACTTGGACAATGAAAGATGGCAATGGTGGCAATGGCATCAATGTTGCTATGGAAGGCCCGTGACTTGGCAAACATTCGCAAAAGCTCTTACAGATCGCTTTGACCATGAATCTAACTTTTTGGGTCGTCTCACTAAGCTCCAACAGACAGGAACAGTGAACGAATATATTACAGCCTTTGAAGCCTTAGCTTTCCGCACAGGAGGTCTACATGATCAGTTCTACTTGGAATGTTTTGTCAATGATCTCAAAGAAGCCATACAAGCCCACGTCCGACTGCAACACCCTACCCCATGGCTGGATGCTTGCAGGATAGCTCGTGAAGTAGAATGTGCGTTAGCAGCTTAGTCCAATCGCCCAAACTTCATAGCTAAGGGTCGCCCTACCCCAGGCTCAAAGCACTACCCAAACACTCAAGGTTCAAAAGGTGTCACTAGTGGAAATGGCGGAAAGAAGAAAGCAAGGATTGTGTTACTACTGTGATGAGAAATACTCCCCCGGGCATAAATGCAAGGAGCCCAAATTCTTTTAAATTGATGCCACTGATCACAGTTCATCGGAGGAAGCCCCACCACTTGAGGAACCAGAGGAGGAAGATGAGGACAACCAGCCGAACAATGTACCAGAAGAACCAATTATCTCGCTACATGCTTTGGCAGGGATTTCTTCTCCCCAAACTCTCAAAATAAGAGGTTTTATTAAGCATCGCCCGGTAATAGTCTTGATTGATAGTGGCCGTACGCATAACTTTATCCATCAAAGAGTCGCGAAAGCAGTGCATTGTTTTGTCAGAGCAATCTCTAACTTCCGGGTCCAAATTGCTAATGGGGGGACAATGAAATGTGAAGGCCACTGTGAAAATGTCAAACTTCAAATGGGGGATTATCAGTTAAAGACCCACATGTTTGCCATACACATGGGAGGGTGTGACATTGTCCTGGGTGCTGAATGGCTCCGCACACTTGACCCAATCACAATGGATTTCCAGGAGTTATATATGAGCTTTAAGCGAAACAACCACACACATACCCTCCGCGGACTCCAAGGGGGTGATCCCTCTATCATCAGCTCACATAGGATGGAAAAATTGTTAAAAAAGGGCCACCATGGAGTTATCGCCCAATTTAATGCCATCCAAGCCTTCGAACCCACTTCTCTTCATATTCATCCAGAGATGCAACAGATCTTAAACAACCATCTACCAGTCTTTGACAAGCCTCGTGAGCTTCCACCCTCGAGAGGGGAACATGATCATAGCATTACTTTGGTCCCAGGGGCCCAACCACCAAATGTGCGCCCATATAGATATCCGTTCACCCAAAAGAATGAAATTAAAAAAATCATCAAGGAACTCTTGGAAGCAGGCGTCATTCGTCCTAGCATTAGTCCTTATTCATCGCCTGTGGTCATGGTGCTCAAAAAAGATGGGGAATGGCGTATGTGTCCAGAATTCAGGGCCCTCAACAAGTTGACGGTCAAAGATAAATTTCCCATCCCGGTTGTCGATGATTTGTTGGATGAACTAAATGGGGCTCAATTATTTAATAAGCTCGACCTTCGCTCAGGCTATCACCAAATTCGCATGAAAGAAGTAGACATTCCAAAGACTGCTTTCCGAACTCATGAAGGCCATTATGAGTTCCTGGTCATGCCATTTGGTCTTTGTAATGCCCCATCCACTTTTCAGAGCCTTATGAACCACCTGCTCAAACCATATCTCAAAAAATTTGTCCTTGTTTTCTTTGATGACATCCTCATCTACAGTCGCACCTGGGCCACACATCTTCAGCATGTAGATCTGCTCTTGCAACTGCTCCGGAAGCATAAATTATTTGTCAAGATGTCCAAGTGCTCTTTTGGCATGGAAGAAATTGAGTATTTGGGCCACATTGTGGGGCGTGAACGTGTCAGGGTGGACACCAAAAAGATCCAAGCAATGCAGGATTGGCCTCAACCAAAGACTTTGAAGAGCTTGAGAGGATTTTTGGGTCTCACGAGCTACTATCGCAAATTTGTCCGCAATTATGGTTGCATTGCTAGACCCCCCATTCACCTCCTCAAGAAAAATTCATTTCTCTGGAATGATGAAGTACAACAGGCATTTATAGCTCTCAAACATGCCATGTGTTCCACTCCCGTATTAGCACTACCCAACTTCACCAAATCTTTTGTGATTGAATGTGATGCTTCAGGTACGGGTATTGGGGCGGTCTTAATGCAGGAAGGTTGACCCTTGGCCTTCACTAGCCAACAACTAAGTGGGACAAATCTGGGACAATCTACCTATGAGAAGGAGATGATGGCCATCTTACATGCAGTAGATACCTGGCGACCATACTTATTGGGGCGGCGTTTCCAAATCCGCACAGACCATCAAAGCCTTAAATATTTTTTGGAGCAACGCCTATCCTCGCCACAACAAAATAAATGGCTCGCCAAAATGTTGGGATATGATTATGAGATAATTTACAAGAAAGGGCATGAAAATATCGTAGCAGATGCGTTATCACGCCAATTTGAGGAGGAAAGCACCCTGCTCGCAATCTCCCTTCCCATTCCAGAATGGATTGAAGAGGCTCGCAAGGAATGGTTTTCACATCCCTGGCTCTCCCAACTCATTAATCAACTGCAGGCGGATCCAAATTCCACAGCAGGCTACTCTTGGCAAGATGAGATTCTTCACTACAAGGACAGAGTCATGATATCACCAACATCCACCCTCAAAAGCCGCATTTTGGCAGAGTTGCACTCATCTCCCACTGTAGACCATTCAGGGTTTCAGAAGACTTATGCTCGCACTCAACGTTCATTCTTTTGGACAGGTATGAAAGAGGACATTCTTAATTTTGTAGCTGAGTGCGACGTATGTCAGCGCCACAAAGGAGAAACAGTGAAATCCCCAGGCACATTACAGCCATTGCCCATCCCGGCCTCAATCTAGACAGAGGTTTCTATGGATTTCATTACGGGTCTTCTGAAGTCAGGAAACAAGTCAGTCATCATGGTGGTTGTGGACAGACTTTCTAAGTATGCTCATTTTTGTGCCCTACCCCACCCTTTTACACCGACTTTGGTCGCTCAATCTTTCATGGACCAGATCTTCAAATTGTATGGCATGCCCACTTCCATTGTGTCTGATCGTGACCCGATCTTCACCAGTAACATTTGGAAGGAACTCTTCAGGCTACAAGGTACCCAACTACAACTCAGTACTTCCTATCATCCACAAATTGATGGTCAAACTGAAGCAATCAACAAATGTCTGGAGACCTACCTTAGGTGTTTCACTTCAAAAAAGCAACATCTATGGGTACAGTGGTTACCTCTAGCCGAATGGTGGTATAACACCAACTATCACGCCACCACCAAAATGACTCCATATGAAGCAGTTTATGGTCAACTCCCTTCTTCACCTACTTCTTATATCAAGGGATGCTCGAAGGTACAAGCAGTGGATCAACTCCTACAAAACCGCACAACCATGCTGGCCCACCTCAAAGAGAATCTCCATCAAGCTCAAAACCGCATGAAGCAACAGGCAAATCAACATCGTTCAGAACGCCAATTTCAAGAAGGGGATCAGTGTTGTGGGGAAAAATGCCTATGCAGGACGATCCTATCCACCTAAGGTGTGACAGTGCCTTAACAACAAACAGACACAGCTATTCTAGTATTCTTCCTTTATGAATTAAGAATGAAGAGAGATGGATGGACTAACCGGTGTCTTCCGTTTGTCCCTCGATCCGATTCCTCTTCTCTTTGAGAGTTCCCAGCTACTTGCCTTCTCGCTCGCCCAGCTTCAACAGGTCTCTGCAAGATCACAAGAAGAGAACACTACACAAAGACATAGATTCATATTCATAACTAGTTCAGGATTAGAAATAAACTAAACATACTAATGCAATCATACATCAAAGATACATCAGTATATAGGAGAAACCAAGATAGCTTTATTGATGAATAACAAGGTTCAGGAAGAGATACAACCAAGAAGGCTCCAATCCAGCATCTCCTTCCCAGCAAATGGAATTCCTATCTTCACCTCCCTTCAAAGCATTAAGCACCCAATGATTCCAATCTCAAACCAACAGCAATTCTTTGCAATAACAAAATTCCAGCCTCCTGGATCTCATGGAGGAGAGATCCATATATAGATGTTTGGAGAGAGGATGAGTCAGCTTGAGATCTGACTAGTGTCCTCTCCCTCTGTCAGTTCTTGTTTCCACTTGGAGGTTCTTGCTTCCACTTGGAGGTTGAGAACCTCTTACTCATCATTAGTCGAATTCACTGAGGCAAGTGTCATTGAGGAAGATTCTGGAAGCTTCCAGGGTCTTGACACCTCGTTGAATGAACTTGCCATTTGTCAATTCCCGCTCAGCGCACCCTGGTAGTGCTTCTACCTGCGTTGCAATGCAGGTAGCCAGTTCAGACTTTGCATTTCAGCACAGACAGCTAGTGGAGCCTCTGAATTGATCCTGAATTGACTTGTTTTTGAGCAGTTTATGGTGGAGAACTTCTGTGAATTGCTGTGGTTTGTTAGCCTTGTTCCTCTAGGGGTAGGAACAACATGTTTAGGGGCTTTGGATCCCTTAGATTATGGACATTTCATGCTTATAGCTGTAAGGCACAAAAATGTCTATAACAGTTGCCCCCTAAAGTATGAGGCCGTTTATCGGGTGAAATGCTTTATTAGGAGGATCCGAAGTTCATCCAATGCTGGGAGGAGACCTGTAATAAGATACAATACAATACATTATTTTTCATACTGCTTTCATGATCTAGCTGAGGCGGGCATTCCCATGCTCAGCTTTATAAATTCATTTTTCTGTACATAGAACAGACAATCGTCTTATGGTAGACTGATAATTTTGATGAAATTATCATCCTTTGGGTAGGATGATTATCTGCTGCAATGATGTACATGTCAATGTCTTTATCTTTCCTGAATATATATCGCAGCCCGGATGGATGAAACTAGATCCGGGGTCTTCAAACTCGTTCGATCTTCACTCTAAGTACAAGTCGATCCATGTGAGAAATGTTCTGAAGTCGAACATGGAAAGACATCGCTTGATTACCGGTCAATGAGGTAAACCGTTAACAAGCGCGAGAGGAATCACCGATAATGATAATGACCCTCAAGGTACTGCAGTACAATTCACGTGGTGTGAATAAAGGACTTGGCGTCGAACACCACGCAAAATCTTTCGGTCGAAGGTCATTGATGTATACCTGTCGCCGGAAGTGAGAAACTTGCCATTGAGGCATGCAAGCTTCAAAGTACTAAAGGGGGTGTTCCTAGATCAACTTCTTGGATAATGAGCTGATGTCGACAAGAAGCGATCCATCAAAGGAGGGCCTTAATGAATCCCACATCAATGACACGGAACAGAGCTAATGATTTTGATGGAGGTGAAAACGATCTGACGACATATGATTCAGGGTGGCGGTCATGAAAGGATGAAGGATAATGTACGGCAGTGGATGGGACACGGTTGACTTCTCTGAACGACTTCTCTTGAACATATGGCGACACTTATGCGATGGATCGGTAGCATTACCCCAAATATGGATGGTATGGCGAGACCATGGTGATGTGACTGGTGAATGAAACAACCCAACCCGATTGTGGTACGGAGGAAAAGTGTCATGTTCAAGAGCGACTTGCTACCATCAAAGTTTTCTTGAGTTTCTCCCAATTTTCCCCAGTCATTGCTGACCAGTACCTCTTTATTTTTGTCAAGCTTGAGGAGGATAACATATGCTTGTTCTATAACTTGCCCTTCGGGCAAGCCCATCGCTATGTTTTAACGAGCCTAGCGATAGTGAAACTCGTTCTCGTCTAAAGACAAGTTTGTCGCTATTTAATGATTTTAACGAGTCTAACGACAAAGATAACTCGGTCCTTTTCATTTTTAGAGAGTCTAAAAAGGTACGTAAAGTCAACTCCGAAAGTCCTTTTTCGTAATCTAATCCCTTAAGTCTGAAAAAGTATAAAACAATACAGAAGGGATGAGTTTTCGATAGTTTTAACGAGCCGAACAAAACAAGCGCTCAATCTTTTTGTGCAATAATCCCTCAGGTCCAAAAAGATTAAAATCTAGAGGGATAGCACTTCCGGTCACTTTAACGAGCTGGAAGGCCAAAACTCGGCAATCTTTTCATATTTTACGAGTCAGATGAAAAGAGCTTAAAGAAGACTCGTCTTTTGAGGAACGAGTGATAAAACGGGTCAGCAGCTGATTCCAGGTACGGGTTGGAATTTTCCAAGCACGGCAGTGTCACAAGGATGGCTAGTGAAATCACTCTTCGCAGCTGTTCCTCAAAATGGGTAAACAATCATATGGAGGTGAATGATCGGCCAAATGAAAAGTGGAGGTGATGGTGCAAACACGACCAAGGCTTTAATGGCTGATAATGTTACATTCACAGTGGTTATTTACCGAGTAGTTCATTTTTTAACGAGCTTAAACGCGAATTGAAACACTTGCTCGATCTTATGTTTATTTTTTAACGAGCATGAACTATGCGCTAAAACTGCTCGGATCTTGCGTTTATTTTTTAACGAGCATGAACTGTGTGCTAAAACTGCTCGAATAATCCAGTCATATGATAAGAATGTCTCATTGAAGATGCTATTTTTTATGGAGCTTAGATCTTACAAAGCTTTGCTCCGGATCCTTTCGTTATGCAAGTTCGGAAATGACTAATCCTACGAGTTTAAAGGGTTAGACCTACAGGTTTAAAGGGAGGACCTAAAAATTTAAAAAAATAAATAGCCGCCCCTTGCTTGCACTCCAAAAGGTTTGCATGCCCCCAGGTATAAAGTACGATTTCAAGGTTACCCCTACTTCCTTTCCGCCAAAACATTTGTTTTACCGAGAGAGGCCTACCTCTTTCAGGTTACCCAAAGATTGTTCCATTAATCTTTCAAACAAAACACTTCTTCGGCGATGTCTACCGAGATAAACAAAGGTGAGCGACGATGCCCGCCAACTCACATAACTTTGACAAAAGAATCTTGTTCTAGAACAACCCCTCTTCCATGTCGGACGGGGTACGGACTAGTCATATTCTCCCGCGGAAACCTACCCTATACCCAAAGTTTTCCTGCCGAAGCAGACCAGGACGCATGCCCCCTGGGTTCCAGTCATATCCTTCCGAATCGCTCGCGCTCATCGGGAGGACGGACCGTGGGTTGAGACATTTCTTGCGTGAAGAGACCATTTAGGGATGGGGTATGACTATTTGCGATGCGTGATCCGGGAAATGAAAGTTGGTCCACGAGCTTGACCACTCTTCCTTCGTGCGGAAAACACATTACTCTAAAGAATGAGGAGACGATGGCTCCCATGAAATATATATAGTCTCATCCAAGGAGTAGGTTATAATCCAAGGGTCCTTGAACGACCATCACGTTCATTTGAACGGTCTTCCCTTTCAATGTGATAGGCACATTGGGGAGGATCCCTAAAGGTCGACTGGTTCCTTTATCAAACCCTGATAGATTTCTCATTTCAGGCAAAAGCGTTGGCGAACCAAGCGCTTTCCAAGCAATAGAGGAAAGGATACTCACAGATGCCCCCTCATCAATGATGGTGCCAGCCATTACCATTCTGTATATTTGAACGATAATTCTGAATGGTATGCTTGCTGGCAACCGGGGTCTGCCTAGTTGGTTCCAGTCGAAGGATACAACTAGGTTGCTTGGTGGTGGGACCGAATAGACGGCCGGGTATGACTCTGACGAAGTTCCTTCCTGCGATAAAGGAATGGGCAAATTGCCCCCTTGTTCGTCGGAGTCTGTGTTGATGAAGAGAATTTGGACGGTGTCGTCTTTATTCTCCTCTGTGATGGTATCATTCGAAGATAGAGCCTCTGAAGGAAAAACCGGGTCAACTGCCACCTCGACCTTTTGACTTTCGTCAGGTATGGATTCAGACGGTTCATCTTCAATGATGGGTGCTTCGGCTGACCACCTGAGCGGGCCAGCTGGGTTCTCAACTAGTGAAGGACTTGGTAGGAGTTTTTGATATCTAGGAGGAAGTTGCGCTCGTAAAACCGGGCGATCTTCCAAAACTCTTTTAGCCTCGTCTAAGAAGGGACAACGGTGGATGGCATGGTCGCCTTCACACAGTTTGCAGGGAAATCTAGCTTTCCCTCTCTGTCCTGTGGCTTCACTTTCACTAGTTGACGGTGTGCTGTCAACATGGCTATCAGAGGTTGACGCCACCGAATTGTGCAAACGGGGAGACCAGTCCCTTAGTATCCGAGGGATACAGGGACAATCTCTGTGGAAGTGGTCTCCCTTGCATATGACACATGGCGATTTAGGCCTAGTCAGTGCTGTGTGTGGATTTTTGTCAGACGACACTTGTTTGCCCCCAGTCGCTTTTGGCTCCTTCTTCTTCTTCTCTTTCTTCTTCTTTTCCTTCTTCTCCTTAGGAGCTTGGTTTTTTGTTTTACCAGTTCCGTCAAGCGAAGAGGAAGGAGGGGAGGAAGAATTAGATGAAGTAGAAGGCTGGTGGGTAACTCTGGTGGTCTGGTCTAACTATTGATTCGACTGTTCAGGAATAGTGGTGTTCTGAACGACATTGGTTGAAAAGAGCCAGACCGGCAAGCCAATTGTCAGTCCTGGAAGCGACAATGTGGCCATATGGGGTGCACCAACATCTCCCCAAGAGGAGAAGGGACTAGGATTTCCACCAAGGGGAATTCCTTGGTTGGTGGGCTCCATTTTCTCAACCTAAAGATCAACGCAGGAATAAAGGGTGATTGTTCCGTTTAAAATAAATTTTTAACGACTCTTAGACACAACTTGCTTTTTCAATTTTAAAGAGTCGAGAAAAAGCTAAAGATGACTCTAGTCTCCTTCGATGTTTTAACGAGCCCAAAGTGACAAATGCTCGGATGGACTTTTTCCGTTATAGAGTCTGAAAAAGGCCAAAAGGAACTGCTCTGGAGTTCTAGGCAGAGGGTGTGCCAAACTTTTCGCAAAACCGCAGAATACTTTTTAGGGTACGGGCGGTCGATCTTCCTGAATGCTGTGTTCAGTGCATTGCGATCAGTAGGGCGGCCGACACGGCTTCCTATGGATAAAGGTTATATTCCTATAGGGGTCTCCCAATATATACGCGACGGTACGTGGGAGCACAATCCGTACTGGTACTAATCGTCCCTCAGGAGGAATCACCCAACCATCAGTGAGGCGACCAGTGACCAGGTTTTACGACGCCGGAACACGTCTCTAGCCTAGACCTCTATGTTGTGCATTATGTTGCAAAGCGTTGTTAAGTTCATTCAATTTATTTTAGGTTGATCTTTTTAGAAGTTTGCCTTTCTGGATCACCACGAGATGTATGATACAATTCCTAAATGCAGTCTAAAGATGATAAGCAAGCTTTATATCTTTTCGACAATGAAAATCCTAGCTACAAAGGGAAAAGAAAGACACCATCTTTTCTCAAAGAGCAATCAGCACACTCTAATGCACTTTTCCTAAATCAAGCATGCAAACTATCAAGATGCAAATGCACAATGCAGGTGTTTGTTTTCCGCTTTCTTAATATTGATGCCTAAAAAGAAAGCTCTTTGTACAACTTTGAATTTGCTTTTAAATGACAAATACAAACAAGTTTACTTTTTCAAAATCAGAAAGGGTAGAAGAGAATACAACACTTTACGACTCTCGAAATGAACACTTGTTTCGACACTTAAAAGAGACAAACTCAAACCAAAAGCAAAAGTAAATGTATAATCAACTGTAAACAGCCAATGAACTCTCTCCTAAGATCACAATCAACAGATCTGAATCAAGGGCTACAGGATGATTATTTCACTCTTGCAAAGGAAAACTGTAAATGACGCCACAAACACATAAAAACACTCACAGTCTTTTTGTACAAAAGGAGGCGGAATTTAAGCAGAGAAAAGGAGTTATCAGACAGGTACCTATGCTGGTTACAGGCTGCAAAAATCAGAGATCAAAACAAGGCAAAACAGAGCAGAGAACCCCAGCTGCACAAGGCCTAACTGGATCAACGCACCCTCAACACAGAGGTTTTGACATTCAGCGCAGGTAGCCTTCACGGGACCTGCGTTGAAATGCAGAACCTCTTCACAAGGTCTGCGCTGAAGGAGAAACGAGAGTTTCTCACTGGGTTCTGGGTCACAGTTTGCTAATTAATCTACGGTTTCAGGCCAAATAAAAGCAACAAGCAAGGTACAATCAAAGGGATGCTTTGAGGGAGGACTAAGATCTATCACAAAGGATCATCAAATCATTTGTGAGTCCATTGTTCAGATCATAGACAAATCCAGTGATTGGATCAAAGCAGCAGCTGTCTACTTTGCATCTGAGAATAGAAGATGCAGTTCGATTGTTGCTGTCGAGTCTATGAAACAAACAATGATAGAGACACAAATAAAATGACTAAACAGATCTCCCCAGCGGAGTTGCCAATTTGTTGTGGGGAAAAATGCCTATGCAGGACGATCCTATCCACCTAAGGTGTGACAGTGCCTTAGCAACAAACAGACACAGCTATTCTAGTATTCTTCCTTTATGAATTAAGAATGAAGAGAGATGGATGGACTAACCAGTGTCTTCCGTTTGTCCCTCGATCCGATTCCTCTTCTCTTTGAGAGTTCCCAGCTACTTGCCTTCTCGCTCGCCCAGCTTCAACAGGTCTCTGCAAGATCACAAGAAGAGAACACTACACAAAGACATAGATTCATATTCATAACTAGTTCAGGATTAGAAATAAACTAAACATACTAATGCAATCATACATCAAAGATACATCAGTATATAGGAGAAACCAAGATAGCTTTATTGATGAATAACAAGGTTCAGGAAGAGATACAACCAAGAAGGCTCCAATCCAGCATCTCCTTCCCAGCAAATGGAATTCCTATCTTCACCTCCCTTCAAAGCATTAAGCACCCAATGATTCCAATCTCAAACCAACAGCAATTCTTTGCAATAACAAAATTCCAGCCTCCTGGATCTCATGGAGGAGAGATCCATATATAAATGTTTGGAGAGAGGATGAGTCAGCTTGAGATCTGACTAGTGTCCTCTCCCTCTGTCAGTTCTTGTTTCCACTTGGAGGTTCTTGCTTCCACTTGGAGGTTGAGAACCTGTTACTCATCATTAGTCGAATTCACTGAGGCAAGTGTCATTGAGGAAGATTCTGGAAGCTTCCAGGGTCTTGACACCTCGTTGAATGAACTTGCCATTTGTCAATTCCCGCTCAGCGCACCCTGGTAGTGCTTCTACCTACGTTGCAGTGCAGGTAGCCAGTTCAGACTTTGCATTTCAGCACAGACAGCTAGTGGAGCCTCTAAATTGATCCTGAATTCACTTGTTTTTTAGCAGTTTCTGGTGGAGAACTTCTGTGAATTGCTGTGGTTTGTTAGCCTTGTTCCTCTAGGGGTAGGAACAACATGTTTAGGGGCTTTGGATCCCTTAGATTATGGACATTTCATGCTTATAGCTGTAAGGCACAAAAATGTCTATAACAATCAGGTATTTTTGATGTTGCAACCACATAAGCAAACATCACTCGAAGACAAGGGTTGTCATAGATTATCTCCAAAATTCTACGGATCGTATCAACTACTTCAGCGCATTGGAGAAGTCGCCTACAAGCTAGCTTTGCCACCCACTGCAAAAATCCATCCAGTCTTCCATGTCTCATGCCTCAAGAAAGTGATTGGGAACCATTGCCGAATTCAAACCAGTCTACCTGAATTGGATGAAGAAGGGTCAATTTGGCTCCAACCTGAACAGGTTCTTGACACACGAGAACGGCACCTGCGCGGCTGCACGATCAAGGAAGTCCTCGTCAAGTGGAAAGACACCTCTCCGGAAGATGCGACCTGGGAACCAGCCACTATCCTTCAGCAGTTTCCGCAGCTTCAGCCTTGAGGACAAGGCTATTCTTATGGGGGAGGGCATGTTAGGGTCCAACCCTAACCCCCTTATTTATGTAATAGGATCGAGTCATAGTTATAGTTAAGTAAAGAGTCAATAAAGCCCATATTAATAATTGTAAGTGGTTGACCCGCATTTAAAGAAGGGACCACAGTTAGTTGCAAATGGGCCATGGTATTAGATAGATGGTATTAATAAGAACCATGGTATTGCATGTATGAATCCTATATAAAGGATAGAGACTCCCCTCGAGGAGCACCGTGTCTTATTTTGTAATCGAGCCCAGCTCTATTGGAGGTTACCCCCTCGAAGAGGCAAGTGAACATTGCTTTCTGAATAATAAAATACTTGTTGTTATTTCTTATTGTTCTATGTTCTGGGTATATTTCTTCGCATATTTGGTATTCTGGTATCTCCTTGCAGGTCAAGAGCATAACATAGTCCATGGCCATTATAAAAGCATTTCATATGATGTTAGAAAATGTCAGACATAGAATACCATTATCTAGCAATGGCATCCTTGTTGTGCCAAAATGTACTTACTACTCTTACAGCCTCGTATGGGGGAGATATTGTAACGTGGTAATGTTGATGTCACCATATGTAGGCTTTCAAAAAATGTAATAACAAATAGTAGTAATAATACTATATGTTGGCCAAACATAGATACAAGGAGAAATAAAAAAATTTCCATATATATATGAAACATAGGTGTACGAGATTTATGCAAAACATAAAAACTACTATAAGAGACAATATAAAGAGATAAAAGAGAGTAATCAATTATATATATATATATATATGATATTTACATAGAAATAGTGTCACAATGCAAATATAAATATCTTAACAATAATCAATTTTTTTCCTACATATTCATATTTTCATAAGTTCTGAGTTCTACAGAGTTGGGAGCCACTGCAACCAGCCTAGATTCATCTTAATGATCGAAAAAATTACACTTCAAATGATTTGATCCCTTTCAGAGCTTAATAGATCTGGGATTAAGATGGATCTAAAATGGTGTATAAATACAGGAAACCCAATACCCAAACATTTCCTATACTCTAGAAGAAGAGTCCAAACATGTACATCTAAAAGCAGAGTAGCATTACAACCAAGGGCTACTCTATGTCCATGTGAGGCAAAAAGAATCAAGGCATGAGTCTATGACAGTCTAGCCCAACCAAAATGCTATCCAAAGACAGTATTAGGACTAAATATGATCAGGAATCAGAAGGGCAAGGTGTGCAATGACTTCTTCCATAATCAATTTGGCAGTGATGAATGATAAGCCCTGTTAACCTATGTAATCGGCAGTTTTGGTGCTCAGTGTTGGTGTTGCCTGCTCTCTTTTTGCAAATGAGTAAGATAATAGACAACCAATCATACACATTATAAGATAGACATGAAGACGATGTAGAAAAGTATATAAATATATTAAAAGTGGAAGTGCATAGAAGGATTAGGTCTCCACAGACATGTTCATTTAACATATCTAAACTAGTGTTCCATGGGGACACGTCCCCCAGGGTGGGGGGTGCACCCCCTTGCTCCCCCATGCTCCCAGGACGGGGAAACCCTTGGGGAAATGTTTCCCCACTCAAGGTGGGGGGTGCACCCCCTGGCTCCACCATGCTCCCAGGACGGAGAAACTCCTGGTGAAATGTTTCCCCACGTCCCCCTTTTGGGGAAAGGCGGGGAAACTCCAAGGGAAATGTTTTTCCAATGATGGAACGTGTTTCTCCATTAAAAAATAAAAAGTTTGCATTTCTGTGCTATTATTTTTTTATTTTAGTTTTAAATTTGTGGTATTTATTATTTTTTTTAAATCTCATGCTACTGTTAAACAATGGCACTTAGATTCAGTCACTAATAGTCTTTAGATTGCCATTTTGTTATTATAATAAAAAAGCCCTTCTGCAGACTACCAAAGGTCCAAAACTTAAGAAATCAACACAAAACATCAAAAACAACAGTGTGAGTCAGAATAACTCTAGTGACAGCAGCAGTTCTGATTCAAATTATGAGGGTAATATTAATACAAGGGAAAACATTGCAATTGCAAGTGTGTTTGGAACCTCAGAAACCTCCACAGTGGAAAGCCAAAACAATGCCAATCTTCCCCCAAAGAGATTGGCTCACCATGCAAGGGGAACATTTAATCACAGAAGACCTTTGTATATATATGTAACTAAAGTACCTGCTCCACCAACCAAGAAAAAAACAAGGGGCAGATCAAGTAACTGGAAATGCAATATTTTTGGCGATACTTGGGTGGGGAGTTACAGTTGGATTAAACAACACATCTTGGGCATTGGTGGGAAAGGAGTTAATGCATGTGATAAATTAAAAATGTTTGAGAGATCTGCGCTTTTGAGGCTAGAATTGGGAGTAGATGCAAAGGGCACCTTATTTCGCAAAATGTCAGTTCAGTTGAAGGTCAAAATGTGAAAAGGAGTTTGAAAAGGAAGGCTAACACAACCGCCAATATTGGCGATATGCCTCCACCACGTTTTGCTACAACATCTTCATCAAAAACCAAAAGGAAGTGTTACACGTCATTTTGTCACCATTAGGCAAATGAACGCCAATCCGGATCTCTTGCTATCTGATGAAGTGTTCCAAAGCAATCCCCTACAATGTTGGAAGCAAAACAATCCCAAAGACAACAAGAATCCTGGATTACATTGCTTAAAAACCTATTTTCAAGCACTTGCACACTTTTCCTAGTCACTACCTACGCAAACGCAGTTATGATTATTATGGCCTACGCAATCTTGCACTCTATTTTCCACTAAAAAGTGCACAAGCCTCTTGACGTAGGTAAAATATAAAAAACAATTTCTAGAAGCTTTGTTGGAGGAATATTTCCCAACTGAAGGCCTCGAGCCCCTGCTTACTTGGGCCTCATCCCTTGGTTCATGGATCAAACTCCCTCTCTTTGTGGAACCCTAATCCCTCTCTTTATGGATCTCATCCCTTGAGAAGAGGATCTCAAACCTCCTCCTCTTGGCCTATAAATTCAGCACAGACCAGAGGGGAAGGGAGGACTTTTTGAATGTAAACTTATGTTGTCAAATTGAGGTTGGAAGCTTGTCACTTAAGGGAGGATTGGAGACTATTGGAAGGAGGTTTGCAACATCAAGGCTAAGGTTGTATTGCTCCTTTTCATTCATTTATAATACAAAAGAGTGTTTCTTTCCCATTATATTGTTCAATGGAGCTGATGTATTGTGTGTTTACTTCTATTTTTCCATTGATAATGATATTAGGTACTAATTTCCTTGATCACTAGTATGGGTTTTATTGAGTCATTTATCTATCATATGCCTTTGATCCTTTGTTGTTGTTGAGTTTGACGTCTAAATTCTAAGCATTGGAAAGCTACATCAAACTATAGCAAGGATCTTCATCAGGCATTTCGTTTCAAAGGTATGGATTTCATATTCCAACACCCTTGCTTATGATTCAATAGGAATGAACTCAGGGAAAGACTTACTAGTTTGTTTGTTTGTTACTAAATTCAGCGATGGAATCTAGGGAGATATTGTCTTGTCCGCAAGACGAGATTTTGTCCGCCTAACAAGAAGGATGTTTGTTCTGACGCAATGGGACCAACTATTGCAGGGATGTATGGTAAATCAAACCGTGATGATACAGATGATGCGATTGGAAATCTTTTCTTTCCAATGGCATTCCTTTCCATGTTACTCGCTCTCCTAATTACATGGAGATGGACCTCATATGCGCCTCCAGGTGAAACCAAGTTGAGGACAACGATCTTAGAAAGAGGAGTGTCCAAAATTACTAAGTAAAAAGAAATTATGAGACAGACATGGGCGAGGGTAGGGTGCTCTATTGTTATGGATGGGTGGACAGACATTGCAAAAAGTCCACTCATCAACATCATAGTTACATGTGTAGATGGGCCTTTCTTTCTAAGAGCTATTGATTTCTCTAGAAAGCGCAATGATGCAACATTCCAATATGAAATTTTTTGAGATGTTATGGAGGAGGTTGGACCTGTCAATGTTGTGCAGGTTGTGACAAATTCAGCAACAGTGTGCAAATCAATTGGATTATTGATTCAGGGTAGAACCAGGCATATTTTTTGGACCCCTTGTTGTGTGCATGTGCTCAACGATGCATTCAAAGACATTGGCAACATTCATTGGGTATCCACTTTGGTATTAGCTACGACGGATGTGCAGATGTTTATCTACAACCATCACACCTCCTTAGCCATGTACAGAGCTCACTTGAGGAAAGAATTCCTCAAGCCCACACAAGACTACATATGCCAACTATTTTCTTTTATTGGAGAGGATGTTGCAGGTGCAACCAGCATTGCAAGCCATGGTTGTGACCCCAGAGTGGAACAGGTGGACAGAGTCCAAGAGAGAAGAAAGGAAGAAGATCGAGACTCAGAAATTGGATAAGATAATGATTAGTGGGTAGATTACAGTTATTTGGTCTCTATCTTACGCCCTATAGTTGAGGTCATTTGCTA
Source organism: Pinus tabuliformis (assembly GCA_031772625.1). Lineage (NCBI taxonomy): Eukaryota > Viridiplantae > Streptophyta > Pinopsida > Pinales > Pinaceae > Pinus > Pinus tabuliformis. The sequence continues at coordinate 1,808,504,838 of CM062817.1, forward strand.
CACTGACACAGACTCTCCTAATCTTGGAGAAATATATGGAACTTTTGATAGCATGTTGGGTTTGGTAAAGGTAGCCATTCGTGAGAAAGAGCCCTCCTTAGAGTTCTATATGAACCATATTCGACCCATTATTCGGCATAGATGGGATCGAATGAACACACCTTTGCATATGGTGGCATATGCATTGAACCCAAAATGGCATATATCACTGCTCAGTGAATCAAGGATGGTAAAGGAGTCATGGAGATGGAGGGCAAGGAGCCCATCGAGGAAGGCAAGCCTGCAACTCCACCGCAAACAGTGAATCAATCTATTTTTGCCTTCATTGTCGACCTTGACATACAGGTCAAGTAGAGAGTAACAGGATATGCCCACAATCTCATGAAAGACAATTTGGAAATCTAGAATGTTGTCCTAAACTTCCTCAAAAGATCTTTGATTTCATGAATGCACACCAACACACTACAGTTATTTCAGAATTGGCCCACTTATGGAAGTCTGCCATCTGCATTAACACATCAAATTCATGGAAATCTACAGCAACAGGTTAATGTACAAACTTAGAGACCAGCGTGGCCCCTCATATGCACCAATCAGACACAGAGCACAAGGGGGCACTGTGCACGAGGACATAGGTTTTTGTAACAATCAACCCCACCAGGTAACCCAAGCGAACGAATCTCGTTTCAGTTTTGTTAAATAGTTACATCTTATTTCAGTTTTTGTATATAGTCTTCATTGTGTCGTCTAGGCATCAAGTTGGGTATCGGTCTTGAGGCCTGGGCTTTTTACTCTTCTGGTTCATTTTAAAAACTCGTATATTCTATAAGGTTCAGTCCTGCCAAATTCACCAGATTGTAAATCAAGTAGATAGCAATAGAGGAGAGCTCCACGCTCCCAAGATTTTGGAGTGTAGAATCATGAACCGGAATTTGATGCTCCAGGTTCCCACTGAGGATCATTTTGGAGGGGAAATTTTGTACAATCATTGTACTTTCCTTGTAAATATAAAATTTAAGCAAAACAAAAAGCTTTGTCTTACCATCAAAAAAAATATTTAAGATCTGCTCATCTTGTTTCTCTCTACCATATCTCTGTAAAAAGGGACATATTGCCAACGTACCTGTTTTTAGTAATGTTTTTGGTTTGTATGATCCCAATCATATGTATGAATCTAGAATCTAGTTCCTCAAATCCTCGGTTTGCTTTCAATTAAACACAAAACTTTCACTTATCATCTCATTTAGTTCCATCTCCCTTTCTACATTTGGAAACATTGAATCCTTATTAATTTTAGTTAACAATGGTATGTTCTATGCTTAGCACAATTACTTCAATGTTCCTTTAGCAACCCAATGACAATTTCAATTTAGTTTTCCAATAGCAATCACATTAACCATAAATCACATTGACAGTAATTGTAGATAGAACATAAAATAAAATGCAGAAGACAAGCCAAGACAAGAGGACACCAGATTTGGCGGATGCCAGGGAAAAACCCCAATGTGGGGAAAACCCTTTGATCAATTCTTCTTATTATTATATCAAAATGTTCAGCAGAGAGAGAGTACAAAAGGTCAAAGTTGACTTGCCAAATCCAAGTCAAAACAGCCTTGTCAAATCTGTAGTCAAATTTAGCCCTAACCAGAAAGTCAAAGATGGTCAACGCAACAGCAAATCTTCCTCTTTGGAGCTCGGTCATACCCAATCAAACTCGACCTGATAAGGTGGTCAAAGTCAGGCCAAAACAATCCTAAAAACTACTGTCAACTCTGCGGTTAACCCTGCAATCAGCCCTGCGGTCAAAGTGCCCGTAAATTCCCGGTTCGTGTGCCAAATTGTATGACCTGCAAATAAAACAAAATTTTCCCACAAAAATTGCAATCAAAGGATGAGTCAAAGTGCTCAGTCAACGTTGGTCAAACTCTTGCAACAACCCTGAAATTCAGCCCTGCAAATTGCCTAGAAAATTTGTCCTTTTGCCACACGTGTGAGAGAGAAGATTTGCCCAATAACTGTACAAACCAGTGAGAGAAGGAGAGAGAAGAAATGTGTGTGATAATGATGCCAAATGAGGTGAGAGGGCACTTGTATTTATACAAGTTGTTGAGGGTAAAGAGCCACATCCATTGGGCTTCATGAACCTACATGATGATGTGGCCAACCTGAACAATTTGCACGTGTGGGCATAAATTCAAAAACACACTTCTGCTTGTCTAAATTGGATGATCTTTATATCAATTTTGGTCCTCTCGAAAAGAGGAATTTAATGCAATCATCATCTCCATCAAATGAGTTGTCCTGAGGTGGAATTTGGCCCTAGTTGCCAATTTTAACACTTCCTCTCAACTAGGGAGAATTCCATCTGCCAATCCATCCATCATCATGCCACCCTGTCGTCATGTACCATCTCTGAATCTTATCTCATCTCTACTCTGCTGAACACTGATATGAATAATGAAGAAGAATCAATCGAGAGTGAGTCACAAGACCTTACCACCCCCCACTGACAAAAGTCAATCCAGAGGTAGAACCTCAATCAGACTTGATCCCAGATCAAGTTGTTGAACACCATGCATCCTAGACATAGGGAGTACGACAGTACATGATGCGTCCATCGGTAGTGCTATGGTCCCTATCCACTTTTCCCAACTCATTGGCCAAATGAGAGGTAGTTCCCATGAGTCCCAGACTACATGGGTAGGATGTATGATGGGCATTAGCAAGAGAAGGTGAACCACTCATCCTACTCATATGCCATAGGATAAGGTGAACCACTCATCCTATGCATATGTCAATCGTAGGGGAAAGTGAACCACTCACCCTACACACATGCGTCATCAATCATAGGGGAAGGTGAACCACTCACCCTACACACATGTCAACCATCATGGGTACACAGGAGAAGGTGAACCACTCACCCTATGGTCGCTCATAGCTCCAAGAAGTACCCCAAGCCCCCAGGAGCTCCTGGAACCAAGGTGATGCTATGATCATGTTCCCCTCGCGAGGGTGGAAGCTCATGAGGCTTGTCAAAGACCGTCTGATGGTTATTTAAAATCTGCTGCATCTCAGGATGAATTGGCAGAGACCTGGTTTCGACTACCTGGATGGAATTAAATTGAGCTACCACTCCATGATGGCCCTTTTTTAACAATTTTTCCATCCGATGCGAGCTGATGACAGAGGGGGCTCCCGCCTGGAGGCCACGGAGGGTATGTGTGGAGTTGTTCTGCTTAAAACTCATATATAACTCCTGGAAATCCATTGTGATTGGCCCAAGAGTGCGGAGCCATTCAGCGCCTAGGACAATGTCGCATCCCCCCATGTGTATGGCAAACATGTGGGTTTTCAACTGATAATCCCCCATTTGAAGTTTGACATTTTCACAGCGGCCTTCACATTTCATTGTGCCCCCATCTGCAATTTGGACTTGGAAGTTAGAAACTGCCCGTACAAAACAATGCGCTGCTTCGGCGATTTTTTGATGGATGAAATTATGGGTACTTCCACTATCAATCAAGACTACTACTGGGGGATGTTTAAGAAAACCCCTGATTTTGAGAGTTTGAGGGGAAGAAATTCCTACCAACGCATTTAGCGAAATAACTGGTTCGTTAGATACAATCTCCTTTTGGTTGTCTTCTTCGATCGCCTCCGGTTCCTCAAGTGGTGGATCTTCCTCGGTGGAGCTGTATTCAGTGGCATCTATTTGAAAAAACTTGGGCTCCTTGCATTTATGACTCGGGGAATATTTTTCATCACAGTAGTAACATAGTCCTTGCTTCCTTCTTTCGGCCATTTCCGCAGGTGACACCTTTTGAACCTTAAGTGTCTGAGTCGTGTTGGGAGCCTGTGGGGGACGACCTTTAGCGGGGAAGTTGGGGCGGCTGGATTGGGCTGTTAATGCACGTTCCACCTTACGAGCTACCTGGCAAGCCTCTGTCCACGTGGGAGGGTGGTGGAGTAGAACTTGAGCTTTGATGGCTTCTTTAAGACCGCTGATAAAACATTCCATGTAGAACTCATCTGTGAGACCCTTAGTGCAGAAGGCTAAGGCTTCAAAAGAGGTAATATATTCATCCACTGTACCTGTCTGTCGGAGCTTAGTGAGACGCCCCAAACAAGAGTCTTCTTGTTCAAAGCGATTTCGAAGAGCTTTGGTAAATTGGGCCCAATTCTGAAAAGTTCCATTGCAACGCTGATGCCATTCCCCCCATTGCCATCGTTCATTGTCCAAGTACATGGTCCCCACCATAAGCTTAGTCCCCTCATCTAGGATATGATTCAATTGGAAATACTGCTCCATTTGTGCTAGCCATGCGAGCGTGTGAGAACCGTCAAATTTATGCATATCCAACTTGGGAGGTCGCTCACTGGGTGGTGGATGGGTGTGCCAGACGTGAGGAGAGTGGCTAGATTCACCCTCATGGTATTCATGGCCCTTATACGCCTCCTCGTGGGCTGGCTCCTTGCCCTTCGAGAGTGCTAGCTGTACCTGGAGACTTATTCCGCGAATCTCAGTTTGGATGTTGTCCATCACAGTTTGGATGGAGGTCACCTTGTCTTCAATTTTGTCCATCCTTTCATTGGCCATCGCTTGAGCGCGAGTTTCTACCATACACCAACCTGATGAAAAATTGGGACCGCCTAAAAATTTTTACTAATAAATTGAATGGTACCACCTTGCTCAGCTCGTCGTCCTGATTCTGATGGGCTAGATCACCAATAAGCGCCCCGGAAGATCTCAGACTCTTTATTTTTATTTATTTTTATTTTTTTTTGGAAAACTCCTAACGGAGTTTTACTCCTTCTGGATCAATACTGCAGTCGCCAAATCCTCAAAATGTCAATGTTGCCAAAAGTCCTGCGAAAAGTATTCCCCTGTATAGGAACCCTGCACAACGACTCTGATCTGGTGGATCTGAGAGATCTGAATGGTGGAACAACTGCTGCTGCGGATCTGATGGAGCTGTGGGACTGATGTCTGCTGCTGCAGCACGTCTTTGCACACACGGATCTGATGTGTGATCCCTGATAGAAAAAGGAACTATGGTCGAGAGGAGTGTCAGGTGCTACAGATCGCAATATACATAAGGGTCTGACAGTAGTACTCGGCCCAATGTTTCAGGGCTCTAACTAAGGAGGATCGACCGTACCCTTAACCGTACAACCCGACTACCCTATCGTACAGGCGAGTAATCTCTCCGAGTGCTGTTCTCGGTGTACTGTAGCCACAAGACGGCCGAAGGTTTATCTAGGGCGAGGTTTCAAGGGAGCCTAGGGGGCTTTCTATATACCCAAAGGGTACGTGGAAGACAGTCCGTGCGCGGTTCTGTCTAATGCGCTACTACTCGAAGGGGTACCCACAGGGGTTACAAGGGAGTCCAACAGACGTGACCACCTCTTGTATTTCCTGCGTGCATGCCTCCCCAAATCCGTAGGTTTATGCACTCAACGACAGATCCCGTGGTTTAAAGACGCCGGAACACGTCTCTAGCCAAAAAAAAATTTGCTAAAAATTGGAGATCCCACCAAGCCCTGGAAAGTGCTCTGATACCACTTGTTATGCTCTTAACCTGCAAAATAATACCCAGATACAGAATATGTGAAGAAAAGATACCCAGAACACAGAATATGCGAAGAAAAGATACCCAGAACACAAAATAGCAATGATTTTATTATTCAAAGAGCAATGTTCACATGCCTCTTCGAGGGGGCAACCTCCAATAGAGCAGAGCTCGATTACAAAATAAGACACGATGCTCCTCGCAGGGAGTCTCTATCCTTTATATATGACTCATACATGCAATACCACAGGCCAATACCGTGGGTTTTATTAATACCATCTATCTAATACTACCGCCCATTTGCAACTAACTGTGGTCCCGTCATTAATTGCGGGTTAACCACTTACAAATATTAATATGGGCTTTATTGACTCTTGACTATGACGTGATCCCATGACATAAATAAGGGGGTTAGGGTGGGACCCTAACACATTAGATCTTAGGGTAACCCAAAAGGTCATTTAGAGAATAAAAGGAGAAGAGAAGAGGAAAAGGTCAATTCATTCTTTCATGAGCATTTGAGAAAAAGAGGAGAGAGCAAGGAGAAAATTTCTCAGCAGTGAGGAAGTGAAGGAGAGCAGCAAAAAGACATTTTAGAAAATCTGGGCAGCAGCGTTTATTGGCACGCATCCCAAGGCAAAATCGTACAGCAGGAGAAAGGCACAGATATCGAGGAAGAGGGACAACACAGAAATCAAGAAAGAGGGACAGCAGTAAGGGCACAAATTTTGAGGCAGTCGTATTGTTGAAATCCATACGGTCCGTACAATCCGTACAACAAGATCTGGGCACGTTTTTCGAGACTAGCCGTACATCATTTAATGTTGTTTTATCATTGGAAAATTTATGTTTTGGTTGTTTGTTGATTGGCACAATTTTCGAGGCAGAGTGCAAGCACGAAAATCAAGATAAGTTGTAATTTGTGGTTGCTGGAATTTTTACTGTGTATTTCAGTTTCTCTGTAAAAGAATTTTCAGAAATAAAGAAGAGCTCTCAAACTGGTTTTCCCCAAGAGTTGTAGGGGGTTTTTCCAAGGTCACATTGACCAAAAATCACTATATTATTTTCTGTGTGTGGCTGTCATAATTTTGTTGTGTTTTATTTCTGCAATTCAGCAGTTGTGAAATCTCTAAATTTGTGTTTCTAGAAAATTTTGTCATTTCCAGATTTTAGAATTATCATGCTTGGATTTAAAACTAAATGCATGGAGTGATAAGGAAAACTGATAACCAAAGTGGGGGTTGAAATTTCTTCAAATTTCTTGATCTTTGTGCCGATAAATGTGGCCTTCAAAACAGGTCAGAAAACAAGTCAAACAAATATTTTCCAAGCCGATCAACGTAGGTAAATGCTGATCAAAGTAAGGCTAAACAAAAAAAGTCAATGCAGAAAATAAAGACCTCCTTTGCTCCTTCGCACGTGTGACATATCTGCCCTGCAATTTCAGATGTACGAACCAATAGAGAGAAGAGAGAGATGCTTGATGTGATGTCTCCAAATGAGGTGCCTTGACTTGTATTTATAGGCGTTGGAGGAGGGCTAATTAGCCTCTTAGGTTGACCTTGACTTTTGTGTCATTGTGGGTTTTCTCTTTAAAAATTATTTTTTCCTTAACCAAATTAAATTCTTCCAAGGGAAATTTGAGGCTTCTCTGGATGAGGAAGATTGTCCAATGGAGGGAATTTGTCCTTGAGTTGCCAAATTAACATATCTTAAATGTTGAGTGTGTATTAGTGGTAGTCCAAGTCTTGTGATGACCTTCCTTTGATATATATATATATATATATAATTTGGAGGAGCTATGGTCAAAATAGGAGTAGCACTTTCTCTTTTGTTTCTTTGAGGACACATTCTTATCTTGACAGCAAAGCAAATTGTTGACATATAGATTGTTTGAATATATATATGGCTAACACTCCTTTTAGATACTTGATGGGCCGACCTATGGATTTAAATCTACACAACTTGGAACACCGAAAAAGGCCTATGGCCAACCCTTATAGGCTAAAATCAATGTTGCACGAAGCGGGGACGAAACGGGGACGTTTTTTGGAAGCGGGGACACGGAAGCGTCATTTTCCAAAAATCTAGGAAGCAAAGCGTCTACGGAAGCGTCTGCTATATATATATTTTATATTTTTTTGCATTTATACTCAAAACAAACATCCCAAATACCAAATTAGTTGTAGAAGACATGAAAACATGCATATTTTTGCATAAATCAAGATAGATATAGCATACATTGTACACTAATGATTAATTATTCAATCATCAACCATTTAGATGTATCAACCATCTAGAATCTAGATTCTTTTCCTCTTGTCTAGCCTTTGCCTCCACCTCGATTGTCTAAGGATATTAGTCAACATTGCCCAATTTTGATCAAACTACCTAATCCAAGACTTAAATATGGTAGAAAAAGCTTAACATGCTTGATCAATGATTTTGACTTGATTGAAAGATAATTTTTTGGCTAAGGGCATGACAAAGGAGTTCAACAAATAACACCACCAACACTAAGGTACATATAGGCCTTGGTGCTCTTGATTAAATGCTAATTGCATACCTTCATACTTGATATAATCTAATGAAATGCCACAATCCCATTGATCCTGAATTCCTGAAAACTGTTAATTCTGGTGAATTTTGAATAGGATATGAAATTCTATTTTCTCCATATGAAGTCCAATGAGCTTGGAACCACTCTCAAACATCCTAAGTCATTTCATGGTAATGTTAAAAATTTAAGTAAAAGGATGAAAATTTACTTTAAGAATTTAACATTACCATGAGGGAGCATCTGCTATATCTATATTTATTTGTTATTTTTTTTGCTATAGATATATACATACATATATATATATATATATATATATATAATTTTTTGCATTATTTTATAATTCTTTTCGGAAGCTTGACGCTTCGTACGGCCGAAGCGTCGTCCAAAACGCGTTTCGGAAAAACTGAAACACGGTCCGGAAAAAACCGAAATGCGGTTCGGAAAAACAGAAACGCATTTCGGGCAGACGCTTCCTGAAATTTCCAAGAAGCGCCGAAATGCATTTCGGTTTTTTCGAAGCGCGTTTCGGGAGGCGCTTCCCCAGGCATCTGTACGGATCACGTTTCAGGGGTTAGATCCGAGGGGGGCATTTCCTGCAACACTAGCTAAAATATTGAAGTGGATTTGAGGGGTTGTGCCCCCGTTTGGAGGTTTTCCACTCATCTTTGTGGGGACAGCTTGCTTTGGATGGCTAGAGAATTCACCATGTAAGATGGTGGAGACACCCTTCTTTGGGTTGATTTCATTATACATGTGACATGGACATCCCATTTTTTTGTGTATTTTATATTTAATTAATTAGAAAAGAGGGTTTTTACCCCCTCCGTAGGTTAGAATCTAGATTAATCGCTTTCACTTAAGAAATTAATATTTTAATATAAAGGAAGTTAAGCATATTTTTATAAATAAAGATATTTCCCCATTTGCAAATCATGGTTGGATTGGGGGTGAAATTCCTTAGCAAGTTCAAATTTCTGAAATTTTGTTGAAGTTTTTTTGTCTGAAATTTGGCACTATTAATGGAAATTGATGGAAGACCAATACACCTCATTGAGGGGATAATTTGCAAATGAATTTTGCACCTTCATGATGTTCATGGCTAGGGTTTAGGGATGCTACAAGATTTCTTCAGTAAGTGTTCTCTCTAAGTCTTGTTGAATTTATTCCTTAAATGAGTATCAATGAAAATGTGCTTCTATAGAGAAGAGGGTACATTCTCTAATTCTTGTTCTTTGATATATCCTCTCTTTTAAACCTCTTGTAGAATTCTAGTAAAGAAATATTCACTTGAGTTTAGCTTGAAGCTTGTAAACTCTACTAGGATTAGTAGTCGAACAACCCTAGTCATCACCTTGGATCCATTCACACATTCCCAAGGGACACCTAGTTGACCCCATATGTTCAATTAAAAGACACTAGTCTTTGATCCTCCCATCTACTTTCATACCCTAAAGTTTTTTCAAAACCATTTTGCTAGATTTACTCTTCATCTCTCTTTGAAACTCATTGCCTTAAATCCCATCAATAGTAACTTAGGTAAGCCCCCCTTAACCTAGAGGAGAGAAGGACAGAAGTAAAGAAGAGGTTGGTGAGGTCACAGTGGCCCCCCTCCTAGTTTCACTCAATAGGCACTTGAGCTTTTGGACTTTATCTCAAGAAGTGTGAATTCATGTGATAACATTTTAGCATTATTGATGGGATAAAGTCCATTTCCTAGAAGACATTTGTAGAAGCAACTACAATATTGGATGAAGGTTCACTCTTGAATATATTTGCTCATATTGGTGACTCCATTAAAAGAATGATGCCCTTTTCCTTTACAAATTTTGAAGACTTTGTGCTTTTAAAGTGAGAAAAGCATCATTGTGAAGGCATTGATGACTCACCTTGACAACTCCATTGTAATAAGGCAAAAAATTGCATTTATCATCAAATTTGAAGTTTCATTTTGGGGAATTGGATGTGATAAAGGATGGCCCTATTAAAATTACCCTAATCAGTGTCCACTAGAGTGATTAGAAGGGAAGATTGTGTGAAATTTGATGGCAACCAATCATTGCCCATCTCTCACGTGCTAAACATTTTGAAGTATGTTTTAGAACTCTGTGGTACGTGAAGATGTGATGATAAGGCTTTTTGTTTACTCTCTAAAGGCACAAAGGAATTGGCTTGTATATTCTTGCAAACCAAAAAATTATACCTTCTATTGCAGTTTTCATCGAAGAATTTCTCAAGTGTTGGTGTCCTAGATTTCAAAGGTATGAAGATACCTATCAGGACTTGACAACTTTACGACAAGAAGCCCTTCTCTATCCTCCTCACATTGATCAAGATGACATTGAAGATCATGAGCTTCTTGATGAAGAGTTCTCCCATGTTCCCATGCTAGAGCAAGAACCACCTCAAGATTCCTTGGAGGAACAAGCACTTGAAGAGAACTTTGATGAAGAAGCAATATACCAACACTTTTGATGGGAAATTTATTTTCATGCTGAGAGATAAGTTTCTAGGTACATTGGAGGAAGCTCAAGAGAAGGCTAGTAAAATCGAAGAGAACATGTTAGCCTCCAAAGTAGACCCTCTTAATGTGCTGCATTGTGCAAGCTAAGACTGAGCCTAGGGCTATGAACAATGTTGATCCAACCCAAGATCCTAGATTCACTCTAGCTCAAATGTTTGACCAAGTGACAACCAATATTATGTAAACTTAAGCCAGTCCCTTCTTTATGCCTTGTCATTGTTGTGCATTTTAGCTTTATTTATGCATGTCGATCAGCCTTGCTTTTGTTTCACCACTGCTACCATATCTTGCTTAGTCTATTGCTTTCTTCTGCTTGACCAAGTTTGACCGCAAGTTTTGATCGCGACCGTAGAGTTGACCGCAGTCCGCATGTGCAAATCTGAACTCAACCCTGCAAAATAAGGTAATTATCGTGGCAAGGGAAAGGGGACAACAACAAAATTTCCCTACTAGACCTCAATACACTGAGGATCATCAATGTAGGGGAAATCAAGGATAGAAAAGAAATAGACATCCTAATAAGTAAGAGTGCCTAATCCCTTTGCCCCTTTTGGTATGATTAACCAAGAACGAATCCCTTGGTATTTGCCTTTAATGAGTCATAATGGGAATGGTGTTGATGTTTGTAGTGTCGGAAGGTCTTCTGCACAAGTTGTGTCTAGCAAGCATGAGAGAGTCCTCTTTAGGTTTCGAGAGGATCAAGTATTATGATTTTTTCCTAAGTTTTATCTTAGGAAAAGCACATTAATTAATTTAATGATCAATGTTGCTATTGGGCTAAAATTTCCAAGGATAAATAATTTAATTATTTAAGTGAATTTGATCTAGACTCCACTGTTGATTTAAATGGATTAGGATTTAACCCTAGCCCTCTATCACTTTGGAGACTAGGGATTTGGCTCAATAAGAAATCATAAAGCGAACCTAAGGGAGAGGCTGAAGACAAACATTGCAATTGAGAAAGCAATTTTCTCAAGAAGTGAGAAGAAGAAAGTGTGCAACAAGGGTTTTCCATAAGGAAAATTTGTAGAGGTCAAGATTGAAGAAAGACAAAGCTCAAGATTTGGATGAGAGAGTCTAAGATTCTTATTCAAGCATGAGACTATAGGTAGAGGCCAAGTTTTTTCCAAATGGTTCACGTGGAGGCCGAATTTGCTATGTTGAAGAAAGTGTAACTAGGTTCAGTCTTCATAAATGTAATTTTGATCTTAGTATTTATAAAAGAAAAGAAATATTTTTTTTGTTATATTTATCAATGAGTTTCTTGCTCATTGAAATAGGTCTAGCACATGTCGAAGTGCTATAGGAAAGTCAAAGAGTCAAAATAAATGTTGAAGACCCTTAAGGGCATGTTACACCATGTATATTTATGTATTAGAGTCAAAGATATCCCTCCAAGCAAAGTCACAAGTCCTCTCCATGCAACGACATCACCAAAGAAGCTAATCCAAAGAAAAAAAGACAAGTCGACCTAAAGGAGGGACTAACCTCTATATATAGAGGTTGTCCACTCCTCTAACGACGAGATATAGTCACCTCTGAAATCAGAGGGAAGGAAGATGAGTTAAGGGTGAAGGGAAAGCGAAGAAAAGAAGCCTCTAGTGCAACGAAGAAAGAGGAAGAAATATCGAGCCTTGGAAGTTTGTTCTAAGGATGAACCATAGTCACACGTGCGAGAAAAGGAGGGCTATCTACGGTCATTACAGTAGCACCATCACAGTCACATATCTCCCATTGTTTAGGCTATCAAAGTAGGGCTATAAGACCCCTCTCTCAAGCGAAGAAGAAAGGAAGACTCTAGCATAAGGATCTTGAAGGAATCCTACCACATGTGCGAGAAACTAGGGCTGCACTACAGTCATAACAAGTCTACAAATACACATCAAGAAGGAGCTTGGTTGGACAAGAGAAGGAAGGTATCCTTATAGGTGAAAGACTTCACTAAGGATCAAAGATAAGTATCTCTTCTAGAGCTAGCATAACAAGGACTATCACCAGTTGCCGGAAGAACAAAGTGACGAAAGGAGGAGGACGAACTGCCGGGAAACGAAGCGCCGGAAGAAGGAAGGACTTGACTTGTGCTTGGAGGATATTCTTGTTAAGGGTCTACAGTTTGGCATTGATCAATAGAAGCTTCAATAAGAGAAATTTATGAACGGGTTTTCCTCTCTACGAGAGAGGTTTTGCCCTGGCAGACAGCCAATATCTTGTGTTCTTGTTTCTTGTGTTTTGGTAGTAGTTTGAAGAAGTAAACACACATACAATAATAATAAGAGAAGAAGATCAAGCTAACAGATTAAATTGAAAAAGTGCTTCACAAATTGTTATCAAGTATAGAAGAATCCTACTATATCTAATTGCCCTAGATTCTTCAACATGCTAGAGGGTCGAGACTTGGAGGTTGAGTTTCAGCTAGTCAGCCAAGACTTCCAAGGTGGAGGGTTGAAATTTGCAAAGGGAGGTCAAGACTTTGTCAGGGCTATGATATTCTCCAAAGCAACCGATTTCCTAAGGCTAGATTTTCCTTGGACCAAAAACCAAAGAGCCATTCCAAGTTTAATTATTTATGTAATTTCTATGTATTTCTTTGTGGGTCAAGGTCCTAAATTTTCTAGAAAATTAATGTGAACGAAGATTTGATTGGGGCATATTTATGTGTTGTTTGTGATTGATTTTTTTAAGTATTTTCCCCCACAAATTTATTGTGAAAAGTTAAAAATACCAGTTTATTTATTTTGAACTATTCAAAAAAATAATTTCCTTGTTAAAAATTTATGGGTATAAAAGAATTGTTGTGTGAAATAGATCACATCCGGTATTTAAAAGTTGAGATGGTATCACAGCTACCTTAAGCTCTATGAAGAGGGAAATTAGTAGCAAACGATTTACAACAACAAACTTTTATTTTTCAACTGAGGGGCTTTGTGGTTGAGGGTTTGATATAAAAGAATGACTTCTAGCGAGTTGAGGTATGAAGATCAGCTAGAAGGGGAATCCAATTTTACTCCATGGACGGAGAGAATAACACTTATTCCAATGGATAATAGTCTATGGGAGTTTGCAAAAACTCAAGTTACACCTCCTACAAATGCTACAGCATTGGTTGCCCATAATTTGAAGGATGTGAAATCCATACATATTATCATAAATCTAGTGAAGAATCATGTGATCCCTCACATATTAGGAAAGAAAAGTGCCAATGAGATGTGGACAACTCTAATCAGTTTATACCAGAATGATAACCAAAACTGAAAAATGGTGTTAAGGGAAAAGTCAAGAAACACCAAGATGACTAGATCAGACATAATGGCATCATATCTTATTAGGATTCAACAAGTTTAAGATGAGCTTGCATCTATTGGGTAAGTCGTGTCAAATGAGGAACTTGTAAGGATAGCCTTGAGCAAGTTCACAAAATAGTGGACTACCTTTGTAACAAGTGTTCTAGCAAGAGAAAAACTTCTTGATTGGAGGACTATGGAATTACTTCAAATAAAAGGAAATCTAGGTGGAGTCATTGTCTAAAGGACAGCATAAGAGTGGGGATGAGTAAAACCTTACACTTGCTAGTTAGGCAAGGAAGCGTAAGGCAAAAGGCCAAACAAAACCCAAGTGGAGGAGCTACTTCACAAGATGATAAGGAGGAAATGAAAAAAGTGAATTATTTGCATGTCACAAGTTTGGCCAGTTTGCAGATCAATGTTCAACAAGAAGAAGGACAAGGGAAAGGAACCTATGGCCGCAGCTTGCATAGATGAATGAGTTGGCCACCAAGTTTGAGAAAGATTTCTCATTGGTGTCTTGCTTTTCTGGCACCATTACGCAGGGGGCCTTGTTCGTGGATAGTAGAGCATCTCATCACATGACAGGATCTCAAGATCTCTTCACCAGTATGGCAAAGTAGCATAGAAACCTACACATGGAGCTTAATGACAACAACAAGTATGTAGTAGAGGGAGTAGGGACCATACCGTTTCAGTTGGATTCCAATAGTCCAATGTAGATGAATGAGGTCATGTATGTAGTAAGACTTGAGAAGAATTTACTCTCAATATCAGCTATGGAGGATAGGGGTTTTGAGGTTAACTTTACAAGTGAAAAGGTACTTGTCAAGCAGAGGGGATCTAACCTTAGGTCGAAGAGAGTGATTGGAGGCAAAGAGGGTAACTTGAGCTTCTTTAGAGGGCAACCAGTACAAGCCCTAGTGCATGACAGTGACAACACGTGCGAGCTAGTTGTGGTAGCGGAGGATCAGTCACTTGCACTAGAGATTTACCATTGTTACGAGAGATGGTCACTGGCCTTCTGGAGTTCAATGTAGAGTAGGATGGAGTGTGCAAGGGATGTGCACTTGGCAAGTATGCCAAGGCTACTTTTCCAAGCAACAAGATAAGGCCCAAGGGTGTGTTGGATATGATACATTCAGATGTGAGTGGTCCTATGTCAGTGGATTTTGTGATCGGCTATTACTATTATGTGATATTCATAGACAATTTCTCCAAGAGGACTTGGGTATACTTTCTGATGACCAAGGATGAGGTCTTCAATGGATTTCAGGAATTTAAGGCTCTTGTGGCAAACTAGACAAGGAGGAAGATCAAAGATCCTAAGGTCAAATAATGGGGCCAAGTATACCTCCAACAATTTCAAGAATTTTTGCAAGGAGATAGGGTTTGAGAAGGAGTTGACGGTGCCATATAATCCATAGCAGAATGGACTGGCAGAGAGGAAAAATAAGGTCATCATTAGGGCAGCAACAGTTTTGATCCATGATTAAGATATGCCAATGTTTTGGTGGGCAAAGGCATGCAACATGAATGTCTATTTGCAAAACAGGTGTCCTCACAAGATTTTGGAAGACAAGACTCCTAAGTAGGCTTCATAGGAGTGAAATTGGAAATGAGCCACTTATGCATCTTCGGTAGTCCAGTTTATGTCCACATACCTTTAGAGAAGAGGACTAAGTTGGAGCCCTCAGTAGAGGTGAGCATATTTGTTGGATACAACAAGACTTCAAAGGCCTACAAGGTCTACATTCCAACACAGAGGAAGACTATTGTAAGCAGGGATGTCAAATTCGAGGAGGGTAGGACCTTTAGAAGGTCACATGGTATAAATCTAGCAATGGCAGAGGATCAGGAGCAATAGGCTCCTAAGGTTGAGGAAGGGCCGACAACACCAACAACAAGGACTTAGTCTTCTAACCAATAGGAGGAGCAAGAGGTTCCTTCAAGCTATGTCAAGCTCTGTCAAGAGGATGCTGAGATGAGTCGAGTAGGCCTTCAGAGATGATCATAAGGAGCATGTGGAGGCTCCTAGCAGCACCTTCAAGGAGAGTAGACAACCGAGGAGATTTTCTAGCTACATGGCCTTGATGACAAGCATTAATGAGTCAGAGAATTTAATTTTTGAGAAGGCAACAGACTAGCAAATCTGGAGGAATGCCATGGTCGAGGAATATAACTCCATCACGAAAAACAATGTTTGGAAGATTGTGTGAAGGCCTAAGGGGAATCAATGGTCACTTCTCGATGGATACATAAGATCAAACATGTTGTTGATGGCAATGTCGAGAAGTAGAAGGAAAGGATTGTGGTGAGAGGGTTCTCAAAGGAGGGAGTAGACTATGAGTAGACATTTTGTTCTCATTGCCAGATATGCATCTACCAGTGTTGTTATTTCCATTGCTTCAATGATGGAGTGGAGGATACATCAGATTGATGTGAGAGCAACCTTTCTCAATGGGATCATTGAGGTGGAGGTGTATACTAAGCCTACCTCATGGATTTGAGGTGCATGGGAGAGAGTTCCACGTATGCAGGTTGATGAAGGCATTGTACATACGTAAGCAAGCACTTATAGCATGGCACTCGAGGAGTGATGGGTATCTGCTAGGCTTGGGATTCACCAAAAGTTAGGATTCCAACTTCTACTATGTACTTGTCGATGATGATTCACTTATCTTGGTGCTTTATGTGGATGATATCCTTTTGACGGAATCTAAGAGGCTCATAGAGATGTGGAAGGAGGCCCTTGCTTCGAAATTTGAGATGAAGAACATTGAGATGGTGCACTACCTTTTGGGATTAGATGTGTGACAACAATGAAGAGAGATATTCCTTGAGCATGGCAAGAATGCAATTGATATCTTAAAGATATACAAGATGGAGGATTACGTCTCGATGTCGATGCCCATCATTACCAACTTGAGAAAGCCTAATGCTTCTGAGTATGAGTTGGTGGATCATGTTACCCACCACTAGTGGGTGACCCCATAGCAGAAAATTTTCTCCTAGATTTGTCTTCAATCGACAGCTAGCAGCCCTTGATAGTTGCCAGTGTAGCCGATATTATGCCAGATGTCTCTCCTCCATGAGCCAGTCATATGTCTCGTCGCCCATCTTTCAAGACCTTATGTTTAAAGGTGGGTCATCCAATCCTAAAGGTATGTCTTTCATTGTGCAATCGGGTGTTTATGCTCATTTTTCTTGGGAACACTTTGGTTGGATTATTAGGTAAATTGGAAGAAGGAAGGATTTCGACTGCAGTCTTGTTCCCTCACCTTAAATGAGGGGGTTAATCCTCAACACTAGTCCCATGGGATCTCACCTACTAGCTCATCACTTTAGGATGGGCACTACTTGGGAAACCCTAATTTTGGTAGCGTGGTCCCATTTTCCCATTCCACATTCTTCACTCCCCTCCACACATTACATGCTCTTCATCATCTTCCCTCTCTAGGTCCACATGACCATTGGGTCCACGAGGTTCTAGTACTCCCCCTCTATTAATTTAGGTATGTTCTATGCTAGAGCAATTTATTTCAATTTTCCAATATCTTTTCCAAATTAGCAATCACATCAGCATTAACGTAAACTACAGATAGAACATAAATATAAATCGCAGAAGACAAGCCAAGACAAGAGGACACAAGATGTGGCGCGCTAGCCAAGGACAAACCCCAATGTGGGGAAACCCTTGATAAATTCTTCTTCTATGTTCTTCAATAGTTCAGCAAAGAAAGAGAGAGAGATAGTACATTTATAACAGAAGTCAACATTTTGACTTTCTATATCTACATGAGATCAGTTGAAGACATGCTACTTCAACTGATTCTCCAAGGTGACTGCTTCACCTATCATAGTGTTGTATTTCGTCATGGTGCTGCACCTAGTCACTGAGCTGCTCCCATCACTGAGTTGCTCCCATCACCATGCTGCAACTCATCATCATGTGCAGGACCCTCATAAGATGCACTATTGCTACACTTTTAACTGATATCACCTTTGTTGCTTTCTTCAACATGACCATGGTTGCTATGTCTTCATTGAGTCACCATTGTTGCAACATGGAGGCCTTCACAACAGTATTACTGAGATCAATTGATAATGAATCTTTTGCTGCACTGAGATCATTGAGACAATGATATCAGGATCAAGATTGTGATCCTTGTCCCTGTCCCTTGTAGCACGTCAAGTTTGCATCATAATTACATCCGAGAGCTACTATATGCTGAGGATCTCTGTTATTATGGAAACTTCTTCCATGGTTCTGTGATACATCACGTTGAGGTTGCTACAGGTATGTCATAGTGAAGACAATCACACGCTGACTTATCTACTTTATCCATCCAAGGGCATCATCTTTATCACAGGTATGTCGAGAGGAGGCTGATCTAGGTTCTGCTGCTCCTTATACCCATCCGAGGACGCAGCCAAACCCTAGATCTATCCCACATAAAAATGCGGATTCATTTTCTTTATGACTGCGGCTCCATGCCTGGACTACGTCTCCAACAACCTTGACTACAGCTCCATTACCTTGACTGCAACTTCATTCCCTTGATCGTGGCTCCATTACCATGATTGCGGTCTTTGTTACCCTTACTGTGGCTCCATTACCATGACTGCGGCTTCGTTGCCCTTACTGTGGCTCCATTACCATGACTGTGGCTTCGTTACCCTTACTGCGGCTCCATTACCATGACTACAGCTTCGTTATCCTTACTACGGCTCCATTACCATGACTGTGGTCTTCATGAACTGTGTATAAGAAGTCTCCATAACTTGCGTATATGAGTCTTCATAACTGCGTATAGAGTCTTCATTGACTGCGTGTAAATAAGTCTTCATGACTGCATTGAATCAACTAGGACATCATCTGCAGCTAGGGCATCATACTAGGCTAGCGTATACTCTTTAGTGTCTCTCCTTCACCAAAAACCCAAAGACGTGGAGAGGAGTAGATCACATCAAGAGTGTGTAAATGACTTCAAGTACTCTTCTATTTATATTAAAACATAGATGATGAATAGACATGAATATTGGGCATAAGTTGCTGGCCGACTTGACAATTTGTCTTATAACATAAATAAATTCATAACTTCATAAATACTTACCGGAATCGGATGATCTTCAGATCAATCCTACACCTCTCGATGAGAGGGATCCAATAAAAATATCAGATGCCATAAATAAGATGACCCACATGGAGTTTGGCCCTAGTTTCCAATTTTAACACTCCCTCTCAACTAGGGAGAATTCCATCCGCTGATCCATATGTTTGACTGTACTATCTCTGCCATCAGTGCCCTGCACTGCTCTGCTCAGCTCAGCTCTGCTAGCTTTGCTCTGCTCTGCTCAACTCTGTTAGCTCTCAACTATGAAGAAGAAGAATTGATCGAGAATGTCTCATACCATTCTCCACCGACCCGAAGTCAGTCTCGAAGTGGGTACCACTAGTCCCAGACCAGTCCTCTACTGACCCGAAGTCAATTTCAGAGTGTGTACCACTCTCACTGGTCCCAGACCAGTATCACTGATCCTGGATCAATGAAGGTCATCCTAGCATAGGGAGTACGGTAGATACAACGATGCGTCCATCGGTACTACTATGGTCCCTATCCTCATTTCCCTTTTCATTGATCAGATGAGAGGTACTTCCCATGAGTCCCGGACTGCATGGGTAGGATGCCTCGACAGGAGAACTAATCATCCTGTCCACAGGAGAGCGAATCATCCTATCCCACAAGAGAGCGAATCATCCTGTCCACATGAGAGTGAATCATCCTGTCCCACAAGAGAGCAAATCATCCTGTCCACAGGAGAGCGAATCATCCTGTCCACAAGAGAGCGAATCATCTTGTCCACAAGAGAGTGAATCATCCTATCCACAGGAGAGCGAATCATCCTGTCCCACAAGAGAGCGAATCATCCTGTCCACAGGAGAGCGAATCATCCTGTACCACAAGAGAGCGAATCATCTTGTCCACAGCAGAGTGAATCATCCTGTCCACAGTTGCCACGGAGAACGAATCATCCTGGCCCACAAGAGAACTAATCATCCTGTTCATAGCGCACCAGCAGGGGAGGGTGAATCACCCTGTGGTCGTATGTTGCTCCAGTAAGTACTCCAAGCCCCCCAGAGCTCAATGCATGCAACATCCAAGACCCTTATAATAAGGTCTCTCAACGACTCCAAGTCGTTCGGGAAAAGCATAGATTTGATCTTTCCCCGAGGCTTTGACAAAATTTATGCGATCTGTACATCAGTCTCAATGCGATGGAGCCTCCTTGCTCATCGACTTACCATATCCTAGATAAGGCAGTATCTAATGTCTATCTGCTGGAGCAATCATCGAATACAGGATTCCTCAATAATCGAATCCCACCTCTGGTTGTCACAGAGAATCATAGTGGTGTGTACAATCAGCTCACTTAAGAGCTTCTACAACCATGCAGCTTCACATGAGATCACACTTGTAGCTATGTATTCGATCTCGGCGGTGCTTATAGCAACCGACTTCTACTTCCTGCTTATCCATGATATCGAAGTAGAATCCAAAGAGAACCAGCACTGAGAAGTGCTCTAATGATCCTCCACACTGCCTGCCCACTCAGCGTTCGAATAATCATGTAGTTTCATATTTCCGACAATGTATCTCAATTCATGAGAGATTGTGCCCTGAAGATATCTCAGAAGATTCTTGGCACCAATCCAGTGAGGCTCAACCAGATATGAGCTCACCATGCTAACTGCAAAACATATGTCCGGACGGAAGTTCACCAAGAACATCAACGCGAATGAGTTTATGAAACTCAGAGGCATTTCCCAAATCTGGTCCGACATATAACTTCTGAAAGTTAAGATCCTCAAGGTAGTCACAGGCTTGTAGTTTATCATTCCACATCCAGAATCCAACTCCCTCTTACTTCTGCAAATGAGAGGGTCTGCACCTGTCAGAAATAGGTCGTCCTCATAAGGTGCCGGTATGAGAGGTCTATCATCCACAACCTTCAAACAATGGTTTGGATCGGCTTCACTGTTAGTGAATCTCAGCTTCATCAGACAGCTATCAATCCTCTCATATTAGGTCCGAGGTGTTTTACTTCAAGCCATAGTGGGCTTTCTTCCACATGCATATATGAGATTCCCGATCATGAATCTCAAACTCCTTGAGTTGTTCCAAACCTGTGAAGGGGAATGGTCCCCTTGTAGGATTTTCCTTCGGTACATCTCAGACATGTACCTTCACACTCTTCTTGAGTTCAGGCATCCCTGTCACCATCTGACTTACAGACCTTCGGTGCTATGTGTCAATGGACATGGTCCCCAGTGGACTTCCTGCAACTTGATACAACCCTGAACTCAAGAACATCTTGAAAATTCTATTTTCAAACACGTACCTTTTCATTGATGAGTGCCACCCTGAAACCTTTGACTTCCATTGTTGAAATGAACACAAGGTTCTTCTTGCGATCAGGTGTACATAAAAGAGATTCTGTAAATGAATCAAGTTAGCCTCATTCAATTGAGGGGTAACATTCCCTACACCCTTTTCGGGATAGGTGGCATCAGTTCTAAGTATAGTCCCATGATTGTTTCCATCTCTACCAAATTAGAGAGTGCACCCATCTATCCGATGAAGTGCCTTGAAGCTCTACAATCTATAAGCCAGATTCCCAAAGAATCTGAAGGAGAGGGCCAATACAAGATAATGCTTCTTTATCTTATCAAAAACAACATTTGATTCTTCATCCCTGGGGTTCCTTGCTTTCTATGAAGAGTCGGCCATTTCCTTGATGACCTGCATTACCTGTTCATTCCTTTGATCACTGAAGATGTCCCTGGAATGATTGTTATCATCATCAAGTGATGTGTCCCTGCCATTTGGACACTCCTTCGCATAATGGTTGAACTAGTTATCTGCCTTTCCATCCACCCTAAGATCCAATCTTCCAATGATGTGTTCTTAAGGTAGGCCATATTTCGCTGTGCCATTCTGATAATATTCTCTGCTTCGACTTCACCCTTGGTGAATTTGAAGAGGGATGAGGAATCCACTAATGACTGATCCTTTTGTCCTTTCCCAACTGTCTTCAGTGATTGCTCTTTCACTCTTGCATGGGCATTGTCTTCACCTCTGCTCTGATACCATGTTAATTTAGGTATGTTCTATGCTAGAGCAATTTATTTCAATTTTCCAATATCTTTTCCAAATTAGCAATCACGTCAACATTAAAGTAAACTGCAGATAAAACATAGATATAAATCGTAGAAGACAAGCCAAGACAACAGGACACAAGATGTGGTGCTAGCCAGGGACACCCCAATGTGGGAAAACCCTTGATAAATTCTTCTTCTATGTTCTTCAATAGTTCAGCAAAGAAAGAGAGAGATAGTACATTTATAACAGAAGTCAACATTTTGACTTTCTATATCTACATGAGATCAGTTGAAGACATGTTGCTTCAACTGATTCTCCAAGGTGACTGCTTCACCTGTCATAGTGTTGTATTTCGTCATGGTGCTACACCTAGTGACTAAGTTGCTCCCATCACCATGCTGTAACTCATCATCATGTGCAGGACCCTCATAAGATGCACTATTGCTGCACTTTTAACTGATATCATCTTTGTTGCTTTCTTCACCATGACCACAGTTGCTATGTCTTCATTGAGTCACCATTGTTGCAACATTGGGGCCTTCACAATAGTATTACTGAGATTAATTGATAATGAATCTTTTGCTGCACTGAGATCATTGAGACAATGATATCAGGATCAACACTGTGATCCTTGTCCATGTCCCTTGTAGCACGTCAAGTTTGCATCATAATTACATCCGAGAGCTACTATATGCTGAGGATCTCTGTTATATGGAAACTTCTTCCATGGTTCTGTGATACATCACGTTGAGGTTGCTACAGGTATGTCATAGTGAGGACAATCACACGCTGACTTATCTACTTTATCCATCCGAGGGCATCATCTTTATCACAGGTATGTCGAGAGGAGGCTGATCTAGGTTCTGCTGCTCCTTATACCCATCCGAGGATGCAGTCGAACCCTAGATCTATCCCACATAAAAATGCAGATTCATTTTCTTTATGACTGCAGCTCCATGCCTGGACTGCGGCTCCAACAACCTTGACTGCGGCTCCATTACCTTGACTGCAACTTCATTCCCTTGACCATGGCTCCATTACCATGATTGCGGTCTTTGTTACCCTTACTGCGGCTTCATTACCATGATTGCAGCTTCATTGCCCTTACTGCGGCTCCATTACCATGACTGGCTTCGTTACCCTTATTGCGGTTCCATTACCATGACTGCGACTTCATTATCCTTACTGCGGCTCCATTACCATGACTGTGGTCTTCATGAACTGCGTATAAGGAGTCTCCATAACCTGCGTATATGAGTCTTCATAACTGTGTATAGAGTCTTCATTGACTGCATGTAAATAAGTCTTCATGACTGCGTTGAATCAGCTAGGGCATCATCTGCAGCTAGGGCATCATACTAGACTAGCGTATACTCTTTAGTGTCTCTCCTTCAACAAAAACCCAAAGACATGGAGAGGAGGAGATCACATCAAGAGTGTGTAAATGACTTCAAGTCCTCTTCTATTTATATTAAAACGTAGATGATGAATAGACATGACACATGGAGAGGAGGAGATCACATCAAGAGTGTGTAAATGACTTCAAGTCCTCTTCTATTTATATTAAAACGTAGATGATGAATAGACATGACTATTGGGCATAAGTTGCTGGCCGGCTTGACAATTTGTCTTATTACATAAATAAATTCATAATTTCATAAATATTTATCGGAATCGGATGATCTTTAGATCAATCCTACACCTCTTGATGAGAGGAATCCAATAAAAATATCAGCTGCCATAAATAACATGACCCACATGGAGTTTGGCCCTAGTTGCCAATTTTAACACCCTCCCCTTGTTCTCATAATCTAGATCAGGCCTGGAATGTTACCTCGAAGGTTGAGGCAGCTTAAAAAAAGAGATAAAAGCATATCATGGCCACATACAAAAGGAAATATACCAAAAAATGCAAAAGATGGTCGGGATAATAATTTTTAAAACGTGGGCAAAAGCCAAACATGAGCTCTACCCCTTATCATTATGGCAATCACCCTAGTTCCTAGGGCCCCTATGAGTGCCCCCTGCATCATTAAGGAACCAATGCATGTCCCAACCCCTAGTGGGCGATGAACTATCCCACCTTAAGGGGGTAATCATTGTTATATCATATACAACATGCACTCATCCCTTGGAACCCCGAGCAGTAAAATAAAAGAAAAATCAATAAAAGGCAAAATGCAAGGAAGAAGGGTGGAAAAACAAAGGTTGGGGTAACTCATGTACCACGATTCCTCCCTCTTACATTCATACACCCAAATATGTGGACATCCCTCACCATCACCACCCTTGAGCCCATGAAATTTGGCCTTGAGACCCCTGTGTCCCCATCCACCTACCTCATCATTATCCACATAATACCTACCACTTAAAGGATGTACTTTGGACATGTCCTTCCCTTCAAGGTTTGGGAACACCTAATAGGGTTGTTTATTAGCCACTCCTACCTATGGAGGTAACACCATTACATGCTCAAAACCCCAAATTTGGAAGGGAAACACACTATGAAGTCTCATTTATGCCCTTGATTAACAAGCTTATTCACTCAATTTCACTAATGAATTATCATGTCTAAAGGTGAGGAGACGTATTGGATCTTATATAGGATTGGCAGGTGGTTTCATCATGGGTTAGGCAACTTAACTAGGGTCCAAGCCCACCAGAGGATCATATTGACACTTATAGGGGAAGCATTGAGAGCCATGGGTTTCCACCGTGTGACAGAGCATTATCTCATGCCATGCACAACCTTGGCACCTTTAGCAGCTTGTTCATTGCCCTACATTATGTGCGAGATGATGCACTTGGACCAGCAGTGCCCCCAGCTAACTTAGCATTGTATACAGGGTTGATCTGAGGCCCAAAGGAGGTTTGTCTCATCCCTGACACATGGGAAGGGAACCACCATCTTCTGTGCCCTCATTTGGAGTCGTCTACAGGGTTATTTTACACCAGGAGACCATGAGACCACTACTTGTGCCCCAAAGCCACTTTGGAGCACTGCATAATGTTTTACTTGGAGATCAAGGGGCCACCCCCTTACCATCATTCATGGAGCCCTCTTCTTCATCTTGGCACCTTGAGGACTCGATTACGCTTTCCAACGTCCTCCTCCGCCATTGTTTCATCATTTTGGCTTCATTTTGGATGGATTATTCTACACTTTGAGTTATTTGGTGGGCTTGGCACCAAAGTTATGTTATTTTGCATATTAAAATAATTATAGGGGTATCTTAGGAAAAATTGAATTAGAAGAGGCTCATATAAATAAAGCTAAGCCTCATTTGTATCAAACATCATCATCACACTTGGATCTATCTCTCTCTTGAGAATTTCGCACTTTTTCTTTGGATGTTTATTGGAGCTCTTTTGATGCATTTCAATATTTTTGGGAGCTAAACTCGTTTTCTCTTGGAGCTACTTTCTTGATCTTGGATTGGATATACCTCTTGTTATCTTGTAAGTAAATTTTGTTGAAAATTTTTCATGAATAATGTCTAATGTGTGGAATTATTACATCTAGCTAGTTCTTTTGTGCCCTAATTTATTGAAAATCATTGCAAAGATTGCTAGAATTGTTTAATTGCACATGTTACTCATTGATAACAAGTAGATGAATGTTCCTAGTGGATTGAAATTTGTTTTTCTTCCATAAAAGTCAATAGATCTTGGGTGGGTAATTGTCGAAAGGTAGGATGATAACAAGTAGATGAATGTTCCTAGTGGATTGAAATTTGTTTTTCTTCCATAAAAGTCAAAAGATCTTGGGTGGGTAATTGTCGAAAGGTAGGATGATAACAAGTAGATGAATGTTCCTAGTGGATTGAAATTTGTTTTTCTTCCATAAAAGTCCATAGATCTTGGGTGGGTAATTGTTGAAAGGTAGGTGCTAGGGCATCACCTTTTAACCTCCTTGAGAGATGATTTAGCCGAATTTTGAATCACATAGACTCCATAGCCCAAGGGTAAGGCACTAGTCCAAGAAAAATTTGTGATCACCCTCCTCCTCCTCTTTTTCTCCTTTTTCAAAATTTCAACCCCTACCCTAGACGGCTAGCATTAGAGGGGAAATTTTGCAAATCTGTTTGAATAGGCTTCTGCGTTGGTGTCTCCTCTAGTGATACTCCAAATTTGTAGCAATTCCTACGGTCGGTTTGCAAGAAAACTGGGGCCCTAGCTACATCTTTAGAAGCCATCTTGAACGTCTTGGTTGGAGATCTTCTAAAGGGTCACTTGCACTTAAAACTTTGAGAAATCAATCATTCTTGACCCTTTCCTATCCTAAGCTTGACCTAGTGATCACATTGGGGGGATTCCTCCCATGATTACTCAAAAACCCTAGGTCTTGCTTGGATTTCTTTCTAGGTCTCTCTAGTGGAGCGAAAACCCTATTTTGAAAAAAGAGTCATCTTGCAAAGCCCCTAGAGAGGTCCTCCCTCACCTTGGAAGCCTTGACCCTAGGCATACTCTTTATTATTGAATATCCCTAACCCTAGGTATGGGCCTTCCTCATAGGTCTTTCTTGGAGAGCTTTTCCCTTTGTCAAGCCATAATTGAGCCTCTCCTTTGAATCGGCCTTGGGAATTACTTTCTATCTTATCATTGATCCTATCTTTACAAGTGATCTCCTTCATATCGAGACTCCTCCCATCGTTGAAAGTCCATAAAGAGCAGGGGACACTGACTGAGGTGACAGTGGGTCTTTGTCCCATTATTGTCATTTGGTCTTGTGTGGGTAATTGTCGAAAGGTAGGTGCTAGGGCATCACCTTTTAATCTCCTTGAGAGATGATTTAGCCGACATTTGAATCACATAGACTCCATTGCCCAAGGGTAAGGCACTAGTCCAAGAAAATTTTGTGATCACCCTCCTCCTCTTTTTCTCCTTTTTCAAAATTTCAACCCCTACCCTAGACGGCTAGCTAGGGTTGCCTGCGAATTGCATTAGAGGGGAAATTTTGAAAATCTGTTTGAATAGGCTTCTGCGTTGGTGTCTCCTCTAGTGATACTCCAAGTTTGGAGCAATTCCTACGGTCGATTTGCAAGAAAACTCGAGCCCTAGCTACATATTTAGAAGCCATCTTGAACGTCTTGGTTGGAGATCTTCTAAAGGGTCACTTGCACTTAAAACTTTGAGAAATCAATCATTCTTGACCCTTTCCTATCCTAAGCTTGACCTAGTGATCACATTGGGGGGCTTCCTCCCATGATTACTCAAAAACCATAGGTCTCACTTCGATTTCTTTCTAGGTCTCTCTAGTGGAGCGAAACCCCTATTTTGAAAAAAGAGTAATCTTGCAAATCCCCTAGAGAAGTCCTCCCTCACCTTGGAAGCATTGACCCTAGGTATACTCTTTATTATTGAATATCCATAACCCTAGGTATGGGCCTTCCTCATAGGTCTTTCTTGGAGAGCTTTTCCCTTTGTCAAGCCATAATTGAGCCTCTCCTTTGAATCGGCCTTGGGAATCACTTTCTATCTTATCATTGATCCTATCTTTACAAGTGATCTCCTTCATATCGGGACTCCTCCCATTGTTGAATGTCCATAAAGAGCAGGGGACACTGACTAAGGTGACAATGGGTCTTTGTCCCATTGTTGTCATTTGGTCTAGTAGTTGTCCCTTAGGTACCCCTCCTAGGACCCTTGCTAGATTGTGTGGCAACAGATTCCACATTGTAAAGGCAGTTGATAGGGACCTTGATGCATCTACTTAAAACCAAGATGGATATTTGTTTTGATATGAACACCCTGAGCCAATTTATGGTGGAGCCTAGGAGGATACACTGGGTGGCAATGAAACTCAAGTATATCAGGAGTGATGGAGTGTAGTTAGTGGGCTACATAAATTTAGACTAGGTTGGTAGTACAACAAACAGGAAGAGTACTTCGGGTTGTTGTTTCAGTTTGCGGTCAGCTATGATCTCATGGTTTAGTAGGAAGCAAAATTCTATAGCACTTAGCTCAGCAAAGTACAAGTACATGGTTGCGAGTCAAGTGAGTTGTCAGGCCATATGGTTTCGCAAAATGCTCACAAGTTTATTTAGCCTTGAGATGGGGTGCACCATCATTCATTTTTGGAAAAGTAACTAGTTTCAGTCTTCATAATTGTTCTTGTACCCATTTCAATATGTATCATATGTAACAAACAAAAGAAGAAAAGAAAAAGTTATTATTTTAAAAGCATGGGTTTCATGCTTCTTATTGATGGTCTTCTAGGTAAAAGCATGCTCTTCATGCTTCTAGGGTTCGTTAGGTCATAGGATTTATTGTCTTGAGTCAAGATTATCAACATCAAGTTTATAATACCCTTCCGGTCAAAATGTATCTTGAAAAAGAATTTATTTTGAGTCTAGAAGGTCCTGGAAACCTCCAAAGTACAAGGCGGCCCCTGCAGCTTCAAGTTAGCCTAAAGGAGGGAATTTGACCCCCTTGGAAAGGCTATATATAGAGCATATTCAACGTCATTTGACACGCACTCACCCACAAGTTCGATCTCTCAAGAAAAGGTCCAATCTAAGGCTAGAAGAAGCAAGGAAGGAGTGAAGTCCTAACAGGCAAGAGGAATCCAAGAAGTCAAGGAAAAATTTAAATTTTTGGGCTTTATCTCTCTCACACGTGCGAAATCTAGGGTTTTTGCAATGATAAGGAAGGTCGAAACTGCAGGTCTGAATTACAAGAAGATCAAGTTACAGTAGCAAGTTGCTGGAAGGAAGAATACTTTGTCTTGACTCCGTTGGCCTTGCGAAGGTTTGTCTTGCTCAAAGGAGGATCCCTTGAAGAATTATCTTGTGCTAGAGTGTGGGTTTCTGCAGCAGCTACAGGGTCAAAGCTGTGGTCGAAGTTGCAACAAGAAGCTGGTTGATGTTGGATTGAGCCTTTTTGATCTGATCCTCTTAGAAGGTTTTTTTGAAGGGTTGACTTGGTACTTGGAGGAGGACTTGATTTAGCATTTGGGTCTTGATTGTCTCATTTGAAGAGAAGAGTTTTTTGGATTTTCCACTTGGAGGGGTTTTGCCCTGGCTTTGAGCCTAATTTTTGTGTCCTTTGTCTTTATTGTTTTGCTATTGATAATTGTTTGATGAAGAAGAACTAATAAAAAAAGCACAAGAAAATCAATAAAGATCACAAGCAATTATTAAGGTTAAAGAAAATTGAAATTAATAGCTGCCATATTGCATTTTTCCAAAATTCACTACCATAGTCAGAGTTGTATTAAACTCTTGGAGAATCCAATGTTTCACAACAAGTCCAAACTCATAGAGATCAGGTACCACTTCATCATGGATAGGGGCCAAAGGGGTGCTATGAGGTTGCAATACATATCCACAAACGAGCAAGTGGCAGAAATTCTCACCGAGCCCCTAGTGAAGGGGAAGTTTGTGTTCTACAAGGATAAGTTAAGGGTGGTGGAGAATCCCTTCCTTGCTAGGAGGGAGTGTTGATGTTTGTAGCATTAGAACATCTTTTGCATAGGCTAAGTGTTTAACATGCAAGAGAAAGTCATCTTTAGGTGTTTGTTTGAGAGGAGCAAGTATTATGATTTCTTTCCTAAGTTTTACCTTAGAAAAAGCACATTAATTAATTTATTGATTAATGTTGGCTATTGGGCTAAAGTTTCTAAGGATAAATAATTTAATTATTTAAGTCACTTAGATTAGATCTAATATCCGCCATTGATCTAAGTGGATTAGGATTTTATGCTAGCCTTCTATCACTTTGGAGATTAGGGATTTAGCTCAATAAGAAATTATAAAGGGAACCTAAGGGAGAGGATGAAAACACAAATTGTAATTGAGGCAGTGATTTTCCCAAGGACTAAGAAGCTTGGTTGGCTAAACAGAAAAAAGTGTGCAACAAGGGTTTTCCGAAAAGAAAATTTGTAAAAGTCAAGATTGAGGAAATAGAGGCCAAGATTTAGAGAGTCTGAAATTCCCTTCCAGGGCACTTCCATAAGGCTAGGATGGCCTAAATTTGCAAGGGGAGGCCGAGGCTTTACCAAGGCTGAGATATTCTCCAAAGTAGTCGATTTCTTGAGATTAAATTTTCCTTGGAACGAAAATCTAGAGAGTCATTTCCAAGTTTAACTATTGCAGTAATTTCTGTGTACTTCTCTATGGGTCAAGGCTCTAAATTTTCCAAAACAATAATGTGAAGCAAGTTTTGATTGGGGCAGATTTATGTGTTGTTTGCTAAGTTACCGGATCCGGCACAGGCAGGTGGAGTATTGCCGGATCCGGATACGGATACTCCAAAATACGGTGAAAATACGTATTTTTTAAATACACGGATTTTGGAAACGGCTAGCCTTTACAGGATACGGATCCCGCCGGTGGCTGCCGGAAGCGGTGATAGGTGGCCGAAAAAGTTAAAAAGGCAGATATTTTTTAGGTTTTAGGTTTAGATATTTTGTGGTCCCGGATATATTATAGCATTTCTTTTGTCAGACTCTGCTGTGCTTTGTCTGCTTTGACCCTTTTCTTTTGTCGCCATTCCAACCGCCGGCCCCTCCTGCACAGGATTTTTTCGTTGCGGGCTTACCGCCGGCCCCACTGCACGCAGCACCATTCACTCTGGTCAGGCCGCCGGCTCCCCTGCACGCAGCACGCAGTGTTAACACAGTCGGGCAGCACTATTCACGCCCGCAAAAACTTTAAAAGCGCCGAGGGTTTAAGCGTTAACCAGGTAATTAAATTTTTAATACATTATTGTTATCAGTTATATAGCGTAGCGTAGTGCACGGTTAATATATGCACGGTTATATTAATATATTCATATATTCATATTGTAATATTAACATATTCATATATTAATGTTTAAAACAGTTATATTAATATAACAGTTATATAATATATTCGTATATTTATTATTTAATATTTATATATATATGTTATATAACACTATAATAGCAGTTATATTAATATTTAATATATGTTATTTACTGTTTAATGTTTAATGTTTAATATATTAATGTTTAATAACAGTTATATTAATATAACAGTTATATATATTATATTCGTATATTTATTATTTAATATTTATATATATATGTTATATAATATATGTTATATAACATAATAGTAATTGTTATATTAATATTTAATATATGTTATTTAAAATTTTAAGCCATCATGTTATTTAAATTTTTAAAATGTATTTAAAATTTAAATTTAATTTTTTTTAATGTATTTACAATTTAATTTTTAATTGTTTATGGATAATATTAATATATTATAATTTGACTTTTAAATGCAGTTGCAAGTATACCATTATCATAATGGAACCATCACAAGATTCACAACATGAGCATAGTGAAGGGGAAATCATCAAAACAGACCCAAAATCTCCTCTATGGCAGTATGTGGAGATTATTGGAAAAAATCCCAGAGGTGGTTCATTTAAATGGAAGTGCAATGAATGCCAAGATATAAAAAATGGTTCATATACTAGAGTGAAGGCCCATCTCACCGGTCAAACTAACACAGGGGTGCAAGTATGCACCAGGCCAAAAGATGCAAATGGCAAACCTGGCCAAGGTTTGAGTCCTGGAAAAATGAAATTCTATGCATCTTTGCAAGAAGCTGCTGATAGGAAACTTGCTAAAGGAAAACACCATGTTCAATGTTCTACAACTAGGCCTCCATTGCCATCTAGGCCTGCTGCTACATCTAATAAAAGGGCCACTCTAGGCCCTCTTGAAGTGTGTTTCAATAATCAAGGTAGAGACATCGTTGATGAACATGTAGCTCGTTGCATCTATGCAAATGGGCTAGCAATCAATTTGGTGCATTCCCCTTACTGGCAACAAATGATTAAGGCAGTTAATGAAGCGCCAAAAGGGTACAAAAGCCCTGGATATGAAAAGGTCCGCACTACCTTGTTGGCATCAGAAAGGCAATCCGTGGATAGACAGCTACAGACAATCCGGGATACATGGGCAGAAACAGGGGTGTCCATCATTTCTGATGGATGGAGAGACCAAAGAAACCGCCCATTAATTAATGTTGTTGCAATATGCCCCCAAGGGGCAATGTTTTTGAAGACTGTTGATTGCAGTGGAATAGAGAAAGATGCATCTTTCATATCCACAATTCTTATTGATGCAATAGAAAGTGTGGGGCCACGTAATGTTGTCCAAGTCATTACGGACAACGCACAGGTTTGTAAAGCTGCAGGTTTGATTGTGGAGGTCGATATGATAACATCTTTTGGACTCCATGTGCAGTCCATTCATTGAACCTTATGCTTGCCAAGATTGGTGAGATTGAATGGATTAATGAAATATATGTAGCATCAAAAGAAATCCAAATGTTCATAACAAATCATTCAATGTCCCAAGCCATTTATCGGAGTTTTGCAAAGTTGGAGCTACTGAAGGTAATTTTTTTAATCAATACTATTTGTATTAGAAATAATGAAATTCTTATTTTTAATTACAAATTTATATATGGTTTCTCATTTGAGATTTGGCCTTTTGAAACTTATAGGTTGCTGAAACTCGTTTTGCCTCCCACACTCTTGTCATAAAGAGACTTGTGGAGGTGAGACAAGCACTATAAGCAACGGTCATTGACCCTCTTTGGGAATCATGGAGGACTTCCACTTCTGATAGAGGGCAAAAAATCAAGTCCATCATTCTTGATGATGCATGGTGGGACAAGGTTCAATATCTTCTACGGTTCACTGAACCAATCTTGACCTTGATCAGGGCATTTGATACAGATACACCTTGCTTGGGGGAAGTTTATGAAAACATTGATAGTATGTTGGAGAGGATAAGGGAAATTATCAGAGCAAGTGAAAATGACCCTCATGAAACATTCTATTATTTAGTGAAGGACATAGTTACAGAAAGGTAGAACAAAATGACCACGCCATTACACCTTCTGGCATATGCATTGCACCCTAAATACTATCATTCTAAAATTTTGTCTTTACCTGGTAGAGCAGCACCAAACAAAGACTTTGAAGTGGTACAAGGATACAAGACAGCCTTGAAGAAAATTTATAGAGATATGGGAGTTGCAATGGAAGTCCGCCAAGAATTTGGAGGGTTTGTACAGTCTACTGGTAGCTTTTCAGGTCCAGTAGCTATGGATGATCGAGGACATCTTGATCCTATTACTTGGTGGGGCTTCCATGGTGGGGATAGCATTCATCTGTCTACTCTAGCCACTAGGTTGTTATCACAGGTTGCTAGTTCCTCATCAGCTGAGAGGAATTGGAGTACATATGGCTTCATCCATTCAGTGAAGCGAAACAGGTTGGGAGCGGCAAAGGCTGAGGACCTTGTTTATGTTCATTCCAACCTCCGTCTTCTATCACATGTTGAACCAGAGTATAAAAAAGGTCTGAGCAGGATGTGGGATGTGGAGCCTGAGATCTCTGACTTGAACCTGACACTGAATGCCATGACTCATCTCAACCTACTTGAGGATATTGTTCCACCACCAGTCCAACCTACTGATGCAACTTCCTACATTCCAGGACCCCCATCATCTATTCATGATGTAGAGTTGCAATATGCAGAAGATATAGATCCATTTGAGGATATGTAAATGTATTTACTATTATCATTCATGATATTATGAATCATGATCCTTGGACCTTTTTGTTACTTTGTATGAGGGACGATGCACCATTTCAATGTTTTAATCTTCATATTTATGATTTTATCATTCAATGTTCTAAAAATGTTTGATGGTTTCATGGAGTATTTGATTTTTTAGCTTTAAGGTGTTTTTTAAAAGTTTATCTATATATATATATATATATATATATATTGTACGTGACGTATCCTTGCCGTATCCAGATCTTAGATTTTCAAAAAACTAGCGGATCCGTATCCGTATCCGAATCCTGGTAACATAGGTTGTTTGTGACTGATTTTTCTGAGTATTTTTTGCTGAAAATTTATTGTTAAAAGTTAAAAATACTCGTGTGTTTATTTTCAACAGTTCAGAAAATTAATTTACTAGTGAAATAATTCTAGGTATAAAATAATTGCTATGTAAAATAGATGGACCTTTTCCATCAAGCATTCGACAAAAGATGGGCCATGGTCAAAGAGGGCATACAACTCTTAGATAAGTTCTAGGGGGCAAGAAAACTGAGAATGAGACTGTTAAAGAATTCACACAAAGGTTTCATGGAACAATGTGTTGCATCCTAATTATTCATTATTCATGCTGATAGATTAGATTGCATTTAGCTAACCTTTTCTTTTCAGTATGATTTTATATATCATATAAAGCAAGGGTGATGATCAGCACCCCGTAATCATGCTAGCAATCAAGTTGATTTGAGTGTGCAAGTAACAGGTCTGCAAATATGTAAAAAATTGAGTGTATGAGTATGTAAAAAATTGAGAATAACCCATATATTTAACCATACTTTGACTATGTTTTGACAGGAAAACAAAATAATTTAAAGTCAAAACTTATTGACTTTTGTTGTAAACAAAACTATAATCTCTGTGGGATAGGGATTAATAATAGAGAATATTTAAACCAGCCTAAATCATTCTTAATTCTAGATCTATCACGAGCTGAGAGAGATCAAATCTCTCAAGGTGTAAACTTTCTTTTTTGAGTGGAAAGCTTAAGGAAAGGTTTGCAACTTGAGAAATTTGTTCCCTCTCGGTGCTCAATATATTCAAATTTAAGATGGAACTAGCCTAGCGATATGCCACTTTCCTCCACCATTTGCACCAGTTAGACACCTCTCACTATCCGACATTCCTCTTCAAGGAGAGTGGGTCACAACTTGGTGGGTTCTTTAACCATTTTGCAATCATGTGCTTTTACTTAATGTTTTGAGCATTCTATCATGGATAAAGGGGTGATCTGGATGATGGACCGATCTGGACAATAAACTTGTTCTCTCACCTTACCATGGGGGTTATTTTTTTACCCTAGTCTAGTGGGACCTCCTCTAAGGCCTTAGGTTTATAGGAGGGGCACTACTTGGAAATTTGGATTGAAGTAGCATGTCCATAACCACTACATACTTACCACTCTTCACCATTCCCCTGAATTCACATCCATCCTTCAAGTTTGTTATCATTCGTTCATTGGGATTGGTACCCTCATATCCTCATCTAAGCCTTTGTTGAATTTTGACCCTCGAGAACCTATGCATTGGGATCCGCAAACTACCTTGGGAAACACAAGCTATTGGAAAATGTGAGACTGCCATGTTGAAGAACTATGACATGATGAATACACCATGGCCAAAAAATGCATATAGACTCCATAAGACAACCATGTGGGGAACAAATAGGTTCAACGAGATTAAGGGGAAATGAGGGGAAAAGTGCAATAAGTAAACACCTTTACAGTGCCATACATTGAGTGTTCCCATAAATCATGAGTCCTAATGGGTCCACCTCTATAATGATGGCATAGCACCACTAAACATAAGAATGGCCATCAAGGCAAGGAGTTACCACCCACCAAGGGGATGTCAGCAATGCCATAAAACCAAGTATCATGAAGATGAGGTTAAGAGGACCAACAATGACCATCAACCATCAGGGATATCAGACACACTTTCACATAGCCATCATCTCATAGGACTTTACATGGTTTTAGACTTGCATACCTTGGGCTTAAAATGTTTCTGCCAAAAAATCAAAAAACTGTGCATATGTACCCCTGCTAAAATGAGGGGCAATAGTTCTAATAGTGATCACTCATCATCAGCTCTCCTTTATCACTTTCCCAAATAATGGCCTTGGTTAAAACATCTTGCAGAACTATGGCTCTATGGATACCTCGTGTGACTATGCCACCATCACCCCTCTCCTTGTCTCATGGCTCTTTCTCATATTTTGTCTTTTCTCCCTTTCACCTTATCTACCCTCTCCTACTTAAGAAGTGGGTATCAAAGCCTCCTATATTTTATGTTCCAGGGATTTGCACATTTTCTATGCATCATCATTGGAATGCATAGTTGCAAGTTCACCTTGATGTGGCTAAGACATGGCCAATGTGAAGGCAGCATATTTTTCACTCCTAATATTTATAATTAAATGTAGGTATCACACCCTTCACCTCTTGCTACTAGTTCATAGTTTTGTCACTTTGTTTTTGCGGTTAAACACTAACTTTGTTAGTTTTTCTACCAATGATATTTAGTAGTTAGATTTGTTTTTTGCTTTCATATGCTAGTTATATTTACCATTGACGTCTAGTGGTCATCTCATAGTTGAGGGCCAACTTTTAGATATCTCTTGGTAATGTTGTTTTGTTAATTGTTTAATAGATTTAATTTGTTATTGTTCATATTGGAATTGAATTGGAATCACTTTGCAAGTAATCTACCAAAACAACCTTGCTTTGGAGCATGGTGGGAGGCTCAATGATTGCGAGTCTTCAATAGGTGTTACCAGTCCTACCTTTCTCAAGTAGCTTCTCAACCATGCCCTTTCCTTCCTTTTGTTTTGATTCGCTGAGTTTTTATCTACATCACATAGTATAATTGGGTGGAAAAAAATTTGACTTATCTAATTGTTATTTCATTTACCTAAATGTATTAGGCTTAAATTTATTTCCTAGATAATATTGAACTCATATTTTGACAAGTACCCTAGTGTCTTGCTTCCTTTTGTTCACTTGGCTCTTGCTTGCTTGAATAACCAAACGAAAGTTTACTACCTTCCTCCTCTATTTTGGTAGTTAGGCCACTTATGCTTTCCCTTCCTTAATCAATCAAGGGCTTCTAAGCTTTTATTCTAAAGGTTGCAAGGTTTGGATTTTAAACACATTCCACCCCCAACCCCAACCCCGCTCCCCACCAAATACTATGTAAATATGGTTTGCAGTTTCTTTTGCATTATTATATGGATAGTGTGCCTTTCAGCAATGCATCAAAGTTGTGATTTTGAATTAAGAGCAAGGAGATTTGAAAAAAAAAAGATATGGCTCTAATTAAGTGACATACCATGGAGTAATATTTTTAGATGTCCTATACTCCTCCTTTAGAGACCTATCCTTTATTGTACCCATTTGATCTTCCTAGCCTTGCTTTGCAAGGTGGTAATCACTCCTTCAATATATAGGTCATGTGGTAATGTTAAGCTTAAATGGGCAATTGAGCAATTATCTACCCTTAACATTATGCTTATTTGAGTTTGGTTGAAATGGGCATGACTAATGTCTATCCTATTGACATTACTTGTCAAAGTTTTAATGAATAAGAAGGGAACTTGATCAACATGTTAACTCTTGATATCTCTTTGAAGCTTAATGCTATATCCTCTTATTTTCTATCTGTAGACCAAGAACTTGATAATAATCAAATTCATTTCATGACCCTTTTTGTAAGTTCTTTCTTTCTTATCCCAAGGATCCCCATAACAAATTTGGGGTACCTTTCTAATCTCCATCTAGCGCACCACATTTTTTTCGTCATGATGAGTAATTGTTATTAGGTTATTCTTCAACTGAGGGCCCAACTTGAGGTGTTATGGTTCTAATGGTGATCAATCATCACCAACTCTCTTACATTGCCTTCCCAAATAAAGGTCTTGGTCAGTACAGCCTACAGAACCTCTCGAATCTGCACTTTGAATGATAATGGCATACATTACAAGTGCAACCCCGAGGGAACTTAGAAGGGCTACCAACTTCACCACATTAGCTTGCTCTCTCTCATTAGGCCAACTCTCCTCCAACACAATGTAGATAATGCTAGAATATAAATGATAAACTTTAGATTTTAAGTGGATGGTGGGTTGCTAAGACCAATGCCAATCCAAGAGTTATGGAGTCAAAAAATACAAACAAAGTGTTAGTTTATGTAGCTCAGACAAGTGTTCTGGTCTCAAGCCGTACTAATAAGGCTAGGAACACAATTGGATTAATTATCTACAAGCCCAATTTATTTTATAAAGGGAAAATGCCTTAATTAGATTTATTAACCAGTTTTAATTATTTTCCTAAGTCTAACTTAGGGAAATGGGTTAATTAATCAGTATTAATTGAGACAAGTCGATTTCTCTCTAGTGACTTCTAGAAAAGTGACTTGATGGGGTCAAGATGATCTTAGCCATCGATTGTGATTAGATCATGGTCGTTGATTTGTCAACGAGAGATTATAAGAAGAAATCAATGGGACTCTTGAAGACACAATTCAAGTGATCAAGGAGGGCGCAGTAATAATGTGGGAGGCACTAGCAGCAAGGTTTCAACAGGAGAAATCGAGGAGAGATTTTCCGGAGAAAATTCTTCACAGTGATTCCAGTTTTTTGAGATACAGAAGGAGGCTGAATTATTTTGCAAAGGAAGGGCAAATTTACCAGTGCAAGTTACCATTTTACTAGTACAATTTGTCAAAGCATCAATTTGTGTTGCCAATTACCAAAGTGATTTACTGGAGGCAGTGCGAATAGGATGAGTGAATTGTTGGATGCAGATAAACTTGTAGGATCAATTTTTAGAGGTAGAGCGAGTTGCCAAAAAGGCAAGTGCGCATTTCTAGTGAGCAGTGTGAGTTCACAGAGGCAGAGCGAATTGCTTAGGAGAAGTCAAATTGATTTGCAGAGGTTCGATTTGATCAGCGATAGTGAAGGGAAAATTTGTTAAAGCTTTGCTAGTGGAAGGCAAGCAGTTTATAACTTTATGTACATTCTCAATTTGCTGAAGAATTTATAAAATAAACCCTTCTGCAAAACTTGTTTTCCCCATCTTGGGGTTTTTCTAGGAACAATTTGTACAAAATATTGGAGTCCATTTTATGTGTGTTATGTTTTCTCAGTTCCTGTGGTTTAATATTTGGTGAAATTTGCAATTGTGTTTTATTCAATATTTGCAGTAAATAATTTACTTGGACAAATAATCTGTAAAAGATAGGAGAATAATAACCCGCTTAACTGCAATAGAATTTTCACATGGTATCAAAGAAGATCTGAGGGCAAAAGAAGCTCAATGCAGAGTACAGGAAGAGAAGACCGAGGGTTTATTAAACCCAATTCGATTTCTTCATATTTATTTGGGGTTTATTTATTTTTCGAGGGTTACAAAAATTGGCTTCAGCTAGATTGAGAGATTAGGATAGATTGGATGGTGCATCTAACTTTGGTGTCTAGAAAGCCAAGATTTTATTGTTGCTAGAAAAGAATGGTCTCAAGGAATATGTGACCAGTGTTGTTGTTGTGTCAGCAAATGCAGCACAACTTCTTGCATACAAGAAGGAAGATCCCAAGGCGAGGCAGATAATCCTAGATGGGGTTAAGGATCATATTGTTCCACATATCACAGAGTTGGATACAACCAAGAAGATGTGGGATGCCATCCTAAATTTGTTCCAAAATGCTACTATGAACAAGAAGTTGATTCTCAGAGATAAGTTGAGAAATACCCGGATGAGCAAAGGAGAAAACGTTGTTAGCTACCTCACCAAGCTCAGACTTGTCAAGGACAAGTTAGCAGTTGTCAAAGAGAAACTAGAATATGACGAGCTCATGAGAACAACCTTGAATGGGTTCTCAAAGCAGTGGGATGCATTCATTCAAGTGATTAATGGACGAGATACTCTATCGAGTTGGGATCATTTGTGGAGCGATTTCACTCAGGAGGAGCTTAGGCTTAGTCTTGTCAGTGGCAGCAGCAATAAGACCCACAAAGGTGAAGGATAACAGGAAAGCATGGCTCTAGTGGGAAAGGGTAAAGCAAAGAAGGGTTCTAGCAAAGGACCTAACCCCAAAGCAGAAAAGAAAAAGGACCTTTCAAAGGTCAAATGCTATGGTTGTCATGAGTTTGGCCATTATGTCTACAATTGCCCGCAGAGGAAGAAAGGAGATAAGAAGGGCAAGAAGTAGACGGCAGCTTCAGTAAGTGCATATGAGTTTTTTAACAGGATGGAACAAGAGTTTGCACTCATAGCTTGCCTGACTAGCTCAACCTCACAAGGCATTTGGTACATAGACAGTGGGGCATCATTTCATATGACAGGAGTTAGGGAGTACTTCTCTAGCTATAAGGAGGAGGACATTAGATTCTAGTGCAACCTAGTTGGGAGGGGGACTATTCTATTTTAGAGGGAGTCGGGCAAGTCGATTCCAATCCACAATGTGTTGCATGTGCCAAGAATGGGGATGAATTTGATTTCCGTTTCTATTCTTCAGGATAAGGGGTACAATGTACTCTTTAGAGGTGTGCAAGTGTTGATAAGGCACCAGGAGTGGAAGTCACCCATAGTTATTGGAGTCAGGAGTGGCAAACTTTACAGGTTGCAGTTAGATACTCCAAAGGCACTCGTGAGCAACAATGATCCGAGAGATCAGGGAGAGCTATGGCATAGGAGGATGGGCCATATCCATCATGGGGAGCTTAAATTGCTTCGAGAGATAGTGACATGTGTTCCAAAGGTAAGCATGGAGCACGATGATGTGTGTTGGGGAAGTTTGCTAAGGCATCTTTTCCAAGGGATGACACCAAATCCAAAGGTGTTCTTAACTAAGTTCATTCTAATATATGTGGTTCGATGTCTACGCAGTATCTCAGAGGGTATGAATACTTTGTTACCTTTATTGATGATTTCTCCAAGAAGACCTAGATATACTTCTTGAAGACCAAGGATGAGGTCTTCAATCACTTCCAAGAGTTCAAAGCTCTTATGGAGAATTCAATATCCAGGAAAGTGAAGATTCTTCAGTCAAATAATGGAGGCAAGTACACAGGGAAGGAATTCTAAGAGTTCTATACTATGGAGGGCATCAAGAGGGAGTGGACAGTTCCTTACAACTCGTAGTAGAATGGGGTTGCTGAGAGAAAGAATTGTTCAATATCAGAGGCAGTTAGGGCCATGCTGCATGATAGGAATATGCCACAATACTTATGGGCAGAGGTATGCAATACAGCTATATATATTCAGAATAGGGTCCCACACAAGGCTTAACATTGAGAAAGATGACACCAGAGGAAGCATTCACTAGGAAGAAGCCAGATGTCAACCACTTCAGGAAATTTAGTAGCTTAGCATATTGTCACATTCCAGGAGAAACACGTTCGAAGTTGGATCAGACTGCAGAGAAGGGGTACTTTGTTGGGTACAATGAGACTTCTAAGGCATATTAGATATTCATACCAAGGGCCAGGAGGATTATTGTCAGGAGAGATGTCAAATTTATGGAGGAAAAGGCATATAGGAGGTCCAGAGATTTGTCAGTAGCAGTTGATCAGAGTGAGAAGCCAACAAAATCTCCAAGGACAGAGTAGCAGGCTCAAGGACATGACAGTACGATTATAGTTACCAGTGTGAGCACAGGCTCAGGTATAGGTGTTCCTGAGAGCTTGCAAAGCATGCAGCAACAGGGGCAGCAGATTCGAGAGATGCATCGGGAGGATGTGGAAATCTAGATTCCACATTCCACAGTTGGTAGGAGGAACCGAGAGGTTCAGCAGACACTCAGGGATGCTCAAGAGTTTGTGGGGACTCCTAGGACGGGCAAGAGAGAGCAGAGACAACCAGACAGGTACACTGGCTACATAGCATTAGTGAGTCAGTTCGTGGATATCGGGCCTACTAGCTATCAGGAGGCTACACAACAACAAGTGTGGCATGATGCAATGGTTGAGTATACCTCGATCATGCATAACGATGTTTGGGAGGTGGTGCCTAGACTGACAGACAAGGCAATGGTTGGATCACGTTGGATCTACAAGATCAAGCATAATGTAGATGGCAACATCAAGAAATACAAGACGAAGTTTGTGGCCAAGGGGTTCTCTCAAAATGAGGGAATAGACTATGAGGAGATATTCGCTCTTGTGGCCAGGTCTACTTCTATTGGGGCAATGATCTCACTAACAGCATAGATGGGACAACAAATCCATCAGATGGATGTCAAGACGACATTCCTCAATGGCGAGTTGGAGGAGGAACTGTACATTGAACAACTGGAGGGCTCTATAGCACACAGCAGCGAGACCCATGTGTGCAGACTGAAGAGAGCTTTATACAGGCTCAAGTAGGCTCCCAAGGTGTGGTATGAGGGCATAGAAAGTTACTTGCAAGGGATGGGCTTTGTGAAGAGTGAGGCGGATGTAAACCTCTACTACTTGATGGTTGGGGGTGAGGTACTCATTCTTGTCCTATATGTGGATGACTTGTTCTTGACAGGTTCATTGGGACTCAGAGGAATGCAAGAGGGACCTTGCAACAGAGTTCAAGATGAAAGACTTGGGGCTTATGCACTACTTTCTAGGCATGGAGGTGTGGTAGATAGATGGGGAGATTTTCCCTGGGCAAAGGAAATACTACATCAACATCTTGAGGAGATTTGAGATGGAAGATTGCAAAGCCATGTCTACGCCCATGATAACCAATTGGAAGAAGGTAGGTATATCCAAGGAGAAGGATGTCAACCCCATGCTCTACAGACAAATGATCGACTCTCTTATGTATTTGGTCAACACCAAGCCAAATATATCCTTTGCGGTAAACTCTCTTAGTTAATTCATGGTTGAACTGAAGAAGGTTCTCTAGACAACAATGAAGCATGTGTTGCGTTATTTATGAGCTACAATCGAGTATGGCATCAGATATACTCGAGGTGATGGTATTAGGTTGATGGGTTGTACTGATGCAGACTGGGCAAGAAGTACAATGGACGAGAAAAGCACTTTAGGGTGTTGCTTTAGCACGGGATTGGGAGTTGTCTCTTGGTACAATAGGAAGCAGAAGTTCGTCGCATTGAGCTCTATAGAAGCGGAGTACATAGCAGCTAGCATGGCGACATGCCAGGCCATTTGTCTTCGGGAGTTGTTAGTAGCCTTGTTTGGTCAAAGGGTGAAGACGACAGTGATACACTGCAACAATCGGAGTTGCATCAGGCTATCTAAGAAGTTGGTGTTTCATGGCAAGTCAAAGCATATAGACATTAGATATCATTTCATCAAGGATGTTGCATCAGGCTATCTGAGAATTTGGTGTTTCATGACAGGTCAAAGCATATAGACATTAGATATCATTTCATCAAGGATTGTGTACAGCATGAGACAATTCAGCTACAATATATACCTATAGATCAGCAGGTAGCAAATATCTTGACGAAGGCCTTGGGAAAGGCAAGATTCATCTTCTTCAAAGATAAGATGGGTGTTGTGCAGAACACCTTCCTCGCTAAGAGGGAGTGTTAGTTTATGTAGCTCGGACAAGTGTTCTAGTCTCAAGTGGTATCAATGAGGCTAGGAACACAATTGGATTAATTATCTCCAAGCCCAATTTATTTTATAAAGGTAAAATGTCTTAATTAGATTTATTAACCAGTTTCAATTATTTTCCTAAGTCTAACTTAGGAAAATAGGTTAATTAATCAGTATTAATTGAGACAAGTTGATTTCTCTATAGTGACTTCTAGAAAAGTGACTTGATGGGGTCAAGATGATCTTAGCGATCGATTGTCATTAGATTGTGGTCGTTGATTTGTCAACAAGATATTATAAGAATAAATCGATGGGGCTCTTAGAGACACAATTTGAGTGAGCAAAGAAGGCGCAACGATAGTGTGCGAGACACCAGCTACGAGGTTTCAACAGAGAAATTGGGGAGAGATTTGTCAGAGGAAATTCTTCATAGTCATTCTAGTTTTCTGAGAGACCGAAGGAGGCCAAATTATTTTGCAAAAGGCCAGCCAAATTTACCAATGTGAGTTGCCAGTTGCCAGAGCAATTCACTGGAGGCAATGCGAATAGGCTGAGTGAATTGTTGGAGGCAGATAAACTTGCAGGATCAATTTTCGGAGGCAGAGCGAGTTGCCAAAAAGGCCAATGCACATTTCTAATGGGCAGTGCGAGTTCACAAAGGCAAAGCGAATTGCTCAGGAGAGGTTGAATTGATTTGCAGAGGTTTGATTTGGTCAGCTATAGTGAAG
Organism: Pinus tabuliformis; assembly: GCA_031772625.1. Classification (NCBI taxonomy): domain Eukaryota; kingdom Viridiplantae; phylum Streptophyta; class Pinopsida; order Pinales; family Pinaceae; genus Pinus; species Pinus tabuliformis. Next base: position 1,808,548,812 of record CM062817.1, read on the forward strand.
AGAAAAATTGTCGGAGCTTTGCCAGTGGAAGGCAAGTAGTTTATGTACATTCTCAATTTGCTGAAGAATTAATAAAATAAACCCTCATCTACAAAACTATTTTTCCCCATCTTGGGGTTTTTCCAAGGACAATTTGTCCAAAATATTGGTGTCGATTTTATGTGTGTGATGTTTTCTCAGTTCATGTGGCTTATTGTTTGGTGAAATTTGCAGTTGTGTTTTATTTAGTATTTGCAGTAAATAATATTTTGGGACAAATAACCTATAAAAGATAGGAGAATAATAACCTGATTAACTGCAATAGAATTTTCACACAAAGAGGGCTTGAAGATATGTGAAGAAGTTGTATTCAAGCCATACACTGAAGTGCCATGACTAGTCCAAATGAATTTAAAACTATATGAGAGTAAGTGCCCTAGCTAGCAATAGATGCACCATTGCAATGAATATGTTAAAGTCAAAATAACATGCAACCCAAATAGTAAAGGAAGAACCATGAGATGACAAAGGAAAGGAACAAGAAAGGCAACCTTCAAATGACAACCCAAGAAACTGTTCAAATATGTAACTAAGTTCAGTCTTCATAATGTCTTATGTATTTTGGATTTTATGTATTTGATGTAAAAGAGAAAAGAAAAATTATTAATGTTATTTTATAGCATGAGTTTCATGCTCAAGGTCAATTTACTTTTATGTCAAAGCACCCATTGTGTGCTTGTAGCATTTGTCATAGAGTCAAGAAGTCAAAAAAGTCATTGTCATATGTAATAGACCCTATTGGGCATTTAGTATCAAGTCAAAAGAGTTTATTTGAGTCAAAATTGTGTCAAAATACACTCCAAGATCAAGTCGGCCTCATGAAGTCAATTCATACCCTTTGGAAGCCTATATATAAGTGCATTCGACCTCATTTGAGAAGACATCCAAGACATTCGTTCAAGCAAAAAAAGAAGTTCGACCATAAGGAGAAGAAGTCTAAAAGGGCAAGCGAAGTTGACGAAAGAAGTTGGAATTAAGTTTCTATCTCTCTCTCTCTCTCTCTCTCTCTCTCTTGGAAGTAAAGTTGATAGGTTGAAGTTGCAGGAAGCGTTGTTATATCGAAGTTGTAGAAGTAGCTAAGGGTCGAAGTTGCAGTAGTAGCTGGATGACCGAAAACTTGTTGTTGGAAGTTGTGTAAGGAAAACTCATCAAGAAGAAAGGTTGACTTGGTCTTGGAGGGGTCTCTATCTTGGGTCTAAGGTCTTGGAATTCATCACTTGAAGATCCTATAAGAAGAGAAGAACTACTTGTGTGTTTTCCTCTCTAGGAGAGGTTTTGGCCCTGGCTAGCAACCTACATCTTGTGTCCTCGTGTACTATTGATCTTCCTAGTTTGGTAGTTGTTTGATGATAAGAACACTATAATAATCAAGTAAAGAAGAAGTTAATTACAAGTAAATCAAGTTAAAGTAAGAGAACATTAGAAGTCATTATCAAAGTAAAGAGAAATCACCCTAATGTAGCTGCCCTTGATTTCTCAACATGGTATTAGAGATAAGGTGACAAGAAGAGGCAATTTGAAGATCACTCAATTGAAGAAGGATACATAAGGGCCAAATACAATAAGAAGAACATCAAGGAGACCTAGTCATCACATCACAAAAATCCTATCATCTTGAAGGACGAATTTTTGAAGAAGAAAGGAAGACCTCAAAGACCCTCCCTCCAAGCATCTTGGGAAGTCTCTCACATTCTACATCCAAAGGAAGCAAGAAGAGCACTCCATCATCAAAGGAATCATAGATATCTCCCTCACTTGGAAGCAGGGATCACATCTCAAATGTTTTTAAAAAAGAACATCTCTCCTTATCTTGAAGAAGGAGCATTGTCTTTTTGAAGTAGGAAAACCATCAAGGAAGCATCTAGTGGAAGACATCATCATCAAGGAGGCATCTTCATTTGACAAGTAAGTACTTTATATTTCATGTCTCAATCTACAAACCAAATGACTATTTTCTGCAAGGAGAACAACAAACTTGTTGGGACATCGAACTACCTTGCATGGAAGAAGAGAATGGATTTGATCCTCATAGAAAATGAAGTTATTAAATATGTCATGGGCTCAATCTCCAAAACTTCACAAGAACAATCTCAAGCATTATCAAAGCATATGAAAGGAGAAGTAAGGGCTCAAAGAATCCTCATTGAGTCGATCAAAGATTCTCTCATTCCCTATGTAGCAAAGTTGAAGTCATCAGAAGAAATCTATGACAAGTTGGTGGAATTTGTTCTTTGTAAGTATTGCAGGAGAAATAATATCTTTAAGAACCGAATTACACAAGATGAAAGTATCAAAGGAAGAAGGGATAGCCTCATATCTCATGAAAGTATCTCAAATAAGAGATCAACTACAAGAGCTAGGAGAAACTATGTCAGATCCATAAATGACCACTCTTGTACTCAATGCATTACTAGATGAATGGGGCAACACCATTCAATGATATATGGTCATTATGTAAGATTGAAGAAACCAGATTAAAGGCAAAGAATGATGTTGGATCAAATGAGCAAACACAAGCATATGCAGTTATGACAAGGAGGAAAGGGAAGTTTGGAAAGTTTGAGCCTCGAAAAAGTTTTCAAAAGAAAATCTTCATGTCTAAAATTCAGTGCTATGAATGTAATGAATATGGGCACTTCAAAAGGAATTGTCCTAAACTCAAGAAGGGCAACAAGAAAAGAAAAGAAAGAAGTGAAGCCCATGTGACCGAAGAAGTAGATGAACCAGAAGAGAAGAAGTCAAAGAAAGAAGAAGTAAAAGAACTCTATTATTAAAAGGTATCTCACACATTTAGTATATAAGTTAGCAAGTCATGGTACGAAGCATTACAGTCATGATAAGATGCATCATAGTAAAAATTGAAATGGCATCATTTTAGAAGCATGAAAGGATAATCGAAGTAGCAGTTTATAATATATATGGTTGAAGCAAGTCATCTAGCAAGATAGAAAGAAGACCATAACACCTAATCATCATTAGAAAGAAGCATTCACAAAATGAGGATCAATTAGATCATCCATTGGAATATTTGTTAAAAGGTTCACCTCTACTTAGAAGAAGCAAGTTTCACATAGATATTCTACATTCCACCTAGTGTGGGATCCACAGTTTAGAAGGATGAAGGTATGGTGACAGAGAAGTGCGGCATGACAATTTATTTGAAGCATTTTCATTTTCAAGCAAAAGATATTCTACATTCCACCTAGTGTGGGATCCACAGTTTAGAAGGATGAAGGTATGGTGACAGAGAAGTGCGGCATGACAATTTATTTGAAGCATTTTCATTTTCAAGCAAAGAAAATGAAACTATTGAAGGAAGCCTAGATGATAACATGCTGGAAGAATGCATATATTTGTTAACTTTGATAGACTGATAAAGATAGAGTGGTCAGAATGCTTTATCTCATGAGCATGATTGAAGAAGAAGGGACTCTTCCTTATGAATGATACATGAAGGCATAAATACAACATGCCTTGAACTCTTCTACATGATGACATGATAGAATCAACATTATGTGACCTCATGGAGAATATGAGGTGGTTGGAAACAATTGTTCCTATATAAAAAGGGAGCTATATATAAAAATTCCGAAGAAGCATTATATGAAGAAGATAGGAGGAGAGTTCATAAAGATGTATCTATAGCTACTTAGATAAAAATATTAATCAACATCTAGAAGAATTAATCTATGACATCTCCATGAAAAAAGATAAAAAAAACCCTAATAAGTATGAAGGAGAAAAAAGAACCTTGGTAATGAATGTCTTGGAGATGGATTCATACAATGTGCAAGATGTTGATGTTGCAAAAACAAATGACATGACAAAGGGCCATCATAAAGAGGTAATTTTGATTTAATGATTCACTTTTGATTTTTGAAAGCAAGCATCTAGTTGGGTTGGAACAAGGCTACCGGAAGAAGGTTGTAGAAATTCACTTACAAAAATTGGATGGATGATTTTGAAAGGAACATGACTTGGAAGAGGTAGCAGTATGAAGCATAGCCAAGATGATGACAAAGAAGGTCACTTTCCAATGAAGAGAAGGATGACATGACTATTGGTTCAACACTATGTTTCGTTAAAGGGAAGTGATGTAGAAGATGGTTGAAACCCTACAAAGAAGTTATAAAGAAGATGGCTCCATGATGAAGAAGTTGAAGTTCATCCATGACATGATAATGCAGAAAGGAGGAGCCCTACAAGTAGTTGATAGTACCATGATCTCCACCGAAGAGCAAATAGTTGTTGTTGGAAACAAGTCCCTAGTTAAGAGGGAGCTTGAGTATATTCCTTTCATAGGAATGAGTAGATCCTCCCTAGTTAAGAGGGAGAGATAGACACATCATTTTTGTCTTCACATTATGAAGAAAGAATGGAGGATTGGGTAAGCATCTGAGACTGATACCAATACTCTTTGAGGATGAGGTAGGGCATCCAATAGGCAAGAGTAGTCGAAGAGGAGATTCCATGAGGATGTGTAAATCCAAGATGGGAATGGCACTAAAAGAACATAACTTGTGAACATCCAGATGGTGTATGTGCCTTGAGATACAATGATGTCTATAAATCATTGTCTCCCTAGCATTGTGATCTAATCTAGTGGAGAGATAGAGTTGTTAGTCAAGGCCTTGCTATATGACAATGTTGGTTGATGTGATAAGATGCACTAATATAAGCTAAAAAGATAGCTTATGAGATGGCTTACCAATCCGACTCCTCTTACAAGAATTCTTCAGTATGAGAATGTCCATGTACCATTTATGAATACCTCCTTAGTTAAGAGGGAGTGTTGAAATATATAACTACGTTTGATCTTCATAATGCCTTATATATTCTTGATTTTATGTATTTGATGTAAAAGAGAAGAAAAATTATTATTGTTATTTTATAGCATGGGTTTCATGCTCAAGGTCAACTTAATTTTAGGTCAAAGCACCCATTGTGTGCTTATAAGGTTTGTCATAGAGTCAAGAAGTCAAAAGAGTCATTTTCATATGTAATAGACCCTATTGGGCATTTTGTATCAAGTCAAAAGAATTTATTTGAGTCAAAATTGTGTCAAAAGACCCTCCAAGATCAAGTCGGTCTACAAGAGAACAAGTTGGCCTCATGAAGGCAATTCGTATCCCTTGGAAGCCTATATATAAGTGCATTCGACATCACTTGAAGAAGCCATCCAAGACATCCGTTCAAGCAAAAAAAGAAGTTTGATCATAAGGAGAAGAAGTCTAAAAAGGCAAGCGAAGTTCAAGAAAGAAGTTGGAATTAAAGTTTTTGGGTCTCACTCTCTCTCACGTTCAAAGAAGATCTAGGTCAAAGCGAAGCGACAAGTGAAGTTGCTAGGTCGAAGTGAAGTTGTTGTAAAAATTCCTAAACCGGAATCCCTCCTGCAGCAACTGATGATATTTCTCCTACTTGTTAGATTTACATGAACAAGTTATTTGCACTTTCCTATGGCAAATATTGAAATACATACACTGCAGCCTTCACTTAATTAATTTATATGCGGAAACAAGAGACTGAGCAAGAAAGAAAATACAACACAATAACACCATTATTTTTGGACAAATGTCCCTGGAAAAACCCAATGTGGGAAAACCGGTGCAGCAGATCTGAGGGTTTTATTATTATGCAGTAGTAAATCTAAGTACAATTCTTGGATGCTCAACTAGCAATCTGATACAGAGAGAAATTGGACAAAACAAATGGTGAAGTGCTCTCACCCTGTCACTGGGAGAATCTAAGTATGATCACACTGAACTGGAGCCTTTGCGCAGAACTACGTCACTCCCACGCAGTTCCTGCGTCACCCCTGTTGGGTATCACGTTGCTCCTTCTTTGGACCCTCTGCTAGCTAGAAAATCCAAATCTCTGCCTCCTAGTCTCACACCCCGGCTCCCGACTACAAAAACTTGATTTCCTCAACAAGAATTTGATTTCCCTCTAAGCCCTGCATTGCCGCTACGTCAAATCTGCGTGGGCCAGCGTCTGCCTCTCTCTGGACGTCGTTTTGCCCTCTCTCTGCCTCGTACTCTTCGGCCCAGGAAAACTTCCTTCTTCCGGATACTCACTGCCCCTCACTGTATGAAATCTACTTGATCAGAATTTCCTCCTGAGAACATCTCACTTCAAAAATTCGATCTCTTGATCTCTCAGTGTGTCTTCCAAATGACCCTCAAGCTCCCTTAAATAATCTTCTCATTGACATTCAATGGCCCAAATTAAAAACTAATAAATGGCTAAGATCATTTTAGCTTGATCCTCGTCTTCTTCTAGAAGTTACACCCACAATTAGATTAATACCCATTAATATTTTTAATTTCCTAAGTTTAGACTTAGGGTCCCATTAAAAAATATTAATTATTTTAATAAAATTGTTTCTGGGTGGAATTTCCCAAAACGCTTTCTGGGGTCTTTGGAATACATGTGCCCAAGCCTCCCTGTAAAATTTGATGCCTAGAGCACATCTGATGCTACCCCAAATCAACAGTTGTTAGGTCGAAGTGAAGCTACTAGGTCAAAGTGAAGTTGCTATGTCGAAGTGAAGATGCTAGGTCGAAGATACAAGTAAAGCTAATAGGTCGAAGTTGTTGGAGACGCTGCTAGATCGAAGTTGTAGAAGTAGTTGGGGGTCAAAGTTGCAATAATAGCTGAAGGACCAAAAATTTGTTGTTGGATGATGTGTAAGGAAGGCTCATCAAGAAGGAAGGTTGACTTGGTCTTGGAGGGGTCTCTATCTTGGGTATAAGGTCTTGGAATTCATCATATGAAGATTCCATAAGAAGAGAAGAATTACTTGTGGGTTTTCCTCTTTAGGAGAGGTTTTGGCCCTGGATAGCAGCCTACATATTATGTCCTCGTGTACTATTGATCTTCATAGTTTGCTAGTTGTTTGATGATAAGAACACTATAATAATCAAGTAAAGAATAAGTTAATTACAAGTACATCAAGTTAAAGTACGAGAACATCACAAGCAATTATCAAAGTAAAGAGAAATCACCCTAATCTAGCTGCCCTTGATTGCTCAACAACAAGAAGTCACATTTCAATAATTGTCTCATAGGATTAAAAGTGCCATTAATATGTGCCCTTTTTTATTAAAACATAAATCTTTCCCAATATCAACATTATGACAAGGGTTAAGGAGGGACAAAATCATCACACTTAGTCTCTTTTCATTGGAAAAGACTTGTCTTCAAAGAGATCATTTCCAGCAATAACAACACTAGCTACTCAACATAAAACCCAAAATATCCAAGAGAAAAGATCAAGCAACAAGTCACATTTTCAATAACCATCTCATAGGATTAAAAGAGACATTAACATGCACCCTCTTTTATCCTTTATCCCCATACTTATTTCTACTATTTTCCGAGGGGTTGAGCAGATGATTAAGTAAATGCAAAGGCTATAAGGATGGTGAGTGGTGTACCGGTTGGCAGACATGTTTTAATAACACATCTTGTCAACGATATACTACATTTTTTTTCTAGAAATCCTTGGGAAATTCGCAAAGTGATGGATATTTTAAACCTATATTGTTTGGGACTGGGATGAAGGTGAACGGACATAAGTCAATCGCTTATGTTTTTTCTCTGGATGACAATCTTTTGGCTCAGTTGGAGGTTGTACTACCCTATGCTCGAGGAAATCCAGAATAAGGGATAAGATACCTTGGGTTTAATATCCAACCAAATAACTATAAGAAAGCTAATTAGCACTGGTTGGTTGGTTGAGTTGGAAAAAGGATTCATTTTTGGTGCAATAGGTGGTTGTCCAGAGTAGGTAGGTTGGTATTGGTCAAATCAGTTCTAGAAGCTCTACCAATTTATTGGCACCTCCTAGTGTACATACCAAAAGGTATCTTAGAAAAGATAAGGAAGTTATATATTATTATATTTAGAGAGGTAGTGGGAAGTATAGAGGGTTGCATTTGGTCAACTGAAAAAGGATTAGCATTCCAAAAGAATGGGCATGATGGGGCCTAAAGAATGCCCATCTTTTTGGATAGCCGTTTGTAGCTTGATCTCTTTGGAATTTCATTTTCAAGTAAGAGGGAGAACCTCCTTAACCAATATATTGCCCCTGACTCCATGATTGATGAGGTAAGAGGTTTTACCCACCAAACTGGGTAAACCCTATATGAGAAAACGTTTTCTCCTATCTTGGACATCCACCCAACCAGCGGCCCTACACATTGTTCATTGATATGATATGCCAGTTTTTCTCCACCATCTGCACCGGTCATCCATCATTCCTCTTGAATGAAGGTGGGCTACCACTCAACAGATACTTTGACCATTTTGCAATCGAGTGCTTTTACTTAATGTTTTGGGCATTTTTACACGGATAAAGGGGTGATATGGATAATTGACCGATCTTGACTATAAACTTGTCCTCTCACCTTACCAAGGGGGTTAATCTTTAGCCCTAGTCCGATGAGACCTCCTCTAAGGCCTTAGAATAATAGGAGGGGCACTACTTGAGAAAATTGGATTGAAGTAGTGTGTCCATTACCCTTTCCCCCTTACTCCATGCAAAAATTTGATATCTCTATATTTAAAATTCCTAAGACTCCATTACCCAAGTAGGGAAAAGGCACTAAGATCCCTTTTGATAATCAAAATCTTAAAAACTTTACTCTTTTCCTCTCTCTTATCCTTATCCTAAGGCAATGTTAGAGTCGATTTGGCATTATTTCACCTTGTTTGACCTCATCACCTCAAAATCTAGTTTTTTCCTTTGGTGAAAATTGGCTTATTAGGGCTGATGTCATCAACCTTAAGCGATTTAGGGCCTCTTGAAAACCCTAGTTCAGCAAAAAGGCTTCAACTTAGGGCTTGTTGAAGGTTTTCCATTCCATATTGTTGATCATACCCTTAAAGCAAACTTTTTCCTTGTGCTTGTATGTCTAGATGCATTGGTTTTTTAATCCTATCTTGAAACCCTAGGGTTCAAGTGCCCCTCTCTATTCTTCTTGAATGGTCGATTGTTCCTTTACATAAAGAATTGTGCCCTAATCCAAGTAAGAAATACCTTGATCAAGTCTATCTTACATCACCTTGATCCCATTGACGTAGAATACCTTTAGGTGATATATACTAGGAAGCCTCCCGTGTGGTGAAATTCCACTAAAGAGCAAGTTGGAGTGCTAAGGTGACAATGGCAACCACCTCATTGTTGCATCTTAGTCTAGTTCTCACCTTGTGAGGCATCTCACAAGGCCTCTTAGATTTTGAGGCAACACAGTAAATCAAGGGGATTTGAACCTCAAACCTCATACTTTCCATAAGACTTCATATCATTCCCATCACCAATCAAGTTGCCCCTTGGGGGCAAGTAAATATTGATATTAATTGCCTACCAAGAGCATAATTTGAGAATGCAAGGACCTGGGGTCACACATAATTGCCTAATGTGATAATCGAGCAAGAGATAGGGGAACAAAACACCAAAGAGAGCAACAATACAATTTAACTAAAAGAAGTGGCAACAACTATACAATTTAATAGATTGAAAAAGAAAGTGAATACACTTATCAAGTTAGGTTCAGTTAGTTTGCAAGTTGGGATAGTTGTGACATAGCATCCACAACTATGTTTCAAGCACTAAAATAGAGGTTAGACCTCTTTCATAGGATACACATGTAAGAAACACATTTTAAACTTTTATAATGACTTATTACTGTAATCAAACCTCTATTTTAGGCACTAAAAGAGACCTCTCTCATAGCATGGGCATTTAGGCATCACATTTTAATGACTTAGTAGCATAGATTAAACCATGGACGAAATCAAATTTTGATCATAATTGTTGGGCATAATCATGGTGTATTTAATTAGTGTTATATGTGAAGGTTATTGGCATGTGATAATCCACAAGGCACTTCCCCTTATTCCAAGGATGGTACTCAAGGTAAATTGGATTCTATACAAGCTCAAAGTTTTGACATGTCACTTATGGGAATAAAACCTAAGTGGAGAGAACAACACTCAATCACATAATCACTCAAGCTAAACCCAATTGAATCACAGAATCACTCAGGCTAAACCCAATTGATTAGTACAAGTTGCTAAAGCAACTAGTTAGACCTTTAAAATGCTCTTTTAAAATCTTCAAAAGTATTAAGAAAAAAACATTGGACATTAATGTAAGTGACATCACATAGTATAAAAACAAAATCCAATAATGAAATCTTTACAAGAATTTATAGGGAATGAAGAATGCAAAAGAAATATGTAAATAAAATATTTTTTCAAATTAATTTTCTATATAAAAACCAACCAATAATTTAACTTTTTAGTGTAACTTTTTATTCATTATTTATAATTTGAGACAAACTATTAAATGTTTAAACTTTTAAAATAATTAAATATAACTTTTAATCAAAAAAAAAAAACTAAATTGAACATGTCTCTTAAATATACACTAAAGTTTCATATTATATGTAAATTTCTTATGTATAAACAAAAGTTTCACACTATATCTAAATTTGTGAGTGGTCTAAAGGATTAATCATTATATTACTCATTTACATTAATAATTAAGTATGCACATGATAATATCCCACCTTAATCATTTAACCACATCCCATTAATACTAATAAATAATTAGAGTAGAAAAATAAAATAATAATAACAAAATGATCAATCAAATTTACTCTTATGTAAAATAAAATTAAAAATAAAAATCTCTGGTTATATGTGGGTGGAGCTAGGGTAATGTGTGTACCTACCATGAGATGCCTCGAAGGGGTAGAAAAACCACGATGAGAGGAGTTCCAGACTTGGGGTTGCCTTCCTAATTGCATGATTTGTCCTACTGCCATGCACAAAGATGGTTGAATCGCACAGTGAGAAAATAAAATTAGATTATATTAATTTAATCTTAAATATTGAATTTGCAATAGAAAATGCTAAAGTCACACTTAATTCAATTATTAACAGAGTCGGCATTTGCAGGGGCTACTTTTAAATTTTTAATACACCAAACTAAATTAGGGGAAGAAACCATACAAGACTCTGAAATGATGTTCAAAATAACAATTCCATCAACATTCAAGAAAGCCATTAAGGAACCCATCACACAATAACAACCCAATCATGCAAGACTCTGAAATGATGTTCAGAATAACAATTCAATCAACATCCAAAGAAGCCATTAAGGAACCCATTACACAATAACAATTCAATCAATATCTAAAGAAACCATTAATTAGAAAGGCATTAAAAAGGCTATTCCGCCCTAGCCTATAAAAGAATGAGTCAAGTCACACGACTTCATTTATACATCAAACAATTGAAAAAGAGTAATTATAAAACAAATCAATATCTTAGTATTAGAGCTATAAATTACAGTTAATAGTACAAGTATATTAATTTGAAAAGCATTCAAAATAATAGTTACTGGAAAATGCAATAGATAATTAATAAACATACCACTTGCTTTTCATTGCTTATAAAATGATATTTAATATGCAAATACAATAAATCATTTTAAAACAAAAACACAACAAAACCACCCAGCACTCAGCCTTCGTTTTTAAACTTTTCTTTCCGAGTCAAAACAAATCCATAAAAATAAAAAGATTATTGGAAAACAAATCTATAATTTAAAATTAGTCATAGAGTAGAAAAAATTGATCTAAGTACTCACCATTATAAGAAGTGGCAGGATGGAAAAGCACAGGTGAACTTCACTGGTTGGCTGGTTAAGGAAGAGGATTCGCATCACCTTGAAAGGTAGAAAAAAAGAGCAAAAAAAAGAAATAGCAGTGCTCTATACAAAACTCCTTAAAACTGGGCAGTTTTCTAGTTTTGGGTGCAATTAAGCGGCTATTCCAACGAACTCCAAAAAGTGCTTGCATCCTAGACAAATTTGTGATCCGACAGCAAGCTCCTGCTCAAGCATAAGTTGGAAGTCAAAGAAAAATAAATGTCATCTCCAACAACATAAGCTAATGTAAGCTTCGGTTCTATTTATGAAAAATTGAAATTCGAAATCGAACTCAAGTACAGAACTCTAAAAGAAATTTTAGATCCTGCAACACTAGCACTGCTATATACAAAATAACAAAACAATGGCACTGCACTCCAGAAAGGAAAACAGAGCATACATTTTGGTTTTTGCAATTTGCAGAGCAAAACTGGGCAGTTTTCTAGTGTTGGGTGCAATTAAGCGGCTCTTCCAACCAACTCCACCAACTCCAAAAAGTGCTTGCATCCTGTACAAACTCGTGCTCCGACATGAAGTTCATGTACAAACTGGTGCTGCACATGCATAAATTGGAAGCCACAGAAAAACAAATGTCATATCCAACAAATCGCAATCTCTCCCATAAATGTAATCTTCGGTTCTATTTCTGAAAAATAGAAATTCTAAATCGTATTCAAAAACAGACCTATAGAAGCAAATTTAAATACCACAACACTAGCATAATTTGTTCCTCTGTTTGTTCTACAAATTTGAGTGCACCAGTCATGCTGTAAAACTTCGGTGACCTCCCCTGGTGGCGACGCTATGTATTTATTTGGTATGACGTTATTTCACTGATTTATTGAAGAGGGCTGCAAGAGAATGGAATGGCTTCATTTTAATGGATCTTTAAAAGAAAAATAGTCACTAAGCAGTATGATTATCTTTGTGACTTCCTTTGTATTAGTGAGTTCATTTCCATGGAATCTGTTACACGGACACACATACAGGAGAAAATCAACATGACATTTAGAAAACTACTATGTGCAAAATAAAAAGAAAATATCAGCGTTACATTTACTGATAAGCTGTATAAGTGTTGTAGACAAGAGGACAAAACCAGAGCCTACACTTTGTGTATTAAATGCAGTTGCAGACAGAAAAGCAGAGCATACCTCAAAGATTTGGGGTTTGGCAATTTGCAGGGAAAAACTGGACGGTTTTCTGGCTTCGGTGATTAGGAGACGCTTCCAACCAACTCGAAAGCAGGCACTGCATCCCGTACAAATTCGTGCATCCCGACAGCAAGTTAAAACTGGACGGTTTTGTGGCTTCGGTGATTAGGAGACTCTTCCAACCAACTCGAAAGCAGCCACTGCATCCTGTAACAAATTTGTGCATCCCAACCGCAAGTTCCTGTACCAAGTCGTCATTCGAGCCTCGGACAGCAAGCTCTGTACATGCATAAGTCGGAAACCCAGAAATACAGATGTCATCTCTTCATCTTCGGTTCTTGAAACCCGCGACACCCGCCGCGCGCCCGATCGACCCTCATGGACCACATTATAGTATATTTAGATTACAACTTTTATTCAGCAGTTGTTATTACCACTGAATAAAAACGATCTTCTTAAAAGATTTTATTAATCCGCTTTTTCGAAGTTACTAAAATGATTTTGTTAAAAAGTTCTTGATATTTTAAAGGTATGAAAGCGACTGGTAACCAACGTACATATCAGCTCATTAAAATTTGTGCCCAAACGTTTAAAGTCTGTGTGAGGATATTCTCCATACATTCTCAGTGAGTTTGGTAAAGAGAGTGGTCGGGAAAGACGAAACAAAACAAAATAAGTGATGGAGAATCTTTTAAAAAATAATTTTATTACTATTTATATAATTTATTACAGCTTGTTAATGTTTTTTAGATAATTTTAAAAAATGTCAAGAATTTTAACGTATTATAAAATTTTACAAAATAAAAATGATTTTACTACGAAGTTCTTAGTATTTTTGAATTAAATAAAAACCATGGGTAACGAATGTATATGTGAGATCATCGAGATATGTGCTTAATGTCTTTGTCAAGGATATTCGCAACACAATTTCCATGATTAGGAATGTTCTCAATACCCTTTCCATAATTAGAAATTTGTGTGCCAACTAACTAAAGTGGTAAGTCATAAGCGTTGCCAACCAAAATGGATGATGGAGGATCTTTTTAAAAGAACTTAATTAATAATTGATTAAGAATTGTGTTCAATAACATAGTTTTCTTCATTGGTGAAACATTTTTAATTACTTTCTATCCATTCAAAATATTTTGTCAAATTTGAAATTTGCTGAATGATATAAATTTTCAGATTATTTATAAAATATTATATAAAAATTAAATTGGCTAAATGATATAAATTTTCAGGTTATTTATAAAATATTAAATTTAAAAATTTATATAAAAATTAAATTTGCTAAATAATATTAATTTTCACACTATTAAATGATTTAAATTTTTAGGTTATTTATAAAATATTACATTTAATAATTTATATAAAAAATAAATTTTGAAATATTAAAATTTGAAATTAAATTATTAAAAAATTTGTTTTAGAAAATCAATTCAAAATATTCTGTCAAATTTGAGATTTGTTAAATGATATAAATTTTTAGATTTTTATACTAAATTTAAAAATTTATATAAAAATTAAATTTGCTAAATAATATTAATTTTCATACATGGTTAAATGTCGTACATGAGCCATTCAAAACGCCACATTGTAGTTGTTCTAATCCAGTTACCCTCGCTCTACTGCAGTAAAATCCAACGGAATCGCCTTCCTGCATTTACCTCTTAGACGTGTTTTATATCTAATTTGTTCCTGCTAGCCTGGTGCTAGAGCTCTGCAATCTCATTTATGTTTCCATCTGCCTCGTAGGTTGCATGTTTAAGTTATTCTGAGGAGAATAATACTCAGTTAACTTTGGTTTTCTTATTGCCACTGTGTGTATCTACAGCCATGGCGTCAATCTATGACATTCATTGCTGGGGAAAACGCAATGTGTATCTCTCCTTAATTTTTGTATGTTCTTCCATTGCGTTCTTGTCATTCTTTCTTCGTTGAGTGTTTGCAGTTAATTGAAATAATAAAAGCGCTTTTAAGCATTGACGAAGTAGTTTGTGGGACCATCCCAGCGACTATCATTCAGTCCCTGGAGAGAGAGAACTTCAGGTAATACTATACTCAAGTTGAATCTCAACAATTCCAGTTCTAAAAGTATGTGTTTTAAGTAATACTATTTTTTCCCAGGACAGAAAAAGCGTAATATTATTTATATAAGAGATATAGAAGAGTCTGTATGGTACAAAATAGACAGGATATACATATGTTTCAGAAAAAACAACAGTTCGATAAAAACTAGAAAGACATAGACTCCGATATATAAAAAGCGTAATATTATTTATATAAGAGATATAAACAGGATATACAAATGTTGCTTCAGAAAAAGCAACAGTTAGACAAAAACTAGAAAGACATAAACTCCGATATATCAATAAATCATAGATCAACATATATCGGATATGTTCAAGAACATATCTACTTCTGTTAATACTATACTCAAGTTAAATCTCAACAATTCCAGTTCCAAAAGTATGTGCTCGAGCTTTTATTTTCAAGATATTTATCAACTATGCTAACTATAATTTTCCGGTGATTTTCATGACAAGAAATTATTGATACAAACATTAGAATAGTTGATTATTTCAACGTCATCGCGGGGACGAGCATGGGAGAATTAATCGTTGCTATGTTGACGCTTCCAAATAAAAACAAACGCCCAATGTTTACTACAAAAGATATCAATAGATTTTATATGGACAACTGTTCTTCCATTTTTCCACCGCCGAAGAAGTTAGTATTTACAATATTGTTAGGGTTTTAATGTTACAACCTCTATGTTTAATATGCCAGCAGAAAGCTGAATCAATTTAAATGAATTATTGATAGTTGCTTTTTTGGATGGTTATGGGAACAAGACAGGGCTTTAGCAGGTCCCAAATATTCTGGGGATTTCCTCCGCAACACCATAAAAAGAGTATGTGGGGGATAGAAGGTTAAGTGAGACTCTAACAGACATTGTAATTCCTACATATTATATAGATTTACAGCAACAAATAATCTTCTCATTTTCTGAGGTAATTTTTGTATGATCTGAGCACTCTAATCTTGACATCAAATCCAATTCCAGTCTAACAAGTATAATATACCAAATCTCTGTACAGTCTAGGAGAAATGAGTTGAAAGATGCATTTTTATCCGATATCTATATTGGGACCTCAGTAGCTCCAACATATCTTCCTGTTCATTCCTTCAAAACTCAAGGCTCCCAGGGAAATCCTATAAACTTCAATGTAATAGACGACGGAGTTGCAGCGAATGATCTAGTAAGTCGTGCGGTTATATTTTCCATCGCCATATCAAAATTGGTAAGTATTCTTTAAATTTCAATTTTGAAAGCCATCGTGTAACAGTTTTGATTGAGACATTATGCAATTAATTTATTGTCGTCTAGAATAATCTTGCAGACATTACTTGCAGTAAACCATGTGTTGAAAGAAGTTATCCCTTGCAATTCGAATCCACCATTGTGGAAACCAAGTATTGATTTAAATTTGATCGAGAACGAGTCTAGCAAGCTTCTGGTTCTTTCTCTTGGAACAGGACAAAAAGTAGCTCGTTACAAGGCCACAGACACTGCAAAATGGGGCTTATTTGGATGGTTAACTAAGGACGATAAAGCACCTTTAATTGATATTTTAATGCAATCAAGTGTAGATATGGTGGACATTCAAGAATTCTTCTTGTTCAGAGCCATTAACATGCATATGTATCTAAGAATCCAGGTCCTTTTCTTGCACCTTCCATATATAATTCACCCATGGATTTTGTTAGAACAAATCTATATTCGAGATATCTAACACAATGTGTCATTGTGATCAGGAACCCCAGTTAAGAGATGATATAATTTCATTAGACTTATTCTAAGAGGAGAATTTAAATGGCTTGAAAGCAATAGGGAGCAATCTTTGCAACAAGTTTGTTGCAAGTGTAAATATCAAGACGGGCTACCATGAGAAAATGCCAAGACAAAACTCGAAGACCAACCGGGATGCATTGACTAGGACATTGTAATTATTATTAAAAATATATGTCAATTTGAATAAATCACTAAATAAAGCGTTATCAGAGCAATGAGTCATGTGAATTGGTTTGACATATTGTATTGATTGGGCAGGTTTGTGAAAATACTTTCACATGAAAGAAAGTCACAAGGTAATGGCGCCCACTTGAATTCTTAAAATTTATAGAAGTTTCATTTTTCCTCACGGTTAAGCTTAAGTTGTAATTCATTTTGAGATGATATTGATATATCCTTTACTTTGATACCTAAGTTATCTTGGACATGTAATTTGGAAATTGAAGCTTTGTGCATATTTCATTAATTACATTTTTATTGATTTGGAAAAATTTAACACTTATGTTAAGCATGTTTTAATATTCATGGACCAATTTTCTTGTGTATATAATTATTCACTACTATAAAATTATTTATATATATAGATTATTAAAATTTAGAATAATACTTAGTTTTCGTAAAAACCACTTATTAAATTTTATATATATATATATATATATATATATATATATATATATATATATATATATTCTTATCTTTTTACCATCCTTTACTAAAATTTAAAATAAAAGTTACAAATGAATTAACATAACATCATATAAATTTTGGATCATTAATTAAAAATTCAAATTCATACTTTCAAGGTATATATGTAATTGCATTTCCATCTTATTCATTAATATTACTAAACTTTATTATTATTAATGTTTTCATCTAAAACATTTAGACAATGTGTTGACATAGCCACATCTTCAACATCCTTTAAATATGGAAGAACCTTGATTTGCTTGAGAGTCTTTGCATTTTATCTAGCCTAAGTTTTGAATCTTAGTTCTTATTTGTTTTAGTGAAGTATTGAATGCATAAATAAAATCAATGTTTTGAAAAATTTTAGGCACTCTGATCTTAAAAATCCTCCACCATATTTGGAACAAAATTAGTAGAAAATAAACTAAATCATGTATTAATTAGACTAAGCTTTTATGATAAAACTATTTATTATGTCGTGAATCTTTGGTATTCCAATAGCCTAAAAATTGACATAGGAATCTACATGCACATAATTCATATATGCAAAAAATGGCTCTTGTATATAAATGTTTTGAATGTACAAAAGTGATATAATACGTGATTACAAATGAGAGCCCTACTTATATACTTGGCAACATGTACCTTCACGAATAGTCATGTCCTTTAGGACATGTCTCTTTAATATTGCTAACTATTTATTAATTATTACTTATATATTATGTTCCTAACATACATTGAGTTGTTTTCCTTCTCCAAATGAACAAAATCAATTGTTCATTGCAACAACTACAACTAAGAACCCAAGTTATGCTTGGTGTAGATTTGCCCCCATTCATCTTAAAACTGAAAAACAATATATATCGAATATTTTAAAAAAAGAAATGTGTTCATAGTAATTAAAACAAAAAATTACTTCCATAAAATTGCTTCCATATTATAACTTACAACGCATCGTACAAAAGAAAGAGGTTATCATTATTATCACAAAAACCAAAAAACAAAAACAAATTTATAAAGTTAACAAAACTGTCCACCAAAATTTTAGATTTTAATTTTCAAAAGTTGATTGTTCAATAAACAAATATATAAATATGGTGAAATTATATATTAGCCTTAATTAATTATAATTTAGTTAATTTTAAAAATAAACTTGCTTCCATATTATAACTTACAACACATCATGCAAAAGAAAGAGGTTACCATTATCATCCCAAAAAACAAAAACAAATTTAAAAAGTTAACAAAACTGTACACCTAAATTTTAATTTTCAAAAGTTGAGAAACAATTGTTCAATAAACAAATATTAAATTTGGTGAAATTATATATTAGCCTTAATTATTTATAATTTAGTTAATTTTAAAAATAAACTTGGCTAAAATAAAAATTGAATTATCTAAATAATGAAGATACAAATATATAACTAAAATTAATCCCATAAAAAATATATTTTAATGAAAATCAATAAAAATCATACAAAGTCAATCAACTAAAAACATGTTTTAAAATGGATATCATTATCCTAAAAATCAACTCATCCCAATTGCTTTAAACCAAAAAAACGCACTTTTTTATATGCGAGTAATAAAGAAGCCGAATTTGCAGTTGTTCATCAAGGCCTACTCAAGGCTATCAAATTGGGTACAGGAACATTGTGGTGGAAGGAGATTCCAGGTTTATAATCAACACGGTCAAAAAACTGAGCCAGGGGGCTAAATGGGACAAGCTCAGTCATAGATGGAGAACAACAAGATTAGTGCAAGAGATAGGCGAACTTCTTCAAAATTATGGTTATATAATCACTAACCATGTCAGACGAGATGGAAATAAAGCTGCAGATTTCCTTGCAAACCGGGGTTGTGCTAATTGAAATGACCCTCTCGAGTTAACTTGGGCGCCTCAATCTACGATTGGTCGGTTCAACTCCCTAGAAGCGATCCTGGAACAAGATAGGGGACACAGCTCTCAAAGTCTCCAAACATCTGACCAAACCCCCGATCGAGGTGCGAGCTAGATGGCACTCCCATCAATATAGTTTAAATGTGAAGGACATTGGGGTACAAACCGACCACCCTCCACACACTCAAAGCGATAGGTGCAGTGGCATCTGCATGCAAGAGGTTAATACTCCCGCAGGAGGTGGTAGCGGCATTGTGTCTTTGGTCTGGCTTGGTGTCAAGCGCTCTTTGAGGGTTGTTAATAGGTGTTTACAAGAGAAAGCAGTGTGGAAGGGTGATGCCGAGTGTAGAGGAACGTCACGACTCCAGGAAAGGTGGTGGACTATTCTTCTCCGAGTGAGGGTAATCTGGAAGGAGAATTGCTTTTTCTCTCCCTCCATGCATCAGCTTGTTTGGTTATGGGATTTGGGTCTGCATGGGGTTGAATTGCCTGCGGGTGGGAGCAAATGGGGTTTCTGGAAGCCGTCGGTGCCTGTATCCTTGAAGTAGTATGTCATGTTAACTGGTATGGTCTTTGTGTCAGTTCATTTTGAAATTCTTCTTTCTCGGATGGGGTTATATGGGATGTGGGTCTCTGTTGTCAGCCCTTGGGACCGTCTTTGTCTGGTTTGGTTTGATAATCCTGGGGTTTGGAGTTGGGTCGTCTTCATCTCTGTCTCTAGGCTTAGTTGTATTGTAATCCCTAGGGCTGGGTGGAAGCTTTTCTCCCTGCACGTCTATTGGTCCCAGAACCATAATGTTTTTGTTGTTTGTCTTGTTAAGTCTCATACCCCTAGCCTTTGTGGAAGTCTCTACGGGGTCACAGTCAAAGGTCTACAATGGTTTGGGTTCGGGGACTACACTTATGTTGTTAGTCTTGTTGGTCTTTTAAATTCTTCTTCTGGTTACTATGAAAATTGGTTATGGTGTGTGGAAGTTGAGTTCTTGTGTGGGTTGGACGGCAAGGATGGGGTGCATGAGATAAGACTAGCGGAGGTTCATCGAATTTTATCATGGCAATTATTGTTTCGTTCTCCCATGGCAGGTGTGTGGGGCGGTAGGGTCACCTAGAAGCGAAAGGCTTTTGGGCTCGGGCCACCACCTGTACAGGCAATTCGCCATACCCACCTTTTCACTAGGCACTGTGAGCTTGTAGCAATGGCACGGGCTGCAAAGTTTAGAGGTCGTGGCAGGAGAACTCGAGAGGAGCAGCCCAACTCCTCTGGCAACGAAACAAGGGGCCGCAAACTGGTAGCCAGCATCATAAACGATGTGTCCACTGCTTATCGTGAAGGGACCAGCAAGGAAATTAGGCGGTTAATTGAGGAGTGGGAAGCTGATCTGAACCACCAAGCGAGCTCAATGGATACTGATATGGAGGATTGGCAGGCGATGGTGTCAGATCTCGGGCATAGCCGAAGGCGAGTTACCCAGTTCAAACATACTTTATACCTGTACTGGACCATGAAAAGTATTATGGGCAAGGCCTCGGAGCAAATCTCAGTGAGTATGGAAACAGCGGTACAAAATTTCCCCAATTATAAGTAGGACTTCCAGAAACTTCAGTTCCAGCTGCAAAAACAAGATGGACGCCTACACCGAATTGAGGATCACCTTCCCTGCCTTCTTTCGCAGACAGTACTGTCGGGTTCCAATGTTAAGGACCCAACCCCAGTAGAGTTTGCTTCTGTTGAGGGAGAAGAGTAGGTTGCTAGATGGTTTCAATTTTGATTAGTATATATGTGGTTAGCTTTTAATTTTCATAATGATGTTCTGTATGCTCATAGGCAAATAGTATTTGGACAAGGTAAAGAAATACAGACCTATATAGCTTTGGTAGAAAGACTTATTATTTTGTGCTACTAGATGGCTTATCATGTTGTTAGGTGGCCAATAGACTTGGTTTCCCTTTGAGCAAGTTGAGACCACCTAACTATTCATATGTGGATGTAACTTGCTTATATTTTAATGAAAATGGAAGGATCTACCAAACTTACAAAAAAAAAAAAAAAATCCAATATATTTTTTTTCAATACATACTTGAAACCATAATATTGTATTTGGAAAAGTGTTATAATGTATTTATGATGAAAACTATATCTCGATGGAATTAACCCTTCCACAATGCATCAATACTTTTTCAGAAAATTGAAGATAGATTATTGATTCATGTTGTGCTTCGAGGAAGAGACTTTCATAAACAATAAGACATGTAATATACCTAATTTATATTATTATTAATAATTATTATCTAGGATTTTGTCTTTCAAATTAATCAGGTGTTTTTTTGCCTTATAAATGGGTTAATGATTTTTACTACATATCATTATATGTTATATCTTTTACATTTATTATATATTTATTTCTTTGGTAAGTACATGGCCTCATGCTCTATCGTATTTGTGACCACAACAAGATACACCACATATCCACTCTGGTTGTTGAAGAGAAAATAGTCTCCATCTTTTTCACCATTTTTCAAGACATTTTCTATAAGATGAACACTAGTCAATATCAACTCTTCTTGTTTAAAGATAAATGACCTCATCTTTTTCAAAAGAGAGTTTGTAAAATGATCACTGCACAATATCAACAGCGTCATCATTTAAAGTAGTAATCTTTACCATTTCATCAATCAACATTGTTCTTGTGATCATATTTTGGGTCCTCCCCTTTTCAGTGCAGGGTTAGTAGTTGTACTAAGTAGAATTAGAATTTGTAGGGTTTGTTTTCGAGGGCTTCCAAGTAGCATTGGCATGCACACAAGCCAAGTTTATCATGGACAATGTTGTGCATATCAAATGGCATTACTGCATCTTCTAATCCATAGTACTTTGCAACCATTTGCAATTTTCAAAGCTACCCGAAGCTGCCCAAGAGGTACATTTTGCACACTGGATATCACACCCCAAGGATATTTAGCTGGAAGCTGGTATAAGAATGCCAAGGGGGTGGGGTGGCAAGAGGGGGAGGGATTCTCATTAATCCTGAAGGAATCATAGAAGATAGATATGCTTGGGGCCTGGGAATGAAGACAAATAATCAAGTTGAGGCTTATGAGTTGTTCCTTGGGTTTTCTCTGGCTCAAAAAAAGGGCATAAAGCACATGCATATTCTAGGTGACTCCATGCTGATAATAAAGCATATGAAATACAACTCATCGTCACAAAACATGATACTAAACCAGATCATTAAGCGCTCCCAAGGCATGATCCCTCTCTTTGATCGAGTTACATTTTTCCATATCCTAAGAGTTAATAATAAGGAAGCGGACAGGCAAGCCAATTTGGCCTGCCGAATGGATGAGGAAAGCAGTAATGTGAATGGCATAGAGGAAATGGTATTCATTCCCTAATCGTTGTCGTGAATCTCAATATATTGATTGTGGAGTGTGCTCTTGGTAGGATCAAGAAATTTGGAAAAAGAGACATTTTGGTTTTATTTTGCTTGCATTTTTATCCCCCCTCATTCCGTTCCGAAATTCCGCTCATCCCCTCCCCCTCATCCTCTCCCTTACCCTCTCTCCCCTGTCCCTCCCCTTCCTTTCCCCCATCACCCCTCTCCCCAGCCACCTTAGACGCCACCT
Organism: Pinus tabuliformis; assembly: GCA_031772625.1. Classification (NCBI taxonomy): domain Eukaryota; kingdom Viridiplantae; phylum Streptophyta; class Pinopsida; order Pinales; family Pinaceae; genus Pinus; species Pinus tabuliformis. Next base: position 1,808,571,791 of record CM062817.1, read on the forward strand.
TGCTGCCCTCCCTATCCCTTATCCCCCTGCCCCTGTCCCATCGCCCTTCAATTCTCTTGGCCCGTCCTCTCGCCTCGTGGCATCTTTAAGATTGGGATTCTGTTGCAACGTGGCTTCTTTCATCATGCTCGTCCTACACTTGGATTCGGGAGGTTTCTCAGCGTGAGAACTCAAACATCATCTCCTCATACCAGTTGCAGCAATTGGCGAAACAACGAAGGAACCATGTGAAATTTTGGAGAGAGTGAGGAGCATTTAATCCCTCTGGTCCGGGATGGTCAGTTCGTGCAGGGGAAGAAAGTGTGGGACAAGTTGATAGACGCATCGAAGAGGAGAAATTATGGTGGAGCATTAGGATTTCAGCATCATGAGTACCCCTCATCACTTCTGCATCAGAGTTCGGACCAACATCTCCTTTAAATTGAGTAACAGAATGATCATTTGTTTCAAGATTTGGTCTGTGTCTGCTCTAGGGTATTTCGCTAATGCCCAGTGGTCGTGGCAGGAGATCTTGGGAAGTCAATGCAGTGTCATTATAGGCACGATGGAGTTAAATTGTAATTAGGGAAGTCAAGGGAAGGTGTTGGGCGTTGGAAAGGGTGGCAACACAGTTGCTAAGCTTGGTGGCGACTCGACGTTAGATATTCTTTTCAATAAGAGCATAATTAAAGCATTTTCGGGTCGAGGGTTCACAGCGTCTCTGTGGTTAGTTGTTTTGGTCGCTCCCCTGCTATCAAAATGAATGTGGTGAGCATCTCTGATGAACACCGCTCGGTGTCTGGTTCATGGGGTCGTCGTCAGCCTTGGTCAGGCAGGTCGCTTGGGCAAATGGCGCAGGAGGGTGGCAGGCATAAGCATGATTGTGATAGCTGCGAGAAGGAGCATCTAGAAATGAAGGAAGGTCTGGCAATTGTTCAGAGGTGCATCCACCAGCAACAGAAGGAGACGTTGGATACCCAAGAGCTGCAGATAGAGAAGAATGAGAGCATTAGCCAATTGGAATATGAAGTGGATACTCTAAGACAACAAATTGAGCACCTGAAGCACAAAATGTTCGAGAACAGCCCGAGGTTAGACGAAGAAGCCACTGGAATAGATCTCAATAGCTCAGCACCGATGGAGGAATAACATGTCCTTTCTGTCTTTCTCATGCATGTTTTTTGATGTCAAACTTTACCTGTAAATATTTGCTAAACCAATATTGCAGAATGTATATCCATAGGCTAATAGCAAGGGAAAAAATTTTGTTTTTTGGGAAAAAATACTTTGGGATGGGATGAAAAGCATGTAATTTCAGAGGCCCTTAGCAGGCTCTGCACTTTGATGTAAATTTCCCGGTTTTTGGCCGTGTACGGGCACGGATTAATATTATCTACTACTCTTTATGGTAAAAAAAAATGCCGAGGGATGCATTTTGCTTGCATGATAGTCACTTCTTCACTGAACCTACCTCCCTTTATGGTATAGTAATCTTGATAGATATCTTCCAAATCTAAATGTATTTTGAAACAGCTAAATGGAACATTCATTTGAGCAATAAAGGTATTCTTAAGGTAAAAATATATATGCAAGAACATTCTAAAAACAACTTGGCCAATTTATTCACATTCGACAAAAAAGTACATTGAAGACATAAAGCAAATACAGGTCTTAACAAATTTCAATTGCAGTAAAAACAAAAGTTAACAGACACCAATAATAAGCCAACTAGCAAACTCACTTTTTAGCCCAGCTCAATTGTTATATTTTTTCTAAAGAGTATTGCTGTCTAGAGATTGGAATTCCCTTCTAGCCATCAGATAAAAGAGTTCCAGCATGCTTTCCTATGGGGACTTTTACAAGACTTACAGAACTAAAATTTGCATGTTGTATTAAGATGTATATGTTCTAAATCATGAGATTCAATGTTATGAAGTATTATGTAAACCATGAGATTCAATGTTCAAATCCCCTGTGAGTCAAGGCAATTTAAAATATATATATGTGTGTGTGTGTGTGTTCTAAACCATATCACATATTTCTACGCATTGATACCTAAATGACCTCTAAGACATAAATTGATGTATAAGGCACCAATTTTTATCATTCCATTGAGACTAATCATTAAATATTTAACCATGGATGGCCAATTCACAAGAATTTGTTGCTCTGCAGCTAATGCCGACATAAAGTGGAGAGGCAACAGATTTAACCCCAATGCATCAAGTGCTTATATACTAAGAGTGGCATTTACAAAACTGCACTAACCCAGTTTATGGATTTACTTGGCGCTCTTCTGCTATGAGTTCACGTCAATAAAGCACACCAGCACAATGGTAAAGCGGAAAGCATGAAATCTATGCATGATACCATCATAAATTTCAGGTTAAATTTAAAATGGTTTCTTCATCTTGAACAATTCTTACACTGTTGATACCAACAGTGGACAATTATACTAAAAGTGAGTTTATCCTCCAATAACGAAGATAAACAGAAGGATCTCATATTTGTGTAAGTTTGTGATCCAGAAAAAAAAAACTCTGACCACTTTAAAGTTTAAACTCAATCTCAGCAACACACCTAAGTGGGATTGGTAAGATAAGAAAATGAGAACCAACCAGACACTTCATGATAATATGTATCAGTGTACTTGTAGAGACTGGAGTTTACCAACAGGACAAAATAATGACAAAAACTTGTCAAATATTACTTCATCCATAAACCTGATCCTTCAAAAACTTTCTTGACTTTTATTGGCAGCGCTTGCTTCATCTTTTCAAATGGGATAGGTCATATAATCTAAACAAACAACTTCGCAAAATTAGGTCTCCATGGGAGCTACACCTTGATCTGTATCATCTTGCACAGCACCTTGTTCACCTTCAACTGGAGCCACATCTGCTGGAGGTTCATCTTTATTATCATCTAGTGAATCAATAATCTGCTGTACCATTTTTGGGTCAAGAATGTTGAATGCCTCGCCAATTCCAACAACAGAAACACCGCAATTAGAACCATTCAGTTTTCCCTCTGCCAATGCCTCCCTAACCGAAATAATACCATGACGAATAAGTTCATCACGCGAGCACTCTGGGAATGTCTCAAACTTCCTTTCCAAGTAAGTTTTGGCTGCTTGGGAGCGAGCACCAATGGCATATGCTTGATACTCAAAATAATTTCCAGAAGGGCAATTCAGATAAAGATGGGGTCCTGCTTCATCTAATCCAGCAACAAGTAGACCTACACCGTATGGTCGCGTCCAAGACCTTTGTGTGCAGACCTGTCAACATATGTAAAGTGATCACATCTCAATCCCTGTAAAAAGTTAAGAAATTTTAGTAGTTTTTTTTTTAGTTTTCTGAAAACTCAAAAGTAAACTGTCTCTGGGATTACTTTACATATATGGCCTTTTTTTATTCACTTTGATTTGACCGCCTGCATGCAGTTGAGTATTTTTACTTCCTACTTTGTTGCTGCCACGGTGAAGATATTTCTTTGATACAGTTTTTACTTATATATAGATATGGCAGGCTCCTATAGAACCCCCAAATTGGGATGGTTTTGTAGACACCAATCCTACCATCATGGTGGATAGTGGCAGTGGCATGACTTCACAAAACTATGAAATTCAAAGGCAACAGTGGCTTTTCTTAGTCTGCCTTGTACATGTTAAAACTGTCTCATGCATTTGTTTTCCTTAAGTGAACAGAATGAAGGCTGTTTAATAAGCAGAAACCTCCCGTATTTTGTGTTGTTTAAATTTCACTGGTCGCACTTGTATACAAACTTTCCAATAGAGAATAATCCATCAGTTTCACTTAAAATACAATGTTCAACATAGAAAGATCTAAATTCCTTTCCTTCTAATTGCAGTGCTTCGGTTAACGTGTCTGAAATATATGTTAGCCCATGGTCATTATAATAGCATTTCACATAATGTCAGAAAACGTCAGACATAGAATAACGCTAGCTAGCCATGCCATCCTTTGTGCATAATAATAGGAAACCCAAGGTCCACATATTGGCTATATCCTAGAAGAAGAGTCAAAACATATAAATCTGAAAGCAGAGTACCATTGCAACTGAGAGCTACTCTATGTCCATATGAGGTAGAAATATTCAAGACACGAGTGACTATAACAATATAGTTGCAGTGCTTCTGTTCAGTGAAACATGAATCTCCAATCACTCGCAATTAATCACGAGTCAAACTCTGCTCTTCCCTCAAACGATCTGATTCAACTCTGGGCGAGTCAAACTCGCGTTGACCGAGTTTGACTCTTGGTCAACATGAGTTTGACTTGCGACTCACCGATTAATTGTGATTTAGGCGACTGAGGTGAATTTCAGCCCTCAACTCAGCAAGCACGGGTTTTAAATTTTAGGGTTCCCGCATTTTTCGTTGTGTGGTTTAGTTAGGTTACGTTGGTCTGTAACTGACTTCTCACTGCTTAGGCCTGCAACTCATACGCCGAGAGGTAATAGAGGCATGGTTTCAGTTTCAGTTTACTCCGCGTAATAGAGTCGTAGTGTAATAGAGGCGTAGTGTGCAATGTGCTCCAGTGTAGCTTCAGTGTGTGCTCTGTCAAAGATTTCAGTAGCAAACCATTATCGTATCATTTCAATAGCAATCAAGAGATTGCAATTACTGCTTTTTTATTGATTAGTATGCATTGTTTTATAAACTTTTAAAAGTAGATGCTTCTAGTTCTATGTAGTCACTGGTTAGGAGTTAGGACTTAGTACTTATGTTAGGACTCATAACATATATCAGATACTTATTCATTCATGATATTTTGGACATCTATTGATATTATGCATTGTTTGGACATGGCTTTATTGAATATCAATGAAAAATGTTTTTTAATTCAATATGTGTATGCTTTATTTATTGAATTCACCGATTTTTTCCCGATTTTTCCCCGATCCGATTAAAACTCTTCAATCTTTTGCCTCGTCGATTTATTGTCGATTCCGAGTCTGGTAACATTGCTTTTGTTAACGTGTTTGAAATATATGTTAGTCTGTTAGGGTAACCGCCTTATTTATGTAATAGAATCGAGTCATAGTTATAGTTAAGTAAAGAGTCAATAAAGCCCATATTAATAATTGTAAGTGGTTGACCCACATTTAAAGAAGGGACCACAATTAGTTGCAAATGGGCCATGGTATTAGATAGATGGTAATAGGTATTAATAAGAACCATGGTATTGACCCATGGTATTGCATGTATGAATCTTATATAAAGGATAGAGACTCCCTTCGAGGAGCATCGTGTCTTATTTTGTAATCGAGCCCAGCTCTATTGGAGGTTGCCCCCTCGAAGAAGCAAGTGAACATTGCTTTCTGAATAATAAAATACTTGTTGTTATTTCTTATTGTTCTGCGTTTTGGGTATATTTCTTCGCATATTTGGTATTTTGGTATTTCCTTGCAGGTCAAGAGCATAACAAGTGGTATCAGAGCACTTTTCAGGGTCGATGGGATCTCCATTTTTTTAGAAAAAAAAAATTGGCTAGAGACGTGTTCTGGCATCTTTAAACCATGGGATCTGTCGTTGAGCGCATAAACCTGCGGATTTGGAGAGGCATGCACGCAAGAAATACAAGAGGTGGTCACGCTTGTTAGACTCCCTTGTAACCCTTGTGGGTACCCCTTCGAGTAGTAGCGCATTAGACAGAACCATCCACGGACTGTCTTCCAAGTACCCTTTGGGTATATTGGAAGCCCACTAGGCTCTCTTGAAACCTCGCCATAGATAAATAGTCGGCCGTCTTGCTGCCACAATACACTGAGAACAGCTCTCGGGGAGATTACTTGCGCGTACGATAGGGTAGTCGGGTTGTACTGCTAAGGGTATGGTTGATCCTCCTTGGTTAGTGCCCTAAAAGATTGGGCCGAGTACTACTGTCAGACCCTTATGTATATTGCGATCTGTAGCACCTGACACTCCTTGAGACCATAGTCCCCTTGTCTCTCTCTGGATCGCGCATCATCTTTGCCATATCAGATCTAGCAGGTGGGGTTCTGTCGCAGCAGCAACAATCAATTCCGCCATTCAGATCTAGCAGCAAGGGTTCGATCACTGGCGCATTCTTACTCATACTCTGCAATTGAGGGTTCGCCAACAGATCTGACTATTTGTGTGGGCTCCTACACCTAGGCGTGATTTTCGCAAGACAGTTGGCAGAATTGACTTTTCTGGGATTCAGCGATTGCAATATTCCTAAGCGAGGAGTAAAAACTCCTTTCAGAGTAGAAAAAAAAATTCTAAGACCCTCCCGGGATGCTTATAGGAGACTTAGCCCATAAGAATCAAGTCGACTAGCTGAGCAAGGTGGTACCATTCAATTGTTTGCGTCAAAAAATTTTGGGCAGTCCCAAACTTGAAGTGCACCGGATCGGTGCATGGTACAAAGTAGAGCTCAAGCTATGGCCAATGAGAAGATCGACAGCCTTGAAACAAAGTTGGACTCAGTATTGTCGTCGCTCAAGACCTTAGTGGACACACTCGCAAAGGACAAGTCGGAGGAACGCACAGAGGCATATGTTTTCAATGAAAACATTGAGGGCGAGTCTAGCCATTCTCTTCACCTCTTTGGCAACCACCAACAATCCCAGACGCGACCACCCAAGCTGGACATGTATAAATTTGATGGCTCTCATCCGGCCACATGGCTAGCACAAATGGAGCAATATTTCACACTAAATCACATCAGAGATGATGCGACTCAGCTTAGTGTGGGTAGCATGTACTTGGACAATGAAAGATGGCAATGGTGGCAGTGGCATCAATGTTGCTATGGAAGGCCCGTGACTTGGCAGACATTCGCAAAAGCTCTTACAGATCGCTTTGACCATGAATCTAACTTTTTGGGTCGTCTCACTAAGCTCCGACAGACAAGAACAGTGAACGAATATATTACAGCCTTTGAAGCCTTAGCTTTCCGCACAAGAGGTCTACATGATCAGTTCTACTTGGAATGTTTTGTCAGTGATCTCAAAGAAGCCATACAAGCCCACGTCTGACTGCAACACGCTACCCCCATGGCTGGATGCTTGCAGGATAGCTTGTGAAGTAGAATGTGCGTTAGCGGCTTAGTCCAATCGCCCAAACTTCATAGCCAAGGGTCGCCCTACCCCAGGCTCAAAGCACTACCCAAACACTCAAGGTTCAAAAGGTGTCACTAGCGGAAATGGCGGAAAGAAGAAAGCAAGGATTGTGTTACTACTGTGATGAGAAATACTCCCTCGGGCATAATTGCAAGCAGCCCAAATTCTTTTAAATTGATGCTACTAATCACACTTCATCGGAGGAAGCCCCACCACTTGAGGAACCTGAGGAGGAAGATGAGGACAACCAGCCAAACAATGTACCAGAAGAACCAGTTATCTCGCTACATGCTTTGTCAGGGATTTCTTCTCCCCAAACTCTCAAAATAAGAGGTTTTATTAAGCATTGCCCGATAGTAGTCTTGATTGATAGTGGCAGTACGCATAACTTTATCCATCAAAGAGTTGCGAAAGCAGTGCATTGTTTTGTCAGAGCAATCTCTAACTTCCGGGTCCAAATTGCTAATGGGGGGACAATGAAATGTGAAGGCCACTGTGAAAATGTCAAACTTCAAATGGGGGATTATCAGTTAAAGACCCACATGTTTGCCATACACATGGGAGGGTGTGACATTGTCCTGGGTGCTGAATGGCTCCGCACACTTGACCCAATCACAATGGATTTCCAAGAGTTATATATGAGCTTTAAGCAAAACAACCACACACATACCCTCCGCGGACTCCAGGGGGGTGATCCTTCTATCATCAGCGCACATAGGATAGAAAAATTGTTAAAAAAGGGCCACCATGGAGTTATCGCCCAATTTAATGCCATCCAGGCCTTCGAACCCACTTCTCTTCATATTCATCCGGAGATGCAACAAATCTTAAACAACCATCTACCAGTCTTTGACAAGCCTCATGAGCTTCCACCCTCGAGAGGGGAACATGATCATAGCATTACTTTGGTCCCAGGGGTCCAACCACCAAATGTGCGCCCATATAGATATCTATTCGCCCAAAAGAATGAAATTGAAAAAATCATCAAGGAACTCTTGGAAGCAAGTGTCATTCGTCCTAGCATTAGTCCTTATTCATCGCCTGTGGTCATGGTGCTCAAGAAAGATGGGGAATGGCGTATGTGTCCAGACTTTAGGGCCCTCAACAAGTTGACGGTCAAAGATAAATTTCCCATCCCGGTTGTCGATGATTTGTTGGACGAACTAAATGGGGCTCAATTATTTACTAAGCTCGACCTTCGCTCGGGCTATCACCAAATTCGCATGAAAGAAGTAGACATTCCAAAGACTGCTTTTCGAACTCATAAAGGCCATTATGAGTTCCTGGCTAAGTCACCGGATTTGTCCTAAACCCCCTGCGAATCCCGAATCCGGCGAATCCGACACGATTCGGTCTGGATTCGTGTCCAAATCACAGGACACGTCGTGTTCGAGGGCGTGTCGCAATTTTCAAAAGCGTGTCGCGATTTTAGGACACGTGTCCGGTTTCCAGGACTCGCTAAGCTCAACGCGGGAATGAAAAGGGCGTGTTTGCTCATTAAAATTGTCATTTGGCAAGTGATTTGTGCTGTTGGAGCAAGGAGTAAAGCATTTTGGCAGCTTCATGATCAAGTCTAGGCCCTAGTATTGATATGCTATTCATGGTAATGTTAAATTCTTAAAGTAAAAGTGACATTCTCCTTAATCTTCATTTTCATCCTTTTACTTAAATTTTTAACATTACCATGAAATGACTCAGGATGTTTGAGAGTGGTTCCGGCCTCATTGGATTTCATATGGAGAAAGTAGAATTTTAGATTTCATTCAAAATCCAGCAGACTTATCAATTTTTCAGGTTTTTAGGATTGGGGGATTGCAATGTTTCCATTGAATTTTGTCATGTATTAGGGTATGGAACTCGTATTTAATCAAGAGCACCAAACCAAGAGCTTCTGAATATGTCGCTCCCGGTCCCGTTTTCGCTCCAGCTCCCCGCTTTCGCCCCCGCTCCCAAGTAACACTATTCCTGATGATATGGGTCTGGACACCACTGTTGAGTTGGCATTGGCCAACATGGATCTCAATGATCCAGTGCTAGAGCCTGTTAGATTTGATGACTTAGAGGGGTCAACCTCCATACCAGCAGATGCAGAGGCGACTATGGATACAGCGGAGTAGGAGGATGTAGAGGAGAGTAGTGGAGACCATGATGATGGGGACAGTGATGCTGATTCTGATGCTAATTGATGCCTTGAGGCTTGTATACCTGTAGTTGTTTGATCTTTTCTATTTCTATTTTCCATTGGCATTGCACCAACACTACCTATGTAACACATTTTGATTTGATGGCTTAATGAGAAAACTACAGTTGTCAGTGTGTTTATCTTACTATCTTGTAGTTGTAAGTTGTCTTTCAGTTATGAATTATGAATCATGATTTAAATTTTTAATAGATTTATCATTTATGTGACCAGTACCACTGACATTTATTTGAATTTTGTATGTACTATGCATGCTAATAACTATAGATGAAGATCTATGTTTGAAATCAATAAATTTGTATCATTAATTAAAATTTGTGTAAGAAATATGATAATATCTAATTTTTAATATATATATATATATATAATATATAACGTGTCCTGTTCCGGGGGGTTAACGTGTCCGAATCCGACACCACGAATCTCAAATCCTACGTGTCCCGAATCCCTGTGTCAGGTGACTTAGGTTCCTGGTCATGCCATTTGGTCTTTGTAATGCCCCATCCACTTTTCAGAGCCTTATGAACCACCTGCTCAAACCATATCTCAAAAAATTTGTCATTGTTTTCTTTGATGACATCCTCATCTACAGCCGCACCTGGGCCACATATCTTCAGCATGTAGATCTGCTCTTGCAACTACTCCGGAAGCATAAATTATTTGTCAAGATGTCCAAGTGCTCTTTTGGCATGGAAGAAATTGAGTATTTGGGCCACATTGTGGGGCGTGAACGTGTCAGGGTGGACCCCAAAAAGATCCAAGCAATGCAGGATTGGCCTCAACCAAAGACCTTGAAGAGCTTGAGAGGATTTTTGGGTCTCACGGGCTACTATCGCAAATTTGTCCGCAATTATGGTTGCATTACTAGACCCCTCATTCACCTCCTCAAGAAAAATTCATTTCTCTGGAATGATGAAGTACAACAGGCATTTATAGCTCTCAAACATGCCATGTGTTCCACTCCCGTATTAGCACTACCCGACTTCACCAAATCTTTTGTGATTGAATGTGATGCTTCAGGTACAAGTATTAGGGCGGTCTTAATGCAGGAAGGTCGACCCTTGGCCTTCACTAGCCAACAACTAAGTGGGACAAATCTGGGACAATCTACCTATGAGAAGGAGATGATGGCCATCTTACATGCAGTAGATACCTGGCGACCATACTTATTGGGGCGGCGTTTCCAAATCCGCACAGAGCATCAAAGCCTTATATATTTTCTGGAGCAACTCCTATCCTCGCCACAATAAAATAAATGGCTCGCCAAAATGTTGGGATATGATTATGAGATAATTTACAAGAAAGGGCATGAAAATATCGTAGCAAATGCGTTATCACGCCAGTTTGAGGAGGAAAGCACCCTGCTCGCAATCTCCCTTCCCATTCCAGAATGGATTGAAGAGGCTCGCAAGGAATGGTTTTCACATCCCTGGCTCTCCCAACTCATTAATCAATTGCAGGCAGATCCAAATTCCACAGCAGGCTACTCTTGGTAGGATGAGATTCTTCGCTACAAGGACAGAGTCGTGATATCACCAACATCCACCCTCAAAAGCCGCATTTTGGCAGAGTTGCACTCATCTCCCACTGTAGACCATTCAGGTTTTCAGAAGACTTATGCTCACACTCGACGTTCATTCTTTTGGACAGGCATGAAAAAGGACATTCTTAATTTTGTAGCTGAGTGTGACGTATGTCAGCGCCACAAAGGAGAAACAGTGAAATCCCCAGGCACATTACAGCCATTGCCCATCCCGGCCTCAATCTGGACAGAGGTTTCTATGGATTTCATTACGGGTCTTCTGAAGTCAGGAAACAAGTCAGTCATCATGGTGGTTGTGGACAGACTTTCTAAGTATGCTCATTTTTGCGCCCTACCCCACCCTTTTACACCGACTTTGGTCGCTCAATCTTTCATGGACCAGATCTTCAAATTGCATGGCATGCCCACTTCCATTGTGTTTGATCGTGACCCGATCTTCACCAGTAACTTTTGGCAGGAACTCTTCAGGCTACAAGGTACCCAACTACAACTCAGTACTTCCTATCATCCACAAACTGATGGTCAAACTGAAGCAATCAACAAATGTCTGGAGACCTACCTTAGGTGTTTCACTTCAGAAAAGCAACATCTATGGGTACAGTGGTTACCTCTAGCCGAATGGTGGTATAACACTAACTATCATGCCACCACCAAAATGACTCCATATGAAGTAGTTTATGGTCAACTCCCTCCTTCACCTACTTCTTATATCAAGGGATGCTCGAAGGTACAAGCAGTGGATCAACTCCTACAAAACCGCACAACCATGCTGGCCCACCTCAGAGAGAATCTCCATCAAGCTCAAAACCGCATGAAGCAACAGGCAGATCAACATTGTTCAGAACACCAATTTCAAGAAGGGGATCAGGTATTTTTGAGGCTGCAACCATATAAGCAAACATCACTCAAAGACAAGGGTTGTCATAAATTATCTCCAAAATTCTACAGATCGTATCAAGTACTTCAGCGCATTGGAGAAGTCGCCTACAAGCTAGCTTTGCCACCCACTGCAAAAATCCATCCAGTCTTCCATGTCTCATGCCTCAAGAAAGTGATTGGGAACCATTGCCGAATTCAAACCAGTCTACCTGAATTGGATGAAGAAGGGTCAATCTGGCTCCAACCTGAACAGGTTCTTGACACACAAGAACGGCACCTGCGCGGCTGCACGATCAAGGAAGTCCTCGTCAAGTGGAAAGACACCTCTCCAGAAGATGCGACCTGAGAACCAGCCACTATCCTTCAGCAATTTCCGCAGCTTCAGCCTTGAGGACAAGGCTATTCTTATGGGGGAGGGCATGTTAGGGTCCAACCCTAACCCCCTTATTTATGTAATAGGATCGAGTAATAGTCATAGTTAAGTAAAGAGTCAATAAAGCCCATATTAATAATTGTAAGTGGTTGACCCGCATTTAAAGAAGGGACCACAGTTAGTTGCAAACGGGCCATGGTATTAGATAGATGGTATTAATAAGAACCATGGTATTGACCCATGGTATTGCATGTATGAATCCTGTATAAAGGATAGAGACTCCCCTCGAGGAGCACCGTGTCTTATTTTGTAATCGAGCCCAGCTCTATTGGAGGTTGCCCCCTCGAAGAGGCAAGTGAACATTGCTTTCTGAATAATAAAATACTTGCTGTTATTTCTTATTGTTCTATGTTCTGGGTATATTTCTTCGCATATTTGGTATTCTGGTATCTCCTTATAGGTCAAGAGCATAACATAGTCCATGGCCATTATAAAAGCATTTCACATGATGTTAGAAAATGTTAGACATAGAATACCATTATCTAGCAATGGCATCCTTGTTGTGCCAAAATGTACTTACTACCTACTCTTACAGCCTCGTATGGGGGAGATATTGTAACGTGGGTAATGTTGATGTCACCATATGTAGGCTTTCAAAAATTGTAATAACAAATAGTAGTAATAATACTATATGTTGGCCAAACATAGATACAAAAACATAAAAACTACTATAAGAGACAATATAAAGAGATAAAAGAGAGTAATCAATTATATATATATATATATATATATGCTATTTACATAGAAATAGTGTCACAATGCAAATATAAATATCTTAACAATAATCAATTTTTTTCCTACATATTCATATTTTCATAAGTTCTGAGTTCTACAGAGTTGGGAGTCACTGCAACCAGCCTAGATTCATCTTAATGATCGAAAAAATTACACTTCAAATGATTTGATCCCTTCCAGAGCTTAATAGATCTAGGATTAATATGGATCTAAAATGGTGTATAAATACAGGAAACCCAATACCCAAACATTTCCTATACTCTAGAAGAAGAGTCCAAACATGTAAATCTAAAAGCAGAGTAGCTTTACAACCAAGGGCTACTCTATGTCCATGTGAGGCAAAAAGAATCAAGGCATGAGTCTATGACAGTCTAGCCCAACCAGAACGCTATCCAAAGACAGTATTAGGACTAAATATGATCATCAATCAAAAGGGCAATGTGTGCAATGACTTCTTCCATAATCAATTTGGCAGTGATGAATGATAAGCCGTGTTGAACTATGTAATCGGCGGTTTTGGTGCTCAGTGTTGGTGTTGCCTGCTCTCTTTTTGCAAATGAGTAAGATAATAGACAACCAATCATACACATTATAAGATAGACATGAAGACGATGTAGAAAAGTATATAAATATATTAAAAGTGGAAGTGCATAGAAGGATTAGGTCTTGACAGACATGTTCATTTAACATATCTAAACCAGTGTTCCATGGGGACACGTCCCCCAGGGTGGGGGGTGCACCCCCTTGCTCCCCCATGCTCCCAGGATGGGGAAACCCCTGGGGAAATGTTTCCCCACGTCCCTCAAGGTGGGGGGTGCACCCCCTGGCTCCACCATGCTCCCAGGACGGGGAAACTCCTGGTGAAATGTTTCCTCGCGTCCCCCTTTTGGGGAAACGCGGGGAAACTCCAAGGGAAATGTTTTTCCAATGATGGAACGTGTTTCTCTTGTAGCAGGGTGGGGGGACACAAAGGGAACGCAAGGGACGCCCAAGCGTCCCCCCAAATTTTCTCTAATAACAATTAAAAACATTAAAAAATAAAAAATTTGCATTTCTGTGCTATTATTTTTTTATTTTAGTTTTAAATTTGTGGTATTATAATTTCTGTGTTATTATTTTTTTTAAATCTCATGCTACTGTTAAACAATGGCACTTAGATTCAGTCACTAATAGTCTTTAGATTGCCATTTTGTTATTATAATAAAAAAGCCCTTCTGCAGGCTACCAAAGGTCCAAAACTTAAGAAATCAACACAAAACATCAAAAACAACAGTGTGAGTCAGAGTAACTCTAGTGACAGCAACGGTTCTGATTCAAATTATGAGGGTAATACTGATACAGGGGAAAACATTGCAATTGCAAGTGGGTTTGGAACTTCAGAAACCCCCACAGTGGAAAGCCAAAACAATGCCAATCTCCCCCCAAAGGGATTGGCTCACCATGCAAGGGGAACATTTAATCCCAGAAGACCTTTGTATATATATGTAACTAAAGTACCTGCTCCACCAACCAAGAAAAAAACAAGGGGCGGATCACGTGACTGGAAATGCAATATTTTTGGCCATACTTGGGTGGGGAGTTACAGTTGGATTAAACAACACATCTTGGACATTGGTGGGAAAGGAGTTAGTGCATGTGATAAATTAAAAATGTTTGAGAAATCTGCAAATTTGAGGCTAGAATTGGGAGTAGATGCAAAGGGCACCTTATTTCGCAAAATGTCAGTTCAGTTGAAGGTCAAAATGTGAAAAGGAGTTTGAAAAGGAAGGCTAACACAACCGCCAATATTGGCAATATGCCTCCACCACGTTTTGCTACAACATCTTCATCAAAAACCAAAAGGAAGTGTTACACGTCATTTTGTCACCATTAGGCAAATGACCGCCAATCCGAATCTCTTGCTATCTGATGAAGTGTTCCAAAGCAATCCCCCATAATGTTGGAAGCAAAACAATCCCAAAGACAACAAGAATCCTGGATTACATTGCTTAAAAACCTATTTTCAAGCACTTGCGCACTTTTCCTAGTCACTATCTACGCAAACGCAGTTATGATTATTATGGCCTATGCAATCTTGCACTCTATTTTCCACTAAAAAGTGCACAAGCCTCTTGACGCAGGTAAAATATAAAAAACAATTTCTAGAAACTTTGCTGGAGGAATAATTTCCCAACTGAAGGCCTCGAGCCCCTGCTTACCTGAGCCTCATCCCTTGGTTCATGGACCAAACTCCCTCTCTTTGTGGAACCCTAATCCCTCTCTTTATGGATCTCATCCCTTCAGAAGAGGATCTCAAACCTCCTCCTCTTGGCCTATAAATTCAGCACAGACCAGAGGGGAAGGGAGGACTTTTTGATGTAAACTTATGTTGTCAAATTGAGGCTGGAATCTTGTCACTTAAGGGAGGATTGGAGACTATTGGAAGGAGGTTTGCAACATCAAGGCTAAGGTTGTATTGCTCCTTTTCATTCATTTATAATACAAAAGAGTGTTTCTTTCCCATTGTATTGTTCAATGGAGCTGATGTATTGTGTGTTTACTTCTATTTTTCCATTGATAATGATATTAGGTACTAATTTCTTTGATCACTAGCATGGGTTTTATTAAGTCATTTATCTATCATATGCCTTTGATCCTTTGTTGTTGTTGAGTTTGATGTCTAAATTCTAAGCATTGGAAAGCTACATCAAACTATAGCAAGGATCTTCATCAAGCATTTCGTTTCAAAGGTATGGATTTCATATTCCAACACTCTTGCTTATGATTCAATAGGAATGAACTCAGGGAAAGACTTACTAGTTTGTTTGTTTGTTACTAAATTCAGCCATGGAATCTAGGGACATATTGTCTTGTCCGCAAGACAAGATTTTGTCCGCCTAACAAGAAGGATGTTTGTTCTGACGCAATGGGGCCAACTATTGCAGGGATGTATGGTAAATCAAACCGTGATGATACAGATGATGCGATTGGAAATCTTTTCTTTCCAATGGCATTACTTTCCATGTTACTCGCTCTCCTAATTACATGGAGATGGACCTCATATGCGCCTCCAGGTGAAACCAAGTTGAGGACAACGATCTTAGAAAGAGAAGTGTCCAAAATTACTAAGGAAAAAGAAATTATGAGACATACATGGGCGAGGGTAGGGTGCTCTATTGTTATGGATGGGTGGACAGACATTGCAAAAAGTCCACTCATCAACATCATAGTTACATGTGTAGACGGGCATTTCTTTCTAAGAGCTATTGATTTCTCTAGAAAGCGCAATGATGCAACATTCCAATATGAAATTTTTTGAGATGTTATGGAGGAGGTTGGACCTGTCAATGTTGTGCAGGTTGTGACAAATTCAGCAGCAGTGTGCAGATCAATTGGATTATTGATTCAGGGTAGAACCAGGAATATTTTTTGGACCCCTTGTTGTGTGCATGAGCTCAACAATGCATTGAAAGACATTGGCAAAATTCATTGGGTATCCACTTTGGTATTAGCTGCGAGGGATGTGCAGATGTTTATCTGCAACCATCACACCTCCTTAGCCATGTACAAGGCTCACTCGAGGAAAGAATTCCTCAAGCCCACAGAAGACTAGATATGCCAGCTATTTTCTTTTATTGGAGAGGATGTTGCAGGTGCAACCAGCATTGCAAGCCATGGTTGTGACCCCAAAGTGGAACAGGGGGATAGAGTCCAAGAGAGAAGAAGGGAAGAAGATCGAGACTCAGAAATTGGATAAGATAATGATTAGTGGGTAGATTACAATTATTTGGTCTCTATCTTACGCCCTATAGTTGAGGTCATTTGCTACACTGACATGACTCTCCTAATCTTGGAGAGATATATGAAACTTTTGATAACATGTTGGGTTAGGTAAAGGTAGCCATTCGTGAGAAAGGGCCCTCCTTAGAGTTCTATATGAACCATATTCGACCCATTATTCAGCATAGATGGGATTGAATGAACACACCTTTGCATATGGTGGCATATGCATTGAACCCAAAATGGCATATATCACTGCTCAGTGAATCAAGGATGGTAAAGGAGTCATGGAGATGGAGGGCAAGGAGCCCATCGAGGAAGGCAAGCCTGCAACTCCACCGCAAACAGTGAATCAATCTATTTTTGCCTTCATTGTCGACCTTGACATACAGGTCAAGTAGAGAGTAACAGGATATGCCCACAATCTCATGAAAGACAATTTGGAAATCTAGAATGTTGTCTTAAACTTCCTCAAAAGATCTTTGATTTCATGAATGCACACCAACACACTACAGTTATTTCAGAATTGGCCCACTTATGGAAGTCTGCCATCTGCATTAACACATCAAATTCATGGAAATCTGCAGCAACAGGTTAATGTACAAACTTAGAGACCAGCATGGCCCCTCATATGCACCAATCAGACACAGAGCACAAGGGGGCACTGTGCACGAGGACATAGGTTTTTGTAACAATCAACCCCCCCAGGTAACCCAAGCGAACGAATCTCGTTTCAGTTTTGTTAAATAGTTACATCCTATTTTAGTTTTTGTATATAGTCTTCATTGTGTCATCTAGGCATCAAGTTGGGTATCAGTCTTGAGGCCTGGGCTTTTTACTCTTCTGGTTCATTTTAAAAACTCGTATATTCTATAAGGTTCAGTCCTGCCAAATTCACCAGATTGTAAATCAAGTAGATAGCAATAGAGGAGAGCTCCACGCTCCCAAGATTTTGGAGTGTAGAATCATGAACCGGAATTTGATGCTCCATGTTCCCGCTAAGGATCATTCTGGAGGGGAAATTTTGTACAATCATTGTAATTTCCTTGTAAATATAAAATTTAAACAAAACAAAAAGCTTTGTCTTACCATCAAAAACAATCTTCAAGATCTACTCATCTTGTTTCTCTCTACCGTATCTCTGTAAAAAGGGACATACTGCCAATGTACCTATTTTTGGTAATGTTTTTGGTTTGTATGATTGCAATCATATGTATGAATCTAGAATCTAGTTCCTCAAATCTTCGGTTTGCTTTCAATTAAACACAAAACTTTCACTTATCATCTCATTTAGTTCCATCTCCCTTTCTACATTTGGAAACATTGAATCCTTATTAATTTTAGTTATCAATTATATATTCTATGCTTAGCACAATTACTTCAATGTTCCTTTAGCAACCCAATGACAATTTCAATTTAGTTTTCCAATAGCAATCACATTAACCATAAATCATATTGACAGTAACTGTAGATAGAACATAAAATAAAATACAGAAGACAAGCCAAGACAAGACGAATGTTCCTGTGGAAAAAGCTACATTGGTGAAACAGGTCGCTCCCTCCAGACTAGACTTAAGGAACATGGCGCAGATATTAAGAACGGAAGATCTCGAACTTCAGCCCTGGCAGAGCACTCCTTAAAAACTAAACACCACATCTGTCTGGAAAGCGCATCAATTATCGCCAGAGAAGAGCAGCATCAGAGACGAAAGATCAGAGAAGCGCTTGAAATTATCAAACATCCTCATAATCTGAACAGAGATAATGGCGTGGAGATTAGCGGGAGCTGGCTTCCCTTGATCAAGGAAATAAAAAACACAAGTGCATCCCCTGGTTAAGGCCTCAGCAGGTAAGTTATCCCTCTCCCTCTCCTTTCTGGTGTCTTCAATCTTTGTTTTCATTTAGGTCTAGGTTTAGATTTTCCATTAAATTCTAGGATTCATTATTACTATTAAGTAATATATTAATCATTATATTAATCTATTATAAATATTAATTATTTATAATAGTTAATATAATATAATTTATATTATTATTAATAATAATAATATTAAATTAAATAAATAATGTTTAGGAATTAATATAAAATTAAAACTAATTTCATTTTAATCTTAATCATACTAAGTTAATGTTAATTTCTTTTAGTTCTAGAAAAGCTTATTAATAATATTATATCATATTAATAAAGCCAATTATTAAATTAAAAATTTAGTTCTAGGTATATTGATAATTTCATTTAGTTCTAGGTATGATACTAATAAAACTAACTAATATTATTATATCATATTAAATTAAATAAATCAATTTAATATTAAGACAAATTAATAAAATTTCATATAATATTAATAAAACAATTTATTAATTAACTCCATTTTAGAGTTAATTTTAATTTCTTTTAGGTTTAGGTTATTTTCTTATTAAAGTTAGGATTATTTTCATTTAAGTATAATATTAATAAATCAAAATTAAATTAATGAAACAAATTAATATAATTAATTAAAATTAATTAATATTATCTTCTTTATCATACTAGACAAAGAAGATTATAGATTATTAATTAATTAATTAATACAAATTAATAAAAAAAAAATTCATATAATATTAATAAAACAATTTATTAATTAATTTCATTTTAGAGTTAATTTTAATTTCTTTTAGGTTTAGGTTAGTTTCTTATTAGGGTTAGTGCTATTTTCATTTAGGTATAATTTTAATAAATCAATGTTAAATTAATAAACAAAATAAATAAATCAAATTAATAAAATTAATTAAAATTATAAAAATTAAAATTAATTAAAATTATAAAATGATAAAATAATTAATTATAAAATTATAAAATTAATTGAAATTATAAAAATTAAAATTATAAAATAATTAATGAAATTAATAAAACCAATTAAACAAATTAATGATCAATTAAAATTATAAAAGTTATGACAGCCGACAGTTTGTCATTTTAATTATTTTCCTCATCACTATTTATCAATTCTTTGTTGCTCTTCTGCTCATCATCATTCTCATATCCTAATGATGGATCCCATTTGGGATTCGAAACGTTGATACAAAAATCTTAAAACTGTGGACTCTCCGGTCATGAATTCAAAAGACACCAGATTTAGCAGATGCCAGGGAAAAACCCCAATGTGGGGAAAACCCTTCAATCAATTCTTCTTATTATTATGTCAAAATGTTCAGCAAAGAGAGAGAGTACAAAAGGTCAAAGTTGACTTGCCAAATCCAAGTCAAAACAGCCTTATAAAATCTGTCGTCAAATTTAGCCCTAACCAGAAAGTCAAAGATGGTCAATGCAACAGCAAATCTTCCTCTTTGGAGCTCGATCATACCCAATCAAACTCGACCTGATAAGGTGGTCAAAGTCAAGCCAAAACAATCCTAAAAACTACTGTCAACTCTGCGGTTAACCCTGCAATCAGCCCTGCGGTCAAATTGCCCATAAATTCTCGGTTCGTGTGCCAAATTGTATGACCTGCAAATAAAACAAAATTTTCCCACAAAAATTGCAATCAAAGGATGAGTCAAAGTGCTCAGTCAACGTTGGTCAAACTCTTGCAACAATCTTGAAATTCCGCCCTGCAAATTGCCTAGAAAATTTGTCCTTTTGCCACACGTGTGAGAGAGAAGATTTGCCCAATAACTGTACAAACCAGTGAGAGAAGGAGAGAGAAGAAATGTGTGTGATAATGATGCCAAATGAGGTGAGAGGGCACTTGTATTTATACAAGTTGTTGAGGGTGAAGAGTCACATCCATTGGGCTTCATGAGCCTACATGATGATGTGGCCAACCTGAACAATTTGCACGTGTGGGCATAAATTCAAAAACACACTTCTGCTTGTCCAAATTGGATGATCTTTATATCAATTTTGGTCCTCTCGAAAAGAGGAATTTAATGCAATCATCATCTCCATCAAATGAGTTGTCCCAAGGTGGAATTTGGCCCTAGTTGCCAATTTTAACACTCCCTCTCAACTAGGGAGAATTCCACCTGCCAATCCATCCATCATCATCGATCATCATGCCACCCTGTCGTCATGTACCATCTCTGAATCTTATCTCATCTCTACTCTGTTGAACACTGATATGAATAATGAAGAAGAATCAATCGAGAGTGAGTCACAAGACCTTACCACTCTCCACTGACAAAAGTCAGTCTAGAGGTAGAACCTCAATCAGACTTGATCCCAGATCAAGTTGTTGAACACCATGCATCCTAGACATAGGGAGTACGACAGTACACGATGCGTCCATCGGTAGTGCTATGGTCCCTATCCACTTTTCCCAACTCATTGGCCAGATGAGAGGTACTTCCCATGAGTCCCGGACTACATGGGTAGGATGTATGTTGGGGCATTAGCAGGAGAAGGTGAACCACTCATCCTACTCATATGCCATAGGATAAGGTGAACCACTCATCCTATGCATATGTCAATCGTAGGGGAAGGTGAACCACTCACCCTACACACATGCGTCATCAATCATAGGGGAAGGTGAACCACTCACCCTACACACATGTCAACCATCATGGGTACACAGGAGAAGGTGAACCACTCACCTTATGGTCGCTCATAGCTCCAAGAAGTACCCCAAGCCCCCAGGAGCTCTCAAAGCTCAATGTCCAACTCAAGTGGGACCCTCATGGGAGGGTCTTTCCACGACTCCAAGTCTCTCTCAGAAGGCTAAGAATTTGACCTTCCCTAAGGGCTTCGTGAGGATGTCTGTGACTTGCTCATTAGTCCTGATGTGTTGGAGCCTTATTGCTCCCCATTGTACCATATCCCGGATAAAGTGGTACCTGATATCAATGTGCTTGGAGTGGTCGTAGAACACAGGATTCTCTGAAAGGCGAATCCCACTCTAGTTGTCACAATAGATCACAGTGGTATTCAACACATGCTCAAATAGCTCACTGAAGAGCTACCTCAACCAAACAGCTTCACAACAGGCCATACTAACAACAATATATTCAGCCTTGGCAGTGCTTAGAGCAACCAATTTTTACTTCTTGCTCATCCAAGAAATTGATGCAGAACTTAATGAGAAGCAACATCCAGACCATGCTTTTATGATCCACCACATTGCCAGCCTAGTCAGCATCGGTATATCCATGTAGCCTCAAATTCTCAGCAATGTATCTCAGTCCATAATTGATTGCGCCATGAAGATATCTCGAGATTCTTAGCAGCAATCCAATGTATGTGATAAGGCTCAACCATAAATTGACTCAACGTATTTACAGTGAAGCATATGCCCGAATGGGAGTTTACCAAGAACATCAGGGGCCCCACAAGTTGTCGATACTCGGAAGGGTTTGCCAATTTGGGCCCAGCAACACTTCCACATAGCTTCTTGAAGTTGAGTTCCATTGGAGTAGACACAGACTTCCAATCCACCATCCCACATCTCTCAAGCAACTTCACAAAGTATTTTCCTTGAGAAAGGAAAATCTCACCTGGCTTTTGCCAGACCTCTAGGCCTAAGAAGTAATGCATCGAACCTAGGTCCTTCATCTCAAATTCGAAAGCCAACTCCCTATTGCATTGATAAATGAGAGGGTTTGCACTTGTTAAAAAAAGATCATCTACATAAAGGACCAAAATGAGAGGCATGTCCTTTTCAACCTTGAAGTATAGGTTCAATTCAACATCGCTCCTTGTAAATCCTAGCTTCATAAAGTAGCTATCAATCCTCTCATACCAAACCCTAGGGGCTTGCTTCAACCCATAGAGGGCTTTCTTCAACCTGCATACATGTGTCCTTCGATCTTGTACTTCGAACCCCTGAGGTTGTTCCAAGTAGACTTCCTCCTTAAGTGAGCCATGCAAGAAAGCAGTCTTAACGTCCATTTGATGTAGGCTCCATCCTTGAGAGGTAGCGAGAGCAATAATCGATCGGATAGTGGTATATCAGGCAATCAGTGCAAATATCTCGTCATAGTCCACTCCTTTTTGAGAGAAGCCTCGAGAAACGAACTTGGCCTTATATTTTTCAGCACTCCCATCAACTCCATGTTTAATTTTGTATAGCCATTTTGAGGTGACTACGGACTTGTCCTTCGATCTAGGCACCACATCCCAGACATCATTTTTCATGATAGATTCATATTCCTCATTCATCACATCCTTCCAAACTTGGTGTTTTACAGCTTCTTCGAACATACATGGCTCAGATTGAACAATAGTACTCATAGCAACTAAGTACCCTTGATACTTGTTCGGCTTCTTACTTTCACGGAATGTCCCTCTTGGAGCAATATGTCTTTCAACATCTTCAAGAGTATATTTGAGCCACAAAGGTCTTTTTCTTGAGGTAGAGGGATCACCAGGAGGTGGATCAATGGGATCCATCGAGCCTTCAACATCAGGCATAGGCTCATCTATCGGAGGTTCATCTTGCTTTTCTACAGCATCATCATTATCCTTCCTTGGAATGGGGAGATCTTTGGCCTTCCCAAGGGCAATGTCTTCATCGAAGGTAACATCATGGCTAACTTCCACATATCTTTGTCTAGGCACATAGATTTTATATGCCTTTGAATTTTCACTGTAGCCCACAAATATACCTTTCTTCCCAAATGCTTCTAACTTGTTTCTTTTCTCTTTAGGCACATGAAAATACACAGGACAACCAAATATTTTAAAATGAGAAACATCAAGTTTCTTACCAATGAAAACTTCTTCAGGTGTCTTGAAATCCAGTGCTTGATGCAGACTTCTATTTTGAACATACACGGCAGTGTTGGTAGCTTCTCCCATAAGAACATCGGTAGACCTTGATCATGGAGCATGGCACAGGTGGCTCCCATGATTGTTCGATTCTTTCTTTCAGCGACTCCATTTTTGCTCAAGAGTGTATGGAATAGTTGTCTCCCTTTTAATACCAGCGTCTTTGCAACAGTCATTGAATTCATTTGATTCATATTCGGTTCCATTGTCGGTCTTCAATATTTTGATCTTCTTCCCTATTTGATTTCCCAACAAAGCTTTGAAAGAATGGAACCATTTGAACACTTCATCCTTCTTCTTCAAGAAATAGATCCATGTTTTGTGAGAGAAGTCATCCACATAGTATAAGTATCTTCCCAATGATGTTACGGGCAACATTCCAAATAGGTCATAACAATTAAAGAATATCAGTAGTTTGGCTTTCACTTGAAGGGAATGGTCCCCTTGTAATTTTCCTAGTTGTAAACCCTGACAAACTCCTTCGTGATTCATGTTGAACTCGGGCATACCTGTAACCATCCTCCTTACCCTAGGTAAGGCTTTGTAATGAAGGTGAGCAAATCTCTGATGCCATAATTCAGATTGAAGAGAAGTATCGCAAGTCAAGGCTCCCAGGACTTCCTCCGACTTGATAGAGACCTTCAACCCTAAATCTAAGTGTAAATGCATCTTTGGGGTTTCTTTGCCAAATACTTACCTTTCCATCAATGAATGCTACCTTGAAGCATTTATCTTCCATTGCAGAAATAAACACCAGGTTCTTCTTCAAATCGGGTACATATAATACTTCTTGTAGATGAATGGTTTGACCTTGATTTAAGTGAAGAGTGACAGTACCTATCCATTTCACAGAGTAGGTGGCATTGTCTCCAAGTATGATCTCCAAATTAGTCTTCTTTTCAACCAAATTTGAGAGGGCCTCCTTGTACCCAATGAAGTGCCTTGAGGCTCCACTATCAATCAACCAATGATCCAAAGTATCCGGAGGAGAGGCAATAGATAGAGCAAAAATAAGATAAAATTCATTTTGTTTTTCTACAACATTACTTTCCTCATACTTGGAATTTCTCGTCCTTTTGGGAGGTCGACCATTTCCATATCGAGCAGCGAGAGCATTCCTCTTTCCTTTATTGTTGAACCTATTGTTCCTTTGATTGCCATTGCCTTTGAAATTGTTGTGGTTGTTGTCATCATCCCTTGGAGAATTCTTCTTGTGAGGACACTCTCTAGCATAGTGGTCGAACTTGTTACAATTGTAGCACCTTCCTTTTCTTCCTTCTTTGAATCCCTGCTTGAACCCTTGACCTTGTCTCCTTGGACCAGCATTATTCTTCCTCTTAGCATGAGCAGAGAAAGCAGTAGGTTCATTTCCATTTGAAGGCTTGTCTCTCTCCATCATCCTCGTCTCTTCTTGAGTGCATCTAGCCAATAATTCATCGAAATTAGGAATCCTGTCATTGTTGAGAATGGTTGTGTTAAATACATCCCATGCTCTTGAAAGACCTCCAAGTGCAATGAGAGTGAACTCCATGTCAGCAATAACTTCTCCAATGGATAGAAGGTCATTCTTGATTTGTGTGATCCTCATGAAGTAGGATTGGATAGACTCCCCTTTATTCATCTTGACGTCCTTCTACTTGTTCTTGAGAAAGAGGATTTGATTTGCATTGTTTACTTTGAACATCCCAATTAGCTTATCATACATCTCCTTAGATGTTCCCAAATAAGAAATATAGGCAACCAAATGCTTTTGAATGGAATCTATGATAATTCTTTTAGCTTTGACCTCACCTTTCTTGTACTTCGTCTTTGCAGCAATAGGTGCATTTGAAGGAGGCTCCACCACTCTTCCTTGCACATAGTCCATGGCATCATGCTCTTCCAAAGTTAAATCCAAAGTCATCTTCCATGCATGATAGTCAGATTTGTCCTTGATCTTATCCTCAGATTTGAAGTAAGATGTAGTAGCCATTGAAGCTAGTCCAATAGTCTTGTCTAACAGCTCTCCCTTAGTGATTGTTTTTCTCTCTCTTGCTTGGGCCTTGTCTTCACCTAAGCTATAATACCATGTTAATTTTAGTTAATAATGGTATGTTTTATGCTTAGCACAATTACTTCAATTTCCTTTGGTAGCCCAATGACAGTTTCAATTTAGTTTTCCAATAGCAATAACCATAAATCACATTGACAATAACTGTAAATAGAACATAAAATAAAATGCAGAAAACAAACCAAGACAAGAGGACACTAGATTTGGCAGATGCCAGGGCAAAACCCCAATGTGGTGAAAACCCTTTGATCAATTCTTCTTATTATTATATCAAAATGTTCAACAAAGAGAGTACAAAAGGTCAAAGTTGACTTGCCAAATCCAAGTCAAAACAGCCCTGTAAAATCGGCATTCAACTACAGTCAAATTTAGCCCTAACCAAAAAGTCAAAGATGGTCAACACAGCGGTAAATCTTCTTCTTTGGAGCTCAACCATACCCAATCAAACTCGGCCTGATAAGGTGGTCAAAGTTAGCCCAAAACAGCCCTGAAAACTGTGGTCAAACTTGGTCAACCCTGCAGTCAGCGCTGCGGTCAAAGTGCCCATAAATTTTCGGTTCCTGTGCTAAACTGTACAACCTGCAAAAACCAAAATTTTCCCACAAAAATCGCAGTCAAAGGATGAGTCAAAGTGTTCAGTCAACACTGGTCAAACTCCTGCAACAATCCTGAAATTCGGCCATGCAATTTGCCCAAAAAAATCGTCATTCTGCCACATGTGTGAGAGAGAGAAGATCTGCCCAATAGTTGTACGAACCAATGAGAAGAAGAGAGAGAAGAAATGTCTGTGATGATGATGCCAAAGGAGGTGAGAGGGCACTTGTATTATACAAGTCATTGAGGGTGAAGAGTCACGTCCATTGGGCTTCATGAGCCTACATGATGATGTGGCTAATCTAAACAATTTGCACATGTGTGGGCATAAATTCAAAAACACACTTCTGCTTTTCCAAATTGTATGATCTTTATATCAATTTTGGTCCTCTCGAAAAGAGCAATTTAATGCAATCATCATTTCCATCAAATGGGCTGTCCCAAGGTGGAATTTGGCCTAGTTGACAATTTTAGCAATCCTTATATTTGTCCCTTTTTAACCCAGCACATTCATCATGAACAGCGGAAGTTTTCTTGTCTTAAGATTGTATAAAACCAGGAAAACAATGAAAACTAGATGCTCTGGGCAAACTGGAATAGATCTGGCAACACCAAAAAGAAGAGAAGCAAGATGAATAAGACCAGGGAATGCTTAGAATAAAAATAATGAATTTCCTGAAAGCTACAAGATTCATCTATAGCTCTAGAATACTTCCGAGTCGATTCCGATCTCCTAACTGGGGAGCCAATTCAAAACTCTCTCAGAATTCGTGGGCAAAATACAGTCCGTTTTGATTAACAAGTTTCACAAATCTTGCTGAATTTGTGTTCCCTAATATTCTAATAAGCCAAGTTATTGCCAGATTTTACGTTGAATCCAAGTTGACTCTCCACTATCGGTTTGCCGAATTTTGTCAAGTCCGAGTTCTAAGACTTCGCTCTTGGTCACTGTGATGGACAAGGCCATTCTTGGTAAATAACCGAAAACCCAAAAGAAAAGAGCCCTTCTCAACCCAAGATGAATTCTAACATATCCATACGCCAACGTTTCGCACTTTTTTCTGGGGCGCAGAGCAAAAGAAGGTGCATTATTTGTTCTTTTTCTGTTTTGTTTTTTTGTTTGAATGATGTTTGGAGGTACAGTATCAGTTAATTCTTACAAGTGTAAAAACACCCAATAAGTGACTCTACATGATATGATATAAATTCAAGCCCTGTTCCTAGCCCTAGAAATATAAGATATACATACACCCACAAACAAAAACTGAAGAATTAGAGAATTGTAGATACATGCCTGGGCCTTGTCTGCAAGCTGGACCACCAATCGACCAACAGGGAGGGGCGATTCGTACAAGAACTTATAATGTATGCATTCTGACCTCATGTGAAGAGACAAAACGCGGCCATCTGCAGTGAGACCTGCAATGGCCACCCCTATGTGATCATCCACCTTGAAGATCTTCTTCTGGTAAGAGGAGAACTCAGAGTTGGTCTTCCCCACACTCACCAACACCGCATGTGTTTTGGATACGAGCCCAACTGCAGCACTACCCTGCTTCACTGCCTCCATCGCATACTCCACCTGGAAAAGCCTCCCGGCAGGGCTCCATGTGGTCACATCTGTATCATACTGGTTCCTGAACATCTCTGCTTTGCTTGGATCTCACTCCCTCTCTTTGCTTAGCTCAACTGGTTACAATGTCAAAAGTCTCTGCAAAACCCAAACTGTGAGAAAGAAAATGTAAAAGCAAAAATTAATTTAGATTATTTGAAATCTGCTCGCTTGCTTTCCTTTTCAACCACAGGTTCAAAAGTAACCATGGTAAGATCATATAACTTTTCTCTAAAATAAAAATTCACAAATAATAATATTAGAAACGAAAATTTGCGTAGTTGAAGTGGACTTTTTAATTTTTAACTGCCAAACTGTGAGAAAGAAAAAGTGAAAGTGTAAATTAATTTTATTTTATTTGAAATCTGTTCGCTTTCCTTTCGACTCCGGGTTCAAAAGCAACCGTGGCAAAGGTCAAATAACTTTTTCCAAAATAAAAATTTAACCAATAATGATATTGAAACGAATTTTTGCATTATTCAAGTGGAGTTTTCAATTTTTAACATTCAACGACTTAGATTTAATACAAATTTTGGTAGGAGGTTTGATGTTGAATTTGTCATTAAACTATGCACTTACTCATAAAAAATTGTGTAGGGTTTTGAGATTTAATTTTTTAATATAATAAAAAATATATATGAAATGGTAATGTATTTTTTAAAGTGGTTTCCAAAAATATAATTAATGTTTTAAAGATTTTATTTAGAGATTGGAAAAAATAATTGTTATTTTTTTATCCAAATTTAAATTTTATCGATGATAGATAAGTTTTGTTGAATTTATTTTGGACTAGGTCTTCTAGACCTCAGCAGTACACAAACTCCCCCAGACATCGAGTTAGTGGACATACTGTACCTCCCATTGACCCTTCATAAGGCCAACAAACTTTGTGGAATTTTTTTCAACTCTCTTCAGTCAGTGTCAGATGTTAGGAGAGATGGGTCTGATCCTCTTCGTCAAGGCATTCCATACATTGTATCTTTTATGTTCCTGCATTGTACCTTTTATATTCATGCATTGTATTTTTCATAGCAGACCGTTTGGTTCTCCCACATTTTATGGACATCATTGTACTCAACAGTCCCTTTGAGCTACTTTGTGGTCAATAGTTGGACATAAATACAATTATCTTATCTTATTATCTTATGTTTATTTTTGGTTCTAAGTAATCTATTGAAAAGCAAAACATGTATATAATCCTTATAGATTATGTAAATCTATATTATTCATGACATTCTGAAAACGGAGGAGCGGGAAGAGCGAACGATCGGAGAACAAGGTCGAGGGTGTCTGCGCGCGTCTTTATCCATGGACGGGGATCGAGGAGGGAGCTCCCCTCCCTCCTTCAAAGAGATGGTGGTTAACAAAGGCAAGGCTCCCCCAGAATCAGGCAAAGGCAGCAAGAAGGAAGGAGGAAAAAATAGGGAAGAGGATACAGAAGGTAACAAGAAGAAGGAGAATGAAGGCACAAAAGACAAGGAGGAAAATGACAAAGAACAGGGAACAAAAGACAAAAAACAAAAGGGACCATGCAAACCTAAAGTTGAAATCACGCCCAGAGTGATCTTAAATAATCCAGAGCTACAGGCCCACAGGGAGCACATGCAAACTTACGCTATCATTTGCAAGTTCATGGGACTATGGCCCACCGAAAAGGCTTTACAAACATGGATCAGATACCACTGGAAGCCTAAAGGAAGCATCGATCTTCATCTAGGATCCAAGGGTTTCTTTACTGTGGTGTTTGCAAACATTGACAAAGACAGAGTGTTTGAAGGTGGACCCTACTTCTATGCAGCAGCAGGGCTCTACATGCGGCCGTGGATGATGAATTTCGTGTCGGAGTGGGAAACCTTCACCTCAGTCCCGGTTTGGGTAAGACTCTATTCGCTTCCTCTGGATTACTAGAAAATATAATCACTAACAGCGATAGGCAATAAACTAGGGAGGTATGTTAAAATTTCTGAAGCTACAAGAAGGGGTAAATACACCTCCTTTGCCAGGATCTGCGTAGAGATGGACCTATCTGGAGCACTTCCAGACGAGGTCATACTGGAGGTTCATGATGAGGAATGGACACAGACTGTCGACTACGAACATATTCCTTTTAGATGCTGAAAATGTCATGAACACGGACACCTTCTTAGAGACTGCCCTCTCAGCAAGGTAGAGAACAAAAGCAAACCTAACACAATGAAAGAAATAGATGGATTTCACAAGGTAGCTCACAAAGGAAAAAATGGAAAAAAAGGGCCAAATCAACACCCAAGAGAGGACCAAAGAGGGAGGCTAAATCAGTTCCATGTTCTTGAAGAGGAGGAAGATACAGCAGGTGAAAATCAAGTAATGAAGGAGGGAAATGATAAGCAAGAAAAGGAAGAAGAACAGAATCAAGAACAGGTAAAAGAAAAATAGAAAGGGATAATGATGAGTGAATCAGAGATGGATATGGATCAGGAAATGACTCAGAGCGAGATGGAACTGGAAGACAATGAGTTACAAGAGATTCTTGATGGAGAAAACCTAGATATAGAAGGGTTCTTGAGTAAGGGAACAATGGGTGGGGTAGAATCTCTACCACGAGAAGAATGCAATCGAATAAAGCAGTTATTCTTATGGAAAACTCGAGCAAAGAGCTTGGTAGAAAATAATAGCGTTGAAAGACCGGGAAACCATGGAAGAAAAGCAGCAAAATCCACCCCAGCATTAGCTCCAAGAAACCCAAGAAAAAAAGGGCAGAAAAAAGCAGAATGAGCTTCTAATGGAATATGGAAAACTCATGATAGACTCAGGTAAGATGAAAGATCTAACCAGTTACTCCTTTACCAATCAGTAATTATGAAGTTTACAACTTGGAATGTAAGAAGTCTACGAAGCAAAAGGAAACAGAGAATGTTGAATAGTAGGATGAAACAGGTAACTCCAAATATAATTTTTGTCCAAGAAACAAAATGCTCTGTGCAAATGATAAGACAAATCCACAGTAGGTGGCTCAGCAGATATGAGTTTATAGAAATAAAAGCAGAAAATACAGCAGGGGGTATCCTCATCCTCTGGAACCCCCACAAAATAGGTATTATTGATGCGGAGGCATCAAGAAATTATTTATCAGTTGTTATACAGCCTGTAGGAGACAGGGTCACATATCTTGTAACGAATGTTTATGGCCCTCAAAGGCTAGATGACAAAATCAAGTTTATTGATTCCTTAGTGGACCTTCGGAGCAGATTCGCAGGGATACCGTGGATTATAGGAGGAGATTTCAACATGATCAGATCTCTCTCGGAGAAAAAAGGAGGGACAAGAGCACTATACAAAGATTCCATAGCTTTCCATTGTTTTTCAAAAAACATGAAGCTGATAGACATTGAGACAAACAATGGTCTGTGCACATGGAACAACAAAAGAGGAGGGGATTCCCAAGTAGCTTCCAAGCTAGACAGATTCATGATCTCTGAAGATCTCTTGCTTCTAGAGAAGGAAATAATAGTGGATATTCTTCCTTTTGGAGGATCAGATCACTGGCCTATTCAAATGGAGATCAAGGGCATTGGCATCCCAAGAAACAAATCGTTCAGGTTTGAAAATATTTGGCTTTCACACCCGATTTCATCAGCAATATTGGAAAATGGTGGGCTGAAGACCTGTTGATTCAGAGGATCCATGAGTGGAGACATCCACTCATGCAGAGTCTTCCAGAGATGGGCAGAAACGCTCAAGGGAAGCTGACAGATTGTTGATGGATGCGAGAGAGAATGTGGGATATCCATCTTCTCAGCATAGACAGAGGAGGTCTCCTGAGTGGTACACTGGTTACATGGCCCTGGTTGGGGAATGTATAGAGACCGAACTATCTTCCTTTGAGGAAGTAGTGCAACAGCTAGTCTGGGTTGATGCTATGGTGGAGGAGTATGACTCCGTAGTTTGGAATAGTGTTTGGGGTGTTGTTCCAAGATCGGAGAACATGTCAATGGTGAGTTCCTGTTGGCTTTACAAGGTAAAGCAAGTAGCTAATGGTAGTGTGGAGAAACATAAGGCAAGGTTTGTTGCCCATGGTTTCTCACGGGTCGAGGGGATCGACTATGATGAGACTTTTTCTCCTATAGCAAGGTACTCATCTATCAGATCAATGTTGGCACTATCAGCATAGATGGGTTGGAAGATCCATCAGATGGATGTGAAGACTGCGTTCCTCAATGGCAAGATTGAGGAAGAGGTGAACATAGAGCAACCGGAAGGATTTGAGACCTTCGATCGTGAGTCGCATGTGTGCTGACTCAAGAGAGCTTTGTACGGGCTGAAGCAAGCACCTCGTGCTTGGTACACCAAGATCGACAGCAATTTCACTGGGTTGGGCTTCACAAACAGTGAAGTGGATGTGAACCTATACCACATCATGGTAGAAGGTAAGCCATTGATCATTGTTCTTTATGTTGATGATCTGATATTGACAGGTGATGATCAGTTGATCAAGTCTTGCAAGGAGGACCTTGCAAGAGAGTTCGAGATGAAAGACATGGGTCTCATGCACTACTTTTTAGGCATGGAAGTGTGGCAGAAGGATGGGGAAGTATTTGTGTCTCAAGGCAAGTATGCCGATGAGATACTCAGGAGATTCCACATGGAGAAGTGCAAGCCCATGCAGACTCCTCTAGCTGTTAATTGGAGGAAGGAGGATGCTACTTCAAGTGAGGTAGTAGTTGCTATTGTGTATCGACAGCTTGTGATTTCATTGATGTATTTAGTGAACACACGACCAGATTTGTGCTTTGCGATGAAACAACTGAGTCAAGCTATGGTTCATCCTACCAAGTTGTTTTGGAAGGCAGCGAAGCATGTGATGAGATACCTCAGAGGCACATCTCATTATGGATTATGGTACAGACGGACAGAGGGAGTGAAGCTTTAGGGCTTCACAGATGCAGATTGGGCAAGGAGTCCATCATATCGGAAGAGCACTTCAGGAGGAATTTTCAACCTTGGTTCAGCTGCAGTTTCTTGGTACAGCAGGAAACAGAGGTCAATTGCACTTAGCTCAGCAAAGGTTGAATACATGGCTGCCAGTCAGGCAACATGTGTGGCAATTTAGATGTGGAAAATTCTAGTTGGATTGTTTGATCAAAGGATGGATCCAACTATGATCTATTGTGATAATCAGAGTTGTATCAAAATCTTTGAGAATCCAGTATTTCATGACAAGTCCAAGCACATCGATATCCGATATCATCATCTTAGAGACTGTGTGGTGAAGAGGATCATGTTGTTGCAGTATGTTTCAACCGAGGAGCAGGATGCAGACATTTTGACTAAGGCATTGTCAAAATGCAAATTCGAGTTCCACAGAGACAGGATCGGGGTGACAGATAATCCCTTTCTTGTTGAGAGGGAGTGTTGAAAATAGCAACAAGAAATGCTAAATGTAGAAGTGCTATAAATAGCATTTCGGGATACATTCCAATTTTAGTTAATCCCTGAACTAAAATTGAGAATTAAAATTTGAATTTGATCTTAGCAGCTGTTTGTAAAATAATTAATTATTTCATCTTGAGTTAATTAGTTAGAGAAAATCAAACATGAAGTCTATGTGAAGACATGTAACAGTTATCCCTTTGATTGAGGAAGTTATCCCTTAATTAAGGAGATTAGGATGCATTGTACTTTGAGTTGTAATTAGTTAGCTCAGTTAACTGAGTTAAGTCCAGTTAGATTAGTTCCAAGAGTTTGTGGAACTGATTGTGAGTTCAGTTAGTTAATGCATGCATGCATGCAACTAGTGTACTTTAGATAACTGAATATTCTCTCATAAATAACTCATGCATGTGAGTTCAGACAGAGACCCGGTTGAGATCAAAGGATGGGACTGTGTACTATCAGTTGCAGGAATATTCCCATGAGGATATCTCTTGCATGCAGAAGGAATTCTTTCCTTGAGGATTGCGCAATTATTTTTGAGTTTGGTGAGCAATGCATGAGGTAATTACACACAGGTGGCAGCTTGAGGACCCATGAGAAATTGCGCAAGGAAATAGGAGGCTTGGAGGGCAGTGGAAAGACAGATGTGTTGTCTATTCTGTCTATGAGCAAAACTGAGGGAATGTACTGAGAGTTGGATAGCATGTGAGCTAAATCTTTGTGTAATCCGGAGATATTTCGACTTGTATGATAATAAAGAGATCGTGGTTTTTAACTGAGGCTTTCCCCAGAGTATTCTTCTGTCTTCATGTGTGATTGTTTCTTCTTCATCTGTTATATGTGTTCAATTTGATCTTGCTCAAAATCGATTAAGTTTCGCAAGTTAGTTTGTAGAAGTAGATAAAGTATTTTGCTTTAGTATATTGCATTATCAGGGGATCTATAGTGAGAATTTCTACAAAAATAATACCTTAGTTGAACAAGGCTAAGAGGTTCTCTTGGGTGTTTCTTTCTACCTTTTCTGACCTAAGGGACTACCTATGAAAAGGGACATCTGGAGTTTTCTTTTTTTGCCTCTTTTTCAAACTCTCTAAACATGAAAAAGATGTCGAGTTTTACCTTCGTTGGACTCATTAAAACATCAAACAACAATGGACTCGTCGATCATGATGGGGCCAAACCACTCCTTCTCAGGGTTCATTAAATATACTCAGAGGGATTCATTCGAAGGATGAACTTACAAATCAAGCATATGTTATCCTCCTCAAGCTTGTTAAAAAATAAAGAGGTACTGACCAATATGGTTGGGGAAATTGGGAAAACAAGGGATTCCATTTTTCTAATGGTAGTGAGTCACTCTTGAATACGACACTCTTCCACTTCATCTCTGTGGTTGTTGGGATGGGTAATCAACTTGTCTTTTGGTTATCATACCATTTTCAGAGCCTCCATTTCGATTTTAGGTCAATGTTGCCAACTCCATTCAGTGTTACCGGTGTGTTCAAGAGAAGTCATTCAGTTGATCTCTACTACAATACTCTTAAGCCTTCATTTCATTTTTTTCCTTTCATGAACCAGTTCCATGTCAACATCATTTTGATCGTAGATTTGAGGCTTCTGCGATCTGCATTTTGTGTGGTAATATCTTCCAGATTCATTGCATCTATGTTTTTTGTAATCGACGTTTCGAACCAACCTCCGTGGTTCATCATCAAGAAAAGATGAGTGAATAAGTCAGAGATTAATGGGGTAATAAATAGAGGAGAGGGTTGGGATGGGAATGCATGGAGCCGACAAGTTTGATAAAGCCATGAAACAGATTTTTAATTTATTGATTTTATTAATGTTTATTAAATTTTATTAATGATAATTAAATCTTGATAATTATATTTATGGTTATTGATGAAATTGAATGCTATGACTTAGTATTATTAATGATTATTAATCTAGTAACAATTTTCTGCAAAAAATAATTAGTTTTTGTTAATCAAAAGATTTTTATGATTAATTTTTAGTATTGACCCTAATGTTTAAATTTTGTATGATTAAAATATTATAATTATAATTAATGCTTAATATTTATATGCGCTGTTAATTGCATATTTATTAATATTATTATGATAATGAATTATTTTGGTTTAATGTTCTTAAATTTATGGAAAAATATAATATTCTAATTGTTAGTTATTAAAATATTTTATTAGTGATGTTGTTTTATTAAGATATTTTGTGAATTATGTTCATAAGTCTTTGATGTTTTTAGATTACTAATATATTTTATTATTAATTTTTATGAATTGATATATAAAGTTTTTTGGTTTTTAATTAGGACTCAGTTAACTAAGGTCTAATTATAATTAAAATGATTTTAATTTTAATATAAATTTAAAGATTGAAAGAGTAAATAGGTACATTCTTGATTATTGTTATTAATTCAAATATTATTTTAATAGATTTTAGGGTTTGGTAAACCATAAGGAGGACCAAGGGATAAAGGGGCAGGGAGCATCTAGGAGAAGGTAGAATCCCTAGTTAGAGTGGGAATCCAATTATCGCTTATTTTCCAACCATCATCGTGGTTGAGGTTGTTAGGGTGTTTTCCTATTTCGATGGCTTCTCTAAATTTTCTATGGTGATAATGATCAATCCTGGCCACAACACAAGAGTTTTCGATGCAAATGTGATGATTGGTTTTGCTAGAGTGCTCGGCCAAGGCTGAGGTTTTGGAATGGTTATGTTTAATGTCCGCAGCATGTTCTTGAATCCTAGTTAATATAGATCGACTAGTCTCCCCAATGTAGGCTTTGCCACAAGAACAAGGAACCAAATAAACCCCTTTGTGGTGTTTCAGATCAATAGGATCTTTTACCGATTTTAGACATTTGCTAATGGTATTCATGGGTTTGAAGGTGGTATTTATATTATTCTTTTTTAAAATGTAAGAAATCTTATCAGTGGTGCCTAGTATGTAGGGAAGGTGTACCTTACCAGCACAATCATCCATAGGTTGTTTGTTTATAGGATTCTCTGCTTTCTTGAAAGCTTTGATACCTTGGTGTCTCCTATATCCATTCTTTTTAAAAACATCCAAGAGGTGGTTCTTCTCTTGATCCAAATGATTGTGATCTGAAATACACACAACCTTGGTTGCCAGAGTGTTAAGCACCCCAAGTTTTTGAGCAGGATGATGGTGAGAGTTGGCCTGAAAGTAATGTTGTGTGGGTTTTCTTACGATAGACCTGGTGAGATATTGGGCCATCTGGGTTTCTCTTGATTAGGATGTCAAGAAAGGGAAGTCTTCCATTCTCTTCAACTTCCATTGTAAACTTGATAGAAGTTGATTGACTGTTAAGGTGTTCTAGGAAAATGTCTAATTTTTCTTTTCCATGAGGCCAAATGACATAAGTGTCATCGACAAATCTTTTCCAAAGCTTAGGTTTTAAAGGGGAAGACTCGATAGCTTTAGCTTCAAAATGTTCCATGAACAAATTGGCAATGATGGGAGACAGAGGTGATCCCATGGCCACACCGCAAGTTTGCTCATATATGTCATCTTTAAAGCTGAAAAAGGTAGATTTCAGACAGACTTCTACTAATTTAGTTGTGTCAGGATCAATGATTTTGTGGACTACTTCCATGGCTTCATCTATGGGAATATTGGTATAGAGAGCTTTTACATCAAAACTCACCAAGATGTCATTTTGGTATAGTTTTATCTGTTTGATCTCATTGATGAAGTGATTGGAATCTTTGACAAAGGAGCTAGTGTTCCCCACCATAGGCTTAAGTTTTTTAGCAAGATATTTCGCTAGATGGTAAGTGGGGCCTCCAATAGTATTGACAATGGGTCTAATGGGGATGCCTTCTTTGTGAATTTTAGGGGCTCCATAAATCCTAGGGGTGTAGGGATTGGTTTCAATAAGATTCTTGATGTTGTGTTCATTGCTTAATTTTATCAAGTTATTAACATTCTTGGAGATCTTTTTTATGGGGTTCTTTTTTAATTTAATGTAACAACCACTATTGGCTAGGTGGTCTAGCATCTTCTCATTGTAGTCTTCTGTGTTCATTATAACATTCACACCACCTTTGTCAGCTTTCAAGACCACAATATTAGGGTTTTGGTTTAAGGTCTTGAGAGCAAGGTATTCTTGTTTGGAAATGTTGCTTCTGGGTGGTTTAGCCTTTCTGAGGATGATGGAAAAATCTTGTCTAATAATCTCCTTAATGTTGTCTGGTAAATCCTTAATCCCGTATTCAATGTCTTAATCATCATACCTGTTTCATGTCATTGATGGCGGATACATCAAGGTCATCCTAAGACGGGTAGCTTCCTGTCGACATCAGTGCATCATACAGGAAGTTGACTTAGGAACACCCCTTGGTACCTTGATGCTTGCATACATCAATGTCAAGTTTACTTGCTCTCGACGACATGTTTACATCAATGGCCTTTAACCGAAAGGTTCAGTATGGTGTTCGACATCAACTCATTTACTCGCACTATACAGATTGTACTATAGTACCATGAGAGCCATTAACATCATTGGTGGTTTCTCTCGCATCTGTTAATGACTTACATCATTGGTTGGTAATCACATGGTGTCTACCATGTTCGACTCCAATTGATTGATTCACATGGTTAGATTTGTACATTGGTTGGTCATGTGAACGAGATAGAAGACCCCATATCTAGTTTTATCCATCCGGGTTGTAATTTCAATAGTTATACAAAAATCATAATGTATGATGGTTGTGACCATATATACAGTCATCCAGTTATGGGTCCACCAATTGCATCTGTGGATGCGTCTTTTGATCATTATACATGTTATGTTAGCTTATGAGCTGAATACGGGTATGCCTCCCTTAACAAACAAATATGTCATATTGTAAATATTGGGCCTTAGTTTTGGTCATATTTTTGCTCAAAGAAACTTACTTATCCATCTATTTTTCATCCATTTTCCCTTCATTTATCCCATTTTGATGTATATTTGATATCCATTCAGGTATTTAATTTTAATTTTTCAATTTCTAAAGTTTTTATGAAAATTTGGTTTTTAGTGCAAAATTGGCAGATTCAGAAATTCTCGTAATAGCTCTATGGTTGATATGGTTGCAGGACACTTGGGCACGAATGGAATGCATGGATGGACAGATTGGGAACTAGGACTAAGCCAACAATGCTTAGTTCGAACAGAACAAGCTTTATTAGGCCCATTTGGTGCTAGTCAACCATGACTAGTCATGCAGGAATCCCATAGAAATAGGGCAGTTTTGAGATTTCATAGGAATGGTCATCTTTCTTGGGATGGGGGTAATGAATTCGACTTAGATAGGTGGATGAGAGTAGATGGGTTTGTTTGAGTGAATATAGATCAGTTTGTTCATGAGACTTCTTATTTAAAGCCAAAACTTTGATGGCTTATGTATTGATTTTGTGATATACTTTTATGCTGTGACATCTTTGGATTGAGGAGTTAATTTGAAGACTTGTGTTATTATTATTTTGTTGTTCAATGCTATGGATGTGTGACTGAATTTAAGCTTCTGATATCACCTCTCAAAGTGTGCAAGGCAAGGGTGGAGGGCCCCCATTCCAAGCTAAGTACACTTCCTTGTTAACTAGTTTCATTTCCTTGTAATCTGGTTGATTGTAGCACTAGTTTTTCAAAGCTTTATTTCAGTTTGCTTTATGGTTTATGCATAGTGATTGATTTCATTAGTTAATAGCTTATTCATCACTTTATTGAGTTGGAAAAACAGGTGTTCAAGTTGGGCATCCCTTTTGCTAAAATGATGAATCAAAACTAGTTTCTCTTGTTTGCATGCAA
Organism: Pinus tabuliformis; assembly: GCA_031772625.1. Classification (NCBI taxonomy): domain Eukaryota; kingdom Viridiplantae; phylum Streptophyta; class Pinopsida; order Pinales; family Pinaceae; genus Pinus; species Pinus tabuliformis. The sequence goes on from CM062817.1 coordinate 1,808,610,679, forward strand.
GTAGTTTTTTTCATTGAGATTTGGATATTGAGATGAATGAATTATGATGGAATATCTTATGTGTCTCTTAAGTTAAGAGCTTCTTTCATTAATAATTTATCCATCTTAAGCTTTTGGTTTCAATCTCTGATTCATTAAGTGATAATTGAGGTGAAGGTGGACTTCTTGAGGTCAAGAACCCTTTCAATATTTTTCTCTTTTTAAGCTGATTGAATTAGAGTTATAGAATGTATTACTTTTAGCTTTTGAATAACTTATCTTTCAAGGTTTGATTATATCTGATCTTCACATATAGTGAACTTGCCTCAAAGCATAAACAACCCGGATTGATAAGAAATAATTGTGTTAATTTAGGTCCACAAATTAGCTCAACATTTTGGCGCCGTTGCCGGGGAGGCAAATATCGGCATAGTCAATAGAAAGATAAATTTCAAAACCACAAAAACATTAGTTACATTCCATTTTAGTTATGTTTCTTTATGCCTAGATATAGAGATCCTCAAGGTAGATTTATCAAAAACCCCCCACAAGTAGAAATAGGATCATCACACACCCCAGTTACTGGTAATCCAATAATTGAGGAGTTGGTAGAAAAACAAAGAACTGGCCAAAGATTAACCTTGATTGAAAGGCAAACTTTGTTAGCTTGGGAAGCAAAACAAAAACAATTCTCCACTTCCGGAAAACAAAAAGAAATTATTAAAGGAAAGCAACCTGTCTTTCCATCCATAAATCCTCCTATCTTCCAACAACTTGAAATTCCACTTGAAATTGAAATAAATCAAGCAATGGCAGAAGAGGGACATGGATCCGTTATTCTCACTCCTGAACAACAAAGGGTTGAATATGAAAGACAACAAAGAGAATGGAGAAGAAAGAGAGAAGAAGAGGCAAAACAAGAAAATGATAGGAAGCTAGAAAACGACCGGAAAAGACAAGAAGATGGAATTGATCAAGAAACTACTTTTGGTTTTCCAATAGTAGATACAAGTGCAATATTGGGAGAAGAAGTAAAAATGAAAAATATTCCACCTTTTGTATTGCCAAACTTTTATGGAATGTCTACAGAAGATCCTGATGCATTTATGTTTGAATTTGATATTCTATGTAGAACATATGGATATATTGATGACGTTCATAAACTTCGTCTTTTCCCTGCAACATTAAAAGCAGCAGCTTTGAAATGGTTTATGGGTTTAGGAGAACAAACAACAGCCTCTTGGGATGATATGCGATCTGTCTTCCTTAAGAAATATCAAGCTTATTTTAGATCTAGAGATTCAAAGGAAGATGTTTTCAGAATGACACAACAAGAAGATGAAAGTTTAGAAGAATATTTGGAAAGATTTGCATATAATCTACAGAAATCTAAACAACATTCTCTAAGTTCTGGGATGGGTGACCTCCTGGGAAGTCCTGGTTACCGGGTGCAAGCCCCGGAAGTGATGATTGATGCTATGTGATTCATTTCACTGGTTTCAATCTCACTTCTTCACCCCTGTGAGCATCACCCGATGCAATGAGTGCTAAGTGAACTATTCAAAAATCATGAGAAATTAGTCAGTTACGACTACCTCTCATGGAAATGGTCATACATGAATGACTTACTTAACGCAGTTGAATCCCAAAATGAAATCTAATATAATGCACTGCGTAAACCCCCATACTTAAAATTCAAAAAGAGTCAAGGGATCTCTACTTGAATGGTTCATGAGACACAATACTTGCTAAGGTTTTGCAAATGGGGTAGCAAGCTAAGTGGGCTTGATTGTGGGGAAAACTCCACAGTTAAGCGCGTTTGAGCCAGAGGAGTTATGGGATGGGTGACCTCCTGGGAAGTCCTGGTTACCGGGTGCAAGCCCCGGAATTGATGATTGATGCTATGTGATTCATTTCACTGGTTTCAATCCCACTTCTTCACCCCTGTGAGCATCACCCGATGCAATGAGTGCTAAGTGAACTATTCAAAAATCATGAGAAATTAGTCAGTTACGACTACCTCTCATGGAAATGGTCATACATGAATGACTTACTCAACGCAGTTGAATCCCAAAATGAAATCTAATATAATGCACTGCGTAAACCCCCATACTTAAAATTCAAAAAGAGTCAAGGGATCTCTACTTGAATGGTTCATGAGGCACAATACTTGCTAAGGTTTTGCAAATGGGGTAGCAAGCTAAGTGGGCTTGATTGTGGGGAAAACTCCACAGTTAAGCGCGCTTGAGCCAGAGGAGTTCTGGGATGGGTGACCTCCTGGGAAGTCCTGGTTACCGGGTGCAAGCCCCGGAAGTGATGATTGATGCTATGTGATTCATTTCACTGGTTTCAATCCCACTTCTTCACCCCTGTGAGCATCACCCGATGCAATGAGTGCTAAGTGAACTATTCAAAAATCATGAGAAATTAGTCAGTTACGACTACCTCTCATGGAAATGGTCATACATGAATGACTTACTCAACGCAGTTGAATCCCAAAATGAAATCTAATATAATGCACTGCGTAAACCCCCATACTTAAAATTCAAAAAGAGTCAAGGGATCTCTACTTGAATGGTTCATGAGGCACAATACTTGCTAAGGTTTTGCAAATGGGGTAGCAAGCTAAGTGGGCTTGATTGTGGGGAAAACTCCACAGTTAAGCGCGCTTGAGCCAGAGGAGTTCTGGGATGGGTGACCTCCTGGGAAGTCCTGGTTACCGGGTGCAAGCCCCGGAAGTGATGATTGATGCTATGTGATTCATTTCACTGGTTTCAATCCCACTTCTTCACCCCTGTGAGCATCACCCGATGCAATGAGTGCTAAGTGAACTATTCAAAAATCATGAGAAATTAGTCAGTTACGACTACCTCTCATGGAAATGGTCATACATGAATGACTTACTCAATGCAGTTGAATCCCAAAATGAAATCTAATATAATGCACTGCGTAAACCCCCATACTTAAAATTCAAAAAGAGTCAAGGGATCTCTACTTGAATGGTTCATGAGGCACAATACTTGCTAAGGTTTTGCAAATGGGGTAGCAAGCTAAGTGGGCTTGATTGTGGGGAAAACTCCACAGTTAAGCGCGCTTGAGCCAGAGGAGTTCTGGGATGGGTGACCTCCTGGGAAGTCCTGGTTACCGGGTGCAAGCCCCGGAAGTGATGATTGATGCTATGTGATTCATTTCACTGGTTTCAATCCCACTTCTTCACCCCTGTGAGCATCACCCGATGCAATGAGTGCTAAGTGAACTATTCAAAAATCATGAGAAATTAGTCAGTTACGACTACCTCTCATGGAAATGGTCATACATGAATGACTTACTCAACGCAGTTGAATCCCAAAATGAAATCTAATATAATGCACTGCGTAAACCCCCATACTTAAAATTCAAAAAGAGTCAAGGGATCTCTACTTGAATGGTTCATGAGGCACAATACTTGCTAAGGTTTTGCAAATGGGGTAGCAAGCTAAGTGGGCTTGATTGTGGGGAAAACTCCACAGTTAAGCGCGCTTGAGCCAGAGGAGTTCTGGGATGGGTGACCTCCTTGGAGGTCCTGGTTACCGGGTGCAAGCCCCGGAAGTGATGATTGATGCTATGTGATTCATTTCACTGGTTTCAATCCCACTTCTTCACCCCTGTGAGCATCACCCGATGCAATGAGTGCTAAGTGAACTATTCAAAAATCATGAGAAATTAGTCAGTTACGACTACCTCTCATGGAAATGGTCATACATGAATGACTTACTTAACGCAGTTGAATCCCAAAATGAAATCTAATATAATGCACTGCGTAAACCCCCATACTTAAAATTAAAAAAGAGTCAAGGGATCTCTACTTGAATGGTTCATGAGGCACAATACTTGCTAAGGTTTTGCAAATGGGGTAGCAAGCTAAGTGGGCTTGCTTGTGGGGAAAACTCCACAGTTAAGCGCGCTTGAGCCAGAGGAGTTCTGGGATGGGTGACCTCCTGGGAAGTCCTGGTTACCGGGTGCAAGCCCCGGAAGTGATGATTGATGCTATGTGATTCATTTCACTGGTTTCAATCCCACTTCTTCACCTCTGTGAGCATCACCCGATGCAATGAGTGCTAAGTGAACTATTCAAAAATCATGAGAAATTAGTCAGTTACGACTACCTCTCATGGAAATGGTCATACATGAATGACTTACTTAACGCAGTTGAATCCCAAAATGAAATCTAACATTCTCTAAATCAAGAAACCGTTGACACGATCTTTCTCAAAGGTGTAAGGGATGAATACCTTGACATTTTGAATGTTATGGGTAAAGGAGACATTTCAAACCTACCATTCGATGAAATTGTTGAGTTATGTCAAAAATATTCTAGAGGAAGATCAAAAACCGGAAGAAGGGAAGTAAGTTCAAAAGCAGCAAAGTCAGCTGCAGGAGGGATAACAAGAGCTGAAATAGGAAGTTTATTGGAAAATTTCAAAACAGATCTCTTGAGTACATTAGGGACACAGGTAGATGTGCTAAAGGCAAACAAGAAGAAAGAAGAACAAGAACAAGCTCTAGCAATCTTTTGTTCCAAATGTAAAAAGAAACATCCTTTGAGAGAATGTCCTTTGGATAGTATTCAGGTTTGTGGTCTCTGTACAGGAAATCATTCCACAGAGAATTGTGTAAAATTGAAATAATTACAAATGAAATCAATGGAAGAAGTGCCAGGGATAGAAGGTCTCTATTATGTAGCACCATGAAGACCATGGAAACCTAGGATGCCTCAACCAAATCAACAACAATTCCCTCCACAAAATTATCCCTATCCACCTCACAATCCTTGGACCCCTCCAATGCCATGGCAAGCTTGGCCTCCACAACAATATTCACAACAACCTGCACAATGTTGGAGAGGATATGGTTATGGAAACCAGCTACCTCAACAGTATCAACAACAATACCAGCAACAATACCAACAACCATTTGCATATCCACAATATCCACAATCCATACCCTTTCAACAACAACATTCTGCATATCCACAATCCATCCCATTTCCACAGCAGAATCCACCATCGTTGTTGACCCAGCCACAACTGTTACAACTACCCACAAATCAACCCAGACCAACTCAACTACCAGCCCAACCAATGGCCAATCCAAATAATAAGGTGGACAAATCTGCATACACTATGGATGAAGCAGCATGTTTTCCTACATATTCGATTCTTCCTTTTAAATGATGTCCATCTAAGGTCTGGAAAAGTGCTTAAAAAGGATTCTCCTCCAATCATAGAAGAACCAACTGAACAAGGAGAATCACCTGAAACATCACAAACTGAGATACAAAATCAGAAATGAACAAATATTACAACACAAACACCACCTTATCCTGAAAGGTTAGTGGAACAACAAAACAAAACAATCCTTCCTGAATTTGATATCTTAGACGAGTTAAAAAATGCTTATGTAAAAATTCCTTTTTTGAAGGCAATTAAAGAAATAACAATATATGCTAAAACAATAAAGGAATTGTGCATTCGGAAATCAAAGAAAAAGAAAAAAGATCCTACTACAATCCAAGTCATTGGTAAATTAGCAAGCCTCATGTCTACACAAACTATAGTAGAAAAATATATTGATCCTGGTATCCCAATGGTTACTATATCAATGAATAATTTCTCAGTACCAAATACATTAATAGACTTGGGAGCAGCTATAAACGTAATGACAATGGAGACAATGAAAACTTTGCATTTAAACAACATTAGATCAACTTCTACAATCTTGGAACTAGCAGATAGATCTAAAGTTGTTCCTGAAGGAATATTAGAAGATATCATAGTCTCCTTGGATTCATGGGAGTATCCTGTTGACTTCCTGATCTTGCAACCAAAGACAAACTTGGGAGGACATCCTCTAATCTTAGGCAGACCATGGTTAGCTACCGCTGATGCCTTCATAGGATGCAGATCTGGAAGCATGATTATTTCACATGGAGATGAAAGGAAACATATCACTCTTTATTCACCTGCACAATCAACTTCTTTAGAATCAGTACTTGAAACTCAAGAAAAACAGCAAACAAAATCAGTTTTAAGTATAAATCAATTCTTTGATTTTAGAGAAGAAGAAGGGAATGAAGACTTAATGGATCTTTTCATTTCAGAACCAAGTATTTCATAGCAACTTAGGAAAGCTCAATATGAAGCTGCAAGTAACCTTTTGAATCAATGCTTTCAAGAAACATGTACAATTCAAACCTTGCAGAAATCTTTTATAGACATCTTTCCTGTAAACACAATCTCCAAGCCAACGATCAAAACAATTGAGGTTCATCCTGGAAAACATCTAAACATTGGAAATGAATTGCAATCAGCACAAGAGCAAGAGGTAATTGCATTATTACAGAAATATTCAAAAGCTTTTGCCTGGGATTATACTGATATGCAAGGAATCCATCCTAGCACATGTATCCACCACATCTATACAGATGATCAACTTAAACCTGTAAGACAACCTCAAAGACGAATGAATCCCATGATGAAGGAAATAGTGAAAGAAGAACTGCAAAAATTGTTAAAAGTTGGATTCATCTATCCTATTTCAGATAGTCAATGGGTTTCTCCACTGGTTATTGTACCAAAGAAAAATGGAAAGTGGAGGGTATGTGTGGACTATCGGGAATTAAACAAAGCTACACTAAAATATCATTTTCCTCTACCATTCATTGACCAAGTGTTAGACTCATTAGCTGGGAAGAAATTTTTCTCCTTCTTAGATGGGTTTAGCGGATACAACCAGATAAGAATAGCAAAAGAAGACCAAGACAAGACAACATTTACTTGCCCATGGGGAACCTATGCATATAATGTTTTGCCATTTGGTCTATGCAATGCACCTGCAACTTTCCAACGAGCAGTACTTGCAATATTTGCTGATCTAATTCATGAATGTGTAGAGGTCTATATGGATGACTTCACAGTTTACGAAAACACATACAATGATTGCTTAAACAACCTTGAGAAAGTTTTGAAACGATGCATTGAAACAAATTTGTCATTAAGCAATGAGAAATGCTATATGATGTTGACAGAAGGAATAGTTCTGGGACACCACATTTCTGCTTCAGGAATAAAGGTGGATCCAGCAAAAATCCAAGTCCTAGTGAACTTAATGCCTCCTACAACACAGAAAGAGGTAAGAAGTTTCTTAGGCTATGCAGGCTATTATAGACGATTCATTGAAAACTTTAGTAAAATAGCCCAACCTCTGTTCAAACTATTAGCAAAAGATATTGAATTTCACTGGACAAATGATTGTCAAAATGCATTTCAAATTCTGAAAGAGAAATTGTCAGTTGCCCCCATTCTTCGTGGGCCAAACTGGTCTTTACCATTTCATATATCAACTGATGCATCCGATACCGCGATAGGTGCCTCTCTTGGACAGAAAGAGAACTTGTTCACTTATGCAATATACTTTATAAGCAAAAATCTAACACCTGCAGAAATGAACTACACAGTCACAGAAAAAGAAATGTTAGCCGTTATACATGCAGTAAATAAATTCCGGCACTATATAACATGATATCAAGTTTTCATTCATACTGATCATTCAGCAATCAAATACTTGATGAATAAACCCATCACCAATGGACGAATAACAAGATGGTTACTGTTATTGCAAGAATTTAATATCACAATACAAGATCGGCCAGGCAAAGAAAATCAAGTGGCTGACTTTCTGTCCCGCATACACTCACCCCACGATCCAAATCCAGTTGCAGATAACTTTCCAGATGAACATCTGTTTGCCATCACAGTCAAAACACCATGGTTTGCAGATATTGCAAACTATTTATCTTCTGGAAGGTTTCCAGCTCAATTCACTAAAAAGCAAAAATACAAAATTGTTAGAGCAAGCTCTAGATATACATGGGTCAATGGTGATTTATTTTATACTGGTTCAGACTTGATAATTAGAAAATGTGTACGGGAAGACGAAATATTAGACATTTTAAGAGCATGTCACGATGAACCATGTGGTGGCCATTTTGCAAATAAACGAATAGCATATAAGGTGCTGCAACTGGGCTATTACTAGCCATCCATCTTCAGAGATTCTAAGAAATATGTCAAGCAATGTGACAACTGCTAGAGAATAGGACGACCAATAACATCGGATGAAATGCCACTGAAGCCACAGGTTCTCATAGAACCATTTGAGCAATGGGCACTTGACTTTGCTGGACCTATCAATCCACCATCAAATGGGAAGAGGTACATCTTAGTATGTACAGACTATGTAACCAAATGGGCAGAAGCAAAAGCAGTAAACAGAGCAACAGAAGATGCAGTGGTCACCTTTCTTTTTGAAGAAATCTTTGTCAGATATGGAGTACCTAGACAAATTTTAACAGATCAGGGTACACAGTTTACATCAAAGCTGGTACGAGATCTAACGGAGAAATACAAGATCAAACATAGGAAATCTACACCATATCATCCACAAGCAAATGGGCAAGTCGAATCAACAAATAAAGTCCTCGAAAATATTATGACAAAAACTGTACAGATGAACAGAAAAGACTGGTCTGAAAAATTAAAAGATGCACTCTGGGCCTACAGGATAACTTGGAAAACTACAACTGGTTTCAGTCCATACCAGTTAGTATATGGGAAGGAGGCCCTACTGCCTATAGAGTTTCATATACATACATTTTGACTAGCAGCTGAACTAGGACTCGACTTGACAGAAGCACAACAACAGCGGATCATGGAACTGAATCAGTTAGATGAGCATCGTCAGCAAGCTATGGAACATACTACATTAGTGCAACAACAAAGAGTGAAGTGGCACGACAGATATATCAAAACAAAGACATTTCACAAGGGAGACTGGGCATTGCTTTTCGACTCCAATTTCAAAGACTTCAAAGCAAAGTTCACAACACACTGGCTAGGCCCATATGAAATTGACGAAATCTTTGATAATGGAGCAGTAAGGATCAAGACAATCGACCAGGATTCCACCTCATTTATAGTGAATGGACATAGGCTCAAAGTTTACAATAGGCCTATCAGTAAAGAAGCATTTATGAAGCAACTGATCGAAGACGCAGAACTGGAACTCATGGCACATGATCAACCATCTTCCAGTCTACTAGTTGAATAAAACAAAAAACAAAAAACAAAAAAAAAAATATAAAAAAATACAAAACCATTTAAAAAAACATAAAAAAAAACAAATAAATTGTTTGCAGGTGAAAACCAGGCAACTGGCACATTGCAAGCACGAATTCATAGGGGAAAACCAAGGCAGCTTGGACTCTATGAATTATTTCTACTTGTTCTATTGTTCTCAGATACATTTAATGCAGGTACACTCCACCAACCAATGACTTGAGGACAAGTCATATCTTCAACAAGGGGGAGACTTGCATTCGCTCTTTAAGTGGACAGCTGAAGTTGCAAACATCAGCTCTTTAGCTGGAACGAGCTGGAACGCTGGAGTATAGACAGGACTTGTATTGTCAATAGAGGGACCTGACATAACAAATCATTGCCAAGGGACCTGAAAGACCTGCCAATGTCAACACAACATGTGCATATTTTGTAAGCAGTAAAAGGGACCTGAAACAACGAATCATTACAGAGGGACCTGATTATCAATTCAAGAATTAGAACATGAAGAACAAGGAGCAGCAATAAAGTTTACATTTTCCATCTACAACATCTGATCAATTGATTTCATCTTACTTATATAGTCATCATCCAGGGGAGTATATGTAGTCATTTTGTGCTTTAAAAATTCAAATTTTTCTTAGAAATTTTTAGTTTTTGTTAAGTTGAAATTAGTACCTGGGGATATTCATTATCATTTATATCCTATATTCCTATAACCCTTATACATCATAACCCTATTCCCTTTCATTTCCATACATATTCCCTATTTTCATTAACCCTATTACCCCTAAGTATTTTTCTTTAAGAGCTTAGAAAGACCAAATTGGGACAACTTTCAACCTGCACATACAACTCAAAGCATTAGTGGTGGTGATAATTTTAAATATGACCCCAATGGTCATTTTAAAATTATAAAGCTATGTTATACAAGTCAAACAAACCTCATGCGCTATATGGAAATCAAAAGTTATTATATATCATACCAACATATACCATAGTTCAAAAATGTGAATGCGCTAAAGTCATATCACCCAACGCGCATATGATATAAGGTTTAAGGTATGTAAAACAGTGATGCACAACATATGGTATATAATATAGTTATGAGTGAAGGATTATATAACAATGCGTATGGTATGATATATGGTGGACGACCGCATGCAAACCAACATTGAAACATTAACGACCGCATGCAAACCAACATTGAAACATTACGGCGGGTGGTTGAAATATCATTGCATGCGACTCATTGCAACACAAGCAATGGTTATATATCATTGCAAGCGCATGACGGTGGGCATAATGGTAAAACAACCGTAATAAATAAAACAAACCACCACCGGCCAGCACACAGGTACGAGCTTAACACGGTGGCACGATAACTTATGGTCATTGGACAGTATACTGTGCAGGGGGTCATGCGTATGAGAACAATGATTCGGCCATCCTCATGACACAGTCGGGCGACTGGTCAAACAGGACGGCCATGTAAACCACGCATTGCAAACACCAATGGACACAAAGTGCAGTACAACCCCTGAAACGGTCATGAACCGACTAAGCTCATCGCTGTTCAAACAATAATCCTCATCGTTGTTTAAACAATAATCCTCATCGCCGAATAGCTCAGAGAAATGGTGTTTGAAGCCGCAGCCTGGTGAAAAGAAGAGTGAACTGAGTTGGGTGAATTTAAAGAAGAAAATCGTCCCGTGTTTGACGTTCAGAGATAGCAAATTTTTGGGGATTCAATCAGGTAAGGCGTTGTTTAAAGCTCGGCATACAGTGAATCAAGGTTATGAACTGTCAGTTATTAATGGTAACGATTGCTCTGCCTTGCCACCAGTCAATTGCGTAGTTGAACAAAGATTTGGAGCGCCAGATATTCCTCAAAGCGCTTGTTGATCTAAGGTAAGCCGAAACTATAGCCTCCAATCCGTTGATTTGCTGTGTGAATCTTGGTATGAACCCTTAGTGGATCACGCTTCACTTAAATGCGAATGCAGTGCATGGTTAACACGTTAGGATTTGGCATTATTATGAGGAATTGTTATGGTGTGCCGTGTTAACAATGAAATCTATGAAAAGAGGAGGCACGAAACTTAAAATTGTTATGTTGAATGGCGGTGAATGGTAATGTGAAGTGCTGTGGAATGCGCACCGCGTTTTGTTGTTGTCACACCTTGTTTGATTGTGCGTCATTTTAAACATGAAACGACATGCGTCCATGCCCTTACTGCACACTGTTGTTTTCATTTGCAGTTTTCATTTGCACCAAAACAGAGGATTGAAATGAATAATGCCATGTGAAATTTCTGATTGCCAAAGAAGGATTGATTGCCGAGCCATTTAAAATCTAATTTAAATGCGCTGTCATTTGTTTTTATCTGTGTTTTGAGGCCGAGAATTTTAAGTTTTTATGACATAGCCGAGAGCAGTTTTTGCAAATATTTTTGATGAGGCTGAGAGCATGTTGGAAATTTTTTTATTTTATGATGAGACTGAGTGCCATATAAACACTCCTTAAGTTTTCTTGGTCGAACACACACACAGTAAAATAATGATTTGAATTTTGGCAATGAAATAAGGCGATGAGCATACATGAACAATGTTTATATATGTATTTTTGTTTTCAAAAACAGAGAGCAGCATATTGACAGGGGTATACAGGCATTTGTTTGCATTGAACAGGGAATTAAAACAGTGTTGTTGCTGAGAGCAGAGTCAAACAGAGGTTAACAAAGTTAGAATTAAGTTGATTGAAAGGAGGAAGGTAAGGTTCTTTGCCTTCAAAAATTTCATTTTGAAATCAAACAAATAATTATATCTTTTTTTTCAAAATGAAATTAGTAACAACAGAGGAATTCATTCATTGGTTTACAGAAGCAATGTCAGTCAGAGTAGAGCCAAAATTTCAGATAGAGAGCTGGGGGAAGGAAACTATAGAAAAACTTTACCAGGCAGGGATGATAAGTTTCCTACAAAAATTTGATGGCCACTCTGAACAAATAACTAGGGATTTTATAAACAATTTCAGTCAAGACCAGACACGGGTGGGAGATGTCATTATTCCTGTAACCCAGGAATATCTTTCCCAAGCTTTAGATCTACCCATGATAGGTGAGAAGTATTAGCCTGCACTTCAAGGAGAAAGCTTGGACTTTCTTTCTTGAGAAGAACCGGAAATGGACATTTGATAGAACAAAAGGGATACCCAGGGAATGGTTTAATGAACCATGGGGTGAGTTGGTTTTGGTTATCCAAAAGTTTTTGACCTATGATAGAGGGTATAGCGTGGCTCACTTGTATCATGTCAGACTTCTGCAGCATATAAAAGGGGAGGATAGGATTAACTTGCCTTATTTCCTATATAGGAGCATTTTGAGAATGATTGAAACAGTCAAACATGAACACAGGCCTAAAGCAGGACAGATTTACCACCAAGGATTAATCAAAATCCTAGTTGAGTATCAGGTGAGATCACAGGGCATAGTGTGGCGAGAATTCATGTCTAAAAATGAATTCATTGAACAGGTTAATGAGGTACAGGATAAAACAGAGCATGAAAACAGAGGATTGATGAACTCACCCTTGTATCCTAGAACAAGAGCCAAACAACAGAACAACATGGCCATGCAAGAAAATGAAACATCTGTTATGTCTATTCCTAGACGATTTAGGAATAAAAGTCCCATTGATTTAGACAAGGAAGTAGAAACATATTCTCCAAGACAGCAAGTAGAGAATGATATTGCACAAGAGGTATTTGAGAAGGATTCTTCATATGATGATGCAGTGGTAGCATCACTAATGAAAACAACACAAGATTTTGAGAGAGAAATCAATTTGGGAAGAATCAGGGATTTAACTGACCAATTGGAAATTAGCAAAATCTTGGAGAAACAATTAAAAGAAGAAAACAAGGCAAATAAGAAAGATAATGCTAAATTGGTTAAGGCAAATGAAAAATTAAATGAAGAATTGGGGAGGCTGAAAAGGAAAAATGATCTACTTTCTAAGCAAGCATTTAAATGGCTAAAGGAAAAGAACATGTGGCAGGCAAAATATGAAAAACAAAAGGTCAAGGCAGCTTTGTTTAGGGAGAGACATGATACAGGTCTGGATTGTTTGGCCAGGGCAGCACAATAGGAAGCATCTACAGGTACAACATCTACTACAGAAAGACGAAGGTCAAAGAGGAGCAAGCAAGCATGGGGACATGCTTGATGATAAGCAAGGGAGAGATGTTGGGCCTTAGTTTTGGTCTTATTTTTGCTCAAAGAAACTTACTTATCCATCTATTTTCCATCCATTTTCCCTTCATTTATCCCATTTTGATGTATATTTGATATCCATTCAGGTATTTAATTTTAATTTTTCAATTTCTAAAGTTTTTATGAAAATTTGGTTTTTAGTGCAAAATTGGCAGATTCAGAAATTCTCGTAATAGCTCTATGGTTGATATGGTTGTAGGACACTTGGGAACGAATGGAATGCATGGATGGACAGCTTGGGAACTAGGACTAAGCCAACAATGCTTAGTTCGAACAGAACAAGCTTTATTAGGCCCATTTGGTGCTAGTCAACCATGACTAGTCATGCAGGAATCCCATAGAAATAGGGCAGTTTTGAGATTTCATAGGAATGGTCATCTTTCTTGGGATGGGGGTAATGAATTCGACTTAGATAAGTGGATGAGAGTAGATGGGTTTGTTTGAGTGAATATAGATCAGTTTGTTCATGAGACTTCTTATTTAAAGCCAAAACTTTGATGGCTTATGTATTGATTTTGTGATATACTTTTATGCTGTGACATCTTTGGATTGAGGAGTTAATTTGAAGACTTGTGTTATTATTATTTTGATGTTCAATGCTATGGATGTGTGACTGAATTTAAGCTTCTAATATCACCTCTCAAAGTGTGCAAGGCAAGGGTGGAGGGCCCCCATTCCAAGCTAAGTACACTTCCTTGTTAACTAGTTTCATTTCCTTGTAATCTGGTTGATTGTAGCACTAGTTTTTCAAAGCTTTATTTCAGTTTGCTTTATGGTTTATGCATAGTGATTGATTTCATTAGTTAATAGCTTATTCATCACTTTATTGAGTTGGAAAAATAGGTGTTCAAGTTGGGCATCCCTTCTGCTAAAATGATGAATCAAAACTAGTTTCTCTTGTTTGCATGCAAGTAGTTTTTTTCATTGAGATTTGGATATTGAGATGAATGAATTATGATGGAATATCTTATGTGTCTCTTAAATTAAGAGCTTCTTTCATTAATAATTTATCCATCTTAAGCTTTTGGTTTCAATCTCTGATTCATTAAGTGATAATTGAGGTGAAGGTGGACTTCTTGAGGTCAAGAACCCTTTCAATATTTTTCTCTTTTTAAGCTGATTAAATTAGAGTTATAGAATGTATTACTTTTAGCTTTTGAATAACTTATCTTTCAAGGTTTGATTATATCTGATCTTCACATATAGTGAACTTGCCTCAAAGCATAAACAACCCGGATTGATAAGAAATAATTGTGTTAATTTAGGTCCACAAATTAGCTCAACAGTAAATATATAGTAACAGATGAAGCTCGTCGGTTGTCCTTGATCCCTACTTGTCACAAGATAAAGCAATTTAGTTATTAGTCATCATCTATGACTTTGCGCTTTAGGGGGGATTCTGTTATAGGCCATTTTTTCATATCTGATAAGTGAGCCTCCTAATGGGATCAATCAACATCATATTCCCCCTTGTCACCATATTGCACAAATCCCTAAGCATGTACCTTTCATTTCCAAGAGTTTCAGCCCTAAACTACTTCATTTGAGACAGTTTGAGGACCAACTCTCCCTATAGGCCTATTGGGGTGCGTTCACCAGCAGGTTGCTCCATTGTGGCATGCGTTGGTCACCAACAGGTTTCTCCCCTTTGCACCTGTGTTGGTTCTAGAAATTCGGGAGAATGATCGAGATTCTGGAAGCTTCCCCTTCTAGGAGTTTCCAGAAGTTGTTACAACTACTTACCTTAGATAAAACACTCAAATCCTATCCTTCCCTAGATTGAATTTTTCACCACTTATCCCTTGATCATATCCCTCCATCAAAGGTCAATCCCTTACCCTAGATTGGTAATTGGATAAGAACTCCCAACTTACCATACTTCTCTATATATTCCCAACCTTCTATGTGGTTGGGGGTTGGATTTTGGAGAGTGATTATTCCCTTATGTTGTTGTAGTGAGTGGTCATCTTCTCATGCATTTAGGGTGATTGGAGGTGCATATTGTGATAAGGAAAGGACAAATCAAAACTTGGAGGAGCTCTTCTACAAGATCAACTGCTACTTATGGTTGTAATCTCCTTCCATTTAAACGTTGGTATACAAATGCTCATACTGTGGATTCTCCGATCACTGATTCAAAAGACACAAACCACAGATCTCTTAAATCCAAAATAATTCATTGTTTTCCTATATGTGATGTTGTTATTTCACTTATTTCAATACCATGTTGATCTATTGAATGAAGTACTTAGGTGATACTACATAGATCACGTAGTTTCTTAGCTTGTGTTATCCGACTATGCAGGTTCTAATTTTGGAAATCGAAGTTGGGATTAGAGCTTCCAAGCTAAAGAAGGAGTGAAGTGTATGAAGGATTCCTGATAGGCCTCACTCCATCATCTATTGGAAAATCATTGTGTTCCTTCTCTCTTTGTTGTTCTAGGTTAGCCACCGACCTAGGGGAGATACTTTTGTCCGCAATCGTAAATCCTGTATAACACACTTGCAATGTTTTTCAAGCTAAAATAGATTTGAAGGGTGAGGTTAGAGATTTGCATACATGTGCCGTACCATGGGTATTTTTTGTGTAGGATGTTGTTGTAGTTGTGGAGGCTGCCTTTGATGATCATGAAGTTTCATGTGGTAGTATGTTGAAGGTCCTCTAGGTTTTCTTGATGTTGTTGGTTCTATCCTCCTAAGATGCTCTCGATGTGAGTGTTGTAGCTGATCATATGTCATTTCTAAATAGAGGTAAGGTTGTTGTGCATTTCCTCTGCAATTTCTTGAGAAAGATATGTAATTTTTTTTATGTTCTCTTGTTGATTGATGCTTAATTATGCAAGTTTGTCCTTCATGCATATGCTCTTTGGGTCATATGTTGCTATTTTTTGAGTGATCAAGAATCATGTAGCAGTGGATATGAGTTCATGTGGCTAATGAATGATCAAAATTGCAATCCTCAAGTGCTCATGGTGACTGAACTCTAAATTTGATACTCTAATTATGGTTTATAAGGGATGTACAGATTGCTACATGCCTATGTGTTTTCTTGTAGTAGTCACATAGAACCTTATAGGATCATAATTTCCTTCAGGTTCTACCTTTAAAAATACTGATAATTCATGAGTAATTTTTTGACAAGGATCAAAGGCCTGTTTTTGTGGTGGAAGGGATGGAAAAAGGGGTGAAAATGTGTTATTTTCATGGACAAAGATGAATGAGTGTGGAGAAGAGGTTAAGTGGTGTGGAAAATTAATGGTGAGGCTATGGTGGACCCCTCCTCTTGTTCTTAGATGAAAAACATAAGATCAGAACCATTTTTTCATGCCAATCACGCTCCTGTAGCAATTCTGGTCACTCATGTAGAAATTATGGAATACTCCTGTAGTAGAATTTCTTTATCCATATCTCTCAAATGGTAGATTGGATTGACATGAAATTTGGTGAGCCTATTTTCATCATCCTTATGCATCTCCCCATAAAACATCTCGACCAATGGATGCATGAATATAAAGAAAAAATAAAAATGATAGTAGGTGATGGAGGTCAATTTCTCGAAAAGTGTGCACTGGAATTCGCTGAAATTCCTTGAGCATGTTACCATCTTCCATATGCATCTTCCCTTGAAACAACTCAGCCAATGGATGCATGGTTTTTGAGATATGGTAAAAACAATTTCTACCCTATGTATTTTGGCCTCATGTAGCAAAATAGAACCTTCCTGTAGCATTTTAGGACATCGAGGGAAATGAATGGTAAAGGCTTGGAAATGATGGGTGGATGTTGGAAATGGATGAGTGTGATGGATTGACATGATCTTGGTCCTGTTGGAGGATTTGGGAAAAGGAGGAGAAAACCCAAGGTTGACTTCCATTGATGAGGGTTTTGATCAATTTTTTTCTTTTGGTGCTAAATTGTTATTTTTGCTTGCAAAGGTTGGAGAGAACATGCATTCATCAAAGGGAGATACATGGAGATATTTTTTTTTCCTTTTCATTTGTCCTTTTCTTTTATTTTTTACCCTGGGACTTTTAGCTGCCTCAATGAGGTTTTCAACTAGTAGGTCTGCCTAAGCGCCTCAAAGAAGGTTTTCACCTAGGATCTTTTCCTTTTTTTTCTTTTCTTTTTTCTTTCCAACCCACTAACCACCTCAAGGAGGTTTTTAATCAGTGATACAATCTCAAGTTCCTCTAAAGAGGTTTTCACCTGAGATTTTATTCTTTTTCTCTTTTTTTTTCTCTCTTGTTCCATTTTTTATTTCATTTTACTATCCTACTCTACTTGAAAAAACAAAACCTCTTTGAAGTGTAGGAATACTTCCAAAGGGACCATGTGCACATCAAGATGACATATAAACTCATGTGTAGGCTTGAAATATATGCTTTGGTGTGCACTTAAATGTAAGAGACCAAATACTTTGACTCGGATGAGATTAGGAATTGTTGAAAAAGAGTGTGTTGTTGCAACTTAATGATTGTTTGTAACCATATTTTAATATAGTTATGATGCCTTTGGTTCACTTGCACATTTGGATCTCTTTCTGTGTCCTCTTCTACAATAACATTCAAATCTTCTTCTTTCTGTTGATTAGTCTTTTGAACACATAAAGAATATGATGATAAGCATAACATAAATTCGTCATTCTTAGGCTCCAGTGATTGCACTTCATTAAATGTGATCCATGATTCCTTGGTCTTCTCTTGATCTTATTCTTCAGGATGTTTTTCTTCAATGGCATCAAGAAAATCATTTTTTTTGCAATACTCTTCCTGAGCTAAGATGAATACCATTTATATCAAGAGGATATGTTTGGAAGTGTTTCACCTCAACATTGTAAGTGGGATGATCTACTACCTTGTGTGGGTTTGGAAATGGTGGTACAGGTAGTTGAGTGAGAGTGGATCTTTGAGATGGATGTGGTGGGGTTTTGGCCGTGGTGGAGGTGGATGGTAGGGATAACATGGAGTTGGGTATGGAAGAAATTGAGGAAAATATTGATGATATTATTGATTTCTCCCATAAGGTTCTTGCCAACCTTATTGCCAAGTTTGGTTTTGGGATTGAGGTGGCCAAGGTTGCCTAGAAAAGGGTGTGTTCCAATTATTTTAAGATGGTTGTGCATAACCTTGAAATTGCGAATCAGGTTTGTGCATCATATAAGGTTGACTAGGCTACCATGGTCCTCATTTGGGCTACATAACATAGTTGCTTTGGTGATTGAATTGCTCCATTGTCATCTAGATAAATTTCCTTCAACCTCGGTAACGATGGGTAATATTTAATAGCATGTGATTCTGTCTGGACAACACAAATATCAACATATTCTTTTTTCTCATCTTGCATTCTTACCATTTATACTTGTTCAATTAGATTGCTAAGAATTTATGTTTAAAAGCTATCAAGCAAATTTCCAAGGTCATCTTGACTTACCAATCTTGATGTTGATTTACTTACCCTTTCCCTTCCTCTTGAGATGTTCTTGCATGTTTCACAAATTTCTTCAAATGATAATTGATATACATGACCTCTACTAATGAGATCAAAGAGATCAATCCACTCATCCCTAATTTTTCTAAGTAAGAGGGTTTTTAGTGTGTCAAATCCTAAATGATATAATTTTTCCCTCTTAACATTATACATGAATCTTTCTATTAGATCATCAAGGCTCTCATTTTTTTTGTGTGTCATTCTAAAGATTTATTCTTTAAGATCATGATATTTATATTTTTCTAGAAATATATTTTGCATATCATTCCATGATCTTATTGAATTAGTGCCTAAACTCATGAACCATTTAAGAGCTCTATCCTTCAATGTTGTCGGAAACAATCTCATTTTTTGAGTGTTTAACAAGTAACCATAAGATCTACAAATGGTTTCAAATTCAAAGAGAAAGGTTTTTGGATCCTTTGACCTCATACCATGGAAGCTGGGAAGGAAATATGGAGGGATGTTTTTCATATGAACATTGATATCAGTATCTTGAATGGGAAATCCAAGAGGATCTTCTTCATTGTCATCATCTCCATCCATTTCTCCTATCTTCTTTGCCACCTCTTCTTCTTCTACATGCAAAAGTGGATGGTGATGTGGTTCTCACTGTACCACATGTTCAAATGAGGGAGGGGGGTTGGTGCTGGAGAAATATTTTTTGTTTTTATAATAAAAAAAATTGAATGAGAATGCTAATACAATGCAATTTTCTATTATTGAAATGAAAGATGCATAATGCAAGTTTTTGTGAGTTTTTTGCAGAAAGTAAAATAAATGAATCAATTAGGGAAGAAAACAATGCATACTTTGACACCTCCCCGACAATGGTGCCAAAAAGTGATGAGCCCTAGTATTGCAACAAGAATGTTGCAACTCCCAAAGCTACCAACTTAAATTATGAACCCGGAGTTTGTACAAACTTAAGAGGTGTCAACATTGTATGTGCAACATGCAATGTGTCCTTCTTTCATTGATATGATGCAATGAAGTGAATATCATGAAATCAAACACTAACCTAATTGAAAAAATGGAAACATTAATATACTTGTAGAATGTAAATTAATACTCTAATTGCAGAATGTGGAATGTTGTTTTGAAAAAAGAAATTTGATATTTTCAACAATAATGCTTGTAACTGAAACCTTAAGGAAGCATGAATTCAAGAATCAAGTCTAATCTACTTTGCATTGATGAATCACCCTTTTTATCACCATGTTCAAGGAAACTTAGCTTTAGTAACATAATCCATGTACATTTCATAAGAAAACATCCATTGTTATTCAAATGTGGAAATTTGTCTTCTAATTCAGATTGCAAATGTGTACTTGGAGTGAAGGAAAGGTGAGTCTAGACTGGTATTTGGTATTCCTCAATCTTTAGATTCTAGGGGTCATGATTCAAGCCTAAGAGACAAAAACCAAGCTTTTGGAGTAAATCTGGTCAATTTTACACGTGCTACAGGACTGCGACAGGAGGCCCTGTTTTGCTACATGAGCGAGATAACTTGTTAAATTCCCAAGTAAATCAAATGCAAATAGGATGGCTAAATTTTTGTTATTAAATAGGATGTATCAGGATTCCATTCCATGTGGAATCACTCCAAAATACCCTTGTTAAGATGTGCTAAAGAAATAACAAAAAATTACTACTCTAAAAACTGGAAATTCAAGAACTAGTGAGCTAGTTAACCTACCAAATGCCTAACCTAATCAAGTGCAAATGCTATGGGATAAATTTTTTAATTAAATTGAATTTTTTATGACCCAATATAAATAGAATCAAGTCAAATGAAGCTCATTAACATGTTCTAAAAAATATCATAAAATTACTAGTATTTTGCTACAAGGGATTTCCATAAATTCTAGAGTTGTGAACTAGTAAACCAATCCAAGTAGCTCAATGATGAATATGGATTTTCAAAGTTGTTCTAAGGATACATCATGTTTGTGAATCTATAAATACCTGCAAAACAACTCACTTCAATCATTTGACCAATGTAAACTACAAAAAAAGAAGCATGTATAATAAAGGCAGAAATAAGAGATGCAAGTGAAAAAGACATTCAAAGGAAATAAAGAAATTGTATAAGAGGGATTTGAGGCTCCTAGGATGGCCAAGCCCAAGGAAAATCAGAGTCCTATGAAGAAAAATGAGCTTTAGAAGCTAAAAATGGCACCAAACTTCATTATTTGAATCAATCCAAGTACATCCCTGCTAGAAATGAAAGTGGAGCTGCTAAAGAACAAGTTTTCTCCACAAGAAGACTAACAAATACATGCCCCTAGAAGAAAATTCAAATCGGTACTTATACAAATATATGAGGAAGCATTCTCCTTAAAAGGAGGAAACTCTCCCCTCCAAAATCCCTCAAATAGTGGATCCAGTTCCCAAGACTAAGAATTTACATTAAATTACAGGGAACACATTCATAGATTTTCTCAATCACTGGAGCTCTAGAATTTGTGCAATAATTTCATAATATATTGTTCATTTATTATCCAATCTTGATCCTCTTGTAGTAGGGAGCAAGTCCCTATATTATCTCATTCATAATTTAAACCATATTCTCTCAATATTCTTAAAAAATAAATAATATTAGGCACATAATATGCAATTATCTCTAAACCTTCCAAAGAACATATTAAAGCTAAAAAATATTGTTAAGTGTAGAAGCAGATATTTAATATAGCCTTTATGTTCCCATGAAAGGTTAGATGAGCCTTAATTTGTGTCTAATTTGGAGACCCATCAATTAGCTAAGGCACAAGGGTAACATGAGCGCGTGATGGACAAATCTTCATTACCTGCCATGGAATCTTCATGTCGCACCATGCTGTGGTAGGCAAGAGCTAGTTGTGAAATGAGGTGTGGCAGATAAAAGTCGTGGGAGAGGTACTTACCCATCACTTGCCACCAAATTTTCTATTTCACTATAGAGGCATAGGAGAGGGTTTACTCAGGTGTTGGCGAACGCCGTTATTGATGGGATGCGCCATGAAATACTTTCCTTCAGTAAGCAGGAAAAGCCACGTCCTAGGGGTCAAAAAAGAAGGACATCCCAGGGAAAAAAGATTACATGTTCCCATACACGAAGGCTCAGGACTCAGTGCGACCCTTGACTAGGTTGAAATGGTAGGACACCACGTAGGCAGGTGAGACTATGTGGATGCCATGTAGGGTTCTGGATGACGTTGTGATGAATGGTAGGGTGGCAGATGGAGTTGGTTACTGGTGTCACCTAGCATGGAGAAGCTATGAGGCATTGATGAGGAAGTCAATATGGCCTAAAGCCATGTTAGAATGGAGTGCAGATCCCCGGAGGGGTTATGTGTTACGCCGTGTAGTTAGGGCATGAATGATAGATTCCATGGAACTTGTGGGATGGAGAATCATTCCATCACATGATGTTTAAAGTATTTGTTACACTGCCTAAGTTGGGGATCATAATTCTCTTAACACTCAGGAGTGGCGCGTTGGTTCGAAGGCGCGGTGGTGTTGTAACATGGCAGGCACCACGTGGAAGGCGTATCATTGATGTGGTGAGGGATTTAAGAGGGTCAAATTCAAATGACCATAAATTTTGATCCAGAAATTGGATCAGGATAAATTTATATAATTAGAAATCTCTTGACAACGTGGATGCGAAGGTGTTTTCCAAAGTTGATTCCGCCAACTTTGGGAAGGAAGGAAATTTTGTAATTCCATTTCCATGAACAAACTATGGAGGTTGGGTTAGAGAAAATTAACAAATCCTATTGGTATTGGGGAAGTCCAATGGGGTGGGAGGAAGCATTACAATAGTCATTCCCATTGTTAAGACTCTATGATATAAAAACTCTAAATTATGAAGTTATAATCTCAAATGTTAAATTGTCTAAGTTAACAAGAACATAATATTTATGCTTTTGGATGAAGCAATTAAGCATTAGAGGAACACAAATTGTTTGAAAGATGGCTCGTCAATATGAAAATGTTTTTACAAGATACACTGCAAGTTTCAAGATCTCAGATTTGGGTGAGCTAGGGAAGAAAATAAAGGTTGATCAATGGGAAAAAAATTCTTTGAAAACGAAAGGAGTGCCATTTCGATATCAATATGGAGGCAACAATGTTTTGAGGAAAAATGTCGAGAAAACAAGTTGAGATACAAGAATTATTTGTTGAATTTCAAAAAGGCTATACAAATTCTTGGTTTCTAAGGCATTGATGAGTTGCAGGAATTATTTGTTGAGTTTCAAAAAGCCTATACAAATTCTTGGTTTCTAAGGCGTTGATGAGTTATGGTTTTCTTATGAATTCAAGGGTTTCTAAATTTGGGTTCTCATATCAAAGGCCCATCATCTTTAAGATGATTTCTTGTGGTGAAAATCCTATTGTATTGCTCAATTTCAATCATGACTAGCTCGAGGAGGAGGATTATCAAGTCCTTATTATTGATCCTTGGGAGCATATGTACTATTCTCTGTCTTCCTCTTTCATGTGTCAATTTGTGAAGAATTTAGCCAGAGTCAAATCAACTACTAAGAGGTGGCTAAAATCTTATGTTTAAATATACCAGGTGTAGATAAAAGAGAGAAGAAAAATTACCAACTTGTATTAGGAAATGGATGTCGACTCTTTAAGTGTTTTCCACCTTAATGGGTTAAAAGAATTAGAGGCGGATTGACATTATTTTTTGGATAAGGAAGAGCGAACTTGGGGGATGAAGAACATGGCTATTTGGTTAAGTGAAAGAGACGATAATACAAAATTCTTTCATCAATATATGAACTTCTAGAAAAACATTGACTCAATATGGGAGATAAAATTAGAGGATGGTAGTATGATGAGTTCCTTTAAAGATAAGGTGGAGGAAGGAGCTTATTTCTTTCAATCTCTTTTTGAAGAACCCAATGGATGCCCAATTTAGGAAATTATGTATGTGGTCTCAAAATTTCCCTTTGTTTTTTATAAGGATATTAATCTTTCCTTGTTTGAAGTTATGTCTCAGTCAAAGGTGCTTTCTACCCTCTCATCTATGCAGCGAGGTAAAATTTCTTCTTTATTACACCGAAGGTGTCCTTTTTGAAATTGGTTAGGTTAGACATTGTCTACCTTTGTATGTTATTTTGACATGGGTCAACTTTAACTTAAGAAAAAAAAAGAATTACACATCTTATTGTAAAATGGACCATTTTTCTAAATAAAATTTGCTTATATAAATGAATGTTATAAATAATAATGAGGAACTTATCATGGAGGAACTTATTTGAATTGGAATAATCTCAAATCCCTAGGAAATTGGTGGGTGGGGAGGCACGTGGCACAAATATAACTTTTTAAATTTATTAAAAGTAATGGACCATTTTGCTAAATAAAATTTGCTTATATATAAATGAATGTTATAAATAATAATGAGGAACTTATCACAGAGGAACTTATTAAAATTGGAATAATCTCAAATCCCTAGGAAATTGGTGGATGAGAAGTTTCCAGTTAATCAAATTCACTTTTAATTAACATTATTTTACAAAATTTCACATTTAAATCTTTATATTAATAAAAACTTGATAACCTTACTTTTCACAGTTATATTACATATTTAAATTACTAAGAAATAAGAAATAAATATGCATCACTATAATATGACATTGAAAATAAAATATGAATAAGCAAGCTCATGCAACAGATCAATTACGAAAGTCATAAAGTCATAAAAACTTTTACAAGAAAAGAGTTATTATTTTATTAAATTATAATGAATTATCTTCATCTTGGAACTAGGAAAGGTACAAGGGTTTTACATAGCCTGATTTGATACATGTAATGTGCAGTCAAATATCTATTTATATATAATAAATAAAAACTAAGACTTGATGTTTTACACTATTCTTAATGCTAGCATATTAATACATATGATAAGATTTACATTAAATTATGTATTTTTAAAGATTTCATTTACGTGTTTAGGGGACTTTTTTAGGTAGAATGATATAAAATGTTTAATTGAAAAATTAAATGCACTTAATTTTAGGTTTTTTCAATCAATTTACAGCTAGATCATAACCTAACCATTTTTTTTATATAACAGAAAATATCTAAATTTTTGGTCAAGTTCGTATAGAAATTCCGGCTTTGGGGATTCTTAAGATAACTCCCACACAAAATTGCTTTAACTAATTATGATAAAGTCCCACCTTAAATCGTGTTCAACCTGAGACGTTATTGGGTATTTTTTTGTTTAGGAATGACCATCCCTAACTACAGTTAACTTACATGGTCACTCTTTATTGTGGGACCCACACAAGCTGTGCAAAGGTAACTGTAATTACTTTTGGAAAGATGAGAAAGAAAGAAAGAAAATTCTAACGTCCACAAGGCTAAAGATAACATATGGGACCTCTTTTAGAGTACAAAACTTGAAAAAACAAAGTATGCACCTCAAGAAATTTTATCCTCTTCGAAATGGATCTATATTGGTACTACATATGCATATAACATGCATAAATTTTCATTTTTAAAACTGTGTTTTTGAATGCATAAATAGATACGATGCCTTGAAAGTTTACTTGGACACTTGGGTTGTGTAAACTACAACACATAAATTTGCAATTCCAACAAATCTTTGCTAGACAAAATTTAATTTTAAATTTAAAACTGGAATTAATGACTTGAGGAAAATGGCTTTAAACTAATTTAAATTTTTTTAAAGGAGATAGCTAAAATTCTAAAACAAACCCCCTTCTTTATGTTGATGGTAGAATATCATGGAATCTGGAGATCACTCCAGCGAAAGACGCTCTTTATTTAATCTCATTATCAACACACACTCACTTTAGTCATTTCCTTTGTACAATTACATTTTTTGTGCGCCCACGAGGACTTATGGTAATGTTTCTCCTCATTAACTTGCATGTTATAGCCTGGATATACTATGTATATAAGATTTTGACATAGTGGTATGATTGGAAAGTCAGTGGAGGTGGAAATTTATGGCCTCCTCAAGGTTCACATGAGTTGAGTTGAAGAGTAGGATCAATATGTTGGCCTTTTCATGGCAAATCATATTCACTTATAGGACTATGAGTCAACTACTATGTGTTGGTCAAAGGGTCCTCATCCTAGGGATTTCACAACCAAACCGAGCTACAAAGTTTACCTTGAATCTTGTTTTCTGGGTTCCAAGCAGTGTTGGCGGAGTTTCGTCTAAAAGATAATGCTCCTTTGAAGAGCAAGATCAAACTTTGGCTAACTTTAAACAATAAATTGTTTACTTGGGAAATTGGTGTCAAAAGAGGTTGGGTTAGACTCAACATATGCCCATTTTGTAAAGCTCATGAGGAAACACCATCTCACATTTTTATTGATTGTGTCTATACAATTTAGGTTTTGAAGCTAGTTCAGAATGATTTAAAGCCAAAGTCTGTGTGGAACAAATCAAAGCTGGACAATTGTTTAAAGCACTGGTTGACAGATACAATAGTGAAAGAATATTCGTGGATGCCTTACTCTTTTGTATCTAGTCTGTGGCAGGATCACAAATCCAACATCTTCGTGGATAAGGATATTCCTCGTGAAATCATAACTAATATCATTATTAATTTATCTAAAGAATTCATGGCAAAGTTGAAGATTAAAACTACAAGGATGCCAATCTTGCTAGAGCTTGATTTTGAGATTCCTTGGAGTTTTTCAATGGGACTTATCAAGGTCATCCCCTTGTTTTTGAAGTTGGCGTTGTCCTCCTCGTATCACAATCATTATCTTCATATTAGATATGCACCAGGGAGAGGAATTAATAATAGAGATGATTTTATCACATCGTGGTCTCTACTGGAGCTAACAATAAAAAGCATGTGAAGAAAATTTAGGTTATGGGACATTCAAAGCTGGTAATTGATTGGGTGAGTCAAAAGGCTTTAGTGTCATATGTGAGGTTAAAACCCTTACTTTGTGATATAAAGTAGTATTTCCAATTCTTTGAATAACTTTCTTTCTGCTACATTCTCTAGGAACTAAATGACAAAACTGATGAACTAAGGAAGACCCATCTCTTCATATGGGGGCAATTGGCTATTATGAGTTCAATGACAGGGAGGAAGTTGAAGCCATGAAATATCAATTTTAGGATGCTTGTTTTGTTAAGATGTATAGCATAGAATGTGGGGGTTGTAAAGTCAATTTTGGCATAATGGTTGTGAATGAGATGTACTTGTAATACCAAATCTATGTTGATAGGTGGTATAGTTTTTTGTAATGTATGCTACTAAAGAAAAGGCAATCTCTTTTTGGTATAGGAACATGTATATTCATCTCTCTTGAATATAACATTTTTTTTTCTTCGAGAAAAAATAGTAGTAAGTTGTGTAAGGGTAGATTTTTACTCTTGTCATATCTTTCGGTTTTACCTTTTTTCCTTATGTTGGAGGAAGAGAAACTCTAACTAATCAAAAGTAGTTTTAGGTCATACTCCAAACTAAAATGTAGTTCCAACGAGTCACTAATATTCACTAGATACCCAATAATCCATATAGTCATTGCTAAGGCTATTTAAAAAGGATGATGTGATATTCAAAAACACCTGGCTCTACATAAAACTTGAATATAAAACTTAATTATAATTTAATACTTAAATAAACTCTTCTTTAAATTAATATATTTTTATAATAATAAAAATGTTTTTTAATAATAAAACAAAAAATTATAAATATAAAACTGGTATATGTAATGCTTATAAAAATTTTCAATCCCAAACCCCCATAAAAAGGATTTTGTTATTCTATATGCAAAACCCTAGAAAGTCGAAGCTAGCCACGAAGAAAAACATATTTCGATATAAGCGTCTCACCAACCAAGAGAGGGACAAGTAAATGGTATAGGCCCTGGCGTTTGGGCTACACCTATGTTTAATACGGTTGGGTTTTTGGTATCCATAGAGTTTTGAACCAACGACCTTCATGCAAGGAGTGCCTTAACAATACACTATGTCACCAACTGTTCTACATATTATAGGTGACAAAAGGAGTTTCAAATAATGTTATATGTCAATCTGTAATAAACTTCCTTCTAGTTGTTGGATTCTAACAATATATATCTTTTGATCGAATTTTTGATAATCCAAATCAATTCAAAATCAGACAATCTCTAAAAATATTATTTCACCATTTGCAAATCTTGAACCATGATAAAACTCTTCTCATGCTTCAGATTTCTACCAAATTCTTCTTAGGGATGTGATTATTTAAGAAACAAAGGCCATGGTAATAGGTTTGGAGTTTCGTTTTCCTTGTTTGCTAGTTTGTCCATGACTTGTGGTATTAGCCTTTGGTTAAGAAACCATGATCCATGAGTATCTAAGCAATCAAGGTCACCTGAGGATTGCACCTAGCTTAGGCCACACTAGTCTTTAATTGGGTTAGATTTTTTGTATCTACAAGGTTTATGTCACGCCCTTAGAGCAAACCCACGATTCAAGATGCCTTGTGTCCTCTAAGCATGCGACGCCAACGTGTTTCCTCAAAAATGATATGACCAATTTACAAGTTATTCAGTGGAACTACGCCTTATAATTATACTTATGTATGTGTGTTTAGTTATCAATGTGTAGCATAATATATGCTGTAACAGAAGCACAAGTACAATTACACTTAACTTCAATCTTACATAAACATAACATGCAATCACAATATCATCATGTAACATTAACGCTACATCAACATGTATAAATCACCATGCTCATGCAATACAAGTGTGCACTAATATAATGTGTGGGGAAGGGCCCTCGACCCATTCCAAATATCTCAAAATATATGATTCGGATTTAAACAGGAACACAATAAATTACAGATATAACCATAAATACAAAGATGCAATAGAAATAACATTTCATTTCATTAATATCAAATACTGAAATATGCTTACAAACAGAATGGAAATAAGACTATCTCGAGCGATGGTAGCTTATCCCTGAGAAGAGATGTGGCGGCTACATGCCTATGAACTGCGTTACGATGAGGCTCAAGGGCCTTTTCATTATTGAACAATAAGAGCAAACCCTAAACAACCAAAACCCTAACGCGAGGAGATGTAACACCAAGAGTTTATGGGCCCCGTTGGGGTGAGTTGGACAACCAACTTCCCGGGGTCGCGACTTGATTATATTATCTTCGTTTGACGCACATGATAACCCATTGGAAAGATCTCTCCGAGGACTACGATAAAAAATACCATTTTAGATAATAAAAAAAATCACTAACAGTATATTGCCAAAAAAACGTTGTTTAGGGCTTCAAAATGGCTCCGGAAGTTTAGGACCCGAAAAAATGCTAAAAATAGTAAATTGTGCTACAATTAAGGAAATTGAAAAATTGAAAGAAACAATGGTGGGGGTCCAAGTGGAATTGGCGGGTGGCCACCAATATCCACCTGGATCATTCCTCCTCCCTTAGGAAGCAATGGTCCCCATTACGTTGAGTTCCTCCATGAGATGAGGAAACTTCTGCTGAACTTGGTCCCTGGTGAGCCACTTGCCCTGGTGAAGGAGTTGGCCTGCTTTGACAACTCGATACAGTTGGATCTTCTGCTGGTGAGTGTTCTTGATTTGCGTGTCCATGATCTGATTAGTTGTGGCTTGCTCCATGCAATCTGGATTTAACTATGTAGGTGTGAGTTGTTATGCAATGTTTGATGTGTCCAACAATGGTGGGAAGTATGGTTGAAGGTTGTCCACATTGAACACTGGGTGCAGGCCAAGGAATGGGGGAATGCTAAGCTCAAATGTATTGTCACCCACAACCTTGGTAATTGTGTAAGGACCATACTGGAGTGGTTTGAGTTTACAATAGGCTCCGGTAAGGCGTTCATTCTGCAAATGCAACCAGACTTTGTTGCCCACCCAAAAATTGTGTGGCACCCGATGTTGATCATGTCGCTGCTTGTACTTGGCATTAGATTTCTCCAGAATGTCGTGGACCTGCTGGCGGATATGTTGGATGTGCTCAATGAAGTTGTTTGCCTTATCGACTTCCGACTAGACATGAGCCAAATCTACCTGATTAGCTGCAATTGGTATGACCACATCAATGGGACATAATGGTTGGAATCCCAAGCCCACTTGAAAAGGGCTGTGGCCAGGAGAGCTGTGGAGAGCCTGGTTATAGCTGTGCTGGACATAGGGAAGGCTCTCATCCCATGTGCGTGGATGCTTTGAGTTGTACATGCACATAATGTGTACGATCATCCTGTTGACAACCTCTGTTTGGCCATCAGTTTGGGGATGGAAAGTTGTGGACTTAGTGAGATTGGTATCTAGCATCGACTAGAGGCTGGACCAAAATGTATTGAGGAATCGGTTGTCCTGATCTGAAATGATAGATTGTGGGATCCCAAGTTGTACCCACACTCGTTCAAAGAAGAGTTTAGCAGTGGGTTCTACTGTGATATTCTTCTTGCAGGCCGCCAGAATGGCCATCTTCGAGAATCTGTTGATGACCACAAAAACACAGTCCTTGCCATGCTTAGTAGAGGGAAGGATCAACATGTAATCCATGGAGATGGATTCCCAAGGTCGACTAGGGGTAGGCAACGGAGTACATAGGCCTTGCTTCTTGATGGTTGGTCTAGAAATGGCACAGGTAGTGCAGGATCTAATGTATTTCCCAACATCCTGTCGAAGATTCGGTCAGTAGAAATACTTCTGCAGTACTGCCACTATTTTCTTGACCCCGAAATGCCCAACGACCTGACTGTAGTGCGATTCCCAAATCATCTTGGCTCGCTCACTTGAAGGAACACAAAGGTGTCCTAGGTGGCATAGTAGGGCATCCTGGAGGTGAAAATCTGGAACTTGCTGACCCTCCAAGAGCCTCTGGTATGTGTGGCCAAACTCTGGGTTGATTTGATAGAGAAGTGGCCAATCAGAAGTTTCGTGCCCGCAAGAGTTGAGCACAGTAGTTAACGTCATGATGGGTGGTTGGCTGAGGTAGTCTGTAACATTATTGGTGCTACCCTTCTTATACTTGATATTCAAATGGAATTGTTGCAGGTATGTGGACCACCTTTGATGACGATCATTCTGCAACTTCCCTTACATCAGTATGAATTGCAGAGGTCAATGGTCTATGTGGATGACCGTTTCCTTCCCAAAAATGTAATTCTTCCATTGTCGACAAGCCTGCACAATGGAATACATCTCTTTGTCATAGATGGGATACTTCCAGATTGTGTCTGAAAGTGTCTTACTATGATATGCCACTGGATGCCCTTGTTGAGTAAGGACTGCCCCAATAACATAGTCAGAGGCATCTATCTCAATCTCAAATGGTTGTTGCAAGTCTGTTAAAGTGAGCACTGGTGCAGAGAAGAGG
Organism: Pinus tabuliformis; assembly: GCA_031772625.1. Lineage (NCBI taxonomy): Eukaryota > Viridiplantae > Streptophyta > Pinopsida > Pinales > Pinaceae > Pinus > Pinus tabuliformis. The sequence goes on from CM062817.1 coordinate 1,808,641,924, forward strand.
CAATGTTTCAACTCTACCAATGCCTTCTATTGAGATTCAAACCAAAAGAATTTTCCTTTTGCTGCTCCCTTGGTGGCTTCCTTAAGGGCCAAGTGATATGAGAGAATCCCGACATGAACCTGCGGTAGAAATTGGCAAGACCCAGAAAGCTACGGAGCTCTGTCAGGCCAATCTCGAATGACTTGGATCTTGGCTGGATCCACATGCACCCCTCATTCATCAATAATGTATCCCAGATATTGAACCTGGGTCATGCCAAAAGTGTATTTCTCCAAATTGAAACATAGCTTATGTTGTCACAGTGTTTGGAGAACAAGATGTCATCCAAGTATACCATTACAAATGAGTTGGTGAATGGCCGCAAGATGTCATCCATCGGCCTCATGAAGGTTGTAGGAGCATTTGTCAACCCAAAAGGCATAACCAACCATTTGAAAAGGCCCTCCTTGGCTTTGAAGGCAGTCTTCCACACATCGGAGGGTTCAATTGGTACCTGGTGATAGCTAGACTTCAAGTCAATCTTGCTGAAATATTTTCCCCCCTTCAGTTGGTCCAGAAGGTCATCAATCCGTGGGATCGGGTACCTATTTCGAACAATGATCTTGTTCAGCGCCCAGTAGTCAATACAGAGTCTCCAAGTCCCATCCTTCTTTTGTACCAACACAATCGAGTTCCCACGGGGCGATGAAATCGGACGCATGTGACCTTTCTGTAGCAACTCTTGAATCTGCCTCCTGATTTTTTCGTTCTCCAGAATGGAGCGCCAATAGATTGGTCCATTGGGTAGTGGTGCACCTAGGGTCAGATCAATGGAGTGCTTGACCTGACAATACAGAGGCACCCCTGTGGGGAAGGTGAATATATCCTCGTAATCATCCACGACCTTTTCCATCTGTTGTTGTGGTGCGGAGGGGCCCTGTCTGGAGGTTGTGACCACCGTCTTCTTCTTTCCCTGAGGGCGTATCATCAGGAAAAAAAATAATTCTGCATTGTTTTCTAGTAACCAAAGAGATGGCAGTAGGCGGTGCTACCTTCGGTATCCTATACAACTTATTTCCCAAAGTAATAATAACAACACGAGGCCTTGACTCATACACAACATGTCACTTCCATAAGTATGGTTGGCCTAATAATATATCACAAACATCAAGGGGAGCAACGTCAGATAATACCTCATTTGTGAAGGGCTTGATGTTGTATGGAAGGCGACATTGCTGGCTCATGCGAAGATCCCATCCTTGGTGAAGCCACCCAATCGTGTACAGTTGTGGATGTTCTGTGGTCGGTAAGCCCAACCACTTCACGACCTCTGCCAAAATGAGGTTCTTTTGGCTCCCGCTGTCGACAATGAACTGTAGATGGGAAGCCTTTACCCAAATCTGGGAGTGGAAGAGGCGCTCCTCCTCTGGATCTTCGGATTCCTCCTTCTGGATCTTCATGGTGGAAATGGTGGCGTTTGGCTCTACTTCGATAATCTGCTTGCCTTTGTCATTTCCCTTGTCAGGTTCTAACTCAGAGTCGTAACATGCATCTGATTTTAAAGCCTCTAGCTTGACCACCAGTGACTGCTTGGCCTGACACTCACTTGTGTTGTGAGTGGAACTCTTATGGAACTCACACCACTTTCTCGTGTCCTTCTTTGGCTTCACGACATTGTTCTTTGCTTGCAACTTTGGCAGGTTGTCCTAGGCCACCCCGCCTTAGCTTTGTCCTTTGTTCTGCGGTTTGGGGGCACCTTTCCCTTGCTTCGGATTCGCAGATCCAAAGTCTCGCTTCTTCTGTTTAAACTTTTGCTCAATCTTGACCACATATCGGCATGCCGTGCCGAGCAAGGAGATGTCAAGGAATTCCATCTCGTCCTGGATGTACCTGTGCAGGCAACCGAGGTACTTGAGAACCAAATGCTTCTCAGAATCCTTGATACCCAACTTTGTGCGAAGGGTATGAAAAACATTGGTAAACTCCAGCACATCTTGGTCCCTTCCTTGTTGCAACATTGTCCACTTTATGTATTTATCCTCATAGCTCCTGACAGAGTAGTACCGCTCCTTGATGGCATCCCGAAATGAGTCCCAAGTGGGTGCGGCTGAAAACAATGAGTTCATCCTTTTGCTCATAGTAGGTTTCCCACTAGTCCTTGACGTGGGGGGCTGCTTTGAGAAGTACAAAGGTGATATTTTCTCGGTTGGAAAAATCATGAACGAAAAAATATCCTTCTAGCAGATTTAACCATTTATCTACAACGTCTGCATCTATCTGACCCTCAAATATGGGAATGTCAAAGTTAACTTGTACCTTAAAGGGTGTGGCACTTCCAGAGTAGCTGCCGGAAGTAGATGCATCGCCCTTGGGTAGCCACTGAAGGATTTGGGCAAAGTTGTCCATCATCACGTTCCTTTTTCGGTCGAGGGCTTCCTTGAGCAAGATTTTGATAGGATCTCATGCCCCCTAGTCTTTCTTTTCATCCGCCATGGGAGGCCGTCGGGATTTGCGAGGCTGGTCTTGCAAAGGTTCGACTAGTTCAAGTCATAACTCCTTATATCCTGACCTTGTTGGGGACATGCAAAGAAAAAAAGAGAAAGAACAGACCGCTCTGATAACACTGATCTGGATTTAAACAAGAACGCAACAAATTACAGATATAACCATAAATACAAAGATGTAGTAGAAATAAGACTTCATTTCATTAATATCAAATACTGAAATATGCTTACAAACATAATGGAAATAAGACTAGCTCGGGCGATGGTAGCTTATCCTTGAGAAGAGATGTGTTGAAAAATGTGCAACAAGAAATGATAAATTTAGAAATTTCTAAAAATAGAATTGTTAAAAATAGCACTTCTAAAAATAGCAATTTGGCCAGTGAGCATTTTGGCCACCTTGGGTGAGAGGTGAAACTACTAAAAATAACATCTTCTAAAAATAGCATTTTTGGGTCCCTTCCTATTTATGGCAGTCCCTGGTCTATCTATAGGAAGTAAATTCAAATTTGGTCTTACCGGCAGTTTGGAATGTTAATTAATTAATTCTCCATGAGTTAATTAGTTAAGGAAAATCAAACTTGAAGTCTTTGTGAAAACATGCAATTATTTCTCCATGCATTGGGGAATGTGTCCTTGATTTACTCCACTGATTGAGGAATTAAGGATGAGTTCTATATTGAGAGGATCAGTTGACTTAGTTTAACTTAGTCAAGTGCAGTTAGATTAATTTAATAAGTTGTTAAATTAATGAGATGTAGTTTGTTGATGCTTGCATACATGTGACAACTATTATTTTCAGATAATTGTGTATTCACTCATGAATAACTGATGCATGTCAGTTCTGTCAGAGACCCAGTTGAGATCAGAGAAGGGACAATGTACTATCAGTTGTGTCTAGTCAATTTAATGTCTTAAATTGCTCGACATAAATTATCAATCCGGGTATCGTAAAATGATGAAGTGTGGTGCACTATATGTGCTTAGTTAACCTTTCTCTTACTTCGTCGTTTTATAGTTTATGTTGTTTTTGGGGTTTTGTTCTTGTTGCTTTTCTAAAGTGTTTAATGCAACTTAAAACAACTAGTTCAATCGAAATAAAATGCAATAATCAAATAATGAGAGAATGACTATGAGACCCAGTATCCTTGCTGCTTCAGCAAAAGGACAAGATGATTCTATCACGTCATTAGTTCATTAAAAGGCTATGTGCATCACTAATCTACAATCAACTTGAAATCAATTTATGTACAGCTAATATACATGGTGAAATAAAATGCAAAAATAAAATGACAACTATACAAGGCAGGGCCCCCCTACTACCTATGAAATCAAATGCTTAAAGGAAAATAAAGACATCAAATAAAGGACTAATGACATCGGCCCAGTATCTCTGCTGCTGATTTAAAATGAAAATGAAATGTGAAATCTAAGTGACACTACATAAAGGAGACAAATCACACTACTTTAACCTTTTCTTAACCTTTTTGCCTTTCAGCTAGATTTATCATGTGAGAACAGTTATGAACAAGTCAGAAATGTGAGTCTTAAAGCAAACTAAACCAAGTTGTACTAAGTGATATTTTGGCTTCAATAAAGTTATTTGATTATGGAAAAAGAACCATCAATAGATGAACAACTTGATATCTAAGAGCAAAAGTAAAGTGCAAGTTAAAGAAATGCTACTAATGAAAATCAAACTACAGAAAAATAAAGGTCAGCAACATAGACAAGATGATCACACATGCCACTAGTCATGAAATCAAAGCAAAATTAAACACACTTGCATGAATTAAAATTGCATGAATGAAAAATCTAATCTACCTTACATTCTACAAAGCAATATTTACAAAATGAAATCTACTCTACCTTACATCCTAATATGCTCCATGACATCTACTTCACATCTCCTTCCATGTTGAGAACATCAAAGCTTTATTCAATTTCTTCAAAAGTACAAAGTACAAAAGCTTTCAAAAGCCATCAAGGAAGAACTACAAACTTGAGAACTAGAAACTAAAAGACTAAAAGGGACTAAGAAAAGACTAGCAAATGAAGGAGAGAGATCTCCTATTTATACAAAAAGATGAGAGCCATCTCATTAATGAGAGTCCATGAATCTCTCCCTCTACCTCTAGAGTCCTAATCAAAATAGGAACTGATAAGACACATGTCTTTTTAGAGTTACAATACAATTAGTAGATGTGACACATATCCTCATGATCCCATGATTCTTTCCAACCAAATTCGAATTTGGCCTTAGAGTGCCACATAAGGGTCTTCTAGAAGTCTTCTTTCAACCTACACATGTCAACAACCTCAACCCATTTGTTAGGTATAAGCATATGCACATTATTTTCTAATGTTTAACCACAAATTCACTTAAAAGGCTTAGAAATAATAAAGATTGGAAAAACATAAAGGTGGCCCAATGATAATGAAAGTGGGATGAATGTGGTGACATAGTAGTGAAATGGAGGTGATATAATGGGCATAATAGTGAAAGTGTAATGCAAATGAATGACATTTTCAAGACTCAACATACCCCCCAACTGAAGCTATTGCATGTCCTCATGCAATATATATTACATTAACTCTTTTGATCCTTGATCTTTGGCTTAACTTTGCATGATATCATTTGATAACTTCATATTTCTGCAAAGTGTTTTACTTGAATTGCAACATGGTTGGTTCTTGTGTTACAACCATTTTTTTTTTTTTTTTTTGTTGCCTTCTACTTTGATCTTTGAACTTTGCATAATGATATTTTGATTATTGTTGCAAAGTATATCTTTATTGGATTGCATGATGGTTGGTTCTTATGTGACAACCATGCTTTTATTTGTATCCAATTTATCCTTTAAGCACTTTTTCAAAAGCCATTGTATGCTCATAATAGCAATGTAATAATTAATATATGTTGGAAGTATGTGAGCTCTTGAATATGATATGGACATGGCAAGATATGAATATGAATGTATCCCCCCCCCCCAACTGATGGTATTGGCAATTTTATGAAATGAGGAAGAGAAATGTTTTTCCAACAATTATCATTCTAGCTTTTTATGGAATTCTATGGTCAAAAGTTAGAAAATGACGTACCTTCACTTACCCTTTAGAATGGATGAGTTGTATGTGTGGTGGCTGAAAACTTCTGATCATATTCTTCTTCAAGTGGCTGAACAAGAGGATTCATGGATAGAGAGATAAGATGACTTTTTATTGCTTCTACTAAAACTTGTTGAATCTGCTCCAAAATGCTGAAAATAATAGTCTTTATGTCTTCAAAACTCATTGGCACAATTCCTACTATGTGAAAAGATGTTCTGATATCGAACATAGTAGGAAATTGTTGGCTTAGTGGCCATTAATGGATGCCACTAGTCAACACGAGAACTCTCACCATTGATGACAATGAGAGTCAAGATGCTCAAACACATCTTGCTAGGTACGAATGAATTTGCTGATGTCGAGTCACCTAGAAGATCTAACGAACAAGGGACATTAATGTATTCCCATTGTTTGTCAGCATGAGGACTTGCCATTAAGGCATGCAAGCCTCAAGGTGTTTTTACAAAGAACTTAGACTCAAAGGACTATGGACTCAATAATTTGCATTGAAGCAGGGCTTATTTGCTGAATGAAAATGACAAGGAATGGAAGATGAAAATGGAAAATGGCAATGGAGAGCAGAAATGACAATGGGCAATAAGCATGTGAATGAGCTTCTTGCTTTTATTTGTGGGTTATGAATGGACAAAAAGAGATGGAAAGTGTATGTGAATGAAAATGGAAAATATGGAGTGGAATGAGGTGAATGGTTTATTATGAAGTATGGATGTGATGGAGACAATAGTATCTGAAAGTTTTTCAAGTGTTTGGATCTGAATTTGCATCAACATATTTCCTTTTTGTTGCTGATCATCCTCTTATGAAACAAATTGGTCTCTTAGAGAGACACCATTCTCTTGTAGTCATTTGTCCTTCCTCCTGAAACCTGCAAAAAAACTAATACTTCTTCTGCAATGGAATGTAAAATTATCAAAGGAGAGAGGTGATCAATCTCTCTAGTTATGATATTTACACACAAAACTAAGAATTTGTATTAATGAAACAAGTTCTCAAAGGAAAAATCAAAAGAATTTATACCTGTTTTGGAATTAGTGCCTCAAGTTGATGTTACTTCTTTTCAGCAATTTATTTCATTATTTGCCATTTCAAACTCTAATGATATATTTCTCATTGTATAGATCTTGTTGAGATCTTTCCAATGGTACTTAAATCATCAAAATCTGATTTTGTATGAGAAAGATAGGCTGATTTGAACAATGAGGTTTTTCTGGCTGCGGAATTGGACTTTAGCTGTGGAATGTGCACAGTTATGTAGCTAAAGATCTTGGATACAAAGTTAGCCATTCATTTTTCATCATCAATCCAAAATTAATCAATGCCTTCAGAAAAGTGAGAAGATAACTTGTTCATTTCATTGATTCAAAATTATTATTTTTTTCTTCACATGCAGCGACTCAGTGTGGCGACTTTGTGATAACACACAATTTGACTTCCCTTTGACCGGGGTCTTTTTCATCAAATTTGATCGAATGAATAGGACACCATCCATGTACCAACATTCCCCCAACTACCCATGTGACTTGTTTTGCTTGATGACACCTGCAACCTAGAGTTTAACAAAACAGCTGCGGAAAGTTTGGGCTCGCTGCGGAAAGCAGTTTGATCAATTTTTTTTTTTTTGTCTGCAGAGCAAAATAGTTTTATTGATGAAAGAAAAAAAAACAGTCTATAACCATTATCATGACTATTTGACCCTTTCATAGACTTAAGCCCTTCTGGTTCTGCCTTTAGTTCAGTTTGACCGTATTTGCCTCCTCGTTGACCACGGGTTTTGATGACCGGTTTGGATGAGCTGGAAGGACACACACCATGTCCTTGATCCCGCAAACTTGCCCATGTGGCTCTTCTACCCGGAGGACACCTGGAGCATAGCATTTAAGAAAACAGCTGCGGAATCCGGGATTGGCTGCGGAAACCGGGATCAACTGCGGAAACTGGTGTGAGTTGCGGAAACATTTTTCAGCTGCGGAAACGCTGTGTGACATTAATAGTTTATAGCATCAGCCAAAAGAAAGTTAAGGTGTAAACGAACTGATCTTCCATATGATAGCCTTTTCCATGAAAATAGCAAAGGAACCACCCTTTTTGATTGCAGAAGTGGTGAACCTGAAGGATGTTGTGCTTGACTCAAAGTCCATACACGTGAAGATTGTAAAATGCAATGTTTCTTCTGCTTCAAAACTCACTGCAGTAAAAGACTATTGTAGCAAGAACACAATTGCAAATGATAGGAATTTACAAAATTATGTATTGCTGGAGACTACAATGGCAGATGGAAAACTATTCCCATGATTAATGCTACTTACTGCTAATCTTTTGAAACATTGTAAGTGCCCCCTCAAGACAACTAACTTAACTAATGCAATTCACAGTTCAGCTCTGCCAAGCTTTCCCATTCTCGGCTTTCAACTCCAGCTGAAAATTTTACTGTGTGTGGACGTTCAAGGGAAAAACAAACTGATTACGGGATTCTTGAGGCAAGTGGAGTGGCCATAATCGAATTGCAAGGTGTATTGGTGACTGTAACCAAGGTTTGAAGCACAGCCGTGGAGTTTGCAGCGGGAATGGAGAGTAGAAATGGTATGAGTACGAGGGAGTAGAAGATAAACAACGGAAATAAGAGTGGAGAAGAGCCGTAATGAAACTGGTCACTTGGTTCATGCCACGTCTATCAATCGGCTGTGAAGAGCCGTATGTAATTGGTTTACGTAATGGAGTGAAAACAGAGCCGTCTTCACTTGGATCACTGTTAACAGGTGTTAATGATTTTTCAAACGGGTGGCATAAGGGCAGAGGACATGGTGGCAAAGAGTCCAGCACATAATCAAATTGGAATTCTCCTTCTTCAGGCACGCGGAATTAAATCAGCATTCAAACTACCAGTTAATTAACTCAATTTCTTCACGCGGCGGCAAAAAAGAGGCTCCAAAGAACCGAAGATTTCTCCCAGACCGCCATAAATTTCATCAAATGGTTTCTGGGTTATCTAATTAACCCACCTAGAAAAAAAACCCATGTTTTAGTTTTTTAAAATTCGTCTCCATTTGGGCAAATCGAACGTTTGAAGTTTGACATTTTTTCTGTGTTTACGTTTTTCCTGAGTTAACTGTTCTCACTGTTCTGCATTGTTGCATTCGTTTTTCTTGCTTGATCTACTGTTTTACAGGTGTATTACACAGGTTCAATCATTGTCCCTAGTCATTGGCTTTTCTCCATTGCCGATAGTACCTAGTCGTAGTTACCGTTGGAAGTATTAGCTAGAAGGTAGATGCAGCTAGGTAGTGCATTAAGTTTTTTGTCAATCAGGAATTGGGTCTAGTCCATGGAAAGACTCATTGGATACTCAGTTAAGTGCGTGAACCTCTGGTCAACATGAATGAAGCTCTGGTCTGCCCGTGAATGAAAGAGTGAAGCTCCTTTCAGTGCAGCAATTAGCTCTTGTCGGTGCAGCTAGAAGTTATTGCCTTGAGACAGAGAACATCATTCCAATAAGAAGAGACAGTATTTGCTATGATCTTAGAGGGTAGGGTATCTAGATAGGACGCATACCGATGTCTTATATGAGCTGTCCTAGAGCATAGAGAGACAGTGGTTTTTAACTGCTGAAAATGAAGTGCTTATCTATTCCATTGTTGCAATGGTTATGAGCACATTTTAGTGAAACCTCTTCTCTTATTTGCTGAAGATGAATTATTTGATTAATCTGACGCTAAATATCATCTTCCTCACTGTCGGCTTCCTACAATAATCTCATGACCAGGACTACAAGGGATGTGTTAAACATTATATCAATACCATAAGTAAGACAGTACGCCATTGTTTGATGGTGGTAGTTTCACACTGTTGACCCTTATCAGAGATCTATGTGGGAGACAAGAAATTCCAATCCAACCACAGGAAAGACACATCAATAAAGAACACACTATTTGAAGAGTCACGAAGCCACAGCGAAAACTAGGAATGGAGATAGCCATAGATTGTTTTTCTTCTCTTCTCCTTTTTTTTTCTTCTCTTTTTTTTTCTTGAATCAATTGAAGTGATGAAGTTTATTTTGTCTCCTATATTTTTTCTTAACAATTCTTTTTCTGATCCTCCAGATCACACAAAGTGCAAGAGGAGAGCATACTCAAGAATTATTATTTTTCTTTTTTTTTTTACTTAACAATCATTTTTCTGATCCTCTAGATCACACAAAGTGCAAGAGGAGAGCATACTCAAGAATTATTAACCTTTTTTTTCAGATGTAAGAAATAAGGTCTCCTAATTACACTTCCCCGGCAACGGCGCCAAAATGTCTAGTCAATTTAATGTCTTAAATTGCTCTACATAAAAATTATCAATCCGGGTATCGTAAACTGATGAAGTGTGGTGCACTATATGTGCATAGTTAACCTTTCTCTTACTTCGTCGTTTTATAGTTTATGTTGTTTTTGGGGTTTTGTTCTTGTTGCTTTTCTAAAGTGTTTAATGCAACTTAAAACAACTAGTTCAATCGAAATAAAATGCAATAATCAAATAACGAGAGAATGACTATGAGACCCAGTATCCTTGCTGCTTCAGCAAAAGGACAAGATGATTCTATCACGTCATTAGTTCATTAAAAGGCTATGTGCATCACTAATCTACAATCAACTTGAAATCAATTTATGTACAACTAATATACATGGTGAAATAAAATGCAAAAATAAAATGACAACTATACAAGGCAGGGGCCCCCTACTACCTATGAAATCAAATGCTTAAAGGAAAATAAAGACATCAAATAAAGGACTAATGACATCGGCCCAGTATCTCTGCTGCTGATTTAAAATGAAAATGAAATGTGAAATCTAAGTGACACTACATAAAGGAGACAAATCACACTACTTTAACCTTTTCTTAACCTTTTTGCCTTTCAACTAGATTTATCATGTTAGAATAGTTATGAACAAGTCAGCAATGTGAGTCTTAAAGCAAACTAAACCAAGTTGTACTAAGTGATATTTTGGCTCCAATAAAGTTATTTGATTATGGAAAAAGAACCATCAATAGATGAACAACTTGATATCTAAGAGCAAAAGTAAAGTGCAAGTTAAAGAAATGCTACTAATGAAAATCAAACTACAGAAAAATAAAGGTCAGCAACATAGACAAGATGATCACACATGCCACTAGTCATGAAATCAAAGCAAAATTAAACACACTTGCATGAATTAAAATTGCATGAATGAAAAATCTAATCTACCTTACATTCTACAAAGCAATATTTACAAAATGAAATCTACTCTACCTTACATCCTAATATGCTCCATGACATCTACTTCACATCTCCTTCCATGTTGAGAACATCAAAGCTTTATTCAATTTCTTCAAAAGTACAAAGTACAAAAGCTTTCAAAAGCCATCAAGGAAGAACTACAAACTTGAGAACTAGAAACTAAAAGACTAAAAGGGACTAAGAAAAGACTAGCAAATGAAGGAGAGAGATCTCCTATTTATACAAAAAGATGAGACCAATCTCATTAATGAGAGTCCACGAATCTCTCCCTCTACCTCTAGAGTCCTAATCAAAATAGGAACTGATAAGACACATGTCTTTTTAGAGTTACAATACAATTAGTAGATGTGACACATATCCTCATGATCCCATGATTCTTTCCAACCAAATTCGAATTTGGCCTTAGAGTGCCACATAAGGGTCTTCTAGAAGTCTTCTTTCAACCTACACATGTCAACAACCTCAACCCATTTATTAGGTATAAGCATATGCACATTATTTTCTAATGTTTAACCACAAATTCACTTAAAAGGCTTAGAAATAATAAAGATTGAAAAAACATAAAGGTGGCCCAATGATAATGAAAGTGGGATGAATGTGGTGACATAGTAGTGAAATGGAGGTGAAATGGAGGTGATATAATGGGCATAATAGTGAAAGTGTAATGCAAATGAATGACATTTTCAAGACTCAACAAGTTGTATGAATATTTTTCCTATAAAGGAAGGTCATCCATGATGAGGATTTATCTCCTTCATGTTTATGTAGTTATTTTAGAGGTCAGTGTTGTGTGTGAGGTGAGAATCACACAGGTTGTAGCTGGAGGACCCAAGGAAACTGTGCATAGAAATAGGAGGCTTGGAGGGTAGAGGAGAAGGTTTGTGAGAAGCCTTTAACTGTCTATGAGCAGTAGAGGGATTGTACTGAGAGCTGGATAGCTTCCAAGCTATGACTTTGTGTAATTCAGACTATATTTCCACTTGTATGATAATACAGAGATGGGGATTTAGGAAGGTGCTTTCCCCAGGTAAATTCTTCTGTGTTATGTGTGATTGATTCCTTCTTATTAGTTATATGTGTTCTTATTAACGTTGCTCATGGTTGATTAAGCTTTCGCTAAATTGTTTGTAGAAGTAGATCAAGTGTTTTGCTTTAGTACATTGCATTACTAGGTGATCTACAGGTGGGAAATTTCTACATGGTATTAGAGCTAGCTGATTTGTAGAAAAATTTCTACATGGTATCAGAGCTAGCTGATTTGTAAAAAAAATTCTACAAAATTCTACATGGTATTGGAGCATAGGTGATCAAGGAGAGAACAATATACTGAGAGGAGATTTCAAAGTTTTGAGTTTTTGGCCAAGAGTTTGTAGAGAAAATCTAAATTTTTTTGTACAAAATTTTTAGAAATAAATAGCAGATTTGGATTCCTTGCGGAAAAGTACCCAAAATCAAAAAAAAAAATTGGCTGAATGGGAGTTCGGATGAGGGAGATATCGCTGATTTAAAATCAGCTCTTTTTCCAGAAAATTTCGTGACGGTGGGAAATATGAAACAGATTGGTGTGCTAGTCAAGAACCTATATGCACTTGAGGTACAAGATGCATGCAAAGCCTTGAGGAGCAAGGCAAAGGTTAGATACTTGGTGGTTGAGAGGGAGAGTAAATTACCTCTCAACATGCAGCGCCAAAAGAAGTCTCAGACAATTGTGGAGGAGCCACGATTGGTGCAGCAGCTTCAGGAGGTTGTGGAGCAGTGACAATAGGGGAAGCTGAGAGGAGATCGAGTAGAGACATCTACTCATGCAGAGACCTCCAGTAGGGGAAAACTTCGAGCCAGGTGGGCAGAGGGATCACATGCAGCCATACCGCCAGGTAGGAGGTGGGGCGATGCGAAGTGATCATCCCAAGGAGGAGGGGCAGGATCCTTAAGGTACCCAACCTCTTGGATGAGACCTTGCTACGGCAACCCTGATGTGGAGTAGCAGGAACTGACTGATTTGGTAGAGATAAATGTGGATGGAGCCGCAGAGAGAGCTACAGTGCATGGAATCCAGGACAGCGCAAAGCATGCAGGCTGCAACAATGCGAGAGGCACAAGTGTGTTGCACAGTGCAGGGTAGCACAGAGAAGGGTGCAACGGTGTGAGATGCATAGAGATGTTGCAGTAGCGCAGAGGTCAGAGAGGGAGCACTTGTCAGCAGCAGGTAGAGCTTCAGCATCAGAGTATGTTTCTAGCCCAACAGAGAGGCCAGTTGGGAGTTTTTTTGTTCTGAGTGTTGCTGGAGCAACCACACTTGGTAGATATGTTGCATGCAGAACATTCCAGAGTTATAGGATCGGGTTCGAGAGGAAGCCTTTCTTGTTGAGAGGGAGTTTTGAAAAATGTGCTACAAGAAATACTAAATTTAGAAATTGCTAAAAGTAGCAGTTTGGCCACCTTGGGTGAGAGGTGAAACTGCTAAAAATAGAATTTTTGGGTCCTTCCTATTTCTAGCAGTCCCTGGCCTATCTATAGGAAGTAAATTCGAATTTGGTCTTACCAGCAGTTTGGAATATTAATTAATTAATTCTCCATGAGTTAATTAGTTAAGGAAAAACAAACTTGAAGTCTTTGTGAGAGCATGCAATTATTTCTCCATGCATTGGGGAATGTGTCCTTGATTTGCTCCACTGATTGAGGAATTAAGGATGAGTTCTATATTGAGAGGACCAGTTGACTTAGTTTAACTTCAGTTAGATTAATTTAACAAGTTGTTAAATTAATGAGATATAGTTTGTTGATGCTTGCATGCATGTGACAACTATTATTTTCAGATAACTGTGTATTCACTCATGGATAACTGATGCATGTTAGTTCTATCAGAGACCCAGTTGAGATCAGAGAAGGGACAATGTATTATTAGTTGGATGAATATTTTTCCTATAAAGGAAGCTCATCCATGATGAGGATTTATCTCCTTCAGGTTTGTGCAGTTATTTTAGAGGTCAGTGTTGTGTGTGAGGTGAGAATCACACAGGTTGCAGTTGGAGGACCCAGGAAAACTGTGCATAGAAATAGGAGGCTTGGAGGGCAGAGGAGAAGGTTCGTGAGAAGCCTTTGACTGTCTATGAGCAGTAGAGGAATTGTAATGAGAGCTGGATAACTTCCGAGCTAAGGCTTTGTGTAATCCAGACTATATTTCCACTTGTATGATAATACAGAGATGGGGTTTTAGGCAGGTGGGAAATTTCTACATGGTATTAGAGCTAGTTGATTTGTAGAAAAAGTTCTACATGGTTTCAGAGCTAGCTGATTTGTAGAAAAATTCTACAAAATTCTACAAGATGGAGCGGCTACATGCCTCTGAATTGCGTTACAATGAGGCTCAAGGGCCTTTTTATTATTGAACAATAAGAGCAAACAAAAAACAACCAAAACCCTATCCCAAGGAGATGTAACTGTTATAGATCCATTTGGGCACATCAAATCCCAACATTTAGATTAGTGTTTTAGGGCTCATCAAGCCCTAAATTCAGTTGTTTCATGCCCTAAACAAGTCAACCCTTTGAATGCCTCCTTCCTAGACAGTTTCATGACTTGAAGACATCAAGAAATTGCCTCTAGAGGGACTAGCGCAGGTAACCCCTTATGAAGGTGCGGTCCAGGGCAGTTAAGTCCACTACCAGGGTGCTCTACAAAGCACTTAGGCTTCCTTTCACCTGCGCTAGGCGAGAATGAGCGAAATTCACATAGGATTTGGGGAATATTCTTATCTTTTGGAGTCATCTATAAGTTTCCTTGTCTTATCAACTCCTATGAGCTCGAAAATGGATGAGGAATGTGTTAAGGAGCATCATATCCCATCATCCCTTCCTCCATGGAACTAATTCTAAGTATGGAATGCCATTTAATGTCACCATTAATGACAAAACCTCCTTCATTTTCCTGTAAATTGACCACTCATCTAAGTGATCAAAGGTTGGATTATGTTGAACTGTAAGGAGATAATGCTGCTATGAGACTTGACTTTGGAGCAAATGATGTGATGCCACAAGTTTGTCTTGCTTTTGATGTGATGTGGATGGGATCCAAGCTGGAGGAATGACTTTGAATCAGACACTAATGGTTGTAATTCCTTCTTCTATCTAATAAAGTGTTTGAACCTTTTTCCATATGATGTGTTATTTCATAATGCTTATATGTATGAATTGCTTCTGATTCCTTTCATTTATATTCAATGGATCATATGTTTTGATCGATTTTCGTCTTCTATTGTGTTTACAGGGTACTTCTCAAGCGGGTTAAGTACGGGAAGGAGCGACGGAATCGATACAAGGGAGACGAGAGGAAAGCGGAACTACAAGTAGGCCTTCTATCCTCTCTTCTTATCTATTGCTTATAGGAAAAGTCTACAACACTTTAGACTGTTGTTCTAGGCACAACTACTTGTCTAGTGAATTAGTGTTCATCAGTAGATGCTAAATTCTCCAAAACAATAACACCAAGAGTTTATGGGCCCCATTGGGGTGAGTTGGACAACCAACTTCCTGGGGTCGCGACTTGGTCATATTATCTCTGTTTGACGCGCATGATAACCTGTTGGAAAGATCTCTCCAAGGACTACAACGGAAAAAGATGATTATAGACAGAAAATCATCGGCGGTAGATTGCCAAAAAAACATCGTTTAGGTTTAGGGGCTCAAAACGGCTCTGGAAGTTTAGGACTCGAAAAACTACTAAAAATAATAAGATGTGCTACAATTAAGGAAACTGAAAAACTGAAAGAAACAATGGTGGGGGTCCAAGTGGAATTGGTGGGTGACCACCAATATCCACCTGGATCAATATATATAAGTCTTGTTGCAAATACAATTACAACAAATACAAGGCCATAACCTACTCCAAGCTCGAGTGTGGTTTCCCAAACCAACCCTCTCACAAATATATGACAATATGAATAGAGTGTGAGCCTTCTTGAGACTCAAATATGGCTTCTCAAGCCACCCCACAATACAATGCAATGTGTGTGTAATGCTTCACCCTATGCCCGAGTATGGCTTCCCAAGCCGACTCGAAAACAACTCTGAATCCTCACTCAGGTCACCCCACCTAAGTAACTCCAACCTAGGGTGAGCACTGCAACAGACAAACTATACTCACCCTGCAACACCTTGTGGTCTCTCTTGGTTCAACTACACAAAGCATAGGCCCATGGCTTCTCTACAAGTTGTGCAAACTAGTCCCAAACAATTTACGTCTGAAACAAGGGATTAATTTTCTTAAAAGGACCTCATACTCACCCCTCAATCCACACTATGAGTTGTGCTTCAGTATAATGCTTTGTCTTGTGTAAGTGTCAAGTGTTGTTCTCCTCCAAATGCCAACATTTGCATATAAATACTCTCTCAAAAGGGTAGGAGTGGAAGGTTAAGGGTTGCAACTCTTCGTCGCACCTCGAGCCAACCCTTTCACTCTGCTATGTAATAAAAAACCCCACCTAATGTGTAAGCGAGTGCACACGGGTAGCACCACCCTAGTTGACCTATGGGTCATGCCATCTCCCAACTTGACTAACTCATCATGCCATTGTCTCATCATGTTGTATGTGCCATTGTGTGCGGGTCATTAGCCATAATCCTCATCTTGTCCTTATCCTTAGTCCATCATGCCACCCTTTGTGCCATTGAGCCACACTCGTCTCATGTTTTGATTCATTTCACACCTTGATCCCATCCCAATTGTAATTGCGGGTCCACCTAGTATGACTTGCCCTCTTAGAACACGCGCTTGTGCTAATTCGTCCTCGAGAGGTACCCAAGATATCTCACCTCAACTCATTCCTACAATGGACACGCTGCCACACTCTCCATCTCCGTTATAGCCAAGGCATGTGTGTGCGCTCACCTTGAAGGTTTAATAATTTCAAACTAACAATCTTCACATAAAAAAAATACGTTAACAAAACACTTGATCACTAATTATTCTACATCTTTACAAAATAAAATTGAAATTTTAAACTAATATTATCTTTACATTAATTTGAAATTTAATATTTAGGACCAAAATATTAAGCTTCCCTTAAAAAAAATGGTTTAATGATAAAGATATTAAAATATTGACTATATTTAGTAAGCAATTTAAAGTACCACCTCAAGGATAATAATTTATCAACCAAATTCTGACCCTATAGGCTCTTGAGGAAAGCGTTACCCGTTATGCTCGTGGACTTATCTCACCAGAAATATAAAAATGATTTTATTGGGAGAATCTAAGTAATATTCTTAATTATAAATACCATTAAAGGCCTTCTTTAACATTTTTGTTGGCAAAATTTTAGCGTGGTTGTTTTCACTTTACCACTGAATGTGGTTGGGTTGGTTTAAATTATACTTTATAAGTAGGTGAGAGAACGGCTACTCCGCCCAAAACCCCAATTCAAACAAACCCAGCAATCCACTTCCGGTGAAAACCGCCACGGAAAAATTTAAAAAATACTACCCTGCAATTATTATTTGAACCATTTGATGCTATTGGCATTTGATACGGGGCATATTCTACTAACTGTAATCCCTCTATCTCAACCTGGTCATCCAATCCCAACCATCCAATTCAAACTTCCAGATCTCAATTCAAAATTCAAATTTCTGACCGTTAACAGGCTATAAATATCGGAAGCGCAAAGGCCTTGTTGGATTTTTTGTTTTGTGCAGAGCCAGCAAAACCCAAAGAAGCCTTGTTTCCCGATCCCCACTGGACACAATCTCTGTGTCAAGCCATTCTCTGTGTCATGGCCGGCGAGAAAAAGCAGCCATTGCAGCCGAGCAATAGCGCAAACATTCCACAAGCCAACGGCAATGGCGTCAAGGGCAAAACCATCGAAGAAACATACCAGAAGAAGACTCAACTGGAGCACATCCTGCTTCGTCCCGACACCTATGTTGGCTCCGTTGAGAAGCATACCCAGTCCCTCTGGGTTTACGAAGGGAATGAGATGGTTCAACGCAGCATATCATACGTTCCAGGTCTCTACAAGATCTTCGATGAAATCCTCGTCAATGCGGCTGATAACAAGCAGCGGGATCCCTCCATGGATTCCGTGAAGGTGACCATCAGTGTCGAGGATAATTGCATCAGCGTTTACAACAACGGAGACGGTGTTCCCGTGGAGATTCACCAGGAGGAGGGCGTGTATGTGCCGGAGATGATCTTTGGGCATCTGTTAACGAGCAGTAACTACGATGACTCTGAGAAGAAGACCACTGGTGGAAGGAATGGGTATGGTGCCAAGCTTGCTAATATCTTTTCTACCGAGTTTATTATTGAGACCGCCGATGGGAAGAGGCAGAAAAAGTATAAGCAGGTATGGCTCAGTGCTTATTGTCTCTGTTTTTGCTTAGTTTTGTATGGGGAGTCCCTCTAGGGCTTTAGGGTTTTCAGAGTGAGGGCATTTGCTGATATTTCGACTAACATGGCAAGTTTTCTTGTCAACGAATTCCCACAACTACAGTCCATATGTTGATGGATGGCTCTGGAAGCTGGGCAGAGAACACATTTTCTGTCTATTTTCTCTGTTTTTGGGTCCTGTATATTGACGATTAGCTCTGTGTGTGGATTTTAACCTTCCTGTGAACGAATTACCACAGATGGGGTCCATACCCCGATGGATGAGTCTGGAATCTAGGACATCAAAGATTTTCGGTCTTTGCCCTGTGTTTTATAATTTAGTTCTTTAGTTGGTTCATTCATTTTGAACAAACAATGAAGTTCACATCAGGTTAAATTCGAAGGACCGATGAATTAAATTTACAGCAACCTGCTCCCCTGGGGTAACCAATGAAACTCACGGCAGGTTAATTTTGAACAACTGAGAAAACAAATTATTTAATTTACAGTATCTATATCTTAAGATTCACGCATTCAAATAAAAGATAGCACACTTTTCCTTGATATTCATCTTAGCCATCATTAAACAATTGGTTACGCATTCTTGCATGATATCCATCTTAATCATCATTAAACAATGGAAAATGATTGTAAAGTCGTCAATCATCTTAAACTGGGAATAACCACAAACTGTTTTCCAATATGATATAAAACATACTAACAAAAAAATTTAAAAACATTAAAATGGAAACTATAAAAATAAATCAAACAAAACCATGAATCGCTCCAGTAAAAGAAGTTTATGGAAATAATACAAACAAGCATGTTAGAGCAGTATGTCCTTGCCTCCATGAGGACTGCTACATTGTTCAGGGGGCTTGTTTAATGGATAAGTTATTTGTAAATGTGTGGTTATTTTTATTAAAATTGTTATTATTAATATTATATGATGTGATATATATAAATCAGTTTAGATTTATCTTAACACCGGATTTAACAAGTGTTGAGAATGATCAAATTTCTTTCACTCTAAAAGTGGTTTGCATCTTAAGAGATTTGATCTTTCTCGGTGTTTGGTAGATCCGAAGTTAAGATGGATCTATTCTGGTTATTGAAATAACTATAGCATTTTATGAATCTATAGTTGTATTTTATTGAAAGACTATCTGCCTTAACTGTTAGCCACAATTCTTTTATGCTTTTGCGTTGTTTTGATGTGGTTATTTTATTAAAATTGTTATTATTAACATTGTATTATGTAATTATATAAACCAGCTTAGATCCATCTTAACTCCAAATCTAACAAGTGCTGAGAGTGATCAAATCTCTTTAACTCTAAAAGAGATTTGATCCCTTTCGATACTTGTTAAATCTGGAATTAAGATGGATCTATGCTGATTATTGAGATATCCATAGCATTTTATGAATATGTACTTGTATTTTATTGAAAGACTGTCTGCCTTAACGGTTAGCCACAATTCTTTCATGCTTTTGCATTGTTTTGATTGGTGACTGTTTTTACTATTTGAAAATCCACATGTTTGCCCCTAATTTCGGTGCTTTCATATAAAGGTTTTCAAGAACAATATGGGTGTTAAGTCGGACCCGGTCATTACAAAGTGCAAGCCGGCAGAGAATTGGACCAAGGTCACATTTAAGCCCGATTTGATTAAGTTTAACATGACCCATCTGGAAGATGATGTTGTTGCCCTGATGAAGAAGAGAGTTGTGGATGTAGCTGGATGCCTTGGGAAGACAGTTAAGGTTGAGTTGAATGGACAACGGTTACCTGTCAAGACCTTTCAAGATTATATTGGCCTATACCTGCAAACAGCTAACAAATCGAAGCCAGAGCCTCTACCAAGGTCTTGTTGACTTGATTGATGTATTAGTTTTATAAGGATTTTTACTGTTATAAATGTCAATTTTCATATTATGATTAACATATTATTGGTTTTTCAGAATTTATGAAAAAGTAAGTGACAGATGGGAGATTTGTGTGAGCCTAAGTGATGGACAGTTTCAACAGGCAAGTTAATCATAACAAATTCTCTTCTCAAATTATGAGCTGGTTTATGTTTGAACTTTGGACATTAGATGCAATCGCCTATAAATTTCTCTTCTGTGAAACATTAGTTCTTAGTTTTAAGTACGATTCTGGTTTATGATGACTGCTTACAGTTTAGTTAAGTGCTTCAGGTCATGACTCTGGTTACTGTGGTTTATTATGCCTACTTATGTTTTGATGTCTATTCAGGTTAGCTTTGTTAATGGAATAGCTACCATTAAAGGTGGTTCCCACGTTGATTTAGTAGCAAACCAGATAACAACCCATGTGATGAACATTGTAAATAAGAAGAACAAGACAGCTGCGGTGAAAGCACACACGATCAAGAATCATTTATGGATCTTTGTCAATTCTTTGATTGACAATCCTGCTTTTGATTCCCAAACCAAGGAGACACTGACAACTCGTCAGAACAGCTTTGGTTCAAAGTGTGAACTCTCTCAAGAGTTTTTGAAGAAAGGTACTTATTATCTATCAAAGTTTATTCATCTGTTTGTGTTTAAGTGAATTTTTTAATCAAAGGTCAGTCCTGTCATATCTAGTGCCCAAGGGTAATGCTTGATTTGGTGCTTGCAGTTGCTAAATGTGGAGTTGTCGAGAACATATTATCATGGGCAGACTTCAAACAGAGCAAGGATCTTAAGAAAACTGATGGAACCAAGAGACAAAGGTTAACTGGTATCACCAAGCTTGATGATGCAAATGATGCAGGGAGCAAGAATTCTGATAAATGTACTCTGATTTTAACTGAGGGAGATTCAGCCAAGGCCCTTGCGGTAAATGCATTTGCATCATAACAAAGTAAACTGATATACAATGGGGTTAGTGTTGTTGTAGGTTTTCAAGTCATTGCCAATCTGAGTTTGTTTTTTGGCTTTCTTTGTGCTTCAGATGGCAGGGTTGGCTGTTGTTGGTCGAAACCATTATGGCGTGTTTCCTCTCAGAGGTAAGTTGCTGAATGTAAGGGAAGCCAGCCATAAACAGATCATGGAAAATGCTGAGATTCAACATATCAAGCAAATCCTTGGTCTGCAACATGGAAAGGAATATGACAGTGTCAAATCTCTGAGATATGGACATCTTATGATTATGACAGATCAGGTAAATGTTGTATATTGATAACTGTAGTTTCTATGTAAGTTTGGAAGATATGATGATTGAAAATTAGTTTATCCTTTGCTTGTTGTAGGATCATGATGGTTCACACATAAAAGGATTGCTGATCAACTTCATACATTCTTTCTGGCCATCTCTACTCAAGATTCCTTCATTTCTTGTTGAATTCATCACTCCTATTGTCAAGGTACATGTTCTCTTAAATCTTCAACTCCTTAACATTATGAAGATGCATATATTTTTATTTCCCATCGAGTATGAAGCTGTGCTTGTGCTATTTGCTTTTTTGATCCAGGCAAACCATAAAGATGGACGGGTATTGTCTTTCTATACCATGCCTGAGTATGAATCATGGAGAGAATCTCTGGGTGGATCAGCATCAGGATGGACCATAAAGTACTATAAAGTAATGCTATATTATTTTTTCTTTGTATATTTTGTAGTCCGAGCTCTATTTTTACTAGGGTCAGCTATTTTTTGTTTTGCCATTCATTCCTGAAATTATGCAGGGTCTCGGTACAAGTACTTCTAAAGAGGGGAAAGAATATTTTAAAAATTTGCACAAACATAAAAAAGACTTCATGTGGATTAACGATGAAGATGGAGATGCAATTGAATTAGCCTTCAGCAAGAAGAAAATAGAGGCCAGAAAGAACTGGCTAAGACATTTTGAGGTAATGAAATTAGTTTCCATAATGAGTAAAATGTTGTTGAATGGAAGACTGCTAATTTGCTCACAATTCTAACATTAATGAATCTAATGGCAGCCGGGGACATATTTGGACCAGACTGACAAGCTTATCAAGTACAGCGACTTTGTAAACAAGGAACTGATCCTATTTTCCATGGCTGATTTGCAAAGATCCATCCCATCCATGGTTGATGGTTTAAAACCAGGGCAAAGAAAAATATTGTTTTGTTCTTTCAAGAGAAATTTTGTTACGCAAGCAAAGGTTGCCTCATCTTACCATGGAATTATTTACTCCCATCTTATATGGCTTATCGGACTCTTGGAATTTACAATAATAATGTTGTTTCCTTAAACAGGTGGCTCAATTCTCGGGTTATGTCTCAGAGCATTCTGCTTACCATCACGGTGAGCAGAGTCTTGCTAGCACAATTATTGGAATGGCACAAGATTTTGTTGGAAGTAACAACATTAACCTTCTTGCCCCGCTTGGACAATTTGGTACCAGAGCCCAGGTGAGAAATTCAGGGACGTAGTTGCTTTTGAATCTTAATGATCCCAGAGCCCACTGCTATTTATTCTTACATCTAAATGAAACCTCCTGCCTATGTCGTTTATGACAGGGTGGAAAAGACCATGCAAGCGCTCGATATGTTTTCACATGCCTGTCACCAATAACACGCTTCTTGTTCCCAAAAGACGATGATGTACTCTTGGACTACTTGAATGAAGATGGCCAGAAAATTGAGCCAACGTGGTAAGTAGTTTGGTACAGAAGGATGATAAATTGTTGTATTCAGAATTGTGTATAATTTGATAGGCAGGTACAGAAGGATGGCGAACTGTGGGATTCAGAAATTTTGTATAACCCTGGGGAGTCTTGTACACAAGGAATTTGTGTTATATATATGTCTTATTGCAAATATGGGTTTTCATTGGTTTTCTGTCTGTGGATTAGGTATGTGCCAATTATTCCGATGGTCCTTGTGAATGGAAGTGAAGGAATTGGAACTGGTTGGAGTTCCTTTGTACCTAACTACAACCCAAGGGATATTGCCGCAAATATAAAGCGCATGCTTAATGATGAACCCTTGCAGCCAATGACACCTTGGTACAAGGGTTTTAAGGTAATATTCTGCCCATTATTCAATATATAGAAATTTGCAGAATATTTTACAAATTTGATTCAACCGGTGTTTTCATTCTTAATCCTGGGTGTGTTCAGGGTACAATTGAACAAACAGCTGTAAAGGATAATTGTGTGAGTTACACGATTAGTGGCATCATAGAGGAAATTAATGAGACCACACTGAGAATTACAGAGTTGCCCGTTCGCAAGTGGACTCAGGATTACAAGGAATTTTTGGAAGCGTTGATGACTGGGAATGATAAGATTAAAGATCCATTCATAAGGGTAGGTTGCTGTCATTCATCCAAACAGGTTACACCTAAGAATTTTTAAATATTGTGAAATGCTTTTTAATGAAAATATTTGTCTTCCAGGACTACAAGGAATACAATACTGATACCAGGGTCCATTTTGAGGTGTCACTGTCTGAAGAGAATATGAAGATTGCACTCCAAGAGGGTCTTTTAAAGAAATTCAAACTGACTACTACAGTCAGTACAAGTAACATGCATCTTTTTGACTCAAAGGGAATCATTCATAAATATGAGACCCCTGAGCAAGGTACATTCCTGAAATTCATCATTATTTGGTTTTCTGGTAGGCTTCAATTTTGTATTTAAATGTATGAGTTAAAGAACAGTTCTAAATGGGATTACCTCATAAACTTGCAGTTCTGGAGGACTTCTATCATATCCGACTGGAATTCTATGAAAAGAGAAAGGTAGGTTTTTCTGTACTGTCCTCTTTAGCCAGGGCCTTCTTTCTGGCTTACCATTACCAACACATTTGTTTTCTGCCATTTCTGTGCCTGCCCTCTTTGTCTTACTTTGTCTCCAAGAACTTGTTTTGGCAATGCCTCGTCAAAAGATGCCATGGATTGAAATTTTGAAAGCCCAACAAATTGTGTTTTTGTTTCATATAATGAACAGCAAAATTTTGGGATGAACGCTTTTAACATTGAATTGAAATTGTGAATTCAGAAAGTCCAATTGGACAACCTTCAGCTTGATTTGCTGAAATTGGACAATAAAGTTAGATTCATACTGGGGGTTGTAAATGGAGAAATCATAGTGAGCAACAGGAAACGTGCAGAGTTGCTGCTTGAATTGAAGAACAAAGGTTTCACTCCATTCCCCAAGAAGGGAAAACCTGTTGAGGCAGCTATTGCCGGGGCAGTAGAAGAGGATGAAGAGTCTCCTGAAGACAACATTGAGACAGTAAAGGGTGTTCGTGCTGGAGATTATGAGTATCTTCTATCCATGGCAATAGGAACATTGACTTTAGAAAAAGTACAGCAATTATGTGCTGAGCGAGACAAGCTTGAGGATGATGTTGAGGAGCTTAAAAAGGCAACACCCAAATCTCTATGGTGGAAAGACTTGGATGCCTTTACAAAGGAGTTGGATGTATGTTCCTCATCTTTTGACACTTTTGGTAGATCGAGATTTGTGTGATTCATCCTGTCTGATAAACGAGTTGCTTCATCCACTCTTATGGCTTTTGGTATATTTGGTTTCTCACTTGTCTGTAATTTTTGTAGGCTCAAGAACTACAGGAGGCCAAGGATGATGAATATGAATTGAGCAACATGGGAAATGATGCTGCCAGAATCTTCAGACAAGTAGGCAAAAACCAGAGAAAAAATACCAAAAAAACTGTAACTGCTGAAAAAACTGATTCTCAATCAACCACCAACAATCAGGCATCCACTGCCTCTCTTACTACAACTAATGCACAGAATGGTAATGCTGTTTTTGATCAACTGCAATTGAAATTCACTGTTATAAATGTCATCCCTGTGGTTGTAAAAGCTTTGACGTATGCCTGGCATCTATCTGCAGAAATTGGGAAACCCAAGCGTGGAGGCGGCAAGAAAGGGGCTGCGAAAAAACAAATGGTTTGTTTAAGTTACTTTCTATTTATTTCCCTAGGATCCAATTTATGTTGTTGTTTAACATGGATGATGTGAATTGGATCTTTTCAGGAAGTGGAAAGCGATGAGGATGATGAATTAGATACCAGCCTGCAGGATCGGTTGGCATCTTATAACCATGGCTTATCAGCAGATCAATCAGGTTCCTCATCATATTTTTTTGGCAGCAATTCATATTTACTGAAGAGATAAGATAAGATAAGATATTTATGTCCAACTAATGACCACAAAGTAGGTCAAAGGGACTGTTGAGCACTTCAGTCTCTTCTAATATAAATTTGCATTCTGTAATCTGAGTACTTGTATTTTTTGCAATTTGCAGTTGTTGAGGATCAGGGAAGCAAGCAAAATTCACCAACTGAAGATTTTAAACCAAAGCAGAAAGAGACCACTAGACGGGCAAAAAAGGCTTCCCCTGTCTACGTTGAGATGTCAGATGAAGATGATACAATGGAAACCATTCCCGAAGAAGAAGAAAATGAAGAGGAGGGAGAGAAACAACCAAGGAAGGCTGGTGCAAAAGGGAAGACTGCCAAGGGGAGGACAAAGAAGGCCACTATTGCCAGTGATAGTGGTTCTGATTTTGGAATTGATGAAGATGACGACACTGATTATGAGGAAGCCATTCCTAGGAAGGGGTCAAAGAAGCCTGCTGCTGATAAGGCCTCCAAGCCCTCGAAAACAAACCCTAAAAAGTCTAATTCTACAACTACTGCCCCTGTACCTAGAAAGAGAGGACCCAAAAGGCCAACCCAGGGACAAAAGCTGATTGATGAAATGCTAAAGCCTACTTCTGTTGATGATGCTGTTGATGCTGTAGAGCCATCACCTTACAAGAAATCCCCTGAGAAAAAAGTGAGAAAAATGAGACCATCTCCTTTCAACAAGAAAAGTGGATCAGTAATGTCAAAGCTGATGCAGGAGAGTGATACAAGTCCTCATAGTGCAAATGGCTCTGCTGGATCTTCGTCCAATAGTCCTGAAGAAGTCAACGAAGCTCCAAAGCCAGTTGGGCGAAGCAGGCCACAGAGAGCGACTCGAGCTCCTGTGCAGTATGCCTTGAGTGAGAGCAGTGATGAAGATGAAGTTGAGATCAGTGATTCAGATTTTGTAGAAGATGATGACTAAAGTAGGAAACGTGCTCAATGCAGAATGTGCATCTTTTACTTAGTATTCTGGTGGTTTTGATTTCAAAACAGTTGTATCATAATAGGGCATGCCTATGTAGGGCTCTTTGAGAGCCATTAGTGCCTTTTACGGCAAACTTCAGAAATGCTTTTCTTTTAGCACCAATGGATAGAAGATTATGACCAAACTAGGAAAGCTATTCAGCACAATGTACATATTTTACTAAGTATTCTTGTGGTTCTGATATTATATCAGTTATGGGTTCTTTGAATGGCATAAGTATCTTCTTGCAAGCTTCAAAAATGCTTTTCTTTAGCATCAATGATAATTGACATAGATTACAATGTTTGTGCAATTTTTTGACATCACATCATAGAAGCAATGTGGTTGTCACTTAACTGCACTTGTTGGCCTGGTCAGATAAAGTCACAGAGAATATCTAGAAATATCTTGTGGTGCATTCCACAATTTAATCTTGCTGCTTATGTATCTTTATGGCATGGGCTATCTAGAGCATACAGGCCTCATTTGTTGATTCATTCCATCATTCAACTGCAAATATCTTTTTGGTGTTGTAGATCTAGTGCAAAGTACAGGCCTCTTAGCATCTTGTCATTAAGTCAGTTCTGTTTCTCCTACGTCAATTGGGACATCAGGTGTGGATTTTGGATCTCATTTGTGAGAAAAAACTTGTCATTTTTGAATCGCAAATCTCTTGCATAAGATTCAGAAAATGGTATATCACTGTTTACACATCACATCTGCATAGAAGCAATGTGCTTTCCATGTATCTGTGATTCTGCATTTATTTGCCTGGTCAGATAAAGTAGCAGGAATAGTTTGCGGAAATATCTTGTTTTATTCCAGAATTTATTGTCGCTGCATTTATATCGTTACGGTGTGGGGTATGTAGAGTATGCAGGTCTCATGTGGCTGTGCATTGCATCATTTAATTGATCCTTTTACCAAGTGCTGGCCTCTTATCGGGAAAGTACTTCTGTAGAAGAAGTGCATTAACTGGCCTTGTGATCGGCATTGTAGTAAGGATTATCCAGTTCGAGGTGTGTATCTCATATGTTAATAGAGATAAGGCGTTATGGAATGGTCTCATGATGTCCTTCACTTGGTGATTCAAGTAATTAACAGTAACTTTCTCGACGCTTCTTGTGGCATACTTACAACAGGTATCTGCCCCTAGTCTTCAAGGCATTTTCACAACCTGTGCATTTTAGAGGATGCTTCCGTAAATATTTTTCCTTTGCTTTACTTGAGGAAGGTCACTG
This sequence comes from Pinus tabuliformis, assembly GCA_031772625.1. NCBI lineage: Eukaryota > Viridiplantae > Streptophyta > Pinopsida > Pinales > Pinaceae > Pinus > Pinus tabuliformis. The sequence goes on from CM062817.1 coordinate 1,808,669,506, forward strand.
CTGTCTTTATTATGCTGGTAGACAGCAAGATATAAAACATATTTTATACCGAGTTAGTTTGATTGTGCTAAATTAGATATCCTGATCCTGCTCTCGTGGAGCTGGAATGATCTCCACATTGTATTTATTTGTGTTTTAATTTAATAAAAGACAATCGAGCGAGAGGGATTTGTGTGTGAATGAAAATATTGCAGAGCAATCCGTGTTACTTCTGTGATTCCTGTGTATATTTTTAATTTGTTATCAGTCGCGTGCTTTTTCTTTTGCGGTTGGATTCGATCAAGCGGAGTCACAGGGGCGCTCTGTGTATGTATGCAAAGCTTCGTATAATTCCTGTATTCATATAATGCCTGACAGCTGATGGAAACCGCAACAATAGAAACGAATTCGCTTCCAAGGATTCCCGTCCCGGGACAGAACTTCCCCGGGAAGTTTCCACAAGCGTTGCGTTTTAAAAGGTCAAGTGAATTATTGCCGGGTGCCGAGATAGAGTTTGGTGGTCACGCCCCGTGATCTTATGACCCTCGCTTGAATGGCTTGAGCTCCAAGTGTTAATTCTAAAGGAGTCACTGTGTGACGGAGAAGGAAATATCACATATAAGGCCGTATAGGGTCGGTTGATTGGATTGCATACCAGACCGCCGACTGTAGAGAACCTTTCTGGGCTTCCTGCATTGATTAATGTTGTTTTCTCTACAGACTCTAGACTGATGACAGTGTGTGACAGTGGTTTTTCCTCAGAACTTGGGACAGTTCCAGAATTAATGTCAGCTGATACATAGGTGAAATTAGTAACAATGGCCTCTCCCCGAGGTTCCCATGACTCTTACAAGTAGCAGTAGTTTTTATACCTCGGACAATAAGACAAAAATAACTGGCCCAAAAGCTGCAGTCCAAAATTACAAACATAGAGACCGCATTTGTGCTTCATTTTAAAATGCTGGGATCCGAGATCAGACACGGGGATGGCCGTATAAACCTTCATTTTAAAATTACAAGGCTGGCGAGTTGTGCTCATTTTAAAATGCTGAGATCCTAGATCAGTCACGGGCACGGCCGTATAGGTCTTCATCTGTAGGCACAGGGGCTACGATTAATTGGCCCACGCAGCAAATATTATGTATTGTCTTGAGCCCGCAGCGTTGGTTTTTAATAAGTCATCCTCTCTTCTGCCTTGGATCCGGCGGTCAACTCTCCCATAATATATTTATAATTTGGGACTCGGCTGCGTTAGTTTTGTGTAAGATTTGGAGGTCTGGATCTAAAATTGGTCTGGTTTGTATTTAACAAAAAAGCCCCCATGCCTGCACCAATTATGGAGAGCAGTTTTGTGAGATGTTATATAACCAGAAAGAGAATATATTATTTTAGCATTGCAGTTTGCGTCGGGGCGTTCAAATGCATTCCACTTGACTGCAAATTAAAATTTTTATTTCCAATTTATTTCTAAATTCTTCTTTAGGAATCCTACTTGGGTCACAGATTTTTACAAGAGCGTTTGACATCATTATTTAAGTTCCAAATTTCTACGATCTTTATATACGGGATGGTATTTCACTTTACTACAAATGCAAAATATTACAGGTGCATTTTATGGGATTGTTACGACAAACTCTCGTATCTGTTTTTAGCATCTAAATTGTGATTCTAGTGATTTTTTATGGTTGTGAAATGTGGGACAGCAATACATCCGACATGCAGTAGAAATAAATTGAGAAAATTCAGAAACTCTTAATTACAAACAAATTCAAAATTAAAAGCAGCGCAGTTTTTTATGCTATCTTGTTAAGTGAAAGAGGGACTGCTCCTATTGAAGCAATTGCTATGGTGTGAGTTATAAGGTATTTAAAAAAATTTGAGCAAATGGAGTGGGCAGATTGACTAAGGTTGTCTTTAATGACATATTGTGCAAAAAAAAAGACTTTGATGCTACAAAATAACAAATGGTTTAGTAAATTGGGTATTCGCTTGAACATTTATCCCACAAACAGTGAAGAGATAAAAACGTTTGTTATGGATAAATTCCACAAGTGTAGTTGGGATAAGCAGTTAGGGAGAGAAAAAATACTATATTGAAGAGTTTAATCCCACTCATAATCATCAACAAAAAACATACATAGGGGCCAATATTTCTTGGAGAGCCAAAATTCTTATTGCTTAGTTAAGAACTAATTATCATAAACTCCATTGTGAAACTAGGCATTGGAAAATGCCAAAAGAAGTGTGGGAAGAAGAGTGTATTTTTTGCTCTTTTGGAAGTGGAAACAAAAAAGCATTTCATTTTAGAATGCGAGGTCTTCAAAGACAATAGGGAAAGTTATGGATATTATGACAGTTAGCTCTTGGGATAATTTATTCCACGAGTGGTTTGTCGAGAAGCAGAGAGTGTTTAATGTGATGCTTCACAGGAAAAAGGGCTGAATACACGAATCAAATGGTGAAGCAATCTGCCCTATAGGGCAGCGTTGTAAACGTTAAAACAAATTTTCTTCTTCTTTTGTTTTTGGAAGTTCATTTTGTGTTTGACTGCAAATGAAAAATATTACAGGTGCATTTTATGGGATTGTTAGAACAAATTATTAGTCTCTCGTAGCTGTTTTTAGCATCTAAATTGTGATTCCAGTGATTTTTTATGGTTGTGAATTGTAGGCCAACAATACGTCCAACATGCAACAGAAACAAATTGAGAAAATTGAGAAACTCTTAATTACAAATAAATTCAAAATTAAAAGCACAATTTCTTATGCTATCTTGTTAAGTGAAAGAGGGACTGGTCCTATTGAAGCAATTGCTATGGTGCAAGTTATAAGGTATTTAAAAAAATTTGAGCAAATTGAGTGGGCAGATGGCCTAAGGTTGTCTTTAATGACATATTGTGCAAAAAAGAAGAAGACTTGGATGTGACAAAATAACAAATGGTTTAGTAAATTGGGTATTCGCTTGAACATTTGTCCCATAAACAATAAAGAGATAAAAACTTTTGTTATGGATAAATTTCACAAGTGTAGTTGAGATAAGGAGTTAGGGAGAAAGAAAAAGTACTATATTGAAGAGTTTAATCCCACTCATAATCATCAACAAAAAGCATACATAGGGGCCAATATTTTTTGGAGAGCCAAAATTCTTATTACGTAGTTAAACACTAATTCTCATAAACTCCATTGTGAAACTAGGCATTGGAAAAGGCCAAAAGAAGTGTGGGAAGAAAGAGTATTTTTTGCTCTTTTGGAAAAGTGGAAACAAAAAAGCATTTCATTTTAGAATGCGAGGCCTTCAAAGACAATAGGGAAAGTTATGCATATATTTTGACAGTTAGCTCTTGGGATAATTTATTCCATGAGCGGTTTGTCGAGAAGTTGAGAGTTTATTGTGAGGCTTCACAGGAATAGGGTTGAATACATGAATCAAATGGTGAAACAATTTGCCCCATAGGGTAGTGTTGTGGACGTTAAAACAAATTTTCTTCTTCTTTCGTTTTTGGAAGTTCATTTTGTGTTTGATTGGTACACCCTAAATAAAAAATGGGATGACATAAGCCAACATTATGCCTGCAAGGTTTGGTTATATGTGCTAGTTTTTGATTCTTCGTCTTGACTACCACTTGCATTAATCAACAAAGGGAATAATGTATAGGCTTTGACACATGATGATAAAGGCCTACTATTATACAACAATACTCATATGATGCATTTAACCTGAGGGTTAGATCAATTGGTTGAGTCCCCGTTGTTAAAGCACATGTTCAAATTGAAAACTATGGCTAAATTCCACTTTGGACAACTCATTTGATGGAGATGATGATTACATTGAATTTCTCTTGTTTAGAGGACCAAAATTGACCTAAATATCATCAAATTTGGACAAGCAAAAATATGTTTTTGAATCTATGCCCACACGTGTGCAAATTGTCAAGGTCGGCCACATCATCATGTAGGCTCATGAAGCCCAATGGATGTATTTCTTGAGCCCCAACAACTTGTATAAATATAAGAGACCTCAAACCTCATTTGGCATCATCTCATCACACACAATCTTCTCTTCTTCTCTGATTGGTTTGTACAACTTATTGGAAAGCTATTTTCTCTCACACGTGTGGCAAGAAGGTCGAATTTCAGGTCTTATTACAAGGCCGAATTTCAAGAACAGTTGCATATTTGACCAACTTTGACTAGGGCCATATTGACCCCCTTTGAATGTGGTTTTCATGTCAAAATTTCGGTTTTGGAGAGCTACTTTTGTTGGCACAAAAACTGAGATATTATGGGTACATTGACCGCAGACTTCCAAGTGCATAATTTGACCAAGTTTGATCATTGATTTAGTGATTGTTTTGGGCTGAATTTGACCACTTTAAAAGGCCGAGTTTCACTACCTTTGACCAAGCTCCAAAGAGGATTGTTTGCTGCTGTGTTAACCATCGTTGACATTCTGATTAGGGCAAATTTTGTCAGCAGATTTGACAGGGCTGTTTTGACTCTGATTTGGCAAGTCAATTTTGACTTTTGTACTCTCTATCTCTGCTGAACATTTGATATAATAATAAAAAGAATTGATCAAAGGGTTTTCTCCATCTTGGGGTAGTTAATTAAGTTTAATTAGCTTAGGAATATCGAGTTGGGCATACTTGTGTGGAATTGTTCTAGTGAGAACAAGCTTTGTATTTTCACTCATATTTTTGATTAATGCAATACAGATAGGCGGGGTTTTGAGTAGTGAACTTCCTTAAGAAAACTTATTGTGATATGTGCCATTGATTTGTCTTCTTATTGTTCATATTGTTTTCATAGATTTGTTGGCTTGTGCTGGTTGAAAGTAGAAGTAGATTCTTGTCATGTGCTTTACTAAATTGCATGAGATTCTGAATCTATAGGAAATTATACAACCCACACATGTGAAAATTGTCAAGGTCGACTACACCATCATGTAGGATCATGAAGCCCAATGGATGTGTCTCTTGAGCCCCCACAACTTGTATAAATATAAGAGACCTCAAACCTAATTTGGCATCATCTCATCACACACAATCTTCTCTCCTCTGATTGGTTTGTTTGACTTATTGGGAAACTATTTTCTCTCACACGTGTGGCAAGAAGAAAGTCAAATTTCAGGTTAGATTACAAGGTCGAATTTTAGGAACAGTTGCAGATTTGACCAATGTTGACCAGGGCCATATTGACCACCTTTGACTGCAGTTTTTATGTCAAAATTTCAGTTTTGGAGAGCTGCTTTTGTTGGCACAAAAATTGAGATATTTTGGGCACATTGATCGTAAGGCTGATTGGAGACTTCAAGTTCAAAATTTAACCAAGTTTGAATGCTGATTTAGTGACCATTTTTTGTTGACTTTGACTACTTCAAAAGGCCGAGTTTGACTTCCTTTGAGCGAGCTCCAAAAATGATTGTTTGCTTGTGCATTGACCATCGTTGACATTTTGATTAGGGCATATTTTGTCTGCTGTTGACTACAAATTTGACAGGGTTGTTTTGAATTTGATTTGGCAAGTAAATTTTGACTTTTGTACTCTCTCTCTCTCTCTCCTGATATAATAATAAGAAGAATTGATTAAAGGGTTTTCCCCATCTTGGAGTTTTTCCCTGGCATCCACCAAATCTGGTGTCCTCTTGTCTTAGCTTGTCTTTTGCATTTAAGTTTGATATTCTTTCATCAGTTACTGTCATATGATAATGGTTAATGTGATTGTTAATGGATTTATGGAATTAATAAGGGCTAATGGATTAATGAAGTAAATGACCTAAGCAAAGAACACGTTAATTCAAAAATTAACATGGTATAAGAACTCAAGTGAGGACAAGCCCACACAAGAAAGAATGCAATCACTAATTTGTTGACAAGTCTCCATGGTCTCCTTCCTCTTCAAAATTCCAGGCTTCATCACATCAAAGACAAAGGCATACCCAAGACCGAGCTCCTTGTGGCATTAAATCAAATTTGGGGCATCGAATGAATTGTATTTGTAGCCTTAAGTGCATGTCTACAATCAGGATGTTTTGGTCCTCCCTTAGGGTCGAAACTTATGTTATGGAAATACCCTTGGGTTGAATTTGTTTTGGGATATGGTGTCTCGCTCAAAATTTCTTCTACCTTGTAGTTTCATGCGAAGACATATATGAAACAATATATGTGCCATGGAGTTTCGAGGATCTGTAGCATTGAGATTTACCCATGATTTTCGCTCAACACATTTATATAACATTATTTTTGGACGCATTCAGCTAGGTCGATCCAAAGGTAATCTCAGTAGATTATTATTGTCATGTATTCAACCTTGTATTAAGGCATATCTTGTTACACAAAGAAGTGGGTAAGACTACAAAAGGCGAAGTCAATACCTAGCTGCTTAAATTCTATTCGGCCTCCTTTCAGAAGGACAACAATACTATCCAAAGGACGGATTTCTGTAAAATATTGGTCTTATAGGCAACTTAACAAATTCATTTTGTGAAGGTAAATATTTGTATCTATATCTAGATCTAAGTCGAATTTAGTTGAGGGTCCTCTTAAGTATATTATTTGAAGCATTAATTGAAGTATAGCCTGTAATTGTGGCTCACCTTGTTCAAAGCTGTTTTTCTTAAAAGGACTCGTGCTCAAACAGTAAAGTTAAGGCATACGTCTCATAGTTGCTTGTAGCATCAAATATAAGGTTATATAGCGTTTTTGAAGATGTTATTATAATCCTCATTATTGTAGCCTTGTACAATTGTGAAAATGAGATTGGATTGGCTGATCTATTTGGATGCCTTCCGAAAATTGTTAAAATATTGTATCCAAGTCAGTGACGTAACATTGGAAAAGTATTCCTATGGCACTTTTGGAATTTTGGGTAATTTCCTTGTCACATATCTTAAGGATTCACTACTCAGAGCTTCGTGTGTGCTTCACTTGTACTCTATGTCTAGACACACCTGTAAGTTTTGACACTGTATTGAGACATCAAAGAATTTGTTGAAGTAGGAGCAATGAATTATCAAGACCTCAAGACAGAGTTCTATAGTATTCTCTAAACAAAATAAACTTGTTTTCTACAGTATCTACTATCAAGGAAAGAGATGTGATAGTGTTACAATAACCCTGACCCAACTACATATTGTCCTTGATAACCTTCAGTAACAGGACCGATAGTGAAATCAAATGCAGATGCGACAGTGGCCCTTGCTCAATTACATTTCAAAATGAAGCCTCTATCATAAAGAGAAAGGAACCGAGGCTCCTATGCGAAAAGGCTCATCACCTTGCTCTTCAATTTTGGACAGTAGCACAAAACGATTGTTGCATTTGTACATCTTACAGTGATAAGAATATATAGTAAAAGTCTCTGTATGAGATCCATAATTTTCCCTTTCTACAGTGACATGATCAACACATATCAGTTGAGCCAACCTGTGAAGTTCTTTTTTCTTTACAGTTACTACACTGGAATCCTAGACGTTAGTAAATCTTTAGTCACAGGCATCAAGCAGTGGAAGCATTTGATTTTTTGTAACAAAGTTGATCCTATTTCAATTTTGAGAAGAAAAAATCTCCTTGAAATCGCCTATACAGTAATAGGAAGCTTCAATTAGCAGTGCAAAGAGTCTGAAGGCATGACACTAGGCAAAGATTTTAGATCTCTCTTCCTGGAAATATGAAGACCTGAAGCTATCATAAATGTCAAGGATATATCCTTGTGCAATGAAGATTCATGGTCACCTCACAGTTACACCTGGCATCAATTTTGCTATGCATGGCACTACCCTATGTATGGCATATCAGTATATACAACTCAACATCATTTATGGCCTCCTTTCAGTCCAACATTATGTATAATATCGTTACCGTCTAGTAGCGATGGTGATATGTTGTAGACCTAGTAAGTTGATGAAAATGTTATAGTCTTGTTCACAAATGAAGTTGTGAACAAGGCAAATGTAAGATTTTCTTAACTTATCTTTAGAAATATCATCTACTAGGAAGAAGATACAGGGATCTTCTAGTAAAATAAATTGCAACACCTTTGGCTTTAATAAGGGTATAACACAAAACATATAGGAGAAGAAGTGCATGGCACTTTGGAACAATTCTTTGTAATGACCCCTATCAGCATGAAAACAAGAGGACCTTGATTTTGGCATCTTGATTGGGTCATTGGTCACTTTGATGTGTTGTGCCAAGGTCTTATGAAGGATGGTCTTATGAATATGGATGCCTTGATGCGAAGGACCCCTCCTCATAATGGATTGGGTGATTTAATGCATTGGTTGTAGTTATCTAGAAATGAAGGATAATGCAACTATTTTGGGGAAATCTCATGGGATTATTTCTTCACTCTAGTTGAAGAAGGACCATGATGCTTCTTCAGAATTTCCTCTTTGACCTGAAGCAAGATTCCTAGAATTTTGTTGTTGCGGTTTCCTTGTGGAAAGTCTCATACTTTGCATGAGAAGCTCATGATTGAAATCTAGATGATCATGTGAAGCAAGGCTTTTGAGGGAGCTATAGAAACCCCAGTAGTATGACCCATTGACTCTTCTTTCCTAATGTCTATTAATGAAGGCAAGTCATGGCAGCGGATTATGATTATGACTTTGATGATGCCTTGATATATCTCTGTTACTTGAGAGGCTGCATGGACGCTGCATGATTATGATTGATGACCTTGGCACATGGACCTAAGGAAAAGAGACAGGTTACAGGTGGCTCGATGATTATGTTTTGGCAAGGTCACTTTCCCTATATTCAAAGGGAGTTACAGATAAGCCATGTTGATTGGATTCTGAAGATGCAACTATTGATGATGTCTAATTGATGACCCTCTCGTTTCTCAATGTAAGAGGGAATTGAATTTTAAAGTCAAGATGGAAGACCTAGCCTTGATGCATTATTCCTTGCACTTAAAGGTCCGATAAGATGGATAAGTTTTTGGTCTGCATATGTATATCTTGTGGGATCCTTGGTGTTCTTGATAAACACTGTATCAGTCATATGCCTCACTATGAAGACTCTTGAGTTGATTTATGGATGAGCCTCATATATTAGATAGTTTCTTATTGATATATCTCTATGATTCTATCTAAGATTCCATGAATATTTTGATGCTTTCTCGGTTGGAAATGTGATGGATGGAAAGAGCACATCTAGTGCTATATCTCTTAATTTAGTTGTTTTAGAAGCACTATTGAGGTTGAATGTAAATAGCAACAAGTATGGCCTATTACAAAGCCAGTTGGTTGAGGAAGCTCTGCAGTGATCCATTTGAGCACTTGGTGGTAACTGCTATTTTATATTGCGATATTCTTGAGTGGGATTCATTTTTTAGAGAATCCATGTTCCACTACATCTCCAAGTATTGGGTACTGCTTTATCTTGATATGGTACATTCGAGAGATACCAAGCTCCATCATTGTTGGTTGGATGAGCAGATTACTATCATCCTTATATAGCCGCTTGGTAAGGTCAAGATTATGTTTCTTCAGAGAGAGGTTGGGAGTCATGGATAAACCCTACTACGTGATCTCAGTTGAACATTGAGATCTAGGAGCTTGTGGGGTCCTGGGGTACTTCTTGGAGCTATGTGCAACCATGGGCTGTGTGGTTCACCTTCCCCTATAGGTACGCTGTGTATAGGATGAGTGGTTCACCTTCACCTGTGATACTCTATGATTATATATGAGAGCATAGGGTGACTGGTTCACCTTTCCCTATAGTTGATGATATATGCATAGGATGAGTGGTTCACTTTCTCCTATCGCATATGAGCAGATGAGTGGTTCACCTTCTCCTGCAGATACTCCAGTGAGAGATGCATATAGGCATATGTCAGTTTTCACATGTGGACATGTTGGTGGGACGTGGTTCATCCTTTCCCCACATGTAGGATTCTCATTCCCTAAGATCGATGGTTGACATGTCAATCAGACGTAGTTCTTCCTTTCCCATGTGTAGGATCCTTCCTACGATTATTGGTTGGCATGGATGTAGGACGTGGTTCATCCTTTCCCTACTCTTGGTGGTTTTCATGCACGTAGGATGTGGTTTATCCTTTCCCTACGATGGTTGTGACATGTGACCGTAGGTGTGGCTTATCCTTTCCCTACGTGTGGTTGTGAGCATGATGTGATTTATTCTTTCCCTATTGTTTCCCTAGCATCATCCTACCCATGTAGTTCGAGACACATGGGAAGTACCTCTCATCTTACTAATGAGTTAGGAAAAGTGATTAGGGACCATAGCACTACCGACGGATGCATCGTATATAGTCGTATTCCCTATTACTAGGATGCATGGTGTTCAACAACTTGATTTGGGATCAAATCCAATTGGGGTTCTACCCCTAAACTGACTTTTATCAATGGAGAGTGGCAAGGTATTGTGACTCCCTCTTAATCAATTCTTCTTCGTTGTTACAAGAATTTTCAATAGAGTAGAGACGAGATGCAAAGATGGTATATGATGACAGGATGGCATGATGATGGATGGATTGGAAGGTGTAATTCTCCCTAGTTGAATGAGACTGTTAACATTGAAAACTATGGCCAAATCCCACTTTGGAAAACTCATTTGATGGAGATGATGATTGCATTGAATTCCTCTTTTCGAGAGGATTAAAATCGACTTAAAGATTATCAAATTTGGACAAGAAGAAATATGTTTTTGAATTTATGCCCACACATGTGCAAATTGTCAAGGTCGGCCACATCATCATGTAGGCTCATGAAGCCGAATGGATGTGTTTCTTGACCCCCAACGACTTGTATAAATATAAGAGACCTCAAACCTCATTTGGCATCATCTCATCACACACAATATTCTCTCTCCTTCTCTGATTGGTTCATACAACTTTCTGGGCAACAATTTTCTCTCACACGTGGCAAGAAGGATGAATTTTAGGTCAGATTACAGGGCTGAATTTTAGGATTTGTTGCAGATTTGAGCACCATTGATCAGTGCCACATTGAACTCCTTTTACTGTGGTTTTAATGTCAAAATTTCAGTTTTGGAGAGATGGTTTTGCTAGCACAAAAACTGAGATATTATGGGCACATTGACAACAGGGTTCACTGCAAAGTTGACTGTAGACTTCAAGTGCATAATTTGACCAAGTTTGGCCGTTGGTTTAGTGACTGTTTTGGGCTAAGTTTGACCAATTTAGAAAGATGAGTTTGAATTCCTTTGACCAAGATCCAAAGAGGATTGTTTGTTGTTGCATTGACCATCGTTGAATTTCTGATTATGACATATTTTGTCTGTTGTTCACTGCAGATTTGACAAGAATGTTTTGAATCTAATTTGGAAAGTCAATTTTGACTTTTGTACTCTCTCTCTTTGCTAAACATTTGATATAATGATAATAATAATTGATCAAAGGGTTTTCCCCATCTTGGGGTTTTTTCCTGACATCTTCTAAATCTGGTGTCCTCTTGTCTTAGCTTGTCTTCTGCATTTGTGTTTGATGTTATTTCATTAGTTATTGTCATATGATAATGATTAATGTTATTTCTAATGGATTTGTGGAATTAATAGTGGGCTAATGGATTAATGAAGTAACTGGCCTAAGTAAAGAATATGTTAACTAAAAAATTAACAACACATTTGTTATTGAGAGGTCATATTCAATTCTCTTGAGACTCTTGAGGTCAAGCTCCGTGGTTTAGCCGGCACGAACTGATCCCTTTGGGTGGATATACCTGGTACAAATATTTTGTGGGCTGATCTATGAGCTTTGTGAACCACAAAATAAATAAATAAAAATAAATAGTCATGGATGCATTGTAAGGTTAACTTAGCGACTGCCTGGTTAAGCATATACATATGGACTTCACAATTATACAAATGCAATTATGTGAGAGAAAACTGATCGATAATTCACTGGACACTTAATGCAGATGGATAAGAAATGAGAAGGGTGAATTTTCTTACTTTTCTTGGCATTGTAGATCCAAATACCATGCACAAAAATCATGTGCAATACTGATCAAAGGGGAAGCACCTTTGTTATTGAGAGGTTGGAGGTTCGATTCCCTCAACACTCTTGAGGTCAGGCTCCATGGTTTAGCCGGCAGGAAGTGGTACCTTCAGGGAAATATTTTTGGTACAAATATTCCATGGGCATATCTCTAGCCTCTGTGATCCACATAGAAAATAAATAAATAAAATAAACTACTCTTGGATGCATTATAAGGTCAACTTAGTGATTGCTTGGTTAAGCATATACATATGGATTTCACAATTATACAAGTGCAATTATGTGAGAGAAAAATGACCAATCATTCACTGGACACTTAATACATATGAATAAGAAATGAGATGGGTCAACTTGCTTACTTTTATTGGCATTGTAGATCCAAATACCATGTGGAAAAAGCACATGCCCTACTGATCAAAGGGGAAATCTCTTGTAGTAGCAAATGTATTATCTACAATCTATCCTGGTGCCCTAATAAGCTTGACAAATTGTTTATGTAGCATTTATGAAGATTGTTTTCTCATTTACATCTCTTATAACTGATACCCTTCATGGTCGCCCACATGTCACTATCAAATTTCATTGAGAAAATTCCTTTAATTACTCTTACGTGTTATTACAAAATATAATACATTCTCAGGCATTTCATTTTTTCCAATGGTTACTTCAAACCCTTCCATACATTGGCAATGAGACAAAAAACTCTAAATGTTATAAAATTAGAGAGCCATGCATGGCATATATGTTTATGCTCCTCTTTTTGATATTGGAAATGAAAGTTGCATGTTGGTAGGTAAACAAATCCACACAAGTTTTGAATAGGTTAAAGTCTGCTATGTAATTCAAATAGAAAAACATCCAGAGAAGTGATCTTCCATTGTTTGAACTTTTTGATCTTGTGGTTGTCTCCTTGTCATCTAGATAGAGACGACCAAATACAAAAAGTAGAAATGACTCCAACTTACATTACAATGAAGGATATATATGGTGATATATCATGTAATGACTTTCTATGCTGACTTACCAAACATGTGGGTTGCATAGCTACAAAAGTTTACTAATAATTACAAGATTCATTAAGGAATGTCCTAAATAGTGATGGTTGTTTGAGAGCTTAGTCTACTTGTTGCACTACCACCACTATGCATTGCCAACGCGTTTTGTTCATTATCATAATTTGACAATGATATCTTGTTACATTGTTGATATTAATTTCCCATATATTACTATATTTTTTGTTATAAGAAACAATGGCTTGCTTATATGTATTTTATCTCGGGAAAAATTGTACTTTCATTATAAACAAAAAATTACATTTTTTCAGATGAGAACTTCCGTTTCCAATAGTGCAAATGAAAACTGCCAGTAAAGTTTCTTCCCCCAAATCCATACATCGTATAAAACTAGACTTTTAATTCTTGATAATGATACCACCAAATTGCCTATTATATAGACATAAAGAGTTGCAGGCCACTATTCATGAAGAGGTTCTCAAACTTTGCATCAACATAGAAAGCCTTGATTTAGATAAGTGTCAACATCACCATGGAATTCTCAAAATATATGCTTGAAAGATCGAATTGAACATAGAAATAGCAAGTTTGACCTCCCCGAGGATCAATCGCAAAAGATGTTTTTCCAAAATGTATTCAGTGGTAACCTAGTTGATGACTACTTGGGACTTGTCAAAGATTTGAATTTCTTTGAACCCCTTTTACTGAAGCTAAGGATGAGAAGTTTCTAAGCCATTAACTCTAACAATTGTTTTGAGTCTTCTTGTATACCAGCCTTAAATTTTAGAAAATGAGAATTAAGAGGTGGATAATGGAGACCACCGCTTGCAACACACTTCGGTGGGTTACCCTGATTGGTTCCATTTAAATAATCCAATAAAATGTTTTGATCCGTAATTTCTCTGACTATGATTTTGGGGGTCTTGCAAGTGGATTGTTTAATTGAGGATATCAAAGATTGCCAAACTCTTAACCACACATCGAAGGGGAGCTATGCATTGATTGTTGGAAAATTGAGTATTCTAGAACAACTAAAGTCCTCATTCCACCAACAAGAGGAAGTTTTAATTGTTTTACAGAAAGCTTTGTGCAATAGGGTTTTAGTGTTTATTTCATAGTATTTCCTCACCATAGACCTTACATAGCATATAGCTTCCCAAGTTCATTCTCATTTTCTTCACATGAAATTTTTAAATCCTCAAGGGATAAAGTTTAATGTGGCTGTTGAACTTCAATCGTTACATCCCAACTCAATCAAATATTTAATCTATGATGTGGAAACAAATAGTGATCTTAATGATTGTCAAATCCTTTGATCTTACCTATCATCTGCATCATCCATCAAAGACTCTAACTCACATGGCAATAGGGATTGTGGTCAACTTGTTGATATTGCTTATGATGTGGATTTGTCTTTGATCAATATTTTTTGTCAATGTTTTACTAAAGGCTGTTTCCATGATCCTATTGCAAATTCCCTCAAAGAATCTTATCAGTCAAGACCTGTCTCATGCCTATACTTGCATGCATTTAATCGAGTCTTGTATGGTCATGAGCCTGATAGTTGCTATTGTTGTGGAGTATTTCATTTGATAGAGCAGCCGATTGTGTTACACCAGTGTGATTGCACTTCCTGTTTCTATTTTTCAGTGCCGATGTTTGTGTTGTTTATCCTTTTCAATGCATTTCACTATGGTATTACACGATCACATCTTTCGACCCAAAGGTCGGAGAAACTTTTATGGTTGCATTGGAAATTCCATTTCACATGACCCATGCCCTGAATTTAAACAAGAACACAACAAATTACATATATAACCATAAATACAGAGATGCAACAGAAATAACACTATCTTTCATTAATATGAAATAATGAAATATGCTCACAAACAAAATGGAAATGAGACTAGCTTGGGCGATGGTAGCTTATCTCTAAGAAGAGATGTGGCGGTACATGCCTCTTAACTCAGTTACAATGAGGCTTAAGGGCCTTTTTGTTATTGAACAACAAGAAAAAACACTAAACAACCAAAACCATAACCCAAGGAGATGTAACACCAAAAGTTTATGGGCCCTGTTGGGGTTAGTTGGGCAACCAACTTCCCGAGGTCGTAACTTGGTCATATTATCTCTGTTTGATGTGCATGATACCTCGTTGGAAAGAGCTCTGCAAGGAATACAATTGAAAAAGTGATTTTCATGAAAGAGATTGCAGAAATATTTCCAAAAAAACGTTCTTTAGGGCCTCAAAACGGCTCCGGAAGTTCAGGACTCGAAAAATTGCCAAAAATAGTAAATTGTGCTACAATTAAGGAAACTGAAAAATTGAAAGAAACAATGGTGGGGGTCCACGTGGAATAGGCGGGTGGCCACCAATATCCACCTGGATTATTCCCACCCCCTTAGGAAGCAATGGTCTCCATTGCGTTGAGTTCCTCCATGAGATGAGGAAACTTTTGTTGAAATTGGTCCCTAGTGAGCCATTTTCCTTGGTGTAGGAGTTGGACGGCTTTGACAACTTGATACAATTTGATCTTCTATTGGCAAATGTTCTTAATCTATGTGTCCATGATCCGATCAGTTGCAGCTTGTTCCATGCAGTCTAGATTTAACTCTGTTGGTGTGAGCTGTTCTGCAATGTCATATGTGTCCAGTAATGGTGGAAAGTATGGCCGAAGGCGATCCACATTGAAAACTAGGTGTAGGCCAAGGAATGGGGGAATGCTGAGGTCAAAATCATTATATCCCACAACCTTAGTGATGGTGTATGACCCATATTGAAGCGGGCGAATCTTGTGGTGGGGCCCAACAAGGTGCTCCTTCTTCAAATGTAGCCAAACTTTGTCGCTTGCATGGAACTTGTGTGGAACCCGATGCTAATCATGCCATTGTCTGTACTTAGCATTGGCTTTGTCCAATATGTCATGGACCTATTGGCGAATGTGTTGAATGTGCTCAATGAAACTATATGCCTTGTCGGCTTTAGACTAGACATGAGCCGAATCTGCCTGAGTCACTGCAAATGGTATGGCCACATCAATGAGACACAGTGGTTGGAATCCCAAGCCCACCTAAAAAGGGTTGTTGCCAGTCAAGCTATGGAGAGCTCGGTTGTAGCTGTGTTGGACATAGGGGAGGCTCTCATCCCATGTGTGTGGATGCTTTAAGTTGTACATGCGCAAAATGTGTACGATCATACTGTTGACAACCTCTGCCTGCCCGTCAGTTTGGGGATGGAAAGTTGTGGACTTAGTGAGCTTGGTGTCTAGCATGGACCAGAGACTGGACCAAAATGTACTGAGGAACCTGTTGTCCCAATCTGAGATGATAGACTATGGGATCCCAAAGTGTACCCACACTCGTTCAAAGAAGAGTTTAGCAGTGGCTTCTGTTGTGATACTCTTCTTGCAAGCCGCCATAATGACCATCTTCGAGAATCTGTCAATGGCCACAAAAACGTAGTCGTTTCCATGCTTAGTAGAAGGAAGGCCTGACATGTAATCCATGGAGATGGATTCCCAAGGTCAACTAGGGGTAGGTAGTGAAGTATAGAGACCTTGCTTCTTGATGGCCGGTTTGGCAATGACGCAGGAAATGCAAGATTTGATGTATTTCCTGACATCATGTCGAAGATTTGGCCAATAGAAATAATTTTTTAGTACTGCCACCATTTTCTCAACCCCAAAATTCCCAGTGGCCCGACTATAGTGCGCTTCCCAAATCATCTTTGCACGCTCGCTTGAAGGAACACAAAGGTGCCCCAGGTGGCATAATAGAGCATCCCGGAGGTGAAAATCTGGAACTTGCTGACCCTCTAAGAGCATATGGTATGTGTGGCCGAATTTTGGGTCACTTTTGTAGAGAAGTGGCCAATCAGAAGTCTCGTGCCGACAAGAGTTGAGCACGGTGGTTAATGGCATGATTGGTGGTCGGCTGAGGCAGTCCGCAACATTATTTGTGCTGTCCTTATTGTACTTGATATTCAAATGGAACTGTTGCAAATATGTGGACCACTTCTGATGATGATCATTCTGCAACTTCCCTTGTGTCTGTATGAACTGCAGGGTTCAGTAGTTTGTGTGGATGATCGTTTCCTTCCCCAAAATGTAATGCTTCCATTGTCGGCATACCTGCACAACAAAATACAACTCTTTATCATAAGTGGGATACTTCCAGACTGTGTCTGAAAGTGTCTCACTGTGATATGCCATTGGATGCCCCTGTTGAGTAAGGATTGCCCCAATAGCATAGTTAGAGGCATCTGTCTCGATCTCAAATGGTTGTTGCAAGTCTGGTAATGTGAGCACTGGTGCAGAGTAGAGGCGATGTTTCAATTCTACGAATGCCTTTTGTTGAGATTCAGACCAAAATATTTTTCTTTTCTCCTCCTTTGGTGACTTGACTCAAGGGCTAAGTGATATGAGAGAACCCCAACATGAACCTGTGGTAGAAATTGTCAAGACCAAGAAAGCTACGAAGCTCCGTCAGAGTGGTTGGGGCTGGCTAATCCCTAATGAATTGGATCTTGGTTGGATCCACATGCACCCCCCATTCATTAATAATGTATCCCAGATACTAAACCTGAGTCATGCCAAAAGTGCATTTCTCCAAATTGGCACACATCTTGTGTTGCCGCATTGTTTGGAGAACCTGTTAGATGTGGTGGAGGTGCTCTTCCTAACTATGGCTGAAGATCAGGATGTCATCCAAGTATACCAATACAAATGAATTGATGAATGGCCACAGGATGTCATCAATAAGCCTCATGAAGGTTGTAGGAGAATTCATCAACCTGAAAGGCATAACCAACCATTTGAAAAGACCCTCCTTGGCTTTGAAGGTAGTCTTCCACACATCAGAGGGTTTGATTGGTACCTGGTGATATCCAGAATTCAAGTCGATCTTGATGAAATATTTTCCCCCCTTGAGTTTGTCCAAAAGGTCATAAATTTGTGGGATTGGGTACCTATTCCAGACAATATTCTTTTTCAGCGCCCGATAGTCAATATAGAGTCTCCAAGTCCCAACCTTCTTCTGTACCAATACGATCGGGTTCCCACAGGGTGATGAACTCGACTGAATATGACCTTTCTGCAATAGCTCTTTAATTTTCCTATTGATTTCATCGTTCTCTAGAACGGAGTGCCTATAGATTAGTTGATTGGGTAACGATGCACCTAGGGTCAGATCGATGGAGTGCTTGACCTGATAGTGCAGAGGCACCCCTACGGGGGAGGTGAAGATGTCCTCATATTTCTCCATGACCTTGTCCATCTATTGTTGTCACACAGAGGGGCCTGGACTAGAGGTTGTGGCCATCATCTTCTTCTTTCCTTGAGGGCGTATCACGAGGAAAACAAATCTCCCGATTTTTGAAATGTGCTTACTACATTTTTTGTAGTAACCAGAGAGATGGCGGTAGGTGGTGCTACCTTCGGTATCCTGTACAACTTATTTCCCGATGTAACAATAACAACGTGAGGCCTTGACTCACACACAACATGTCACTTCCACAAGTATGGTTGGCCTAATAATACATCACAAACATTAAGGGGAGCAACGTCACATAATACCTCATTCGTGAAGGAATTGATGTTGCATGGAAGGCAACATTGTTGGCTCACGCGTAGATCTCGTCCTTAGTGAAGCCACCCAATGGTGTACGGTTGTGGGTGTGCTGTGGTCGATAGGCCGAGCCGCTTCACGACCTCTGCTTCAATGAGGTTCTTTTGGCTCCTGCTGTCGACAATGAACTGTAGCGGGGAACCCTTTACCCACATCTGGGATTGAAAGAGACACTCCTCCTCCTCTAGATCTTCGGGCTCCTCCTTTGGATCTTTCTAATGGCGATGATGGTGTTGGGCTCCACATCAATAATCTACTTCCCTTTTTCATTCCCCTTGTTAGGTTTTGACTCAAAGTTGGAACATGCATCTGATTTTGAAGCCTTCAGTTCGGCCACCAGTGAATGCTTGGTCCGACACTCACTTGTGTTGTGGGTGGAGCTCTTATGGAACTCACACCACTTTCCCATGTCCTTCTTTGCCTTCACATTATTGTTCTTTTCTTGTGGCCTTGGCGGGTTGTCTTGGGCCCGCCTTGACTTTGTCCTTTTTTCTGCGGTTTGGGGGCACCTTTCCCTTGCTTCGGATTCACAGATTCAAAGTCTCACTTTTTCTGTTTAAGATTTTGCTCAATCTTGATGGCGTATCAGTACACTGTGCTGATAGAGGAGATGTCCAGGAACTCCATATCATCCTGTATGCATCTATGTAGGCAACCGTGGTACTTGAGTATCAAATGTTTCTCAGAATCCTTGATACCCAACTTTGTGCGAAGGGTATGAGAAACATTGGTAAAATCCGACAAATCTTGGTCCCTTCCCTGCCGCAGTGTGGTCCACTTTATGTATTTGTCCTCGTAGCTCTCAATAGTGTATTGATTATCCTTGATGGAATCCCGGAATGAATTCCAAGTGGGAGCGGATTAAAACAATGAGGTCGTACTTTCGTCCTTCTACTCACAATAGGTTTTCCACCAGTCCCTGATGTGGGGGGCAGATTTGAGAAGAGAAAAAGTAATATTTTCTCGGCTGGAAAAATCATGAACAGAAAAATATCCTTGTAGTAGATTCAACCATTTATCTACTGCGTCTGCATCTATTTGGCCGTCAAATATGGGAATGTCAAAGTTTACTTGTACCTTAAAAGGTGTGGAGCCTCCAGAGTGGCTGTTGGATGTGGATGCGCTGCCGGTGGGAAACTGTTGAAGGATATGGGCAAAGTTATCCATCATCACATTCTTTTCTTCCCCCATGGGAGGCCGTCGGGATTTCTGAGGCTGGTATTGCAAAGGTTCGACCAGTTCGAGCCCTAACTCCTTATAGCATGACCTCGTTGGGGACATGAAAAGAAAAAAGAGAAAGAGTAGACCGCTCTGATACCACTGATCCAGATTTAAATAGGAATGCAACAAATTACAGATATAACCATAAATACAAAGATGTAGCAGAAATAACACTATCTTTCATTAATATCAAATAATGGAATATGCTTACAAACAGAATGGAAATGAGACTAGCTCGGGCGATGGTAGCTTATCTCTGAGAAGAGATGTGGCAGTTACATGCCTCCGAACTCAGTTACAATGAGGCTTAAGGGCCTTTTTATTATTGAACAATAAGATAAAACCCTAGACAACCAAAACCCTAACTCGAGGAGATGTAATACCAAGATTTTATGGGCCTCGTTGGGGTTAGTTGGGCAGCCAACTTCCCGGGGTTGTAACTTGGTTATATTATCTCCTTTTGACGCACATGATACCTTGTTCAAAATGTCTCTCCAAAGAATACAACTGAAAATGTGATTTCAAAGAAATCGCTTAAAGCAATATTTCCAAAAAAATGTTGTTTAGGGCCTCAAAACGACTCTGGATGTTTAGGACTCGAAAAACTGCCAAAAATTGTAAACTGTGCTAAAATTAAGGAAACTGAAAAACTAAAAGAAACAATGGTGGGGGTCCACGTGGAATAGGTGGGTGGCCACCAATATCCACCTGGATCAACCCAACCCTGCTCTGTTTAGTTTATGAAATGATAGGTTGCATTTAGTTAGATGCATTGCATCCCTATTTGCTTTTCTTTTCCTCGCTTTATTTTTTAGTTTCATTAGTCCTTGAATAAAGTTAGTTTTGAGCTTCAAGATGGTGTGGCTAATATTTTGTGAAAGTCAAGTTGTGGTAACATACAACCCTTGGATTATTTGTTATCCTCTTCTTTGATTTGGCATACATCTTTCAAGTTAATGATTTTCGGATGGAAAATATGATCCTTTAGCCGTGAAACCATAAGAAAACCATGATGCTTGTATCTTTTTAGGATTATCATTCATGTTCTCAGTCTTGTCTATTAATGATGTGTTTTCTTGCATATATATCTGAGTATGGTAAAATAAGGGGAATATTTTTAACGAACAAAGCATCAGAGGTCTTAAACCTGTCTCTGAAGGAGAAACCTTTTCAACTTTCAATAAGTCAAGATACCTCCTTTGCGCATTGAAAATAATAAGTGCCTAAGCACAATCCTATTTAAAATAAAGAAAAATAAATGGTGAAAGAAGAGAGAGACTTTCTGTCGAGGGAGGTGAAGCAAGCGACTTCGCCGAGATACTATCTAGGCTCGCTTGCAGTGAATCAACACTTGTGTCCCTGAAGTGACTTCGTCGAGGTACTGTCCATGCCTGCTTACAGTGGAGCAACACTAGAGACGTAAAACTCATATTGTAAATATTTTAAATTGTCATGCTATATTACACTTCGACAATATTATGATATGGCTCACTTTATGATGTTTTATGTAGAGTAATGGAACAAATAAGACTATATCTTTAACCGGGTAGAGTGGGGAGCTAAGGTGACTCATTGATTGAATCAATACTTCCTAGAGATTTGAGACATTGTGCATAAATGAAACCATTAGAGAAATTTTGAGGTATGAAATGGGCCTCCTAAGGAATACTATAAAATAATAGTGGAAATAATAAAATGTTAGGTCCCTATAATACTATTGTATTCCATTATTATTATTGCCATCATAGCCCCTTATTGTAATTGTTGTGCCCATGTTGTACCCATGTTGTACCCATGTTGTACCCATATTGTTATTATTGTGCCCCATAGAAGCCCACTATTGTTATTGGTGTGCCCTTACATTATTATTGTGATGTCGACTCTGATTATATTGTGACCCCTTAGACTCCTATATATAAAAAGGAGTTCTTGTCATTTGTATCATTCAAGAATTATTCATTTGTGTAATGTAAACTAGGTTTCCCCCTTAAAGAGTCTATGTTTTAAGTCGTTGATGTTGAAATTTGGTACCGGAGGACAGGTGGTTCCCTAAGGCTTTGATCTTTGGCCTAGGGAAAAGTGTCCAAAAGAATTTAATTTTTCTCCTAAAGTAACTTTATAATTTTTATAAAGTTAAATCTAATTTGAAAGTGACTTTAAGTGATAAAGTTACTAAGTCTAATTTTAAAGTGACTTTATAAAGTCAATGAAAAATTAGAAAGGAAAAGTGACTTTGGAAATAAATGACTAAGTGGGTCTTTATTAAAGTGGGGTGAATTAAAAAATAGAAAGTGAGATTTAAATGAGCATTTAATCTCAGCCATTGATCTAAATCTATTTCAGCCATTGGATTTAGGGATCACCCAAAAGTCATTTAGGGTTGGGTTAAGGGAGGAAAAGGGGAAAAAGATCATTCATTCTTTCATGAGCAGATTGGGAGAAGGAGAGCAAGAGAGCAAGGGAGATTTCTGGACAAGGAGGAGAAAGAGGCAGCAGTTTGGCACACACACCAAGGCAGCATTTCAGCAAATCTGAACAGCATAAAGAACAAGCAGAAAAAGGCAGATTTAGTGAGCAAAATAGTGAAAAAATTGATTTTCAGCACGAATATCGAGGAGGCGATTTTCTGCACGAATTTCGAGGTCTGTCCGTACAAGTCCGTACGGCCGTCCGTACAGTCCGTACAGTCCGTACGGTCCGTACATCCGTACGTCCGTACAGTCCGTACATCCGTACGGTCCGTACAGTCCGTACAACCATTTTCAGACTGTCTGTTAGCTGAAAAAACAGATAAGTTTGCTTGCTGGAAAATTTCTGTTTTTGCTGATTTTTTGCTGAAAAATATTCTCACTGTAAAAAGGCATTTCCAGAAATAAAGAAGAGCTCTCAAACTGGTTTTCCCCAAGAGTTGTAGGGGGTTTTTCCAGGGTCAAGTTGACCAAAAATCACTGAGTTTAAATGTGTTTTTATGGCTGTTTTAATTGCTGATTTTTTATTTCTGCAATTTCCAGCACTCTGAAAAATTTCCAGAATTTGTGTTTTCAGCAATATTTATTTTTTCAGTCTGTTAAATGTATGGCTATGGGAATGGGCATTTAACTATATGGGAGAAATAAGGTGAAACTGAAAACCGGGGTGGGAAACAGAAAATTCTACATGGTATCAGAGCTTGAGTGCTGAAGGGCAGTTTGGGACAGCAAAAGAGAAAAAATACAGCTGCTGATTTTTTCACTCAGAAAATTCCAGCAAGCTGATTTTTCATAAACAGCAGTTTTATCTTTACCACAGCAGTGCTATTTTTCAGTTTTAGGACAGCAAGATGTCATTGGGATTGAGGGTGGAGGATAGGTTGGATGGGCATACAAATTACAGCGTTTGGAAGGAGAGAATGCAGAGTATCTTTGAGGAGGCAGAAGTCTGGGATATCATGGTGCATACAGCACAGCACCCTGTTGTTGTGCCTACTGATGCTACTCAGTTGGCAGCTTATAATAGAAAGAACAACAAGGGTAAGAGGCTGATTCTAGACGGAATCAAAGACCATTGCATTCCTCATGTGAGAGGAAAGAGCAATGCCCATGAGATGTGGACAGCATTGTCCAATCTCTACCAGAGTACCAATGAGAACCGGAAGATGGTCCTGAAGGAGAAGCTGAAGAACATTAAGATGGGGAATGATAGTGCAGCTGGATATCTCACAAAGATTACCAATGTGAGAGATGAGTTGGCAGCGATTGGAGAGGCCATTCCATCCACTGAGTTGGTGCGTATTGCAGTGAATGGCCTCCCCCGTTCATGGTTGAACTTTGCTGATGGGGTTTGTGCACGTGAGACCCTTCCCACATGGGAGAGGTTTTGGGATGATTGTATACAGACAGAGATCAGGAAAGGACAGCTTGGGGCAGCCAAGCCAGTTGAGCAGGATGAGGACGTAGCACTGGTGGCAGGAGGCAAGAAAGGCAAAGGGAAGAAGCAGGCTTCCACAAGCGGTGGTGGAGGCAAAGGCAAAGGTAAAGGTAAACAGGGTAACTCACAAAAGGACTATTCCAAAGTGAAGTGTTGGAATTGTCAGAAGATGGGACACTATGCAGTTGTGTGTCCGGAGAAGAAGAAGAAGAAGGGGAAGACCCAGGATGTGGCAGCGTCAGCTGAGATTGAGGACTTTGCAGGTCGTTTTGACCGGGAGTTTGCGTTCACTACATGTGAGTCCTCTAGTGCAGGATCACCTGCCACACAGGTTCAGAGGGAGCATGCTTTTCCCTCGATTAGCGGAGCATCTACAGGTATCTGGTATGTGGACAGTGGGGCTTCACGTCACATGACAGGAGTCCGGGAGTACTTCTCAGAGCTTTCAGAGAGTGGCACTGATATTGAGGTAGTACTCGGTGATGACAGAGTTGTTAGAGCAGTCGGGGTGGGGACAGTGACATTTCAGAGGGAGTCCAAACCTCCCTTGAAGGTGTCAGAGGTTCTTTATGTGCCAGGGATGAGGAAGAACCTCATATCCGTCTCAGCGTTGGAGGACAGAGGATATGAGGTACTGTTCAGGGAAGGACAGGTGTTGATGTATCCCAGGGGCTCTCCAGCTGATTCAGCTAGAGTGATAGGTGTACGCCATGCAAAGGTGTACAAGTTTGCATTCCAGCCCCCTTTGGCATTGAGCTGTAGTACCGACAGCAGAGCTAGCAGTTCTGAGCTATGTGAGATTTGGCACCGCAGGATGGGGCACATGTCTCATGGAGCCTTGAGGACATTGCGGGAGATCACTACAGGTGTGCCAGATTTCAGTACTGATCACCATGATACTTGCAGAGGTTGTGCGATGGGCAAGTTTGCCAAATCCCCTTTTCCCAGCAGTGACAGCAGAGCGACGGGGATACTTGATTTGATTCATTCCGATGTGAGCGGTCGGATGTCTCATGTTTCCTTGAGTGGATATGAGTACTATGTCTTATTCATTGATGATCACTCCAGGAGGACCTGGATTTATTTCTTGAAGACCAAGAGTGAGGTCTTCAAGCGGTTTCAGGAGTTCAGAGCTCTTGTGGAGACTCAGACAGGTCGAAAGATCAAGTCCCTGAGGTCGGACAATGGAGGAGAGTACACCCTTGGAGAGTTTGTTGACTATTGTGCAGAGGCAGGCATTAGGAGGGAGTTCACTGTTCCTTACAACCCCCAGCAGAACGGGGTTGCGGAGAGGAAGAACAGATCCATCATAGGGGCTGCCAAAGCCATGTTATATGATCAGGGGTTGCCATTGTTCTTGTGGGCAGAGGCCTGCAACACAGCTGTTTACTTGCAGAACAGGAGTCCGCATCGTGCCTTGGGGCACATGACTCCGGAGGAGGCTTTCTTTGGGAAGAAGCCTGATCTTGGTCATCTTCATATCCTTGGATGCATTACATACTCCTATATACCCAAGGAGGAGAGGACCAAACTAGAGCCCACCGCAGAGAAGGGTATCTTTGTGGGCTACAGTGAGACCTCAAAGGCCTTTCGGATTTACATTCCTGCACAGAGGAAAGTTGTTGTCAGACGGGATGTGAAGTTCGAGGAGGACAGGGCCTTTAGGAGGTCACGGGAGTTAGAGTATCTGGATCAGCCAGACCCTCAGCAGCAGTTGAGTCAGTCGCAGGGATCCAGTGGGCAGGGATCAGGAGGATCCGGAGGTACATCTATGAGGATGTCAGGTCCATCAGTGAGCAGTGGCTCGCCGAGCCAGAGGGGTGGTGCTCCGGGCAGCATACAGAGCAGTTCACAGAGCAGTTCACTAGGGAGTCCACTGATGGACAGTTCACACGGTACCTCAGCTTCTACAGGTTCAGGTGCAGGCAGGAGGACAGCAGACAGACAGTCAGGAGTTCAGGCTACTGATGGGGATGAGGAGGAGGAGTTTCATTCTCCTATGGGAGAAGCATGCTCAGGGAAGAGGAAGCCCAAGTGGCTTCAGGACACCTTGAGAGATGCCACATCTGTTGCTGAGCCGAAGAGGCCGGTCAGAGAGAGTAGACCACCTGAGAGATTTTGTAGCTATATGGCGATGGTTACCAGCATCCTTGACTCTGAGCCTTCTAGCTATGAGGAGGCAGCTAGCCAGCAGGTCTGGAGAGAGGCCATGCAGGAGGAGTATTCTTCTATCATGAAGAATGATGTTTGGGAGGTGGTGCCGAGGCCTGAGGGCAAATCCGTGGTTACTTCCAGATGGCTTTACAAGGTAAAGCATGCTGCAGATGGCAGCATTGAGAAATTCAAAGCAAGGTTTGTGGCTAGAGGGTTCTCACAGGTAGAGGGAGTTGATTATGAGGAGACCTTCGCTCCCGTGGCTCGATATACTTCGATCCGCTCCATTATATCGATAGCAGCAGAGATGGGTTGGAAGATTCACCAGATGGATGTGAAGACCGCATTTCTCAATGGCTTCATACAGGAGGAGGTGTACATTGAGCAGCCACAAGGCTTTGAGGTGCATGGGAAGGAGTCCCATGTGTGCAGATTGAAGAAGGCCCTTTATGGCCTGAAGCAAGCTCCCAGAGCTTGGTACTCCAGGATAGATGCATACTTGCAGGGGATGGGTTTCACAAAGAGTGAGGCAGATCCGAACCTTTACTTTATTGTGATTGGTGAGGAGCCTCTCATTCTGGTGCTGTATGTGGATGACTTGATCATTACAGGTGCAGAGAGACTCATAGAGCACTGCAAGAGAGATCTTGCAGCGGAGTTTGAGATGAAGGACATCGGCTTGATGCATTACTTTTTGGGTTTGGAGGTGTGGCAGGAGGAGGGGCATTTCTTCCTGGGGCAGGGGAAGTATATTGTGGACATCCTTAGCAGATTCCACATGGAGGATTGTAGACCCATGTCGACACCGATGATCACCAACTGGAAGAAGCTTCATGCTTCGGATTCCGAGTTGGTGGATCCCACATTGTACAGGCAGCTGATTGGTTCCTTGATGTATTTGGTCAACACCAGACCAGATATCTGTTTTGCAGTCAACACGATGAGTCAGTTTATGTGTGAGCCTAGGAAGGTTCACTGGGTGGCTGCAAAACACATTTTGCGGTACTTGCAGGGGACAGTGGATTATGGTCTGGACTACAGGCAGGGAGATGGAGTGAGATTGGCAGGATACACTGATTCTGATTGGGCAGGTTGTGCTTCTGATAGGAAGAGCACTTCAGGGTGTTGTTTTGGGTTGGGTTCAGCAGTAGTGTCATGGTTCAGCCGGAAGCAGCAGTCAGTAGCACTGAGTTCAGCGGAAGCAGAGTATATGGCAGCCAGTCTAGCTAGTTGTGAGGCCATCTGGCTTCGCAAGATGTTGTTTGGCTTATTTGGTCAACCGTTGAGACCTTCAGTGATTTACTGTGATAATCAGAGTTGCATTAAACTCACGGAGAATCCAGTATTTCATGACAGGTCAAAGCATATCGGGATCAGATATCATTTCATCAGAGACCATGTTCAGAAGGGAGCTGTAAAGCTTGAGTATATTTCCACTGATGAGCAGGTTGCAGATATTCTTACCAAAGCCTTACCACGGGGCAAGCATGTCTACTTCAGAGACAAGATGGGTGTGGTGAGGAACACCTTCCTCGGTAAGAGGGAGTGTTGAAATTTGGTACCGGAGGACAGGTGGTTCCCTAAGGCTTTGATCTTTGGCCTAGGGAAAAGTGTCCAAAAGAATTTAATTTTTCTCCTAAAGTAACTTTATAATTTTTATAAAGTTAAATCTAATTTGAAAGTGACTTTAAGTGATAAAGTTACTAAGTCTAATTTTAAAGTGACTTTATAAAGTCAATGAAAAATTAGAAAGGAAAAGTGACTTTGGAAATAAATGACTAAGTGGGTCTTTATTAAAGTGGGGTGAATTAAAAAATAGAAAGTGAGATTTAAATGAGCATTTAATCTCAGCCATTGATCTAAATCTATTTCAGCCATTGGATTTAGGGATCACCCAAAAGTCATTTAGGGTTGGGTTAAGGGAGGAAAAGGGGAAAAAGATCATTCATTCTTTCATGAGCAGATTGGGAGAAGGAGAGCAAGAGAGCAAGGGAGATTTCTGGACAAGGAGGAGAAAGAGGCAGCAGTTTGGCACACACACCAAGGCAGCATTTCAGCAAATCTGAACAGCATAAAGAACAAGCAGAAAAAGGCAGATTTAGTGAGCAAAACAGTGAAAAAATTGATTTTCAGCACGAATATCGAGGAGGCGATTTTCTGCACGAATTTCGAGGTCTGTCCGTACAAGTCCGTACGGCCGTCCGTACAGTCCGTACAGTCCGTACGGTCCGTACATCCGTACGTCCGTACAGTCCGTACATCCGTACGGTCCGTACAGTCCGTACAACCATTTTCAGACTGTCTGTTAGCTGAAAAAACAGATAAGTTTGCTTGCTGGAAAATTTCTGTTTTTGCTGATTTTTTGCTGAAAAATATTCTCACTGTAAAAAGGCATTTCCAGAAATAAAGAAGAGCTCTCAAACTGGTTTTCCCCAAGAGTTGTAGGGGGTTTTTCCAGGGTCAAGTTGACCAAAAATCACTGAGTTTAAATGTGTTTTTATGGCTGTTTTAATTGCTGATTTTTTATTTCTGCAATTTCCAGCACTCTGAAAAATTTCCAGAATTTGTGTTTTCAGCAATATTTATTTTTTCAGTCTGTTAAATGTATGGCTATGGGAATGGGCATTTAACTATATGGGAGAAATAAGGTGAAACTGAAAACCGGGGTGGGAAACAGAAAATTCTACAGTTGATCTATCTCTTTCTTCTATTTTCTGAGCTGGTTGCATAACAATTGGTATCAAAGGTTTGGGTTTTAGGGTTTTGCTACTCCAAACATGCAATCGTGGAATTTTGCTATAACGTTTTTTTATACGATGTTTCATAAGCTGAAATTAAAACCCATTTGAGTCGAAATCCTGATGAACCTTGTGACAGAATTTTAGATCTTGTCTCGCTATATTTTTATGAGTTATGAACTAAGGAAGTTAGGGTTTTTGCAGACTCTCGAATTCGATCTCAAACAGGTCACCTTCGGAAAATCATCATAACTTTCTCTCTGAGAATCAGATTGAAATTTCGTAAAAATTAATAGAAAGAGGATGGAATTTAGTTTTTTGGGTAGAAGTTTTAGAGCCGAAGGTCAAAACAGCGACACATGGCACGTCGTAGAAGTTCAATCTACTGAAGTAGTCTATAATTAGGTCATCACGAGACATTGGACATAACTATTTCTTGGAGAATCCAATCACGATCAGACTTGTGGGGTTGGAAAGAGGACTCAGGGGGATATTACAGGCCAAAATTTTAGAACTTTAACATCCGAAATTACAGAGTTACAGGTGTTTTAAGGTCGAGCTCATACAAAGAAAAAAAGAAGAAGAAGAAGAAGAAGAAGAAGTGTGTGGTTTTTTTTTTTTTTTTTTAATTTGTACTTGTTTGAGAAAGTAGTTTGAAGTGATTCAAAGGGCATCATGAAGCTTTATTATCATTCATTGATGACCCGAAGAAAGAAAATGGAAACACCTAGTAAGAAACCTGAAATCTCTACTATGACACATGAAGAAGAGGAAGAAATGCAACATGATATATCAAAATTACGAGACCAAGTACAACAAATTTCGCTCTCATAAAAAGTAGCTAAAGCCAAGATGGATGGTTTAAAGAATGGAATGGAAGCTAATATGGATGGTATAGAAGCAAAACTTAAAGGCAACATGGAAGATTTTGTTGGCATTATGGCTAAAGTGTTGTCCTTGATGGCAACCCATTCAGGTGATAGATCACAGTACTTCAAGTCAGCAACAGAGATTGATGATCAGCTATCAAATATTGAAGAAAATAAGGGGTACGCAGGTACACCTTACATAAGGTGCGTACACGCAGGTCAGTGTTACATAAAGTGCGTACATACCCGCAGTTATCCCGTTCAGGAGGTGCGTACCCCCAGTGCACACATTTCAAGGCAAAGAAATTCACATGTGGAGTTTTCTTATGTTTTACTCTTGGTATTTAGTCGACGATATTGGGTTATTATGGTGTCGGCTCGTGGTATTGATCCATGTTTTAAGGAAGAGCTTTCCTATATAAAGAAAAGGAGATCATTTGGCTTGAGCATGTTTTGGGTTGAATATCTTATGAGGGCTAGATTTGGTCTAGATCTAAATAAGGCGAATCTATTGATGGACTGAGATCTCTTCGGCGCATGTTCAGATCTGTAGATTTGACTGTCTGGGTTATTTCTGAAGTCTTGAAATCATCTATGCCCAAAGGTACGCAGGTACAGTGAAAGAAAAGTGTTTGCATACGCAGGAACGAAGCGTTTCAGGTGCGCCGGTACGCAGGCACAGAAGGGTTTCAGGTGCGCCGGTACGCAGGCACAGAAGGGTTGCAGGTGCGCCGGTACGCAGGCACAGAAGGGTTGCAGGTGCGGAGGTCCGCAGCCAGTTCAATGAACTCAGAGCAAGGTGCGCAGGTGAACAGTTGAGCAGGGTGCATATTGTAAGCATGCAAGCAGTTGAGCAGGGTGCGTACTGTAAGCAGGCAAGCAGTTGAGCAGGGTGCTTACTGTAAGCAGGCAAGCAGTTGAGCAGGGTGCTTACTGTAAGCAGGCAAGCAGTTGAGCAGGGTGCTTACGTAAGCAGGCGAGCAGTTGAACAGGGTGCTTACTTCTCTTAAGATCTTTGTTTATCATTGCTGTGTTCTGGGTTTGGTTCTATTATTGTTGATCCGGTTACTACAGTTGACTGGGTGATTTTCTTATACTTTATGATCATTTGATGCTTATGGATCCAGTTTGAAAATTTATGAAAAGTGGTCCTTGTAAGAAAAGAAGTAGGGGGTTGTAGCTCCCTTCCAGGAGAAACTGGAAAACGAGAGAGAGTTGTAGCTCTCTGCAGGTTGCAGCCTGTGTATTGGTAAAGGACTGCACCAGTACAAAACCATTGTAAAATGAGTTTCTAATTTGAAAGAAGATAGAGACATATTGCAGCAGGTGGTTTTCACCCACATTGGGTTTCCACCTTACATCTTGTGTTCTTTGGTGTGACTATCTGTTTTCTTTGTTCATGCTCATTATTTTATGGTACTGACATGCAAAAATAATTCAAAGAACAAATGAAGAAGATTTATTAAAAGAATTAGATAATACTGATTCACCCCCCCTCTCAGTATTATTTCCAACAATTGGTATCAGAGCAGGTCCTTCAGAGAAGCTTGATCTCTTGAAGGTAGATCGTTCATCATGAGCAACTACGAGAGAGAAGCATCAATCAGGCCACCGGTTTTTGATGGGACAAACTTCAATTATTGGAAGGTAAGAGTTACTGCCTATCTTCAATCTCTTGGTACAGAAGTTTGGGACATCGTAGAGACAGGCTACGCTTTTCCTTCAGCTAATCCTACAGATGCAGCCGAGAAAAAGAAGTATGAAACAAATGCAAAACTAGTCAGTACTCTATTGGGATGTATATCTCAATCAGAATTCATGAAGGTAATGCACTATAAATCCGCAAAAGAGATATGGAACAAAATTGTCACGAGCTATGAAGGAGATGAACAGGTAAAGCGTGCTAAACTTCAAACTCTCAGAATTCAGTATGATACTCTCAAAATGTATAATGATGAAAGTGTGGCTAACTATTTTCTTCGGGTAGATGAGGTTGTTAACTGTATGAAAAATTTGGGTGAAGAAATAAAAGAGGCTATTGTGGTTGAAAAGGTTCTAAGATCATTGTCCCCCAAGTTTGAATCTAAAGTATCTGCAATAGAAGAAAAGTAAAATCTACGAATTCTTACTATGTCTCAGCTACATGGAATTCTAACTGCTTATGAAATGAGAAAGGGAGGTCCATCAGACAGAAGAGAAGCTGCTTTCAAGACATCAGGCAAAGGAGATTATTATGAAGCGAGCCACGTCCCAGAAGAAGAGGAAGAAGAATCAAATTTTGTCAGAAATCTTCAAAGGGGTTCTGGAAGGTTCAGAGGTAAGTTACCTTTTAAATGCTTTGCTTGTGGAAGAGTAGGTCATTATGCTGCAAAATGTCCTTATAAGGATAAAGGAAAGGAACCTGCTAGATGGAACAAGAAACAGAATGCAAATAAGAAAAGCTACTACACTCATGAAGATAGTGATGGTCTATCAAACAGTGATGAAGATGAACAAGGTAATGAATATAAGTTGTTAATGGCATTTGAAGATGATGATTATATGGATGCTATAGATGTGGATAACCTTTATGATGAAATTACTAGACTCAAAATATGTATAGAAGAGAAGAACATGATCATTGATACTCTACAATTTCAAATTGATGAAAAGGAAAAACATCTTGAAAAATTAGAAGGTGAAATTGTTGGTCTTAGAAAAGAGATTGAGAAAACAAAAGCTATTAATCTCAAGTTTGTCAAAGGATCTGAAACTTTGGATGAGATTATCAATGTGCAGCGGTCTCCACTAAACAAGACAGGTCTGGGCTATAATGGAGAAACTTCTCAAGCATCCACCTCAAAAATTTATCTTGATGCAACAAGAAGAAATGAGCAAAAGCACAATGAATATCATCAGGTAAAGCAGGGACAAATTACAAACAGAAACTATCAGGGGCAATCCATCTTAAGAGTGAACAAAAGCTACAACCAGCCACAGGTAAAATCTTCTCAATTTGGTTCAAGAATAGATGACAATAGAAATTACAATCAATTGGCTGGTAGATTCGATAACCGCAGAAGTTTCTTCAATGGACAATGCTTTTCTTGCCATAACTTTGGTCACAAAGCAGCTCAATGTGTTGCATATAAAACGATCATGACTAGGGAAGCTCAAAAACAAAGAAGTACGACCGGGATTAAAAAAAGGACCTATAACAACTTTTCGGTTCTTGAAAATGAAGTTGAATGTTCTATTTGCAATAACTTTGGTCATGAAGACTCCGAATGCAGGAGCAGGTTTCAGCAGAAAAAGGAACAAGCCTCAAGCACCAAAACATGGAGAATAAAGGAACCACAAACAGAAAGATGTGGGATAGCTTTTTATGCAGAGGGACAGGAAAATCTATGGTACATTGACAGTGGATGTTCGAAGCATATGACAGGTGATAAAGAAAAACTTGAGTCATATTCTGCTCTAGAAAAAGGAAAGAAAGTCTCTTTTGGAAATGATACTCCTGCAACTATAAAAGGAAAAGGCATTGCTCAGTTAAAAGAAAAGGTCAAGGCTGGAAATGTTTTGTATGTTGATGGATTGAAGCATAATCTTCTAAGTGTCAGCCAGATGTGTGATCAAAGAACCGAGGTTATATTCAGATCAAATGGATGTCTTGTTCGTGATCTTGATACAGGTAAAACAGTGATCAAAGGCAAAAGAACTCCAAATAATCTGTACATATTTGAAGAAGGACAACAACAATGCTATCTGAGCAAGGATGATGAGCACTGGTTATGGCATCGGAGGTTGGGACATCTAAGCTTTTCACAAATAAGGAAAGCATGCAAATATCAGGCAGTTCGCGATCTTCCAGATATCAAAATTCCTGACAACACCATATGCAAATCATGTCAGTTTGGAAAACAAACCAGAACTAACTTTCCAGAGAAAGAAGGATCAGCTAGCATGCCTCTTGAGCTAGTACATACAGATACATGCAGTCCTTTCAGGAAAAGAACACCTCGAGGAGAAGAATACTTGATATTATTCATTGACGATTTCTCCAGGTTTGTCTGGTTAGGACTTATGAAGCACAAAGATGAAGCATTCGAAAAATTCAAATCCTTCAAAGCCTTGGTTGAAAATGAATCAGGTCACAAAATTAAGTGCCTCAGATCCGACAGAGGTGGGGAATTTACTTCAAATGAATTTTTCGATTTCTGTGAAGAACATGGGATAAGAAGAGAATTCTCTACAGCAAGAACTCCTCAACAAAATGGAGTTGTGGAAAGAATGAACAGAACAGTCCAACAAATGGCTAGTGCTATGCTTGATGAGTCAGGAACTCCCGCAACTTTCTGGGGTGAAGCTGCACATGCTGCAGTTGTTATTCTCAACAAAACAAATGTCCGGGTGAACAGCACTCAAAATCCTCATGAGCTCTGGAGTGGTAGGACTCCTTCGGTAAAGCACTTCAAAATCTTTGGGAGCAAATGCTATATCAAGAATACTGATGAGCA
Source organism: Pinus tabuliformis (assembly GCA_031772625.1). NCBI lineage: Eukaryota > Viridiplantae > Streptophyta > Pinopsida > Pinales > Pinaceae > Pinus > Pinus tabuliformis. Next base: position 1,808,703,491 of record CM062817.1, read on the forward strand.
GCTTGGAAAACTTGAACCTAGAGCAGATGAAGGCATTCTTCTTGGTTACTCTCCACATAGCAAAGCATACAAATGCTACAATAAAAGACTTGGCAGAATTGTTGACAGCATTGATGTAGTGGTTGATGAGAAGGGATACATTCCTAGGCAAGTACATCATGAAGACATCGAAGAAGATGAAGGCTACCCCCAACGACAGAATGATGAAGAAGAAAAACCTGAAGAAGAACCTCAAGAAGAACCAGAGGAGCAAACAAGAATAGAAGAAAAGACTCCATCCAGATATGTTCAGAAGAATCATCCAGAATCTCAGATTATGGGGCAAAAGGAAGCAGGTGTACAAACAAGAAGAACAGTTGCAGAAGCTTCAAGCTATTTGGCATTACTCTCCTCTACTGAACCACAAAATGTGAAAGAGGCATGCAAAGATGAATGTTGGGTGAAAGCAATGGATGAAGAACTTGAGCAGATCGAAAAGAACAACACTTGGGAGCTGGTTCCTAGACCAAAGGATAAGAATGTTATCGGAACAAAATGGGTCTTCAAAGATAAATTGAATGAAAATGGAGAAGTAATTAGAAATAAAGCCAGACTTGTTTGTAAAGGGTATGCGCAGCAAGAAGGAATAGACTTTGAAGAAACCTTTGCTCCTGTTGCAAGACTTGAGGCCATCCGAATGTTCCTTGCTCTCTCAAGTTTTCAAAACTTCAAAGTATTTCAAATGGACGTGAAATCAACCTTTCTGAATGGAGACTTGGAAGAAGAAGTATACATTGAACAGCCAGATGGGTTCATTCTTGGAAATGATCCAAATCTTGTATGCAGATTGAAAAAGGCTCTCTATGGTCTCAAACAAGCTCCAAGGGCTTGGTACTATCGTTTGGACAAATATCTTCATCAACAAGGTTTTTCAAAAGGATCACCAGATAGCAATCTTTATATAAAAGTTGAAAATGACAAATTGCTAATACTTGTTGTGTATGTAGATGACATTATTTTTGGGAGCAATGAAGAAGCTATGAGTCAAAGTTTTTCCTTGGTCATGCAGAAAGAATTTGAAATGTCCTTGCTAGGAGAACTGTTCCTTGGTTTGCAAATCCAACAAAAAGAAGGAGGAATCTTTTTATCTCAAACCAAGTATCTCAAACAGATTTTGAAGAAATATGGTATGGAAGATGCAAAACCAGTATGTACACCCATGGTCACAGGATGTAGCCTCAGTGCAAATGATGAATCTGCAGCAGTACATCAACCAACCTATAGATCTATGATTGGAAGTTTACTTTATTTGACAGGTACCCGACCGGACATCATGCATGCAGTTGGAATAGTTGGAAGATTTCAGGCAAATCCGAAGGAGACTCATCTTCAGGCAGTGAAGAGAATTTTCAAATATCTTCAAGGGACTCAAAATTATGGCTTATGGTATCCTAGAGATACAGATCTTACACTTCATGCTTATACAGATGCAGATTGGGCCGGAAGCGTGGATGATAGGAAAAGCACAAGTGGTGGTGCGTTCTTTATGGGTTCCAGACTGGTATCTTGGTTCAGCAAGAAACAGAGTTCGATTGCCTTGTCTACAGATGAAGCGGAATATGTTGCTGCTGCATCTTGTTGCACCCAACTCCTTTGGATGATGCAGACTTTGCAGGATTTTCAAATCACTTGTACACCACCTATCCCCATCTTATGTGATAACACAAGTGCAATCGGCATCTCAAAGAATCCGGTTATGCATTCAAAAACCAAGCACATACCAATCAAGTATCATTTTCTCCGGGAACAAGTGCTTGAACAGAAGGTCAAGTTGGAGTATGTTCCTTCTAAGGAACAAGTTGCTGATATTCTCACCAAACCATTGCCCAGTGACACTTTTGAATACCTCAGGCAAAAGCTGGGGGTTGTTGATGCATCATCTTATTGCTGAACCTCTTCTCATTGATGGTACAGGTTTAGGGGGAGCATATAATGCATTGTTGGCATTATGGAGGATGTGCAGAAGGAGATCTTGGAAGTAGCTGCAATATGTCTCTATCTCTTTCATGATGGATTATGGTTCTTCGTTGCAGATCTGGTTCATATTCAGGGGGAGCATGTTCTTAGGGGGAGCATAACCCTTTGCCCTTGATGTCAAAGGGGGAGAATGAAGCTGAAGTTTTGAGGTTGCCATCAAGTCCAAAGGGGGAGATTTTTGGCATTATGGCTAAAGTGTTGTCCTTGATGGCAACCCATTCAGGTGATAGATCACAGTACTTCAAGTCAACAGCAGAGATTGATGATCAACTATCAAATATTGAAGAAAATAAGGGGTACGCAGGTACACCTTACATAAGGTGCGTACACGCAGGTCAGTGTTACATAAAGTGCGTACATACCCGCAGTTATCCCATTCAGGAGGTGCGTACCCCTAGTGCACACATTTCAAGGCAAAGAAATTCACATGTGGGGTTTTCTTATGTTTTACTCTTGGTATTTAGCCGACGATATTGGGTTATTATGGTGTCGGCTCGTGGTATTGATCCATGTTTTAAGGAAGAGCTTTCCTATATAAAGAAAAGGAGATCATTTGGCTTGAGCATGTTTTGGGTTGAATATCTTATGAGGGCTAGATCTGGTCTAGATCTAAATAAGGCGAATCTATTGATGGACTGAGATCTCTTCGACGCATGTTCAGATCTGTAGATTTGACTGTCTGGGTTATTTCTGAAGTCTTGAAATCATCTATGCCCGAAGGTACGCAGGTACAATGAAAGAAAAGTGCGTGCATACGCAGGAACGAAGCGTTTCAGGTGCGCCGGTACGCAGGCACAGAAGGGTTTCAGGTGCGCCGGTACGCAGGCACAGAAGGGTTGCAGGTGCGCCGATACGCAGGCACATAAGGGTTGCAGGTGCGGAGGTCCGCAGCCAGTTCAATGAACTCAGAGCGAGGTACGCAGGCGAACAGTTGAGCATGGTGCGTACTGTAAGCATGCAAGCAGTTGAGCAGGGTGCGTACTGTAAGCAGGCAAGCAGTTGAGCAGGGTGCTTACTGTAAGCAGGCAAGCAGTTGAGCAGGGTGCTTACGTAAGCAGGCGAGCAGTTGAACAGGGTGCTTACTTCTCTTAAGATCTTTGTTTATCATTGCTGTGTTCTGGGTTTGGTTCTATTATTGTTGATCTGGTTACTACAGTTGACTGGGTGATTTTCTTATACTTTATGATCATTTGATGCTTATGGATCCAGTTTGAAAATTTATGAAAAGTGGTCCTTGTAAGAAAAGAAGTAGGGGGCTGTAGCTCCCTTCCAAGAGAAACTGGAAAACGAGAGAGAGTTGTAGCTCTCTGCAGGTTGCAGCCTGTGTATTGGTAAAGGACTGCACCAGTACAAAACCATTGTAAAAGGAGTTTCTAATTTGAAAGAAGATAGAGACATATTGCAGCAGGTGGTTTTCACCCACATTGGGTTTCCACCTTACATCTTGTGTTCTTTGGTGTGACTATCTGTTTTCTTTGTTCATGCTCATTATTTTATGGTACTGACATGCAAAAATAATTCAAAGAACAAATGAAGAAGATTTATTAAAAGAATTAGATAATACTGATTCACCCCCCCCTCTCAGTATTATTTCCAACAGATTTGAAGATAGATTTGACAAAGTTGCTACAAGAAATATTTACTAATGGCGAAAGGGTAGTAAAGGAAACTCATGATTAGAACAAAATAAATGTTAGTCATGATTTGATAGACTCTAACATTGGATTGAAGACCCACCATGTTCCAAATATTTATATGAGGAAGTTTGATGGCAAGGATCCCGTAACATGGATATTACAGATGGAGCAATATTTCGATCTCCATAATGTGCAAAACTCACAAAAGGTACACATTGTAACTTTATATTTGGAGCATGTTAGAGCCTAGATTGACCTCAGGCTAAAGGGAGGCAATTCTAGGGTAACCACAAACCACGCTTAGCCTTGTAGCTAGCCCTACAAGGCCAGGATATGGCTCTCACCTTTAGAATCTTAGTCAAGATGACTGGATCAAATAGGGATTTTAGGCTAGGTATAGTAGCTTAGAAAGTTTGGATTGGTTTGATGATGTTTGCTGGATCAGATGGAGCTTGGCAGTAAGGTCTGGGGAATTAGGTCAGAGATGCAGGGTGTTCTATGGGGCAAGGTAGGTATGGGCTTCAACACTTGAAATTTAATGATATTGGGTGTCTAATACTGGTGAGGAGCTAATGGGGGCATGTGACAGTCATGGGTCCTTCTCAAACAAAAGAAAACATAGAATACTGAATGATTTCCCAAGGTAGAGCTCTACAAACAATGGATTCTACCTATATATCTTGATAGAAGCAGTGAAATAGAAGATGGCATACATAACACATGTGAACAACTGATAACAAAAGAATAAACTATGCAAAAGCACCATACCACAGGAATCCCAAAAAAAAGTTGCAACTCCTATTAATTTCCTTGAAAAACTGCTTACAATGCTGTACAATTAAGCTCAGAGCATCCAAGTGAGTGCAACCCTTTCCAATGACAAAGAAAAAACATAATATAGACATCAAAACCACTCATACTGACCATCAGGATCGAATCCATGAGAAACGGGGCTGTTACAACCATTTCCAAATATGGACCAGGAATATAGACTATCTAACTACTTGCCTCTATAAGCATGGAAACTGATTCATTAGCCTCAAAACCACCTCTAACTAATGAATCTACCTTTTAAGACTATTTAACATTACATTTACATGCCATGTCATCAATTGCATCAGTTAAAACATCTTTGAGGAGAAAGAAAGTGAATTTTCAGTGGAAACAGGCAAAATTTGGATTTTTTTGGGCAAATTGGTCAAAAGCGCAGCACCGCTTTCCACCTACTTTTGGAGGCCTTCCCCTTAACAAAATTGAGCCCAAGATAGCTCATTGGAAAGGTATTCAAGTCTAGTTTCTGGAAAATCTTGATTTTTTGAATTTGGACGTCATTTTCCCCCTTAAAACTTGAATCTCCCAAGACTGCTTTTGTGTGTCCAAAAAGAGGTAGAGAGGTCATATTTTGGTAGTTTTTGGACATTTTGGTGACCCAGATTTTCTCCAAAACTTCTGAAAATTTTCAGGTAGCATGCTCTCATCCTCTTGAATTAGAAAATGTAAAAAATTCCTCCATATGAGGCCTCAGGCAAAAGCATAGCGTCACCGACCCAAATTTCCTGTGTTAAAAATTTCAAAATTTGCAAAAATTTCAAAATTTGCAAAAATGCAAAACTACTCAAAACTTGCCCAAATTTGGCATGGGACACCACCATCAGCTGCTTTGATGAGCTAGGGAGGCTTCAGCCAATAACTTCAACCTATCTTTCTCCTTTTTTCTTTCCAAATCTCTCCTTAACCTAGCCTTTAACTTCCTGATCCTTATGTTACATATTCTATTGCGGGTTATGTAATGGTATGCCATGTGTCAGAGCATCTTCTTGTCCTTGTTGGCCTTCTAAATTAGTCTCTCAAGGTGTATGTTGACCCTCTCAAGCCAAATTTCCCATCATTTTCAATCTCTTGCTCAGTAGGGGAAAATGTGACATGAGTCTCTTTAGCCTTTAGCCTTTTTGCTTCTTGGTCACTTGATCTCTTTGCATCTTTGCCTTCAGTATTTCAAGCTCCATGAGAACTTGTTTGTCACTCAGCTGTTTGTTTCCTGTTCCAAGTATTTGATGACAAACTTGGCTCTCTCTAGGTTATCTGACAAAGTTTATATTTGAGCTTCCCTCTCTTTTATGATGATGTACTTGACATTTTCTTAATCCTGGGCCTCCAAGTCAATGAAATCATCTCCATGATGAGTATAATGCTACTGTGGCTCCTCATTCTCAATCAGGTCAAAATCTCTTTCCTCCTCATCACCAAGATCTTCCTCTTGAAGTTTTCCCTTGTTGTCTATGTCTCTCCATGGAGCTGTCACTAAGTGTTTATTTTTCATACTCATAATCACTGTCTCTTTCCATTGCTTTCCTTTGGCTTTGAAAAATATGGTTATATTGATAATTTTGGATAATTGATGTGGAGGAATGGAATGGGCAGAGTGTATGAATGAGGGGGTTTGGGAAAATGTGTGTTTGAATATGGTTTATGGATAATTTATGTGGGAGTGGGGTTTAGGGAGAGTGTGTGTGGAGTTTAGGGAAAAATAAAAAGTGGATTGAGTGAGAAAACAATAGTAGAGTGAGGATTTCAATTCATGAGACATTTTGTAGGAAAACTAGGGTTTTGCTGTTAGGGGTGAACAATCACAAAAACTTTGATGTAAAAACCCTAAACCACAATGGAGTTTGATATACTTACTTGCAAAGAAGTACACTTGGAAATTTGAAGTGAAACTAGTGTTTTTGAGGTGATTTGGGGCTCTGCTAGGCAAAGCACAGAGCCACCTACACGAGCGCAGTGTCGTCTTGAAAGCGCAGTGCCAGTGTTAAATTACATTGCCAAAAATTGCCAAAAGTGCAGCACGAGTTCCAAGAGTGAAACACATTTTTGCAAGTGACTTTTGGAGGCCTTCCCGGTGTCCAAATTGGGTGTAGGATAGCTCGTTGGAAATATTTTCGAGTCTAAATTCTAGAACATCTTGAAGTTTTCAATTTGGAGTTCATTTTCCCTATCAAAACCTCAATCTCCCAAGATTGGTCAAAATGTGCATAATGAGGCTACCAAAATGCATAGTGCTATTGCAGTCAACTTTTGAAGATCTTCCTCAAATCCAAATTGAGCTCCTGATATCTCATTGGAAATATATTTGTGTCTACTTATCAGTTGACTCATCAAAAAAGTCATTTGGTCAACCCAACTAGGAGAAATATTGATTTTCCCAAGGTCACTCCAGAGGTGCATCAACCCTCTTGAGGCAAATGATGTTTTCGACATTTCTCCCAAACCATGAAACCTGTGTAAGAAATGAAAGAGGTTTTTCTTCTCGAGTCAATGATGGAAAGAAACCCTCTCACTTTTGTCAAATTCATCTTTTCTTGCTCAAAAACATTGTTTGAAGAAAAACCGTCCCTTATGTGTGGTGAATGGCTTGTTCCTTGGAATGACTTCTCGAAAAATGATGGAGACCTGATGTTTGATGATATGAAATGGCCTCATACCTTCTGATATCTTTCATGCCTCCTCTTCTAAGATATCACTGCTCCCATAGCCAACCCTAGCTCAGTGGGAGAGGAATTTAGGGTTTTAGTGCTTGTTTCTCTTTTGATTTTGCAGGTGAATTGGTGCTCATGATGACTTGATTTTTGCAGTGGTAGGTGCTTTTGAAACATAATTAGATGCTTAGGAGCAGCTGGGAACCAATATTACATATGGAAACATAAAATTACATAAGAAATGAATATAAAAATAAAATACTCTATTTTCACGTGAAAACTAGTTTTGAGGTGAGAACTGCTTTAGGCTTTCAAAACGATAAATTGGCTTTACCAATCATTATTGGCCTCCTCATGTTCTTGTTGATCATTATTGGCATGTAATAACTGGATTTGACCATGGTGGGACCCTAAAACCTAATGGGTCCAAACTCTAAGACCTATTGAAATGAATTGCAAAGGGATCAGCAAGTACAAATCATGAGGGAAAATTGAAGTAAACCCTACCATCAGTGAATCCAAGACCTAATGGAATGCAAACTCATCAGTATGGGACTCCTACTATGAATTGAAAAAGAGCAGATTTTGATCACTGATGGCAGTGTGAAACACTGACACTAACAGAGCACATTTAGGACTTCCAAAAATTGAATATAAGGGTAAAATATATTCCAGAGGAGCATAGGATTGATGTGTTCATAGGGACTTTAAAGGATAACATCCAACATGAGGTTCACGTTTGACAACCTGATTCATTAGAGAAGGCATTTAGGTTTGCAAGAAAAATTGAAAGAAAAATTATGGTAACAAGGAAGCCTGTTGAGATTGCAACAAGATGATGGAGCTTAGTGAAAAGAGTCGCCTTCACTAAGTGGGTCCGCAGGCAAATTATGGTGCAAGTTCTATTTTTGGATCCCAGCAGGGATGATCACAGCAGGAGTGACCACAACAGGGATGATCACAACAGGAGTGACCACAGAAGGAGTGATCACAGTAGGAGTGACCACAGCAGGAGTGATCACAGCAGGAGTGATCAAAGTCTATTTTTAGACTGGCTGTCCAAAATAGAAAAATCAAATATTATTGTCTCATAATAATATTTGGACTATAAACTTGATCTTATTCTCTTGGAGCACTTCAGTTTGAGCTACAGATGTGGCACATGCAGCTGTCAGAAGGAAGTACGCTTTTCTTATGAGTCAGTTGAGTTGTTGCATGCATGACTTCAGTTAGAACTCAATCAGTTGAGTTTGGTGGAGTTGATTGTGGAGTTGATGGAGTTGTGTTCAGTTTGACTTGGTTAAACTAGTTGTAATTAGTCTAACTGCAAATAGACTAATGATGAGTTGTTAAAATAATTATTAACTCATAATACAACTATAGAATACATCAATTAACTCAGTTGCATGTCAGTGCATGTTCAGTTCAACAGGGACAGGTGTTAGAGAATCAGATTGCTATCAGTTGTGACTATAGTTGTGCATCAGACCTTGCACAATCAAGGGATTGAGTATGCCAATGAGTTTGCTCATGTATTTGCCCAGTATTGTAGCCTCTGATCACGTCTTACACAGTGTGAGTGATTCTTTGGAGGTGAAATACGAGTTTGGTAAACCATTCTCATTCATTCTTGAGCAGGTATTGAGCAGTGGAGGCAGGCAAGTAGTGGAATATATTTGGAGATCAGATCTTAGCTGTATTGTGTGTAACAGGTGGAGCTGGTACTGGATTGCTTATGATAAGCATTGTACTTTGTAATGTTACATGGTCTTAATCATTAATATACAGATAGTTGGGGTTTTTAGCGAGATGCTTTCCCCGGGTTACATACTGTGTTAATGTATGAATGCTCTTGATGTTTTATTGTTATTGATGCTGCTATATTGATGATCAACGTAGAGGAGCTTATGTATTGTGTATGTATTCCGCAATAGTACATGATCAGGATAATCTCTATTGAATATGTGTTAAATTATTCAAAATTTCTACATGGTATCAGAGCTGTTGATCATCAGATCTACTATTCAGGAAGTGTTTACATTCTATTTCTTCAGGCAGAGTCTGTAATCAGGCCAGGTAGCCTATGGATTCATCCTTACTTTGGAAGGTGAGATATCCGGTGAATGCCCATACAGTCAATCTCTGTACAAGAAATATTGTGTTCTCACGAATCTTAGATCGGAAGCAGTTGAGTTTGAGCTGGTGGAAATCTAATTTGCAGCAGTGTTGTTGAAATGTCTTTCAACGGATTGCAAATGTTATTCCAAAGCAAGAGTGACCTGGCACTCAAGGATAAACTCAGAAACAATAAAGGTGAGAATGGATCTTCATCAAATGTATCTGATGAAGAGAATTGTGCTTTGGCTGCCAAAGCAAAGAAAGGGAAGAACAAGAAAGCTTCTCAGTCTGGTGTGAAAGGAAAGAAGCAGGATATGCCCAAGGTGAAGTATTTTCACTGTCACCAGCACGGACACTATGCCACTAATTGTCTGCAAAAGAAGAAGAACAAGTAGGTTGTTGGATCTTCAGCAGGAGAGGCTCTAGCCTCACAGTTTGAGCTTGATTTTTCATTGATCGCATGCTTGGTTTCAAGTGTGATGGGATCGGTGTGGTTCTTGGACAGTGGTGCGTCTTTTCACATGACGGGAGATAGAGATTTGTTTTCTGATTTGGAGGAAAAAGATCTTGGAGTGCACATCGAGATGGGCGATGATGGTAGATACAGTGCGACCGGTATCGATACCATTTCCTTTGAGAGGGAGTCTGGTAAACCCTTCGTATTGAAGGAAGTCATGCATGTTCCAGGATTGAAGAAGAATCTTATCTCAGTGGCGATGTTAGAAGACAAGGGGTATGATGTTGTTTTCAGCGAGGGAAAGGCTTTCCTGCGCAGCAAGACAACTTTTGAGACCTGGAAGATAGGGGTTCGAGTAAGGAACCTTTATCAGTTGCATGTAAATGGATGCGCAGCAATGGCAGGCAAGGTAGAAGGATTGGTGAGCCGGGATGATGGCGAGTTGTGGCACAGGAGATTGGGTCACCTTCACCATGGAGCCTTGAAGATACTGCAGCAGATCACTACAGGGCTTCTTAAAGGCACTCTTGCGCAGTCAGATCAGTGCAAGGGGTGTACTTTGGGGAAGTTTGTGAAAGCCACCTTTCACGAGAAGGATAGTCGCGCCACGACGATCCTTGAGAGAATTCACACAGACGTGTGTGGACCTTTCTCAGTTGCTTCGACAGCAAAACACAGGTATTATGTGATTTTTGTTGATGATTTCTCTCGTAAGTGCTGGATCTTCTTCATGCAGAAGAAGAGCGAGACATATTCAAAGTTCTGTGAATTCAAAGCACTAGTCGAGAAGGAGTCGGGGAAGAAGGTGAAGGCTCTTAGGAGCGATAATAGTGGTAAATACATCTCAGACAAGTTCAAGGATTCTACAAGGCAGAAGGGATTCGTAGAGAGCTCATAGCTCCCCATAACCCACAACAGAACGGGGTAGCTGAGCGGAAGAACAAAACGATTGTGGGTGCTGCACGGGCAATGTTGCATGATCATGGCCTACCCCTTCACTTGTGGGCGGAAGCATGCAATACAATAGTTTATGTGCAGAACCGTTGTCCTCATAGGATACTTGGCATGAGTACACCCGAGGAGGCTTATTCTGGTAAGAAGCTTGATCTTTCTCATTTGAGGATTTTTGGTGCTAACATTTACATGCATGTGATGAAGGATGCCAAGAAGAAGTTGGAGCCGATCGCAGAGGTTGGGATATTTTTGGGGCACATTGATACGCCCCACAACTATCGTGTGTATTTGCCAGATAGTGGTAAAACTGTCGTGCGACGGGATATAAAATTTCAGGAGGAGAAAGCCATGAAGTGTTCACTTGAGAGGGAGCTACACTTACATGCAGATGAGGAGCTATTAGTTCCTAAGGATGAGCTTTAGGACGTGGATCAGCCACAGGACGAGGTTCATGGAGTGGAAGAGACCACTCATGCAGCGCCAACCATCAGAGGGCGAAAGCACTTGATAGAAGCTGAGCGACTGGCTCAAGATGCAGAGAAAGTTGTAGGACCACCTACAGCCCAACGCAGGCAGAGACAGTCACTTGATCGGTACACTGGATACATGGCTCTGATGAGAAAGTGTGTTGTGACTGAGCCATCCTCTTTCGAGGAAGCTGTGGAGGATCTCTCATGGGTAGACGCCATGGTGAAAGAGTTTGATTCTATTGTCAGAAACAGTGCATGGGAGATTGTTCCTAGACCGGAAGGGAAATCAGTGGTGGGTTCGAGATGGATCTACAAAGTTAAGCAGGCAGCTGACGTGAGTGTAGAGAAGTACAAGGCAAGATTTGTTGCCCGAGGCTTTTCACAGATAGAGGGGATCGATTATGAGGATACCTTTGCACCTGTCGCAAGGTATTCTTCCATACGGACGATTCTTGCTCTCTCAGCGCAGATGGGATGGCACATTCATTAGATGGATGTGAAGATTGTGTTCCTCAATGGAGTCATTGAGGAGGAGGTGTACATTGAGCAACCCGAAGGCTTTGAGGTCTTCAGCAGCGACTCACATGTGTGCAGGCTCAAGAGAGCGCTGTATGGGTTGAAGCAAGCACCACATGCTTGGTACACACAGATAGACAGTTATTTCACAGGACTTGGATTCTCCAAGAGCGAGGCAGATCCTAACCTATACCAGATTGTGGTGGAGGGTAAGTTGCTTATCATTGTACTGTATGTTGATGATTTGATTCTAATGGGTGATGAGCTGTTGATACTGTCATGCAAGAAGGATCTTGCTACAGAGTTTGAGATGAAGGACTTGGGCCTCCTTCACTATTTCCTAGGATTGCAAATATGGCAGCGCAGTGGTGGACTGTTTGTTTCTCAGGGCAAGTATGCTCGGGAGATACTGGAGAATTTCAACATGCATGGCTGCAAGCCTGTTGATACTCCTCTTCCTGGAGGTTGGAGGAAGGAGGATGCCACTTCGAGAGAAGAAGTGGATGCCACTGTTTATCGACAGTTGGTGGGGTCACTGATGTATTTGGTCAATACACCACCTGATATATGCTATGCAGTTAACCAGCTTTCACAAGCTATGGTTAAGCCTACCAAGCTCTTCTGGAAGGCGGGCAAGCATGTATTGTGCTACTTGAGAGGCACATCGGGATATGGATCTTGGTACAAACAGGAGGATGCAGATTGGGCAGGGAGCTCAAGAGGTCAAGTATATGGCAGCAAGGACATCAGGTACCATCATATTAGAGATTGTGTGCAGCGGAGGATCATGTTGCTTTCATACATTTCAACGGAGGATCAGGATGCTGATATTCTGACGAAGGCTCTCACCAGGAGAAAATTCGAGTACCACAGAGGCAGGATAGGGGTTGCTGATAATCCATATCTTGTCGAGAGGGAGTGTTGAGATTGCAACAAGATGATGGAGCTTAGTGAAAAGAGTCGCCTTCACTAAGTGGGCCCGCAGGAAAATTATGGCGCAAGTTCTATTTTTGGATCCCAGCAGGGATGATCACAGCAGGAGTGACCACAACAGGGATGATCACAGCAGGAGTGACCACAATAGGAGTGATCATAGTAGGAGTGACCACAGCAGGAGTGATCACAGCAGGAGTGATCAAAGTCTATTTTTAGACTGGCTGTCCAAAATAGAAAAGTCAAATATTATTGTCTCATAATAATATTTGGACTATAAACTTGATCTTATTCTCTTGGAGCACTTCAGTTTGAGCTACAGATGTGGCACATGCAGCTGTCAGAAGGAAGTACGCTTTTCTTATGAGTCAGTTGAGTTGTTGCATGCATGACTTCAGTTAGAACTCAATCAGTTGAGTTTGGTGGAGTTGATTGCGGAGTTGATGGAGTTGTGTTCAGTTTGACTTGGTTAAACTAGTTGTAATTAGTCTAACTACAAATAGACTAATGATGAGTTGTTAAACTAATTATTAACTCATAATACAACTATAGAATACATCATTTAACTCAGTTGCATGTCAGTGCATGTTCAGTTCAACAGGGATAGGTGTTAGAGAATCAGATTGCTATCAGTTGTGACTATAGTTGTGCATCAGATCTTACACAATCAAGGGATTGAGTATGCCAATGAGTTTGATCATATATTTGCCCAGTATTATAGCCTCTTCTCACGTCTTACACAGTGTGAGTGATTCTTTGGAGGTGAAATACGAGTTTGGTAAACCATTCTCATTCATTCTTGAGCAGGTATTGAGCAGTGGAGGCAGGCAAGCAGTGGAATAGATTTGGAGATCAGATCTTAGTTGTATTGTGTGTAACAGGTGGAGCTGGTACTGGATTGCTTGTGATAAGCATTGTAATTTGTAATGTTACATGGTCTCAATCATTAATATACAGATAGTTGGGGTTTTCAGCGAGATGCTTTCCCTGGGTTACATACTGTGTTAATGTGTGAATGCTCTTGATGTTTTTTTGTTATTAATGCTGCTATATTGATGATCAACGTAGAGGAGCTTATGTATTGTGTATGTATTCCGCAAAAGTACATGATCAGGATAATCTCTGTTGAATATGTGTTAAATTATTCAAAATTTCTACGAAGCCTACTACTCACAACTATAAAGATGGAAGTGTCTTTGACCCTAGCCTTCCACAACCTACAAGGTTGACACCACAATAATTGGAAGAAAAAAGAGCAAAAGGTCTTTGTTACAGTTGTGATAGAAAATACACTAAAGGTGATAAGTGTGCTGAGAAGAAATTATTTTACATAGATTGTGAAGAGGAGGAAGAAAATGACCAAGAAACATCAAAAGAAGAGGATACACACCAGGAAAAAACCCTAGATAAAGAAGAAATGAACCCGACCATATATTGTAATGCATTGGCTGGAATTACCACTCATAAAACTATCAAGATAGAAGGACATGTCAAGAACAAAAAGGTAATAGTGTTGATTGATTCAGGTAGTACCCATAATTTTATTCATGTAAGATAGCCAAGGAATTGAATTTCTTCCTATATCCAACACCAGAGTGTCATGTGATGGTTCTAAATGGAGGAACCATAAATTTCTCTGGAAAGTGCCATAATGTCAAGCTATCCATGAGATAATATGTGTTGGATATTCCAATTCTTTCCATTCCAATGGGTGGTGCTAATGTTGTACTAGGAGTCCAATGGCTACAACCTTTGGGTATGATAACTTTCAATTTTCAAGAACTTTTCTTGAGTTTTTTTAGGAAGGAAATGAAGTTGAATTAAGGGGTATCATAGGAAAACCGGGAAAGATAACCAACTCTAACGACATGACAAAAATTATAAATAAATAACAACGAGGCGTAATTGCACAATTATGTTCGCTAGAGGTTCCCACATCGAAATCATCTATTTCTCCAGATCTCAAAAAAGTATTGGACAACCATTCCAAGGTATTTAAGACTCCCAAAGGCCTCCCACCTATTCATGATCATGATCATGCTATTCATTTGATTCCAGGAAGTGTTCCTCCAAACATTAGGCCTTACAAATATCCCTATGCCCAAAAGAGTGAAATTGAATGTATGGTGCCAAAAATGCTAGAGGTTGATATAATTCAACCTAGTCAAAGTTCTTTCTCTGCTCAAGTAGTATTGGTGCACAAGAAGGATGGATCATGGCGCATGTGTCCGGATTATAGGGAGCTAAAAAATCTCATTATTAAAGATAAATTTCCCATTCTTGTCATTAATGAATTATTGGATGAATTGCATGGAGCAATTTACTTCACCAAGTTGGACCTTCGTTCTGGATATCATCAAATCAGAATGAAGACTGAAGACATTCCGAAAACAACATTTAGAACTCTTGAGGGTCATTATGAATTTTTGGTCATGCCTTTTGGCCTTACCAAGGTACCTTCTACATTTCAAGGTTTGATGAATTCAATTTTCAAACCCTTAGAAAATTTGTGTTAGTACTTTTTGATGATATACTAATCTACAACAAGTCTTGGAAGGATCATGTTCAACATGTTGATAGAGTTCTCAAACTATTGGAGGAGAAACAATTATATGAAAAAACCTCCAAATATTTCTTTGGAGTACAAGAGGTGGAATATTTGGGTGATATTGTATCTCATGAAGGTGTTTAGGTAGACCCTAGAAAAATTAAATCCATTAAGGAATGGAAAATCCCCACATCCATAAAGCATCTGTGAGGATTTGTCGGGTTGACAGGGTATTATCACATGTTTTTTAAGAATTATGGGAGAATAGCAACACCTCTAACAACATTACTGAAGAAAGATGCATTTTATTGGACTCCAGAAGCAACGAAGACATTTAAACATCTAAAAGAGGAAATGTGCAAATCACCGGTCTTAGCTACACCAGAATTCACAAAAACCTTTATTGTGGAATGTGATGCCTTAGGAAATGGAATTGGTGCTATTTTAATTTAATGCAAGAAGAAAGACCCATTGCTTTCAAAAGCTGTCCAATCAAAGGAAAGTATTTACACAAAGCTATTTATGAGAAGAAAATGTTGGCAATACTACATGCACTTAAGAAATGGAGACATTACCTAATGGGAAGACACTTCAACGTAAAAAAAAAATCATAATAGTCTTAAATACTTTTTAGAACAAAGATTATCTTCAGAAGAGCAGCAAAAATGGGTCACAAAGATGTTGGGTTATGACTTTGAAATCATCTACAAAAAAGGGAAGAAAAATGTTGTTGCAGATGCACTCTCAAGAAAAGATGAGGATGTGGAAGAATTTATTTGTACCATTTCTATTATCCAACCAGATTGGATAAACGAAGCAAGGGATTAATGGAAGAATGATGAAGTGTGGGCACTCATTCAAAAGTTGTAGCAAGATCCTAGTACATCTGATACATTTAGTTGGAAAAATGAATTGTTATGGTATAAAGATCACTTATATCTCTGTAAAAATTATTAACTCAAACAAAAGATTCTTCTGGAATTGCATGCCTCTCCCTTAAGAGGGCATTCAAGATTTTTAAAAGCTTACCATAGGGTTAAGAAGGATTTTTTTTGGGATGGCCTTAAATCTGATATTCAAAAGTTTGTGGCGGAATGTTTGGTTTGGAAACAAAACAAAGTTTAGAAAATTAAGACCCCAGGTCTATTACAACCTTTATCCATTCCAAGTCAACCTTGGGAGGAGGTTTCAATGGATTTTATCACAGGTTTCCCCAAGTCCAAAGGAAAGAGTGTTTCCATGGTGGTAGTTGATAGACTTACCAAGTATGCACACTTTTTTTTCATTATATCATCCATTTAAAGCCAGTACAGTTGCTATTGCATTTATGGAAACTATTCAAAAGATACATGGAAATCCAAAAAATATTGTAAGCGACAGAGATCCTATTTTCACTGGAAATTTTTGGACAAAATTATTTTCTTGTCTGGGTACTCAGTTAGCTCATAGGTCATCTTATCATCCTCATTCTGATGGGAAAACTGAGATAGTGAACAAATGTTTGGAAGGATATGTTTAGTCAATTTAGTATGTCCTAAATTGCTACATTAATTATTAATTCAGGAGTCGTAAATTGATGAAGTGTGGCGCACTGTATGTGCAAGACAACCTCTTTCTTACTTTTATTGTTTTCAATTTTTATCTTTTTTTTGGGGTTTTTTCTTTTTTGGTCTTCTAAGGTATCTAATTCAAATGGAAATCCTATTCTTAAAGCAAGACAATCTATTTCTTACTTTTATTGTTTTCAATTTTTATCTTGTTTTTGGGGTTTTGTCTTTGTTGGTCTCCTAAGGTATCTAATGCAATTGGAAATCCTATTCTCAGATTTTAAGAATACTTTTAGAGGGCAAGTATGGATGTAGATTTAAGACAAGGATTATGTCTCTTATGATAATTTCTAGAACTTAGCTCTTCAAAAGATCTCAAAACATGCTATTAATAAAATGAATACTTGAACAAGAATGTAAATATGCAGCTACTTAAACCAAACAAAAGATGAAATACTGATCATGAGGTCACTGTCTCTGCTGCCCATCTAATTACATAAATAAAATCTAAACTATTGCACTCAAAACCAAAAATTGCAGACTAATGAAATTAATATCAATTTACTTCACTTATAATCTGACAGCTCGCCAATTAACTTCTCGGGTTAAGCCATGGCACCAGAGATAACATCAAATAACATGGAGAATTGAATATAAATTACTTACTTGCAGATTAATGAAAAAAAAATCAAATTACTTCACTTATAATCCGATAGCTCGCCAATTAACTTCTCGGTTTAAGCCATGGCACTGGAGATAGCGTCAAATAACATGAAGAACTTGATATCTAAACTACCTATTTACAGATTAATGAAAGCAAAATCAAATTACTTCACTTATAATCCGATAGCTTGCCAATTAACTTCTCGGGTTAAGCCATGGCACCAAAGATAACATCAAATAACATGAAGAATTTGATATCTAAACTAGCTAATAGAAGCAAACAAATCTCACTGAAATCAATGCATAACAACTGAAATTGAAAAGCTTAAAAAGTTCAACAGAGAAGTAAATCTCATATCACTACTTGATGCAAAAATGATATGAAAAGCTCGAGCATAACCTATCCTGAAACACACTGATCAATGTTAGTGAAAAAGTATGCAATGCTGGAAAATCATGTACAGGAATAAAAAAATTAACACCATAGACAAATTATGAGAAATATACAGTGGAAATAAGAGAAAAGATGCATAAGGAAACTTTACGAAATGAAAAGCAAAACCTCAGCCAGCAGGGGCCCTCTGCACAACCTTGGTTAACACGCTGTCAGCTCAGAATCACGCTTTACACAGTCATAAGAAAACAGAGTTTTATATTGCAAAACAGAGTGTATGTCTTCTCGTTACAACAACACAACGAAAGCTAAAACAACAGCGTCAATCCTAATATCTGAACTAGCTATTTGCGTTGCAAAACGCTTTATTTATACAGGAAAATAGATAACTGTTTTTCTGAGAGAAATCTTCAGCAGAGGACACGTAAACAAGGCAGAACCCATAAGTTCAGCCTCTTGGTTGCCAAAAACATTCAATCTACAAAAGGTGGGTGTTGGATTTGCATCATGGAGATGGTCTGCAGCTGTCAAGAGGGATCCATGAATCTAGCAACGGTCTCGGACTTTTCACGTGTTGAAACAGAGACCTATTTGATGTAGGACTCCTTGTTTGACCGTCCTTTGACCAATGCCTTTCTTCATGAATTCGACTGAACAAATAGGACCTTATCCATGTGCAGATGATTTCTGAGCTACCCACGTGCCTCGTTTCACCTGCTGACACCTGTAACCTACAGAACAATGAAAGTAGCTGCGGAATTGCGAGTCAGCTGCGGAAAGTGGCTACATTCCGTAGCTCATGAACAAAATCTAAACCAAATAGTTAGAAAACCACTTAAATGCACTCCTAGAATCAATATGTAACAATCTTTGATAGCTTATGAGGCACTGATGTGGGAAAAATGGAAGAGAAAAGGTCTAGCAAAGTATGTAGAAGAGAGGTAGTTCTCCGGCTCAACATGAAATCTTCATTGCGTTGTATTTGATAAACAAACACAATGGGTCAAATGGTTACCTCTCGCTGAATGGTGGTATAACACTTCCTTCCATACTTCAGCAAAAATTACCCCATTTATGGCACTTTATGGATATCATCCACTATCCATCACATCATATTTAAGAGAAAATTCTAAAGTTCAAGCAGTGGAAGATCACATAGATCATCAACAAAAAGTTCTCCAAATCTTAAAGGACAACCTCACTTTGGCACATAATAGAATGAAACAATAAGCAGATCAACATCGCAACGAAATAAGTTTTGATGTAGGTGAATGGGTATTTCTACGACTACAACCATACACACAAATGTCCCTCAAGCAAGCTAAGAAGGATAATAAATTATCACCAAAGTATTATGGTCTATACAAGGTGTTGCAAAATATTGGTACTATGGCATACAAATTGGAACTTCCTTCATCTTCTCGAGTGCACCCAATTTTCTGTGTTTCATGCTTAAAGAAGGTTATAGGTGAGAATCTCCCAGTTCAAACAATATTGCCTGAACTTGACGAGGAAGGAAAAATCATATTGGAACCTGAAGCAGTCACAAAAAAAAGGACTCAACAAATACGAAATCGATTAATTTCAGAGTATCTCATCAAGTGGAAGAACTTACCCGCTGAAGATTCTACATGGGAGGATGATAATTTTATACAGAAGCATCCATGACTACTCAAGCTTTGAGGAAAATGTTTTTTTGAAGGAGAGCAACATGTTAGGTCCCTATAATACTAGTGTATTCCCTTATTATTATTGTCACTATAGCCCCTTATTGTTATTTTTGTGCCCATGTTGTACCCATACTGTTATTATTGTGCCCCATAGAAGCCCACTATTGTTATTGTTGTGCCCTTAAATTATTATTGTTATGTTGGCTCTAATTATATTGTGACCCCTTAGACTCCTATATATAGAAAGAAGGTCTTGTCATTTTTATCATTCAAGAATTGTTCATTTGTGTAATGTAAAGGATATTTTCCCCTCGAAGAGGCAATGTTTTGAGCCGTTGATCTATCTCTTTGTTCTATTTTGTGAGCTAGTTTCATAACATAAAATAAGATTAGATTACATCATCAAATTTTAGAGGGAAAAATGAGAAAACCACTTTTTCAACTGATATTTTCAATTTATCTCCCTATGATTTCATTCAAACTTCAAGTAGGAGCACTTTTTGGATGCAAAATTTAATTCCTCATGCAAGGAGTACCCACGTCACATTCTTTCGACGGACTATGCTACACAAAAAATGAGAAATACAGGAAAAAATGT
The DNA here is from genome assembly GCA_031772625.1 of Pinus tabuliformis. Classification (NCBI taxonomy): domain Eukaryota; kingdom Viridiplantae; phylum Streptophyta; class Pinopsida; order Pinales; family Pinaceae; genus Pinus; species Pinus tabuliformis. The sequence goes on from CM062817.1 coordinate 1,808,723,488, forward strand.
GATTGCAATCACGTTTTTCATGTATTTCTCATTTTTCGTTTAGAAGGATCCATCGAAAGTATGCAACATGGGTACTCTTTGGATGAGGAATTAAATTTTGCATTCAATGAGTACTTCCGCTCGAAATTTGAGTAAAATTGTAGGGAGATAAGTTGAAAAAGTAGTTTTTTTTTTCAAATCTTTTTACTTTTTACTTTTTTACTCCAAAAATGGTGAATCATTTTCCATGGTTGACATCATCATCATGAATCCTATTGGTTCTTATAAATTTTATTTTCATTGTAAATTTTTTATTGAGGCCCATTTTAGACCTCAAAATTTCTCTAATGCACATTAGATAAGCTGGTGTTCTCCCAATGTGTCACTAAGTGTTGTCGCTGCGACAATGACCCTCCAATATTTTTGGCTAAGTCAATTTTGGAGCCTACATGAATTGTCATTTCAAACCCCTTAGTATCATTACATTTTTTGTTTTGTTATTCCTATGTTTTCTCTAAGTGTCGCATCCTCCTAAGTTAGTGTTTCCTTAGTGTTGTCACCTAACCTTTCGAAGCGCTTGTGTTATCTTGTCCATGGTTAGGTGAAATCATAGCTTTTCTTGACTAAGAAACTAGCTTGTTCACCATGCACACACACGAAAAGCACACAAAAGCACAAAAATCAAACAAAAGCAATAAAAAACACCCTTTAAGGTAAAAGAGAACTTCAAGTTGATGAAGACTTTTGCTTGTGTTGAGTGCACTCCTTCAGGCTGAAGAAGTGTGTCCTCCTTGAGAACAATCCTTCATGCTTAACAAGTGCGTTATCCTTGAGTGCATTCCTTTGACATGAAGACATGCACCCTTCTAGAACTCATGCATGAGTTATATTGTTGCATGTGGATGCACTCCTAGAAAATAGGATCACACTTAACTTCCCTTAACTAACTCATTCACTCGTCGACAAGTGGTGAGCATGCATGAGATTGATTTTAATGTAATTTGTTTTAAATTAACCTAGCTAATCATTCATTCTCATAATAATTCTTATCTGGGTTGGGCAAACATCTTTGGATCAAGGAAATGTTCATCGATTTGCATTCCAAGTTTTGCATGTCAAATCAATTGGTTACCTTTCATGATTTTGATATTGATCTTGCTTTCCTTGTTGTCATTCCTTTTATTTTCATTTTATTTATTAACGTTTTTTTTCAATCTTCCCTCTACAAGTGTTAATTTGCTATCATAGGCTGTGACTATGCATATTCCTTAAACTATTCACATTCTAAGCATGATTGCGACAACATCCGTAAAAGCTTGTAGATGTTTCCTCTTCACATTTCTACGATTCGATATTTTTGTTAGACTTTTCCTTGAGCCATTTTGTGATAAAGGGCACTTCAGGAAGTTGAATCCATGAATAACTCAGAAAATTGCACCTAGAAAAGACAAGTTTTCCTCTTGAGCACACTCCTTTAGCACAAAGAACCGGAACCCCCTTGATTGCATGAACACACCCTAAAGGCTTGAATGTTTTCCCTTCATGTGTTTGGTATGTTCTAGTGCACCCTCCTTGTCCTTGTGTGCATGAGTGAAACTTGAAGACCCGAAGGCTCGAAGCTCCATTCCTATTTCTCTTTGGAGTGCGCCAATGTGCCCTCTTTTCCTCCTTAAGTGTAAAAGTGCACCTTAAAGGCCTGTAATCTCACTGATTCGTCTCTTCGGAGTGTGCCCTTACGCCCTCGATGTTTTCCTTCTCTTGCTTGATCACATGAGTGTACTTCAAAACTCCAAATAACCCTTGAACTTCTTTCATGCTTTGAAAGTGTGAACTCCCTTTTTTCAAGTATATTTCTTGTCCATGCATGTAGCTATGTGTTGTAATTGATAGATTTACATTCTCAGTTACATTTGATGGTTCTTTGAATATGATTTTCTAAGATATTGGTGCAATAATTAAGATATTTCATAAATTTGATATTGTCACCATAAGTGTGCTTCCAAAAATGGGTGTTTGAGCTACAAGTATTATTACTCTTTCATAATCTGTTGGAGCCATCCCTCTCGCTACATGTCGAGTGGCCTCCAAAGAAGCCTCAGAATTAATCACTAAGGAAGTTGTTGAAGTTACAAAGCCAACCATTCCCATCTATGCAGATAAAAATTGCTTCATAGATAAGTCTACAAATGTCACATGGAAAAGCATAAAATACACATTCATACAAAAACAGTTTGTTGAAAACATGAGGATCTAGAAGTATACATAAATATCAAGTGGTCCAAGATAGATAGGATCGCATGTAGATTCCCAATCATCCCATGTGCAAATGTGATTGGATGGATTATTACGAACATGGATGATTCTTATTTTGTGATTCCTAGTGAAAGCAATGGTAAAATTTCCAACTATTATGGAGAAGTCATGAAGACATACTACAAGATGTAGAGGCCCACAAAATATGCAAATAATGAATTTTACACTAGATAGGTTGATATTGACACAAGTGACATCATTAAATCTCGGTGTCGAGAGCATGCTAAGTTCCATCACTACCCATCCATAGTTTAACCAATCATGATTCTCATGGATGCATATAAATACCTCGTTTCTATGTGTTTTCAGTTGCATGGGAAAAATAACGTTGAAGTGTTTGAAGAAAACTAGATATATATGCTCAATATGGTGGTTACCAATGGTAAAGTTTTCAATTGGGCATATATTCTCTTTTAAGTTGCAATGTCACATGGGGAAAGAAAAAATATCTTTGAGGTCAAACCAGACACCAAATTTTGTTCGCATTTTTATTAGATGGAATCTGTGCACAATATGCATTCCCATGAATGTATTGGCATTGGACCCCACATGATAAGTTTCTACTTTACTTCCACTGCAGGGTGTTTTCTGACTTGAGTTTCAGATAGGCATATGATAGGTTAGCAGAGCATTTCTTCACTGTCATATTCCATATGATAAATGAGATTGATCCTCCTTACGTGACTGTCCTTGTGAATGAGTCATTGTGTGATATTGTGGATTGGTTTGCCGCACCCGAAGGTACATACATTTATTGCTTCATAAGTAATATCTCTCCACATCCTCATGCTTCGATATGTAACCAACAAGGTGGTACTTCAAGAAGTGGTAGATCAGTTGAAAAAGGGTTGTCAGGAGTTCTTCACAGAAGGAAGAAAGCCCCATGGCCCACCATCTCTTCAAGGATCAGATTATATGAGCTCAAGAGCCATAAGGCGATAGAAGAAGAAATACAGGAGATAGACGCTTGCACTTTGTAGTTAAATACTTTCATGGATATGATCCTAGGAGAGAGTGCAAGTAATGTTGTGAAAGGATTGGTTTTAATTAGGGTTATTCATCAATGTATACAACATAGGATGAGAAGGTGAAGAACTGGTACAATTTAGTTAGAAAGACACATCCAGCAATAGAAGTCGGTTCACCCCAAGATCCACCAACTTCGAAAATGAAGATACAAGAGGAAAAGAAAACAACTCCTTAAGCAAACAATAGAACTCCCAGGAAAAGCATCAAGCATGATTCAACAAGAGAAAGTAGCAGGAAATTGTAAGCCATTCCTTTGAACACAAGAGCTATTCAAGTTCAACAAGAAAGGAGAGAAAATTGGAAGAAGAGGAGAAGAGGAAGAAAGATGAGTTTCTCAGGAAACAAAAAAAATAATAATATGAAAGAAAGAGAATAGAAGAATAATGACAAAGATAATCCCAGGAGGAAGAAGTAGCACAAAGACTAGAGGAAGAACAATTGACTCAGGAGATAGAGGAAGAGTTGGAGGAAGATGAAACCATCCAACCCATGGATGATGAACCATGTTCCTCGAAAGAACCTCCTCTTACAAGCGGTCACCTACCATTTGGTGAAATGGGAATCAAAATTCCACTTGAGGATAGAGTCATGGATGTCTGCAATGTTACATTTGATCAACTCAAGAAGAGGATCATGCAACAAAGGTGAAGATACTTCCCAAATGATTCTCACAATCTAGTCTCAATATCTACAAAAAAGGTGATAACAACCAATACCATAAGGAATCTTAGGGAAATCATGGTGACACATGTTTCGCTTTTTACAATAGCACATGATAACTATGAATATTTTTTGAATGATAATGAAATATTAAGGAGAGAAATAGCTCCAGTGAAGCAACATGCGTAACTCCTTGCTACAAAGAATCAATTGTTATCTTCAGATAGATGCAATACAAAATAATTACAGTCATCCATGTAGGAGGAACCAGGGTCAATGGAGGATACCATGGCATGGTTATATGATGAGATGATACTTCTACAAAAAGTAGCGGCTCCTCTCATTGGCATTCAAGAAAAAGCATAAGAAGTCATAAAACTCCTGAAAGTGGCAAACAAAGTGATTGACCAACTTCAGGAATGGCCTACCAAATACAATATTTTTTCTGAGGTAGATAGAGTTAAGATGAGACTCCAACATCATAAATATATGCGTATTGGAGAACAATCAATTATCACTATTTCTTCTTATAATAGGCTGCACAACGGTTTCAAGTCTCTAGCATAGAAACATGGGATGCTTCAATATGACCACTGGAAGAAATCAGAGGCAAGGAAATCATCTTCCAAGAGATCAGGCAGTACATAGAACAGATAAAGCAAACAATGGAAGAGAAGGCTTGGAGACCACCAAAACATTATTCTACAATATTCCATTGCACTAATCAAATCTCACATGAAACTCTCATGGCTATGGAATAATGTACAATCAAGCTCCAAGACTATATTGATGGAGGCACTAGAGGTGAAGATGCATTATGTAGGGGACTTGCTAGTTCAGGTCAAATTCATCTCTACAAAGTTTAGAGCATGATAGACATGCATCACCAATGAGCTCCATGAGGAAGCAAATGATTTGTTAGTTTAATAAGGCTTTGTACTATTATCAATTTTGTCTTATATAGCCACTGTCTCATATGTAATATGCCTTTTGTAATAAATTGTATGTAATGAAGTCCAAGAGACACATGTGGAATGTGAATAGCCACATATGGAATGTAAAGAGTCATATATAGAATATGAAAAGTCATAGAAGATGAAGAGTCATGAGGGAGCTCAAAGGTAATTGTCATTAGTTATAAATAGATACTCATAACTCAAGGTAAGGGATTGTATTCTTAGAGTCTTGCCTTGGATTCTCTTGCAGTGCATAAGAGATATTATTCTTTGGAGAAGCAAGTTATGGCTTCATGGTACACTACTGGATCCATTGTTTCATCTATGTAACAGTGTACTTGGTATCTTTCACTCATAATCAGAATCTCTATGAGCCAACACTTCTTCATGATCCTTGGTGAACCACTTGCCTTGGTGAAGGATTTGGATGCTTTGACAACTCGATATAGATGGATCTTATATTGGTGAGTGTTCTTGATTTATGTGTCGATGATTCTATTAGTTGTGTCCTGTTCGATGCAACTTGGGTTGAGCTCTGTTGGTGTCAGATGCTTAGAAATGCTAGATGTGTCCAACAAAGGGGGAAATTATGGTCGCAGTCAGTCCACATTGAATACTGGGTATGTTAGAGTCAGTTAGTATTCAATTGTCTAATGTCTTCAAATCCATAGTTTTGCTATCATACAAAGGGTCAAAACTCACAAAATTTTTCACTATTATGAGTTTGACTAACCATTGCGTGGGGAGTCATTTTGAAAGTGGTTTTCATTTGGTCATCAAAGTCTTAATCATCAATGAGAAGGGGTGTTTGAGTTTTGAGAGTTGTCATTATGATTTTTAAGTCAGGGTTTAGGATTTGTTAGAGTCGTTCAACCAAACAATGTGTGTATAGTCAAAAGGAATGATGTCAAAGCAGCATGGTTAAAAATATTACATTTTTCTCCCTCATCTTATATCATTTATTCTCCTCATGCTATTTTCCCTATTAATCCCTATTCTCTATTTGTTCCCTTAGTCCAGCATATCCCATTCCCTTATCCCCTTATTCTTTCGAATTATTCCTTATTCCAAAATATCCATGCCATCCCTGATTCCTATTTAGGCCTAAATCCCCTTTATTTTACTCCTAAGTCCTTTTTAATCTTACACCTAAATTCCCCTACCAAAACATCATTTCATGTGATGATTGAAACTCACCCAAATACACCACACATTAATTTGGTCATCATACCCACATCATTCTCCAAAATCCTATCACGCCCCCGGAGTTTAGATATGATTTCTTTTCAGGTGGAGTGCTAGTTAAGAACCAAGTTTAACTACGTCATCACAAATTTTGAATCATTTTAAAATCTCTCCAAAAGGATGCCATTTTGATTGTTTCTCATCACATGCGAATGAATTGGTTCATCATGTAGGAGGTCTAAAGAATTGGTCACACATTGAAGGCAGATAATAGAGAGTTTCAGAAATTATGTTGCATAGTCGCTACGCAGGGTGCCAGTCTCAACATTGTGGGACATAGGAGTCAGTTTCCTTGTTTGTGAATTTGTTGCTCAACAACCAGATTAAGCACATTAAAGGTATTTTCGTTCTCTCTTTGAAAAAATTTGCTATGCATGCCCCGCTGTCAACCGTGCGCACAATCAGTTTCTAATTTAAAGTCATGTCTTGTTGATGAGGAAATGTAACCATCACAAAATCCTGGGTGGTCAGGGTAAATTATAAAGGGAAATAAAGTGTATGCCTACTCACTTTCGACATTCAAAGCCTTCTCTATCATCACTGTTTCATACATCTATTTTGTTAAGTCTGCGCTGTCACACTTGTCGAGTATTTTACTCTCTGATTTGTACACGTGACCTTTCATAAAGTATCATTCAAGCCTACCAGGTATTAGGGTTAATGGATCCCACCTCCAGAAAAAAGGGAGGGGATATAGTACGCATTGAACCCAACACCTTAAACCTCATAAATTCCTCCCCATCCATTAGAGATTCTTTCAAAAATGTTGGTTGCATTCCATTCTGTCAGAAATTCCAGAAGGTGGGTCACAATACCAGATTGGCTAGCATTTTCGCCTTGAACCTCCATGATAACAAGGTCAAGTTAGGGAATGTGGAGATTATTATTACAGAAAAATTCATTGCAGATGCTACAAGTCTCCCCACAACAGGTGAAAAATGGTTCAAAGGAGATGAACTTGACATCTCAGCCTTTAAACAATTTTTCAAGCCTGAGTTCAGTGATAAGTTTGCTACAAATTTTCCTACCATCTACCTGTAGGACCATTACAGTGAACTGTTAAAATTTATCCAGAGGTATTTCACGTGTGAGGGTAGATTCAACAGGGTATACCAGTATCATTTGAGACTTCTATGGCACTTCACAGACAAGAAACCTATGAACCTGCCCTTTTTCTTATTTAAAAGTTTGGAAAGGATGGCAACCAAAGTTCAGATGTAGAAAAATAATCATATGTCTAGTATTTTTCATTTCTCCCTCATAAAAAATTTGGTCAAGTTTGCAGTTGATAAGAGGAAGATTTACTGGTCTGACTTCTTGTCTAGCATTGGTTTACTACCACAGACAGAATCTTCATCAGTAAAGATTTGTGAGGAGGAAGAAGTTCATGAAATACAAGAGAAGAAGGTCACTCACTCAGTTAAAGAGGCCAAGATAGTTGAAGAAAAAGATGAGAAACCCAACAAAAGGTTCAAAGGTAAACTTGGAAAATAGGGTAAGAAGCAGGTTTCGAAAGGCAAAGAGAAAACTTTAGAAACCAAGGTTCAGGTGGCATCATCTCAGACCACCAAGTTTTAGGTCAAGGTAGAAGAGATAGTTAAGAATGAAGAGTTTGTGATGAGACCTAGGACTAGGTCAAGCACAAAGAAGAATGTGGAGGGGTCATACCCTCAAGTAGTTGTTGAAATTTTTGAGGATAGAAAGGAAGAAGAAAAAGAAGCCATCAAATAAGAGGAAGTGAATCATGATGAACCAATCCAATTTGAGCAAGGAGAAGACACAATGAAATATGAACAAGACACCATAGAGTATGAGGAAGAAGACCCTAATGTGGTCAAGATGAAAGAAGCCCTTTACAAATATTAGATGAAGATAACATTCTTGAAGAAGAAAAACAAAGACCTGAAAGAAGAATCTCAACTAGCAGATGAAAAGGAAGAGTCACCTCCTAAAACTGTTACTGAGAGGAAAGGTAAACATGTCTCATTTGCTGAACAGGCCAAGGAGATTGCAGCGGAGTCTAGTGGACCTTCAAGTAGATCATACAAGTGTAAAATCAATTATTTACAATAGATGAAAAAAGTGGCTCAAGCATTTGGAAAGCCACATTTTGATTAGTGGAAAGAATATCAGAGATGCCTAGAAGAGCTGGAGGAAAGTTAGGAATAGGTCAAGAGGTTCAGGCAAGCGAATCAGAGTTACAAGAGATTTGTGCAACATATTCTTGAGAACTGTGACAAAGAGGTTCATGAGGCATCCAAAGCCCTTGACAGAGGTAAACATTTTGTAAAATGGTCCATTCCAGTGAGGAGACAATGTAAAAACCTCTATGTCAAGAACCTAGTACTGAATGCAAAGTTGAGGAACATGAAAGAGAGTTTGGACAAGGCATGGGGATTGGTTAAGAAGTATAAGGAGGCAACCAAAGCGCCTTCACTTGGAAGAGTGCCAAAGATGAAGTCTAAGGCTATGACTGAAGCAAAACCTACCCTACCACTACCCACTGAGAAAATTGACCTCACACCTCAAGCTTCAAAGACCAAAGCTTCCACCAGAAAGACCTCTAGCAAAAGGAAGAGGAGGTAAAGGGTCCTTGATTGAAGTCTGAAATTTTGTTTTTATTTCAAAATTCAAGTTGCAACTGCTTTTTTCTCGGTATAATGGTGTGGTTCCAATGTTTGGAGTGGCTTATACTAGCATGATGGTGTTTTGTAAATATTTTAAAGCATTTAAAAGACAATTTTGAAAAATGTGCTACAGTCGTTGTGCAGACCCTGCCTATACACTTGCACGCATATTGGGAGGAAGCCACTTGTTAGGGTTTGAAGCTATGAACATGGAGCAGATGTGGTAGCCAACTCAAATCTTCAACAACCAGCCACGTGTCAATTTTGAAAGGAAAAATCCCCCACAAAGTCACTGCCTAGTTGCTGCTCAGTCAACGTCTAGTTGCCCCTAATTTTACTATTTGATTTGGTTCATGAAGATATGGTCTTCGAAGATAAACTTGTTTTACATAGACATTTAGTTTTTTTATTTAGATAAAGTCATCAATGCTTTATGTTTTTTGTTTTTGATCAAAAGAGGAAAAGGACTTAAAACAACAAAAAGATTTCCTCTTTTTAAATTTTGATTTGATCCACTGTTGGATCATTGATGCAATGAATATAGACATTTATAATGTTTTGTTTATGGTCTATTTAATTTGGTTAATACATATGGAACAGGTTGTTGTTGGTTTCAATATTGTTGGGAGCTATTGTAGTATTATGTTGTGATTTGTATTAATGAGTATGCTTTGATGCTGAAGAGATTCCAGTTATATTGCAGAGATTATTGTGGTATGAATGTTTCGAAATCGTTATCCTTTAGTTTACGTGTAATATCATTTACGTTGTCTTCTTAATTTGCTTTAAAGGTGTATGGAACAACTATGCTCACATGCTCTTGTCTAGATGCACTGAAATATTTCAGTTGCAAATGGAATGTTTATACCTTTGAATGATTTGTCCTTTTCCTCTTGATATTCATTCATCCAAGTTGCAGTAATGAAATGTCATTTGTTCTTAGAATCCTCTACCACCCCCAAATCAAAAAATTAAACAATTTCCATATATGGTGTCTACTGAAGTTTGTTTTTCAAAGTTTTTATCTCTAAGTGTGCTTAGCGAGGGAGCCCCCTTAGGTTGAAGAAGACCAGTCTATCAACCAAAAGAGGTATGTGGTTACCTTTATGATCCTTTTCCTTCACCCTAAAAGGAAATCATGGAGTCCTAACATAGTGGCGCCATTGCTGGGGATCGAAAGGTCTAATTTTCATGGGGAGTTGTTTTATTTTCATAGTTACACCATAAGCTGAATTTTTCATAGTTGTTTGATTGTTAGTGAAATTAGCTACATACAAATTTATATGAGAATATATGTCTTCTACGAGGTATACCAAGTAGAGTCCTGATCCAAATCCCCCTGTGGTTGTTTGTGATCCTGAAAGATTACTTAGGAAGGAGAGGATTGTGGTTGAAATTCAAGCAAGTAATATAACTCTTATAAGATCTGTCCCTTTAACAGAAATTGCTTCTCAAGTTACTATGTCTAAAACTAGATCTTGATTATGTATCCCCAAGATTTTAGTGGAGTCGTATGTTGATTATATCACACTTCCAGAAAGGGATTCCAGTCGAAATATTCTTCAACAGTTTGATAAACTGAAAAGTTTGGTTAATAAAGTTTAAAAAACTGCTGCAAAGATAATTTTATCCCAAAAAAAAATCCCTTTACAATTCAGTTCAAGTTCTGGTTCTGTCTTCTCATATTTTCTAGTTCCTTCATCATCTGTTTCAACTTCTACCCATACAATTTTTCCATCACCTGTAGTTTCTGTCACACCATCTGCTAGTCACCCAACTACTCAGGTAGTAGTTTTGGTAGCAAGATATGACCCTCGGGTTTTACCCACTCAACTTTATGATTTTCCTCTTAATAATGATCAAAGTATTCCCCAATATGATGGTACATGAGAAGTTAATGCTAAGAAGCATGTTGATAAGGTCAGTGATTTTGTATATTTGAAGGAAGTAGACCATGATGTTGTTAAAGTCAGATTGTTTGCTCAAAGTTTTTCTAGTGATGTCAAGAAGTGGTTCAAGAGCTCTCGTCCGAGAGATTTTTCCAATTATCAAGAGTTGGAAGATGATTTCCTTGCAAGGTGGGGTGAGAAGAAGAATCCCTTGCAAATTATGTCTGAGTCTAATAATCTAAAAAGACAACCTGGAGAAAATATCCAAGATTTTCTGTGAGGTTCAACAAAGTGTACAATTCTATTCCAGTAGAGATAAAGCCGCCTCCCGGGCTGGCTTTACTCCATTATCCTAACGCTTTCAACCCTGATATGGCCTACTAGCTTAGGGAGAGGAATACGACAACACTAGAGGACATGAAAAACAATGGAGTTAGTGTGGAGGCTAATTTGTTAGCAAAGAAATCCAAAATGAAACCAGAGAAAAAAGTTATAATAAAAGAAGAGCCCATTACTTCTATTGATGCTAAGTTTGATACTTTGGTCAAAAACATGGAGAAGATGATCGAGAAAATATCTCTGATTGACCAGGAAAAAAATAGAGAACCTCAGATTGATACACAAATTAGAAACCCAATTTTTCGAAGGCAGCCACGGTTGCCAAACAGACCCAGAGAGCAAAAGGGTCCAGAGCAATCACAGCAACAAGTAAGACCACCATTTCAACAGAATTATGCTCAAGATCAAGATGAGGAGGATGAGAAATTCCCTGAAGATCAATTTTTGTTTTGTGGTGATGGGAAACAAGATGTGTATGTGACTAAAGAATATGAAGAGAAAGAGTTGCTTGAAAATTTTGAGGCAAAGGATGAAGAATCGTTGTTTTCTTAGTCTCAAAGTGATGTGTTAATGACTGAATTCGAGGAGCATACAAAGGGATATCGAAATGAAATCATGCAAGTGCAGCGATAATATAATTTGAGGAATAGAACTGTGGGCAACAGTGCAACGGAAAAAGAAATACCAATCAGCAGTACAACAAAGAAAGAAATGACAGCCAATAATGTAAAGAAGGATGTCCCTAGTACAAGTATTCAAAAGAAGGATGTTCCTAGTACAAGTGCCCAAATAAAGGAGCCACCTATCACATATTATATAGGAAATAAGATACATCCAAAGATGATGTAGAAAAGAAGGAAGTTTCACATAAAGGGGTTGAAAAGGTATCAAATCCCTTTAACCTTGAAGCTGGAATTACTAAATTAAAGATCTCCATTCCTCTTGGTGGATTGGTAAAGAGAAATTAATATAAATCTCAGATTTTAAAGGCACTTAGAGTACAAGAATCCTCTGATACAGTCAATATAGCAGATGATCATCCAACTATCATTTTTTTACCAAATATTGATGACAAAGGGAAAGATGGGGATGTTCCACCTTTCTATACCAGTTTGAATGTGCAAGAGAAAATACTGTATAATGCAATGATAGATTCTGGAGCCTCATACAATCTAATGCAGATATTGATTATGGAGAGATTAGGCCTAGATATTAGAAGACCATACAAAGAACTCTATTCATTTGATTCGAGTAAGGTGAAGTGTTTAGGATTAATTAAATATTTAGCAGTGTCTTTAACTCAAATTCCTTCAAAATGTATGATTATAGATATGGTGGTGGCGAATATACCTCCCATGTATGGTATGCTTTTATCTAGATCATGGATGGCGAAATTGCATGAAGAATTTCAAACAAACATGTCCTACATCACAATTTCAGTTTTCGGAGGGCAGTCAAGGAGGTTATACAAGGAACTGCTCATGAAATACATGATCAGTAGTAAAGATAAACTCATGAATCATACATTGTATGTTATTCATTTTGATCTGGACTCAATTGTGTTGTTCATTTCAAGTTGTCCCAAAGATGAAGAGACCGCTTCAAATGTGGAAGAGGAAGGAATAACGCTCATAATTCAGAAATTTTGGGCAAATATTCTGAACAAGACAACAATATAAAATCAACTGTTCCAGAGAAAAAAACAACAAGAAAATTATGAAATAAACATTCATGGAATGGAGGGACATGACAACAGTAAAGGCGAGAAATAGAGTGACCAAACTGTCCATGAGAAATCTGAGAGTTTGAAGGCTGAAACAGGAAATAAAGAGCAGAAAAAACAATGTGTTTGGACCATGAATTTCAATTGGGTAGCAAGAAGAGATGGTGTCAGTGCTGGGATATGGATAATCAGCCCATAAGTTGGTAAATCAAAGCTATGTTCATACAATTTACTTTTTGACTGTACTAATAATGTAGTGGAATATGAAGCTCTTATTTTGGGTCTACGAAATTTGATGAAATCTGGAGCTAGAAGAATAAATGTTTATGGTGATTCTGAGCTGGTTGTTAGACAAGTCAAAGGTGAATATCAAACAAAACATCCCCAGACATGTGCTTATCGTAATGTTGTCTTAGATTATTTGCAGAATTTTGTTGAGTACAATTTTTCAGTTGCCCCAAGAAAGGATAATATTATTGCGTATGCATTGGCCACTGCAGCTCTGGTTTTGAATCCCCAACAATATTAAAGGGAAATACAAGGTAGAAATTGGACATAGGCCTTGCAGAGTCTCATGATTGTTTTGTTTTTTACACCTTTTCCATCCATTTTTCCACTTTTTGTGATTGAAGCAACTCAAATAAATAGTAAACTATAGATTTTGACATGGTAAGGTACTCAAATGTCTTATTTTTCATATTTATTAATGTGCCTTTTTATTAAGTTAAAAGATTTTAATAGCTATATAATTAACATGATTCTCCAACTGTTTCATGATTCCGCAGCTATCTCTATGGTTTGCCGGATTCCAGTACACCAGCCAAGCAAAGAAGAACATGGGAAGATGGGGATTGATCTCCTCCTATTTGCTTGAGCCAAATCATCAAGGAAATTTCCCAGTGCCACAGTCAAAGACGCATGTCAATATGTGGATAAATAGAGCAGCGAGAGTTCAAATAGGTAATGACTCTCTGTTTTTTTTTTCCAAATAGAAAATCGTCGAGAAATATTATTTCTCCATTATAAGAATAGAATTTAGATTAAGATTGTTTTATGTTTTTAAGGCATAAAAGTATCAATCTGTTGAGCACAAATTATATATATATATATATATATATATATATATATATATATATATAACCTTGTAAACAGAAAGCCAAGACGCATATATGTAATATTTAATTGATAGTTTGAAGTTTGATAACTCCGTTCTTTTTAATTGAAGAAGTATTATCATCAATCTCATGTGCACTTAGTTGTTGAATTAAAGTCTTAAAAACCTGTTGTTTTGTGGAGGGCCCCTGCAGATAGTCGAGGTTCTTTCTTTTATTTTTAGCTCAGTTCATTTAATTTTTGTTATTTCCATAATTGCATTATCACAACTTCAATTTCTTTGTAAGTACTTGTTTACAATCTTTCATTTGTTGTGTTATCACTATGATAATTCCTTTGAAGTAATAAGAAAGAAAAACCAAAGGTAACCACAAACCACTTTTGGAGATCAAGACCTAGCCTTCCTGATGCTCATAGTTTAACTTTTTTTTAGTCAAGATGTTTTTAGGCTAGCTATGATTGTTTTAAGGGTGTTTGATTTGTGTTTGAGATTGGGTGGTGGGATCTGCTTAGACAGATGGATAAATTGATGTCTTTTAGACCATTGGGCTATGGAGTCAACTAATAAGGAAGAAAAACTGGATTAACTCACTAAAGGGGATGTTCGAAGGGCAAGATAGCATAGTGTATTTCAGATGTTTGAAACAGAGGGGTGAAAGGGTTTCACTCGGGGTGAGAGAGCAGTTAAGGGTTCTCAAACCTGGATAATGAATGAGGAAGGAAGGGTTAATCGAGATCAAAGGGTAGTTAAGAATCCTTTAACCTAGATTATTCATGAAATCAATCTTATCCAAAGAGAAATTAAGAATTCTTTAATTTAAATATAAGAAGAAAACATTCAAATGCTTAATTGTTAAGACAAAGTGTGATTAAACAAGTTTTGAAATATTATTCCAGTTATAAAATTTAGATTGAGAAACACATATAAGATTATGAATAAATTTGAGAAAAATGACAATAACACATGAAAATACTTGTTTGAAATTCGCCCAAGACATGAATCCTTGGAAATGTTTGATCTTTATTTATCAATCCAGCTTGTTGGCTCAACAAATGATACAATAACCCTCTGGGTCTTCTGATAAAAAAAGTCTATAGAAATGTCTAATAGAATCCACCCTACATACTTCGAATTGTGAAGTATTTATAAAAAAGTTTATTACAAAATATCTCAAACTAATTTGAGATTTAATCTAGGAAATAAAAATATCTTCTTGCAAGAAGATAGAGACAACTATTGAACTGTTTCATGTTGTCTCTTTTATTTCGGTTGTGTTGGCTATTATGCTTTGATTTTTAGCCCTTTATGCTGCTTTGTTGTTTGATCTTTCATGCTGGAAGCTTCATTTACTTTAGGATTTCATCTTATACACTTTGACACTGATACACTTTGACTTTGCTGATTTGTCTTCATCCTTTTACCATGATGTTTTACTTTCACTGTACTTTAACCTTTTTACTGCATATTTCTATATTAAATTAGTTAATTTCTCCCATGTTTCAGCATTAGGTAATTGGTTTTTTAGCATAATTCTATATACTTCATTTGCCTCAGTGTATTTAGCAAAAGTAGGAGTATTGATAAACAAGTGTTTTATCTCATGCTGGAGGTAAAACAAGTTTTCAAATGTTTGGTAGAGTACTTTGCTTGTTGGAAATGCCTTTATTGATGATGTATTTACTTGATCCTTTGCTACCTCTTTGATTTTATTGTTGTAATCCTCCCGTGTCATGATCTTGTCATTTATCACTAAGGGATTGGGTAATCCCTTTTCTCTCAAAATTTGGAACTTAGCCATAAATCTGTCGATGGCTATCTGCATATTCTGACACTTATCCTCCAAGTTTTGCATCAAGTTCCTCTTGGAGAAGAACTTTCTGACCTCCAAAATTGTCTCTGTTCTGTCTTCTATTTCCAATTTTCGAAGTTCATACTTATTCTTGCTGTTAAGGAATTGGATAATTCTGGTAGCCCCTTCTGGCATTTGTCCTAACTCTTCTCTTAATTTCTGGATGGCCTCTGTATCTAGCTTTATCAAATCAATTTTCTAAAAAATTACCTGAATAGATGGCCAAATATAATTGGATTAAGCTATGCAATTCCTTTTCTGTATCCCTCAACTGATCATTTAGTTTGAGTACTAAGTCCATCAACTCTTCATGCCTTGTTTAGTTTTCCAAGACTTCCTGTGTCTGAGGTTGCTATAGTTGAGGTATCTTCAAATGCTTCTTGAGTGCTGCAATGTCATCATTCTTATTTTTGATTAGTTGTTCAGTAGCCTTGATGTCTTTGGGATCATGTCCCAATTCAATTATCAAGTCTTATAAAGACTTGATTCTGGTGTCTTTGGCCTGTGAGGAGGCCTTTTCCAGTTGATACTTGGCTGAGATGTTATTCAATGAATTCTGCAACTGATGGGTAGCTATGGATTTTCCCTGTAAGGGTGGAGTAAATCATTTCTCCAGCCTGTTTGTGAAATTCAATTTGGTCAATGGTGTAGAATTCCTGCAGAAACTTCGATAGATCTAGAATTCTAGTTAAATTAAACACAAGTAATTTGTTGATATTCAAGAAAGGAGAGAAATAATTTTCCCCATAAAATCAATGTATGAGCAACCAAACCTCTAATCCTAGAGGGAGGTGGTTATATAGAAATTGCCGAATCTAGAAAACTAGGAAAAAACTAGTAAAAAACTAGAGAAGGCTAAGAAAAGCTAAAGGGAGGCCTAAAATAGCAACAATGACTCAAGACAACCTATGCCAATTATCAGCCATGAGAAAAGCATGAGGAGGGTTGCATTTCCCAAGGAAGGCAACTTTAAAACATGCTAAAATGGTCCAAGGGACCAAATCCCTTGATTTAAGGGGGAATCTTCATGTGGGGCGCCAATCCTCAAATAACTCAAGTGGATGAGGTGTGGTTAGGTGTGAACATGCACTTAGATGTCTAAATGGTTTAGGAAAGTGGTTGGACCAATATTTGCACAATATTAAGCCTTTAAAGGCAAAAAAC
The DNA here is from genome assembly GCA_031772625.1 of Pinus tabuliformis. NCBI lineage: Eukaryota > Viridiplantae > Streptophyta > Pinopsida > Pinales > Pinaceae > Pinus > Pinus tabuliformis. Next base: position 1,808,740,375 of record CM062817.1, read on the forward strand.
AAGGGAAAGTTGGTCCATCGAGCTAGTTTACCAAAAACCAAGTGTGAACATGATTTTTAGTGCATGTGACTAAGTCAAGGATACTTAGGCTAAAAAATAAATGTAGATGTTAGGATTATATTCCAACACCCCGCCTTCATCCTAACTCACTTATCTAAACTGAGTCCTGGCCAAGATGCCATGTTAGGTACTCAGGTACAATAAATAAAAGATCCTCATAAAATGAAGAAAGAGGGAAAACCATGTGGGAACAGCCAACCCCCCCCCCCCCCCCCCAACAAAAAAAAAAAAAGAGGAAAAAAGGGCTAAGTGGCTAGAAGGGCCTACTCAACTGCCTCCACCACTCCAAGCATATCTCTCAGTTCTAAAAAATTCTTTTCAGTGAAATACTTGGTGAAGATGTCTGCAACCTGCTGCTTAGTGGGGCAATACTACAGTGATATGACTCGGTCACGAATCAGCTCGCGGATGTAATGCATGTGAATCTCAATGTGCTTGGTCCTCTGCCTCTGAACTGGATCAATTGATATTTGAATGGACCCCTGATTGTCACAAAATATGACAGTCGGAAGTGGATACTGAATACCAAACTTGGAGAGAAGCCCCTGCAACCAAACAACTTGTGTAGTTGCATTCATTGCACCTCTATACTCTGCCTCGGCTGTAGATAAAGCAATCATGGATTGCTTCTTGCTAGACCAGAAAAAAGGCCCTGAACCAAAGCTGAAAACATAACCAGAGGTGGACTTGCGGTCTGTACCATCGCGAACCCAATCAGAATCTGGGTACCCAATTAGTGAAAGTGGGCAATCTGCAACATAAAAGATACCAAAACTAGAAGTACCTTTCACATATATAAGGATTCACTTTGCAGCTTTCCAGTGAAGCTCATGGGGCTGCTACATATATCTGGAACAAAATCCTATTGCAAAAGATATATCAAGTCGGGTGTGAGTAAGATACAACAAACTCCCAACCAACTGTCGATACAGGGTACTGTCCAAAGGTGTAGTACACACATCCTAAAATATGATCCCGAAAAGAAAGGGAGATGTTGTTGGCTTGCATTCTGTCATCTAAAAGTGGACAAGTAGATCTGATGCACACTTAGACTGTGCCATATTGATCCCTGAAGTAGACTGAGAAACTTCAAGACCAAGAAAGTAGTGCAACAATCCCAAATCTGTCATGGAAGATCGATCGTGCAATGCTAATTTTGCCGAATCAATAGCTGAGGTAAGGTTCCCTGTCATCGGTAAATCATCTACATAAAGTAATATCAGCGAATGGGAATCATCATGTTACAGAGAATAAACATTCGGATCAGATTTGCATCGAATGAATCCAATGGAAAGCAGGAAAGAATCCATCTTTGCATACTAGGTTCTGGGAGCCTGTTTTAGGCCATACAAAGATTTCTTTAATCTGAAAATGAGGGAAGAGTTTTGAATGTATTGTTGGCATTACGACATAGGTTTGGCACTATGGCACAAGTGTTGTCCTTGATGGCAACTCACTCTGGTGACAGATCTCAGATCAGGCTCTCAGAATGAAGGAAAAATATATATATGCAGGTTCATCGTGACCAAGCTGCATATACACGCGGGTTAGACGTTCCAAAGATGCGTATTCATATACACGCACTTTCACGCAAGAAAAAGCGCATACATGTGGGAGAACTTATGTTTGGTCCATGGTATTTAGTCCTTGATATTTGAACCTATGGTTTTGGACCATGGTATCTCATCTGAAGTGTTGATCCCAAGTATTGGGTTCATGGTATTGATTTGTTATGGTTTTGGACCGTGGTATTGTGAAAGTCCTAAGACTATAAAAGAGGAAGGAGATCATTAGGCAAGGTCATGATCTGAATGATTGAATATCTGGAAAAAGTTCTAGATCTGGAATACTGGAGATTGGGGTTATGGTGGAGAGCTGGATCTGAACGAAGGAGGAACCTAAGCGCAAAGAAAAGGATAAGTTCTATTGATGGGTCAAAATCTTAAGGCTTGATTAATAGTATCTTTGTATGATTTTGATCTGTTATATGTGACTCACGCTTGATCTATAAACCTGATAATCTGGGTTAACTAATATCTGAATATTTGAAGGAGTGAATTATCTTTATAGATCTGTACGTAGGTTCAGTAAAGCGAAGGCGCGTATACACGTTGTTTCTGTAAGTAAAAAGTGCGTATACGCAAGTTGGTCTTAGCACAGAAGCGTATGCACGCAGGTTTCTGAATATTGAAGTAGTGTACGTCTCTTAAATTATGTTCTAGCTGCTTCTGTTGATTACTGAAGTGATCTGGGTTCAGAATTGGTATATGGTTATTGTTACTATGTTCTGCGTACAACTGTTAGAGAAGTGTCTAATTGATTTAGTTTTAATTGGTGAAAAGGAGATTGTTTGATGCAGAAATCCTTGATGTTTGATTGATGTTCATGGATCCAGTCTAAAAATTTATGAAACGTGGTCCCTAGAAGAAAAGAGAAGGTTGTAGCCTTCTGTAGGTCAGCACCTACATACTAGTATCTCAGCTAGTACAAGAGCTAAGGGGTTTGTAGCTCCCTTCCAGGAGAAACTGGAGAACGAGAGAGGGTTGTAGCTCTCTGCAGGTTACATCTTGCGTACTATTAAAGGACTACGCCAATACAGAATCATTGTAAAAAGAAGTTTCTAATTAAAAAAGATAGAGACATATTGCAGCAGGTGGTTTTCACCCACATTGGGTTTCCAACTTATATCTTGTGTTCTTGTGTGTGACTGTCTGCATTTTCCTGTTCCTGGTTATTGTTTCTATGGTTCTAACACACAGATTTAAAATCAACATCTGAAGAATAATTAAATTACAAGTCTGTAAGTTATACGCGGTTTTCCTTTACTGAAGTTGCGTATATACGCTGGTTTATCTAACTAAAGTAGCGTATACAAATCTGTGAAAGAATTGAAAAGAATTGTCTTGATAATACTGATTCACCCCCCTCTCAATATTATTTCCAACATGTATACCTGTGTCTGCTCCATATATATCTCCTCCTTGAGATATCCATGAAGAAATGCACTCTTCACATCCATGTGATGAACTTCCCATCTGCGAGAAGCAACAATGGCTAAAACTAGTCGAATGGAGTCCATTTTTGCAACAGGTACAAATGTCTCTGTGTAGTCTATGCCATGTACTTGTGAGTATCATTTTGCAACAAGTCAAGCTTTGTACTTTCTGATCTCATCATCTGCAGCAATCTTTGTTCGATATATCCATCGGCATCGAACAAGCTTTCTTCCTTTCGGAAGTGGAACCAAGTCCCATGTGTTGTTTTCCATGAGAGCAGAGTACTCTTCATCCATGGTAGCCTCCCAAAGCGGGTTTCCAGCAACCTTAGAGTGTGACTGTGGATTTGAACCAAGTGTCATATAGCAATGTATGGGAAGAAATGGTTCAGTGGAAGCAAGGGCTTGAGGAGCCCCAAAAATACCGTGATCTAGTCCTTCTTGCATTCGCAGGATCACCGACTAGTTCACCCACATCTTGCAGGGTTTTCTTTGCCCAACTTGGCAGCTAAGTTGGAGCAGCCATGACTTGCTCATCAACCCAAGAGGCTTCTCTAATGGATTCTCTAAATTGCTCGAAGAAGTTTTGGACTCCTCCTCATCAGTGGCAACAAGCGGTTCCTCGGCAGGGTCTGCTGAAAAATCATGTAGTGATTCTTCTTCAAACTTCACACTTCGAGCTACAAGGAACTTTTCAGTGTGAGAGTTTAGCAATCTATATCCTTTGACATTGTCAGGATATCCAACAAAGATACATTCAACACTTTTAGGCTCCAAAGCCTTCCTCTTATATGTCGGAATGTGAGCCCATGCTCGTGAACCAAAAATGCGAAAGTGCGACACTTTCGATTTCTTACTAGTCCAACATTCAAATGGAGTGGTGCCTTTGAGTGATTTGTGAGGAATGCGGTTCTGAATGTATGCTTCACAATTAATAGCTTTAGCCCATATCTTAGGAGCTAATGATTTGGATTGTAGCATACAATTTTCCATCTCTTTTAATGACCAGTTTTTCCTCTCTGCTACACCATTCTGTTGTGGTGTATATGGCACTATGTGTTGTAGCTGTATACCCGCATCAATACAAAGTTGCTGCACATATTTGTTGACATAATCCCCCCCATTATCAGTATGGAGTATCTTAATCTTACACGCAGACTCATGCTCAGCAAGTGCTATAAAGTCTATAAGGCATTCAAATACTTCCGATTTTAATTTCAGAAAAAATACCCAAGTAAAGCGAGAGAAATCATCTATGAAGGCGAGTACATATCGAGCCTTACTGATTGAAGGATGTGGGAATGGGCCCATGATGTCACTATCAATCAGCCCAAGAGGTGAAGAATCTCTTTGGGCCTTCCCTTTGTCAAACTTTTGCTCCGGATGCTTTCCAAGAATGCATCCTTGACATACACCGCTTATGAATTTAATAGCAGGCAATCCTTCTACCATGTTTTCCTTGCTGAGTTGATGCAAGTACTTATAGTTTAGATGGCCAAATATTTCATGCCATAACCTACTGATATCATTATATTATGATAGAAATACAGTGATAATAGATTTAGGAACAAAGTGAGAGAAGAAATACAAATGAGAACCATGATTTGCAATTCCATTTGCAAGCTGTGAGCCCGCGGAAATGTCGGTAATCATTGCGGAGTTCGGAGTGAACTTCACCTTCCTTCCAGAGTGAGAATGAGTGATATGATATATCAAGAGAAGATTTGTAGACAGTGAGGGAACATGAAGCACATTTGTGAAGCATTCCCCTTCAAGGTCTACAATTCCTTCTCCACACACCTTTGTAGGTGTGGCATCTCCCAAGTACATAGGGTATTTGGTGCTTTCTTCATTGGAGGAAAATTCATATTTTGATGTAGCCATATGGTTCGATGCACTTGAATCAAGGACCCAAGCTGATGGAGTGGATGTGACAGCCATTAAAGCATGACCATATCGTGCTCTCCCTCTCCCATCTCCCATTCTGTTATCATCCTTCTTCTTTGCATTCTCGGGCACGGTGAGATTGTGCTGCTGCAATTGCTTAGCCATCTCATCGATTGTTTTCCTCATGCAATTTTCATAGGGATAAAAACTTTTGGAATAGTAGCTGCAAAGTGTTCTTTCCTTCTTTTTACCCTTAGGCAAAGAAGAGCTCTGTGAATATTGTACGGGTATCTCCTTCTTCGATTCATTAAATTTCCCCTTCCCTTTTTGCTTGTCCCTTCAATTGCTCTTTGGAGCATCAGTAGCCACAAGTGCTTGGTTCTTTGAGCACTTGATGGCACCCATTTGGACTAACTTAGATTGCTCTTGAGTTAATGTTTCAATGAAGTCATTCAATGGAGGCATTTTCCATTTTTCTTGAGTCAATTTAGATGCTTGAAAAGACGATACAAATACGGAATATTCAGGGCCTAATTTCGAGAGAATCGAAAGGATAAGTTGATCTTCCTCTTTCTTGACTCCACATGCATCAAGTTCAACGAGGAGCGATTTAAACTTGGTGAAGTATTATTTCAGGTTGCTGAAATGAGTTGGACTGAGGGATATGAGTGCATTCTCCATTTGATGCACTCTCATTTCATCCTGCTTTCCGAATAGTGTTTCCAATGTGGTCCATAATGCATCGGGAGTAGTGGCTCCACTGACATGAAAGAGGAGTTCTCTGGAAATTGATAGGCATATCAGCCCAAAGGCTTCATCTAATTTATTGAAATACTTGATCTTCTCGACTACAGAAGTTAGTTCAGTCTCCGTTCCAATTGTTACCCTGTAAAGCCCTTTGCGGAGCAGAGTAATCTCTGTCTTCCATTTGAAGTAATTGAAAGGATTTAGAATGAGTTTTGTGGGATGAGAGAGATGATCCATTGCTGCTTTTTGCACCTCCTGATGATCTATACCTGCAAATAAAACCATGTACAATCCACTAGATTCGAACTAGCTTTGATACCATGTAGAATTCATGCAGAAACTCTGATAGATCTAGAATTCTAGTTAAATTAAACACAAGTAATTTGTTGATATTCAAGAGAGGAGAGAAAGAATTTGCTCCATAAAATCAATGTATTAAATTAATGAACAATAGTAATACATGAGCAACCAAACCTCTAATCCCAAAGGGAGGCCTAAAATAGCAACAATTACTCAAGACAACCTATGCCAACTATCAGCCATGAGGAAAGCATGAGGAGGGGTGTTGTGACACGGAATGAGTCGTTCTTGCGGACAAGATCGACTTCCCTAGTATCTAATGATATCTAGTGACAAGAAAGCCAATCAAATCCTATCTTTCTCTAAATATGCAATTTATAAACAAAGGCAAACAAGTGTTTTAGGCCTACCTTGGGTCCAATGCAAGTTTGTGGAAGCCTCACTCCTTTGATCCAAATGAGCTCCCTTGTAGCGAATCTGCAAACACAAACAAGCACACAAATTAAATAGCACCTGAAAAGCCAATATCATAAAGCATACTTATCATGATGATCAAGGAATTCATGAAACAAATGACATAAGACAATTTTTTGAGAAAAATGGATTTGATTGTATTAATTCAAATCAAGAAGAACTTTACAACCTATGCCTTGATGCTGTACAAGCTCCTCCCAGGGTCCAACAAGAAGTCTCCTCTACTTTAAAAAGTTTCACTCTCTTCCCAATGAAGCCAAAAGGTATGTGATCTCTCCTCTCAAGCTTAACTAGGAAGTCTCAATTCCACCAGCATTTACCCTAAAAAAATTTCAGCTTCTAACCTCCCTAGCAACCATCCCAATGCCTTAATTTATAGTGCAATGGAGGGAAGTTACTAGGTCCTCCTTCAAAGGGATAAAGTCCTCCTTTAAAGGGATAGCTCCTATCATCAAGGGATTAGCTCCTTCTCTTTTGGGATGCATGAACCACCTAAGAGCGAACCATCCACGTCAAAATTCCTTCTAGAATCATCTAGAATTAACCCAAAGTGAGTTTTTTAGAATAAACTTGCGACTTTTTGAATTTCACAGGGGTCCGCACCCACTCCTTTAGAGACAGAGCAGGCAGATCCACAGGTAATGTGAACAGGGGGTGCGGGACCGCAGGCAACAGTGAGAGAAAGTGCGGAACCAGAGCTTTGTTGATTTTTAATATCTTTCTTCATTTTCGAAGCTTGACATGAAGAGCTGAGGTCTGAGACTTGCTTAGGAGGACAATATAAGTGATGATGGACCCATACTGACTACAAATAGTCATGGTGACAATATTTTGTGTAACAGATTGCCCCCTAAAGTGCGAAGTCTGTAGTAGATGAGGATTTCATTTATCATCTAGGAAGAGTGAAGTACTTTATCATTTCGAGGATCATCTTGTGGAGAGCCCGGTTGGAACCTGTAAAAACATTCAATGCAAAATATATATATGAGATCATATCATCACTAAGGTAGGAATTCCCATACTCAGATCAAAACTGACTAGAAAACTAACTACTGCTCTAATATAGGAATGATCTTGTAATACATCACAAGTATAGACACATGTAGACACAGTATGGACGCAACCATCTGTTTATGAATAGTCTACAGTATAATGAATACAAAATTCCTCGCAACCTGGATGGCAAAAACTAGATCTAGGGTCTTCATTTCTACTTCCCGAAACAATACGATTCTATCCATGCAAATGAGTGTGTTGAAGTCGAACAACCACTTGATTACCAATCAATGATGTAAACTGTTAACAAGTGTGAGAGAAACCACCAGTAATATCAATGGCTCTCAAAGTACTCAGTACAATCCATGAGATGTGAATAGATGTGTTGATGTCGAACATGTCACGAAATCCTTTGATCGAAGGTCAATGATACAACCTATCGTCGAAGGCGAGAAACCTGCCATTGAGGCATGTAGATCCCAAGGTACTGATGATTTATAGATCATCTTTCTAGATAATGAGCTGAAGTCGATAGAAAGCGATCCGTCGTAGGCAAGCCTACAACACGAAATCATAGATCAAGTTTGAAGAAATTTAGTTGCAAGGACTGACTCAGGGATGGTCAAGATTGATGACAGATATTTTGCAGATGAATGACTTATTTTCACTGACCTCTTGAACACATAACGACACAACAGATGGTTTGGTGACAATTGACCCAAAGTTAATACCCAGAAACCGATTGAATACTTTCAATGTGGTTTGATCAACTGTTAGGCAAAGGATTTCCCAACCCAGGTGAATAAAAGTGTCGTGTTCAAGAGTGGTTACAAAGTATGACAAACAGGCTCATTTTTCTCTCTTTTCCCCCACCATTTCTGGCAAGTACCTCTTTATTTTTGACAAGCTTGAGGAGGATAACATTTGCTTGATTATAAGCTCATCCTTCAGATGATTCCAACTTAGTTTAAATTCGAACCCTAAGAAGGAGCGATCTATTCCTGTTTGTAATTGCACAGGTCCTTTACTGTTAAATTTTAACGAGTCCAGTATAGCAGAAACTCGACGTTTCTCCTATACTGGACTCGTTAAAATTTAACAATAAAGGACATGTTCAATTACAAATAGGAACAGACCACTCCTTCTTAGGGTTCGAATTGAAACTAATTTGGACTCATCCGAAGGATGAGCTTATAATCAAGCAAATGTTATCCTCCTCAAGCTTGTCAAAAATAAAGAGGTACTTGCCAATAATGGTGGGGGAAAAAGAGAGAAAAATGAGCCTGTTTGTCATACTTTGTAACCACTCTTGAACACGACACTTTTATTCACTTGGGTTGGGAAATCCTTTGCCTAATAGTTGATCAAACCACATTGAAAGTCTGCAGCCAGTTTAGTATCTATGGATATCTAGCGACAAGCAAACCAAACAAATTCTATCTTTCTCTAAATATGCAATTTATAAATAAAGGCTAGTAGATGTTTTAGGCCTACCTCAGGTCCAGTGCTAGTTTGTGGAAGCCACGCTCCGTTGATCCAAATGAGCTCCCTTCTAAAGAATCTGCAAACACAAACAGGCACACAAATTAAATAGCACCTGAAAAGCCAATATAATAAAGCATACTTATCATGATGATCAAGGAATTCATGAAACAAATCACATAAGACAATTTGTTGAGAAAAATGAATCTGATTGTATTAATTTAAATGAAAGAAGAACTTTACAACCTGTACCTTGATGCTGTACAAGCTCCTCCCAGGGTCCAGCAAGAAGTCTCCTCTACTTTGACAAGTTTCACTCTCTTCCCAATGAAGCCAAAAGGTATGTGATCTCTCCTCTCAAGCTTAACTAGGAAGTCTCAATTCCACCAGCATTTACCCTCAAAAATGTTCAGCTTCTAACCCTCCTACAAAGGGATAAGCTCCTCTCATCAAGGGATTAGCTCCTTCACTTTTGGGATGCATGAACCACCTAGGAGCAAACCATCCACGTAAAAATTCCTTCTAGAATCATCTAGAATTAACCCAAAGTGAGTTTTTAAGAATAAACTTGCACCTTTTTGACTTTCACAGGGGTCCGCACCCATTCCTTTAGAGACAGAGCGGACAGGTCCGCAGGTAATATGAACAGGGGGCGCGGGACCGCAGGTAACAGTGAGAGAAAGTGCAGAACTAGAGCTTTATTGATTTTTAAAGTCTTTCTCTCATTTTCAAAGCTTGACATGAAGAGCTGAGGTTTGAGACTTGCTTAGGAGGACAATATCAATGATGATAGACCCATACTGAATGAAAATAGTCATGGTGACAATATTTTGTGTAACAGATTGCCCCCTAAAGTGCAAAGTCTGTAGTAGATGAGGATTTCATTTATCATCTAGGAAGAGTGAAGTACTTTATCATTTCATGGATCATCTTGTGGAGAACCCGGTTGGAACCTGTAAAAACATTGAATGCAAAATATATATATGAGATCATATCATCGCTGAGGTAGGCATTCCCATACTCAGATCAAAACTGACTAGAAAACTAACCACTGCTCTGATATAGGAATGATCTTGTAATACATCCGAAGTATAGGCACATGTAGACACAGTATGGATGCAACCATCTATTTATGAATAGTCCACTATATAATGAATACAAAATTCCTCGCAGCCCGGATGGTGGAAACTAGATCCAGGGTCTTGATTTCTACTTCCCGAAATAGTACGATTCTAACCATGTGAATGAATGTGTTGAAGTCGAACATGGTAGAAACCACTTGATTACCAGTCCATGATGTAAACTGTTAACAAGTGTGATAGAAACCACCAGTAATGTCAATGGCTCTCAAAGTACTCAGTACAATCCATGAGATGTGAATAGATGTGTTGATGTCGAACATGTCATGGAATCCTTTGATCGAAGGTTAATGATGCAACCTATCGTCAAAGGCGAGAAACCTGCCATTGAGGCATGCAGATCCCAAGGTACTGACGATTTCTAGATCATATTTCTAGATAATGAGCTGAAGTCGATAAAGCGATTCATCGTAGGCAAGCCCACAACACGAAATCATAGATCAAGTTCGAAGAGATTTAGTTGCAAGGACTGACTCAGGGATGGTCAAAATGGATGACAAATATTTTGCAAATGAATGGCTTATTTGCACTAACCCCTTGAAAACATAACGACACAACATATGGTTTGGTGACAATTGACCCAAAGTTAATACCCAGAAACCAACTGAAGACTTTCAATATGGTTTGATCAACTGTTAGGCAAAGGATTTCCCAACCCAGGTGAATAAAAGTGTCGTGTTCAAGAGTGGTTACAAAGTATGACAAACAAGCTCATTTTTCTCTCTTTTCCCCCACCATTTCTGGCAAGTACCTCTTTATTTTTGGCAAGCTTGTGGAGGATAACATTTGCTTGATTATAAGCTCATCCTTCGGATGAGTCCAACTCAGTTTAAATTTGAACCCTAAGAAGGAGTGGTCTGTTCCTGTTTGTAATTGAATAGGTCCTTTACTGTTAAATTTTAAGGAGTCCAGTATAGGAGAAACTCAGCGTTCTTCAATTTTAGAGAGTCTGAAAAACTTAAGAAGACTCCATGGTTGTCCTTTTTCGTAAATTTGTGTCTCCCAAGCCCGAAAAAGTATAAAATAATACTTGAGAGAACCGCTTGATCATTACGACCAAGGAGTACTTTTCATAATTAGTGCCTCTGATCCGAAAAAGTAAAAAAGAAACCAATGACACATCGTTTTATGCCTAATATCGAATTTGAAACAACAAAAATCCGGCAATCTTTTCATGTTTTTACGGTCAGAAAAGGGCTGTAAGTGGACTGTCTTTTTAGTTCCATTTTAACGAGCTTAAAAAGAAAAACTCGGCAATCTTTTCATATTTTAGGAGTCATAAAAGAGCTTAAAGGTGACTCTAAGGTTTCACTTTTTCGTAAGTTTTAATGAGTTCGAAAAAATGATAAAAATGTACTCATGGTTTTCACTTTTTCGTAAGTTTTAATGAGTTCGAAAAAATGATAAAAATGTACTCATATGGCCGACTTTCAATTTAATTTATGAGCAGGAAAAGACGAAAAGAACTTGGCATTTTCATTTGTTTTACGAGAATGAAAGATAGAAAAATAATCTCGGGATTTTCATGAGTTTAACGAGTCTTGAAAATAACTGAAATTGACTCGAGATAGGTTTCATTTTTACAAAAGCTTGAAAGAGAGAAAAACTATGCTTCAAAGTAGTTTCATATTTATACAAGCTTGAAACAGAGAGAAAACTGTGCTTGATGCCCCCTAAGCATAACTGCTAGAGCGCATGCCCCCCAGCTTCATTTCATTCAACCAGTTGGATGAAATGAAGGTTCAGCTATGAGATCATTTGAAAGACCTTACCTAAAACTGTAAGAAAATTATGCAAAAAACTGAAATAACTAACCTAAATATACAACTTAACATTTATGAGATCTAGTCAAACTCTCGACTCAATTAGAGGAGGATTTGTTTCATTTTTTAACGAGCTTGAAACAGGAAAAAAACTATCCTCGGATTCGGTTTCATGTTTACCCAAGCCTGAAACGAAAAACTATGCTTGTTATAAGTTCACATGCCCCCAGCATAACGACGCAAAACAAGGTACATGCCCCCCAAGCTTCATTGCATTCAACCAGGTGGATGGAATGAAGGTTTACTTTCGAGATCTTGGAAAGACTCGACTCGAAAAGGGAGGTGTTTGATTTTTTAAACACCTGCAAAAATGTCCTGATACATTTGAGAGGGGGGCTAGTACTCATGGATTTTATTCTAGATCTACTTTTGTGAGACATCATCACCATCACTACCAACATTATTATAGGAGGAGTGATAAGGGGTATTTTCCAAAGGAATGCCAAAAAGCTAAGCCTCCTACTTTTGATGGTGGGTTGAAAAAATCAGAAGATGTAGAAGCATGGTTACTTGGAATGAGGGAATTTTTTAGGCTTCATTATTACTTAGAGAACATGAAAGCCAAGATAGCTCCCTTCGGTCTCAAAAAGAAAAACAGATATCTAGTAGGAAGATGTTAAGCATGTCAAAGGCATCAGGGAAGAGAGTTGATCTAGGAAGAATTTGAAAGACTATTCAAGAAGAAGTACCTATGTGAGAGGTATTATGATGGGAAGGCTAAATAATTCCATGAGCTCAAGATGGGTTCAATGACATATGAAGAATATACGACTAGATTCATAGAGTTTTTGAGATATGTGCCCTATATCAAGCTTGAAAAAGTAAAGATCCAAAGGTTCATCAATGTATTACCATCATCATTCAAATATTAGATTGAATTTGATGAGCCCTAGTCATCATAGGAAGACATCAGGAAGTTAAAGCATTGTTATAACAGTTAAAGCGCAAGCCTGAGTTCAAGCGTAATTGAAAGGGTAGTGAGAAGACTAAAGGAAAATGGCCCAAGAAGTGAGTAAGATCCTAGGATGCAGGTGATAAAGAAAACATGGTCTCTCATAAGAAGTTCAATGCAGCTTAGAAAAGACATGGGTCTCATCTTGTGGAACAAAATATTAACGACAGTGGTGCAGAACCATTGAAGTGTTGGATTTGTGGTAGAGACCATTGCAAGAAGGAATTTCTATTGTATCAAGGTGACAAGCCTCATATCTACAGTGTTAAGGAGGCACAAACAGTTGGGGATGTAGGTCAGAGCATTCCTCATATTTATGCATCACTTGATAATAGGCAGATAGACCACTAGGCATCCATTATCGAGATGGAAGGTAAGCTTTGTGATCAAATTATTTCTATTTTGATTGACCCTAGATCAAATTATAGCTATATTAGTCTTGACCTGGTGGATCAATGCCATTTGAATGAGGAATTACATGCAGAATCCTTGTTGGTACAATCAGTTACAAGGACCAAGAGAAGAGTTCACCATTGGGTGAGATCTTGTGCATTCAAGCTTAATGGCATGCCTACAACAAAAAATATGAATTTGCTTCCTTTGGGTTCATATAGTATGCTTTTGGGAAAAGATTGGTTGTTTATTCACAGGACCAAGGTATATTGCTATGGCAAGGCCATTGAGTTCCTGGATCATGATGGAGAAAGAAAAGTCTTGTAACGAAGGAGGAAGCCTACATCAGTAAGGATGGTTACAATTATGCAAGCTAAGCACAATTGCAGAAAACAATGTTTATTGTTTGTAGTACATGTTTCCAGTGACAAAGGAAAGAATGATGAGAATGACAAAGTATTGAGGAGGTATCCTATCTTGCAGTAGTTTCAGGATGTGTTTCTTGCAGAGATTTTGGAGTGACCTCCTCACAGAGAGGTGGATTTCTATATTGAGTTGATGTCATGAGCAGGACCAACATCTAAGGAACCATACATAATGAACACTCCCGAGTTGGTAGAACTGAAGTTGTAGCTTCAAGAGATGCTTAATAAGGGATACATAAGGCCAAGTGTGTCTCCTTGGGGTGCACCAATGTTGTTTTTAAAGAAGAAGGACGATACTCTCAAATTGTGCATTTATTATAGGTAGTTGAATAAGGTGACCATCAAGAAAATGTATCCATTTCCTTAGATTTATGATTTGTTTGATCAACTGAAGGGAGTTGCAATATTCTCAAAGATTAATCTGATATCGGGATACCATCAAGTTGGCATTAAAGAAGAAGACATCTACAAGACTACATTTCGTACAAGGTATAGGAATTATGAGTTTGTGGGGATTCCTTTTGGTCTTACCAATGCTCGAGCCACCTTCAAGTATTTGATGAAAAGTGTGTTGCACCCTTATTTGGATAAGTTTTTGATAGTCTTTGTTGATAACAAATTGGTATATTCAAAGAATGAGGAGGAGCATGTAGAACACCTGGAAACAATATTAAGATTGTTGAGAGAGCATAAGTTGTATTCCAAACTTACCAAGTGTAGCTTCTTTTAGTCTTAGATTCATTACTTGGGACATGTTGTTTCCAAGTAGGGGATAACAGTGGATCCATAAAATATTAAGTTTATCATGAAGTGGCCAACTCCAAAGAATGTGGATGAGGTCAGATCATTCATGGGACTAGCAAGTTATTACATGAGGTTTACCATGAATTTCTCCAAGATTGGCTATCTTATCACATCTTTTTAGAGGAAGGGAAGAAGTTTGAATGGATTGTTGAATGTGCAACTAGTTTTGATCAGTTGAAACAACTTCTTACCAATGCTCTAGTTTTGAAGATTGTAGATCCTGATAAGGAGTTTGTGGTATGTACAGATGCTTGCAAGGAAGGACTTGGTGGGGTCTTGATGTAGGAAGGGTAGGTGGTTTGCTATGAATCGCGGAAGCTGAATGAGCATGAACAAAATTATGTGATTCATGACCTTGAGTTGAAAACTATCATTCATGCATTGAAGGTGTGGAGACATTATCTCCTTGGCAAGAGGTTTCTTTGAGGAGTTATCATAGTGGACTAAGGTACTTGTTTGACTAGCCCAATCTGAATGCAAGGCAAGCTAGATGATTGGCTATTCTCAATGAGTTTGATTTTGAGATTAGGCACATCAAAGGCAAGGAAAACCAAGTTGTGGATGCACTCAGTAGGAGAGTACATGTGAATCATATTTAAGCTGTGAGCTCTTGTGGGATAGATTTGAAGGAACATATCTTGCATGCAGGGCAACATGATGACAAGTACCAGTAGTTGAAGTAGATATTGTAGCAGCAAGGTGAGGGTGATAAGGATGAGGAGTGCCTGATAGTAGTGAATTGAATAAGGTCATTTTGAGAGAATTTCATGTCAAGCCATATTCAGGTCATCTATAATACTAGAAGATTTCGACAACTTTTAAGAAGTTCTAATATAGGTCTAATTTAAAGAAAGAGGTGGTTGAGTTCATTGTTAATTGTTTGTACTGTCAACAGGTGAAAGTTGAATGTAAGCATCCGTTTGGTATACTGCAACCTATTCTGGCTCTAGAATGGAAATGGGAGGTCATTTCCATGGATTTATTTATAGGATTGCTAAGGAAGACAAGGCAATATGGATCCATCATGGTTGTGATTGACAGGTTGAGCAAGGTAGCTCACTTCATTGTATTGAAGTCTACTAATTCAGCTAGTGAAATGGCTCAAGTATTCATTAAGGAAATAATGAGGATGCATGGAGTTCCTGAGAGGATTGTATTAGATATAGATTCCAAGTTCACTTCCAGGTTTTGGAAGGAGTTATTTTTAGGATTGGGGACAAAGTTATATTTTAGTACAACATATCATCCATAGACAGATGGGCAGATAGAGAGAATCAACATGATCCTTGAGGATATGTTGAGAATGTATGTTATGCATCATTAAAGGAAGTGGGAGGAGTATCTTCCACTGGTGGAGTTTGCTTATAATACTAGGTGTCAGGAATCATTAAAGATGAGTCCATTTGAGGCTCTCTATGGGAGGAATAGCAACAATCCTATCAACTGGAATGATCCAGTGAGCAGGGTGTTGATTGGCTCAGATATGTTGATAGAGATGGAGCAGGAGATGCAGCTTATCAAAAATAATTTGAAGGCATCACAAGATAGGCTGAAGAGCTATGCAGATCAACATAGTTTATTCAAGGCCTTTTAGGTTAGAGAGCATGTGTACTTGTGTATCAAGCCCAAGGAGAGCTCCTTGAAGATTGGATCATGTGCCAAGTTGGCACCTTGGTATTGCGGGCCTTTTGAGATCCTTGAGAGGATTGGACCAGTGGCATATAGGCTTTTTTGGCCTCCATCAATGAAAGTCCTTGATGTTTTCCATGTTTCATTGCTTAAAAGGTATATATAGGATGTTGATCATGTGATTGATTGGTTTGTATTGCAGATGGAACCAAAAGGAGAGTTCCATCCAGAACTTCAATGCATCTTATAGTGGAAGAAGCTCATGCTCCAGAACTGAGAAATAGAGCAAGTTAAAGTGCAGTGGAAGCACTTTGTGCCCAATGAAGCTACAAGGGATATGGTTGACCAGATGCAGCGTTATATCCTTCTTTATTTTCGAGTTGAAGAAAATGAGTTTTTTGGTATATGTATGTGTCATTGTAAATACTGCATCGATTTGTGTTTATAAAGCTCCAATAAGTAGTATGTTAGTCATGTTGTCAGCAATTTTTCATTGTAAATATTGCATCGAGCTGGGTTATAAAGCTCCATAAGTAGTATCTTTGTTAGGTTCAACAATTTTGCTTGCCATAAGTGTCATAGAACACTGAGGACAGTGTTCCCCTAAGGAGGAGGAGTTTGTAACAACCTCGAGTTAAAATTCCATGTAATAAGTGGGCATTATAAAGGCAAAGATAAAACAAAGGTCATGGGACACATATTCTAAATTGAATGAAGGGGAAAACATTACATTGGGAATCACTTGTGGTTAATTATTTATTTATTAGCTTTGGAAATTAGCATTGGCATTGGAGAAGAGGCAAAATGAAATAAATGACTATTAATACAATAAATAAAGGAAAATAAGAGAAAAGGAAGATGCAGAGACAAGAACATGCATGCAAGGGAAAATGAAGAAAAAGGAAAAGTAAAAGAAAGGAAAAAAGATAGAGAACATTAATTTCATTCGTTCATTGATGATTCACCTTGGAGAAGAGAAAGAGGGAACAACTCAAACAAGGGATAGAGTACTTGGACACAAGGAATACACAAGCAAGCAAGGAACAAGAGAGGGAGTGCAAGGGGAAAGTTGGACAACAGTAAGCAAGGGTAGAAATCAAGCAAAGAAAGAGTAGCGAACAGGAGGATTTCACAAGTAATAGGTTGGATGTATGTTTATCTTGTTGGGATTTGAATACATGGTTCATGCATTTGGTTTATTGGTCATTTTGTTGTCATTGGCATGAGATTTTCCTAGATTGATAGTGGTGCACAACCTTGCATTTTCCATTTCCTGGATGGTCGTGATGCAATGACTTCCCTTTGGTTGAGCTTTAGATTGTCGGTAGATTTTGGATCCTATTGAGATGGTCTTAGGAAAAATCCCAAGGGTTGAGGGTGGAGATGGTTTTCTCTGGGGAGCTCTTGACAAGTGGGTGGAGACAGGAAAATTCCTCTAAGTATGGTGAAGAAATTCTAAGGCATCCAAGCTTGTTTTGGTTTTGGTGATTTCTTGACCAATTTAGGTGAAATCACTGTGGTTGAGGGTGGAGGTGGTTAAACCTATGGATTCATTGGTTGGTTGTTTTGTTTTATCCCATATAATCCCACATTCATGCTTGGAATATGGCAAGAAGGTGATTGGCTAAAAGAAAGGTTTGGTTCAACCCAAGGTACACGGAAGTCCCTAACTTGGTTGGCACTATGCATATGTTAATATGTGTTATGCTTTATTGATGATCAATGAGAATAAGTGTTGATTCATTGTTGTTTATATGGTTGGTTTGTCATGGCTTCATTCTGGTTAAATGTTGGTTACATGCATGGCATATTTCTTATTTTATGATGTGCTCTTGATCTATATCTAATTCATGGTTTGATGGATCATGGTTGATTTATATGAATGCACATGTTAATTTTTGTTTTATTGCAGCTAGTGCAAGAGGGAAGCACTTAGTCTTCTTGAAAAATATCTGATGAAATAATGAAAACAAAAAATAAACTATTGATTCATGACCTACATGTATCATAGTCACAAAGTGTTTATATAAATGAATAATTTGGACCTCCAATTTCCCAGGGTCGTAACTTTGGCATATGATCTTTGTTTGGCTATCATAATACCTCGTTTTGGAGATCTCCACGAGGAGGCCAAATACAAAGCTTTAGCACTCTTTTAATCTCTCTATTTTCCTTGAAAATGTCATTTAGGCCCTCAAAATAGTCTTGGAAGTTTAGGACCCAAAAAACTACCAAAAATAGAAAGTTGTGTTAAATTTAAGGAAACAAAACTAAAAAGAAATAGTGTTGGATCAAGTTAGGCTGATAACAATGTGATTATGTGTCACTAAGTGTTTACAGTTAGTTCTGGACATGTGGACCTCATTTTCCATAAGTGCATCTTGGAAATCAGGTCATGCATAGTAACTCTCATCTCATGATTACCCTGGAGAGCAAGTTAACGTGGGTAAATGTGGGGTGTGGTGTTACAGTCTATCAACTCACGAAGCCCTCAATAAAGCTGGCTATGATCTAGAGGTTAATTTTTTTCAAATGTATCACACACAGGTGGATCACACTGATAAATTCATGGTTCTCCACGAGGAATTTACTTGCTTGGGACGTTATGGATTTGTTGTCACTACTACAACACCCTCCAAAATTTCGCTACATTTTAATTTTGGAGCCTGCTAACTTTATCAAATCGAGGGCCACTTTGATCACCAAATGTCGTTTCATGTTGTTCTACATGTTTCAAGTGTCTTTGAATGGTCTCAAGTGTTTTCGCATTGATCATAACATCTCTTGGTGCATTTCATGGTCATAACATCTTTGTCTTCGTAAAACGACACTTTTGGGTCACAGTTGCATGCACTACATTCGATGCACTTGGGGAATGTGTATAAGTGGCGTTTTGATGTATCTTCATCAATTTTTAAGTTTGTCTAAATTTTCTTGATGAGTTGGTATGTGTCATGCTTGGTTCTATGTCTAAACTCATCCTGTTTTCCCCTCGCCTCATATTCCAAACTTAGACAAATCTTAGGTTTCAAATCAAACTCATTAAGGCCAAGAGCACATAAGTGCACTCTGAAGCCTTGATGGGGAATCCTTCGTTTTTCATAAGTGTGCCATGTGCCCTCCAAAGGCGTATGGTGCACTCATTAACCCTCTTACCCCTTCTTTATTCTGAACTATGCTCTCCTAGGCATCTTGAGTTCATGAGCGCACCCCGAAGGATGGAAGCCTTCACCGTTCAGAAGTGCACCCTACGCCCTCCATCTCTCCCTTGAGCACACAACGCACTTGGGAAGCTCAAAGTCATCCCCTTCATCCTTTGGACTTGGGCCATGCACCCTAACATGACTATCCCTTCCTTTGAGCACATGTTGAAGCCTCGAAACCTTTCCTCTTTAGCGCTTCAACCTTTCAAACTACACCCATGCGCCCTGAAGCCATTTTTGTCCCTCTTTAGTGCACCCAAAAGGCATGAATCGGAAATATACATGAGACATGGTAGAACAGTAGATTTTCAGGCTGATGGTTTCTCGTCATGAGTGATTTTCAGATATAGGTATTCCAGAAACATCATGACAAGCACACGTGAGGAAGATCAGACAAGGAGAACAAACAAAGGAAGCTCAGAAATAATGATGAAAACTCTTGAACCTTGATGATCAAGGCACCCTGAAGACTCCATTTGATCAAATACCCTTTGGAGGGTAAAGGACACCACCTATTGAAGATGCATGAATAACGAAGATACAATTGGCATCCATGTCACTACTGGAGAGAGTCTATGTCATTAGTCACTATTAGTCCTAGTCATCAAAGATAGTGACATGTCAAGTCTCATCATACGATGATGTGGAAGTCATTATGTACTATTGTAATCATTCTAAAGACAAATAAATGGAATTCCAAGAGTCATGTATGAACTAAAGAGTCATGGAAGTCCAAAAGACATGTAATACCAAAAGTCATATGTAATTTCAAAAGTCATTTAGAATTCCAAAGGTTGTAGAAGTCCAAAGGTCATTAGAAGTTAAAAAGTCAAAAGCCATGAGGATGTGAAAGGTCATTCCTCAAGTTATAAACAGAAATGAATTTTAACCTTGGGTTCTCCCACAAGGCATTCGAGAGATAGATTTATTACTTTTGGGGAGTAAGGAGTGGCTCTAACGCTCCATTATTGGAGCTAGTGGTTTTCGTTGTATTTATGTATCTTGGGAATTTTGCTTAATATTGAAGCCTTCCATGCCAAAACATTTTCACACATGGATTTTGAATGTTTCTAAGACTATTATTTGAATGTTTATAGTTCATTTTTGCTTTCATTAGTATTGGAGTAATTGAACTATTTCGGTGCTTCTTATTGGAAATGTGTTGTTATGTTTATAATGATCGTCGCATCCTTGTGAACTAGTTTGCTTGATGTTAGAGGAACCTTTCTCTTTCACATATGTCTCCATTAGGGTAGTAATATTACTTCTCCCTTAGAGGCTCACTTCATTTCCCCCTTCTCAATAAGATAACCTTGATAAATCTGCAATTAAACATCCCCAAGGCACACTAGCTTGCTCATTTAAAAGGACATTTGCACTTCTCTCTCGTGCTGACAACTAAATCCAAGGCATATCTTTAAGTAAACAGTAGCTAGGTTGTACTTTGGGTGGGATTCCTATACCAAATGGTGTAAGGTATAATTGGAACCTTATATTAGGGAGATCCCCTGTATGTTTTTGGTTTCTAACGTCGTCAACATTCTGGGGTTAGAAGGAGGGCCATCGGTTTTTTATGGTTGTTAACTCCACACATCCAATTCATATTTCTTCTAGACAAGGTAGCAACATTTTGAGCACCATTATGACTTCTATTCCTAAAGTAGGAGGATCTTCTCACCCCAGCCCAAAACCAACTTGCAAGGTAACCTATGAGAAAATCTGGGCAATTCGACCCATAACCCATCAGCACAGTAAGGCTATCGGATTAATTCCCGGAGTGCAAAATATTCCGCATTTTCTGAAGAAGAAAGAAACAACCAGTACTTGTATATTAGTTTCTACAATGGAGTATTTGGCCTTTGCCACTCTTGAGGAGTTGGTAGAATCCACAGATGATATAGAACATCAAGATCATTTTCCACCTCTTAACGAAGGGTACAAGGAAGATATAGTTGTTCTTTCTGACGACCTCTCTGATGGATTAGATGGTGAAGATTCCTCAAATTCAGATAAGGAGGAAGAACGCAAAGAAGAGAACATGTCCGACCAATATTTGGATTGGATGGCTCAAGGGCCTCTTGGTCTTATGGAAAATTTACACAAGATGCCAAGACATCCAGAAAATATAATTTCAAAGTATAATCCAGATAGGAAGACAAAGGTAGAAGATCACCTCGATGATTTTTACATGCATCTACGAATGTTGGAGGTGAGGTATGATGATGTTGCCTGCAAAATTTTCCCTTATACATTAGAAGGCAGAATATCAACATGGTACCATATTCTGCTCGTCAATTAAATCCACACTTGGAGGGAGTTTAAGAAGTTTCTCAAGAGATTTGTTGATGACAAGACTCCCACCATCTTACTCAAAGATCTCAGAAGCATCAAGATGGGGGAGAAAGAGAAAGTGAAAGATTTTAATCAAAATTTCAATCGTATATTGAATAAGTTTCCCCGAGCACACAATCATACAATTTAATCACCATTGATTATTACACAACTGCCTTTCCCACCATCATTTCCCAATTCGTGAAAAGAGTCGCAAAGGCAACATTGGTATTAAATTTCACAGAAGTGATCTTCGTTGAGAAGGACTTGTGCACGATTGGAGTTATTACGGATGATGATGAATCAAAGGACTCCAAAGAAACTAGTAGGAAGTCACAACCTTCTTCTAGTAAGGCTAAAGAAAAGGAATCATCAGACATCGAAAGCTTGATCAGGATGGTGAAGACACTCACCAATGAAATCTCAGAGCTAAAGAAGAGGTCAAGCAATACTTCCACTAGCAATAAGCCTCCCAAGTCCTTCCCTTTTCAAAGGAGATAACATCAACAATCAACCTGCCAAGTCTACACATAGCTTGAATGTTGTGATGAATATAGAAAGTATCGAAATGGATGATTATTATTCTTTCCATCAAGAATATCATTTAGAAAAGACATGCCCTTAGTGGAATCACAACATGAACGCTTTGGTTGCACACATTGTAGATACTTTATTAGAATATGAGCAGACAAAACAAACATAAGAAATAGAGGAACATGTGGTGGTTGAAGAAGGAAAAAGTGTTGGACATGCAATGAATTCATATCATTGTATCTACAATGTTGATAAGAAGAATGTTGAAGAACCACCACAAAATGAGGCCCCCCTCAAAAGAAAAATTTCCAATACATTTTAAGGAGTAAAGGGCCTGTATCTGAATAGGAATTGACAAGACATAAATTAAAAGAGCAGTTTCTAAGAATAATTCCACCAACCATCGGTCCTACTCATAATGCAAAGAGTAAGTCTGGAGATGAAACTAAGTCTAAGAGCACTTCCTCCAATAGTGATGGTAAGTCTAGCACCCTAGAAGTGTCAAATAAAGCCACTCCTCCAAACACTTCAACATTGCCTGTTATAGGTGAAATGATTGATTATAACATAGTCAAAGATATGAAAAAGATGTGTGAGGAAAAATTTCTATCTATTAACTCGCAAATATTCCAGGCTAGCGTGAACTTATTGTCTAGATATAAGGGAACCAGAAGATACCTGACACCTTATATCTTCTGGTTCTGGTTTCCTCTTCTCAAAAGGTGTCAGGTAAATCTTCTAGTTCCCTTGGATATGTAGTGAATGCTTTAACATTAGAAGTTAACACTCTCTACCCTCCATTTTTTTATTAATGTTTGAAATTTTCAATTATAATGTCCATAATTATTTAGTCGACTCGGTGCATTTGTAAATGTAATTCCATTATCTGTAGCAAAGAAAAGAAATGTGAAATGGGATAAAATCAGTGCACAAATTCTTCAGTTGGATATCTCTCTTATCCAGTCCATTGGTCAACTTAAGAATGTGCTTATCCAATAATCAAAAGACGATCAAGTTCACCAATGCATAAATATTGTAATTGTGGACATACTAGAAGTCTATGGTGTTCTTCTTAGAAGAGATTAGTCTAGCAAATTGCAAGGGTATTTTGAAATGGACAGACACATTTGTGGCTTCCATATAAGGGCAGGAATAATCATATTTGAGTGAACAATGATCTATATATGAAATACACTGTGACACCACTTGAGGACCACAACGAGCCTCTTTCTTCTGCTAATTTGATTTTTGGGAATTGTTTCGTTGAGACCGACCTCGGGTGTTATCAAGCACAACTATCACCCATTCTACCAGATACACGATTGGAGCTCCTTCCTTTTTCTCCAACTAGTGCAAATGAAACATGTAATGTAGTGTAGGAAGTAGCTTAGTAGCTCATGATATTTGGATTTTATGTTTTGATGGTTCAAAGACGCAGGACAGTTCAGGAGCTGGTTGTGTTTTTACAGACTGTAGAGCCTCTACTCTACACCTACTTGTCTACCATTTCCCTCAGTTTTTCCTCATCTTTTCTTCACTTTTGCCTCATTTTCACTGTAAAACCACCCAGATCATTACATTAGGTGTCATTAAGCATGATCAAGTAAGTTTTGCTAATGGATGACTGTTTTGTTTAGATTTTGACTTACTTGCAGGAATTCCGCAGCTGTCTGGCAATCCCGCAGCCATTCAGCGATCCCGCAGCCATCTGATGATCCTGCAGCCTTTTTGTTAAACTCAAGGTTCCACGTGTCAGTTTGCTAAATGAGCCACATGGGCACTTAGGTATCAACGTGCTCGAGGTTCCTGTGCCATTTGTTCAACCATCCATGTCATCCGTACCGCTGGTCAAAACTGGTCAAGTTATGGTCAAATAAAGGCAGCTCAACGGTGATTGTAAGCTGTTAGGTCACGTCAGCTCAAACGGTGACTTGTCCGCGTTTTGCAGGTGGTAGGGGACATGATCCAACATGGGATTCATTGCCCATGACGACAGAGCCTCCAGCTCATCCACGCAGCCTTATGATGTGTCAATGAACCTTAAATACGCATTACAGTTAGTTGTTTTTCAGTTATTAGCTGTACGTGTAGACCATCCTTCAGATGCTTATATATACCTGCGTCTGCGTACGCTTACTTTAATTTTTAGTGGCTGTACTTTCTGAACTTGTGATAATTTTAAGAGCTTTTGCAAACTCTGTTTTTATAGTGCTGTTCTAGCACTCTGTTTTGTATATTTCTGCAAATGGAGCAATAGAAATAGTGCTGTTTTGAAGCTTTCAGTTCCTTAAGTCTTCTTGAGGCTGAATGAGTAGAGGGCCCCTATTCATGTTAGCCTCTGTAAAGTATTTTATGTTCAGCATTTCTTTATTTTCTCAATCAGCATTTCTTTAAACATGTATAGTTTGATTTATTTGATTTCTTTTCTTTCAAGCTGATCAATATTGTTTCCTTGCAGATTTTTAGCCCGGGATTTGTTTTTATGTTGTGTATTTGCTTTACAAACTAATGGTATTTGAAGTTGACAGGTTCAAGTTGCTGCCTTTGATCTTATAGCTGATTTTTAGTCTTATTTCTCAAAGTTCTGCTAACACATGAATGATCTTTTATCATAAATTGCTACCTTTCAAGGATCAGAATACCACTAACTTGCAGTTGGCTTTGAGTGCTTTTTAGACTAATTTTTCACTACTTTCTAATCATACTTTGCATAGTACATATGGCAGAAGTAGAGAGTTAGAAAGAGCAAAACGTTATCACTAGTCTTTAAAGTATATCTTTCTTATTTTTGATCACTTTTCTAATTCAACTTGAGCTACTTCTTAATCATACTTTACACAGCACTATGTGTTTGAAGTAGGGAGTTAGGGAGAGATAATCATTATCTTTGATTTTAAAAGTGACTTTCTTTTCTTTTATTTGCAGCAGCATGAATGGTGTCTAGTGCCATTGGAAGTGGTTCTTTGCTTTCAAGTTATTTATTTCTTTCAAGCATTTACTTTCGAGCAAGTAGTTAGCAATCACTAATCACACACTCTCACTCATTTAGAATTCACTCCACACACACTATCACTCATCTGTTTATAAATCACCATTCCATTTTAGGAAGATAAATTAACCACAACAACACCCCCAACGATAAAAAAACTCTAAGAGGTTGCTTAAGTACATATAGTACACCTTCACTTCATCAGCTTACGAGCCCCGGGTTGACAATTAATACTAGCAATTTAGATAACACTAAATTTACTAAACACAGACACACGTAATAAGAAGAATATCCTTTCATGTTGTCTAAAGTTCGAGTGTACCAATAATACTGCCAAATATGAAGCACTCGTACTCATATTAAATAAAGTTATTGACCTGAAGGTAGAAATTTTGAAGGAAATTGGTGGCGTAAAGGTGGTCACTCGTCAGGTATGAGATACTATACACTCTGTTTCACCGCATCTTAAAAACTACGAGTAGGAGGTATGTCATTTGATCAATCATTTCAAAAGTCTCAATATTGTTTATGTTCCTAGACTTAGAAATGTTGTAGCAGATGCATTAGAAAATGTAACTACTAGGATGTCACCATTGAAAAATGGTTTTTCTATTGAAATTATATATAAACCATATGTGCCAAACAATGTCACTAACTTACATGTTTTCAATGATGACCAACAGATACTGCACTTTATGGCTAATGTTGACGTATTCAAAGGTGTTGTCATAGAGGAAGATGAACATGATCAGGCTCTGTAGTAGGCATCTAATGCAACAAAAGGAAACATTGTGCCAAAAGGTGTGGTGTCCCTAAAGAAGTTATATGACCGACAGAACTGATATAGAGGGCCAACCAACACAATGACTCAGAGTTCAAATTTAGCATCTAGACAAGTCAATTTGGGAACTCCCGAAGATCTGAAGTATGTGAACCTCGATACTTGTTGTTCTCCACAAGAATGTCGGGCGTTTATCTACTTATTCAAAAAGTATTGTGATGTGTTCACATGGAATTGTGACAATTTAAAGACTTATGACACTCATATTATCCAACACATCATTCCTATAAAAGAAAGGGCGAAATCATTCTAGCAGAAGCTACGAAAAGTGCATCTAACACTAGAACCCCTTATATAGAAGGAATTGACAAAGTTGTTGGATGCTCAAATCATATTTAAAGTCAAACATTCCACATGGGTTTCCAATTTGGTCCGAGTCAGAAAGAAGTTTGGAGAGATAAGGGTATGTGTAGATTTCTGCAACCTTAATTGGGCTTCTAATAAAGATAACTATCCAGTGCCATCCATGGAGCAGATACTCTAGACAGTATCTGGGTCTGAATTTTTTTTCGCTACTAGATGATTCTCTAGTTATAATCAAGTGCTAGTAGTGGAACCAAACAGATTAAAAACTACCTTCCAAACCAAATGGGGGACATGCGCTTTCAATATGATGCCATTTGGACTTATAAACACGGGTGTGACTTTCAAAAGAGCAATGGGAATCACATTTCACAGCCTGATAGGCCAGAGCATTGTTTTTTATTTGGATTATGTTACTATATTCTCCAATAAAAGATCATATCACGTATGTCATTTGAAACAGAATTTCGAGCGATGTTGAAAGTATGGGATTTCTCTTAATCCCAAGAAGAGATTATTCGGTGTGTCCTAAGGGATTCTATTGGGACACATCATAGCAAAGAGTGGAATTAAGATTGATCCTGAGAGGGTCAAAGCTATAAGAAAGTTTACTGAGAAAATTCATCTCTAATTATGCCAAGTGTTGGCTTGATGGGCCCTGACCCAGGTTCAACGTTATTCAACCAAGCAAATCCATACACTACTAGCCCTTTCAGCATCGGCCCGCAGAGCATGGACCTAAGTCTCACTCAAAGCAGTATGGGGGGATGCAGGAACCAAGTTTCCGCACCCTGAGATGGTCGTGATGTCGATCTATACTTCATGATCCTACCTTTGTGCAGATCGATAAGCCTTTAGGGATAATCGATGTACCTTCTCTTCCGTTCATCAGTACCTCCATGAAGGTACACAAGTGATCTTCACGCAGCCCTAACCAGAGGTCCAAGAACTTACATGCCTCTATGACTATGTTACTGTATAAGTTCCCAAGTTATCTCAAGTGTTTACCTACTCTACTATGGATTTACAGTTATCTTCACATAAACCTATATTCTTGCTTGCATTCAATTAATAGATACAATCATATACATTCATGCATCAAATAAGCATTATAATGTAAAACCAGATCGTAACATAATATAATCAGATGCATTAAAAAGAGACAAAATACACAGCAATTGCAGAATACTTCTCTTTATTGATATCTCAAGTTCAGTACAGACTCTATCTGCCCTGCGCACACAGTTGCAGGGGTCTATGCACTTAGCTGTGGACTTCCACCCTAGGCATCTGCGCACTCAGTTGCAGAGCCTCTACTTACGCTAAGACCCAAGAACACTTAGAACTTCCAACAATTCCAAGACTATGACTCTACTCTTCTTAACTTCACTACCTTAGAGCTTACTTACTTAGCTCCTTTTTATACAATCCCATGGTTCAAAAACCATGGGTAGATCTTTACAACCGACATGACACTTTACAAAATAAGGGCAGACAACCCTTTATGAATCTTGAAATCTTCGCGCTCAGCGACCACAAAATGTGGAGACTTTACATCTTTATTACAAAATTTGGGATTTCTGCCCAAAAACATGGGCTTTTAGCCCCAAAACTAACTCTTAGGGGAACCCGTTCCCAATAGGCAATAGGCACCTAATACAAACATGGTGACTCACCCTCAAGTCACTCTGCGGGCGCGAAGATCTTAGTGCAAAGACCTCCCAACTCGACCTGTACGACTGCTACCTCGACGGTGCACTGCACAACCACCTGCTTTATCTCCTCGACCAACTACTCTGTCGCTGGCCCTGCACTTTCAACCTAAACCTTTTGTTGAGTCTCTTGTAGACTAGCTAGCTTTCCTTCAATAAAGGTTGTGATCAAGTAGGCCTTGTCCAGCCAAGGCTTCAAGCGCGCCTTCAACACTGCCTCTTTGTGCTGAGTTGCATCTACATGTTCCTTCAATGCCTTGGCCTCCTGCAGCTTCAGCTACACGAGTCTCTGTGTGATGGCGATAGTGAGCGTTGTCCCTTTTACCTCGTCATAGCACTACTGCAGATCTCATGCCTCCATCTCCAGCCTATGCACGTTATGGTCTTCTTGTAGGCTGGTTAGTACTTCGAATGACTGTTCAAAAAGCATGGTGCAGTCTGCCACTGCACTTTCTACTGTTGATATCGCCTCTATTACAGCAGTTGCGCGCTGCTCCTTGACTTCTAGCAGAGTCGAAGGTTAGGCCTTCAACTGCAACTCTGTAATTTGGAGGTTCAGCTCCAGCTGAACCTTAGCCAACTCTGTGCGGGTATCGCGCACCCCCATAGCGAGTTTGTAAATGCCCACATCTACCGGCTCATCCTCAGGAATGGCCAACTCTAGGACCATTCAGCATGCTTCCACCACTGCCTTAATCATGTGCTGATTCATGTCAGTTAGTTTCATCATGGAGGCAATGGTGGAGTCTCTCTAGACACCCATCTGAGTATTGTTGATATTCTTCTTGTCGATCACCTGCAAGGCACACTATTCGCGGGCCCTAAGTTCTGTGATCACCCCATCCTGCAGCAGGTGAAGCACCTCGCTAGGAAGCCTGCCAAGTTTAGCTCTACTCCCTTGATTGCATTGACATTGGGACTGTCATCTTTGATCTCTACTGTCAGTGCTCCATCTGGCAGCACTATGGCTCGGGAGTCCCTCACGCACAACATCCCGGAGGCTTCTGAAGTACCAATGGCCAAACTAGTGGATGTTGCATCGGTCTATGAAGCCTGGATCTACAGCTCTCATGGACCCGTCTTAATGACCCACAACGCCTGCTGCTCCTGCTGCTGCTCAAACTGCTGCAGTATTTCCGTGGTGGCATCCCGCACTGCATCTCTAATGTCATTCAGATCCCCCTCTATTAGGGTGATCGGATCCACAGACTTTTTCCTGGCCTTCGACTTCTTTCGCGACCCTACTTTTTCTTATCCCCTTGGATGCTTGATATGGAATGGAGTCGTCTGCCTGTCCGCTCCACCCTTCTTTGTCTGATCATCCTCTTCTTCCTCTGCCTCTGGTGAGGGCGACTTCTCTTTGTTAGAGCCACACTCCTCTCCTCCTGCCTGTCTGCTTGTTTCCTGCGTGGCAACACGGTCTTCCTTAGCCTTGTCATCAGCCTCCTTCCTCCTTTTCTCGACCAGTTGCTCCATCTTGAGCTTGGCCTCCTCCTTTTTGTGCTACGCAACAGACTTGCTCAATCTTGTAGCCAAGTCCGAGGCAGTCCGCCACTCTGTCAGCCAGGGATCAAGAACTACATCGATCGCGTCATCCATTGCCAAGTAGGGCAAGTCATGCCACTTCTGCTCAAGGTCCTTCCGCACCCTGATCGATACATGGTGGAATTCAGCCTTGAATTCCATGTACTCCTACTGTTTATCAAAGAAAGTAGGCAACAACCATGGCTTGTGGTTGATGGCCATGTGTGTTATAGACATTTTTGTGCCTTACAAATCTAAGCATGAAATGTCCATAAACCAAGGGCTCCTAAGTCCCTAAAAGTGTTGTTCCAACCCCAAAAGGAACAAGGTCAACAAATTACAGCTTCTCCCAGAAGTTCTCCACCAGAAACTGCTCAGAATAAGTCAAATCAGGATCATTTCAGCTGCTCCACTAGCCAAGTGCATTGCATAGCAGCTAAACCCACTAGCTAGGTGTGTTGCAACGCACCTAAATGCACTACCAGGGTGCCTTGAGTGGGAAATGACAAATGGCAGTGTCATTCCGCGAGGTGGAGAGACAATGGAAGCTTCCAGAATCTTCTCCAATGATACTTGCCTCACTGAATTCGACCGAGGATGAGTAAGAGGCTTTCAGTCTCCAAGTGGAAGCAAGAACTGACAGAGAGAAGCCACTAATCAAATCATGAGCTGACTCATCCTCCTTGCATACATCTATATATGTATCCCTCATCCCAGAGATCCAGGGGCTGGAATTTTGCACATTGTAAGGAATTGCTGTTGGTTTTGAGATACATATCAGAGAATTGGGTGATCTATGCTTTGTTGGGGGTGAAGAAGGGACTTCTTTGCTGGGAGGTTGATGCTGGGTCAGGAATCATCGGTTGTAACTCCTCCTGGATCTTCTTGTATATCAATAAAAACTATTTGAGTTTCTTCTCCATGCTTTTGTATCATTGATGCTTGTTACATTTGTATGGTTAACTTAAATCTGATCCTAAGTTATTTATGAATATAAATCCATGTCTTTGTGTAGTTTCCTTCTTCTATGATCTTACAGGTACTTGGTGAAGCTGGGCAAGTAAGGGAGCAGGTAGTTGGAAGCTGTCAAAGAGGAGAGGGATTGGATCAAAGGACTAGCGCAAGACACAGGTTGGTTCTTCATATTCCTCTTTGTTTATAGTTTATAAAGAAGATACAAAAGTAGTTTTCTCTGTTTGTTTCTAAGGTAGCTGTCACACCTTAGTGGGATAGAGCAATTCTAAATAGACACTTTTCCCGATAAAAAAATGGCGACTCCACTGGGGATCGTGTCTAATTAGTTTGTTTGTGTTTCTCTTGTTGTTTATTTCATAAACTTATAAGTAGATCGAATTGCATTTTCCATCACAAATGCAAAGTAGACATCTGCTGCTTCAATCCATTCACTGGATCTGTTTATGATTTGAACAGTTGATTCATAGACTAACTGATTGCCCTTGTGATAGCTCTTAGACCCCCCTTAGATCTACCTCTGATTGCTTTTACTCAGCCAAAAACCAAAGATTAAACTGCAAACTGCAAACTGTGACCCAGAACCCGGATAGAATTCTCGTTTCTGCCCCAGCGCAGGCACTGTGAAGAGGATCTGCATTTCAACGCACTTCCCGAGAGGGCTACCTGCGCTGCAATGCAATTTCTCTGTGTAACAGGTGCGCTGATCAGCCTAGCCCTGTGCAGCTGAGGTTCTTTGCTTCATTCTTTCCAGTTTTGTCTCTGATTTTTGCAGCCTGTGATCAATATAGGACTGTTTCAAACCCCTTTTCCTTACTGATATTCCGCCTCATTTGTACAAAAGAACTATAGATGTTTTTATGTGTTTGTTGAGTCGTTTACAGTATTCCATTGCAAAAGTATAATAATCATATTGTCGTCCTTTGATTTAGATCTGTCGCAAGGGTCGATTTTGATCATAGGAGAAAGTTCATTTGTTGTTGATAGTCGATTATGCTTTTACTTTTGCCTTTGGTTTGAATTTGTGACTTTCTAGTGTCAAAACGAGTATTTATTTCAAAATCATAAAGTGTCATAATCATCTCTGCCTTTTGATTTCGAAAAGAAGCTTGTTTGTGTTTGTCGCTTGAAAGGAAATTCAGATTTGTACATCAACTTTCTTTTTAGCATCAATATTAGGAAAGTGAAAAAAAAAAAAAATGCATGTGCATTTGCATATTGACAGTCTGTTTGGCTTGATTTAGGAAAGTGCATTTACAGTGTGCTCTTTGCTCTTTGCGAAAAGATTGCGTCTTTCTTTTCCCTTAGTAGCTAGGATTTTCATTGCTGAAAAGAGATAAAAGCTTGTTTATCATCTTTAGATTGCATTTTAGGAAT
Source organism: Pinus tabuliformis (assembly GCA_031772625.1). Taxonomy (NCBI): domain Eukaryota; kingdom Viridiplantae; phylum Streptophyta; class Pinopsida; order Pinales; family Pinaceae; genus Pinus; species Pinus tabuliformis. The sequence continues at coordinate 1,808,772,267 of CM062817.1, forward strand.
TACATCTACATCTCGTGGTGAATCCAAAAGGCAAACTTCATAAGAAAGATCAACTTAAAATAAATTCAATGAACCTAACAACGCTTTGGAACTTCACGCACAACATTTAGAGGTCTAGGCTAGAGACGTATTCCGGCGTCGTAAAGCCTGGTAATTGTTGTCCTCACTGATGGTTGGGTGATTCCTCCACTTTGAGACGATAAGTGCCAGTACGGACTTGTGCTCCCATGTACCGTCGAGTATATATTGGGAGACCCCTATAGGCTTAAATCCTTTATCCATAGGAAGCCGTGTCGGTCGCCCTACTGATCGCAATGCACCGAACACAGCATTCGGGAAGATTGACTGTCGTACCGTAAAAAGTATTCTGCAGTTTTGCAATTAGTTTGGTAATCCCTCTACCTAGACCTCTAGAGCAGTCCCTTTCATTCCTTTTCAGACTCCTTAACGAAAAAGGTCCATCTAAGCACTTGTAACTTCAGGCTCATTAAAAATCGAAGGAGACTAGAGTCATCTTTTGTTTTTTCTCGACTCTTAAAAACTGAAAAAATAAGTTGTGTCAAAAGCGTCTAAAATTCATTTAATTCGGAAACATACCTTCCATTTATTTTAGTTGATCGAGTAATCCGCAATCGTGGAAGAAAGTCAATTGAAACCCCGTCGTTCGCGGAGGCTTACGAGTCAACCGTCTTTGTCTCCAGAATCGAAACCAGTACAGACAAAGCGAACTCGTTTAACCGGTTCCAAATCTCCTATCAAAGTTAGAACAAGTGTTCCAATGACATCAGAGACTCTGGTTACTCCAAACATTTCTGGAATCCTTGCCTCTATAGAAGAAGTTCAACAGCCACAGAAGGACAGTGGTAGTGATCCTAGTTTGAGAATAAACACTTGTGTTACCGAACCAGTTCCATCTACAACCGGTTCGGAGAGTCTTACTCTTCAAACATATGTTGCTGCTTCTTCGGCACCAGAAATATTTTACGGACCTGACCGTCTTCCCCTTCCACCTGGTCTGATTGCAATAGAAGAAATTGTAGAAGATCCTCAAACAAGTACTCCAACGCACTTTGGAGTCGGGATCACTCTATATCCTTCAACATCAGAAGTTAGTCTACCACCAGCGGACGTTCCTGTAGAATCGCTAGGTAATCTTTTAGATAGAATACAAATGTCTGAACAACCGTCAACATCTAGGACTCTTTCATCTGACACAGCAACGACAGAACTCCCTGCTATCACACCGACAATGTTCGTCGGCATACCATCTGTCCCGACTAGCTCTCAACCGCTATAAGGAGCCCACTCAGGGGCTATTTCGACAGTCTGGTCCATTCCTGTTTGTTCATCCGGAATAATATCCGGAAACTCTTATGTTGAGTCTCAACAAATTGGTCCATTTGGGGGTCAATTTGGGCAGTCGGATCCCCAAGGGAAAACAATTCCCTTGAGTTCTGGATTACCACCGTATGGGCGGCAGTATGCCCTTTCTTTGCTGGCCACAACAATTGGCGATTCACTTAGAAGAACCAGTTATCTCTGCTCTTTTTCTATTCATTTTCAAACTTCTAAAAAAAAAAATTCTCAGGAAATTTGAACTTTATTATAAAAAGATAAAAACAAATGATACTTCAAAGCGTCAATGATGTTTTGTTTCAGCTCCATTCTAGCTCAATTACTTGCATCCCCAGATTGTATTCGAATTTAAATCAGTCATTACTTGGTCTTGTAAAACATAAAAATAAAGTGTTCTCTATGTATCAGTCTTTCTTGAATATGCTCCTTTGTCGCAGGTAGAGCCACTGCTGCCAGCAGGCGTCCATAGCCTCGACAGGGTTACCTATTATCCAGGAATAATCCTCTATCCTGCCTCAGGTTATTTACAACTTTTTCAGAAAGAATCCCTTTCTTGATTCTTTCTCCTTTTTTTATTCTCTAAAGAACAATGTCTTGGTTTGGTGGCCAAATTATGACACAGTCATTCACCTGATTTACACTTTTGCTGAGCAAGCTGGCTCGTGATGAGACCCCTTGTCTTTTGATTGCAACAATCTTGAGTCATTGCCCTGTTTTGGTAGACAGTCTTGGCAAAGTCAGCAAGTTATAATATATGTGATCATGATAAGTCGGCTCGTGATGAGACCTCTTATTCTTTGAGATATAGCATCTTTTTAGGTCATTCCTCTGAATGTTGTGTTTTCCTTCAGCAGGGAGGAAGTCAAATTTTCTTTCCTTAAGAAATTTCTGGACGACAATGATAGGGCTGCTTTTGGTAATGGTTGCTTTCACAGAGAATCTTTATTTTAATATTGATACCTTTCATTGTGCTGACCTAAAACAAATCCTTCACTGAGATAGCTTTCTTTTAATTTTTTGGTGTTGAAACTATCATCATTTCTGGGTCAAAGTTCTATCGATAATAAAGATAAAATTCTCAAAAGATTTGCTGTTCATAGGAGCCGAAGTCCAAAATCTTTAACAGAGACAAGGTGTCTTTAGTAAACGTTAAATGTCGTTTAGCCAGAACAAACATTACATGAGAGAGGCAAACATTCCCTAGGGTCATGTAGAGAATATAAATAACTCTGCCTATCAATTATTGAAAGCAAAACTAACAACCTAACTAAATTACTCCTACTCGTATTCTAACTATATACAGGAAATAACTAAGTAAAATGATATTTCCAATGGAACCAACAATTCATTATTATTCCTAGCCGTATGAATCTTCCAAGTCTTAGTAAAAAGAACTGAATTTCCCTTGGATCGAAATTGTTGGCTAGGGAATAAGAACCTACAACCTCAATTGGAATTCTGTCTGATTTTCTTTTCTCATGAGAAGTTTTTTACAACTGAGTACCTATTGGATCATAAAAATTAGGATGAATTTCTGATGTGAATTGGTGATCTTTCAATAGGAGGGATAACGAGTCAAATTGTGAAAAGGGTTTTTCAGTTTCAATGGCTTGTAACCCGTTGCTTGTTGACGTTGAGCTTTTAGCAATAATGAAAGTTCTCATATATAAATCGCTAAAATATAATTTATCAAAAATTTGAAAATTTAAAAAGAAATCCGATTTTGTACAAAATGAATGCAAGTGAGAAAGAAATGATTGGGCATTTATACAAATAGTGTTATCGCACAACTTGGAGTTACTTGCAACTTTTTGCTTTTCACAAGAACTGGCCAGGTTTTGTGAATCAGGAACTAAGTCATGATTGCGAACAGGGATGGAGCTTTCCTCTTGATATGAATCATAGATCAGAGTATTGTCTTGGATAGTAGAATTATTCAAATGAGCTTTTGCTTTGAGATGAGGGTCAGATGGAATAATTCCTGATCTAAGATGTTCCTTATTGACTGACCCTAGATGAGTTACTTGTGATAACTCAACATCATCACAATTGTCAAAGCAACTATCACGAAAGACTTTACAGTTTTCCCTAGGTTCCTCTTTTTCATTATATGTTTTCAGACAAGGGAGGTCAGGCAGCTCTCGTTTGATATTGATCAAAGGCTGTGATAAAGTGATCTCTTTATTTTGAAAACCCAATGATGATTTGTTTGAATAACCCTCTGTGTCTGTTGAGATATGCTTGATATTATGAGGGGAAAAATCGTCATCACTAAAAACATTGGGGTAAAGAGAAAAATGCGAATCTGGAATAATGCATTTAAAAACATCAAATAAATTTTGTTCATCAGATTCACTATAAGCATCGGGCTTTAGATCATACCTTTTTGTGCCAATATTTTTTGAAAGAGAAACAGTTGGTGGATCTAACCTTGGCATCACCATTTGTTGATTTGAAATGATATTGTCTGACTCTATGTCAAAGTCATCTTCTGGTTCCAAGGTAGTTTCCCTTTCAGTATTTTCGTCTTTGTTTTCTGGTACTAGAGAATGCAAGATTCCTAAGCTAATCTCTGTTTGGTCAGATACAGGAGGTAGGAAATACTCGTCACAATCTGAAGATTCTTCATCTGTGAGCTCATTCTCGAGGTCATATTGTAGACATTTAAGATGAAATCGCATATTGAAATCCCTTACGGGTTCGTCTTGTTTTCGCAGATAGTCGATTTCATCATAGACCTGGTCGTATTCATAACAATCAAATTCAAGATGAAAGTCCTAACGAATTGGTCCCAGCTGTGGATTGATGCAACTCGGAGGTTTCTGCACCATTTTCTAGCTTCCGCTGTGAATGTAAGAGTAAAAATCCTGCACAAAACGCCTTCATCAATTTTCTGAATATCAGAACTCGAAACTCTTTGAATGAATTGCAGGGCATGGTGGAATGCAGAAGAATTATTCTTACCATTGAATTTTACCTGAGACAATAGCCTTACCACATCTGGTGGAGTGTTGGAAGAGGCAGGAACATGGATGCAACTCCAAATAGGAATTCTATGAGCAGCCATCCTGTTTCAAGATTTCTAATTTAAAAACATTCCAACAGACAATATGCTCAGGCCCTCCTTCTAGCGCCAAATATGTTGAGGGCCCCGAAGTCGGGTCAACAACATGGGGGATACCCACCCGGTCCGGAACCTGGTTGGCGGCTCCTTGCCCGTTTGATGTAGCGGGTCCGACTGGGGGTAACGGGACCAGCTTCCCGATGCATGGGATGTGTGTGTGTGTAGAGTTTGATTATGTTGATTCTGGAAGCATTCTAAAACTAATTTAAATCTAACTTGCAAACTGATTCTAAGCTATAGTAATCTAATGAAAACAACATATGTAATCTACACTAACCCGGGATATATCTTTTCCATTATGCGATTTAGAAAGATTTCATATAATAACTGGTAATAAAGATCATTCAGCTATCACAAGAATATAAACCATTTAAGATGAACCATTCTGCATAAGAAGTTAAACAAAACAGTTGTGAACAACATATCGCATAAATAAATCATTCATATGTCAAGCATAAATAAATGAGTCCACCGTACAAAAGTGCCAAATGATAACCCATATGCTCATACATCAACATATAAACGATATCAGCTGCGTATTGCTCTAAGAATATAAGCATAAATTCGTCAAGAGATAAAAGTACCATTTATGACTGATTTTTTACTCACAGACTTCAAGCAATAACGATTTATCTCTACTTGTTCTAATATCTACTAAGAGTACAATAGTGCAACATCAGTAGCAGACATTAAAATGCAAACATAAATAAATCTCGATCCTTCCATTCATCAAAACCTCCTCTGAGGGTGCAGAAGTGCAGGTTCCGAGGACAAGTTTTTGACAAATTTCTGGACCCTTCTCCAATGCAATGAGAAGGGTTAAAATACTACTTCCTAATTCTAATAATAATATTATTACAAAATTGAGGATACGGTTCTCAAATGACCGCCCTTTTTCTAATTTAGTTAAAAAGGAAAAAACAACATTCTAAATGAAATTACTTGTGAACTTGGTCTTTGAAGTTGCAGCTGTCAAGCATAGGCTTGAGAAGAGTAGGCTGGCTGATTTCTGCGCTTAGCTGGGCTGCGAAAACGACATCCATAAGAGTTGGCGCTACCTTCTCGGCTGCGTTCATGATGCATCTTACTGTCATGCATTGGCTGTGTGGTTTAACTAAGTATGTCCAGTAACTTTCCCAATTTAGTCTAGCCAATGCCTGGATTGTTTTCCCGTTTGCCTGCGCTTTCTGCCTCCATTCTGTCTCCAGTTGCAACTTGCTCGGTAGGTATCCCCGGGTGGTCTCTGAAATCAAATTGGCTCTGTGTAAATTTTCATTTACACAGTCGATAAGGATGCTCGCTTGTGTCGCCGCTGTCTTTGCTGCTTGCTCCGCCTATGTGATTTGTTCGTCCCATTTATTGAAGAGCAGCTCCTTGTGATTTTCATTAATCTTGGGTGCCCCTGCTCTTTTCCCTTCCTCATCATCTTGCCAAGTCAAATATTCTGTTACTCTTTTGTTGTTCTGATCAGAGTCGTTCCGCAATTCCACCACCTGGCTGGTGATCCTGTCGCTTAGTTCACAAAAGTGTCTCCACTGTGATATTCTACGTACCATATCTTCCTGTTGCTGTGACAGTTGCTCGTTCAAGCCGATGGACTCTGAAATAAACTGTGCCAGCTTAGGTTCATCTTTATGCATTTCTTGCACCGTCTGTAGTTGCTTTTCTTTTTCTTCAAGACTTCTTTGATAGCTTACCTGCATCTGGCGAAAGTCTTCCTGTAGCTTTTCGAGCTGTCTGGAAGCTTCAGTGTTTGCGCTGGCTTGTTTCAACTTTTGTTGTAGCAGTTGTATTTGATTTTCATGTTCTTTTAGGAGTTGCTGAACTTCAGAGGCCTTGTCAATAGTTACAGAAGCATATGCTCCTGCAATCTGAGACAGCTTCGTGAGATTCTCGGTTGGATTATTATTTGGGTCTTTCCACAAGACGTCTAGATGTTCAGCATCTTGAGACAGTGAATTCTCAAGCTTTCTCTTCTTTCTTTGTCTCCTTAAAACTGCTTTGTGCTGGGGACTGTAGAATACGTCCAGTGGAGGAATTTCTTCTACGTTGAGTAGAAGTTCTGAGGATGGAGCGATAGGAAGGTGTTCTGCTTCTACGGCGCTACTGACTATGGTCGAGACGACCTCTTGCACCACCTGTGTATTGCCCACAGGTGTCTTCGGGATTTGCCCTTCAAGATTAATTAATTCATTGAAGGTTTCCCACTCTTTATCCAACTCTGTTGTGACAAGAGGTGTTTCGACGACAGGAGGGGGAATGTTTCTTGGTGGTGAGGCGATAACTTGTTGTTGAGCCATCGTACCTGACTGAGCTGTGTCTTTGGTTGTTTCTTCGTTCTTTTCTTTGTCGTGCACAGACTCTTCATGATGTTCAGATATTTCTCTTGCGGCGCTGGACTTAGATCTGGAAGTGCTGGATTTTTCACTGAGGCTGATGCTCGAAGTCAGTTCTCTAGTAGCTACTCGCATCCCTTCTAGTGGAATACTAGCCAACCTTCTCTCTCTATATAACGTGAATTTCCAGAGGTCGTTTGGAGACAACCTTGACTGAGCTTCTTGCAAAATCTCTTTGAGCGAGCTCTTACTCTGAAAGAGATCATCAAACAGATCTTTCTTCCCAGAGAACACTCTTATCTTGACATTGGTTGTAAATTCCTGGGCCACATTATTTGGGTCGAATGGTCTTGATGAGAACTTAAATAATTGAAGACACGTCACATTCTCCACCTCGCCAAAAGCGTGTCCCACATCGAACAAAGAGAAGGCCCCACAAGTGACGGGAAATTGAGGCCAAATGGCCTTCTTTTTGTCCTTTAGGTCCTTGGTTAAGCCGCCTTCGGAACAAGTTTGATAAGCGATTTCCCGGGCCAACAGTTTATCAGGGACATACAATGGTAGGACATGTGGAGGTACAATGCTTCCAAAAACTTGCATGTAGGTAAACCATTCTTCCCCAAACCATCTCGCGATGGGGATGATGTCAATTTGGGCCTCGGGAGAGCACCTTGGGGGGTCCTTATCATATATCATTCTATGTATGGGCAATATGAGCCCATGGCAAATCTGGTAAAAATGAGGGGCAAACTGGGAATCCCATAAGACTTTATGATAAACATGGATGGGCAATGGGTCTTGGGTAGTCCATTTCCAACCCATGGTAGGAAAATTTGATACAAGACAGACAGAGTCCATTATATAGGCATACAAATAAAAAGGAGGATAGACCCTTTGGGAGAAGGATCTCCTAGAACGGTAATTGACAACCGCCGTGTATAGAGTATCAGAAAGGATTTTGGGCCAATCTACTATCTCGGAGCTAGTCGCGGCGTCAACTAATGGTAGCCATTCAGATGAAAACTTATTGATATCGGGCATACCAAATAATCTACAGAGCATGGCTGCAGCAAAACAATATGGAGAGGTAAGGGAACCAGTGTTGTACATACCGTTTTTATCCTTTTTCAACGGCTCATCTCTTCTTGACCATTCTTTAGTGGTGTCTGATAGATCCGGATTTTCTACTGCGAACTTCTTAACAAACTGTGCATTATAGTTCGCTTGCGGTTCAAGAAGATGATACATGAGCTTCAGGTCTTGGGAAGCAAACGATCCCACGAGCCCATGTCCCTGGACTTTGAATTGCCTATTTGCCAAATCTGCATCATCTAGAATCCACTTGATCATGTCTGTATATGGTAGGATCTTCGGCCTTGCCGCTATTCTATGGAGGAAAGAACACGCTAGGTCTTCCAGGGATGCCTCCGAAGGACGTGATGCACCCGCGACAGCAGCAGTTACCTTCATTATTCTAGGGTTCTCTTCTTCTGACAGCCTATACATGCCTTCCCATGTTGAGATACCTGCATCTCTGTTGCAGGCTGTATCTGTGTACAGGGGCGCCATCTCCTTGGTTTTTTCTCTTGTTTCGAAGATTTGAGCTTTGTTCTTCTTTCCCATTTCGCTTTGCGCTTCTCTCTGATTTGCCTTCGCACTTTGCTCCTGCAGGTTACGAGTGAAATGGAAAGACTGATCAGAAAGGTGATGGGAGATTTTTAAATGCAAGAGATAATCAGATATGCCACCTTACGTGAAGCAAATCCGCATCAAGGCATGCGTCTTTATTCCACTTAATAACTGACAACTAATTTATTACTATCATTAAAAGCACATAATTTCAAGTCAAGTTATAGTAAGTGCCTTTTCTTTGGGTGACGCGCCCGAAGGATTCGTACTAAGGTGCTTTATGATTTTCCAACGTACCCTTGCATGTCGCGCAATCGCAAATCGCAGCGATCACAATATCGCAGATCGTAATAATTCAATGTTTGCCAAACTTCGCCTGCCTCATTTCTGCGATATGCGATCGCGTGATCGCGATATCGCCTATCGGCGGATTTGTAAGCTTTTCTTTATGGATGCTAGTATGTTGCAATGCGATGTTGTTATTAACACTGGTGCGGCGCGCATATTGGTCTTTAGAAGGGAAATGAAGGTGTTTCTTATCCTTATGCGGTGCGACCTTAAAGATTTGCTTTCATGAACACAGGCTTAGGCTTAAGACATTCGAGAAACCTTTTATAAGCGTATGGTTGTAACTTCAAAAAGAAATCCTTGCTTTTCCTAAAAAAATTAACTAAGGGTCCCCATTCATTCAGTATCGTGGCTGATACTAGATTGAACGAGGGGGGTTGTTGCTGGCCACAACAATTGGCGATTCACTTGGGAGAACCAGTTATCTCTGCTCTTTTTCTATTGACGTTTTCAAACTTCTAAAAAAAAAATTTCTCAGGAAATTTGAACTTTATTATAAAAAGATAAAAACAAATGATACTTCAAAGCGTCAATGATGTTTTGTTTCAGCTCCATTCTAGCTCAATTACTTGCATCCCCAGATTGTATTCGAATTTAAATCAGTCATTACTTGGTCTTGTAAAACATAAAAATAAAGTGTTCTCTATGTATCAATCTTTCTTGAATATGCTCCATTGTCGCAGGTAGAGCCACTGCTGCCAGCAGGCGTCCATAGCCTCGACAGGGTTACCTATTATCCAGGAATGATCCTCTATCCTGCCTCAGGTTAATTACAACTTTTTTAGAAAGAATCCCTTTCTTGATGCTTTTTCCTTTTTTTATTCTCTAAAGAACAATGTCTTGGTTTGATGGCCAAATTATGACACAGTCATTCACCTGATTTACACTTTTGCTGAGCAAGCTGGCTCGTGATGAGACCCCTTGTCTTTTGATTGCAACAATCTTGAGTCATTGCCCTGTTTTGGTAGACAGTCTTGGCAAAGTCAGCAAGTTATAATATCTGTGATCAGGATAAGTCGGCTCGTGATGAGACCTCTTATTCTTTGAGATATAGCATCTTTTTAGGTCATTCCTCTGAATTTTGTGTTTTCCTTCAGCAGGGAGGAAGTCAAATTTTCTTTCCTTAAGAAAGTTCTGGACGACAATGATAGGGCTGCTTTTGGTAATGGCTGCTTTCACAGAAAATCTTTATTTTAATATTGATACCTTTCATTGTGCTGACCTAAAACAAATCCTTCACTGAGATAGCTTTCTTTTAATTTTTTGGTGTTGAAACTATCATCATTTCTGGGTCAAAGTTCTATCGATAATAAAGATCAAATTCTCAAAAGATTTGTTGTTCATAGGAGCCGAAGTCCAAAATCTTTAACAGAGACAAGGTGTCTTTAGTAAACATTAAATGTCTTTTAGCCAGAACAAACATTACTTGCGAGAGGCAAACATTCCCTAGGGTCATGTAGAGAATATAAATAACTCTGCCTATCAATTATTGAAAGCAAAACTAACAACCTAACTAAATTACTCCTACTCCTATTCTAACTATATACAGGAAATAACTAAGTAAAATTATATTTCCAATGGAAACAACGATTCATTATTATTCCTAGCCGTATGAATCTTCCAAGTCTTAGTAAAAAGAACCGAATTTCCCTTGGATCGAAATTGTTGGCTAGGGAATAAGAACCTACAACCTCAATTGGAATTCTGTCTGATTTTCTTTTCTCATGAGAAGTTTTTTCCAACTGAGTAACTTTTGGATCATAAAAATTAGGATGAATTTTTGATGTGAATTGGTGATCTTTCAATAGGAGGGATAACGAGTCAATTGTGAAAAGGGTTTTTCAGTTTCGATGGCTTGTAACCCGTTGCTTGTTGACGTTGAGCTTTTAGCGATAATGAAATTTCTCATATATAAATCGCTAAAATATAATTTATCAAAAATTTGAAAATTTAAAAAGAAATCCGATTTTGTACAAAATGAATGCAAGTGAGAAAGAAATGATTGGGTATTTATACAAATAGTGTTATCGCACAACTGGGAGTCACTTGCAACTTTTTGCTTTTCACAAGAACTGGCCAGGTTTTGTGAATCAGGAACTAAGTCATGATTGCGAACAGGGATGGAGCTTTCCTCTTGATATGAATCATAGATCGGAGTATTGTCTTGGATAGTAGAATTATTCAAATGAGCTTTTGCTTTGAGATGAGGGTTAGATGGAATAATTCCTGATCTAAGATGTTCCTTATTAACTGACACTAGATGAGTTACTTGTGATAACTCAACATCATCACAATTTTCAAAGCAACTATCACGAAAGACTTTACAGTTTTCCCTAGGTTCCTCTTTTTCATTATATGTTTTCAGACAAGGGAGGTCAGGCAGCTCTCGTTTGATATTGATCAAAGGCTGTGATAAAGTGATCTCTTTATTTTGAAAACCCAATGATGATTTGTTTGAATAACCCTTTGGGTCTGTTGAGATATGCTTGATATTATGAGGGGAAAAATCGTGATCACTAAAAACATTGGGGTAAAGAGAAAAATGTGAATCTGGAATAATGCATTTAAAAACATCAAATAAATTTTGTTCATCAGATTCACTATAAGCATCGGGCTTTATATCATACCTTTTTGTGCCGATATCTTTTGAAAGAGAAACAGTTGGTGGATCTAACCTTGGCATCAACATTTGTTGATTTGAAATGATATTGTCTGACTCTATGTCAAAGTCATCTTCTGGTTCCAAGGTAGTTTCCCTTTCAGTATTTTCGTCTTTGTTTTCTGGTACTAGAGCATGCAAGATTCCTAGGCTAATCTCTGTTTGGTCAGATACAAGAGGTAGGAAATACTCGTCACAATCTGAAGATTCTTCATCTGTGAGCTCATTCTCGAGGTCATATTGTAGACATTTAAGATGAAATCGCATATTGAAATCCCTTACGGGTTCGTCTTGTTTCCGCAGATAGTCGATTTCATCATAGACCTGGTTGTATTCATAGCAATCAAATTCCAAGATGAAAGTCCTAACGAATTGGTCCCAGCTGTGGATTGATGCAACTGGGAGGTTTCTGCACCATTTTCTAGCTTCCGTTGTGAATGTAAGAGTAAAAATCCTGCACAAAACGCCTTCATCAATTTTCTGAATATCAGAACTCGAAACTCTTTGAATGAATTGCAGGGCATGGTGGAATGCAGAAGAATTATTCTTACCATTGAATTTTACCTGAGACAATAGTCTTACCACATCTGGTGGAGTGTTGGAAGAGGCAGGAACATGGATGCAACTCCAAATAGGAATTCTATGAGCAGCCATCCTGTTTCAAGATTTCTAATTTAAAAACATTCCAACAGACAATATGCTCAGGCCCTCCTTCTAGCGCCAAATATGTTGAGGGCCCCGAAATCGGGTCAACAACAAGGGGGATACCCACCCGGTCCGGAACCTGGTTGGCGGCTCCTTGCCCGTTTGATGTAGCGGGTCCGACTGGGGGTAACGGGACCAGCTTCCCGATGCATGGGATGTGTGTGTGTAGAGTTTGATTATGTTGATTCTGGAAGCATTCTAAAACTAATTTAAATCTAACTTGCAAACTCATTCTAAGCTATAGTAATCTAATGAAAACAACATATGCAATCTACACTAACCCGGGATATATCTTTTCCATTATGCGATTTAGAAAGATTTCATATAATAACTGGTAATAAAGATCATTCAGCTATCACAAGAATATAAACCATTTAAGATGAACCATTCTGCATAAGAAGTTAAACAAAACAGTTGTGAACAGCATATCACATAAATAAATCATTCATATGTCAAGCATAAATAAATGAGTCCACCGTACAAAAGTGCCAAATGATAACCCATATGCTCATACATCAACATATAAACGATATCAGCTGCGTATCGCTCTAAGAATATAAGCAGAAATTCGTCAAGAGATAAAAGTACCATTTATGACTGATTTTTTACTCACAGACTTCAAGCAATAACGATTTATCTCTACTTGTTCTAATATCTACTAAGAGTACAGTAGTGCAACATCAGTAGCAGACATTAAAATGCAAACATAAATAAATCTCGATCCTTCCATTCATCAAAACCTCCTCTGAGGGTGCAGAAGTGCATGTTCCAAGGACAAGTTTTTGACAAATTTCTGGACCCTTCTCCAATGCAATGAGAAGGGTTAAAATACTACTTCCTAATTCTAATAATAGTATTATTACAAAATTGAGGATACGGTTCTCAAATGACCGCCCTTTTTCTAATTTAGTTAAAAAGGAAAAAACAACATTCTAAATGAAATTACTTGTGAACTTGGTCTTTGAAGTTGCAGCTGTCAAGCATAGGCTTGAGAAGAGTAGGCTGGCTGATTTCTGCGCTTCGCTGGGCTGCGAAAACGACATCCATAAGAGTTGGCGCTACCTTCTCGGCTGCGTTCATGATGCATCTTACTGTCATGCATTGGCTGTGTGGTTTAACTAAGTATGTCCAGTAACTTTCCCAATTTAGTCTAGCCAATGCCTGGATTGTTTTCCCATTTGCCTGCGCTTTCTGCCTCCATTCTGTCTCCAGTTGCAACTTGCTCGGTAGGTATCCCCGGGTGGTCTCTGAAATCAAATTGGCTCTGTGTAAATTTTCATTTACACAGTCGATAAGGATGCTCGCTTGCGTCGCCGCTGTCTCTGCTGCTTGCTCCGCCTGTATGATTTGTTCGTCCCATTTATTAAAGAGCAGCTCCTTGTGATTTTCATTAATCTTGGGTGCCCCTGCTCTTTTCCCTTCCTCATCATCTTGCCAAGTCAAATATTATGTTACTCTTTTGTTGTTCTGATCATAGTCGTTCCGCAATTCCACCACCTGGCTGGTGATCCTGTCGCTTAGTTCACAAAAGTGTCTCCACTGTGATATTCTATGTACCATATCTTCCTGTTGTTGTGACAGTTGCTCGTTCAAGTCGATGGACTCTGAAATAAACTGTGCCAGCTTAGGTTCATCTTTATGCATTTCTTGCACTGTCTGCAGTTTCTTTTCTTTTTCTTCAAGACTTCTTTGATAGCTTACCTACATCTGGCGAAAGTCTTCCTGTAGCTTTTCGAGCTGTCTGGAAGCTTCAGTGTTTACGCTGGCTTGTTGCAACTGTTGTTGTAGCAGTTGTATTTGATTTTCATGTTCTTTTAGGAGTTGCTGAACTTCAGAGGCCTTGTCAATAGTTACAGAAGCATATGCTCCTGCAATCTGAGACAGCTTCGTGAGATTCTCGGTTGGATTATTATTTGGGTCTTTCCACAAGACATCTAGATGTTCAACATCTTGAGACAGTGAATTCTCAAGCTTTCTCTTCTTTCTTTGTCTCCTTACAACTGCTTTGTGCTGGGGACTGTAGAATACGTCCAGTGGAGGAATTTCTTCTACGTTGAGTAGAAGTTCTGAGGATGGAGCGATAGGAAGGTGTTCTACTTCTGCGGCGCTACTGACTATGGTCGAGACGACCTCTTGCACCACTTGTGTATTGCCCACAGGTGTCTTTGGGATTTGCCCTTCAAGATTAATTAATTCATTGAAGGTTTCCCACTCTTTATCCAACTCTGTTGTGACAAGAGGTGTTTCGACGACAGGAGGGGGAACGTTTCTTGGTGGTGAGGCGATAACTTGCTGCTGAGCCATCATACCTGACTGAGCTGTGTCTTTGGTTGTTTGTTCGTTCTTTTCTTTGTCATGCACAGACTCTTCAGGATGTTCAGATATTTCTCTTGCGGCGCTGGACTTAGATATGGAAGTGCTGGATTTTTCACTGAGGCTGATGCTCGGAGTCGGTTCTCTAGTAGCTACTCGCAGCCCTTTTAGTGGAATACTAGCCAGCCTTCTCTCTCTATATAACGTGAATTTCCAGAGGTCGTTTGGAGACAACCTTGACTGAGCTTCTTGCAAAATCTCTTTGAGCGAGCTCTTACTCTGAAAGAGATCATCAAACAGATCTTTCTTCCCAGAGAACACTCTTATCTTGACGTTGGTTGTAAATTCCTGGGCCACATTATTTGGGTCGAATGGTCTTGATGAGAACTTAAATAATTGAAGACACGTCACATTCTCCACCTCACCAAAAGCGTGTCCCACATCGAACAAAGAGAAGGCCCCACAAGTGACGGGAAATTGAGGCCAAATGGCCTTCTTTTTGTCCTTTAGGTCCTTGGTTAAGCCGCCTTCGGAACAAGTTTGATAAGCGATTTCCCGGGCCAACAGTTTATCAGGGACATACAAGGGTAGGACATGTGGAGTTACAGTGCTTCCAAAAACTCGAATGTAGGTAAACCATTCTTCCCCAAACCATCTCGCGATGGGGATGATGTCAATTTGGGCCTCGGGAGAGCACCTTGGGGGGTCCTTATCATATATCATTCTATGTATGGGCAATATGAGCCCATGGCAAATCTGGTAAAAATGAGGGGCAAACTGGGAATCCCATAAGACTTTATGATAAACATGGATGGGCAATGGGTCTTGGGTAGTCCATTTCCAACCCATGGTAGGAAAATTTGATACAAGACAGACAGAGTCCATTATATAGGTAGACAAATAAAAAGGAGGATAGACCCTTTGGGAGAAGGATCTCCTAGAACGGTAATTGACAACCGCCGTGTATAGAGTACCAGAAAGGATTTTGGGCCAATCTACTATCTCGGAGCTAGTCGCGACGTCAACTAACGGTAGCCATTCAGATGAAAACTTATTGATATCGGGCATACCAAATAATCTACAGAGCATGGCTGCAGCAAAACAATATGGAGAGGTAAGGGAACCAGTGTTGTACATACCGTTTTTATCCTTTTTCAACGGCTCATCTCTTCTTGACCATTATTTAGTGGTGTCCGATAGATCTGGATTTTCTACTGTGAACTTCTTAACAAACTGTGCATTATAGGTCGCTTGCGGTTCAGGAAGATGATACATGAGCTTCAGGTCTTGGGCAGCAAACGATCCCACGAGCCCATGTCCCTAGACTTTGAATTACCTATTTGCCAAATCTGCATCATCTAGAATCCACTTGATCATGTCTGTATATGGTAGGATCTTCGGCCTTGCCGCTATTCTATGGAGGAAAGAACACGCCAGGTCTTCCAGGGATGCCTCCGAAGGACGTGATGCACCCGCGACAGCAGCAGTTACCTTCATTATTCTAGGGTTCTCTTCTTCTGACAGCCTATACATGCCTTCCCATGTTGAGATACCTGCATCTCTGTTGCAGGCTGTATCTGTGTAAAGGGGCGCCATCTCCTTGGTTTTTTCTCTTGTTTCGGAGCTTTGAGCTTTGTTCTTCTTTCCCATTTCGCTTTGCGCTTCTGCCTGATTTGCCTTCACACTTTGCTCTTGCAGGTTACGAGTGAAATGGAAAGACTGATCAGAAAGGTGATGGGAGAGTTTTAAATGCAAGAGGTAATCAGATATGCCACCTTACGTGAAGCAAATCCGCATCAAGGCACGCGTCTTTATTCCACTTAATAACTGACAACTAATTTATTACTATCATTAAAAGCGCATAATTTCAAGTCAGGTTATAGTAAGTGCATTTTCTTTGGGTGACGCGCCCGAAGGATTCGTACTAAGGTGCTTTATGATTTGCCAACGTACCCTTACATGTCGCGCAATCGCAAATCGCAGCGATCACAATAATTCAATGTTTGCCAAACTTCGCTTGCCTCATTTCTGCGATATGCGATCGCGATATCGCAAATCGGCGGATTTGTAAGCTTTTCTTTATGGATGCTAGTATGTTGCAATGTGATGTTGTTATTAACACTGGGGCGGCGCGCATATTGGTCTTTAGAAGGGAAATGAAGGTGTTTCTTATCCTTATGCGGTGCGACCTTAAATATTTGCTTTCATGAACACATGCTTAGGCTTAAGACATTCGAGAAACCTTTTATAAGCGTATGGTTGTAACTTCAAAAAGAAATCCTTGCTTTTCCTAAAAAAATTAAGGGTCCCCATTCATTCAGTATCGTGGCTGATACTAGATTGAACGAGGGGGGTTGTTGCTGGCCACAACAATTGGCAATTCACTTGGGAGAACCAGTTATCTCTGCTCTTTTTCTATTGACGTTTTCAAACTTCTAAAAAAAAATTTCTGAGGAAATTTGAACTTTATTATAAAAAGATAAAAACAAATGATACTTCAAAGCGTCAATGATGTTTTGTTTCAGCTCCATTCTAGCTCAATTACTTGCATCCCCAGATTGTATTCGAATTTAAATCAGTCATTACTTGGTCTTGTAAAACATAAAAATAAAGTGTTCTCTATGTATCAGTGTTTCTTGAATATGCTCCTTTGTCGCAGGTAGAGCCACTGTTGCCAGCAGGCGTCCATAGCCTCGACAGGGTTACCTATTATCCAGGAATGATCCTCTATCCTGCCTCAGGTTAATTACAACTTTTTCAGAAAGAATCCCTTTCTTGATGCTTTTTCCTTTTTTTATTCTCTAAAGAACAATGTCTTGGTTTGGTGGCCAAATTATGACACAGTCATTCACCTGATTTACACTTTTGCTAAGTAAGCTGGCTCGTGATGAGACCCCTTGTCTTTTGATTGCAACAAACTTGAGTCATTGCCTTGTTTTGGTAGACAGTCTTGGCAAACTCAGCAAGTTATAATATTTGTGATCATGATAAGTCGGCTCGTGATGAGACCTCTTATTCTTTGAGATATAGCATCTTTTTAGGTCATTCCTCTGAATGTTGTGTTTTCCTTCAGTAGGGAGGAAGTCAAATTTTCTTTCCTTAAGAAAGTTCTGGACGACAATGATAGGGCTTCTTTTGGTAATGGCTGCTTTCACAGAAAATCTTTATTTTAATATTGATACCTTTCATTGTGCTGACCTAAAACAAATCCTTCACTGAGATAGCTTTCTTTTAATTTTTTGGTGTTGAAACTATCATCATTTCTGGGTCAAAGTTCTATCGATAATAAAGATCAAATTCTCAAAAGATTTTTTGTTCATAGGAGCCGAAGTCCAAAATCTTTAACAGAGACAAGGTGTCTTTAGTAAACGTTAAATGTCGTTTAGCCAGAACAAACATTACTTGAGAGAGGCAAACATTCCCTAGGGTCATGTAGAGAATATAAATAACTCTGCCTATCAATTATTGAAAGCAAAACTAACAACCTAACTAAATTACTCCTACTCCTATTCTAACTATATACAGGAAATAACTAAGTAAAATGATATTTCCAATGGAAACAACGATTCATTATTATTCCTAGCCGTATGAATCTTCCAAGTCTTAGTAAAAAGAACCGAATTTCCCTTGGATCGAAATTGTTGGCTAGGGAATAAGAACCTACAACCTCAATTGGAATTCTGTCTGATTTTCTTTTCTCATGAGAAGTTTTTTCCAACTGAGTACCTATTGGATCATAAAAATTAGGATGAATTTCTGATGTGAATTGGTGATCTTTCAATAGGAGGGATAACGAGTCAAATTGTGAAAAGGGTTTTTCAGTTTCGATGGCTTGTAACCCGCTGCTTGTTGACGTTGAGCTTTTAGCGATAATGAAATTTCTCATATATAAATCGCTAAAATATAATTTATCAAAAATTTGAAAATTTAAAAAGAAATCCGATTTTGTACAAAATGAATGCAAGTGAGAAAGAAATGATTGGGTATTTATACAAATAGTGTTATCGCACAACTGGGAGTTACTTGCAACTTTTTGCTTTTCACAAGAACTGGCCAGGTTTTGTGAATCAGGAACTAAGTCATGATTGCGAACAGGGATGGAGCTTTCCTCTTGATATGAATCATAGATCAGAGTATTGTCTTGGATAGTAGAATTATTCAAATGAGCTTTTGCTTTGAGATGAGGGTCAGATGGAATAATTCCTGATCTAAGATGTTCCTTATTAACTGACCCTAGATGAGTTACTTGTGATAACTCAACATCATCACAATTTTCAAAGCAACTATCACGAAAGACTTTACAGTTTTCCCTAGGTTCCTCTTTTTCATTATATGTTTTCAGACAAGGGAGATCAGGCAGCTCTCATTTGATATTGATCAAAGGCTGTGATAAAGTGATCTCTTTATTTTGAAAACCCAATGATGATTTGTTTGAATAACCCTCTGTGTCTGTTGAGATATGCTTGATATTATGAGGGGAAAAATCGTCATCACTAAAAACATTGGGGTAAAGAGAAAAATGTGAATCTGGAATAATGCATTTAAAAACATCAAATAAATTTTGTTCATCAGATTCACTATAAGCATCGGGCTTTAGATCATACCTTTTTGTGCCGATATTTTTTGAAAGAGAAACAGTTGGTGGATCTAACCTTGGCATCAGCATTTGTTGATTTGAAATGATATTTTCTGACTCTATGTCAAAGTCATCTTCTGGTTCCAAGGTAGTTTCCCTTTCAGTATTTTCGTCTTTGTTTTCTGGTACTAGAGCATGCAAGATTCCTAGGCTAATCTCTGTTTGGTCAGATACAGGAGGTAGGAAATACTCGTCACAATCTGAAGATTCTTCATCTGTGAGCTCATTCTCGAGGTCATATTGTAGACATTTAAGATGAAAACGCATATTGAAATCCCTTACGGGTTCGTCTTGTTTCCGCAGATAGTCGATTTCATCATAGACCTGGTCGTATTCATAGCAATCAAATTCCAAGATGAAAGTCCTAACGAATTGGTCCCAGCTGTGGATTGATGCAACTGGGAGGTTTCTGCACCATTTTCTAGCTTTCGTTGTGAATGTAAGAGTAAAAATCCTGCACAAAACGCCTTCATCAATTTTCTGAATATCAGAACTCGAAACTCTTTGAATGAATTGCAGGGCATGGTGGACTGCAGAAGAATTATTCTTACCATTGAATTTTACCTGGGACAATAGCCTTACCACATCTGGTGGAGTGTTGGAAGAGGCAGGAACATGGATGCAACTCCAAATAGGAATTCTATGAGCAGCCATCCTGTTTCAAGATTTCTAATTTAAAAACATTCCAACAGACAATATGCTCAGGCCCTCCTTCTAGCGCCAAATATGTTGAGGGCCCCGAAATCGGGTCAACAACAAGGGGGATACCCACCCGGTCCGGAACCTGGTTGGCGGCTCTGTTACACTAAAAAATGTCACCATGGCTATTTACAGTTAATATGGCTTTATCAACAGTCATGCTATCCTCCTGGGCAAGTCTTATGCCTCTGCTCTCCATGTCAAACTCCAAAAAGAGAGAAAGTCTTTATAAATGTATTTATCTCTGGCTACGCAGGTTCTCTCAACCTTACCTGCGGGTACGCACCCAATGTTCACAAAAGCTGCGTACTTGTACGCTCTGTATGTAAAGGGGTAGGTGCGTACCCCTGTAAAGGTCAAAATGCGCAAGTTTCATCTTTAAAAAGTTACTTGTGGTCATTTCTAGAGCATTCTAGAAGGTTGTTCGACGTGTATTGAGCGCCTCCAGATGGTTCATGTACCCCTACCAAAGAGGAACTTATCCCATCAATGAGGGAGCTATCCCATCCAAAGAGGGGATTATCCCATTGATGGTGGACCTGAATAACTTCCTCTAGACCACTATAAATATAGGCATTGGGCCAGAAGGAGAGGAGGTTGGAAGCTAAACATTTCTAAGGGTAGATGCTGCTAGAATTAGGACTCCCATTTAGAAGCTTGTGAGGAGAGATTGCCATCTTTGCTTGTTCTATTTGGAAGTGGGTGAGATTTTTCAAAGTAAAGGAGAACTCTTGATGGACCCTGGGAGGGACTTGCACAACACCAAGGCTCAGGTTGTAATTGTTCCTTTTGTTTCCTATTAATGCAAATGAGTCCATTCTTCTCAATAACTTGTTATTTATGAGTTGTTTCATGTACTCCTTGGTCTATGTGTTAAATATGTTTTATTCTATGAGATTATCAAGTGCTATTTAATCGTTTGATTGTTTGTGGATGCAGGTTTCAAAGTGAAGGAGGAGCTCATCCGGATCAGTGAGGCTGGACTGCTACAACAGTGTTGGATTACAGGTAGGATCTAAACACTTGATTTCTTATATAGTAAATGCATGTTTAGAGAAGGATTGCTCTTGTTTGTCTTGTTTAGTAAATGCGACTCCGCTGGGGACTCCATTGATGTGAAAGTCTTTTCCTTTGTATGCAACTTTGATCTGAGAAAAGTCATTTATTTTCTGGTTTTTGGCTCTGTGACTTTGTTTTTGGGTGGGTTAGCTTAGGGTTAGATCGAATTTAGTTTTTCTTGGTTTTTTCAGTAGTACGCACCCTCTGAGTATTGCACAGTGCGTACTTGTACGCACTGTTTCTGTGTGCACAGAGCGGGCCCGCACCTGGCTTAACAGGTTGCCTGCGTACCTTGCTAAAAATTAAGAAATTTCCATTTTTTGCATTTTTTCTCTTAGATTTTGCTTTTTCTTAGTTTTTACTGCCCATATCCATTAGTCTCTTGTCAAAGATCTTCACTTGAACTTGTTTCGATAGCATTGAGTGTTTTAGTGGATTTCATAGAACTTTAAGCCCTAGGGTTTGATTTTTGAGTAGGTCTTGTAGTGACTTTGGCGGTAGAAGTTGTCAAGCCTTAGATCTCTCTGGTTTTGTCAGCCTTCTTAGAAGTCGGACCTGTCATAAAGTCTACCTGTGAGAGCAACTTACCTTTGAGTTGTCTCTTTGGCAAATTTCGAAGTACTTGTTGATTGAGTATTGAATTCCATTTTACAAAAAGAACAAAAAGATTTGAGTTTTGTTTTGACTGGTCTTTTGATTCTGCATTAGCTGGTCCTTGACTTGATTTTGGTCAAGTAAAACAACCTAGAATCATCTTTGTAGGCTTTTGCCTCGTTAGGTTTGCTTAGAGTAAATTTCTTTTTGATTTGCTTGTGAGTCAAGTTTTCATAGATTTTATAACTTTTGAGATTGATTTTCGTTAAAATAGATTTATATGCTTTATTAAATAAGAGAAAATACAAAAACATCTCCTTTGAAAAGTTTTGTTTCAAGTAGCTTTGAGGGATTTTGAAAGAAAAAGAGTTTTTCGTGCACGTAAGGAGTGGTCATGTTTGTATGCTTGAAAAGATAAAGAGAATTGTTTCTTTGATTGTCTTTACTAAGAAAGTTGTTTTCTATAAAATTTGCATTTCTCAACTCTCTTAGTTAGGAATTTCATTGAAAGAGAAAAGTAGCGTAAATCATCTTAGGTGCATCTTTGTAGTGGTTTGAGTCGAGTCTACACACCATTGGTTTCACTTCCGCTACCTTTTGTCTTTAAGAAAAACCATAAAATTAACGCTTAAAGTAAAATCAACGTAGTAACTTTTATTTACTAGGGCTCTGAAACACCAATTTAGATCAGGCTAGTGTCTTGGAGTAGGGGAGTAATTAACTCTCCAAGACAACAAAACCAAACAAGTAGCTTATCTTGTGATAGAATAAATCCAATTGTCTCATTTGTACTCTGGAAAGCTCCTCTTAAAGGAGAAGCACGAGCTCGTGTCCGAACCAGTGAGGGGATCAATCCTTCCTCGTTGGGAACGACGCCAGACATGCACGTATTACAAACGGTAAACCTCGGATTAACCATTGTCGAGGAGCCAGGGGTCACTTGTCGGTAAACCTTGGATTATTGTCAAGGAACCGGCAAGGGGATTGAGCTTGATACTCTGCCCTTGCGTGCTGTCGGAGTGTAGACTGTTCCCCCAGGTGCATTTGTTGCGGTTGGTAACCTTAGTGACCATTATCTTTAGGATTCTACCGAGGTGACGGTGGAGGGAAGATCCCACTGTACCTGGGGCAGACGTCGGCTAGACTCACTTGGATTTTTCGGGGGGTTCACTTCACTCGAGACGGTTAAAGTGGAGGAACTTGTGCCGGTCTATTCATTAAGCAGGTTGTCGGGGTAATTGTTCCACCCGCCACTTCTGTACTGAATCCGGCGATGTTGGGTTTCATCTCCAACTAGCGTTTTCGGTCTGGAAGGCTACTGTTTGTGCTTGGTTTGACGCCCTAGATTCTTTAGGCGTGTGATTCAAATTTGTTTGGTTCTTTAGAGAATTTAAGTGGTTTTGATTTGAGATTTTACTTTGTTTTCGTGTGTAGTAGTTAAAAGTTTTTAACTGTGGCGGAATTACCGAGACAATCCCGTAGACTTCGGGGCCAGTCTCCTGAAGTTGTTTCTGTGGCCGAATTGTTGAGGAGATCCCGTAGACTTCGGGGTGAACCTCCTCGAGACGACCCCAGTAGTCTAGAAGGTTTAAAGGTCCTTGTAACTCCTCCTAGTGGTAGTAGAGTAGGTTCACCTGAAGAAGGAGAATCTTCCTTGGTGGTCCATCCAGATTACCAAAGTCTAGAGACAGGTTATAATCCTGAAGTTGTTACAGTTTCTGAGCTTGTTGGTAGTTTTTCGTCTACTAGTGATACAGGCGAAGAACCTGAAATATCTGAACCTGTTACTCTGACTTCTAGTGTTCCAGATTCACCAAGAGTAGAACGAGTTATCACCGAAAATCTTCCTACTGGTCTGATTGCTATCGAAGAACTTGCTCCAGAGGAAGAAACAGGCGTCTCTAACCTTGAAGATCAACTTACTATTGAGCTCAGGGAGCGTGAATCTATCTTTTACAATCCTCCTAGAAGTACTACTTGGTACCTTTCGTTAACCAATTATTTAGACAACTCAGGGGTAGGTTTTTCTACACCTCGTACTCCCTTTCCACCTGGAGGTATTTATACTCCTGTAAATATGTCTGGTCAGTCGTTCGTGTTTACTCAAACTCCTGAATATTTCTTACACGGCGGTCCTTCTGTTCCCACCGGGTATCAATCACTTTCTGGTACTTTGCGGGGGCATCTCCTCAACCCGTTGATCATGGGTTATTAGCTGGAAACAATGGTAATATACCATTGGGTGTAGGAGACATTTACATGATGTCAGGTTCAGTTCCCGTTTCCCAACCTCAAGGTGGCCAATTACCGCCTGGGGGGCAGCCTCAGTTAACGCCTGGGGGGCAACCTCAAGGTACACAAATCGTGTCTGGGGGGCAACCTCAAGGTCAGTATGTACCTATGGTGCAATACATGCCTCAAGGTCAACCCCAGCCTCAATATGTACCCCAGGGTCAACCTCAGTATCAATATTTACCTCAAGGGTATCAACCTCAAGGGTATCAACCCCAAGGGTATCAACCTCAAGGGTATCAACCTCAAGGTCAAGGTCAACCCCAGTACCCGTATTTACCTCAAGGTTATCAACCTCAAGGTCAATACTCGGGTCAAGGTTATCAACCACCTCAAAGTCAGTCATATGTTCAAGGTATGGGAACTGCACCTTTCAATTATCAATCTTATCCTCAATCCGGTTATGGATCTCAGTGTCCTCAACCTGTTACGGGTCAATACCCCGGAATGTTAGTGTGGGATCCATCACAGGGTCAACAGGTGTTGCAACCAAGTATACAGTTGGTACCTCAAGCTGGACAACCCGTAGTTTCTGGTCCACCCCAGCAACCGCAACCTGTCCAGTCAAATGTTCAAACTTCTGTAACTTCGGCAGTTACTCAGCCGCCAATAGCACCTAGTACTCCATCTCAAACGGCTGCTGCAACTACCGCTACATCTACCGCACTTACTTCTGGAGTATCAACGGCTCCGGTTTCTACTGTCTCTGTAACCACTCCTCAGACATCTTTACCGTTGTCTGGATCTACGATTCAAACCACGGTCCAGATGCCTACAGGTCAACCTGGTATAAGTACGGTTGTCACTACTCAACCTCAATTTGTTCAACAACCGTACCAGGGACAGTACCAACATGGGCAAGCTGTCCAACAGCCGGTTTACCAGTATCAACCGTATCCTGGGTACACTTATCAACAACCTCAACAACCCCAGTACGGTCCGGTTAATCCTGGTTTTCCAGGAGGATATAATATCCCTAATGCGACTCCTGTTCCTAGTTATCCTGGATATCCTCCTCCTGGGACTGGTCTTGTGACCCAGAGTTTTAGAGATCCTAACCGGCAGTTACCGTTTATCGCAACTTTGGATTTACCAGACTTGACGCGCCTAACGAACGATCCAATTCAATATCTTCCGTTCTGGCCGCCAATGCCAAATAAGTTGCCCAGTGATATACCCAAGTTCGAAGGTAAGTCTGGAGAGGATCCGTCCAATCATGTGATGACTTACCACCTCTGGTGTGCTTCAAATTCTATCTCGGATGATTCGATCCGCTTACGTCTTTTCCAGCGTACACTCATTGGTCTCGCGGCCAAGTGGTACATTGAGTTACCACGGGCCTCTTTTTACAATTTCAGCCAGTTAGCTACCTCGTTCTTAACTCACTTTCAGTTGCCGGTCAGATACGATAACGGCACGGAGCTATTAACTTCACTAAAACAATCAACGTCCACGTATATTTCTGATCACATTCATGAGTGGAGACGTCGAAGAAGGTTAGTGAAAGTTTTTATCCCGGACCAAATCTTAGCTGAATGGTTTGTTAAATCATTATTACCGAAGATTACTGAAGATGTAGCTAAGGCCGGAGTAGTTACTGAGGAGCAAGTCATTGCTCAGGCGCAATACCTTGACTTAGTTTATACTCAGTCGGGTACGTTACACGAGAAGATTCCAGATCTTCCAAAATCGAATCAAATCGCTGCTGCTCCTTCGGGATCTCATGTCGCTGATGGTATGATTGGTATCGTGAATACAAAGAGTAAGAAGAAGTCTTCCAAGAATTCTACTACTCCTATAATCACTTTACCTGATTCCCCGACAGGAGAGTCATCTTCTCCTGAAATTTCTGCCGATATTCACGCTGTAGAGTCATCTACGGCCAAATCAAAAAACGGTGGAAAGAAGAAGGGTAAGAAGAAGGCTAAAGCAGACAAGGCTCCGAAGGAGAAAACGGAAAATTCGGAAACCAATGACGAAAAGCGCAAACCTCGATATCCTTGTCTTATTTGTGAAGAGGATCATTTTACGAGAGATTGCCCTCATCGGGCCGAGGTTGTGAAAATAGTCAAAGGTTCTCCCACTCCTGCTGTGTTAAAAGATCCATTTCCAAAGCAGGAAAGTAAGATGATAGGTTCTTCCTCGACTGCCAGTGAAGAACCCATTTTGATGATGTCTCATGTGAGGATTGCGACTCGATCGCAAGATTATGGTAGTAAGAATCCTGTTGATGGTAAGGAAGCAAAATCTTCTCATTCTAACCCATCAACCTCAGCTCCTGGTTCCGATCCACTACAGATCAAAAAACCTAACCCGAACTTAGTAATCAAACCGCCCGCCAAGGGTGTACTTCGAAGGTCTGCTTTCAATCCACATGCGAGAGCAGCCCAGAATTACAACATTGTTGAGGACTTAGCTGTTTCACCCTCAGCAATGTCGGCTTTAGAAGTGCTGCAATCATGCCCAGCACAACGAAAATTACTTTTGTCGGCTATCGGAGCTGTTGATGTTCAGGATCCGAACCTGATAATCTTCGATCTAGAAAATAGTACACCGCGTCTACCCCATCAAATGGCTTTCCAAATTCCAGTGATAGTCAAGAACAGGCCTATTCATCGGACTGTGATTGATGAGGGAGCTTCTACGTGTATTATGTCGATTCAATGTTGGAGATCGCTTGGTTCTCCTTCGTTGAACCAATCCCCGACCATCCTTAAGGCCTTTGATGGCCGTGGGTTCCGTCCGTTTGGTATTCTACAGGAATTGCCTATAGGGGTAGAAGGTAAAACCGTTAGTCTGGATGTGGAGGTGGTTGATGCCCCTCTAGACTACAACCTTCTTTTGGGTCGAAGTTGGTCATATGCTATGACAGCAGTCGTTTCATCGGTCTTCAGAGTAATAAAGTTTCCATATAACGGTAAGATCGTGACCATTGATCAGCTGACATACTTTTCATCCGACCCAGCCTCTTCAGAGAGTATCCAGCATGTCGGTAAGACGACAATCCCTTATAGGGACGTTGGCGTAGGTTTAGTTAAAGATTCCGGTTTACTGGGAACTTTTCCTTTCCCTCCAATCAACATAGACCCTTCATTTGCATCAATTCATATGATTACATCAGACAACATTATTTATGATGATCCTTGGATTGTCCCATCTGAATCTGAGATAGACTCATTCGGTGATGCTATGCCTTTGAGTCCATATGAAATTGCTTATGAAGCCGTCATGTCTTTTACCGACTCGCGTTCAACCGAAATCGACCAAATGAATGTGGTCAGTGAAGAATCACTTTTCACATCAACCTTAGAACGGATAGCGTTTCCCGAAGTCGTGTCATCTGACGAGCAACTTCGCGAAATCCTAAGTGTAGACGATCTACCATGGGAAGATCTTCATCACAGATCTTCGTTTTTACCTAAGGATGATGTTTTTGAAAATGATTTTTCATCTATCTTTACCGCTGAATATGTCAAAGACGCTCAGAATCCAACGAAACATTCTGATTCAGAGTTGAATTTAGGGAATATTTCTCGCACTATTCCCATTGATATTTCAGTGAAGCCCAGAATTGAGGAAAACATTCATATAGGTGCCTCATGTACAGAAGATGAAATCAAAACTTACAAGGCCCTATTCCAAGAATTCCGCGATGTGTTTGCCTGGTCTTACGAGGAAATGCCGGGAATCGATCCTGCCATTGTTGTTCATGAAATAAAGACCTACCCGGACGCTAAACCCGTCCGGCAACGGTTGCGTCAAATTCACCCTCGGAAAGCGGCTGCAATTAAAGCAGAAGTCGAAAAGCTGTTGAAAGCAGGTTTCATTTATCCAATCCCGTTAACGGATTGGGTATCGAATATTGTTCCGGTCAACAAGAAACAAGGAACAATAAGAATCTGTATCGACTATAGGGATATAAATCGAGCTTGTCCAAAAGACAACTATCCTACGCCTTATATCGATCAAATTATTGATGATTGTGCCGGAAGTGAAATGTTTTCCTTCATGGATGGTTTTTCGAGCTATAATCAAATCAATATTCTACCTGTCGACCAACCAAAAACGGCATTCATTTGTCCATGGGGGACATTTGCTTATTGCAAATTACCTTTTGGACTTAAGAATGCCGGGGCCACTTTTCAACGGGCGATGTCTTATGCATTTCATGACATCAAGCACATTGTGCAACCGTACCTCGATGATTTGCCTGCTCATTCTTTACACCGAGCTGATCACCTTGTCCACTTACGAGCAATCTTTATGAGGTGTCGGCATTATCGAATTCGGTTGAATCCCCACAAGTGTGTGTTCTGTATAGAGACGGGTCGATTGCTGGGATTTGTTGTTTCAAAAGCCGGCATTCGCGTCGATCCCTCGAAGGTCGAAGCTATCATCAAATTGCCTCCTCCTTCGAGTTTGCGCCAACTCCAAAGTTTGCAAGGGAAAGCGAACTTTTTACGCCGATTCATTCCAAATTACGCCGAGGTCACTAAAGGTTTTACACGGTTGTTGAAACAGAATGCTCAATTCTTTTGGGATGAGATTGCCCAACAATCTTTTGATGCACTTAAACACGCGTTGACCCATGCACCGTTGTTGCATCCTCCCAACTACAACCAGGACTACTTCTTATACCTCGCAGCTTCGCATTCCACCATTGGAATGGTGTTAGTTCAAGAAGATGAATTCGGAGCGGAACATGTGATATATTATCTTAGTAGGACATTAAACCCCACTGAGCTAAAATATTCGCATGTGGAGAAATTGGCCCTGGCAGCCGTTCAAGCTGTCCAGCGTTTTCGTCACTACATTCTTCTCCGTAAAACTACAGTTATTTCGGATTGCAACCCTATGATTTATATTTTGACAAAACAACTGCTAGGGGGCAAGTACTCTAAATGGATCGTTATCCTGCAAGAGTTCGACTTGGAGTTTGAAAAGTCCAAGTCTAAGAAATCCTTAGTTTTTGCGGAATTGATGTGTGATTTCCCGCATGCTGACACAGAAACTGTGGCAGAGGAGTCCATTGCGGACGAATCTTTGTTTCTTATCAGTACTTTAGATCCGTGGTACGGGGATATAATCATCTATCTCCAAACCCAAACCTTTCGGCCTGAAGCTTCAAAGTCGGAACGTCGAAAAATTCGGTTTCAATCCCAGCAATACAAGATTATTGGAGATACACTTTATCGCCGGGGGGCAGACTTAGTTTTTCGACGTTGCTTAACTCACGAAGAGGCTGAGAGGGTTTTGAATGATTGTCACTCTGGAGCATGTGGCGGTCATATGTCTGGGTATGCCACAGCTCAGAAGGTGTTGCGCGCTGGCTATTTCTGGCCGTCCATGTTTAAAGATTGTATCATTGCGGTCCGGAAGTGCCACAACTGTCAAGTGTTTGATCGCAAGATGCGCGCACCACCTGCTCCCCTCCATCCTATAATTGCCATTGGTCCATTCGCCAAATGGGGTATCGATTTTATTACTTGTAACCCTCACTCGGCCGGGGGGCATGCGTATATCATCCTCGCGGTTGATTATTTTACTAAATGGGCCGAGGCGATGCCTACATTCGACGCAAGCGGCAAAACAGCTGCAGTTTTCGTATTCAATCATATTATAACTAGGTTTGGTGTCCCACAAGCAATCATCACTGACCATGGGAGCCATTTTCGAAACATCATGATGACTGAGCTTACAAGCCAGCTTGGTTTGCGCCACGATAGCTCTACTCCTTATTATCCGCAAGCCAACGGTTTGGTTGAGTCTATCAACAAAGTTTTGGTTATCATGATCCGATGAACCATTGGTATTCATCGGTCGAATTGGCACAACATGTTATTTTCAGCGCTATGGGCATACCGAACCTCAGTGAAAACTTCAACAAGGTTCACTCCTTTCCAGCTAGTTTATGGCTTGGAAGCTGTGTTACCCATTGAATGTGAAATCCCATCACTTCAAATGGCTGTCGAATTACTTCCAGCTACTTCCGAAGAGGAGAAGCGTTTATTATACTTAGCTAAATTAGATGAGACTCGACGTGACGCTGCATTGGCAATCGAGACTCACGCGAAGCGAATGAAAGCTCAGTATGTAGAAATGTGACCCCTCGAAGTTTTTCGGAGGGACACCTAGTGCTATTATATGATCAAGCTAATGATAAGCTAGGTGCTGGAAAATTCGTTCCTATGTGGCATGGACCCTACATTGTAAAGCGAAAGCTAGCAAAAGGGGCTTATGAGCTGGTAGATTTTGATGGGGACTCTTTGGGTAAACCCAGAAATGGACTTTACCTAAAGAGGTATTATGCTTAAATGGTGGGTATGGAGAATTTTTAGTTAGGTTAGGTTTTCTTTCTAGCTAGTATGTTTGTTAGTTTAGTTAGTGTGCTTAGCTTAGAAAGTGTGTTTTTAGTCGTTATTCTGGCTTATCTTGGTTTTACTCTTGATATTGCAGATGTCGACGCCTCTCCAAACATACATTGGATTTGCTGATGGTGCTTGTCGTAGTACACGGAATATCTCTTCCGCAGCTTGGGTTATCTATTCGCCCTCTGACGAGTTAGTTTCTATGCATGGGGTAAGCCTCGGTCAAACGACGAACAACATTGCAGAATACAGTGCAGTGGTTGAATTATTATCTGAATCTATTTCATTTGGAATTCGACGTTTGATAGTGAGGTTAGATTCTGAACTTGTTGTATTACAGCTTAATAGAGTATATGCCATTAGAAATCCTGTGTTATTAAGGTTGTTTTTGAGAGTGCGTCTCTTGGAACGTGAATTTGATTACATTGAATATCAGCATATTCCAAGGTCTTTAAATACATTAGCAGATGCAATTGCTTCTCGAATGTTGGACAGACATTTACAATAATCATGCAAGTAAATTTAAAAACATTTCATCACATATGTTAAACAAAATGAGCCGGTAATAATGATATATATATAGATAGGAGTGTGTCAAAAAAATATACATCGTCTTCGATCATAGGTTGAAAAACACCTTATGATCGACAAAAATGATAAGTACAAAAAACCAAAAATGTCATATGTGTCTACAAAAACGACTAGCCAATCACTGGTGGTGCTCTCTATACGAGACCACTGCCCGCGCTACCCTACACAAGAACCTCCTAAAAGGTCCTGGGACTGCGACCACATAGCGCTGAAGTCGAATGGGAATGTCATCTATGGTGGTCTCTGGTATATCCGCCGTCAGACGCTCTAGATCCTGTTCCAGCTCGGCCAAGGTCTCTGCGGCCGCATCCTGTGGGGCTGGTGCTGGTACAACTGGTGCTCTCCTCTCAAAAGCCCGGAGGTTGGCTGGACGCCGTGGACCTACATCTGCATTTTGAAAATTTGTACTGTCAGTTTGAGGCGATATATATAAAAACAAAAAAAATATATATATAATTTGAAAACTCGTGAAAAATGAAATACCTCTGTCGTCCCACTGTTCTCCCTGTGGAAGAACCATGTCCGTATCATTCTGAAAATCCATTCCGGCAGAAGGAAAGTCCTGAATAGCAAAGACCTGGTCCTCTAACCAGTGAAAATAACCAGCAGGGAATCGAACAACTGCCGCGCCCTCGTCAGGATGCCGGGCCATCACCGTAACCCATCGTATCAGCTTTGGCTCTCGAGGACCCAAGATATCAACAGTGAGATGCTGAGGGATCAGCATCGGAACTCTCTCTAAGGCAAAGCTCACAACTAGAGGCCCATATCCAAAGGTCTTCAGTTGTCCGTTCTTTGCCCTAGTCAGTTGGCCCTTCATGTTGGCCGACACAGCATCGCACCAGTTGAAGATGGTGCCTCGAAAACAGTCAATCGCCATCCGCATTTGGGACCCGGTGGCAATATGTAAAGCGGCTGCGCCGCAAATTCTGGTAACCGTGAAAGCTATAACCATGAGTTCACGCGGAGAGATGTATTTGATTTCTATGCCTTTCGCATGGTTTTGATTGGGTATGCACCACTCTGCCCGGAGACTAGCAAGGGATTGGCCACCCGGCCTAGTCCCGGCTAGATTGAGTTGCTCGCCCCTATTTGGCAAGCCAGTGAGAAAGTATATGTCAGAGGGCTCTATCTCGAGCTGGTGCCCTCCGATGTAAAAGCATTGCTCATGAATGTTCCATCTCTCAACCAGCCACTCCAAGAATCTCACCTGAGCCCTCATGCCAGGTATGGCCCAGTATTTATATAGTCCGCATGCTTTTAGGGCATCAATGGAAGGTTGGTGACCAATTGCGGCTAAATCAACGTCCTCGTGCTCTCTTTCTCTCCAATCCAACATGGTGAGTGCCCTACACACCAAGAAATAAAGATTATAATTAATTTGGGAAAATTTAAATGGTTATTTTTGGGGTTTGGGGTTTCAAATTCCGCCCTTCGCAGGGTACGCACCCCGCGTTTAGGACACAGAGCGTCGGTACGCAGCTGGCCTGAAGGTGGGCTGCGTACCCCGACCTTTTTCCTGTGTAGGAAAAGGTCGGGGTACGCAGGTCACCCTTAGGGCACCTGCGTACCCCGCAGAGCGGTTTTTAAAACCTAAAACCCCCCAAAAACCAAAACTAAAACCTAAAACAAAATTTTAATCGGATGAAATTGAATAGGAGGATGTTGTGAAATACCTGGAAGAGACGGCGTTCGATTCTGACGGTCGGATTCTCCGCAATGACCACGGGAAGTTTCTTGCCAAAAGCCCTTTTCTCAACCTCAACAGTAAAATGGTAAAAATGACATGGTAAAAAGTCTTTTTATAGGTTTTTTGGATGAATGAATGCTAGGTTTGTTTATTTTTCACCATGGAAGGATATTTTTCAATGTATTTTTGCCTATCTTAAACAGGTATGAGTAATGTGTCGTTTTTGTGCAGGACAAAGGGATTTAGAGGGAAAATTGTCATTTTTCACGAACCAAAATATCAGAGTCATCTTTTAAGCCCTTTTCTGACTCCTAAAATATGAAAAGATTGCCGAGCGTTTCTTTTACACTCGTTAAAACGGAATTAAAAGACGGTCCCCTTATAGCCCTTTTCTGACCGTAAAAATAGGAAAAGGTTGCCGGGTTTTTGTCGTTTCAAACTCGATACTGGAAATAAAACGACGTGTCCTTGATCGCTTTTTACTTTTCAGGTCAGTGGCACTAATTATGAAAGTACTCCTTGGTCACAAGATCAAGCGGTTCCCCCAGGTATTATTTTATACTTTTTCGGGCTTGAGGGACACAAATCTACGAAAAAGTTCAACTTGGAGTCTTCTTAAGTTTTTCAGACTCTCTAAAATTGAAAAACGCCGAGTTTCTCCTATACTGGACTCGTTAAAATTTCACAGTAAAGGACTTGTTCAATTACAAACAGGAACGAACCACTCCTTCCTAGGGTTTGAATCAAAACTAGGTTGGACTCATCCGAAGGATGAGCTTATAATCAAGCATATGTTATCCTCCTCA
Source organism: Pinus tabuliformis (assembly GCA_031772625.1). Classification (NCBI taxonomy): domain Eukaryota; kingdom Viridiplantae; phylum Streptophyta; class Pinopsida; order Pinales; family Pinaceae; genus Pinus; species Pinus tabuliformis. Next base: position 1,808,805,472 of record CM062817.1, read on the forward strand.
AGCTTGTTAAAAATAAAGAGGTACTTGCCAGAAATGGTGGGGGAAAAGAGAGAAGAATGAGCCTATTTGTTATCTTTTGTCTCAGAAGAAACTTTATTACCACTCTTGGGCACGACACTTTTCATTCACCTGGGTTGGGAAATCCTTTACCTCACAGTTGATCAAACCACTTTGAAAGACTTCAGCCAGGTTCCGGGGATTAACTTTGAGTCATTCATCACCAAGCCATCTGTCATGTCGTTATGTGTTCAAGAGGTCTGCAAACAAAACTTTCATCTGCAAAATACTTGTCATCCATTTGACCATCCCTGAGTCAGTCCTTACAGCAACATTTCTTCAACTTGATTAATGATTTCGTGTTGTGGGCTTGCCTGCAACGGGTCGCTTTCTATCGACATCAGCACATTATCTAGAGAGATGACTCAGAAATCGTCAGTACCTTGAAGTCTGCATGCATCAATGGCAGGTTTCTCGCCTTTGGCGTCAGTTTACATCATTGACTTTCGATCAAAGGATTCCGTGAAATGTTCGACATCAACTCATTCATTCACATCTCATGGATTGTACTGGGTACTTTGAGAACCATTGACATTACTGGTGGTCTCTCTCACACTTGTTAACAGTTTACATCATCGACTGGTAATCAAGTGGTTTCTACCATGTTCGACATCAACTCATTTATTCGCATGGCTAGAATCGTACCAATTCGGGAAGCAGAAATGAAGACCCTGGATCTAGTTTCCACCATCCAGGCTGCGAGGAGTTTTGTATTCATTATCTAAGTAGACTAATCATAAACAGATGGCTGCGCCCATACTGTGTCTACAAAAGTCTATGATTATGATGTACTGCAAGATCATTCCTGTATCAGAGTAGTTAGTCTGTTAGTTAAAGTTTTGATCTGAGTATGGGAATGCCTACCTCAGTAATGATATAATCTTATACATGTATTTTGTGTTGAAAATTGCAGGTTCTGACCAGGCTCTCCACGAGATAATCCTTGAAATGATAAAGCGCTTCACCCTTCCTAGATAATACAAAACCCTAATCTACTACAGGCTTCGCACTTTAGGGGGCAATCTGTTACACTAAAAAATGTCACCATGGCTATTTACAGTTAGTATGGCTCTATCAACAGTCATGCTATCCTCCTGGGCAAGTCTTATGCCTCTGCTCTCCATGTCAAACTCCAAAAAGAGAGAAAGTCTTTATAAATGTATTTATCTCTGGGTACACAGGTTCTCTCAACCTTACCTGCGGGTACGCACCCAATGTTCACAAAAGCTGCGTACTTGTACGCTCTGTATGTAAAGGGGCAGGTGCGTACCCCTGTAAAGGTAAAAATGCGCAAGTTTCAACTTTAAAAAGTTACTTGTGGTCATTTCTAGAGCATTCTAGAAGGTTGTTCGACGTGTATTGAGTGCCTCCAGATGGTTCATGTACCCCTACCAAAGAGGAACTTATCCCATCAATGAGGGAGCTATCCCATCCAAAGAGGGGATTATCCCATTGATGGTGGACCTGAATAACTTCCTCTAGACCACTATAAATACAGGCATTGGGCCAGAAGGAGAGGAGGTTGGAAGCTAAACATTTCTAAGGGTAGATGCTGCTGGAATTAGGACTCCCATTTAGAAGCTTGTGAGGAGAGATTGCCATCTTTGCTTGTTCTATTTGGAAGTGGGTGAGCTTTGTCAAAGTAAAGGAGAACTCTTGATGGACCCTGGGAGGGACTTGCACAACACCAAGGCTCAGGTTGTAATTGTTCCTTTTGTTTCCTATTAATGCAAATGAGTCCATTCTTCTCAATAACTTGTTATTTATGAGTTGTTTCATGTACTCCTTGGTCTATGTGTTAAATATGTTTTATTCTATGAGATTATCAAGTGCTATTTAATCGTTTGATTGTTAGTTGATGCAGGTTTCAAAGTGAAGGAGGAGCTCATCCGGATCAGTGAGGCTGGACTGCTACAACAGCGTTGGATTACAGGTAGGATCTAAACACTTGATTTCTTATATAGTAAATGCATGTTTAGAGAAGGATTGCTCTTGTTTGTCTTGTTTGTCACTAGAGAGTCTTAGGCTCCTAGGGAGGTTGGTTGTGTCTGCACTATCAACTCTTTCCGCCTGACAGGCTCCTTGCCCGTTTGATGTAGCGGGTCCGACTGGGGGTAACAGGACCAGCTTCCCGATGCATGGGATGTGTGTGTGTGTAGAGTTTGATTATGTTGATTCTGGAAGCATTCTAAAACTAATTTAAATCTAACTTGCAAACTGATTCTAAGCTATAGTAATCTAATGAAAACAACATATGGAATCTACACTAACCCGGGATATATCTTTTCCATTATGCGATTTAGAAAGATTTCATATAATAACTGGTAATAAAGATCATTCAGCTATCACAAGAATATAAACCATTTAAGATGAAACATTCTGCATAAGAAGTTAAACAAAACAGTTGTGAACAACATATCGCATAAATAAATCATTCATATGTCAAGCATAAATAAATGAGTCCACCGTACAAAAGTTCCAAATGATAACCCATATGCTCATACATCAACATATAAACAATATCAGCTGCGTATCGCTCTAAGAATATAAGCAGAAATTCGTCAAGAGATAAAAGTACCATTTATGACTGATTTTTTACTCACAGACTTCAAGCAATAACGATTTATCTCTACTTGTTCTAATATCTACTAAGAGTACAGTAGTGCAACATCAGTAGCAGACATTAAAATGCAAACATAAATAAATCTCGATCCTTCCATTCATCAAAACCTCCTCTGAGGGTGCAGAAGTGCATGTTCCGAGGACAAGTTTTTGACAAATTTCTGGACCCTTCTCCAATGCAATGAGAAGGGTTAAAATACTACTTCCTAATTCTAATAATAGTATTATTACAAAATTGAGGATACGGTTCTCAAATGACCGCCCTTTTTCTAATTTAGTTAAAAAGGAAAAAACAACATTCTAAATGAAATTACTTGTGAACTTGGTCTTTGAAGTTGCAGCTGTCAAGCATAGGCTTGAGAAGAGTAGGCTGGCCGATTTCTACGCTTAGCTGGGCTGCGAAAACGGCATCCATAAGAGTTGGCGCTACCTTCTCGGCTGCGTTCATGATGCATCTTACTGTCATACATTGGCTGTGCGGTTTAACTAAGTATGTCCAGTAACTTTCCCAATTTAGTCTAGCCAATGCCTGGATTGTTTTCCCGTTTGCCTGCGCTTTCTGCCTCCATTCCGTCTCCAGTTGCAACTTGCTCGGTAGGTATCCCGGGGTGGTCTCTGAAATCAAATTGGCTCTATGTAAATTTTCATTTACACAGTCGATAAGGATGCTCGCTTGCATCGCCACTGTCTCTACTGCTTGCTCCGCCTGTGTGATTTGTTCGTCCCATTTATTAAAGAGAAGCTCCTTGTGATTTTCATTAATCTTGGGTGCCCCTCCTCTTTGTGAAAAGGGTTTTTCAGTTTCGATGGCTTGTAACCCGTTGCTTGTTGATGTTGAGCTTTTAGCGATAATGAAAGTTCTCATATATAAATCGCTAAAATATAATTTATCAAAAATTTGAAAATTTAAAAAGAAATCCAATTTTGTACAAAATGAATGCAAGTGAGAAAGAAATGATTGGGTATTTATACAAATAGTGTTATCGCACAACTAGGAGTTACTTGCAACTTTTTGCTTTTCACAAGAACTAGCCAGGTTTTGTGAATCAGGAACTAAGTCATGATTGCGAACAGGGATGGAGCTTTCCTCTTGATATGAATCATAGATCGGAGTATTGTCTTGGATAGTAGAATTATTCAAATAAGCTTTTGCTTTGAGATGAGGGTCAGATGGAATAATTCCTTATCTAAGATGTTTCTTATTAACTGACCCTAGATGAGTTACTTGTGATAACTCAACATCATCACAATTTTCAAAGCAACTATCACGAAAGACTTTACAGTTTTCCCTAGGTTCCTCTTTTTCATTATATGTTTTCAGACAAGGGAGTTCAGGCAACTCTCGTTTGATATTGATCAAAGGCTGTGATAAAGTGATCTCTTTATTTTGAAAACCCAATGATGATTTGTTTGAATAACCCTCTGTGTCTGTTGAGATATGCTTGATATTATGAGGGGAAAAATCATCATCACTAAAAACATTGGGGTAAAGAGAAAAATGCGAATCTGGAATAATGCATTTAAAAACATCAAATAAATTTTGTTCATCAGATTCACTATAAGCATCGGGCTTTAGATCATACCTTTTTGTGCCGATATTTTTTGAAAGAGAAACAGTTGGTGGATCTAACCTTGGCATCAGCATTTGTTGATTTGAAATGATATTGTCTGACTCTATGTCAAAGTCATCTTCTGGTTCCAAGGTAGTTTCCCTTTCAGTATTTTTGTCTTTGTTTTCTGGTACTAGAGCATGCAAGATTCCTAGGCTAATCTCTGTTTGGTCAGATACAGGAGGTAGGAAATACTCGTCACAATATGAAGATTCTTCATCTGTGAGCTCATTCTCGAGGTCATATTGTAGACATTTAAGATGAAATCGCATATTGAAATCCCTTACGGGTTCGTCTTGTTTCCGCAGATAGTCGATTTCATCATAGACCTGGTCGTATTCATAGCAATCAAATTCCAATATGAAAGTCCTAACGAATTGGTCCCAGCTGTGGATTGATGCAACTGGGAGGTTTCTGCACCATTTTCTAGCTTCCGTTGTGAATGTAAGAGTAAAAATCCTGCACAAAACGCCTTCATCAATTTTCTGAATATCAGAACTCGAAACTCTTTGAATGAATTGCAGGGCATGGTGGAATGTAGAAGAATTATTCTTACCATTGAATTTTACCTGAGACAATAGCCTTACCACATCTAGTGGAGTGTTGGAAGAGGCAGGAACATGGATGCAACTCCAAATAGGAATTCTATGAGCAGCCATCCTGTTTCAAGATTTCTAATTTAAAAACATTCCAACAGATAATATGCTCAGGCCCTCCTTCTAGCGCCAAATATGTTGAGGGCCCCGAAATTGGGTCAACAACAAGGGGGATACCCACCCGGTCCGGAACCTGGTTGGCGGCTCCTTGCCCGTTTGATGTAGCGGGTCCGACTGGGGGTAATGGGACCAGCTTCCCGATGCGTGGGATGTGTGTGTGTGTAGAGTTTGATTATGTTGATTCTGGAAGCATTCTAAAACTAATTTAAATCTAACTTGCAAACTGATTCTAAGCTATAGTAATCTAATGAAAACAACATATGTAATCTACACTAACCCAGGATATATCTTTTCCATTATGCGATTTAGAAAGATTTCATATAATAACTGGTAATAAAGATCATTCAGCTATCACAAGAATATAAACCATTTAAGATGAACCATTCTGCATAAGAAGTTAAACAAAACAGTTGTGAACAACATATCGCATAAATAAATCATTCATATGTCAAGCATAAATAAATGAGTCCACCGTACAAAAGTGCCAAATGATAACCCATATGCTCATACATCAACATATAAACGATATCAGCTGCGTATCGCTCTAAGAATATAAGCAGAAATTCGTCAAGAGATAAAAGTACCATTTATGACTGATTTTTTACTCACAGACTTCAAGCAATAATGATTTATCTCTACTTGTTCTAATATCTACTAAGAGTACAGTAGTGCAACATCAGTAGCAGACATTAAAATGCAAACATAAATAAATCTCGATCCTTCCCTTCATCAAAACCTCCTCTGAGGGTGCAGAAGTGCATGTTCCGAGGACAAGTTTTTGACAAATTTCTGGACCCTTCTCCAATGCAATGAGAAGGGTTAAAATACTACTTCCTAATTCTAATAATAGTATTATTACAAAATTGAGGATACGGTTCTCAAATGATCGCCCTTTTTCTAATTTAGTTAAAAAGGAAAAAACAACATTCTAAATGAAATTACTTGTGAACTTGGTCTTTGAAGTTGCAGTTGTCAAGCATAGGCTTGAGAAGAGTAGGCTGGCTGATTTCTGCGCTTAGCTGGGCTACGAAAACGGCATCCATAAGAGCTGGCGCTACCTTCTCGGCTGCGTTCATGATGCATCTTACTGTCATGCATTGGCTGTGCGGTTTAACTAAGTATTTCCAGTAACTTTCCCAATTTAGTCTAGCCAATGCCTGGATTGTTTTCCCGTTTGCCTGCACTTTTTGCCTCCATTCTGTCTCCAGTTACAAGTTGCTCGGTAGGTATCCTGGGGTGGTCTCTAAAATCAAATTGGCTCTGTGTAAATTTTCATTTACACAGTCGATAAGGATGCTCGCTTGTGTCGTCGTTGTCTCTGCTGCTTTCTCCGCCTGTGTGATTTGTTCGTCCCATTTATTAAAGAGCAGATCCTTGTGATTTTCATTAATCTTGGGTGCCCCTGCTCTTTTCCCTTCCTCATCATCTTGCCAAGTCAAATATTTTGTTACTCTTTTGTTGTTCTGATCATAGTCGTTCCGCAATTCCACCACCTGGCTGGTGATCCTGTCGCTTAGTTCACAAAAGTGTCTCCACTGTGATATTCTACGTACCATATCTTCCTGTTGTTGTGACAGTTGCTCGTTCAAGCCGATGGACTCTGAAATAAACTCTGCCAGCTTAGATTCATCTTTATGCATTTCTTGCACCGTGTTATCTCAAAATCAAGCCCTGGAAGGCTACAACCCAGGAAGACTTCAAGTAACTATTTCACACCAATCTTTTGACTAAGGCTTAGCCTCCTTAGCCTGAGAGGGCTCTCTCAAAGGGTTATTGATTTTGACTATAAATAAGATGGCTAACTCTCTTGAAATAACATTAACAAATATGAAGGCTCGAGAAACATTGCATAGGTTTCCATTGGGCTTATTGAGTCAATCATACTTCAGTAAACAATGACACTGCTACATAGAAGTCAGGGCATGTGACATTTAGATGCTCAAAACACAACTCATAGAAAACCACAGTTTACAAATACACACAGGAAATCAGAGCAGCATAAGTGAATTCTGAGTGATTGTGTATTTATACAACTGTAAAAACATCAAGGACAAAGTAAAACTACACATCTTGAACATAGAAATACTGTATGAATCCTGAGAAGAAAAGCAGCAAACTATATTACTGAAACTGAGTTTTTACACAAGCCAAAACAATACTCTGTTTTTTTCAAATATCCAACCCTCATTACATAGATGTTTCAGCTATATATAGAAACATAATTCTAACTACTTCGAGCTTCCTCCTCCAGCATGAGGGGAGCTCGATGACTGCCTATGATGACACCTATCTGCTTTACAACAAATTATTAAATACAATTAATGCTAACTGGAGTTCTAAAGAGTTCTAATTTGACTATAACTCTAACTCTATCTTCCTCGTAGAATGATTCCTTCTTGTTCTCTGACACCTGGGCTCTTTTCAGTTTGGCTGAGATGGCTGAGATGAGCCACGTTGGCCTTGGATGCTATATGCTTTAACTGCTCAGTGATGTTGGGAGATATCCCTTGCTTTTCGGTTCCAGTCTTCCATAACTTGCTCGAATATACAGCAGCATGTCTTTAGCCCTTTAATAACCCAAAAATATAGGAGATCACCATGTTCCTGATGTGTTGGAGGCTTCATCGATGGGCAAGTGTGCAGGCCAAAATCCCTCGTATGTAACTCATTCAAAACCCTAATGACCGGTAATAAAGTGGCTTTATAACATAAACTTTAAACTTGAGTCAAAACATTTCACCTTTTTAAAGGTACACCTGTCTTGATCTGAATGGCTGTGATAGCTTCATTTGGTCTCTTACATGTCCTTCAGGTGTTTCCTTTAGAAAATTCCCGATCATTTTACCAAACTGTTTGTCTGCGTTTAAAATCAACACCTACAGCAGTTTCGTAGCGCGCTACGAAACTGCTGAATTGTTTAAACAGCTTGTCTTTTTCCTGAGGTATTTACCGCCTAGACACTTGATTGCCAAAACTCTTTTTGATCTTTGATACATATAGCAGGGATATTCATGTCCTCAAAACAATATAAACTAAGCAAAATTTGAAAAAATTTGGCACAAAACCTTTCTTTGAACAACAATTTCATTCAGCAGCTAACTGCCCTAGCTGTGCCTTCAAGTCTTCCACTTTCTTTCTCATAGCTTTGTTCTCAGCTCTTAGATGCATGTTTATCTTTCTAAGGAGTTTGGCCTCTTTAATGGCAGGTACTGTCCATGTGTAAACATCGGCTACTGAATCCACCTGGTTTACTAGGTTTTCACTTCCTTTCAATACAGCTTTACGATAATTTGCATACCTGACTGCAGACTCCCTAGTGGCATTCTTCACCTGAGAAATCTCATGTTTAGCTGCTTCTAACTGATTTTTTATAGCTATAATATTTCCGCCTTGAGATATGATGATTGTTCTGTTGGTGTCTTTTTGCTTAATTTTCTCTGCCTCCTCTGTTCTGGGCAATTCTTCGGCTTCCTTTACCTGCTTCCTTGTAATAGGTCTTCTGGGTTTGAAGATGAATTCTTCACCAGGTTCATCAAACTTTAGCCTTTTTGAGGCCTTAGGCTTCTTGGTACTTTCTGGTGATGACTGTGTCAAATCAACATGCACTGGTTCAATTTGCTCAAACTCAATGGCTTCCAATAAATCATTCAGGCTTGCCTTAGATACTGGGCTTTCTTCAACAGCTAAGGCTTTACCTTTTTCTTTACTTACTTGGCTTCTTGTCCTTACCCTTGACACTGTTTCAGACCTACTTGTTTCAGGTACATTCCTCTTATGCTGAGCTTCTTCTTTTGTTGATTGCTGAGGAGGTTGTTCTCTGATGATCAGTGGTTTTACTGGTTTTCTTTGTTGTAACTTGGCTTGCTTTTTAACCCTTGCCTCTTTTTGAAGCTCAGCTATCGTGAATTCTTTGACTGGTTGCTCTTTAACTGGTTGTGGAGTAAGTCCAGTTTTACTTTGGAAACCGGCCATGAAGATGAACGAATTCCAGTCTCTGCCTATCTTCTGAAGGCCATCTAAAACTAACAATTTAACCAAACCATGGTGAAATAAAGAAGTCTCGCAATCCTCTTTTCTCAACTGCACCTTATCACACATTTTACTTAGACTGCGAAATAAGTAAAAAGGAATATCTATGGAAGCCTTCCTAGTGAAATGTAAAAGCAACTTGAAATGATAAGAGTAGACCTTATTGTATCTTCCTTCACATGTCAAGTATTTCTGAATGCAGGTGAGAAGAAGGGCATAATGCTCCTTAACATAGTTTCTAGGCACTGCTTTTGTTAGGTCTTCATTCACATATGCCTCTTTTAAGAACTCTTTACATGGATTCATATCAAATTTAAAGTTCTTAAACCATTCTTGCTGCCCTCTTGGGATTTCTGTTACAGCAGCTATTGCCTCCGGAGACACTTGAACTTCCAACATAGCTATTTTTGAATTTAAACCGGTGAAGTTCAAAGCAAACTCTTTGGTTACCTACGCATGTCCTCCTTGCAGCTTTTTACAGAAGTTCCAGCACCCGGCATCTTTGAATGCTTTCTTCACGCCTTCATCCCTCAATGCTATGTCTAAACCTTCAGGTTCGGTCCTCTGGCATTTTCCAGATCTGTGTTCTTTCCTCTCCATTTGCTTTTTGAAATCTTTACACTCACAATGACCAAGAGCTTCAGTTGAAATGGCGGTTCAGTTCTTTTTAACTCGGGCTCGCTTGTAATCAGGCTCGCTTGAAAACAGCCTCGCTTGAAAACTCAAATACATCATCCGATAAGGCTTGTCACTTATGTAACACTCACGATCATCATCAAGATCTATGCACGGTACAATCCATCGGAATGATATTTCTGTGCGTTTCATCAAATCTATTGGTGGAGTGATGACTAATGAGCGCTTAGACATACTACGGGAGGTACACAAAAACTGACATGAGATGACAGAATTGGTGACTCATTAACAGACTTGACACTTTAGGAAAGATTCGCTGTGAAATGCACGAATCCGCGATTTCGCAACGCGGTTAGTTTAAAATTCTAATAATGCGTTGCGAAATGGCTTAATGATAACGCGCTGCGAAATGACTGAACAATGATTACGCTGCAAAACTGGCCAATAGGAGATTACGCTGCGAAATCACGAAAAGACTCGGTGAATAGGATAAGACAAGACATGGCTTATAACACAATGATGGTGGAGGAGAACCAATAGGATTAGAGTATAATTTAAAACAAACACCTTTAAAACTCCAAATCCTAAGTATGAAACATAAAACGAAAACCATATGACACAGACCTTTGACATTGAACTAGGACCAAGGACTACATGCATAAAAATTTTATTCTTAGTGATAACACATCGTCTGCAGTTGCTTTTCTTTTTCTTCAAGACTTCTTTGATAGCTTACCTGCATCTGGCGAAAGTCTTCCTGTAGCTTTTCGAGCTGTCTGGAAGCTTCAGTGTTTGCGCTGGCTTGTTGCAACTGTTGTTGTAGCAGTTGTATTTGATTTTCATGTTCTTTTAGGAGTTGCTGAACTTCAGAGGCCTTGTCAATAGTTGCAGAAGCATATGCTCCTGCAATCTGAGACAGCTTCGTGAGATTCTCGGTTGGATTATTATTTGGGTCTTTCCAAAAGACGTATAGATGTTCAGCATCTTGAGACAGCGCATTCTCAAGCTTTCTCTTCTTTCTTTGTCTCCTTACAACTGCTTTGTGATGGGGATTGTAGAATACGTCCAGTGCAGGAATTTCTTCTACGTTGAGTAGAAGTTCTGAGGATGGAGCGATAGGAAGGTGTTCTGCTTCTGCGGCGCTACTGATTATGGTCGAGACGACCTCTTGCACCACCTGTGTATTGCCCACAGGTGTCTTCGGGATTTGCCCTTCAAGATTAATTAATTCATTGAAGGTTTCCCACTCTTTATCCAACTCTGTTGTGACAAGAGGTGTTTCGACGACAGGAGGGGGAACGATTCTTGGTGGTGAGGCGATAACTTGCTGTTGAGCCATCGTACCTGACTGAGCTGTGTCTTTGGTTTTTTCTTCGTTCTTTTCTTTGTCGTGCACAGACTCTTCAAGATGTTCAGATATTTCTCTTGCGGCGCTGGACTTAGATCTGGAAGTGCTGGATTTTTCACTGAGGCTGATGCTCGGAGTCGGTTCTCTAGTATCTACTCACAGCCCTTTTAGTGGAATACTAGCCAGCCTTCTCTCTCTATATAATGTGAATTTCCAGAGGTCGTTTGGAGACAACCTTGACTGAGCTTCTTGCAAAATCTCTTTGAGCGAGCTCTTACTCTGAAAGAGATCATCAAACAGATCTTTCTTCCCAGAGAACACTCTTATCTTGACGTTGGTTGTAAATTCCTGGGCCACATTATTTGGGTCGAATGGTCTTGATGAGAACTTAAATAATTGAAGACACGTCACATTCTCCACCTCGCCAAAAGCGTGTCCCACATCGAACAAAGAGAAGGCCCCACAAGTGACGGGAAATTGAGGCCAAATGGCCTTCTTTTTGTCCTTTAGGTCCTTGGTTAAGCCGCCTTCGGAACAAGTTTGATAAGCGATTTCCCAGGCCAACAGTTTATCAGGGACATACAAGGGTAGGACATGTGGAGGTACAGTGCTTCCAAAAACTCGAATGTAGGTAAAGCATTCTTCCCCAAACCATCTCACGATGGGGATGATGTCAATTTGGGCCTCGGGAGAGCACCTTGGGGGGTCCTTATCATATATCATTCTATGTATGGGCAATATGAGCCCATGGCAAATCTGGTAAAAATGAGGGGCAAACTGGGAATCCCATAAGACTTTATGATAAACATGGATGGGCAATGGGTCTTGGGTAGTCCATTTCCAACCCATGGTAGGAAAATTTGATACAAGACAGACAGAGTCCATTATATAGGCATACAAATAAAAAGGAGGATAGACCCTTTGGGAGAAGGATCTCCTAGAACGGTAATTGACAACCGTCGTGTATAGAGTATCAGAAAGGATTTTGGCCCAATCTACTATCTCGGAGCTAGTCGCGGCGTCAACTAACGGTAGCCATTCAGATGAAAACTTATTGATATCGGGCATACCAAATAATCTACAGAGCATGGCTGCAGCAAAACAATATGGAGAGGTAAGGGAACCAGTGCTGTACATACCGTTTTTATCCTTTTTCAACGGCTCATCTCTTCTTGACCATTCTTTAGTGGTGTCTGATAGATCCGGATTTTCTACTGCGAACTTCTTAACAAACTGTGCATTATAGGTCACTTGCGGTTCAGGAAGATGATACATGAGCTTCAGGTCTTGGGCAGCAAACGATCCCACGAGCCCATGTCCCTGGACTTTGAATTGCCTATTTGCCAAATCCGCATCATCTAGAATCCACTTGATCATGTCTGTATATGGTAGGATCTTCGGCCTTGCTGCTATTCTATGGAGGAAAGAACACGCTAGGTCTTCCAGGGATGCCTCCGAAGGACGTGATGCACCCGTGACAGCAGCAGTTACCTTCATTATTCTAGGCTTCTCTTCTTCTGACAGCCTATACATGCCTTCCCATGTTGAGATACCTGCATCTCTGTTGCAGGCTGTATCTGTGTACAGGGGCGCCATCTCCTTGGTTTTTTCTCTTGTTTCGGAGCTTTGAGCTTTGTTCTTCTTTCCCATTTCGCTTTGCGCTTCTGTCTGATTTGCCTTTGCACTTTGCTCCTGCAGGTTACGAGTGAAATGGAAAGACTGATCAGAAAGGTGATGGGAGAGTTTTAAATGCAAGAGATAATCAGATATGCCACCTTACGTGAAGCAAATCTGCATCAAGGCACGCGTCTTTATTCCACTTAATAACTGACAACTAATTTATTACTATCATTAAAAGCGCATAATTTCAGGTCAGGTTATAGTAAGTGCCTTTTCTTTGGGTGACGCGCCCGAAGGATTCGTACTAAGGTGCTTTATGATTTGCCAACGTACCCTTGCATGTCGCGCAATCGCAAATCGCAGCGATCGCAATAATTCAATGTTTGCCAAACTTCGCCTGCCTCATTTCTGCGATATGCGATCGCGATATCGCATATCAGCGGATTTGTAAGCTTTTCTTTATGGATGCTAGTATGTTGCGATGCGATGTTGTTATTAACACTGGGGCGGCGCACATATTGGTCTTTAGAAGGGAAATGAAGGTGTTTCTTATCCTTATGCGGTGCGACCTTAAAGATTTGCTTTCATGAACACAGGCTTAGGCTTAAGACATTCGAGAAACCTTTTATAAGCGTATGGTTGTAACTTCAAAAAGAAATCCTTGCTTTTCCTAAAAAAATTAACTAAGGGTCCCCATTCATTCAGTATCGTGGCTGATACTAGATTGAACGAGGGGGGTTGTTGCTGGCCACAACACCTGGGTATGCTTCACCTAACCTGAATCAACAGTTACCATTCGTGGCAACTTTAGAGTTACCTTATTTAAACCGGTTAACAAACGATCCAATTGCTTACGCCCCTTGGTGGCCAGCGATTCCGCATAAACTTCCATCAGATATTCCTAAATTTAATGGAAATCCGGGTGAAGATCCATCAAATCACGTGATGACCTTTCATCTATGGTGTTCATCAAACACCCTAAATGATGATTCGATAAGACTTCGCCTCTTTCAGAGGACGTTAACGGGTCCAGCGGCAAAATGGTACATTGAATTGCCTAGAGCTTCATTCGACAACTTCAGTACCTTAGCCACAACCTTTTTAACCCATTTTCAATTACCAATAAGGTACGAAATGGGAACAGAACTTCTTACCAACTTTAAACAGACAACGGCCACTCACATATCTGGTCATATACATGAGTGGCAACGTCGTCGTAGGATGGTAAAAACGTATGTCCCCGATCAACTTTTGGCTGAATGGTTTATCAAGTCATTACTGCCTTCCATCACGGAAGATGTGGCAAAGGGGGGAGTCGTAACGGAAGAGCAAGTGATTGCTCGTGCACAATATCTGAACTTGATTTACACTCAGTCCAGCAAGCTCTACGACAAAATACCTGACACCCCTAGACCGGAATTCTCAATTCCTCCTCCTCCTAAATCAAACAATGACTCTCATGTCGGCGATGGCGTGATCGGCACGACAGACACGAAATCGACAAAGGCTACATCCAAAAAGGCCCGTAAGATTTCAGGTCAAAATGCAAAAGACGAACTTCTTGCTTCGGAAGTAAATGTCGTATAGACAAATAAAGGCAAAGAAACCAAACAACCAGGAAGCAAGAAGAAAGGCAAAGGGAAGAAGAAGAAACAGGATGAATCATCACCTGAAAAATCTTCTTCAAACCCTCCTGGAAATAGGAAACCAAGATTTCCATGCATGATATGCGATGAGGATCACCGGACCGCAGAATGTCCACACAGAGCTGAAATTAAGAAATTCTTTAAGAATTCGAAAACCTCAGCAGTGTTAACTGATCCGTTTCCAAATCCAGGAACAAATCTGGTTGAAAGTGGAAATGCTTCCCTGTCTCAAGTGCTAATGTTGTCGATTTCAAAACAGCAGAATGATGCTTTGATATCGACAAGGAACAAATATTATGGGAATCCGCAGTTGTCGAACAACAAGGATAAAGATCAACCAAGTAGTTCGACAACAACTTCGACAGAAGTTGTACCACCCACCATCCCTGAATTGACGATAAAACCGCCGAAGGGAGTAGTACACAAGTCGACATTTAATCCCTGCGCTAGAGCGGCACAGCATTATAACATAGTGGAAGATTTGGCCCAATTGCCATCCGCTATGTCGACTCTTGAAGTACTACAAAATTGCCCATCCCAAAGGCAAGCTTTATTATCGGCCATTGGTGGGATTGATCCAAAGGATTCCAATCTTGTATCCTTCGACCACAAAGGATACGACCCTCAGTTACCGGCTCAACTAGCTTTCCTTGTTCAAGTGAAAGCCCTCAACAAAATTGTTCATCGAACAATTATTGATGAGGGGGCATCTACATGTATTATGTCGATGAGTTACTGGAAAACTTTAGGATCTCCAACCTTATCGCGGTCTGCGACGACATTAAAAGCATTCGACGGAAGGACATATACCCCATATGGTATCCTAAATAACTTGAAAGTTGAACTAGGAGGGAAAACAGTAGAAATAGATGTTGAAGTCATCGATGGGAATCTTGATTACAAGATCCTACTAGGACGACTGTGGATATATGCCATGGCAGCTGTTGTGTCGACCTATTTTAGAAAGATTGCATTCCCCTTCCAAGGAGGGATTACAATCGTCGATCAACAGAACTTCCTCCCTAATGGTTCTCAAGTTACTGGAAGCATTCCCATGATCCATGGAAGCCCCCATTCGCTTCAGAATATCGGAGTAGGCCTACTAAAAGATCATATACTAATGGGAACTTTTGCTCTTCCACCTCCAATCAATCTCGTGGAAGTAGCATCGATAGGAACCTGCAACATGATATCTTCTATAAAGATCTCAGAAAACGATATCAACATGGATCATGCAATGGTTTTTCCCCTAAGCCCAATGGAAATATTATAGCAATCAATGTTTCTAGCATGGGGGGCAAATCCAGGTCAACGCTCATCAAGCGTTTGGATAGATAGGTCTAGAGAATATGGTACTCCTTCAGATCCTTGGTCGCGAGTGCATGTCACCGACGAAGGAATTCTCCAAGCTATGG
Source organism: Pinus tabuliformis (assembly GCA_031772625.1). Classification (NCBI taxonomy): domain Eukaryota; kingdom Viridiplantae; phylum Streptophyta; class Pinopsida; order Pinales; family Pinaceae; genus Pinus; species Pinus tabuliformis. The sequence continues at coordinate 1,808,821,171 of CM062817.1, forward strand.
TAATTGAAGGAGCACCATGGAATGATTCCCACCATCATTCTCTTCTTTCGGATTGTGAAGAAGATACTCAAAATGACCTTTACCATCCTTCAGTAGTTGATTTTCTATCAAATACTGTAAATACGGTGGATTCCGAGCGAAACCTGTCCAACATTGAAGAGACTATAGCCATAAATATCTTGACCAAAATAGATGTTGTAGAGAATATTTATGTCGGCAAATGTTGTTCTCCTTCAGAACTGGAAATATATAACGCTCTTTTTCGCGAATTCAGAGATGTCTTTGCTTGGTCATACAGTGAAATGCCAGGCATCGACTCGAGTATCGTTGAACACAAAATTAAGATGTATCCAGATGTCAAACCAGTACGACAACGGCTAAGGCAGGTGCACCCCAAGAAAGCCACTGCCATTAAGGCAGAAGTTGAAAAACTTCTCCATGTTGGTTTCATCTACCCGGTTCCTCTAACCGATTGGGTATCGAATATTGTCCCTGTTATGAAAAAACAGGGGACAATTAGAGTGTGCGTCGATTATAGGGATGTAAATCAAGCTTGTCCAAAAGACAACTACCCTACACCCTTCATTGACCAGATAATTGATGAATGCGCCGGATGCGAAATCTTTTCATTCATGGATGGATTCTCCAGGTATAATCAAATAAATATCTGCCCACAGGACCAGTCAAAGACTGCATTTCTTTGTCCGTGGGGCAAATTCGCACATCGAAAAATACCCTTTGGTTTGAAGAACGCAGGGGCAAAGTTTCAGAGGGCAATGAATTATGCCTTCCATGACATCAAAAACATCGTTCAACCATACCTCGATGGCCTTCCGGCTCATTCGCGAAAGTGGACTGATCATTCGCAGCATTTAAGAGCGATATTTCTACGTTACCGACACTACAAGATACGACTCAATCCGCACAAATGTGTATTTTGCGTCAGTTCTGGTCGTTTACTTGGCTTTGTAGTCTCCAAGTATGGGATTCATCCCGACCCGTGTAAGGTCCAGGCAATCATAAATTTGCCTCCACCTTCGAATTTTCTTCAGATTCAGAAACTCCCAAGGGAAAGCAAACTTTCTGAGGAGTTTCATTCCAAATTACGTTGAACTTGCTAAAGGTTATACTCGTCTCTTGAAAAAGGAGGTACCCTTTGTCTGGGATCAGGTTGCGCAAGCTTCCTTTGATGCTTTAAAAGATTCCCTAATGAAAGCATCATTAATGTATGCCCCTGATTATCAAAGAGATTTTAACCTGTATCTAGCTGCAGCAGATACGACCATCGCAATGGTTTTAGTTCAAGAAGTCGATGGAATTGAACATCCTATATATTATTTAAGTAAAAACTTAAATGATACAGAAAGCAAATATTCTTATGTTGAAAAACTAGCGCTTGCAGCTGTTCAAGCGATACAAAGATTTCGACACTATGTCCTCTTTCGGAAAACTACCATTCTGTAAGATTGCAACCGCATGACTTATATATTGTCGCGACAGTTACTGGGGGGCAAATATTCAAAATGGATAGCAATCCTTCAAGAGTTTGATCTGGAATTTTTAAAATCCAAGTCAAAGAAAGCTCTAGTTTTCGCATAATTATTATGCGATCTCCCATCGTCGTCCAACGATGAAACATCCGAAGAATCAATCGTGGATGAAAGTTTGTTTCTGATATCTACAAGCAATGAGTGGTATGGGGATATAATCATTTATCTCCAAACCCAAAAATTTAGGCCAAACACCTCCCACTCTGAACAAAAACGTATACGATACCAAGCAAAAGACTACATGATCGTCGGTGATACACTTTACCGTCGTGGTATTGATACAGTTCTGAGAAGGTGCCTCACCCATGAGGAGGCCGAAAAAGTTCTGAATGAGTGTCATTCAGGCGCGTGTGGGGGGCATCAATCTGGATATGCTACAGCACAAAATTTTTTTACAAGCAGGATACTTCTGGCCAACAATGTTCAAAGATTTCATAACCGCAGTCAGAAGTTGCCATGCTTGTCAAATTTTTGATAGCAAAACCAGAAGACCACCCGCACCTCTACAGCCAATAGTTGCTGTTGGGCCATTCGCCAAATGGGGCATCAATTTCATGACATGTAACCCCACCTCGACCGGGGGGCATGGGTATATCATTGTCGCAGTTGACTATTTTACCAAATGGGCCGAGGCGATGCCTACATTAGATAATACTGGTGAAACAGCTGCCCTCTTCTTTTTTAATCATGTAGTCGCTAGATTCGGTGTACCACAGGCTATAGTCACAGATCATGGATCGCATTTCTGCAATCACATGATGGTTGAGTTAGCTGCCAAACTAGGGTTGTCTCGCGACAGCTCTACTCCATATTATCCGCAAGCCAACGGACAAGTTGAAGCGATCAACAAAGTCCTGAAACGCATGCTGCAAAGGATGATCGGAGTTCACAAAAGGAGATGGCACCTAATCCTGTACTCAGCTTTGTGGTCTTACTGAACATCGGTAAGGAATGCAACTGGGTTCACACCCTTCCAACTGGTATATGGCCTGGAAGCAGTCCTACCAGTCCAGTGTGAAATCTCGTCTCTCAAACTCGCAATTGATCTCCTCCCCGGAACTTCAGAAGAAGAGGCTCGTTTCTTGGAATCAATCCAATTGGATGAAACCCGTCGTGACGTCGGTTTGGCTAACGAAGCCCATAAGAAACGAGTCAAGGCACAGTTCGACAAAAATGTTAAACCCCGTGTCTTCTCAGAAGGTGACTTGGTCTTGCTTTACGACCAAGAATCCGACAAATTGGGAGCAGGTAAATTTAAGTCTTTATGGATGGGCCCCTATATTGTTAAGCGGGTGTTAGCAAAGGGAGCCTACGAGTTAATGGATTATGACGGAGTTCCACTGGCGCAACCTCGTAATGGGTTGTACCTCAAGCGTTACTATGCGTAATAGTAACCAATATGCTTTTGTTATATTTTTGTTTTCGCTAAAGTGTTTGTTTTGGTCCAGTAATCCACTTTTTACATTTATTGTAGATATCAAACCTATTGGAGCCATGTGTTGGATATGCCGACGGAGCGAGTCGTAGTTCGCGGAACCTGTCCTCTGCAGCCTAGGCCATTTTTGATCCAAGCGGCGAGTTAGTAAGTTTCAGAGGTATATGTATTGGTCGATCAACGAATAACATCGCTGAGTATAGCGCGTTGATAGAACTTCTCTCTGATGCCATCACTCATGGTATACGTCGACTAATTGTCAAGCTAGACTCACAACTCGTAATACTACAACTCAATGGTATATATTCCGCCCGAAACCCAGCTATTTATCACATGTTCCTAAGGGTTAAGATTTTGGAAAGACAATTTGATCTTATTCAATACCAACATATTTCCAGAAACTTAAACACATTAACCGACTCATTAGCAAACTATGTGTTAGATAGACATTTGCAACATTAATAAAAAGAAACACATCATCAATGTTTTGCATGTGGATCATGTAGCTCAACCAAAATAAAGCTTCGAAAATCAAAATATATATAGCTGTTTATGGTTTACACATAATGTTCTGTAACCAAGACAAAATCGATCACGCGACCCAAAAACTCAAAATGCTAGGGGGCACCCTAGTCTAATGATGCTCGTGATAGCAAGTCACAGCCTGTGCGATCATGCGTAGGAGACGAGTCCATTGTCTGGGCACACCAGTAGTATGCCGCTGTAACCGCAAAGGTAGCTCGTCAGTCCTCACATCTGGTATACCAAGAGTGAGGCCCTCAACCTGCTCCTGCAAAGCTGTGAGTGTCTTGGCCACATCGGGGTCGCGAAGAATAGCCCTTTCGGCGGCCTCTCCTGCTGGGGCAACAGCTGGTACTCTCAGGCGAACTACTGGACGAACAGGACCAACATCTTCATGTACACATGAGTTTGATTAGAGTCTTGATAGAACAAGGCACAAGGACATTATAAAAAAAAACAGTAAACAACAATATGGTCAGAGATTTTACCAATGGCACCCCACTGCTCGCCATCCGGCAGTACTAAATCTGGATCACCCCGGAAGTCCATGCCAGCATATGGATACTCGGAATAAACCATCTCCTGACGATCAAAACACCTGAAGAAGGTATTAGAAAATGAAATCTGAGATTGGCCAGCATGCCTAGACATATGGTCAACCCATCTCTGCATACGTGGTTCAGTAGGAGAAGGTAAATCGAGTGCAATGTACTACGGCTGCATCAGTGGTATCTTCTCCAAGGCAAAGGCGGTCAAAATAGAACCATACCCAAAGTTCTTCAACCTCCCATTCTTTATCTTGGTCAACTGTTCTTTCATCACAAGAAGTACTGCGTCGCACCAGTTGAACACCTTCAGTTGGAGGCATTCCAAGGCATGTTGCATATAGGATCGGTTGGCTACATGAAGAGACGCACTACCGGCCATCCTACCAAAAGTAAACAGGATAGTCCTAAGGGACCTGTCAGTGACATCACGGATGATGATCTTGCCGTCTTTACTCGGCTGAGATCATTCTTTGCAATACCGGCAGACATAATCTCTCACAGAATCGCCTCCTCAGGCCGAACCTGACAAAGAGATGGGGGCACCCCGCCTCGACAAGCCAGTCAAGAAATAGATGTCTACTACAGTCAAGGGGATAGATTTGCCCCTAATCTGGAAAACCTGATTGATAGGATCCCAAGCATCGAGCAAATACTGCAGTAAGTTGATCTGTTGTGTCATGCTAGAAATGCGGAAGAACTTCAGCAAGCCACAATTTCGCAGCGCGTTCACTGTAACTAGATCATGTAGGGCAATCATGTCCTCTTCTTCATGCTCACGTTCTCGCCATGTAAGGGTCATCTTACTCCAAAGATCTCTAAAAAACAAATAAGAGAGGAGTTAGATCCTGATTTTGGCAAGAAACAGGCAAAAATTCCATCAAAAATTGTGCTCCAAATTCCCTTTTTGCGCCCAACGCACCTGCAGCAGTGTTCTAGGTGCGTTGAAAACTAGATAGCCTTCACACAGGCCAGCATTCAACGCAGGTTTCGATACACTGGGGGTGCGTTGATGGCATAATGAGTTCCTCAAACCCCAAGGGCTCAGAAAATCCAGGAATCAAGCTCAAAATGAAAAATGGAAACCATGAAATGAAAGAGCTCAGGTTTAGCTCCTACCTGGTCCAGACGGCGCCGAGAATCGTCCACAGAATCTCCCGGAATCAACTGATGAAAATCAAGGGGGAAAAGCACCTCCAAAGCTCCAACAAACCAAGTTCAAATGAAATGGTAAAATGAGAGGTAAAAAACACTTTTTAATTACTTTTACGTAGTTCAAAGTAAAATATTAGCGTTTTAATCTCGTTTTCAAGCAAATATTGTTCATTTCTGACTAGTTTGATGAAGCAGTTGAAAATACAGTACGATCTTTGGAAAGACAAAGCTATTCATGGTAAAAAATCAAAACAAGACCATATGATCGAGTAGTGTTTACCGCGAGGTTCAAGCTCGTTAAAAAATAAACCCGGACCGAGCAAATGTTTCCACCTGTGTTTAAGCTCGTTAAAAAATGAACTATTCCCTGGTAAATAACCACCGTGAATGTAGTACTTCAGCGATTAAAGCCTTGGTCGTGTTTGCACCGTCACCTCCACTTTTCCATTGGCCGATCATTCACCTCCATTTGATTGTTTACCCATTTTGAGTAACAGCTGCGAAGAGTGATTTCACTAGCCATCCTTGTGACACTGCCGTGATTGGAAAATTCCAAACCTTACCTGGAATCAGCTGCTACCCATTTTATCACTCGTTCCTCAAAAGACGAGTCTTCTTTAAGCTCTTTTCTGACTCGTAAAATATGAAAAGATTGCCGAGTTCTGGCCTTCTAGCTCGTTAAAGCGACGGGAAGTGCTATCCCTCCTCTAAATTTTAATCTTTTTGGACCTGAGGGATTATTGCACAAAAAGATCGAGCGCTTGTTTTGTTCGGCTCGTTAAAGCTAATCGAAAATTCATCCCTTTTGTATTGTTTTATACTTTTTCGGACTTAAGGGATTAGATGGCGAAAAAGGAATTTTGGAGTTATCTTTTCGTACCTTTTCAGACTCTCTAAAAATGAAAAGGACCGAGTTATCTTTGTCGTTAAACTCGTTAAAAAGATTAATAGCGACAAACTTGTCTTTAGACGAGAACGAGTTTCACTATCGCTAGGCTCGTTAAAACATAGCGATGGTTTGCCCGAAGGGCATATTATAGAACAAGCATATGTTATCCTCCTCAAGCTTGACAAAAATAAAGAGGTATTGGTCAGTAATGACTGGGGAAAAATTGGGAAGAAAACTCAAAGAATCTTTATTGGTAGCAAGTCGCTCTTGAACATGACACTTCCACTCCGTGCCCGAGTCGGGTTGGGTTGTTTCATTCACCGGTCACATCGCCATGGTCTCGCCATACCATCCACATTTGGGGTTAATGCTACCAATCCATCACATAAGTGTTGCCGACATGTTCAAGAGAAGTCATCCAGAAAGGCCACCTGTGTCCCGCCCACTACCATACATTATACTCCATTCTTTCATGACCACGACCCTGAACCATATATCATCAGATCGTTTTCACCTCCATCAAAATCATTTGCTCCGTTCCGTGTCATTGATGTGGGATTCATTAAGGCCCTCCTATGACGGATCACTTCTTGTCGACATCAGCTCATTATCCAAGAAGTTGATCTAGGAACACCCCATTCAGTACTTTGAAGCTTGCATGCCTCAATGGCAAGTTTCTCACTTCGGGCGACAAGTTTACATCAATGACCTTCGACTGAAAGATTTTGCGTGGTGTTCGACACCAAGTCCTTTAGTCACACCACGTGAATTGTACTGCAGTACCTTGAGGGTCATTATCATTATCGGTGATTCCTCTCGCGCTTGTTAACAGTTTACATCATTGACTGGTAATCAAGCGATGTCTTTCCATGTTCGACTTCAAAACATTTTTCACATGGATCGACTTGTACTTCGATTGAAGATCGGACGAGATTGAAGACCCCGGATCTAGTTTCATCCATCTTGGCTGCGATATATATTCAGGAAAATAAAGACATTGAAATGTACAGCATTACAGCACAGATAATCATCCTACCAAAAGGATGATGGCTCTATCAGAATCATCAGTCTACCATCAGACGATTGTCTGTCCTATGTACATGAAAATGAATTTATAAAGCTGAGCATGGGAATGCCCACCTCAATTAGATCATGAAAACAGTATGAAGATAATGTATTGTATTGTATCTTATTACAGGTCTCCTCCTAGCATTGAAAGAACTTCGGATCCTCCTAATAAAGCATTTCACCCGATAAACGGCCTCATACTTTAGGGGGCAACTGTTATAGACATTTTTGTGCCTTATAGCTCTAAGCATGAAATGTCCATAAACCAAGGGCTCCTAAGTCCCTAAAAGTGTTGTTCCAACCCCTAAAGGAACAAGGTCAACAAATTATAGCTTCTCCCAGAAGTTCTCCACCAGAAACTGCTCAGAATAAGTCAAATCAGGATCATTTCAGCTACTCCACTAGCCAAGTGCGTTGCATAGCAGCTAAACCCACTAGCTAGGTGCGTTGCAACGCACCTAAATGCACTACCAGGGTGCGTTGAGCGGGAAATGACAAATGGCAGTGTCATTTCGCGAGGTGGAGAGACAATGGAAGCTTCCATAATCTTCTCCAATGACACTTGCCTCACTGAATTTGACCAAGGATGAGTAAGAGGCTTTCAATCTCCATGTGGAAGCAAGAACTGACAGAGAGAAGCCACTAATCAAATCATGAGCTGACTCATCCTCCTTGCATACATCTATATATGGATCCCTCATCCCAGAGATCCAGGGGCTGGAATTTTGCACATTGTAAGGAATTGTTGTTGGTTTTGAGATACATATCAGAGAATTGGGTGATCTATGCTTTGTTGGGGGTGAAGAAGGGACTTCTTTGTTGGGAGGTTGATGCTGGGTCAGGAATCATCGGTTGTAACTCCTCCTGGATCTTCTTGTATATCAATAAAAACTATTTGAGTTTCTTCTCCATGCTTTTGTATCATTGATGCTTGTTACATTTGTATGGTTAACTTAAATCTAATCCTAAGTTATTTATGAATATAAATCCATGTCTTTGTGTAGTTTCCTTCTTCTGTGATCTTACAGGTACTTGGTGAAGCTGGGAAAGTAAGGGAGCAGGTAGCTGGAAGCTGTCAAAGAGGAGAGAGATTGGATCAAAGGACTAGCGCAAGACACAGGTTGGTTCTTCCTATTCCTCTTTGTTTATAGTTTATAAAGAAGATACAAAAGTAGTTTTCTCTGTTTGTTTCTAAGGTAGTTGTCACACCTTAGTGGGATAGAGCAGTTCTAAATAGACACTTTTCCCAATAACAATGTGCACATTCATCTCCATCAAGATCCAAAAGATCTTGTTGTCCTTGATCCATTGAGGATCATTATTCGCCCACAGCGAAGCGTACTTCGCTGCCTTAGGTAGGTCTAGTGCGACCGAGGGAAATTGATTGTCTTCGAGTAGCTCCCAGGCTACCAGAACGATGGACAGCAAGAGCCACGCATAGTGGAAGGGCTTGCTGAGATCCTGCGCCTCACAGAAGTTCGTGAGAAACTCACCGTAGAGGCAACATGCCCAATTAAACTGAACCCCCTCCGCACATTGGGCCGCCAAAGCTATGACGGGCACCGACACTTCATCTGAGCGACACTTTTGCATGACCTTCCCTACAAAAATCTATGTGGCCACTTTGATCGCAAGGTCAGAAATACTTGTAATAACATAGTTATGCGGCTTCTTTACTAATCCAAACTTCTTCTTCATGGCCTCCGTGAGGGTATGCTCACCCGCCTTTCCGCCAAACATCATGGTTAGATTCTCCCCTATATATGGCTGCCGCGTGATCCTATGGATCAACATATTAGTGATGGGTATCGGCTCCTCCAGCCACAGACCCCCTTCATGTACCAAGAAAAGTAGTTGCTTGATTACCACCAAAGTGATGGGTGTGCGATTGTAGTGAGGCACCCATAGCGGGTTGAGTAAGTTTGCCTTAGCCACACCTTTGAGCCACTTCCGCGGTTCCAACACATGCTCGGTGTTAGCTAAGTCCCAGTCCTCCAATTTCAATAGTGTAATCCTCCCCAAGTGCGGTCATTCAAAAACAATCTGGTCTGACAATAGAGGTGTGTGCAAGGTAACCTTGCTCTCGTCAATGTCCTTAGGCACCTTGGTCTTGCCCCTTTGCAGAGGGACGTACTCAAGCAATTTAGTAATGGGGTCAAACCCCTCAACTTCAATGTCCTCCGTTTCCATCCCAACATCCTCATTGTCCATTGGGATATCCTCAATTTCTTCCTCCTTTGGTTCTAAGTTAATTGTTTTACCCTTTTCTTGTACGGTGGGCTTGTCCTTCGGTGGGTTTCTCCTAGGTGACGCGCACACCAATTGCGGTGTCACGGCTTGCTTGCCCTTCTTGCTTTTCACACTCTTCTGGGTAGGGGTAGACCTTGGTCTAGGCGACCGTGGCGACTTGGGGACTTCAGCTGGTATCTCTACAACCTCTGGAGCAACTCCCTCTGCTTCCATAGCAACCTCTGGCACAACCCCTTTGGCTGTAACTTCTTCCCCAATGTCTACGGTTTATGCCGGTGTCAACATGACGTTATTCAACAACTATTGTGTCTCCTTTGGAAATAGCTCAAACGTCGAACTGCTATTAGAGCTTCAAAGAACTCACAGTTCATGCACACCTGAGAGCTCAACAACTCAATTCTCAAAATGCCAAGTGTTCTTCATTGGGTAGCCACATGTAATTTATAGGCCATTTTGAATTCAAATCGGATCGTTCCCCCCAATATCAGTTCATTAATGCTAGCTTGGCGGCAGATTTTTAAGGATCTCGCCCATAAATTGCGTCTTAAATGCTGCCCCCTACTCCATTTGGCCGTTTTTTCGTCGTCAAATCACGAAAAGTGACTTTAACGGTCAATTTCCAGCTGATCTACACGATTTTTCCCTTGGTAGCACAACTCTCTATGCGTTGTTGTGGTCTCTGTGACATCTCCTCATTCTACTCAGTTTCCTCATCGTGCAGTTCCCCAACCCGGGCAATGTATTTTATAGTCCCATGCCTCCTTTTAGCTACTTGGAGTGCTAAGACTGTGCTACCTTCATATATTCACCTAGCTGGATCACTAGTGTATGGCTTCAATTGGTTGCCATTCATCTTTCCTGGGAAGGGATCTCCATTCAATTTAACCAACTGAACTGCTCCACCATCGGTAATCTCTTTGATGACATAGGGCCCCAGCCAGTGCATCCTAAATTTCCCTGGAAATTTATCAAACTTATTTTCATATAACAAAACCAGATCATTTACCTTGAAGGTGCACAGTTTAATGTGCCGATCATGCCATGCCTTTTCATGCTCCTTTTGTACCTGTTGGTGGAATCCAGCCAAAAGCCTTTCTTCCTCAAACTCTGCGAGTTGTGCGAGCCTCTCTTCCAGGGCTCTATGATCCGTCATTCCCACAAGTGTCGCTATGTGCAGACTAGGCACAATGTATTCCATTGGCATCACCGCTTCATCACCATATACAAGCCTAAAAGGTGTTTGTTCACGTCATTCGATAAGGCCATAGCACTGGGGGTGCGCGCAGATCCCAATCATTTCGCTAAGCATTGCAAACCTTTGTCAGTGCGCTCAACAATATCTTATTGAATGTTTCCACCGTCCCATTAGCCTGTGGGTGATAAGGCATACTTTTCTAATGATATACCTAAAATTCCTATGTCAACGCGCTGATCGTTTCGTTTAGAAAGTGTGTACCATAATCACTCATCAAAATCTTTGGAAACCCAAATCGTGCCAGTACATGCTCAAAGAGAAACTTTGCGGCTTTCGCGCCTGTGTAGTCCTTCACAGGTTGTTCCTCCACCCATCGAGTCAAATACTCAGTCACGGTAATAGTGTACCGTGCACCCGTCTTCTTTCCTTGAGGTTGAATCGGTCCCACAAAGTCTATTGCCCATTTTTTAAACGGTTGTAACATAATCTGTGGGTTTAGAGGCAGCTCATCTCTCTACAATGGCCCACCAATCCTTTGACACACATCACATGCCCTGTAGTATGCTTTTGAATCCTTATGGAGGGTTGGCCACCATAACCCAGAGCGTAGAATCTTCTGTGCGGTCGCCCTTCCTACATAATGTCCTCCCGCAGAACCCCCGTGAGCATCCGCGAGGATACTGCTTCTTTCAAACTCTGGTACATAATGTCGCAATACTTCATCAGACCACATTTTGTACAGATTTCCTGCTATGACATAAATACCGTCACACACACCACTAACTCCTTTTGTTAGGTCATATAGCCTTCTGGGGCAGTTCCTGTCATCAGGAAGTGTATGATGTCTTCAAAGTGACCATCTGCAACACGCATTGCAAAGAGCTGTGCATCAGGCAATCCTTCCTCCAAATTAGTGGGATCCTCTCCCATTTTGATGTGTGATAGATGATTTGGTCTTGCGTTCAATCGTTTAGGCTTCACCATAACTTCAAAATCATACTCCTAGAACAATAACAACCATCGGCAGATCTTCCCCCCTAACACAAGCTTATTGACTAGTTACTTCAACGGAGAATGATCTGTATACATCTTAAAATGTCCACCCAATAAATAATGTATAAACTTTTGGAGTGCGTACACCATGGCTAGTCCTTCGCGCTTTGTAGTGGAATAGTTCTTTTTAGCCTTGGATAACTTCCTGCTCGTGAATGCTATAGGATGGTCCAATTCTCCCTTGCTAGCTTGTGTCAGTACTTCTCCCAGAACAATACATGACGCATCTACTTGTACATGAAACTCCTTCTTCCAGTCTGGGAAGACTAAGATCAGTGCAGTGACCATTTTTTCCTTCAGCATGTCCAAGCTTTTCTAACATTCCTCATTCCAACAGAACGTGACATCCTTTTTCAACAATTTTTTCATAGGTGTGGTGATCTGGGCATAGCTCTTAATAAAGTTTCTATAGTACCCAGTATGTCCCAATGTTGCGCGCAACTGTTTCATACTCCTTGGTGCCTCTAGGTTAATTATCACCGCGATCTCCGCGGGATCTACCATCAATCCCTGTCTGCATACCACATGACCCAGCAAAATCCCAAAAGGGACGCAAAACAAGCACTTCTTTAGATTGGGTGAGATCTGGTACCTCCGACATGTATATAGCTTCAAGTGAAAGCTTGCCACATGGTGCTTTACCAACCCAAACATATTCAAGTCATCAAAGTACACCTCCAGAAACTTATGAAAGAAGTCTTTGAATGCTCCAATGACTATGCGCGAAAAAATCGTAGGTGCATTCTTTAATCCAAAAGGCACTACAATATACTGAAACCATCCCCATTCAGTCACGAAGGTCATCTTACTTCTATCTTTAGGCACGATTTTGATCTGATGGTACCCAGAGAACCCATCAGTGAAGGAGTACACTTCCTAACCACCTACATTATCCAATACCTCATCAGTAAATGGGGTCGGGAAAGGATCACGCACATAAGCATCATTTAGCTTTCAGAGATCTACGCATATCCTTATTTCATCCTTCTACTTATTTTCATGTACTACCATTGGGCTCACCCAATCAAATTCCTATATGGGTTTAATAATTCCTATCACGAGAATCTTATCTAATTCTAAGCGGACCTTCTCCTCATACTTCGGATTGAGACGGTAAGGTCTTTGCTTAACTGGATTCATGTCGGGTTTTAACATGATCTTCATAACATCCAGGTCTCCTATTATCCCTTTTAACTCCGTAAACTTGGTAGGGAACAAATTCTGGTATTCGCAGAGTAGTTCAGCGACCTTGTCTACTATCGCGTCATCCTAATAATCTCCAATCTTCGCTAATTTTGGTTCCTCCTTTGCACATATGTTTATCTGTTTAGTTTTCAATGGTGCGGTTATATCTGGATTCTCAATCTGTCATCCTTCAACCTCGCGATGACCCTCAGTTTCAGGAATATTAATCTTCTGGGGATCCTCATCTTCTTCTTCAATCGTTATGTTATAGCATTCCAGTGCATGCTCAGCTGAGTAGTCTAATCAGGTTGAATCAGATCCAAAGGATCCTGCGGTATCCTAAAGATCGTTGCTTTAACTTCTTGTAGCGCCTCGTCAATACAGTCAAACACATCTTCGAAGTTGAATGTCATTATGAATCCTTAGTAAAAAATATGCCATTCTTCTGTGCCATGGTGGAGTTCTGTCTCCAAGTACCAGTTCATCGGGATGACATCTAAGATGTGATAGAACAAGTACACCCATTCAGGTTGGGGCTCCGCTCCATAAACCTTAGTTTATTTGGCACAGTGATCACGTGGATCATCCTTCCCATCGTACTTGTCTGTAATTCGTACATTTGGCTATCCAAAATGTATTTGCATCATCCTCCTATATCCGCGCCAATCATCAAAACTACCTTTGTGCGTAACCCACCATCTTGCGGGCGTAGCACGCAGTGCCCAATCCAAAGCCTAGAAGCGTTTCTTCTCTGGTACTTCTCTCTCAAATGCATCCAAAAACACATCCACATCATTCAAACCATCATAAGTGGGCAAATTTCTTACCTCTGATGACACAGAGCGTAGCGACCTAATCATCATGTTACAGCTCAGCGTAGTTACTTCATGTAGCCAATTTTGTCAACACTCTAATTTTTCATCTGAGTCTGAGGTGTAGGAACTTTTGTGATCCCATGTAATACGTCCATCCGCTATCAGATTCACCCAATCTTGGTCTCGTGTCGTTATCTTATATATACAGTCCAAATCGTCATCTCTTTCGTAGTCACGAACTGGTTCAATATAGTGCGATCCTTCTGCGGGATCCAGGGGTACCACTACACGAAGCGATTTCTTTTCAAACGTCATCTTTCGCTTCTTTAGGTTGATCAGCCCATTCATGTCAGTAGCCCAATCAATCCCAAGGAGTGCAAGGTGGGGGTTGCTATCATTTACAATTTCTATTACCTCAAAATTAGCCAATGTGCTCGTGCCTTCAATATCTACAGTCACTCCCTGCAACCATCCCATGGGGATGATCTTCTGTTGATTCCCCATCCTTAACTAAATCAGATACCATTGTAGTGTGGGTCTCCCCATTTGCTCCCAAGTCTTCTTTGGAAGAATGTTCGCATCCGACCCTAGATCTAGAATAACTTGATCCATTTCATACTCTTCTATATGCGCGGTGAGTCTCATCTCACGTCCTGTCGTTACCTTATGCTTACCAATCTTTCGAACTATGTGCGGTTCACCTAGAGCGTTCCTATCGCATCTATTTATAAGTTCCTGTAACCCCTTTACAACCTTGCTATCGCACAACAGCTTCATGCAGGTCTCTAGGATGGTAGTAAGCATAGAAGGATCCATTCCTTCAATAGGTTTATCCTGGCTTTCTAAGGTAGAAGCCTCAAGGAAGCTCTTCTTTTCTTCCATGAACATTTCACACGCGCGCTCCAAATCAAATTTGGCCTCCTTCTCGAGATCTTTGCAGACCCACGTGCTTTCTTCAGGTTGTTTCCCCTTATCGTCGCCCATTGTAATTCCACTCTGTAGCACTATATTCACATTCAGATCTTCTTCGCTAGGATCAGCCCTCATCATTTGCAGGTTCTAAGTTGGTTGCAGAGGCAGTGCCCCTTTCTCATGTATTCTTTCTATCAGTGTACGACAACCTTCAGTCTCATGATCACACTGAGTACAATACCGGCATGATGGACGCATCGGGTTAGTGCACTCACGAGCATAGTGCCCTGGTCCTCCACAATTGTAACAAATCACCTGTCCTCGACCTTTGTTAGGTCCTCCTCCACCTCGGCCTCGTCCGCGTCCCTGGAAGCCTGTCCACGCCATCCCAGCGCTCTAGCCAGGAGACCATGCTTCTGCCTGAACTCTATAAGTAGGTGTTCAATCCATCATCAATTTGTAACTCCGGCAATTACGCCCATCATGCCCCACCGACTTATAGAAGTTGCAAAACAATTGTTGTGGTGTTTGTACAAACTTCTACAGCAAATGGCAATTATCAGTCGTATGTTTCCCTGCTACCTGACATATAGCACACCATAGCGCGGACCCTACACTTGGCCCTGCCACGACCTTCGGTTGAAGAGGCATTGGTCCCCCTATTGTAACATAGTTTGTAAAGACTGGGCAACGATCCTTGTCATGCCCTTGACCCTTGCATTTTAGGCACCAAACTTCTTCATGCGCCTCTGGCCGAGTTGTTTTGTCCTGCTTCAGACTTTGCATTTCGAGGCAAAGGTTTTGCAACTATGCATGAATCTGCTAAACCCCCAAATTCGAATCTTACATTGACACTTCATGCAGTCTCATTGTAATCTCCAAGGCTTCTACCTGAGTCGTAATCTTCTATTGTGACAATGCAACCCTTAGGTGAGGCAGGAGTGAAGCCACAAACCATTCGCGGTGCTGCCCATCCATTAAATTCATATTAGCTTCGCAAATTTTACACTTCAATCTGTAATCCAACTCCCAAGGTGTATCACCTAGTTTCATCACGATTTCCTTGAATCCCACAATCGACTGCGCTTCAGACTTAGGCCTACTGAATTCTTTATCAGTGCGGTCGGATCTCTGCCAGCATAGCTATCAGGTTATCATTAGATTACTTTATGTACCAGGTTAGTGCGTGATCCTACAAAGCACTAACCAATGTTTCCTTCTTCATGTGATCATCTGTGATGCCCTGAGCTTCCCATATAGCCTTTACGACGAACCAAAATTGGTCTGGGTCCTCATTTCCCAAGCCTTTAAACAACGATAGTTTTACCGAATTCGCCATACTGAACTGCAGTGGAGGTGGTGGTGGTGTGGGTGAGGTCGTAGGTGACGGTGGTGAAGATGGAGGTGGTGTAGGTGGATGTGGTATTCGTGGGAACCCCTATTTTATCAATTGAACTACACTTTGTGGAGAAGCCTACACTACTCCATCGTCATCACTCAAAGGAGGTGCAATAAGCGAGCTATATTCAGGGCCCTTTCTTCCTTCTTTTCTATAAGTCTTTCCACTTTGCATAGCCCCGAACATTAAGGTAACTGCATAACCCACTTTTCGCTCAATAGCATCTTAATCCAAGTATTTAAAGACTTCAAATGCTTACCTCGCAGACCCTTGAAAAAGCGACGCTTCGCTTCGCTATAACTAACTGAAGTATCGACTGCAAACTTGGTTACAAATCCCCCTATGGTGCGATCGAGCCAATGATCGACAATGCGAGTGATCTTATCTTCATAGGCTTCCAATCTCTATACTAACTCCAAGGTCTAGACAATAGGACCATCAAGCCTCCACCTTCCTTGGCTATCTGCTAGCTTCGCGATCCACTCGTATAACTCAACTGGAAAGGAACAGAAGAATATCTCGTGTATTTCCATATACAGGTACCTGTCCAACCATTGCTCTTTATTCGATCTCTTTCTTAGTTGGATTCCAGTGATACGACATCACACATCTCTCATGCAGATCCTTGTCCCAGCAAACCATTTGTTTGCTTGATGGGCCTTGGCCCAGGTTCAGCGTTAGTTAGATAAGAAAATCCCTACACTACTGGACCTTTTGGCATCGGCCCGAGGAGCGCGGACCGAAGTCTCACCCGAAGAAGTATGGGGGGATGTAGGAACCAAGTTTTTGCACCCTTAGATGGTCGTGATGTCGATCTATACTTCCTGATCCTACCTTTGTGCATATCGATAGGGCTAATAGATGTACCTTCTCTTCCATTCTTCAGTACCTTCGCGAAGGTACATGACTAATCTTCGCGCAGCCCTAACCAGAGGTCCAAGCACTTACGCGCCTCTGTGACTACATTACTGTATAAGTTTCAAAATTATCTGAAGTGTTTACCTACTCTACCATGCATTTACAGTTATCTTTGTGTAAACCTATATTCTTGCTTGCGTTCAATTAATAGATACAATCAAATACATTCATGCATCAAATAAGCATTATAATGCAAACCCAGATCGTAACATAATATAATCAGATGCATTGAATAGAGACAAAATATACAGCGATTGCAGAATACTTCTCTTCATTGATATCTCAAGTTCAGTACAGACTCTATCCGCCCTACGCACACAACTACAGGGGTCCGCGCACTTAGCTGCGGACTTCCACCCTAGGCCTCTGCGCACTCAACTGCAGAGCCTCTACCTACGCTAAGACCTAAGAACACTTAGAACTTCCAACTATTCCAAGACTATGACTCTACTCTTCTTAACTTCATTGCCTTAGAGCTTACTTACTTAGCTCCTTTTTATACAATCCCATGGTTCGTTGACCATGGGTAGATCTTTACAGCCGACATGACACTTTACAAAACAAGGGCCGACAACCCTTTACGACTCTTGACATCTTCCCGCTCCGCAACCACAAAAAGTGGAGACTTTACATCTTTATTACAAAATTTGGGCTTTCTGCCCCAAAACATGGGCTTTTAGCCCCAAAACTGACTCTTAGGGGAACCCGTTCCCAATAGGAAACACTAAGATATCCAAACCCATACAAGAGATGATAAAGAAAGATGCAATATATAAATGGGATAAATGAGAAAGGACAATTTCATTCAGATTAAGTAGGATATTTCTAATGCACGCTTGTAAATCAGTCCTGACTATAGCAAAGATTTCCTGCTCTATACATTTGCTTCAGATTCATTGACTATGGTTGTGTTGACTCAGAAAGATATTGAAGGAAATGAATGGCCTATCTCCTTTATGAGCGCTAGTCTACAAGGGCCCAAGTTAAACTATCCTACCATTGACAAACAAGCATATGCAATATACAAGGCAATTAAGTACTTGAAGCCCTACATATTGAAAGCTCAAACAATTATATTTGTACCTCATCCAACAGTAAGAACATTGTTCATGCAACAAGAGTTGGGTGAGAAGAGGGCTAACTGGATGACCTATCTTCAAGAATATGACCTGGAGTTCAAACTAGTTCATACCATAAAATGTCATGGCCTATGTAAGCTAGTCGCCGAAGTAAGAGATGCTCCCGAACAAGATCTTTCAAGATGGCAGCAGAAGATCGAAATGTATAATATTGAACATGTTAGATCTAAGACTTTTGTGATCAATAATGTAGATAGAAGTCTTTCGGATTAATTACATAGTTAGGATTTGGTCGACGTTTCGAACCAACTAATGTGGTTCATCCTTAGGACAAGGTGAGAAATCAATTGATCAGAAGGTATAAATAGCATGGATGCATCATTGCCCAAATATAGCCGTTGGTAAGTTAGTTAAAAAATTTATTAAAGAAAGGGGAAAGGGAGATATCTGCTAGAATATTAATTAATTAGTTAAATACTAGCCGTTACGTATTAAATGGATATAAAATATTATTTTTAAAATTGTCGAATTTATATACTATATAGTTTTAGGGGATGACTTATTAAAATATATTATTAAATATTTTAAAATAGAGTTAATCCAAGCAATTAGTTTTCAACTAAATATACTTTTTGAAAACTAATTGCTTGGATTAACTCTATTTTAAAATATTTAATAATATATTTTAATAAGTCATCCCCTAAAACTATATAGTATATAAATTCGACAATTTTAAAAATAATATTTTATATCCATTTAATACATAACGGCTAGTATTTAACTAATTAATTAATATTCTAGCAGAGATGTCCCTTTCCCCTTTCTTTAATAAAATTTTTAACTAACTTACCAACGACTAGTTTTCAACGGTTATATATGGGCAATGATGCATCCATGTTATTTATACCTTCTGATCGATTGATTTCTCATCTTGTCCTGAGGATGAACCACATTAGTTGGTTCTAAACGTCGACCAAATCCTAACTATGTTATTAATCCGAAAGACTTATATCTATAATATTGAACATGTTCCTCAGTCCACTTCTACAACACCATGGTATGTAGATCTCTGACAATTTTTGGAGCATGGCACCTTGCCTACACACTTATCGAACAAGCAGAAAAGGGAAATATGACTAAAAGATCTATCTTACAAATTGGTTCATGGAGTTCTTTTTCAGAAGCACCACAATGGTGCACTATTGAGGTGCCTTGAGGAACAAGATACAGAGAAGGTCTTTAAATATTTACACGATGGACAGGCAGGTGGCCACTATGCAGGCGACACTATGGCACATAAGGTTATGAGTGTCAGATATTATTGGCTCACTCTATTTAAGGATGCTCACGCTTATGTCTGCAAGTGAAATCATGTCAGAGATGTGTCAGCCGTGATCAAAGGTCAACCACCCCACTGCTACCAGTAGCAGTTGAAGAACCATTCCAATAGTGGAGCCATGATGTTATTGGAGATTTGTTTCCTCATTTGTCAAAGCAACACTGATATATCCTAATAAGTATAGACTACTTTACCCAGTGGTCAGAAACAATTCCTCTCAGACAAGTAAATGACTAGGAAGTCATCCAATTCTTACAACATAATATTATAACCAGGTTTGGCATTCCTACGTCACTTGTCTTTGATAATGTGACTTACTTTTCATCGTTGAAACTTTATGAATTCACATTAGAAAATGGAATTGTATTGAAACATGCATATAATTATTTTCCGCACGGAAATGGTTTCGTTGAATCCATGAATAAGAATCTTATCTGCATAATCAAGAAAACCATATTCTCTGAACAAAGGAAATGACATAAATCTTTGACCAGTGCTCTTTGGGATGACCGTGTAACTCCAAATCCTTCCCTGAGAACCTTGCCATACTTCCTAGTTTATGGTAAAGAATTCATCTTGCCTTCGAACATGTATCTTCTAACCTTGCAACTCTCTCAAGAGTCACAAGGTAGACCTTTCCCCCTGGTTTAGAGCAGGATATATACATTACTCAAACTCGTGGACGAAAGGCACAAGACCAAAGACTGATTTGTTGTACAATGAAACCATGTAAAGTGCTGGTTTGATAAGAAGTCTGTAGGGGAAAAAAGCTTTGATGTGGGTGATATAGTACTAAAGTGGGATAAATCCCACAAAGAAAAGGGAAAACACACAAAGTTCCAGGCTTTGTGGATTGGACCATTTACTATTGATGAAAATATCAGCCGCAATTATTTCAAGATGAAATCCTTATATGGGAGGATTGACCCCCTTCCTGTAAATGGTAGAGATTTAAAGAATTACTTTTGATAGCATCTACAAGTTGCACTTCTTGTACAGTTGTTTTGTTTCTCTTTATTTTGGTTGTGTTTTTTGTTCATATGTTATACAAGTCATTGTAGGAATTTACAGGATAAGTTCCTCAGACAGAACACCAAAGGACACCGCTCACAACCAGATCGCAGATCAATACACCAGTATTTTTGACGTGGTTAAAACCCTCAAAGAGGGAAACAGTCCACGGCCTGAGCCAACGCGGCCACTTCAGGCAATTTATTAATAAAAGAATGAAAATTTACATATGTTTCTCTCATGCACGGATTACCCTACAAATGACCCTCCATGCGCTTTAAATAGAATTCATGGACCAATCGGGTGTCAAGCCACGGATCAAGTGTCGGTAATACCGAGGAGAGAATGAACCGTCGGATCACTACATATCGTGACCGTCGGATTGTAAGTTACAAAATGTACAACGGTAAAGAAACACACTTTACCTAACTCTATACCTAACTATACACTAGACCAAGTTGTACTTAACTATTTCCTATGTGTCGGAATATCTTAACATCCCCCCTTAAGAACAACTTGGGATAGGATTGAAGGATTTACAAATATGACACAATAGGAGAAGGAAGGAGGCACTAGAGCCTATCCCCCCTTAGTGACAACTTCCTGAACTCCAACCATAAATCGAAGTTTAGTGAACTTCGCCTCTGTGAGAGCCTTTGTGAAGATGTCTGCAACTTGATCATCTATTGAACAATATTGCACTTCAAGAACATGGTCATGAATGAGCTTTCTGATGAAGTGCATGTGCAGTTCAATGTGTTTGCTGCGCTGATGTTGGACTGGATCTTTGCATAGCTGAATGGCACTTTTATTATCACACCAAAGTGTAGTCGGATGCTGTTGCTGAAAGCCAAACTCTGACAGGATCTGACGAAGCCACAAGGCTTCCTTACTAGCTTCTACGGCACCACGATACTCTGCTTCTGCTGATGAAAGAGAAATGGCAGCTTGTTTCTTACAAGCCCATGTAATAGGTCCTGAACCAAGAGTGAACACATAACCGGCAGTAGACTTCCGATCATCAGGGTCACCAGCCCAATCGGAATCAGTGAAACCAACCAATAGAGGAGTTGCTTTGGCACTGTAATGAATCCCAAACTGAACTGTACCTCGAACATAACGAAGTATTCTTTTAGCTGCTTTCCAATGACTTTCACGGGGGTTTTGCATGAACCGAGCAACAAGGCCAACAGCAAAGGAAAGGTCAGGACGAGTATGGGTTAGATACAAAAGTTTTCCTACAAGTTGACGGTATAAGGTAGCATCAACTTCAGGAGAATTACAAGTCACTGAAAGTTTGACTCCAGACTGAAAGGGAGAAGGGGCTGGCTTACAGTCTTCCATGTGAAAATGACGTAGAATATCACAAGCATACTTGGACTGGGAAAGGGAAATACCCTCCTTGGATTGCAAGACTTGAAGACCGAGAAAATAGTGTAAGTGTCCT
This sequence comes from Pinus tabuliformis, assembly GCA_031772625.1. Lineage (NCBI taxonomy): Eukaryota > Viridiplantae > Streptophyta > Pinopsida > Pinales > Pinaceae > Pinus > Pinus tabuliformis. Next base: position 1,808,842,938 of record CM062817.1, read on the forward strand.
AAGTCTGTCATTTCAAATTTCCTTTTAAGGCTAGACTTCACATGGTTTATAAGGTTGGGATCACTACCAGTAAGGATAAGATCATCAACATAAAGAACAAGGATGATAAGAGAGTTGCCCACTTTCTTGGTGTAGATAGTATTGTCAGAATGACACCTAGAAAAGCCAGATTCTAAAAGAAAGCTATCCATTTTGGCATACCAAGCCCGAGGAGCTTGCTTGAGACCATAAAGGGATTTCTTAAGTCGACATACAAGGCTGGAGTCTATTTGTATGAAGCCAATGGGTTGTTCCATATAGATTTCTTCATGCAAGTCCCCATGCAAGAAGGCAGATTTAACATCCATCTGATGGACTTCCCATTTGAAAGAGGCAGCAAGGGAAAGAACAAGGCGGATAGAGTTCATTTTGGCAACAGGGGAGAAGGTTTCAGTGTAGTCAATGCCTTCAACCTGTGAAAAACCTTTAGCAACAAGACGAGCTTTATGTTTATCAACTTTCCCATCTGGTCCATACTTGGTTTTGTAAACCCATTTGCATCTAACAAGTTTTCGTCCCTTTGGTAGAGGAACAAGATCCCATGTATCATTTGCCAACAATGAATGATATTCTTCATTCATAGCTGCTTCCCAATCTGGATGGCCTGAAGCTTTTGCAAAGGTGTCAGGATCATAATTTACTGGAGCTTGAGCTAGTAAAGAAGAGGCTCTCTCGAACTGAGAACGTGTGCGTCGCTGATCTGTAGGATCACCGGCAAGATCACCTGCTGCATGTCGAGTAGTACGAACCCATTTTGGAAGCTCAGGAGCTGAAGGAGGATCCTGAGATGGTGGGGGAGGATTGTCATCCTCACTTTCATCATCTGAAGAAGAAATGTTTTCAAAGGTAGAAGAGATAGAGAGAGGTGGCACATCCGCCGGACTAGGCTCGCAGGCCGATATATTTTTATCAAATTTTACATCTCTTCTAATGATAACATTTTTGGACTTAAATGGAATAAGTCTATAGCCTTTGACATCTTCAGAATATCCAACAAAAGTACATTTTTCACTCTTAGGTTCTAAAGCTTTATGCTTTTCATCTGGAATATGGGCCCACGCTTCACTTCCAAAAACACGAAAGTGACTTACATCTGGTTTGATTGAGCTCCATGCTTCTTCTGGAGTGATATTCTTTAAAGCCTTAGTAGGAGTGCGATTTATTATGTAATTTGCATAGTTAATTACTTCTGCCCAAAAACTAAGACCAAGTCCTTTAGATTGTAGCATACAATTAGCCATTTCCTTTAAGGTGCGGTTCTTCCTTTCAGCTACACCATTTTGTTGTGGAGTATATGGAACAGTATGTTGCATTTGAATACCATTCTCAGTGCAATAGTTGATGAATGTGTTTTTAACATATTCCCCGCAATTATCAGATCTTAACTTAAGAATTTGATGTCCAGATTGTTTTTCAACAAAGGCCTTGAAGGCCAAAAAAGTGTTAAATACTTCACTCTTGAGTTTTAAGAAGTATACCCAAGTGCGTCTGGAGAAATCATCAATGAAAGTTAAGAAATACTTGCAGCCAGAGAATGACACAACTGGAAGTGGACCACATAAATCACTATGCACAAGCTGTAAAGGGGCTGAGGCGAGCCAAGAGGCACGTTTTTCAAAACTGTCCCGATGATGTTTTCCGAGTACACATCCGGAACAAACACCATCTCTGCAAGATACCATAGGGAGACCTGACACCATATTTTCTTTACATAGATGCTGAAGGGAGCGATAGTTTAAGTGACCAAATCGCTCATGCCAAAGTTTGCTCACTTCATCGTTATGAGCAACAAATACTGAGGGAAGATTTGATGACCCAAAGTTGTGAAACTTATACAACCTTGTAGAATCATCAGCAATGCCAGTAGCCAAAATCTGTTTAGGATCTCTTAAGTCCTTGATTACAACATCATGAGGTGAAAATTCAACGATTTTACCTTCACCTGAATGAGTTATCTGATATACAGATAGAAGGTTGCAGGATAAGGTTGGAACACATAATACATCATTAAACTGACCATTGTCTAGATGAACAGTTCTAGTCCCTACAACATTAAGAGATCTATCATCACCAACATATATATTTTTGGTGTTACAATCATTTAAAGAAGAAAACATGGCTTTGTTTTTGGCCATGTGATAAGAAGCTCCAGAATCAATGAGCCACTCATGAGAATGAGAAGAAGAAGATACATTTAATGCATAGCCAGACCGAGATGCTTGACAACCACATGCAGAAAGTGCCATTCCTGAAGATGAAGTTGAAGTTGAAAATTGCCCCAAATGGATGTTATGCTTCTTCATTGCTGCTTCCAAGGCTTCCATCTTCTTAAAGCATTTTGATTCTAAGTGGCCATCTCGATTACAAAAATTGCAATGTCTATCAGTCTTCTTCCCTTTGTTTTTATTTGTCTTATCATTTTGTTGAAATGATTTTTCATTTTGGGGCTGAAATTGCTTAGGACCCTTGTTTGGTTTAGGACCATTCTTTTTAGGATATGACTTCTTAGGATTCTTTGAATTTGGTTGCTGCTGGGCGGCTAACGCTTTCTTGGAAGAGTTTCCAAGATTAAGAAGACCAAGGTGTAAGAGTTTTTCTTGTTCTCTTATTAAAGAATCACAAAAAGAGTCAAAGGAAGGGGGCTTGTAGTCTGTTCCTTGAGAAATGAAGGCTTCTCTTGTAGAATGGAAGGTGGAAACAAACACAGAGTAGGCTGGTCCCAACTTTGTAAGAATGGAATAGATAAGGTTACTATCTTCTTTCTTAACTTTAACACCTTCCAAAAGATATCTAAGGGTCTTGAACTTGGACAAGAAATCTTCAATGCAAGAAAAATTATTAGGGTCCAATGTAAGCAACTCATTTTCAAGTTGATGGGCTCTAATTTCATTTTTAATCCCAAAAACTTTATTGATTTGTTTCATTGCTTCATCAGGAGTATCAATTTCTGCAATATGGAATCTAAGATCTGGAGAAATAGACATCCCTATCAATCCACGTGCTTGATCTTGCCTATTTTCCCATTTAGCAGCCTTATCTTCATCCTTCGGTTTCTTTCCTTGGCCTGAGGCTATTCTGTAGAGACCTTTACTTCTAAGTAAATCCTCAATGTAAGCCAACCATTGGAAGTAGTTGGTGTTGTCAAGGGTAACTTGGTATTGACTTTCCATTTCAATGGAAACTGAAGCTAAAGATGCTGAAAATAAGTGTTCCAATGGATAGATCTCGAAAAATTAGGTTGGTTTAAAAAAAAACGGCTCTGAAAACGGCTTTCGGATGAAGAAGTTATGGCTTTTTCAAAAAAAAGTTGTTGAAGTTGCCGACGAAGTGCGCGAATGTGCGGAAATGAAAAAATCCGCCCCCACAAAATGGAGACTTGAACCCAAGACCTCTACTCTCTTAAAATAGCTTTGAACCAATTGATCTATACAAAAAATTTGAGAGAGAGAGAGGGGGGGTGCTTTGGGTTGCGTGCTTGCTTTGAGAAAGCTCTTTTTCCCTACAAAACAAAAAACACAAAACCCAACACGGACATGCAAAGAAAACGAACCTTACGGCTCGAGGTTAGCTTTAGTCGAAAAAATTAAATATTTTCAAAAATGAACCTTGCGGCTCAAAGTTAGCTTTAGCCGAAAAACTAAATATTTTTCTCAATGTTTCTGATTTTCCGAGATCACACTAAGGTGCAGGGAAAAGAGCATACGCATGAGAAAAATCCTTCCTTTCTGTTTCTGATTTGCCCAGATCGCATAGATTCACAGGGCAAAGAGCATACGCAAAAATGAAAGGTATAGATCCGGTTAAAAAAAAGCTAAATAAACCGAAACCAAAATAAGCAGAGAGAAAATAACAGTAAACTGCAAATAAACATTGTATACCTCCAGATCTTAAAAATGACGCAGCTAGGGCTACCGGAAACCTTTTCGCGTGAAACAAAAGGGGTTCCTCACTGGAACAGATGCTCCCAACACAACAGAGCAGTCCTCTCGGCCCGAAAGTAGTCAGAAACAGCAAATCTAGGAAACGGCAGTCGGATGCAGTTCTACCGGCTTCAGATTTGGATCACCAACGGACGCGGCCCTCAAATGGCTCTGATACCCTGTAGGAATTTACAGGGTAAGTTCCTCAGACAGAACACCAAAGGACACCGCTCACAACCAGATCGCAGATCAATACACCAGTATTTTTGACATGGTTAAAACCCTCAAAGAGGGAAACAGTCCACGGCTTGAGCCAATGCGGCCACTTCGGGAAATTTATTAATAAAATAATGAAAATTTACATATGTTTCTCTCATGCACGGATTACCCTACAAATGACCCTCCATGCGCTTTAAATAGAATTCATGGACCAATCGGGTGTCAAGCCACGGATCAAGTGTCGGTAATACCGAGGAGAGAATGAACCGTCGGATCACTACATATCGTGACCGTTGGATTGTAAGTTACAAAATGTACAACGGTAAAGAAACACACTTTACCTAACTCTATACCTAACTATACACTAGACCAAGTTTTACTTAACTATTTCCTATGTGTCGGAATATCCTAACAATCATATCTTAGTGTATCTTGTTTGTCGTCCAATGTACATAAATAAGACCCTCGTGTAAAGGACATGGCTCAAAAGGCTTTGTAATGTAATAAAAGAGAAGTGTGACAACCACAACACTTGGCTGTATGTTGTTCTCCTTCTTTGTTTGGGAAAGGTTGATCTATTTCCAGATGGGAAATACTATTAGTTCAATAGGAGAACCTTGAGGGAACTTATTAGATCCATGCCTATGTTGGTATCTAAATTGCTCAACTTGGTGTAAATCTACTTGTGTGTTAACGCTTGTCCAATCTAGTAAAGAAGGGTTAAGGGGAAAATCTAAAGCAAGTAAACCAATATCAGAGGTCTTAAAAATACTTCTCTGAAGTGGAAACCTCCTCTACTTGTTGGAAACAATGATAATACTGAGAGGGGGGGTGAATCAATATTAAAGCTTTTTTTAACTTTCTTATGCCAATTTTATTTTCTTATTTAAACTTGGCAATCATCCATATACTTAGCAGCAACATGAACTCAACAAACAAGCATACACACCATGAGCAGCATACATACGAGACACAAGGTTTTCACGTGGAAACCCTTTCAGGAAAAAACCACAAATATTTTTGTTGTTATTGATGTAAAGTAAGAGCACCTACTCTATTACATCAATTTGTTTGTGAGCACCCAATCACAGTAAGCACCAACTCCCTTTATTTGTTTGCTAGCACTGACTAGAAGGAAGCACCAACTCCCTCTTGTTGTAGAATCTTATCTAACTTACTGAAAGCACCATGTGAGGCACTGACCTCACAGATTCGTTGCAAGCACCAACTTTTAACTCCTTGAATTTTTGTAAGCACCAACTTTTAGGAGGCACCAACCCACATTCAAATAGGAATTGAATGTCCTATGTAATTTGGCAACCACTCTTCCTGATAACAAATTTGATCTCTTGCTCACTCTGTTGCACTTTGCGGCACTCTGATATGATTCAATAGCAGTCACTCATCTCTGTTGAAAAGTGTGCAACAAGAAATGCTTGTTGAGAATGCAACAAGATGGTGGAGCTTAGTGGAAACGAGTCGCCTTCACTAAGTGGCCCTGCAGGCAAATTATGGCGCAAGTTCTATTTTTGGATCCCAGCAGGGATGATCACAGCAAGAGTGACCACAACAGGGATGATCATAGCAGGAGTGATCACAGTATGGGTGATCACAGTATGAGTGATCACAGTATGAGTGATCAAAGTCTATTTTTAGACTGGCTGTCAAAAATAGAAAAGTCAAATATTATTGTCTCATAATAATATTTGGACTATAAACTTGATCTTATTCTCTTGGAGCACTTCAGGATGAGCTACGGATGTGGTACATGCAGATCCCAAAAGGAAATACGTGGTTACCTATGGGATGACTAATATTTGCATGCAGGACTTCAGTTAGAACTCAAGTGAGTTGAGTTTAGTGGACTGGAGGTACAGTTGATGGAGTTGTGTTCAGTTTAGCTTTGTTAAACTGGTTGTATTTAGTCTAACTGGCAAATAGACTAGAGATGAGTTGGGTGAATTAGTTATTAATTAATTCACAAGTTATTAACTCATAATGCAACTATAGAATACATCACTTAACTCAGTTGCATGTCAGTGCATGTTCAGTTCAGCAAGGACAGGTGTTAGAGGATCAGATTGCTATCAGTTGTGACTATAGTTGTGCATGATGATTTGCACAATCAGAGGGATTGAGTATGCCAATGAATTGGCCAATACCAAGAATTGTAGCCTGTGCTCACGTCCAACACAGTGTGAGTGATTCTTTGCAAGTGAAATACGAGTTTGGTAAACCATTCTCATCAATTCTTGAGCAAGTATTGAGCAGTGGAGGTAGGCAAGCAGTGGAATAGATTTGGAGATCAGATCTGAGCTGTATTGTGTGTAACAGGTGGAGTTGGTACTGGATTGCTTGTGATAAGCATTGTACTTTGTAATGTTACATGATTCAATCAATATAATATACAGATAGTGTGGGGTTTTTAGCGAGATGCTTTCCCCGGGATACATACTGTGTTAATGAGTTTGATTGATGCTTCTATGTGCGCCTGTGAATGTTTCTGCTTCTGTAAATTGATGATCAACGTAGAGGAGATTATGTATTATACATGTTCCGCTTATAATTGTATGATCAGGATAATCTCTGTGAATATGTGTTAAATTATTCAAAATTTCTACGATCTCCACCCACACAGCTCTGTCTTTGCCTTTTACTTGCATACATTTCAACACTTGGCCTCTTGCTCTCCATAGCCACACACAACTCTCATTATTCTGCTCTACAAGGCTCACACAACTCTCGGCCTTCTCTCATAGTGCATAGGCAACATCGACCTTTCACACACAACGCAACCCTTGGGGTCTCTTTTTTCTCTGCACAGGAAATCCCCGCCTCTTTTTGCAGAACATACTTTCTCTCAGCCTCCATTAATGCACACTCTCACAAAGCTTTTTCCACTTAGGCTCACAGGCAACTATGCTGCTTTTTCCCCACCATGATCATTCGAGCTCCTGGGTTTTGTTCTTCTGCTATCTCCCCGATCGATGTTGCCACACTGTCCTCATTCAACACTGCGCATTGTACCTTGGCATGGCCTCTCCATGCTATCGTTGCATCTTCCATTGGTTTCTACCTCTGCACTAACAATGAGGATGGACTTCTAACTGTCTCTCCATACTAAGAATTAATTCTCAGTCCACTTACATACTCAAACTAGGCATAGTCCTTTCTATTTGTAACTCCCCCAACATTGAGACTTTCCATTTCTATTCAAGGCTCACAGATTTTGACTGTACATCTGCATGGCTTCTCTATTTTTTTCATTTATGTCTACAATACGTGCATGGTATATCTCCAGTGACCAACTCCTCTATTCCATATTTACTTTAGTTTCTAACCCATATGCCCTTCAATACTCTGTAGTGCGCTTTATTAGAGGAATTACACTACAGTGCATTTTCAGAGTCTTTTCCATATCGAATATTTTACTCTTAAAATCCATATGAAAACAACGAACTTCAATTGTCCTTGGCCCCTTTTTGTTTAAGCTCCTTTTCACTTTTCTCTCCATAGGAACAAGGTGTGGTGACCATGGGCTTAGCCTTAAGGTGCTAAGTCTTTCAGCTCTCTCTCGGGGGCCTTTCTCCTCATGTTATGCTCTGCACCCTTAGTTCTTAAACTCTTCACGACCACATGCCAACCCTTATATCGGAGCCCCCTTATCAGCATTTTTCAATTGTGACCAAGTGCCAATAGTCACAATTCTCCAATCATTGATCGCCGATGTGATGTCATCACTACCACATGGCACTCCCTCAATGTTGACACGTGTCACTCGGATATGGCCCATTAGGCCACCCAAAATAGTCGAATATGCCTGACACGTGTCCTTCCATACCTCCACGTCATGCTAACATAAGTTGCCACGTGTCCATATCGAAGCCAACCAGACGTTGCCATGTGTCCTCATCGAGATCAATCGTATGCCACCATGTGTCCTCCTCGAGGAGAGAGAAAAGGCCTCACCAACCTTTGGTTTTGTGATGAATATCTTTGTTAAGTTTTTTTTTGCCTTCCCCGTGGTTTTTAATGCAATCAGCGTTTTCACATATCGCAACTCTTTTAAAGGTTTACACAAAGAAGTTTTGATTGCCGATAAGCGGTGTGCCAATGCTCCAATATGCTAAATTGTCAACATTCTGATCACCAATATGGCTTGACCACCGATGTGCTGATACACTCAATGTGTTGACCTCTGAATGTGATTGTCGATATGCCTAGATCGTCGATGTTCAATCGTCGATATCGTTGGGCTTCTGATTTGTGATTGTCAATTTGGCTGGATCACCGATGTGTGATCATCGATATCGCTGGGCCTCTAATCTATGATTTTTGATATTCCTGGATCATCGATCTCCAATATGTGATATTCTTTGTTGCCAGAGGCTCCAAGGCCCTGGTCTTCAACAAGCCATAAATTTTGAACTAGGAGTCCATTTTTTTACTTCCACATATCGTTGGAAGCTCTTCCAAAGAAATTTCCAATGGAGAGGGCCTAATGTAGTCTTTGAGCCCATATGCTATCTCAGTGATGTCCCCAAACTCTTTGCCATTCTTCTACTCCTTGACTTTCCAGACAACTGGAATCACAACCCCCAAGGTGATCCTCTGCATGAAGCCTGCAGCTACCATGGACTTCCATCTGGTCCATCACTGTAATCATCAATTTTATGGCTTCTCTAGTAAGCCTGCTACTGTGATTATTCTCTACATGAAGCCTGAAGCTACCATGAGATTCCTCCTGGGCCATCACTACCAACATTTGTTGCAACAAGCATCTAGGCTTGTCTGGTTGACCTCAATGCCAATACTCCTGCCAACTATTAGGCAATTCCAATTGCCCAACTCATCTCCTTAACATGAATGTTGACATCAATTCCAACACACTTGCAAATGCCTTCACTAGGCCATTGGCCATCCAGACAATGCCAACTATCCACCAATCTCCCCCTTTGGAATTAATGGAAACACTCCATCCTTCTCTTCAAGTGATGGCCAAACCGCAAGTTGCTTCCACACATCTCATTGCATGTGACACCAATGACCTTTTTTCTTCTGCACATGCCATCACAAATTCTCCACAACTTTTCTCCCCCTTTGACATCAATGGAAAAGGGCTACAAGCTTCCTTTCTCTCCTCATGCAATCACCGACTGTGTAGACCAAAGTCTAGTTGTTGAGATGTGCATTCTGCTTCGCAAACATCTTTACCATGGTTGTCACTACTTCTGTCGCTTCTAAGACTATGATCACTTTATTGAGCATCTCCACTTCTCCCCTTGAGATCATTCTCATATAGTAGGGACTGCTTCACAACTCATACCAATTTCACCAAAAGAAATGATACAAATGGAACAATGTACTAGGAAAACTCTACTATTTATTTCTCAAAAAGAAATGTCCATTTGCACGCAAGGTTACTCAACATGAGCCCAACACAACCAATTGACATAGCTATACCAATTGAGGGTTAAGGGACACGACTTACACCAATTGTGTTTCATGAACACAATACTGTTATACATTGTCAGACTTACAACATAAATGAAATAAGAGTATTTCACCAAAGATGCAAACCTTTCATTTTCTCAACAATCTTCCTTTCTGAGGCTGCCCATTGTTTCTTGCTACTGCTTATCAAAGCAACTCCCCCTGAGCCAATGCTCTTTGATCTCCTGCAACATCTTTCTTGCCTTTGCATGGGGGTTGATCCTATGGACCTGACTTGACTGTGATCTTCATGTCATTCCATTGCACCCCATCTTCTTTTCACAACATAAGATATTATTGTGTACTCTTCATATTGGCTGCACTCATCCTTTTCAATGTTGATACATTCAAAATAAATCAATTTATTCTTGTAATCAGCAAGAAAACACAACCATACCTTCACAATTAGATGCACATTTTTGTTTATTCTTTTTGGTTTCCTGCATCTGACTTATTTGGCCTCCCTTGAGGCCATTCTCTTCCTTCACTGAAGAGAAACATATGATCTACTCCCTCTGAGCAGATCATCCCCTCTCTTCCTCCATACCTTCAAGGGTCAAGTTCTGACAAAAGCAACACCCTTTAGCTTCTTCTTTGCCCCTGATTTGGCTTATTCTTGACTTCACATGGGTAGAGGAAACATTTCATTCAACTCCTCTTTCTTCACCCAAATCATCTTGGTGCCCTTCTGTCTTACATAAAGGTCTCCTACAAGAGTAGGAGGATCACTCTTTTGATTTCTTCCTCCTCTATTCACTTTTCTTCGTTGACACAGAGTATTGAAGACAAATGTGTATCTTTCAATTCCATTCATTCTCATTGTCTTCAAATCTCGAGCTCCTGCATTCACATGAACATGCTAAGAAGAATTCCATTTTTTCTCATTTCTGCAGCTAACCATCTTATGCCTAGATTTGCCACAATTGTAACATTTGATTTGACCTAAGAGTGGGGTTGAGGAGTTGATTTTTTTGACAATTCTTTTGTCAAAACTCCTATCGTAGCCAGCGTGCCTTCTTCTAGCCTTTTTTCCCATTCTTGGGTTGCTGCTACCTAGCACGTTTTGTTTCCTTGCATGCCATCTACAGTCTATGGCTTTATGCCCAAAATTATTGCAAGAGAAATAATATCCATGAAAAGGATTTTAAAGACAGAGGTTACCTTTTCTTTGTAGGATCTGTCTTTGAGAAAGAGAGGTCCTATGTTGACTCTTCAAGTGCCTTCCATGACAGTTTGCATTACTGCCATGCATTCTTCCTTGTAGTTGTCTTTCCCTCTTCTGCTACACTTCCTGATGTTGCTTCTTTTCCTTCTATTTCTGCCTTTTCTTCTCTTGTTGCTTATACTATTGTCCAACAACCTTTCTTTCATTGTTGTTGTTGGAACCTTGGACTCCCTTTACTTGGGAAGTTGACTCTTCAACCTTCACCATTTTGGATCTCCCTTCAAGCTTCTAATATTGAGACGGGCCTACTTTTGACTTTTCTAAGTCATGTCTCAATGAGACTACCTCAGTTTGCAGTCTCTCACATTAAGCTTCCTTCTCTCTCAGTTGATTGATTAACATCCCAGTCAATCTGCTAGCCTCTTCTTGTTGAGCATTTAGTTCAACCAATTTTTTGCTCAACTTCTCATTCTCAAGCTCATAAATTTCTAGTTCCATCTCTTGCTTGAGATTTTCCTCTGATAGGTCCTTGATCTCCTTTAGGGAAAATATCATCTTATTTATAGAAAATATCCTTTCATTTAGATCATTTTCTTCACTATCATAGGTGCTAGCTAAGTTATCATAGAGATCTAATCCCATCTCTATGTTCATGGAGTCTTCCATAGGTATAAGGGTTATCCCTTCTTCATCGCTTTCAGTGATACATTTATTCTCTCCAAGGGATATACTCTCTTCTCCTTCAGAGGATCCCTTATTTCCTATTGCTACTAAAATGGGTATATGTTCATTACAACTACAAGATGCATGGTTATCTCTTTCTTCAAGTGATTCACATGAAAATCTAGATAATGACTTGCCTACTTCTTCACTTTTATCACAAGGAAATAGCATACCTTCTGAGCAGCATGGTCTCTCTTCTGAAACTTCTTCCTCATCAATAGAAGTGTGATGAGCAACAACTTCTCCAAGTTTTGATTCATTGCTAGAGTAGCAGGGCTCCTCAGCCTTTTCTTGAGTCACATGGCTATCTCCACCATACAGACATTGCAATCTATCCAACACTTCCTTTGCTGACTCACAATGCCTCACTTTATTGGCATGCGGCTTAGATATCCCTCTCATGATGATATTTTGGGCTTCTTCATCTTGTTCGCACTTTTCTCCATTCAATACAGAGGGCCATATATCACCATCCAAGGACATTAGATAAGCTTCCATTCTGACCTTCCAGATTTCATACCAGAGCTCATGGTCTGATCTATGTAAGAATGGAACTCCTTCTACTGCTAGCCAAGCTTCATTGGCCATTGTTTCCCTTTTATCTACCTTCTAGCGATTAAGCTATTCCTGAAGGAACATGGCTCTGATGCCAATCGTTGGAAACAATGATAATACTGAGAGGGGGGAGTGAATCAGTATTAAGGCTAATTTTAACTTTCTTATGCCAATTTTATTTTCTTATTTAAACTTGGCAATCATCCATATACTCAGCAACAATATGTAATATGGAAGCAACATGAACTCAACAAACAAGCATACACACCGTGAGCATCATACATATTAGACACAAGGTTTTCACGTTGAAACACTTTTGGGAGAAAACCACAAAGCTTGTTGCTGTTATTGATGTAAAGTAAGAGCACCTACTCTATTACATCAATCTGTTTTGTCAGCACGCACTCACAGGAAGCACCAACTCCCTTTTTTTTTTGCTAGAACTAACTAGCAGGAAGCACTAACTCCCTCTTGTTGTAGACACTTATCCAACTTACCAGAAGCACCATGTGAGGCACCAACCTCATGGATTTGTTGCAAGCACCAACTTGCAGCTCCTTGGATTTTTGCAAGCACCAACTTGCAGGAGGCACCAACCCCCAAGCCTTCTCAAGCACCCACTAGAGAATGGAAGCACCAACTTCCTATATGCACGTACCAACCCACATTCAAATAAGAATTGAATGTCCTCTGTAATTTGGTAGCCACTCTACCTTATAACAACTTTGATCTCTTGATCACTCTGCTGTGTTGATTTGGGGTAGCATTGGATGCTCTCTAGGCATCAAAATTTGCAAGGAGGCTTAGACACATGCATTCTCCAATACCCATAAATCATTTTGGTAAATTCCACCCGAACATAGTTTTATTAAAATAATTAATTATTTTTAATGGGACCCTATGTCTAAACTTAGGAAATTAAAATAATCAAAGGGTATTAATATAAATTGTGGGTGAAACTTCTAAAAGAAGGCGGAGATCAAGTCAATATGATCCTAGCCATTGATTAGAATCTAATATGGGTCATTGATTTATCAATGAGAGGATTATAAGAGGAAGCTTGATGGGCATTTGGAGAACACACCGAGAGATCAAGATATTGAATTTCTAAAGTGAGAAGTTCTCAGGAGGAGATTCTGATCAAGTAGATTTCTTGCAGTTGAGGGGCAGGGATAACATCTGGAGAGAGAGAGATTTTCTCAACTGGAGAATCATCAGCAGAGAGTGATCCAACATATCTCACACATAGGATGACGCAGGGCCACGCAGAGGCAGCGTAGAGGGTGAGAGAGAGTCTGAAATTTTGCAGTAGAGTCAGTTTCAGAAGCCGAGAGTTGGGGTGTGAGACTGGGAGGCTAAGAACAGTGACTCCACGTAGAAAATCGATCATTTGGATGGGTGACGCAATGCCTAGAGGGGTTGACACAAGGATTGCGTGAGGACTGCATAGAGGCAGCATAGAGCCTGCTAGAGGCACCTCATCTAGTGACCGGATCAACCAGGATTTTTATTAGTGATTGTGTGAGGTAATCTCACAAATCTTTCTGCCAGTATTTCTCTGCCTATAACTGAATAACCCTTGAGGTATTCAACATGTATTCATAATTTGCAGTAGTATTTACTTCGATATTTACTGTAGAACAGAGTAAATAGCTTATATGGATTAATAAGTAGGAGAAGTAACATCAGTTGCTGCAGTAGGGATTCTTATTAAGGAATTTTCACATGGTATCATAGTTGTAGGTGAAGCAAGAAGAGTAGAGCCGGTAGATCCAGCGTTGAGTAGAAAAGGGAAATCGAAAAGCTGCAAGAGGCAGCAATTCGAAAGCCTAGAGGATTTGAATAGTTCTTAGCTGGAGGGTTGAAATTTCGAGGCAGTATATCTCTTAATGAGTCAATGGATAGAAGGGCTTCAAGATCGAATTTTTGTCGAGGTAGAGGGAGCAGTGTTGAAGCCTCAATGTGAGGAGAGCTGGTGGGACATAGATTTTTGTGTAGGCATTTTGTTAGGCAGAAAAATCATTAGAAGAAAGAGGAGAAGCATGGCTAAGGGAATTTATTCCTCAAAGAATTCCTAGTTAAGGAATTCGAATTCCCTAGAGTTGAGTAGTAGCAAGGGGAAACAATTTTACTAGCTCCAGCAAGGAGTGTGTAGGCTAGCCCAACAGTAACATAGAGGAGAGAGGAGGTCATTCGAATTTCTATTTTTGGCAGAAATGGGAACCAGTGGCTTGAGGGATCAGGACAGGTTGGAAGGAGCATCCAACCATTTCATTTGGAAGGCTAGAATGTCATTCCTTCTAGATGAGCATGGCCTCAAGATATCTGTCAACAACGTGGTGGTGGTGCCTACAAATGCAGATCCGTTGAAGAAGTACTGATCAGAAATTGCGAAGGGAAAGAGGATGATCCTTGATAGAGAAAAGAATCACGTAGTGTGTCATGTCGCTATCAGAGGGACTATTAAGGAGATGTGGGATGCCTTGGTAATGCTATATCAAAGATATTTTGAGCAACGGATGATGTACTTGGAAAAGAAGTTGAGATTTGCTCAAATGCAGAAGGGGGAGTGTGTGGATCCATTCCTCGTGAAGCTTAAGGAGACCCGTGATGAATTGTTTGTTGCGGGGTACACACCTCAAGATTCAGAGTTGGTTAGATTGATCCTCAATTCTGTCTCAAATGAGTGGCAAGTCTTTGTCCAAAGTATCCTGGGCAGAGCAACATTGCCAAATTGGGATGAGATGTGAGCAGCTCTAAAATAAGAGGAGCTGAGGTGAGACAAGGTTAAACTTGACAGAAGCAACAACAGTGGATCAAAGCCTAAGGAGAAGGAGGAGAATGCAGCCCTTGCATCGAAGGGACAACAAGAGTAGCAAATACGTAAGAAAGACGTCTCGAAGATCAAGTGTTTCAGGTGTGATGAGATGGGTCACTAAGCTACACAGTGTCCTCTTAGGAAGAAGGACAAGGATGAGAAACACGATTTGAAGGCTGCACCTGCCAAGATCGAAGAGGAGGAGTTCACCATGACAATTGAGATACCTCCAGGAGGGAGGTGGGTTGATTTAGAACTGTAGTTCGAAAGAACTATAGATGGGAAGGATCCTTGAGGAGTTCACCTCTTGGATCAATACCTTGCTATGAGAGCCCATTTTTGTGGTAGCAAGATGGACTAGTGTTGGATGGTGCCAAGGAGTGTCGGAGAGATAGTTGCAGTGGCTAGGAGTGCCAGAGACTGAGAAGCACATGGCAGAGTTAGAATCGGTGCATATGGCATAGAGCGTAGGTCAACAACAAGAGATTCAGAGGGTTAGCACAAATACTAGCATCAGTTAGGCCCCAACATTGACGTGGTATCAAACTGAACATAGTTAGTTCAGTAATTTTGGATGTTTTTCCATTGTTGATGGAGTAGAAGCAACAATTTGTAGTGCAGTGGAAGTGTTAGAAGCAACACATATGCAACATTTGAGAGGGGGATGTAGTACAAATACAGTGTTGACAGTGGTAGTGTCAGCAGCAACGCAGTAGTCGGTGGACAACATGTCATACATCAACAACACAAAGGACGATGCTTTAGAATCATAGCAATATGCATCATTGTATATTGCTAGAGCACATTCCTCTTTAAGAGGGAGTGTTAATTTGGGTTAGCATTAGATGTGCTCTAGGCCTAAACATTTGTAGGGAGGCTTAGACACATGCATTCTCCAATACATAGAAATCGTTTTAGGAAATTCCACCCGGAGATAGTTTTATTAAAATAATTAATTATTTTTAATGGGACCCTCAGTCTAAACTTAGGAAATTAAAATAATTAAAGGGTGTTAATATAAACTGTGGGTGAAACTTCTAGAAGAAGGCGAAGATCAAGTCAATATGATCCTAGTAATTAATTAGAATCTAATCTGGGTTGTTAATTGATCAACGAGGGGATTATAAGAGGAAGCTTGATGGGAACTTGGAGAACACACTAAGAGATCAAGAGATCGAATTTCTGAAGTGAGAAGTTCTCAAGAAGAGATTTTGATGGAGTAGATTTCTTGCAGTTGAGGGGCAGGGATAGCATCCGGAGAGAGAGATATTTTCTCATCCAGATAATCATCAGCAGATAGAGGCAGAGAGTGAAACAAAACCTCTCATGCACAGGCTGCCGCAGGTCCATGCAGCCACATAGAGGCAGCACAAAGGGTGAGAGAGAGTTTGAAATTTTACAGCAGAGTCAGTTTTAGAAGCCGAGAGCTGAGATGTGAGACTGAGAGGCTAAGAGTAGTGAATCCGGGAAACAAATCAATCAACTGACTGGGTGACGCAGTGCCTAGATGGATTGATGTAGGGCTTACGTGATGACTACGTAGAGGCAACATGGGGCCTACCAGAGGCACCTCATCCAGTGACTAGATCAGCCGAGATTTTTCTTAGTGATTGTGTGAGGTAATCTCACAAATATTTCTGCCAATATTTCTCTCTCTGTAAGTGAATAACCGTTGAGGTATTTAAAGATGTATTCAGAATTTGCTACTGCTTAATAATAAACCCTTAGATCTGTTGCACCGTTTTTCCTGCATTGGGTTTTTCCGGGGACATTTGTCCAAAAATAACGGTGTCATTTGTGTTGTATTTTCTTTCTTTCTTAGTCTCTTATTTCCGCATATAAATTAATTAAGTGAAGGCTGCAGTAGTATTTACTTTGATATTTATCATAGAACACAGTAAATAACTTGTATGGATTAAGAAGTAGGAGAAGTAACATCAATTTGCTGCAGTAGGGATTCCAATTAAGGAATTTTCACATGCTGCACTTTGCAGCACTCTGATTTGCTTCAATAGCAGTCACTCATCTCCACCAACACAACTTTGTCTCTGCCCTTTACTAGCATACATTTCAGCACTTGGCCTCTTGCTCTCCACAGCCACACACAACTCTCGGCCTTCTCTCACAGCGCATAGGCAACATCAACCTTTCACACACAACGTAGCTCTTGGTGTCTCTTTCTTCTCTGCATGGGCAATCTCTGCCTTTTTTTTAGAAAAAGCTCTTTCTCAGCCTCACAACAGTGCACACTCTCAAAGCTTTTTCCACTTACGCTCACAGGCAACTATGCTGCTTTTTCCCCATCGTGATCATTCAAGATCCAGGGTTTTGTTCCTATATTGTCTCCCCGATCGATGTTGCCACACTATCATCATTAAACACTACGCATTGTACCTTGGCACGGCCTATCCATGTTGTTTTTGTGTCTGCCACTCGTTTCTACCTCTGCACTAACAATGATGATGGACTTCTTACTCTCTCTCCATATTGAGAATTAATTCTCAGTTCACCTGCATACTCAAACTAGGCATAGTCCTTTCTGTTTTCAACTCTCCCAACACTTAGACTTTCCATGTCTATTCAAGGCTCATAGATCTTGACTGTACCTCTGCATGGCTTCTCTATTTTTTTTTTTCATTTATGTCTACAATGCGTGCACGGGACATCTCCACCGACCAACTCCTTTGTTCCACATTTACCTCAGTTGCCAACCCATATGCCCTTTAATAATCTATATTGTTCTTTATCGAAGGAATTACACTACAGTGCATTATCAGCGTCTTTTCCATATCAAATCTTTTACTCTTAAAATCCATACGAAAATAGCAAACTCCGATTATCCTTGGCCCCTTTCTGTTTAAGCTCCTTTTCACTTTTCTCTCCATAGGACCAAGGTCTGGTGACCGGGGGCTTAGCCTTAAGGTGAAAAGTCTTTTAGTTCTCCACTGGGGGCCTTTCTCCTCATGTTATGCTATGTGCCCTTGGTTCTTAAACTCTTTTTGATTGTGTGCCAGCCCTCATATCGGAGCCCCCTTCTGAGCGTTTTTCAATTGTGACCAAGTGCCATCAGTTACAATCCTCTGATTGCCGATGTGATGTCATAACTTACACGTGGAAATCTCTCAGTGGTGACATGGGTCACCTGGATATGGCCCATTAGGCCACCCAAAATAGTCGAATATGCCTGACATTGTCCTTCCATACCTCCACATCATGCTGAGGTAAGATACCACATGTCCTTATCAGAGCCAACTAGACGCTGCCATGTGTCCTCATCAGGATCAATCATATGCCACCATGTGTCCTCCTCAAGGAGAGAGAAAAGGCCTTGCCAACCTTTGTTTTTGTGACAAATTTCTTTGTTAAATTTATTTTGGCCTTCCCAATAGTTTTTAACGCAATCAACGTTTTCACATATCACAACTCTTTTTAAAGGTTCACACAAAGAAGTTTTGATTGTCGATACGCGATGTGCCAATTCTTCGACATGATAAACTGATGATGCTTCAATTGCTGATATGGCTTGATCGTGGACCATAGACCACCGATGCGTCAATACACCCAATGTGTCGACTTCTGATTTCGATCGTTGATATGCCTGTATCGTTGATGTGTGATCACCGATATCGTTGGGCCTCTGATCTCTGATTGTCGATTTGGCTGGATTGCCAATGTGAAATCGCTGATATCACTGGGCTTCTGATCTGTGATTTTTGATATGCTTGGATCGCCAATCTCTGATATACGATATTCTTCCCTCCCCGAGGCTTGAAGACCCTAATCTTTAGTAGGCCATAACTTTTGAACCAGGAGTCCATTTTTGGACTTCCGCATATCGTTGGAAATCTCTTCCAGAGCACTTTCGAATGGAGAGAGTCTAATGTAGTCTTTGAGCCCATATTGTACCTCAAATGTGGATCCAAATTCTCTGTCATTCTTCTGCTCCTTGACTCTTCGGACAACTGGAATCACAACCACAAAGGTGATCCTCTGCATGAAGAATGCATCTACCATGGAATTCCATCTGGTCCATCAATGTAATCATCAATTTTATGGCTTCTTTAATAAGCCTAATACTATGATGATTCTCTACATGAATATTGCAACTACCATGAGATTCCTCCTAGGTCATCACTACCAACATCTGCTGCAACAAGCATCCGAGATTGTCTGGTTGACATCAATGCCAACAATCCTTCCAACAGTTAGGCAATGCCAACTGCCCAACTCATCTCCTCAGCATGACTATTGACATCAATGCCAACACAATTACAGATGCCTTCACTAGGCCATTGGCCATCCAAACAATGCCAACTGTCCAACGCTTCTCTCAATAAGTTGTGATCCCTCTTCCACCCATTGAAAATAATAAGTGCTAATGCACAGTTCTATTAAAATAAATAAATGAAGGGTGAAAGAAGAGAAAGGCTTCCTGTGCAGGGAGGTGAAGCAATTGACTTTGCCATAGTATTGTCTAGGATCGCTGGTAGTGAAGCAATGTTTGTGCTCCTGAAGTGACTATGTCAGGGTACTTTCCAAGCCGCACACATTACCCTTTCCTGTATTGAAACAATTGTGATATGGTGTATCTTTTGTGTGTGTTTTGACCAAGTAGATAAAAGTGAGATGCTATATATTAAACCAGGTCGATAAGGGGAAATCAGGGCAATCAATACTTCCTAAAGGTCTAAACCTTAAATGAAAGTTATTATTGGATAGAGAAGCTGAATTTCGCCCAATTTGTCACCAAGCGTTGTCATTTCTACAACACCCTCCAAAATTTCGCTACATTTGAATTTTGGAGCCTTCTATCATTGTCAAATCTAGAGTCGCTTTGATCACCAAATGTTGTTTCATGTTATTTTATGTGTTTCAAGTGTCTTTGAATGGTATCAAGTGTTGTCGCATTGATCAAAACATCTTTTGGTGCATTTCGTGGTCATAACATATTTGTCGTCATAAAACGACACTTTTGGGCCGCAGTCACATACACTACACTTATTGCACTTGGGGAATGTGTATAAAGTGGCGTTTTGACATATATTCATCATTGCTTAAGTTTGTCTAAGTTTTCTTGATGAGTTGGTATGTGTCGTGCTTCATTCTATTTCTAAACTCATCCTCTTCGCCCCTTGCCTCATATTCCAGACTTAGACAAATCTTTAGTTTCAAAGCAGACTCATTAAGGCCAAAAGTGCATGAGTGCACTTCGAAGCCTTGATTGGGAATCCTTCATTGTTTGGAAGTGCGGCATGTGCCCTCCAAGGGTGCAAGGCGCACTCCTTAACCCTCTTCCCCCTTCCTTATTCTGAACTGCACCCTCCTAGGCCCCCTGAGAACACCTTAAAGGACTAAAGCCTTCACCCTTCAGCCTTCGGGAGTACGCCATCTGCCCTCTATCTCTCCTTTGAGCACACAGCGCACTTGGGAAGTTCAAAGTCTTCCCCTTCATCCTTTGGACTTGCGCCATTCGCCTTGACTTGACCGTCCCTTCCTTTTGAGTGCATGAGCACATACCAAAGCCTTGAATCCTTTCCATTTCAACCCTTCACCCTCTCAAAGTGCGCCCATGCACACGAAGCCTTTTTTGTCCCTCTTTAGTGCACCTGAAAGGAATGAAAAAAAATGCATGAAACATGGTAGAATAGGATATTTTCAAGCTGATCGTTGCTCGTCATGGGTGATTTGTAGATACAAGTATTCCAAAAACATCATGACAAGCACACATGAGGAACATCAGGCAAGGAAAACAAAAAAGGAAGCTAGAAAAGAATGAATAACACACTTGAACCTTGATGATCAAAGCACCTTGAAGACTCCATTTGATCAGAGACCCTTTGGAGGGTAAAGGACATCAACAATTGAAGCTGCATGAAGAATAAAGATACAGTTGGCAGCCATGTCACCGCTGGAGAAACTCTAAGTCATCAGTCACTATTAGTCCCAGTCATCAAAGATAGTGACATTTCAAGTCTCATAGTAAGATGATGTGGAATTCATGATGTACTATTATAATCATTCTAAAGACAAATAAGTGGAAGTCCAATAGTCATGTATGAAATAAAGAGTCATGGAAGTCCAAATGACATGTAATACCAAAAGTCACATGTAATTCCAAAAGTCATTTGGAATTCCAAAAATTGTAGAAGTCCAATGGTAACTAGAAGTTAGAAAGTGAAAAGTCATGAGGATGTGAAAGGTCATTCGTCAAGTTATATATAGATCCTCATTGCTCATATAAAGGAATTTTAACCTTGGCTTCTCCCACAAGGCATTAGAGAGATAGAGTTAGTACTTTTGGGGAGTAAGCAGTGGCTCTAATGCTCTACTATTGGAGGTAGTGTTGTTCATTGTATTTATGTATCTTAGGACTTTTTCTTAACATTGAAGATTTCTAGGCCAACACGTTTTCACAAATGGATTGTGAATGTTTCTAAGACTATTATTTGAATGTTTATGGTTCATTTTTGTTATCATTAGTACTGAAGTAATTGAACTATTTTGGTGCTTCTTATTGGAAATGTGTTGTTATGTTTATAATGATCGTCGCATCCTTGTGAACTATTTCGCTTGATGTTAGACAAACCTTCATCTTTCAAGTGTGTCTCCATTAGGGTAGTACTATTACTTCTCTCTTCATTTTCCCCTCCATAGTAAGATAACCTTGATACATCTACAATTGAACATCCACAAGGCACATTAGCTTTCTCATTCAAAAGGACATTTGCACTTCTCTCTCATGCTGACAGCTAAAGCCAAGGCATATCTTTAAGTAAATGACGGTCAAGTCATGTTCCGAATGGGAATCCTACACCAAATGGTGTAAGATCTAATTGGTACCTTATAGTAGGGATATCCCCTATATGTTGTCAATTTCCAGCACCATCAACATGTTTCTTGTGCAAAGGAGAAACCTGAAATGAAGGACAACCATTAAAGGCTAGTTGGTGCATGAATTGATGAAGGAGCTCCTGAAATTAAATGAGTTTCAAGAGGAAGTATTCAAGCCCATGTTGCTTGAGAAGCAACCACAAGAAAAAGGACATGAATTTTATGGAGGGATTGCACACTGTAGGCCAGGAAGGATGCAACAGTAATGGCGGTCAAGGGAGAGGTGGAAGAAAAAGAGACACATTGAGAGGAGAGAAGAAGAGATAGAGACAGATGAAGAGTGGTAACAAGAAGAGGATTCAACACAAGCTTCCAGCAGGCAACGCTAAAGACAAGAGAAGAGAAGGGAGTTGGCTCTCGATCCCTAAAGGTTTCTGCTTAAATTGCTAGTCTTTGGAGCCCTATAACAGTTTGGGGTCCTTAGAGGTTATGGGTTGATATAGGACCCCTGGAGCCCTATAACAACTTGGGTCCTTGGAGGCTGTGGGTTGAGACAAAGATCTTTTGAGCCCTATAACAGCTTGGGTCATTGGAGGCTATGGTTGAGATGGAATCTCTATAGCAGTGTAACAACTTGGGTACCCTAGAGGCTATGGGTTGAGATAGCAAACTCTGGATCCCTCACGGAGCCCTGTAACAGCTTGGGAAGAAGCCATCCTGGAGCAGTAGTAGAGGAAGAGTGAAATGAAGAGTTGTGGTTACCGCCCAGATTGCAAAGTGGATTGAGTACTCCTTAGAAGGGGGTGAATCATTGTGTGTGCACTTGGGGGTGAGGTTGGGCACCTCTAGACTCCCAGTGTTGACCAAGAAAGTAGCTGTCAATTGGTGGGATTGAGGACGAAAGTCCTCTAGAGTCTTGGAATCAGTGGTAGTGGATGTGCTAGTCCTAGAAGTAAGTAATCATCCCCCATACTCTGGCATTTGGCTCGGGGGTGGTGGCTACAAGTAAGTGTGGCTACAGTTGTCTATGGTTGGGTGGAGAGTCCTTGTCCTAGGTTCAGTTTCCATACACATTCAAATATAAGTATCTTTCTATGTTGTTTTGTCTTCTAATGAATCATGTCACTGTGTTGTAGATAATGGTTTTGGATTTGTGGATTGCATTATGTTGATTACACTTGCATATGTAGTACATCCCTGTGGGGATATGGTAATGTGATATGTATATGTATATGATGAATATATGGATGCATGTGTGTAAATATTTCTAATTGTAAACACAAAACATCTGATGTATAAGAAGCATAATGGATTGCATGATAACAAAAGACTAAGCCACAATGCTACGATGAGCATGGAACTACACATATGTTTAATAATGCAGAAGTAGCACATAAATAACTTATTAAGACCCCTGAGATTGATGCTCTAATTGTTCTGACCCCTGAGTTGATTTTTCTTGTGATTCTTCATAAAAAATTTCCTTAGAACTTCCCTCCAAGCTCACGCTATGTTATAGACATTTTTGTGCCTAGCAGCATGAAGCATGAAATGTCAATAATCTAAGGGATCCAAAGTCCCTAAACATGTTGTTCCTACCCCTAGAGGAACAAGGTCAGCAAACCACAGCACTGAAAATCAGTTCTCCACCTGAAAACACTCAAAAACAAGCTATTTCTGGATCATGTCAGCTGCTCCACTGAGCATCTGCGCTGAATGTCAACTGCTCCACTCTGTACCTGCGCTGAATGTCAAAAGCAATGAAGGCTACCTGCGCTGGGCGAGATTGGCCAAGTGGCACAGTCATTCTGCAAGGTGTCAAATACCCAGGAAGCTTCCAAAATGACACTTGGATCAGGGAATTCGCCTTGTGATGAGTAAGAGGATCTAGATCTCCAAGTGGAAGCAAGAAACTCCAAGTGGACTCAAGAACTGAAGTATAACTGAAGTGGGAGAGGACACTAGTCAGCTTCATGCCAGCCTCAAGCTGACTCATCCTTTCTCCAAATCTCCTATATATAGAGCTCTCTCATGAGGTCTAGGGAGGCTGGAATTTTTGTGCAAGTAAGGAAGTGCTGTTGGTTTGAGTATAGAACTATTGGGTGACTTGTTTGAAGGAGGTGAAGAGGAGATTTCTTTCTGCTGGGAGGTGTTGCTGGATTGGGCCTATTATGGTTGTAACACTCTCAGAACTTTACTTCTTCCATTAATAAAGTATTTGAGGTTCTTCTATATGCATGTGCCTCTGTGGCGTATTGATGCTTGTATATTTGATTTATTCTAATCCTTGAATCAGTTATGGATGTATGCTTCTTGTAGTTTCCCTTTCTTGTGCTTTTGCAGGATCTTTGTGTAGCTGGGCCGGTGAAAGAGCAAGGAGCTGGGAGCAAGCGGCAAAGAGGGAAGATTGGATCAACCATTAGCGGAAGATAACGGTTAGTGGATCTCTTTCTCCTCTCTCTTACATCTCATAAAGAAGTAATCTCGAATAGCTTTGCTTTGATTGTTGCTGAGGTACTATCACCCTTAGAGTGGGATAGGGTCATTCCGTATTGGATACTTTTCCCAACAACAAATTGGCGACTCCATTGGGGATCGTATCTTGTTGGTTGTTTGTGTTTTTTGCTATTCATTTCATAAACAAAGGGAGTACCGAATCGAACTGTGTTTGAATCTTTCAAATACAAAGTAGAGGGAAGCTACTCTAGCTCAGTTTCTGGGCAAGTTTATGATTTGAAGAGCTGATCCACAAGGACTCTAATAAGCTCTTAGTGATAGCTTTTCATCCTCCTTGTCATCCCTTAGTGTGTCCTTGACTGATAGCTTCTGATTTGAGCAAAAACTGTGAATTTTTGAGCAATCTGTGACCCGGAAACCAAGAGAAACGAAAGTTTCGTTCTTCAGTGCAGGCTGTACAAAGGCTGTCTGCATTTCAGCGCAGTTCCTGAAGGGGCTACCTGCGCTGAAGGTCAAACAGACAGTGTCCCACCTGCGCTGGACCAGTCTTGCCTTGTGCTACTGGGGTTTCCTCCTGTTTCTTGCCCTGTTTTCACTCTTGTTTTTGCTGTTTGTTACCAGTCAGTGTGCCTATCTGAAACCAACTTTCCTTGCCACTATTCCGCCTCGGTTGTATAAAGAAACTGTGTTTGTTCTTTGTGTATTTCTTGTATCATTTACAGTTTCCATAACGAAAGTGAACTAGTCTTGCTGTGACCTCTTAGATCTAGACCTGTGATAAAGTGTCGTTTTGATCTTAAGAGTTAGTTTGTTTGCTGTTCATAGCTGATTGAGCTTTTGCTTTCGTCATATGGTTTGAATTTATATATTTCTAGTGTCAAAACAAGTAAATCTTAAGGTGTCTTTTGATTTTGGACAAGCTTGTTTGCTTTCACTTGAAATTGAATTCAAAGTTATACAACAGCTTTCTTTTTGTGTCGCACAAACATTAAGAAAGAGAAAAGAAATACTTGCATTGTGCATGTGCATTATGACAGTTTGCATGTTGATTTATGGAAAATGCATTAGTGTGTGCTCTATGATCTGTGTGAAAAGGTGTTATCTTTCTTTTCCCTCAGTAGTTAAGGTTTTCAAAGTTGAAAGATTGAAAAGCTTGCTTATCATCTTAGACTGCATTTAGGAGTGTTACTATACATCTCGTGGTGATCCATAAAGGCAAAATGCTAAACAAGATCAACCTTAAAATAAATTGAATTTACATAACAACACATTGAAACATAACGCAAACACATAGAGGTCTAAGCTAGAGACGTGTTCCGGCGTCGTTAAACGTGATATCTTAGCGTTGAGTGGTTGGGTGATTCCTCCACGGTGAAGCGATAAGTATCAATACGGACTTGTGCTCCCACGTACCGTCGCGTATATATTGGGAGACCCCTATAGGAACAAAGCCTTTATCCAATAGGAAACCGTGTCGGCCGCCCTACTGATCGCAATGCAGTGAACACAGCATTCACGAAGATCGACCACTCGTACCGTAAAACGTATTCTGTGGTTTTGCGAAAAGTTTGGCACACCCTCTGCCTAGAACTCCAGAGCAGTTTCTTTTGGCCTTTTTCAAACTCTATAACTGAAAAAGTCTGTCCGAGCATTTGTCACTTCGGGCTCGTTAAAACATCGAAGGAGACTAGAGTCATCTTTAGCTTTTTCTCGACTCTTAAAAAGTGAAAAAGCAAGTTGTGTCTAAGCGTCGTTATAAAATTTATTTTAAACGGAACATAATCACCTCCTATTCCCGCGTTGATCTTAAGTTGAGAACATGGAACGCCCCAACCAAGGAATTCCACATGATGGAAATCCTAGTCCTTTCTCCTCTTGGGGAGAAGTTGGTGTGCCCCACATGGCCACATTGTCGCTTCCAGGACTGACAATTGGCCTGCCTATTTGGCTATTCTCAACTAATGTAGTTCAGACCACCATGGTTCCTGAACAGTCGAGTCAACAGTTAGATGAGTCTAGAGCTACCCATCAGCCTTCAACTTCCTATAACTCTTCCTCCAATCCTTCATCTTCGCAAGGTAGAGCCGGCAAAAGCCAAGCTCCCATGGAGAAGAAGAAAGAGAAGAAGAAGAAGGAGCCTAAGGCGACTGGGGGCAAGCAAAAGACATCTAACAAAAACCCACACACAGCACAGACCGGGCCTAAATCGCCATGTGTCATATGTAGAGGAGACCACTTCCATAGAGATTGTCCCTGTATTCCCCGGATACTAAGGGACTGGTCACCTCGTTTGCACAATTCGGGAGCATCAACCTCTGATAGCCATGTTGAATGCTTACCGTCAACCAGCAAAAGTGAAGGTTCAAGACAAAAGGGGGAAGCTAGATTCCCCTGTAGACTGTGTGAAGGCGATCACGCCATCCACCGTTGTCCCTTCTTAGACGAAGCAAAGAGAGTTTTGGAAGATCGTCCGGTTTCACCAATAATGCTTCCTCCTGGATACAAAAAACTCGTGCCAAGTCCTTCGTTGGTTGAAAATACAGCTGGCCTGCTCAAGTGGTCAGCTGAAGAGTCAGTCATTGAAAATGAACCTACTGAATCCAGACCAGACGAAAGTCTAAAGGTCGATACGGCAGTTGACCCGGTTCTTCCTTCAGAGGTTTCATCCTCAAATGACACCGTCACTTAAGATTCATCTTCAAATGACACCCTCACTGAAGAGAATAAGGATGAAACCATCCAGATTCTTTTCATCAACACAGATTCTGATGAGCATCAGGGCAATGCGCCCATTCCTTTATCGCAGGAAGGAACATCGTCAGGGTCATATCCGGCTGTATATTCGGTCCCACCACCAAGCAACCTGGTTGTTTCCTTTGATTGGAACCAACTAGGCAGACCCCGATTGCCAGCCAGTATACCATTCAGAATTATAGTCCAAATCTATAGAATGGTAATGGTTGGAACTATCATTGATGAAGGGGCATCTGTGAGTATCCTTTCCTCTATTGCTTGGAAAGCACTGGGTTCCCCAGAGCTTTCGCCTGAGATAAGAAATCTCTCGGGTTTTGATAAAGGAACCAATCGACCATTAGGGATCCTCCCCAATGTACCTGTTACATTGAAATGGAAGATCGTTCAAATGAACGTGATGGTTGTTCAAGGACCCTTGGATTATAACCTACTCCTTGGACGAGACTATATATATTGCATGGGAGCTATAGTCTCCTCACTCTTTAGAGTAATGTGTTTTCCACACGACGGAAGAATGGTCAAGCTCGTAGACCAACTTTCATTTCCGGGATCACGCATCGCAAATAGTCAAATACCAACCCTGAATGGTCTATTCACCCAAGAAATGTCTCCACCCCCAGTCCTCCTTCCCGATGAGTGCGAGTGATTCGGAAAGATGGGACTGGAACCCAGGGGGCATGCATCCTGGTCTGCTTTGGGCAGAGGAAACCTTGGGTATAAGGTAGAATTTTCGCGAAAGAATGTGACTAGTCCGTACCCCGTCCGTGGATGGAAGAGGGGTTGTTCTAGAACAGAATTATTTTGATAAGGTTACTTGTCTGACAAAGGTCATTCACCATTGTCTACTTCGGTAGACAGTGCCGAAGAAAGAGATTGATTTGCGGCAGCAAATAGAACCATCTTTGGGTAACCAGGAAGAGGCAAGCCTCACCCTTTAAAACAAATGTTTTATCGGATAAGTAGGGGCAGCCTTGAAATTGTACTTTATACCTGGGGGCATGCAAACCTTTTGGAGTGCAAGCTAGGGGCGGTTGTTTATCGGTTTTTGGGATTAGCCGTTTCTGAACTTGCATAAAGAAAGGATGAGATGGAGCATAACTTATGTGAGGTGCAAGCTCTATAAAAATTGGAATCTTGCAGGAAGACATTTCTTATCTTATGACTGGTATATTGAGCAGTTTTACCACGGAATTTATGCTCGTTAAAAAATAGAAAAGCAAAGATCCGAGCAGTTTTAGCGTCATAGTTCATGCTCGTTAAAAAATAAACATAAGCTTTTGAGCAAGTTTAAGCTCGTTAAAAAATGAACTTCCCGGTAAATAACCATTAAGAATGAACCCTGATCAACCGTAAAAAGACCTTGGTCGTGTTTTGCTGCAGCCATCACCTCCACCGTTCATTTGGCCGATCGTTTACCTCCATATGATTGTTTACCCATTTTGAGGAACAGCTGCGAAGAGTGATTTCACCTAGCCATCCTTGTGACACTGCCGTTATTGGAAAATTTCAACCTGTACCTGGAATCTGCTGCTATCCCTGTTTATCACTCGTTCCTCAAAAGACGAGTCTTCTTTGAGCTCTTTTCTCCTGACTCGTAAAATATGAAAAGTTTGCCGAGTTTTGGCCTTCCAGCTCGTTAAAATGACCGGAAGAGCTATCCCTCCTCTAGATTTTAATCTTTTTGGACCTGAGGGATTATTACACAAAAAGGTCGAGCGCTTGTTTTATTCGGCTCGTTAAAGTTATCGAAAACTCATCCCTTCTGTATTGTTTTATACTTTTTCGGACTTAAGGGATTAGATGACGAAAAAGGAATTTTGGAGTTAACTTTTTGTACCTTTTCAGACTCTCTAAAAATGAAAAGGACCGAGTTTTCCTTGTCGTTAGACTCGTTAAAATGATTAAATAGCGACAAACTTGTCTTTAGACGAGAACGAGTTTCCCTATCGCTAGGCTCGTTAAAACATAGCGATGGGCTTGCCCGAAGGGCAGGTTATAGAACAAGCATATGTTATCCTCCTCAAGCTTGACAAAAATAAAGAGGTACTGGTCAGAAATGACTGGGGAAAAATTGGGAGAACCTCAAAGCTTTAATGGTAGCAAGTCGCTCTTGAACATGACACTTTGTCCTCCGTATCACATCGGGTTGGGTTGTTTCATTCACCGGTCTCATCACCATGGTCCTCGCCAAACCATCCACATTTGGGGTAATGCTACCGATCCATCACATCAGTGTCGTTATATGTTCAAGAGATGTGTTCAGAAAGAGTCAACCATGTCCCATCCACTGCCATACATTATCCTTCATCCACCCATGATCGCCACCCTGAATCATGTCTCACAGATTGTTTTCACCTCCACTAAAATCATTAGCTCCGTTCCGTGTCACTGATGTGGGATTCATTAAGGCCCTCCTTTGACGAATCGCTTCTTGTCGACTTCAGCTCATTATCCAAGAAGTTGATCTAGGAACACCCCCCCAGTACTTTGAAGCTTGCATGCCTCAATGGCAAGTTTCTCACTTCCGGCGACAGGTATACATCAATGACCTTCGACCAGAAGATTTTGCGTGGTGTTCGACGCCAAGTCCTTTATTCACACCACGTGAATTGTACTGCAGTACCTTGAGGGTCATTGTCATTATTGGTGATTCCTCTCGCGCTTGTTAACGGTTTACATTATTGACCGGTAATCAAGCGATGTCTTTCCATGTTCGACTTCAGCGCAATTCTCACATGGATCGACTTGTACTTAGAGTGAAGATCGAACGAGTTTGAAGACCCCGGATCTAGTTTCATCCATCCGGGCTGCGATATATATTCAGGAAATATAAAGACATTTGTTATGTACATCATTGCAGCAGATGATCATCCTACTCAAAGGATGATAATTTCAGCAGAGAATTATCAGTTTACCACCAGACGATCGTCTGTTCTATGTACCAAAATGAATTTATAAAGCTGAGCATGGGAATGCCCGCCTCAGCTAGATCATGAAAGCAGAATGAAACATAATGTATTGTATTGTATTTTATTACAGGACACCTCTCAGCGATTGAATGAACTTCGGATCCTCCTGATAAAGCATTTCACCCGATAAACGACCTCATACTTTAGGGGGCAACTGTTATAGACATTTTTGTGCCTAGCAGCATGAAGCATGAAATGTCAATAATCTAAGGGATCCAAAGTCCCTAAACATGTTGTTCCTACCCCTAGAGGAACAAGGTCAACAAACCACAGCACTGAAAATCAGTTCTCCACCTGAAAACACTAAAAAACAAGCTATTTCTGGATCATGTCAGCTGCTCCACTGAGCATCTGCGTTGAATGTCAACTGCTCCACTCTGTACCTATGCTGAATGTCAAAAGCAATGAAGGCTACCTGCGCTGGGCGAGATTGGCCAAGTGGCACAGTCATTCTGCAAGGTGTCAAATGCCCAGGAAGCTTCCAAAATGACACTTGGATCAGGGAATTCGCCTTATGATGAGTAAGAGGATCTAGATCTCCAAGTGGAAGCAAGAAACTCCAAGTGGACTCAAGAACTGAAGTATAACTGAAGTGGGAGAGGACACTAGTCAGCTTCATGCCAGCCTCAAGCTGACTCATACTTTCTCCAAATCTCCTATATATAGAGCTCTCTCATGAGGTCTAGGGAGGCTGGAATTTTTGTGCAAGTAAGGAAGTGCTGTTGGTTTGAGTATAGAACTATTGGGTGACTTGTTTGAAGGAGGTGAAGAGGAGATTTCTTTCTGCTGGGAGGTGTTTCTGGATTGGGCCTATTATGGTTGTAACACTCTCAGAACTTTACTTCTTCCATTAATAAAGTATTTGAGGTTCTTCTATATGCATGTGTCTCTGTGGCGTATTGATGCTTGTATATTTGATTTATTCTAATCCTTGAATCAGCTATGGATGTATGCTTCTTGTAGTTTCCCTTTCTTGTGCTTTTGCAGGATCTTTGTGTAGCTGGGCCGGTGAAAGAGCAAGGAGCTGGGAGCAAGCGGCAAAGAGGGAAGATTGGATCAACCATTAGCGGAAGATAACGGTTAGTGGATCTCTTTCTCCTCTCTCTTACATCTCATAAAGAAGTAATCTCGAATAGCTTTGCTTTGATTGTTTCTGAGGTACTATCACCCTTAGAGTGGGATAGGGTCATTCCGTATTGGATACTTTTCCCAACAACACGCTAGGAGTAGGTTCTCTTATTTGTTCAATTTGTAACAGGTCCAATGGGACCTTCAACAATCTTTTATTTTTGTATATATGAAAAGCGTTGATGTCATCTGGACTTAATCTTAGCGAGGCTAAATGTAAGACCTATGTAAATGATTCGGTTGCCTAAAAGAGGTCATCAAACAAATCCTCCTCGTGAGTAAACTGTCTGATTTTAACCAATGTAGTGAAGTCTTCGGCAACTTTGTTTGGGTCATACTGTCAACCTGGAATCATGGCTAGTTTTAGAGATGTAATATTCTCTATTTCTTTTGTTGCGTGCCAAAAATCATGTAGTGCGAAAGCACCACATTGCAGCGGAAAGGTTGGCCAAATGGACTTTTTCATTTCCTTCAGGGCTTTGGTTAAACCATTCCCTATTATCTGATAAGCAATCTCTCTTGCCAGTAGTTTGTCTGGAACATAATATGGAAGGACATATGGAGCTGAAATTCTCCTAAAAACTCTAATATAAGTAAATGCTTCTTTATCAAACCATCTTGCGACTGACAAGATGTCTATCTTTGCCTCTTCGGAAAGCCTGGGGGCTGTTTTATCAAAAATGGTTTTATAAATGGGTAACATAATACCATGGAAAATTCTATAAAAATGGGAACTGAATTGGGATTCCCACAAAATTTTATGATACACATGGATGGGGATAGGGTTCTGTATAGTCCACTTCCAACCCATGTTTGGAAATCGTGAGCAAAAACATATGGCATCCATTACATAAGCGCTCATGTAAAAAGGGGGAATAGTTCGTGAGGAGATAATTCTCTTTTGCCTGTATTCCCTAATAGCCATAGCTAAATTATCTGACAAAATATGACTCCAATTCATAATCATTGTGTTAACAACTGCATCAATCAATGGAACCCACTCTATAGAAAATTTGGTACTATCAGCCTTCCCAAATAGTCTACACATCATTGCAGCTATGAAATTATGTGGAGCCGAGAGGGATGAAATTGGGTACATACCAGATTT
Organism: Pinus tabuliformis; assembly: GCA_031772625.1. NCBI lineage: Eukaryota > Viridiplantae > Streptophyta > Pinopsida > Pinales > Pinaceae > Pinus > Pinus tabuliformis. The sequence goes on from CM062817.1 coordinate 1,808,875,117, forward strand.
CTCCTGTTTGAATTTGCCAGAGCCCAACCTCCAGTTCTGCATAATGTCCATTGGTTCCTCGTTTTCTTTGGAAAAATGTTCAAGAAAATCTTTATCATAGAGCTTTTGTGGCTTTGGTAGATGGTACATCTGGCGCAATTTGTCTGGCATGAAAGATCCCATAACTTCATGTTTTGAATTTCTTAAAGTCCCATATGAAATATTCATATTATCAATTATCTATTTCACCATTTGTATGGTAATATCTTGGTCCTTGCAGTTATTCTGTGTAGAATTGAACATGCTACCTCAAAGTAGGAAGCCTCAGATGATTCTTCGACATCAGCTGTCACTTTAATTTCCAATGGTCTCAATTTTTCTCCCTCATGTAAGCTTCCCACGATGTGGTCCCTCTGGTAAGTTATACATGGCTTCCCACGATGTGGTCCCTCCGGTAAGTTATACATGGATTCCCACGATGTGGTCCCTCCGGTAAGTTATACATGGCTTCCCACGATCTGGTCCCTCCGGTAAGTTATACATGGATTCCCACGATGTGGTCCCTCCGGTAAGTTATACGTGGCTTCCCACGATGTGGTCCCTCCAGTAAGTTATACATGGCTTCCCACGATGTGGTCCCTCCGGTAAGTTATACATGGATTCCCACAATGTGGTCCCTCCGTCTTAATTGCAAGTGGTACCAGAGAAGAGTGGGGGCATGTCTGATTTCTCAGACATAGTAGCTTTTCCTTTCTTTACCATCTTTTCAAGTGTTGTTTCCTTCAGAGGTTCCCTGAAATTGAGAAATGGAGATTATCGGATAAACACACAAAGCGGAAATGATAGTGAAAATGCAATGATACAGTTAATTTTGAAAGATGACAAGGAAGAAGCTTTTATTTGAAAATATGGATGAAAGATATCAAATCTCGTCGAGCCATTTTAAACGTAAATGCCATTAAAACTCATTAACTACGCACTAAGGTCTTTTCATTATTTCTTTTATGACTCATTTAAACCATCGCATCACAAATTTGTAAGTGATACTTCAAGTTGATGCGTTAAAGGGTGCGATGTCGATGATGCGATTGCGATTAATAGTAATTATCACAATATCGCAAATCACAATATCACAATATTGGTTATGTATCACTTTGAAGTCATTTAGTATTTTGCGATATGCAATGCGAGCGACATACCTTTTACCCTTTTGAGCACATTTTTCTTAAATGAATAATTATTCCATAAAGTAGTTGTTTACTATACGTCAGACCTGATCTAAGTTATAACAATTTTCATAATTCCATCGGGTTCAGATGACATCGCATTTCACAACTTTTTCATGGTTCACATGTTTGGCATTTGTGTAAAAGCCACGATGCGATGAGTGTTTGACTTATCATATCGCAATAACGCAAATCGCATATCATTAAGGTTTTGTTTGTCTTGCACTTTTATGAATGCCACTATGCGATTGCGATAAGAAAAAGCTTTAAGCCTTAGTTTTAATGAAAAGTTCAATGATACCATAAGTCTACTACGATGGTCCCTTTTATTGCAATTCGTGGATTCTGACTGTCAATTAACCTTTGTTATCTAAGGTCCAACGATTTGCGATAAAGCGAGAATGCCTAGTCACAAAGGGATTTTGGCTTGATATCTTAAGTTTATTCAAAATTTTATTTCTAATAGTTCAAAAAGGGAAGCTCTCATTTGCTAAGTTTTTGATTTTTTTTAAAGGGTCCCCATTTATTAATAGAATATTAACTATTAAATAAATAAATGGGGGGGGGTTTGAACAACACAACAAGTTCACAAAGAACTCCAAGTTGGAGAGCACATTTATTTGAGAATTAAGCCCAAGAAGAATTCCCTAAGGATGGGGACATGTGCCAAGTTGGCACCATTGTATTGTGGGCCATTTGAATTCCTTGAAAGGATAAGACCAATAGCATATAAACTAGCTTTACCTCCACTAGTTAGAATTCATGATGTTTCCATGTTTCTTTACTTAAAAAAAATATGTACATGATTCTAATCATGTAATTGATTGGTTTGTGCTATAGGTGATTAGTTTGTGCCATAGGTGGAACCAGAAGGAGAGTTCCAACTAGAGCCAATGTGCATTCTAGACCAGAGGAGTCTCATGCTCCAGAACCAAGCCATAAAGCAAGTCAAAGTATAGTGGAAGCACTTTGGGCTAGAGGAGGTCATGTGAGAAACAATTGATGCCATGAAAATCATTTATCCCTTCTTGTTTGATGGTTAAATCATGTATAATTGTAAATATTGTATAGATTTGTGTATATAAAGCTCCGTAAAACAATATGTATTGCATTTTGGCACTATGTCACATATGGGAAATTGAACAATGAGGGCGGCGTTCCCTCAAGGGGGAGGGGATTGTTACAACCCCACCCAAATTCCTCGTATAAACTGCATTGTAAATGTATTGTTGATATTTTGCAATATTTGAAATAAAAAAGGAGACTGAGTCAAGAGAAATGAATTCCAAAGCTGGGTAGTAGGTCACTTGCTTGGGACGTTATCGTTTCTTGTGAAAAGGAGAAACTTGAAATGCAGGACAACCATTAAAGGTTGGCTAGTGCATGAATTGATGAAGGAGCTCTCGAAATTAAATGAGTTGCAGGAGGAAGTATGCAAGCCCATGTTGCTTGAGAAGAAACCACAAGAAAAGGATAAGAATTTTATGGAGGGACTCTGCACTACAGACTAGGAAGGACCTAACAGTAATGGTGGCTGAGGGGGAGGTGGAAGAAAAAGAGACACAGGGAGAGGAGAGAAGAAGAGATAGAGATAGATGAAGAGTGGTAACAAGAAGAGGATCCAACACGAGCTTCCAACAGGAAACGTTGAAAAGAAGAGAAGAGAAGGGGATGGGCTCTCGATCCCTAGAGGCTGTGGGTTGAGTTGCTAGTCTCTAGAGCCCTATAACAACATGGGGTCCCTCGAGGCTTGTTACAGGTCTATTTGGGAAAATCACTCCCGACATCTAGATCATCAATATTAGGGCTCATCAAACCCTAATTCAGTTGCTACATGCCCTATACAAGTCATCACATTGAATGCCTCCTTCCATGAAAGTTTCATGGCTTGAAGACCTCCTGAAATGACTCCATGAGGGACCAACGTAGCCTTGGTCAAGGGTAACTGCGTTGCAAAGCACTTAGGCCCATTCAAGCCTACTCTACAGAGCATCTAGTCCCACTTTGACCTGCGTTGGGCGAGATTGAGCGAAATTTTCATAGGGTTCTGGGAATATTCTTATCTTCTAGATCATTCTAGAAGATTCCAACTCTTATCATCTCCTATGAGCTCGAAATTGGATAGGGAATGAGTCAAGTAACCTCTTATCCTCCCATCCCTTCCTCCATGGAAACTAACTCTAAGTTTGGAAGGCCATTCAATACCCTCATTTATGACAAAACCACCTCCATTTCCCTATAAATTGAGCACTCATCATAGTGATCAGGGGCTGGACTTTGAAGAATTGTAAGGAGATACTGTTGGTGTGAGTTTTGAGATCATAGCAAGTATTGTTATGCTACCAGAGTGTTATGCTTTTAGTGTGATGAAGGATGGAACTCAAGCTGGATGAGTGACATGGGATCGGACTTCTTTGGTTGTAACTCTTCCTTCTACTTAATAAAGTTGTTTACACCTTTTCCCATATTCTTGTCTTTATGTATGATGATTATATGTGTAAATTCTTTCGATTCCATTTACTTATAGTAGATAGATCATTATGCTTTGATTGGTTTTTGTCCTCTGTTTATGATTGCAAGTACTGATCGAGTGGATTTAGTTTGAGAAGGAGCAATGGGAGCTATTCAAAGGAGACAAAGGGAAGTGAAAGATAACAAGTAGGTCCCTTGTCTTATCCATCTTCTATAGGAAAAGATTAAACTCTTTAATTTTTTTGTTCTAAGTGTAGCTACCCACTTAGGGAAATTGTGTTTATCTGTAGATGCAAATTCCATATAACAAATTGGCAACTCAATTGGGGAATGACCATCATTCCTGGTAGTTTATCCTCATCATAGTACACCCTAGTAAACTTTGCTTGGTTTCATTGATCTTATTTCAGTCTTTTTGAAGTTTTTTTGGTCAAAAAATTGTGCTTAGATGTCATTTGATTGGCCTCTATGGCACCAACGCAGGCTTGTTCAGGGGACAGTGCGCTACAGAGTAGCCTTGAGTGAGAGACAATGCTCTGCAACGCAGTCTCTCCCACTCTGACCTGCGCTAATCCTCCTAGGTCAAAAAACCCACCTTTGAGTTGGATTTTTCCAAATTTGCTTCTGAAGTTGTTTGCTGAAAGATCAATGATTGTTATGGTTTTGAAATTAATTTGAATTTCCTCTTCTAGCCCTAGTTTGACCTTGATTGTTTAGTGTTTCTTAGGAGATTTCTTTATCATTATCAATTCATTGTCAAAGTTAGTTTATAGTTGATTAGTCTTTTCTGAAAAGAAAGTGTCGTAAAGTCTTCATTTCATTGAAAAAGAAATTGTCGTAAAGTTTCGTTTCTTGCGAAAAGTATTGATTGATTGTATGTGCATCTAGTTCCTTTTTGTTCATCTAAACACCAAAGGGACTGAAAAGAAAAGCTTGCATTCTACATATTGTAGTTTGTGAATGCTTGATAGGAATAGCTAGGGAAATTGCATTCGTTGTGCTCTTTGCTCTTTGTCAAAGATTTGATTGCTCTATCCTTTACTAGCTACGGTTTTCATTGTTAATTGAATGAAAGAATATTTCTCATGTTAGTTGCATTCTAGGAATTGCAAACATACATCGCATGGTGAACCTTGAAAGGCAAATTCTTAAGAAGATCAACTTAAAAGTTATTTCAATTAACCTAATGGAGCATTGTAACTTAATGCATAACATTTAGAAGTCTGGGCTAGAGACGTGTTCCGGCATCGTAAAACATAGCAGTTGTCGCTAAATTGTTTGGGATACATTCCGAGTGTGATACCTCATTCCACGCACGTAAGTATATCGTAGCTCGTCCATGTACTTTCGGGTATATAGGGCAGTGTTACATTACGTAAAGTATAAAAGAATTCTCTCACTGTGCATTTCGCATTAGACAGTGCTAACACGGATTGGGCCTCCACGTACTTTCGGGTATATATGGGAGGACTACATTAGGTTTCTATCCATCCATAGGTAACCGAGTCAGCCACCTTGTACACTGCGATACACCGAACACAACATTCGGGGAGATTACCTACATGTATGTTAAGTCCTTGGTTTACTGAGGCAGTGTATTGCAATTCAAAGTTACTTGGTAATCTTTTTGCTTAGATTATCCCTCTTTTGTTTTCTTATGTTATTTTGATTAAAATAAATTAATTGACTGCGGATAACATCCTCCACGTCACTCCTTAGTTGATCTTAGGTTGAAACATATGGCAACAACTCTGGAGTCCACTGATCAAGGAATTCCTTTTGATGGGAATCCTAGTCCTTTTGCTCCTTTCGGAAATATCGGTGCTCCTTATGTGGCTACATTGTCCCTTATGGGACTTACTATCTACTTGCCAGTATGGTTGTTCTCAACCTCCTCAGCCCCGCAATAGAATATTCCTACAACTGGACAAAATCAACTTCCAGTTGACCCTTTGCCTTCTTCATTGGTTGTTCCTTCCTCCCCTTCTTCCTCTTCGCCTGGTGAAAGTATTGGTACTAGTAACCATGTGGCTAAGAAGAAGAAGAAAGGGAAGAAGAAGAAGAAGAAGCAAATTCAGGAGGGGGGAAACCAAGCAACCATTGCTTCGAATGTAACTTCTGATGAGAAACCATCCGATAAGCCTCACAAACTTCAATATCCTTGCAAACTTTGCACGGGAGACCATCTTCTTCGAAATTGTTCTAGTATTCCTCAGATCTTAGAAGAATGGTCTTCTCGTTCACATCATCATGTGTCATCAACTTCTTGAGATCATGTGGTGGGCTCCAGTATTGTAGTAATAATGCTACAACTCCTGGAGCTTCCTATCTCTAATTTTATCAACCCGGTAGTTCGTACAAACTTGGAAGCGACGGTGCTGTATGCACAAGTACTAGCTCTTGTCGCAGCTGTCACTTGGTCAGCTGGCACAAGTCCGCTAGGGCTCAAGCCAAATTCTATATGCTCACAGAAGAAGCTTTATGTATGATGGACGAAAGCTAACTCAAAGGAGACTAGTCTATTTGCAGAAAGAAACTGAAAGCCAACAAAGCATGAAAACCCTAGTAAACCCTAATTTGACTAGCTAGGCCCTTACAATGCAAAACTGTGAATGAAACTACTACCAATAATGCCATTACTTGCAGTGAGCTGAAATACATGCATCTAAGCTACTTGCATCTGAAAAGACATGTTTTTGTATTTTTTCATTAAGTGGTTGGATTTATTGTGATGATGCTTTTGATTAGGGTTTGGTTGTGCAGGAGCGGTTTGAATGGAAGGAAAGCATGGGCAAGGTCAGGATGGCTAGGGGAGGTCCCAGAGGGTCTCTAGCATCAGTCCACAAAAGTCTACCACGTTCGGATGCTCAGCAACCGAGTTTGCAGGCTTCTACAGGAAGTCTGCAGGGGATCCTACAGGAAACTCAGGGATTCTACAGGAAGTCTGTGCAGTTCTACAGGATGTTCGACCGTGGGAGTTTTGGGAGATGGTGAAGTGTTGGAGTGGTGTGGGAGGATAGGTGAGATGGAGATGGAACTGGTGATGGCTCAGGAGCAGAGAAGTCAGATGGAGGAAGAGTGCATGCAGTGGGTTGATGGCTGGAAGGATGGGATCAACGAAAGGTTAAGTAAATGGAGCTATGTGAGTAATGGGAGAGCTGGAAGGTAAACGAGCTGAACAGAGATCGGTTGAGTGGCTTCAGGTGTGGTTGAAAAGACGAGGAAGGTAATGGAATGGTGTGGAGCAGTGTAGATGAAACAAATTGTCTATGAATGTCACCAAAACGAGAACTCTTTAACCTATGCTAACTGTGCTATTTTGAACCAATGAACAACAGTGCAATTTGTGAAAGAAACTCGTGCATGGAAGTGGAATGGAGAAGTAATGATCAAGACCAAAGTGCATGGACGGATCTACGACTAAAGTAACTGTTGCAGCTTGCATGGACGTGAGAAGAACTGCGTTTCTTTTTGGTGGTTGATATGGACTGCACCCCAATCCCTAAGCAGAGATCGCAGTGATCTCTAACAACCTTTTTCTGGAGCTCCAATGGATTATAACTATCCTCTTCTAACCTAAGCAACTGGAAGCAAATTCACCATAAACTAATCCTATTCAATCTCATAAAAAACTAAATCAGCAAACTGTAAATTCGAATTGCATGTCAAAGTAAAGAAACGAAGTGCTGGAACGAAAGGCAAATAACATTACAACACCGAGGAGATCTATTGCTCTCAGGTTGGGCCCTAACCTGAGAGCTATAGCTCCCTTAGAAACTCAGAATGAGATCAAAATCTGCCTGCCTTTATTCATAACCAAAAATCTGATGTCATGCCAAAATTGGCTTACAAAAAGAACCAACACCGAGTTGTAGCTCGTACTTCCAAATTACAAGAGTAATGCAAAAGTTCAAAAAGCTCCTATCAAAGGCTACGGCCTCAGTATTTATGCAAAATGATAATCCAACAGGTTTCCTTGATTTGTGGAGCTCTGCTGTCCAACTGAAGGTTAAACTGTTGATCCTGTAGAACAGTTGTAACTGCTGTTCCTGTAGAACGGTTGGCTGCCTCTAAGCTCGGTGGGGAGATTGGTTGGAGCTCGGAGCTATGGTGGGAATCACGAGGAAGGTCCCCAAGACTGTGGACATCCTCTCCTAAAAACCAACAGTGCCACCTTACTGTCTCCTTGTCTCCTTTCTCGTGGTCTTTGCTCCCTTTTAATGCCAAAAACCTGAAATCATCATGTATTAGTCACGTAGATAGAATGCCTACCCTTCTTCCTACAAACAACACGAATAAACCAAGAAATGAATGCATAAGCAATAAAAAATGAATGGTTTGAGCAAAGCAAGTAGGCCAAATGAGCCCAAATTGTACCAAAAATTGGGCCTCATCATCACCCCCCAGCTAAACTATTTGCTCATCCTTGAGCAACTTTGCTCTGGCTCCTCGTCTTTGGCCGAGAACTAGAGCCCGGAGCATGCTTTTCCTTTCCTATTTTTGGCGGCCCTGCCTTTTCTGCCCCTGGTGGTGACGAAGGTGGTGCTTCTTCCCCCTTTTCCATTTCCTTGAGCCGGGCTTCGGAAGGCGATTGGCCTATTTTTCGTGTCCAGGAAGTTATTTTTGGGCTTCCCCTCTCGGGGGTGGCTGATGTTTTAGAGGGGGTTCTTGCACTGGGTGAAGTAGGGACATCCCCTAAAATGGTTTGGCTGCTGGGTGGAGGCTGTGGCTTGTCCGTGTTTATCCTCTTGCTTCTCCTGGCTTCAGATGGTAGAGAGGTCTCCCTCTCTCTCTTCTCCTTCGGCTTTGGAGGTGTACTGAGGGCGGCCAGCGCCGCTGCTGCCTCCTTTTCGAGAATACCAGCCTTCTCTTTCTTGCGTTTTTCTCTCTCAGAGCTCCTTGTAGAGGGCCCCTCCTTTTCAGATTTTGGGCTTCCTGTAGAAGACCCTCCTTTGCCCACTTCCGGGCCTCCTATAGAAGATCCTTTCTTTCCCAATTTTGGGCTTCCTGTGGAAGACCCGGTTTTAGCCACTCTCGGGCTTCCTGTAGAAGCCCCTGCTTTGGTAATCTTCGGGCTTCCTGTAGAAGACCCTTTCTCTGTCTTCAGGCTTCCTGTAGGAGCCTGTTTCTCAATGATTTTCGGGCTTCCTGTAGAAGCCCCTTTTTCCAATTTCGGGCTTCCTGTAGAAGCCCTTGTCTCTGTCTTCGGGCTTCCTGTAGAAGCCTGTTTCTGCAATTTCGGGCTTCCTGTAGAAGCCTTTGTCTCTGTTTTTGGGCTTCCTGTAGAAGCCTGTTTCTCAATGATTTTCGGGCTTCCTGTAGAAGCCTTTGTCTTTGTTTTTGGGCTTCCTGTAGAAGCCTGTTTCTCAATGATTTTCGGGCTTCCTGTAGAAGCCTTTGTCTTTGTTTTCGGGCTTCCTGTAGAAGCCTGTTTCTGCTTTCCTGTAGACACAGGTGTCTCCACCTTTGCTTGCTTGCCTGCCTGAGTTTTGCTTTTTGCTTTGGTTGCAGGTGCTGTTGAGGTACTTGGGCTGACGTGGGCCACCTCGGCTTTGTCCATTCTGCTCTTCAGCCTTTTTTCTCTTGCTGACAAGATAGGTGTGCCACCTTTTTCCTTGTCATCCTTTTCCTCATGCTTCTTCCTTTGTTCTTTCTTCTGCACTGTGGTCGGGGTCTTCTGGCCTTCTTCTCTCTGTCCCTCGGCCACTGCTTCTTGTTCCTCACTGCTGGAGGAACCCGTTTCTTCGATCAACATTTTAATGTCTCCATCTTTTGTCAAATTCCGGAAGGATTCCCATGAGAGGGGAACCTTATATGAATGCAGCGCATCCTCCACAAGAAGCTTGATCAGCCCATGGTGGGCTATCTGATCTGGTATGCCCTCTTTTAGCTTTGTGGCACACTCCATTAGAGACTGCAATAGGAAATAAGGGATGCTCAGTTTTTGTTCTACAGGAAGATCAATCCGGTGCCTCAATTCAGTGAGCAGCCGAAAGTGATATGCATACACGATGCTAAAACGGCCTTCACAAGTGATATATTTCATGATTTGCAAACTGACTTCATTCCATGGTGGCAACAGGCTCGTTCTTCGCACCCCATTTTTGTCCTCCGAGAATTCTTCCTCAGGTGGAAAGAATTCTTTCTTTGCCTGCTGGCTCAGCTTTCTTTCTTCCTTATCCCACGGTAGACCCATAGGAAGTTCTGTGATCTGACTGATATGTTGCGGGGTGAGCTTGAGGCTTAGACCTCTGAAGTTCACTGTGGCCAGTGTCTGGGATTTCGGCCTCAGAGCCTGCAAGAATTCTTCGGCCACTTCATCATCGTAACCTTGCAGCTTATCACAAAAAGACATCCATTGTGCTCGTGTGAAGAGCTCTACCACTGCCGGGTTTTCCCTTAATTTGGTTGAATCAGTGGGTTCCCGTCTTATAAACCCACCCGGCATGATGAACACGGTGGTTTTAACTAAAGGTGGCAAATGCGAAAGAGATTTGGTCTATTGAGACAGAGCATGCACATAATCCACAAAATTCAACACAGTCTAATTATACTGACATCCTGTAGAACGACAGTATAGGCACAACAACCAACAATTTCACCGATACCTTTATGACCAGACTGTGGACGATGGTCTTGCCACTCTTACTAACCAGTTGCATGAAGAGTTCAGGGTTACCTCTTTAATTGGCCACCTTTTTTCCGTGAGGCACCCGCTTCCCTGTAGAAGATTGCGTTCCTGTAGAGATTGCGTTCCTGTAGAAACTGTGTTCTTGTAGGAGCAGTGCACAAATTTCGGGGAGGACTGTAGTTGGCCTGCGCTCGAGGTGTGCTTCACCGGCGTTCTGGTAGCCAAAAGCTCGGCGTATCAAAGTGCAGAGGAGATCAGAATAGCCACTCGAGTTTGAAGTGGTGGTTGATAAATGCATGCGCATAATCTAGTCGATTAGATTTTGAATCGGCGCAATCCGTGGCGCGGGGGGTGAGCTGTCCCCACCGGACCGTTGGGCGACGTCATCCATCATTCGCCTACGTATTCACTTGCTACCGCATCCATTCCCACAGATCTGCCGCCGCCTTTTTCTGTTAAACTCATTGCTTCCGACGGGAGTGTTCTCACGTGCGTGCTGCTCATTCTCCTTGTCATGGCCGCCACCCAAACATCCAATTACACCATAACTAGCCGACGTGGCCAGTCGACTGGCCATACGGCCGCTCAACCATTCACTTTTACGCTGTGCAAAAAATTCAAAGTAAAATTCATGCGATTTGATGGAAGGAAGGGTCGAGACACTTACCTGCGTGGCTACACACGATTTTTCCAGTTTTTGGACGATGGTGAGTGGATCTACCTGCTGCATGCGAACTTACACAGACCCGGAGGCTCGTGGTTACAGGCTGCCGACGATGGAGTGGATGCTTTGGTTGCATGCGCCCGCGTTTCATTGCAGATGGCGGTGCTGTGAATGGTATCCACTCTAGCAGGTTTAACTGTTACAGGATCCCCGCAAGGTGTCTCGTAACAGTTCTTCCTCCTTGGGTGCATGCTGCATGACAGAGGATCTGGCCTTTCGATCACGTTCCCGGAGCTTCTAATGCCTGTGGTATGAGATCTCAGCACTTGTTTATCTTCGAAAATGGCTTTTCCCGCGAGAACTCATCGATCTGCTTTGTTGGTGCAGGGAACTTGGTTGCATGTCGACAAGGATGGTGGAGCAAGGTAACAGCAATGTGCAAGGGTGCCAACAGCGGCTTGCATGCGTCCAAACGAATCCGTAGTCGCTAAATCTCCTTTTAAGATGAATTATGGGCCGTCCCAAACTTCTACAGGAAGTTTCCTGTAGAACACAGAGCTTCCTGTAGAAAGTTCGGGCTTCCTGTAGAAAGTCTGCACTTTCCTGTAGAAAATCTGCATCTTCCTGTAGAAAGACTGCATCTTCCTGTAGAAAGACTGCATCTTCCTGTAGAGGACTCAAACCATGATAAAATTGCACATACCTTGAAAAAAACATGGGTACCCTTGGAGGAGGTGCTGGTGAGGTCTCTTGACAGCATGATAAGGACCCTTGGCTTTGAGTTGAAGGGCTTCCTCTCCTCCATAGAACATCTACAACCTGCATGCAATTTTACCATATTTTGCTTTTTCTTTTTTTCTTTTTTTTTGAAAGATAACAGGGGCGCCTCAAAGAGGTTTTCACCCGTGCCATCTGCCCTGAGCGCCTCAGAGAGGTTTTCACTCAAGGATCTTTTTCAAACCTTTTCTCTTTTTTTTTTTTTTTGAAAGACAATAGGGGCGCCTCAATGAGGTTTTCACCCCTACCACCTGCCTTGGGCGCCTCAGAGAGGTTTTCACCCAAGGATCTTTATTATTATTATTATTTTTTTTTTTTTTTTTATCTCAGGGTATGCCAGAAGCAGAGGCAGAACCCCTCTCTAGGACCAATACAGATTTCTCCATAGTTTTGATGAACTCTTGTCTTGAGAGAGGTCTCCTGTAGATCTTCAATCGATGCCCATTGACAAGCATGGGAATGGCTTCCTCATCAATGGTTCGAATGAGGACAGATCCATTGTCATGGCATTTCTCCACTGCATATGGTCCTAGCCATCTGGTTCTCAGCTTCCCCTTGAAATCTTTGTATCTGGAGTTATACAACAAAGCCCAATCTCCCGGCTGAAATTGCTTGTCATGGAGATGTTTGTCATGCCACACCTTTCTCTGAAGTTGAACCACTTCTGAGTGAAGGAGGGCCTGCATTCGGTGCTCATCCAGGCCATTCAGCTGCAGTAGCCTTTCTTGTTGTGCATGGCTGAGATCTAGGTCCAGCTGAGCTACCATCCTCAAAGTGTTGTATTCAAACTCAATGGACAACAAAGCTTTCTTCCCATAGACCAGCTCATACGGTGTGAAGCCGGTGGTGGTCTTCCAAGTGGTGTTGTAAGCCCATGTGGCTTCAACCAGGCGATCTGCCCAGTCCTTTCTGCTGCTGCTCACCACCTTAGTCAAGATCCTTTCTAATGCTCTATTGGTGACTTCCACCTGCCCATTTGCTTGAGGGTGATAAGGGGTGGAAGTCCTATGCTTGATCTTGTGATGGGCTAGTAGATCCTCAACCAGGTTGGAGGTGAACTGGCTCCCTTGATCGGTGACCAGCTCTCTTGGATAGCCAAACTTATAGAAGATGTTTTCTCTTAGGAACTCGGCCACCTTTTCTTCTGTTGCTGCTTTGATTGCTTTGGTCTCTGCCCACTTTGTCAAATAGTCAGTACACACAATGATGTAAGTCCTTTGCCTCGAAGAGGGGTTGATTGGGCTCACAAAGTCCATGCCCCACTTCTCAAATGGCTCAAGAGTCACTTGAGGTTGGAGAGGCATCTCATCCCTTTGGGTCGGTTTCCCCATTCTTTGGCATTGGTCACACTGACTGACATATCTTCTGACATCTTGATGAAGTGTGGGCCAATAGTAGCCTGCCTGCAAGATTTTGAAGGCAGTTCTCTTTGCTGCAAAATGTCCTCCACAAGGCACATCATGACAAGTGAGGAGGATATCAAAGACTTCCTCCTCCCTTACACAACGCCTTAAGATCTGATCTGGGCCAAGCTTGAACAGATTGCCCCCGATCGAAGTAAATGAGGCACTTTTTCTGATGATTCTGCTCTTCTCTCTGGAAGATAGGTGCGGAGGGAACTGTGCTGAAACAAGATAGTTTGCTATATCAGCAAACCATGGAGAGAGTACTGAAATAGCAAACAGATGTTCATCGGGCATCTGGTCATCCACTGTTCCATCCTCATCTGCAAACAAATCCAATCTAGATAAAAAGTCAGCAACAACATTTTCTCTACCTGGTTTGTCAACAATGGTCAAATCAAACTGCTGCAATAAAAGTAACCATCTAATAATACGAGCATTCACATCTGGTTTATTCATTAAATATCTAATTGCAGCATGGTCAGTATGTACAAAGGTTTGGTAACCAGTAATATAATGTCGGAACTTGTTCAGTGCATGGACCACAGCTAAGAATTCTTTCTCGGTTACAGTGTAATTCAGCTCAGCTTTGGACAAGTTTTTGCTAACAAAGTAAATGGCATATGGAAGTTTTTGCTCAACTTGTCCTAAAGCTACACCTATGGCTTTGTTCGAGGCATCAGTGTGGATGTGGAAAGGTAGGGCCCAGTTTGGACCTCTCAGGATTGGGGCTGACACCAACTTGTCCTTCAATTCATTTAAAGCCCTCTGACATTCGTCAGTCCAATTAAACTCCACATCTTTTGCCAACAGGCCAAACAATGGCGAGGCTAGCTTGCTGAAATCTTTAATGAATCTCCGGTAGTATCCTGCTAATCCCAAGAAACTCCGGACATCCCTTACCTTTTGAGGAGGTGGAAACCTCTTGATGAGAGCAATTTTGTTAGGATCCACCTGCAACCCTTGGCAAGAAATGGTATGGCCTAGCACGGTCCCTTCAGTCATTAGGAATTCACATTTTTCAGGACTAAGGGACAAGTTCATCTCGGTGCATTTGGTTAGGACTTTTCCCAGGTTGGACAATGCTTCCTGGAAGTTGGCCCCATAAGGAGTAAAGTCATCCATATAGATTTCTACCGCATCATGGACCAGCTCCGAGAAGATGCTCAAGACAGCTCTCTGGAAGGTAGCAGGAACATTGCATAGCCCAAAGGGAAGGACTCGGTAGGCAAAGGTACCCTAAGGACAAGTGAAGGTGGTCTTATCTTGGTCTTCCGGGCTAATTTGGATTTGGTTGTACCCGCTAAACCCATCCAGGAAAGAGAAGAACTTCTTTCCTGCCAGTCCATCCAACACTTGATCTATGAAAGGTAGAGGGAAATGGTCCTTCTTGGTAGCTTTGTTCAGTTCTCGGTAGTCCACACAGATTCTCCATTTCCCATTTTTCTTGGGAACCAACACTAGAGGGGACACCCATTCACTATCTGAGATGGGGTAGATGAACCCGGCATCCAACAGTTTTTGCAATTCTTCCTTGACAATGTCTTTAAGGGCTAGATTCATTCTCCTCTGAGGTTGCCTAACCGGTTTACAATCCTCTTTGATGTATATATGATGGGTACAGACCGAAGGATGGACTCCTTTCATTTCCTTATAGCTCCAAGCAAAAGCATCTAGGTGGTTGGCCAACAGACTACACAGCTCCTTTTCTTGGGAAGGAGATAGGGAGGAGCTGATCTTCAATGCTTTCTCAGGGCCGAACTCCACATTCTTGACTCTGGGAGTAACAGGGTTGGTTGTACAAAGGTCCACTAAGGTGCTAGCTTGGGCATCCTCCACCAATTTCTCTAAGGGTAGTGCACTGGAAGGTGGATTCTGGATCAAGGTCTCAATCAAGTCATCCTCGGTTGGGGGGTCTCTTCTAGTGGTATCTAAGGTGCACAGAGGTGCTGAGTACACCTCGTCTTCTTCTCCTTCTTCCAACCAGAGTGGTAAGTCATGCTCTAAGGAGGGTTGGGCAGGAGGGTATAGGATTAGCTGCTTGGACATGGGACCATTTTTGATGGTCATGTTTCCTACACGACAACTTATGTAAGCATTTGCAGTAGCTAACCAAGGCCTTCCCAAAATGAGAGGATATCCAGTAAGTTTTTCCTTTGGTTGCAGAACCAGGAAGTCTGCAGGGTATTCCCAAGAGTCAATAGAGACCAAGACATCCTCCACAATCCCTTTGGGAGTCACGGTGGAGCGATCTGCTAATTGCAGTACTGTCGAGGTCTTCCTCAAGGAACCCTGAAGATTAAGTTTAAGCATGGTATCCCTGGTCATCACATTAATGGCAGCCCCCAGATCAATCAAGGTGTGAGGTATAATGGTGCCATTGATGTGAACATCTACTACAGGACTTCCAGGATCTAGGTACTTTGGGCAGATAACTTGTCCTAACATAAGGTCAGACAGTTGTCCTATGACATTGATAGTTGAAGCATCTTTCTTCCGTCTGCCTGGGTGTTTGAAACACTTCTCCTTAACCAGTTTGTTGTATATTGGCACATCCTTGATGGCTTGGAGAAGTGGTATTTTTACACACAACTGCTTGAGCTCACCCAGAAGCTCATCCTCCTCTGGGTTGGGTTGTGTGGTGGCTGTGAGTCTCTCAGGAAAGGGTGGAATAGCCTTTGGTTCACTTTCCTGTTTATCTCCCTCATCCTCTGGGGGAGGAGGTTGGCGATCTGGTAGAGTCTTTCCAGATCGAAGATTGATCTCCTGGATCTCCACAGCATAGGTAGGGCATGAGGTTTCCCCAGTGTATACCTGCTGGGCCTGTCTATTGTTGGGGTTCGTGTTCGGTTGAGCAGGCATTTTAGGTTTCCTTAGAGGAGCAGGAGGTAATGGCTGAGGTTAAACTGGTGGTGGAGGCAAGATGGCAGGAGGAGTGTTGTATTGGGGCCTCCACCCCGACTGAGGTGCATTCCATTGAGGCTGTGGCTGGGCATGTGAGTGATATGAATGAGAAGTAGGTTGAGTGGGGTACTGAGGTGGATAAGACCATGGAGGAGGCATGGACCATGAAGGATGAGCAGGGGGACCCCAGGAAGGCATAGGAGTCGATTGGTTGGGGCTGTAATAAGCTTGAGATGCCCCTTGCATCCCCTGCTGATAAGGTCTAGATCCTTGTGGCCTCCTTTGGTTGAGGTAATAGAGAGGTTCAATGGGAGCTTCTGTCCCTTGGTACATGGCTTTAAACCCAGGTAAGGTTGGACACTGATTTGTGGGATGGTCCTCCTCACAAACGAAACACACTTCAACCGAATGCAATGGACATTTGTTCTTAGGGTGTCTCCTTGTGCACCTAGGGCAGAAGACAGCCAAGGCTCTCTCAGCTTCTTCTTTCTTTTGCTGAATCCTGAATGTGTCAAGCTGCATGGCAATGGTCTGTCTCACCTCACTCTTAAGATCTTCTAATTGATTTGCAAGCTCATGTTTGGAGAAAGGGACACTAGTTGAGAGGTGGTTTCCTCTACCTCGTTTCCGATCTGCCCTGGAGTGGTTTCTAAACACAGTCTTGATGTCCTCATAAGGCAGTTGGTAAATGTCCCCCTCAGCTAACATGTGAAGGGTATCTAAGAGGTCTTCAGGGACTCCTCAGAGCAGGACCAACTTGAGGGATTCAGGGTCAAGTGTGCACCTGGCCCGCTTATAGCTTAGTTGGAACCTCACCTCATAATCCTCTAAGGACTCATCATTTCCCATGGTCATCCGAAAGATTTCCCCCTTTGTTTCCTTGGACCTACAGTAATCCCGGTACTTGGTATTGAAAGCTTGCTGCATCTGAGCCCAAGTGGTGATACTATTCCCAGGTAAGCCCATGAACCAGCGTAATGCTGCATCCTTAAGAGTGGAAGGGAAAAGTTTCAGCTTTTGCTCATCTTCAGTGTAGTCATAGGTTCTACAAAGGACAGAAAACTCAAACAGGAAGGTATCCGGATCTTCAGTAGTCAGCCCATGGAAGTGAGGTAAGGCGGAGGGGCTAATGTTCTTCATTTTCATCTCTCCATTGGTCTCTCGGATGGGGAAGGCACCTTCTATTCTCTCATCTTCTCTTATATTGTCAGCCATAGCTTCAGATGGAGTGGTCTCTAACTCTTCTTCTACTATAGGATCTTTGTATATCTCAGGATGTTCACCTATAGGTTCCTCTGGGTCACTGTCACTAAAGAAGAGAGAAGGGTGACTCAATGATGTGGTGGGGGTGTTTGGTAGGAATTTTCCTGATCTATCTCGGTTCCTACGAGGCATGAAATGGAAAAGACTTTCTTTTTCTTTTGATTGTT
This sequence comes from Pinus tabuliformis, assembly GCA_031772625.1. Classification (NCBI taxonomy): domain Eukaryota; kingdom Viridiplantae; phylum Streptophyta; class Pinopsida; order Pinales; family Pinaceae; genus Pinus; species Pinus tabuliformis. The sequence goes on from CM062817.1 coordinate 1,808,892,603, forward strand.
TTTGCTTTGCTTTTCTTTTGGTACCTGCAAAACTGAAACAGATTGATCTACAACTAACTATGAAAGATGAAGAATTAAACTGAAAGCAGGAAAGAACTAATCTATTTTGCTCAAATGAAATTGCAAGAATGGAAATGCTAGTCTACGCTTGCAGAAAGGAAATGCTAATCTATGAAAGCAGGAAATGCTAATCTATGAAAGCAGGAAATGTCTATGCTACTTTTGCAGAATGGAAATGAAGTAAACTACTTAGCAGAAGGCAAGAGTAAGAAAGTAGAAGAAAAGCAACAATTACTAATACTCTGACGCTTCCCCGGAAATGGCGCCAAAAAGATGGTGGGCTCCAGTATTGTAGTAATAATGCTACAACTCCTGGAGCTTCCTATCTCTAATTTTATCAACTCGGTAGTTCGTACAAACTTGGAAGCGACGGTGCTGTATGCACAAGTACTAGCTCTTGTCGCAGCTGTCACTTGGTCAGCTGGCACAAGTCCGCTAGGGATCGAGCCAACTTCTATATGCTCACAGAAGAAGATTTATGTATGATGGACGAAAGCTAACTCAAAGGAGACTAGTCTATTTGCAGAAAGAAACTGAAAGCCAACAAAGCATGAAAACCCTAGTAAACCCTAATTTGACTAGCTAGGCCCTTACAATGCAAACTGTGAATGAAACTACTACCAATAATGCCATTACTTGCAGTGAGCTGAAATACATGCATCTAAGCTACTTGCATCTGAAAAGACATGTTTTTTGTATTTTTTCATTAAGTGGTTGGATTTATTGTGATGATGCTTTTGATTAGGGTTTGGTTGTGCAGGAGCGGTTTGAATGGAAGGAAAGCATGGGCAAGGTCAGGATGGCTAGGGGAGGTCCCAGAGGGTCTCTAGCATCAGTCCACAGAAGTCTACCACGTTCGGATGCTCAGCAACCGAGTTTGCAGGCTTCTACAGGAAGTCTGCAGGGGATCCTACAGGAAACTCAGGGATTCTACAGGAAGTCTGTGCAATTCTACAGGATGTTCGACCATGGGAGTTTTGGGAGATGGTGAAGTGTTGGAGTGGTGTGGGAGGATAGATTAGATGGAGATGGAACTGGTGATGGCTCAGGAGCAGAGAAGTCAGATGGAGGAAGATTGCATGCAGTGGGTTGATGGCTGGAAGGATGGGATCAACGAAAGGTTAAGTAAATGGAGCTATGTGAGTAATGGGAGAGCTGGAAGGTAAACGAGCTGAACAGAGGTCGGTTGAGTGGCTTCAGGTGTGGTTGAAAAGACGAGGAAGGTAATGGAATGGTGTGGAGCAGTGTAGATGAAACAAATTGTCTATGAATGTCACCAAAACGAGAACTCTTTAACCTATGCTAACTGTGCTATTTTGAACCAATGAACAACAGTGCAATTTGTGAAAGAAACTCGTGCATGGAAGTGGAATGGAGAAGTAATGATCAAGACCAAAGTGCATGGATGGATCTACGACTAAAGTAACTGTTGCAGCTTGCATGGACGTGAGAAGAATTGCGTTTCTTTTTGGTGGTTGATATGGACTGCACCCCAATCCCTAAGCAGAGATCGCAGTGATCTCTAACAACCTTTTTCTGGAGCTCCAATGGATTATAACTATCCTCTTCTAACCTAAGCAACTGGAAGCAAATTCACCATAAACTAATCCTATTCAATCTCATAAAAAACTAAATCAGCAAACTGTAAATTCGAATTGCATGTCAAAGTAAAGAAACGAAGTGCTGGAACGAAAGGCAAATAACATTACAACACCGAGGAGATCTATTGCTCTCAGGTTGGGCCCTAACCTGAGAGCTATAGCTCCCTTAGAAACTCAGAATGAGATCAAAATCTGCCTGCCTTTATTCATAACCAAAAATCTGATGTCATGCCAAAACTGGCTTACAAAAAGAACCAACACCGAGCTGTAACTCGTACTTCCAAATTACAAGAGTAATGCAAAAGTTCAAAAAGCTCCTATCAAAGGCTACGGCCTCAATATTTATGCAAAATGATAATCCAACAAGTTTCCTTGATTTGTGGAGCTCGGCTGTCCAACTGAAGGTTAAACTGTTGATCCTGTAGAACAGTTGTAACTGCTGTTCCTGTAGAACGGTTGGCTGCCTCTAAGCTCGGTGGGGAGATTGGTTGGAGCTCGGAGCTATGGTGGGAATCACGAGGAAGGTCCCCAAGACTGTGGACATCCTCTCCTAAAAACCAGCAGTGCCACCTTACTGTCTCCTTGTCTCCTTTCTCGTGGTCTTTGCTCCCTTTTAATGCCAAAAACTTGAAATCATCATGTATTAGTCACGTAGATAGAATGCCTACCCGTCTTCCTACAAACAACACGAATAAACCAAGAAATGAATGCATAAGCAATAAAAAATGAATGGTTTGAGCAAAGCAAGTAGGCCAAATGAGCCCAAATTGTACCAAAAATTGGGGCTCATCATCATGCTGGTGACACACCATCAACTAGTGGTAGTAAAGTTCATGGAAAGAAGGGTAAAGTTAAGTTTCCTTGTAGGTTATGTGAAGGGAATCACCCCATTCAACTTTGTCCCTATCTGGATGAAGCCAAGAAAGTGTTGGATAACCATCCTGCTTCTCTACAATGACTTCCATCTGGTTACAGGAGACTCTCTCTTAATCCTTCACTAGTTGATGAATTGACTGACCCAAATCAAGCATCGGTTAAGCCCACTCTCTCTAAATGTGAATCCCATGAGTCTATAGCTGACCCATCACAGGTCAAGGAAACAGTTGACCCGATTTCACCTTCAGTTAATTGTACCTTTCCTATAGAGAGTGAGTATGATACCAATTAGGTTCTTTTCATTTCTTCAGATTCAAATGAGCTTGGAGGCAGCCCTCCTATTCCATCAAGACAAGAGGAAAATCCTCCCGTTCTCATAACTCAAGGGGGTAATTCTCTAATTTTTACGGTACCCCCTCCAAGTAGTCTGGTCACTTCCTTTGATTGGAATCGACTGGCAAGATGCCATCTTCCTTCTTATTTTCCTTTCCAGATCATATTACAGGTTTCTAATATGATTGTACCGGGCTAGATGAAGGTGCATCTGTGAGTATCCTTTCCTCCACTTCTTGGAAAGTGCTTGGTTCGCCATCGCTTGTGCCTGTTACCCAGAATCTGTTGGCTTTTAACAAAGGAACCAATCAACCATTAGGGATCCTTCCTCAGTTGCCAATTACTTTGGGAGGAAAAATTGTTTATCTCAATGTGATGGTAGTCCCAGGCCCTTTAGATTACAATTTACTTCTTGGGCACAACTATGTTTATGACATGGGAGCTATTGTTTCAACACTCTTTCGAGTGATGTGTTTCATGCATGAAGGTAGAAATTTCACTGTTGACAAGCTTTCATTTCCTAGTCCAAATATGGCTTCCAGTCAACCATCTTCCCTAAATAGTCCTTTTGTCCCAATGGTATCTTCCCCGCCACGGGTCAATTATGTGGCAACCACTTCCATGCCTACATCAACTAAAGATCAATTCCGTGATGTTGTGCATTATGTAATGGGGGCATTGGAACCAGATCTCTCTAATGAATTCCTTGCTACATATCCCTTGTAGAGCATTTTTCTCCCATCTTATGAGAACCACTTGGAAATCATGACCTATTATGGGTTGTGATCAAGGGTATGAGCATAGTTCCTTGTCTTGTGTCAAGCTCGTTAAAAAATGGGGAATATGAGGATAGTTCTTTTACTGTGTCAACCTCATTAAAAAACGAAACAGGTTCCACAAGGATAGTTCCTGGTCTTGTGTCAACCTCGTTAAAAAATGAAATAAAGGGTATGAGCATAGTTCCTTGTCTTGTGTTAAGCTCGTTAAAAAAAATGAAACAAGGAATATGAGGATAGTTCTTTTACTGTGTCAACCTCATTAAAAATGAAACAGGTCCCTTAGCATAGTTCCTTGTCTTGTGTCAAGCTCGTTAAAAAATGAAACAAGGAATATGAGGATAGTTATTTTATTGTGTCAACCTCATTAAAAAATGAAACAGGGCCCAGAGCATAGTTCCTTTTCTTGTGTCAAGCTTGTTAAAAGATGAAACAAGGAATCTGAGCAGAGTTCCTTGTCTTGTGGCAAGCTCATTAAAAAATGAAACAAGGTCCCCTGAAGCAAAGTTCCTATTCGAGTGTTTGACTAGATCGCGTAAAATCCCAGTCGAGTCTTTCACTTGATCTCGTAAATGAACCTTCATTCCATCCACCTGATAGCCCCGAGTAGTTTACTTAGGTGAATGCAATGAAGCTTGGGGGGCATGCACCTAGAATCGAGTCATCATGCTGGGGGCATGTAAACCAATTCAAGCATAGTTTTTCGTTTCGAGCTTGTGTAAACATGAAACCGAATCCAAGCATAGTTTTTTCAAGGTTCAAGCTTGTGTGAAAATGAAACTGAATTCAAGCATAGTTTTTCATTTCAAGCTTATGTAAACATGAAACTGAATCCAAGCATAGTTCCCTATGGTTTAAGCTTGTGTAAAAATGAACCCATTTCCATTTTAACCCTCGTGATTGCCATTCTATCAGCTTCTTCCGTCATATGAGCCTTGGTTTTTCTCCTTCTGTCATCACTATCTACTTGGCTAATCATACGCTTTCACTTGGTTGTTTTACCCTTTTGAGGAACAGTTGTAATGAGTGGTCTTATTAGCCAGCCTCTTCACATAAATCAACATGTTTTAAGAAGTTCCAACATCATTGGAACCAATTGCTATCCTAGACACCACTCGTTCCTCTAAGTGGAATCCTCTTTAAGATCTTTTCAGACTCTCGAAACATGAAAAGATTTCCAAGCGCTTGTCCTTTTCAGCTCGTAAATGGATTGGAAATGACATCTACTCAGTATAAGTTTAACCCTTTTCCGGACTGAGATAGATTACTTACAAAAAAGGAATACATTGATCGAACATGGTCAATAAGTTCTCTCTCATATTATTTTACGCTTTTTTGGACTTGAGAGACAAATCTACGAAAAAGAACTTGTGGAGTTTTCTTTTTGTCCCTTTTCAAACTCTCTAAACATGAAAAGGACCAAGTTATCATTGTCGTTAAACTCGTTAAAACATCAAATAGTGACAAACTTGTCCATCACGACAAGACCGAGTTTCACCTTTGCTAGACTCGTTAAAACATCACATAGCGATGGATTCACCCGAAGGGTGGAATTATACAACAAGCATATGTTATCCTTCTCAAGCTTGATAAAAAATAGAGAGGTACTGGTTAGCAATGACCGGGGAAAATGGGAAAAGGGGTAAACCACTTTTTGGTAGCAGGTCGCTCTTGAACATGACACTTTCACTTCATCTCTGTGACTACTTGGTTTGGGTTATCTGCTTAATGGTTATCATACCTATGGTCTATCACACCATCCATTACTTTGGTTTTGGGTCAATGTTGCCAATTCATTCAATGTCGCCGACATGTTCAAAAGAAGTCACTCAGTAAAATTCATCCTTTGCAATACTCATAAACCTTCATTTTCATGACTGCCATTCCTGAACCTTGTATCATTAGTCACATTTCTGTCTCCAAAAATCTTCACACTCGTTTCGTGTCATTGATGTGGGATACATCAAGGCCCTCTTGCGACGAGTTGCTTCTTGTCGACACCAACACATTATCCAAGAAGTTGACTTAGAAACACCCTTCTAGTACCTTGAGGCAAGCATACATCAATGACAGGTTTCTCGCTTCCGGCAATAGGTTGACAGCATTGGCCTTCGACTGAAATACTTTGTATGTTGTTCGACATAAAAACATCCATTCACACCATGCGGAATGTACTGCAGTACCTTGAGGATCATTATCATTATCGGTGATTTCTCTTGTTTATGTTAACAACTGACATCATTGGATGGTAATCAGATGGTGTCTTCCCATGTTCGACTTCAGATCACATTTTCACATGGTTAGACTCGTACTTGAGTGAACAATTGAACGAGATAGAAGACCCCGGATCTAGTTTCATCCATCCGGGCTGCGATTTCAGGAGAGTACTAAATCATCTGTACGATGGCATTACATAGATGGTCATCCTATCATGGGTCTATATCTGTAGATGACTAGATCATTCTAGAAGATTCCCATTATTATCATCTCCTCTGAGCTCGAAATTGGATAGGGAATGAGTCAAGTAACCTCCTATCCTCCCATCCCTTCCTCCATGGAAACTAACTCTAAGTTTGGAAGGCCATTCAATACCCTCATTTATGACAAAACCACCTCCATTTCCCTATAAATTGAGCACTCATCATAGTGATTAGGGGTTGGACTTTGAAGAATTGTAAGGAGATACTGTTGGTGTGAGTTTTGAGATCATAACAAGTATTGTTATGCTGCCGGAGTGTTGTGATTTTGGTGTGATGAAGGATGGAACTCAAGCTGGATGAGTGACATGGGATCGGACTTCTTTGGTTGTAACTCTTCCTTCTACTTAATAAAGTTTTTTACACCTTTTCCCATATTCATGTATTTATGTATGATGATTATATGTGTAAATGCTTTCGATTCCATTTACTTATAGTACATAGATCATTATGCTTTGATTCGTTTTTGTCCTCTGTTTATGATTGCAGGTACTGATCGAGCGGATTTAGTTCAAGAAGGAGCAAACGGAGCTATTCAAAGGAGACAAAGGGAAGTGAAAGATAACAAGTAGGTCTCTCGTCTTATCTATCTTCTATAGGAAAAGGTTAAACTCTTTAATTTTTTTGTTCTAAGTGTAGCTACCCACTTAGGGAAGTTGTGTTTATCCATAGATGCAAATTCCATATAACAAGGCTGTGGGTTGAGATAAGGTCCCTGGAGCCCTATAACACCTTGGATCCCTGTAGGTTGTGGGTTGAGACAGAGGTCTCTAGAGCTCTGTAACAACTTGGGTCCCTGGAGGCTATGGGTTGGGATGGAATCTTTAGAGCCTTGTAACAGCTTGGGTCCCATAGAGGTTGTGGGTTGAGATAATAGACTCTGGAGCCCTGTAACAACTTGGGAAGAGACCATCCTAGAGTAGTTGTAGAGGAAATTTGAAATGAATACTTGTGGTTACCGCCCAGATTGCAGAGTGGATTTCAGACTCCCTAGAAGGGGGTGAATCACTGTGTGCACTTGGGGGTGAGGTTGGGTGCCTCTGGGCTCCCAATGTTGACCAATCAAGTAGTTGTCAGTTGGTGGGATTGAGGAAGGAAGTCCTCTGGAGTCCCAGAATCAATGTGTTGGGTCCCTATAATACTAGTGATTACCCCATTACTATTGTAGTTATACCCCTTATTTATATTTGTGCCCCTATTACCCCCATGTTGTTATTTCTGTGCCCCATAGAATCCCTCTATTGTTATTTTTGTGGCTTTATATTATTATTGTTAGGTCGGCTGGATTATATTGTGACTCCTTAGACTCCTATATATAGAAAGGAGGTTTTTTCATTTGAATCATTCAAGAATTGTTCATTTATGTAATGTAAAGGAGGTTGCCCCCTCGAAGAGGCTGAATTCTAAGGCGTTGATCTATCTTTTCTATCTTTTCTTGAGCTGGTTTCATAACATTTGGTATCAGAGCTTTGGATTCTAGGGTTTCGCTGCTCCAAACAGGTCATCGTGGCATTTTCGCTATAACTTTTTTTCTGTGACGTTTCAGAAGTCGCAAAAAAAAACCCATTTGAGAAGAAATCATGCTGAACCTTGGGTCTGAATTTCAGAGCTTTTCGCATGATATTTACGGAGATATGATCTGAGGAAGTTGGTCTTTTTGCAGACTCCTGAATTACATTCAAAACAGGTGACCTGGGGAAAATCGTCATAACTTTCTCTCTGGGGATCAGATTGAAATTTCGTAAGAAGGTACAGAAAGAGGACGGACTGTAGTTTCTTGTGTGTGTGTTTCAGATTCAAAGGTTGAAACAGTGACTCGTGGCACGTCGTACAAGTTTGCTCTACTGAACCAGTCTAAAAGCAAGTCACTGTGGGAGATTTCACATAACTCTTCCTTGGAGAATCCAATTTGGCTCAGACTTGTGGCATTGGAAAGAGGACGCAGAAGGCTACTACAGGTAGCAATTTCAGAACTGGATGATTCGAAATTACAGAGATACATCAGATTCAATATCAGGCTTCTATAAAGTGAAAAAAGGTGTGTAGTTTTTTTTTTATTTTTGTGTAAGCTTGGTTTAACGGAATTCAAAGGGCATAGTAAAGCATTATTATCGGTAACTGATGCCCCGAGGAAAGAAAATGCAAACACCTAGTAAGGAACCTGAAAGCTCTAGCATGACTCATGAAGAAGAGGAAGAAATGCTACATGATATATCAAAATTACAAGAACAAGTGCAACAAATGTCACGCTCACAAAAGCTAACAGAAGCTAAGATAAGTGGCGTGGAATCTAAGATAAATGGCGTGGAATCTAAGATAAAGGACATGGAAGCTAAGATGGATGATTCAAAGACAGATTTGAAGAGAGACATGGCAGATTTGAAGATAGATTTGAAGATAGACATGGAAGAATTGAAGAAGTTGCTACAAGAAAGGGTCACTAATGGTGAAAAGGTAGTAAAGGAAACTCATGATGAGAACAAAAGAAATGTTAATCATGATTCCATAGACGCTAATGTTGGATCGAAGAATCACCATATTCCAAAAATCGATATGAGGAAGTTTGATGGCAAGGATCCCGCCACATGGATATTACAGATGGAGCAATTCTTCGATCTCAATAATGTGCAAAACACACAAAAGGTACGTATGGCAACTGTATATTTGGAACCAAATCAGTTTGTATGGTATCAATGGCTTTGCTCTCGTAAACAATTTATCACTTGGGCAATTTTTACGGAAGAATTGATAGCACATTATGAAGATACAAAAAGCAACACTTTTTTTAGCCAATTGATAAGTCTCAAACAAAAGGGTTCAGTAATGGAGCACATTGAGGAGTTCCAAAAATTGAACATAAGGGTAAAAGATATTCCAGAGGAGCATAGGATTGATGTGTTCATAGGGTCTTTAAAGGATAATATCCAACATGATGTTCGCCTTTGGGAACCTGATTCATTAGAGAAGGCATTCAGGTTAGCAAGAAAAATGGAAAGCAAAATTATGGCAACCAGGAAGCATACCACTCACAACTATAAAGACGGAAGTGTTGTTGCCCCTAGTCTTCCACAACCTATAAGGTTGACACCACAACAATTGGAAGAAAAAAGAGCAAAAGGGCTTTGTTACAGTTGTGATAGCAAATACACTAAAGGTCATAAGTGTGCTGAGAAGAAATTATTCTACATAGATTGTGAAGAGGAAGAAGAAAAGGAGCAAGAAAGGTCAAAAGAAGAAGATATACTCCAGGAACAAAGCCTAGATGAAGAACAAATAAATCCGACCATATCTTGTAATGCATTGGCGGGAATTACCACTCCTCAAACCATCAAGATAGAAGGACAAATCAAGAAGAAAAAGGTAATAGTGTTGATTGATTCAGGAAGCACCCACAATTTTATTCATTGTAGGGTAGCAAAAGAATTGAATTGCTTCCTATATCCAGCACCAGAGTGTCAAGTGATGATTGCAAATGGAGGAACAATAAATTGCTCTGGAAAGTGCCATAATATCAAGCTATCCATGGGAGAATATGTATTGACTAGCCCAATGCTTTCCATTCCAATGGGAGGTGCTGATGTTGTACTAGGAGTCCAATGGCTACAATCCTTGGGTACAATAGCTTTTAATTTTCAAGAACTTTTCATCAAATTTTCTACGGAAGGAAAGGAAGTTGAATTAAGGGGTATTGCAGGGAAACCAGGAAAGATAATCAGCTCTAATGGTATGACAAAGCTTCTAAAAAAGGAGCAAAGAGGTGTAATTGCACAATTATGTTCGCTAGATGTTTCCACATTGGAATCATCTATTTCTCCAGATCTCCAAAAAGTCTTGGACAATCATTCCAAGGTATTTGAGACTCCCAAAGGTCTCCCACCTATGCGTGATCATGATCATGCTATTCATCTGATTCCAGGAAGTGTTCCTCCAAACATCAGGCCGTACAGATATCCCTATGTCCAAAAAAGTGAAATTGAACGTATGGTTGCAGAAATGCTAGAGGCTGGTATAATTCAACCGAGTCAAAGTTCTTTCTCTAATCCAGTAGTATTGGTGCACAAGAAGGATGGATCATGGCGCATGTGTCCGGATTATAGGGAGCTCAACAAGCTCACTATTAAAGATAAGTTCCCCATTCCTGTCATTGATGAATTACTGGATGAATTGCATGGATCAATTTACTTCACCAAGTTGGATCTTCGTTCGGGATATCATCAAATCAGAATGAAGATTGAAGACATTCCGAAAATGGCATTTAGAACTCATGAGGGTCATTATGAATTTTTGGTCATGCCTTTTGGCCTTACCAATGCACCTTCAACATTTCAAGGTTTGATGAATTCAATTTTCAAACCATTCCTTAGAAAATTTGTGTTAGTATTTTTTGATGATATACTAATCTACAGCAAGTCTTGGAAGGATCATGTTGAACATGTTGACAAGGTGCTACAACTATTGGAGGAGAAACAATTATATGCAAAAAGATCCAAATGTTTCTTTGGAGTCCAGGAGGTGGAATATTTGGGTCATATTGTATCTCATGAAGGAGTTAAGGTAGACCCTAGCAAAATTAAAGCCATTAAGGAATGGAAAATCCCCACATCCATAAAGCATCTGCGAGGATTTCTTGGGTTGACAGGGTATTATCGCAAGTTTGTTAAGAATTATGGGAGAATAGCAGCACCTCTAACAACATTATTGAAGAAAGATGCATTTTCATGGACTCCGGAAGCAACAAAGGCCTTTGAACATCTTAAAGAGGCAATGTGCCAAGCACCGGTCTTAGCTACACCGGACTTCACAAAAACCTTTATTGTGGAATGTGATGCTTCAGGAAATGGAATTGGTGCTGTTCTAATGCAAGATGAAAGACCCATTGCTTTTGAAAGTCGTCCAATCAAGGGAAAGTTTTTAAGCAAAGCTATTTATGAGAAGGAAATGTTGGCAATACTCCATGCACTTAAGAAATGGCGACCCTACCTAATGGGAAGACACTTCAAGGTAAAAACGGATCATGATAGCCTTAAATACTTTTTAGAACAAAGATTATCCTCTGAAGAGCAACAAAAGTGGGTCACAAAGATGTTGGGTTATGACTTTGAAATCATCTACAAAAAAGGGAAGCAAAATGTGGTGGCAGATGCACTCTCAAGAAAGGATGAGGATGTGGAAGCATTGTTGTGTGCCATTTCTATTATCCAACCAGATTGGATAAACGAAGCAAGGGAGGAATGGAAGAATGACGAAGAAGTGTGGGCACTTATTCGAAAGCTACAACAAGATTCCAGTACGTCTGATACATTTAGCTGGAAAAATGATTCGTTATGGTACAAAGATCGCTTATACCTCTGTAAGAATTCCCAGCTAAAACAAAAGATTCTTATGGAATTGCACACTTCTCCCTTAGGAGGGCACTCAGGATTTTTAAAAACTTACCACAGGGTTAAGAAGGAATTTTTTTGGGATGGCCTTAAATCAGATATTCAAAAGTTTGTGGCGGAATGTTTGGTTTGCCAACAAAATAAAGTTGAAACAATTAAGACACCGGGTCTATTACAACCTTTATCCATTCCAAGCCAACGTTGGGAGGAGGTTTCAATGGATTTTATCACAGGTTTACCCAAGTCTGAGGGAAAGAGTGTCATCATGGTGGTAGTTGACAGACTTACCAAGTATGCACACTTTTGTGCATTATCACATCCATTTAAAGCCAGTACAGTTTCTACTGCATTTATGGAAACAATTCAAAAGCTACATGGAAACCCAAAGATTATTGTAAGTGACAGAGATCCCATTTTTACTGGAAATTTTTGGACAGAATTATTTTCTTGTCTTGGTACTCAGTTAGCTCATAGCTCATCTTATCATCCTCAATATGATGGGCAAACTGAGATACTAAACAAATGTTTGGAAGGATATCTTCGTTGCTTTGTATCTGATAAACAGACACAATGGGTCAAATGGTTGCCTCTGGCTGAATGGTGGTATAACACTTCCTTCCATACAACAACAAAAATGACCCCATTTATGGCACTTTATGGGTATCAACCACCATCCATCACATCATATTTAAGAGAAAATTCTAAGGTTCAGGCAGTGGAACATCACATCGAACATCAACAACAAGTCCTCCAACTCTTAAAGGATAACCTCGTGTTGGCACAAAATAGAATGAATGTTGGGTCCCTATAATACTAGTGATTACCCCATTACTATTATAGTTATACCCCTTATTTATATTGTTGTGCCCCTATTACCCCCTTATTGTTATTTCTGTGCCCCATAGAATCCCTCTATTGTTATTTTTGTGGCTTTATATTATTATTGTTAGGTCGGCTGGATTATATTGTGACTCCTTAGACTCCTATATATAGAAAGGAGGTTTTGTCATTGAATCATCCAAGAATTGTTCATTTATGTAATGTAAAGGAGGTTGCCCCCTCGAAGAGGCTGAATTATAAGGCGTTGATCTATCTTTTCTATCTTTTCTTGAGCTGGTTTCATCACATTTGGTATCAGAGCTTTGGATTCTAGGGTTTCGCTGCTCCAAACAAGTCATCGTGGCATTTTCGCTATAACATTTTTTTCTGTGGCGTTTCAGAAGTCGCAAAAAAATCCCATTTGAGAAGAAATCGCGCTGAACCTTGGGTCCGAATTTCAGAGCTTTTCGCGCGATATTTTCGGAGATATGATCTGAGGAAGTTGGTCTTTTTACAGACTCTTGAATTACATTCAAAACAGGTGACCTGGGGAAAATTGTCATAACTTTCTCTCTGGGAATTAGATTAAAATTTCGTAAGAAGGTACAGAAAGAGGACAGACTGTAGTTTCTTATATATCATTTTCAGAGATCCCATTTTCACTGGAAATTTTTGGACATAATTATTTTCTTGTCCTGGTACTCAGTTAGCTCATAGCTCATCTTATCATCCTCAATCTGATGGGCAAACTAAGATAGTAAACAAATGTTTGGAAGGATATCTTCGTTGCTTTGTATCTGATAAACAGACACAATGGGTTAAATGGTTGCCTTTGGCTGAATGGTGGTATAACACTTCCTTCCATACAGCAAAAAAAATGACCCCATTTATGGCACTTTATGGGTATCAACCACCATCCATCACATCATATTTAAGAGAAAATTCTAAGGTTCAGGCAGTGTAACATCACATCGAACATCAACAACAAGTCCTCCAACTCTTAAAGGATAACCTCGTGTTGGCACAAAATAGAATGAAACAACAGGCAGATCAACATCGCAGTGAAAGAAGTTTTGATGTAGGTGATTGGGTATTCCTACGGCTACAACCATATAAGCAAATGTCCCTAAAGCAAGCTAAGAAGGATAATAAACTATCACCAAAGTATTATGGTCCGTACAAGGTGTTGCAAAAGATTGGTACTATGGTATACAAATTGGAGCTTCCTGCAGCTTCTCGATTGCACCCAGTTTTCCATGTTTCATGTTTAAAGAAGGTTATAGGAGACAAGCTCCCAATTCAAACGATATTGCCAGAACTTGACAAGGAAGGCAAAATTATATTGGAACCGGAAGCAGTCACAAAAACAAGAACTCGACAGCTACGAAATCGATCGATTTCAGAGTATCTTATCAAGTGGAAGAACTTATCCGCTGAAGATTCCACATGGGAGGATGAGAATTTTATGCAGAAGTATCCAGAATTACTCAAGCGTTGAGGACAACACTTTTTTGAAGGAGAGGGGCATGTTGGGTCCCTATAATACTAGTGATTACCCCATTACTATTATAGTTATACCCCTTATTTATATTGTTGTGCCCCTATTACCCCCTTATTGTTATTTCTGTGCCCCATAGAATCCCTCTATTGTTATTTTTGTGGCTTTATATTATTATTGTTAGGTCGGCTGGATTATATTGTGACTCCTTAGACTCCTATATATAGAAAGGAGGTTTTGTCATTTGAATCATCCAAGAATTGTTCATTTATGTAATGTAAAGGAGGTTGCCCCCTCGAATAGGCTGAATTCTAAGGCGTTGATCTATCTTTTCTATCTTTTCTTGAGCTGGTTTCATAACAATGAAACAATAGGCAGATCAACATCGCAGTGAAAGAAGTTTTGATGTAGGTGATTGGGTATTCCTACGGCTACAACCATACAAGAAAATGTCCCTAAAGAAAGCTAAGAAGGATAATAAATTATCACCAAAGTATTATGGTCCGTACAAGGTGTTGCAAAAGATTGGTAATATGGCATACAAATTGGAGCTTCCTGCAGCTTCTCGATTGCACCCAATTTTCCATGTTTCATGTTTAAAGAAGGTTATAGGCGACAAGCTCCCAGTTCAAACAATATTGCTAGAACTTGACGAGGAAGGAAAATTATATTGGAACCGGAAGCAGTCATAGAAACAAGAACTCAACAGCTACGAAATCGATCAATTTCAGAGTATCTTATCAAGTGGAAGAACTTATCCGTTGAAGATTCCACATGGGAGGATGAGAATTTTATGCAGAAGTATCCATAACTACTCAAGCATTGAGGACAACACTTTTTTGAAGGAGAGGGGCATGTTGGGTCCCTATAATACTAGTGATTACCCCATTACTATTGTAGTTATACCCCTTATTTATATTGTTGTGCCCCTATTACCCCCATGTTGTTATTTCTGTGCCCCATGGAATCCCTCTATTGTTATTTTTGTGGCTTTATATTATTATTGTTAGGTCGGCTGGATTATATTGTGACTCCTTAGACTCCTATATATAGAAAGGAGGTTTTGTCATTTGAATCATCCAAGAATTGTTCATTTATGTAATGTAAAGGAGGTTGCCCCCTCGAAGAGGCTGAATTCTAAGGCGTTGATCTATCTTTTCTATCTTTTCTTGAGCTGGTTTCATAACACAATGGCAGTGGGTGTGCTAGTCCTAGAAGCAAGCAATTCCCCCAGACTATGGAATCTCACTCAGGGGTGATAGCTGCAACTGTCTACAGTTGGGTGAAGAGTCCTTGTCCCAGGCTTAGTTGCTCTAAACGTTCAAAGATAAGTATTTGTGTATGTTGTTTTTTCTTTTGATAAATCATGCCAATGTGTTGTAGATAATGGTTCTAGATTTGGGGATTGCATTATGTTGATTATGCTTGCATATGTGGTACATCCATGTGGGGATATGGTAATGTGACATGTATATATATGTGTGTTTAATATATGGATGCATGTGTGTAAATATTGCTAATGGTACACAAAACATGTGATGTATAAGAAGCCTAATAGAATGCATGAGAATAAAACACTAGGCCACAATGCTACGATGAGCATGGAAGTACACATATGTTTAATAGTGTCTAAGTAGCACATGAATAACTTTTTAAGAAAGCGGTAGAACTTGTTACATATCATGGTCAAGCTATGAGAGCTTGGATTAACACTTGGAAAATACCATGCTCTGAGACCCCTTTTGATAATGTGAAGATTACATGGATGAACCTCGATATATTAGGGTCTGTATTCACATATATGTCATTTATTGCGAAGTTACAAGTTGATGTGCTACATGAACAACAATGTATTGATGTCAAGGGGAGCTTTCCCCTAGGACCAGTCGAGCCACCAACTTTGCCTGAACGTCCTTCAACCTTGCATTCTCAGCAGGATGGATACCTATTGTTGGCATCTTAAGGTGGCTACCGAGACACTTGAAGGCTCTATATAGCGCCCTCGAGTTGTTTGCAGGCTCAACGCAAGGTCCGATATTGTTGGCGTGTGGTAGGAGAGGTTGAGACCTCTCAGGATTCTAAGCCAAGCCTGTGGTAGGTAGATCACACAAGAGCACCTATGCCGTTCTAGGTGGCATTCCCTCCCCATGGGAAGGGAAGAATCGTAGGCTAATAACTCATTTGAGAAACTATCACTCAAGCTTAGGGGGGATAATGTCACTGATCGCCTTAAGCAACTAAGGACATTGTTATTAAACCGTGAAGCACGTCTAGGAGTTTACTAGACTCTAAGAAAGAGCCATAATCAACAAGACTAGCTCGAAGAAGCTTGTGCAACGACAAAGCTTGTAGCTAGGGAGGTTGCAAAGCTCTCTGTATAAATCACTACGCAATGTAGAGTGGAGATCCTTTGACCTAGTCATGATGAAAATGGGGAGGAAGGCCCTTAATATAGCACAAAGGAGTGAGGCCCAAAACTTATAGGAAAAGTTGGTCTAACCTTATCCATTGGAAAATCAAGACCGTAGTCAAGGGAGGCTTCTGATTGGTGGAGCCAGATTCCCTTCATGTGATTGGTCAGAATGACGGGGCAAAGGTCATAGAGCCTAGAGCCTGGAGGTTAAATTAAATTTGAGTCAGGGTCTCAGCAACAAAGGGCGTCAGGGTTCTGTCGAGAGATGGCGACTGAGACTTCTTCAATCACTCGGATCTGTTAGACGGGGAAGCTGCCGGAGCTGGCCACCCCGGAAGCTTGAAAGGTTGGAACCCCAGAGCGTTGCGCTAATGATTCTTAAAGGGTTTCAGGTTCGAGGGTTCGTGTTTACTATGTAAAATCGTCAGGTAGAGATGACGTTAGCACGACGTCTTGGGGGACACATGGCAAGTAGTTTGGGTGTTTAGGGTACCCAAAGGAGCCACATGTGGGTGACACGTGGACCTCTCATAGGCCAACACGTGGTGTGGATGACATCGACATGACATCACTCAGGCAGTGGTCAGACTCTAGAAGTTGGAACCCCGTATGGTTGAATGTCCCAAGGAATATCAGGCACCAGGGATCATTAGTTGACAGAGAATTTCTCTGTCACTTGGGCCTTTAACTCGGAAGTGGTCGGATACATGCGCCATGGTTGGGGGTCCCACAAGAACATTGGCGGATCGTGCGTGGAGGGTCACGTGGTATACTGGAGTACCAAAAGCTCGTAGCTATTGTGGAAAACAATAGTGGAAGGTCAGATTCTGGTGGGGGGGGGGGAATCACTCGAGAGCGCGAGACATTTTGAGGGCCCCGAAGTCGTGACACGTAGCCGGGAGGTTGGATTCCGAGGGGGGTGCCTCAAGTTGAAGCGTCGTGAGGGTCCTAGAGTTGTGGTGCACCAAGATAATGATTCCGGAGGGAGAACTCCACATTACAGATTCAAGGGTCTATTGGGGTCCTCTTGGAGCAAAAAATAAAATAAAAATAAAATGTTTCTATTACCCTATTCCTCAAATGTATAACCAGGGGGTCAAGTATGTTACATATCACTATATTTGTCATTTTGCTCTTTTTGTAGTTTTGCAAATCTTATGTAATTGGGTCTTCAGTTAATCTAATGTGTCTTTCTATATAATGGATTTGGGGTCTCTTTAATCTCTGGTGAGTCCTGAAATTGCTGATGTAATCCCCAAGTATTTATTGCGACGAAACACAAACTTTATATCAAAATACTCATCTTTATTTAAACAAAAACATTTCAATAATAACTTATATACCAGAGAGATATGTAAATTCTTTTGATATTCAATATAAATTTAACATATAATACACACTAATGAACAATCAACTTAAATTTATCCTAATTCTAAAAATGTAGAAATATTTCAAATTTTATTTTTATTTTTATAATTTTGATAAAAAATTTACTAACTGTTTTTTTTAAACTTTCAATAAATCACCTAGACAATGATTAATTGTCAACTTTTCGAGTAGTTAATCAGACCAAATCCTTTTTCTCACCTCATCAATTCAAAAATATAATAAATTTCCACAAATATTAAAAATATTTTTCAACGAAATCTCACCCCCTCTCAATTAAAAAAACCATATTGCAAATAACAATTTAAAACTTTTAAAGTTCGTAAACATTTTGAAGTTTAGGAAATCTTTTCGCAACTTTATTTCTCAAACTTAAAATCATATAAATTGCTACCAAACGTATTTTTTGTTTGCTGAAACTTTTCTTCTTACGCTTTTTGTTCGCTGAAACGGACTTTCATCAGGTCAAGAACCTGTATCAATGAGGGTTGAAGCTTAAACCCTAGTTTTGTTCGGGGCAGCATCTCGCGGCAGCATCTCGCGGCAGCAGATAGATTTCCCGACGCTTTTCTTTCGAACGCCATATCGCACGGTTTGGTTATTGCCGTAAGGCTTCTTCATCTCTGATCTTTTGTTTTTGTTGCTTTCATCAGCAATTGCAATTACGAATTTGCGGGGCAATGGCACACCTTGGGGGAGGAGCCGAGGCTCACGCCCGTTTCAAGCAGTATGAATACAGAGCAAATTCCAGTTTAGTTCTAACTACAGACTCTAGACCTAGAGATACGCATGAACCCACAGGAGAACCGGAGTCTCTCTGGGGTAAAATTGATCCTAGGAATTTCGGTGATAGGGTTTATCATGGCAAGCCAGCCGAACTGGAGGAGAGGATAAAGAAGGCTAAGAAGAAGAAAGAAAGGGAAAAACCAGACCTGGATATGATGCCCAGGAAAGACAGCAAGAGGCGGAGGGTTAAGGAGGAGAGTGTTTTATCAATTGTGGACGATGGGGTTTACAGGCCCAGGACTAAGGAGACTAGAGCCGCTTATGAGGCCCTTCTCAGTACGATACAGCAGCAGTTTGGGGATCAACCGCAGGACATCTTAAGAGGGGCCGCAGATGAAGTGTTGGCTGTTTTGAAGAATGAGAAAATAAAGGACCCAGATAAGAAGAAGGAGATTGAGAAGCTTCTTAATCCAATGAGTACGCAGCATTTTGCCCAGCTCGTTTCGATGGGTAAACTAATAACCGATTTCCAGGAAGCGGGAGGCGAGGCGGGGGCTGGAATGGGAGGCGCAGCAGGAGAAGCCCTTGACGATGACATCGGCGTTGCGGTTGAATTTGAGGAGGAAGAGGATGATGAAGACAGTGATTTGGATCAGGTGCAGGAAGAGAGTGATGTAGATAATGATGATGATGGGCAGGAGGGGCATGAGGCGGAGGCTATGCAAATGGGTGGTATTGATGATGATGACATGGAAGAAACAGACGAAGGATTGAATGTCCAGGACATTGATGCTTATTGGCTTCAGCGTAAGATTTCACAGGCGTATTCTGCTATCGATCCTCAGCACAGCCAGAAGCTTGCTGAGGAAGTTTTGAAAATACTAGCAGAAGAGGGCGATGTTCGGGATGTTGAGAACAGACTTGTGATGCTTTTGGATTTTGAGAAGTTTGATCTTATTAAGTTGCTCTGTCGTAACAGGCTTAAGATAGTTTGGTGTACTAGGTTGGCCAGGGCGGAGGATCAGAAGGAAAGGAAGATAATTGAGGATGAGATGACAATGGGGGAACAGCCTGCCCTTGCTGCTATCCTTGAGCAATTACATGCCACAAGGGCCACTGCAAAGGAACGGCAGAAGAATCTCGAACGTAGCATACGAGAAGAAGCAAGGAAATTAAGAGATGAGGGTGGGGGTGGAGATGGGGAGAGAGAACGGCGAATGGATCGAGAGGGTGGTGGTGGTGCTATGGAGAATAGTTGGTTAAAGGGACAGAGGCAGATGCTAGATCTTGAGAGCATTTCATTCCATCAAGGAGGTTTGTTGATGGCAAACAAGAGGTGTGAGCTACCTCCAGGTTCATATAGGACCACAAGGAAGGGTTATGAGGAAGTTCATGTCCCTGCGCTGAAGCCGAAACCATTTGCTGAAGGAGAGGAACTTGTGAAGATATCAGATATGCCGGATTGGGCACAGCCCGCTTTTTCTGGGATGAAGCAACTGAACAGAGTGCAGAGCAAAGTATACGAAACTGCCCTGTTTACGCCTGAGAATTTGCTCTTGTGTGCACCCACTGGTGCTGGGAAAACCAATGTTGCCATGTTAACCATACTTCAACAGATTGCTCTCAATAGGGGAGCAGATGGTTCTATTGATTTGAATAAATTCAAAGTTGTTTATGTTGCACCTATGAAAGCACTGGTTGCAGAAATGGTTGGGAACTTGTCTAACCGGTTGCAGTCCTATGGAATATCTGTTAAAGAACTTACAGGAGATCAATCGATGTCCCGTCAGCAGATAGAGGAAACCCAGATAATTGTAACCACTCCCGAAAAATGGGATATTATTACAAGAAAGTCCGGAGATCGGACATATACCCAACTTGTGAAGCTTTTAATTATTGATGAGATTCATCTTTTACATGATAATAGAGGACCGGTGCTGGAAAGCATTGTGTCCAGGACAGTTAGGCAAATCGAGACTACTCAGGAAATGATTCGATTGGTGGGATTGTCTGCAACACTTCCAAACTATGAGGATGTTGCCCTGTTTTTGAGGGTTAAGTCAGATGGGCTATTCTATTTTGATAACAGTTACAGGCCTTGCCCGTTGGCTCAGCAATATATTGGAATCACTGTCAAGAAGCCACTCCAGAGGTTTCAGTTGATGAATGATGTGTGTTACGAAAAGGTGATGTCGGTTGCTGGCAAGCATCAAGTTTTGGTCTTTGTGCATTCCAGAAAAGAAACAGCAAAGACAGCTCGTGCTATAAGAGATGCAGCTCTTGCAAATGACACACTTGGACGCTTTCTGAAGGAAGACAGTGCTAGCCGGGAGATTCTCCAAACAGAGACCGAATCAGTGAAAAACAGTGATCTGAGAGACCTATTGCCGTATGGCTTTGCGACCCATCATGCAGGGATGGCCAGAGCAGATCGAACTTTGGTAGAAGACCTCTTTGCTGATGGCCATATTCAAGTTTTGGTGTCCACTGCTACTCTTGCATGGGGAGTAAATCTTCCTGCTCATACTGTTATTATAAAAGGAACTCAAATTTACAATCCCGAGAAAGGTGCATGGACTGAACTCAGTCCGTTAGATATTATGCAGATGCTTGGTCGTGCAGGAAGGCCACAGTATGATTCCTATGGAGAAGGAATAATAATAACAGGACACAGTGAATTGCAGTATTACCTTTCTCTTATGAATCAGCAATTGCCAATTGAGAGCCAGTTTGTGTCAAAGCTAGCAGATAATTTAAATGCAGAGATTGTACTGGGTACAGTTCAAAATGCAAGGGAGGCATGCACATGGCTAGGCTACACCTATCTTTATATTCGTATGTTGCGTAATCCAGTTTTATATGGTCTATCTGCTGACGTTTTAGAGAGAGACAATACTTTGGAAGAGAGGAGAGGAGACTTGGTAAGCATAGCCTTGTTCTTTAATTTCCCATCTTTACTGTGATATTACACAATAGTTTCTGGGTGCATATCCAATGGTATGCAGGGTCCCCATGTTGTGTAGATGGTGCCTACAGTTGGATGTGCACCCAGTGCAGCCTGGATATCATTAGACTGCAGATAGTAATGCTTTGTTAATCATTATTGAGTTTAATTCTCCATTATAGTTGTATAATCTCTACATTTGTTTTTTTGGTTTAAAACCTGTTATAGCACATGCTCCCATTATTATTGAAATGTTGTTTTTGTATACAGATTCATTCTGCAGCAACAATCTTGGACAAAACTAATTTGGTGAAATATGATCGAAAGAGTGGATATTTTCAAGTTACTGATCTCGGACGCATAGCCAGTTATTACTATATCACTCATGGTACAATGGCTACTTATAATGAACATCTGAAGCCGACAATGGGTGACATTGAGCTATGCCGATTATTTTCTTTAAGTGAAGAGTTCAAGTATGTAACAGTAAGAGAAGAAGAAAAGATGGAACTTGCAAAGCTCTTAGATCGAGTACCAATCCCAGTTAAGGAGAGTTTGGAAGAGCCGAGTGCAAAGATCAATGTTTTGCTTCAAGCATATATTTCACAGCTTAAGCTTGAAGGACTTTCTCTCACATCTGACATGGTGTTCATTACTCAGGTATCATATGGTCGCATTGCGCAGTGAACCAATTCTTGTTGCTTTATTAATTGGAAACCTTGTATTTTTATTTTCCTTTTAAAAAATTCTTAAGGTGGTATTGAGGGCGTTGTAGGCCGTGCTGATTTCTCAAAAGCCTATTTTGCACTAATGTTTATTGTCATAGAGTTGCTACCATCGCTCTTGCATTTGTGTTCTTTAAAGCCTATTTTGTATAATGTTTATTGTCATAGAATTGCTACCATCTCTCTTGCACTAAGTGTCTATTTTAAATTTCTAATACAAAATTTTCCCTTTTCTGGTTATGTTCCCAGAGTGCAGGTCGCCTCATGAGAGCACTTTTTGAGATTGTTCTTAAAAGAGGATGGGCTCAGTTAGCTGAAAGAGCTCTTAACCTGTGCAGGATGGTTAGTAAGCGCATGTGGAGTGTTCAAACTCCCCTTCGTCAATTCAAAGGAATTCCAAATGATATTTTGACCAAAATTGAAAAGAAAGATTTAGCTTGGGATCGATACTATGATCTCTCTGCTCAAGAGATTGGGGAGCTCATTCGTTTTCCAAAGATGGGGAAAACCATTCATAAATTTGTCCATCAGTTTCCAAAATTGGATCTTTCTGCTCATGTCCAACCAATAACACGAACTATATTGAAGGTTGAACTAACTATCACTCCAGATTTTCAGTGGGATGAAAAGATTCATGGATATGTGGAGCCGTTTTGGATAATAGTAGAAGACAATGATGGTGAATATTTACTCCATCATGAATATTTTATGTTGAAAATGCAGTATGTTGAAGATGACCATCATTTGAGCTTCACTGTCCCCATCCATGAACCTCTTCCTCCCCAGTACTTTATTCGTGTTGTATCTGATAAGTGGTTGGGGTCGCAGACAATACTGCCAGTTTCATTTAGACATCTTATTTTGCCAGAGAAATACCCACCTCCAACTGAGTTGCTGGATTTGCAGCCGCTTCCTGTGTCTGCGTTAAGAAATCCTTCATATGAAGCACTATATCAACAGTTTAGACACTTCAATCCTATTCAAACTCAGGTATTTACAGTGCTTTATAACTCAGATGATAATGTTTTAGTTGCAGCACCTACTGGTAGTGGTAAAACTATTTGTGCTGAGTTTGCTTTACTACGATTGCATCAAAAAGGCCCAGACAGTGTATTTCGATGTGTCTATATTGCTCCTATAGAAGCTCTTGCCAAAGAGAGATATTGGGATTGGGAACAGAAATTTGGAAAAGGATTGGATCTGAAAGTAGTTGAACTGACAGGTGAATCTGCAACTGATTTGAAGCTCCTTGAAAAGGGTCAGATAATAATAAGCACACCAGAGAAATGGGACGCTTTGTCTCGGAGATGGAAGCAGCGGAAACTGGTTCAACAAGTCAGCCTTTTCATTGTGGATGAACTTCATTTAATTGGTGGAGACGGTGGTCCAATCCTGGAGGTAATCGTATCCAGAATGAGATATATTTCAAGCCAAATTGAAAATCGTATCCGCATTATTGCTCTTTCTACTTCACTTGCAAATGCTAAAGATCTTGGAGAGTGGATTGGTGCTACTGCACATGGGCTTTTCAATTTTCCACCTGGTGTGCGTCCTGTACCAATTGAGATTCACATTCAGGGGATTGATATAGCCAATTTTGAGGCTCGAATGCAGGCAATGACTAAGCCAACGTACACATCAATAGTTCAACATGCAAAGGAAGGCAAACCAGCTCTAGTGTTTGTGCCAACACGGAAACATGCAAGACTTACTGCTCTTGATCTAGTCACGTACTCAAATGCAGATGGTGGAGAGAGATCCCAATTTCTTCAATGTACTAAAGAAGATCTGGCACCTTTCATTGCAAAAGTTAAAGAATCGACCTTGAGTCATGTGTTGACTCACGGTGTTGGGTATCTACATGAAGGTCTCAGTTTAATGGAAAGAGAATTGGTCACCCAGCTGTTTAGTGCAGGGGCAATTCAGGTGTGTGTTGCAAGCAGTTCAATGTGTTGGGGGTTGTCTTTGTCTGCACATTTGGTTGTTGTCATGGGGACACAGTATTATGATGGGCGTGAGAATGCTCATACTGACTATCCTATTACTGATCTTTTGCAAATGATGGGCCGTGCCAGTAGACCTCTGTTAGATAATGCTGGAAAATGTGTGATTTTATGCCATGCACCTCGCAAAGAATATTACAAGAAATTCTTATATGAGCCATTCCCAGTGGAGAGTCATCTTGATCACTTTCTCCATGACCATATGAATGCTGAAGTGGTTGTAGGCACCATTGAAAGTAAACAAGATGCTGTGGATTATCTCACTTGGACATTTCTCTATCGCAGACTCACTCAGAATCCGAATTATTATAATCTTCAGGGTGTCAGTCATAGACACTTGTCAGATCACCTTTCTGAGCTTGTCGAGGGCACATTGACTGATTTGGAGTCAAGCAAGTGTGTGGCTATAGAAGATGAGATGTATCTTTCTCCTTTGAACCTTGGCATGATAGCATCTTATTATTATATCAGCTACACCACCATTGAACTCTTTAGCTCATCCTTGACCGCAAAGACAAAGCTGAAGGGGCTTCTTGAAATTCTTGCTTCTGCTTCAGAGTATTCACAGCTTCCTGTACGGCCAGGTGAAGAAGAAACAATAAGAAAATTAATAAATCATCAAAGATTTTCTGTTGATAAACCAAAATATACTGATCCCCATGTAAAGGCAAATGCTTTGTTGCAAGCTTACTTCTCAAGGCATGTTATTGCTGGAAACCTAGCACTAGATCAGCGAGAGGTCCTGCTTTCTTCGAGTCGGCTTCTTCAGTCAATGGTGGATGTTATTTCTAGTAATGGTTGGTTGAACCCAGCTCTTGCTGCAATGGAGTTGACCCAGATGGTCACCCAAGGTCTTTGGGAACGTGATTCTGTCCTATTGCAGCTTCCACATTTTACAAAAGAACTTGCCAAAAAGTGCCAGGAAAATCCAGGTAAAAGCATTGAGACTGTTTTTGATTTAGTTGAGATGGAGGATGACGAAAGACGTGAATTATTACAGATGACAGATGCACAGTTGTTAGACATTGCTCGTTTTTGTAACCGCTTTCCAAACATTGATCTGGCATATGATGTATTAGAGAGTGATGATGTGAGAGCTGGGGAAAATGTTACATTGCAAGTTACTCTTGAAAGAGATCTAGAAGGAAGACAGGAATTAGGTTCAGTTGATGCACCTAAGTATCCCAAACCAAAAGAAGAAGGTTGGTGGCTAGTTGTTGGGGATCCAAGTAGCAATCAGTTGCTGGCTATTAAGAGGGTATCACTTCAGAGAAAATCTAAAGTTAAGCTTGATTTCACTGCACCATCAGAGCTTGGAGAAAAGAAATACACGTTATATTTCATGTGTGATTCATATCTTGGGTGCGATCAAGAATATGAATTTACAATTAATGTGAAGGAAGCTATGGAAGATGATGAAGATGGAAGAGAATGAGATGCTTTTTCTGGAGAAATGGTTTTTACAGTTTGTGAAGAATTGTCAAGAACCGACTTTGCAATTAAGCGGGGGAGCCTTTTATATTTGTAACTCGAATAAGCTTTTTGTATAATTAAGTAGCACTGTTTCTAAAAACGAATTAATTGACTTTCCTTTCTCTGATGTTTGCTGTTCTTTCCAACTAATATGTGCTGATTAGTTGACACATATAGGTGCTGGTTGGTTGTAAATTATTGTCTGGTTTCACATGGCAATACTTGGTGTGCTTAGCCACTCTCGTTTTAAAGAATCTTCTTTTATGCTTGTCTAAACTCGTTGTTTGTTTGATTGGCTATCTCCTAGTCATTTTTATTGGCTATCCTCTACTTGATTTATAGAATGATGTATTATCTTTGCACGTGGTGATAAAACTTTTGCTGTAATTTGCCCTTGCAGGCTGATCCCTGGTCAAGTTATAGATGTATGATTTTGCCCAAGACCCATAGGAGAGTTTCTGTTATTGGCCAAACCATAACAAATTGAATTCATATGTAAGAATACTTTTGACTGAAATGTACATAGCTATTGTGGACTTAGAGATGTTTAAAGCCATGGCTACAAATGTTGTTCTTGACTACTGCAATCAAAGTTGCCTTTATCCTTGAATGCGAGGGGCACCCTCAAGATGCAATAGGCCTGCCAAAGGTTATGTAGCACCTATAAGAGGGTGATCCGGCTTATGATATCTCTATGATATTAAGTTTCACATGCATACAGGTTGTTTCTATTCCAACTTCTCAAGGTAGAGGTTTACAGTGTCCTGTAGCTGCAACTAAATTACTTATCTGTCAGAACTGTACTCTCCTACAATCTTTAAGCAATATCTGGCTGATTTTATTTATGGCTTCTCTAAGGCAGAATCTGTACTATTAAGAGACAATCTCTGAAGATAAGGTGTACCTAAAGGCCACTACATGTTAGCTGGTATGCTTAGACAACAATATGCAATGTGAAAAATCACCTTTAACAGAATTCTGTTATTTATTATATTCAGATAGTTACCATAGTAGCTATTTTTTCTTTCTTAATATTTAATAAAATAATTAGATAAGTGGAAATACTCAATTACTCTTTTGGATGCACACAGTTTTGACTCTATCCTACTCTCACGGTGCCTGAAAATGCTTGAAAAAAAATTATTTGCCTTTGCCTTTCCCCTTTGTTTAAGTGAAACCATACCAATTTGATTTTCACTGTACAATGCCTAGTGTTACTTTATAGAATAAGATATCTATTGCTGTGCAAGACTGTTATTTCATTTGTTATTTTAACAATTTTTCACCATCAGAATTATTATTTATAGTGAATAGAGATTTGTAATTTATTTTCTTAGCAATATGCATCATGGTTATCAGAACCAGTCAATCAAAACTACTTCACATTTTTTTTTTTGCCTGAACTGTTCACCAAAGTGGAACTGCTTTTTTTCTGAACCCGACCAACCCACAGCAGTTTTTGCCTAGAAAACCGGAAATATTATTTTATTTTTTATTGTTATAAAACAGACCCTCCTCCCAAACCCCGCTTTCAGCGTAAATTGTTGCCAATTTGCTTTCACTCTTACATGCTATATACACCAGCGAACTTGTCAAAATGGTTTGGTTTTACACACTGATGTACATAAATATATAACATTTATGTAAAAATTTAAGCATTTTATGCCTTGTTTATATGATTGTTTTTCCCCGGCTGCAATCCAGTTGCAGTTTTGATAACTTGTATATGCATGTAATGTTGAAAATTGTAGCGAGAAGGGGTTCCTTGTTTTGTATCTTAATCCAAGAAGCCTCAACTAGTTTCTCCTTGAGCATGCACGAGTTCCTATGAGTTAGGAGCTAATTTTTAAAAAGTAAGACGAGTTCCTAAAATTTAAGGTGAATTCGTAAAATTGAAAAAGTGTTCATGAAGCAGTTCAGTAGGGTCAAAGTGGAAGCTCGAGTTATTAGTGAGTCTCAAGAGATGGACGAATTAGCATATGTTGCATGAGTATTTAACTCATGCTAACTCAAATAATCACAAAAACAAACTCCTTAATTAGTAACTTACTAAATTTGACCATTCGAATTGCTTTAAAAGGAGCGAAGGCACATTGTTACTCATTGTTTTGTGACATGGAGCTACCAAAGAGGCCTCCAACAATGGTGACTCCTGCACCACATCGGGTATATCGATGTGCCCCTCACCATCTTGCGTGTCCCCTTGCTCAACCTCTTCCTCGAGCTTTTGACATCTAAAGCCTGATCTCCACCGGTAGAAATGCCACCTGGTCTCATCCTTTAGCTTTTCTCATTCTATCCACTCCCTTTGAGGGGGTCTGGTGTCCTTTCGGTCAAATCTCTCCACGAGCCTCTGTGTGAAATCTTTATAGGATACGTAGATGACCCAAAGGGATCAACCCTCGGTACCACCATTCCATAACATCTCCATCCAAGTGCAAAGTGGCATGCCTAATAGCGTCCACCTCCTTTATGGGGTTTCGCTGGAAATGTGTCCAATTATTGTACCCATGTTTTGACAGAACTCCTAGCTAAACTATCAAAGTGAGTGAGGGTCATTTTTCTCTCAGTGATACTCAATCTCCCTTGAGCCTTGGGTTTGTCTATAGTTCACCCATCACAGTGCATACATGCTCAAATCTTTCATGATCTTGCTGGCTATTCCACAACTGGCTAAGATCATGCTCTGATACCACTGTATTATTCATAGTAGAAATTTTATAATGATAACAAAGACATGCACAAATAAATAACACATAAAATTTTAGAAATGCATACACATAAACTAGAAATTTTTGCAAATCCCCAAACTAGCCAAATTATATTAATAATATCTGCTGTGGTGCAAATTAGTTGGAGAAATTTCACCTGGGCTTGCACAAGGCAAGCTACAAGCACCAGGTGAGGAGTACGAGAAAGCCAAATGGTTGCAATAATCAACACCTCCAGAGCACTGTGTTGTTGCTCCAAAATTGCACTGTTGCCCGACTTTGCCCCCTGATTTGCCGATTCTAGATTACCCAGAAAATTCTATAAAATTAGGAGAGTGCTCCTTGCCCAAAACCCAGAAAAACCCAGAAAAAGTTTCCCTTAGTTCTAAATTTCAAAATTTGACCCTTCATAGCGTGGCCCTTCACCAAATTCAAATTCTGTTACTGTAGCTACTCCTCTCAATCCCTTCTCTCCAAACTCTAGCAATCCTCCTCAAATTGCCTTCCCAATGATTTTCCAACACCCCAACTCCAAACTCCCCCGGATGATGTTGCCCTAAAATAGTTTCACTCCAATAACTGCGCAGTCATGGAGGAGATGATGCATTCTTGTGTATGATAAAGTAAGAGTTGCATGTAGGTTGGTCCTCTTCGCTGTAGCTGCCTTCCAAACTCATGAAAATGATCAAAGAACACTCCTGTAGGTCCTTCGGTCAATTCCCCAACAACCAAGCTCCACAAACAACTAGTCAATCCTCCCTCTGTGCAGTGGTGGCTCCCAGAGTGCGTGCTTTACTCCAGAAATGCGTGGGACCTGTAGTTGATTCCTCTTCCAGTCTCAGTGAAGGAAAGCCTTCCTAGGGTGGCACTCAAAGTCCACCGAAAAAAGGTTGAGCTTCTCTCCTTAGGAAACTCTTGCGCTAAAGAACACAATATTGGCTCAGCGAAACAACTAAGGCAAATTCGATTTTCAAATAGACAAAAGACTCCTATTGTTCCCTCATTCCTTCCTTTTATAATCGTTGGCCATGCATTCTTTGTGGGCTCTACCAATTCGATTTGCCTCATAGAATTCAAATTCTTTCTTCTCCACTTGCATACTTTATGTGGGCCCCATATTCCACTATCAATTTAATCTTTCATTTTCTCTAATGTTGGTGGCTTCCATCTCTCCAAAAATTAAGTGGGGACTCCTTCCATGCACTTTTCCTACGCTTACATGCCAAAATATTTTCTAACACCCAATTGTAAAAATAGAAATTCATTTTAGCAAAATTATTTTAATTGGGGATATTACATCATTGAAGGACTAATGCACTGTTAGGGCGCAGAGTTGTGGATGCCAAACCAATGATAAAAAGGCATATCTAGAAGACCCAATGAGCAGACTTCTTAGTGGAGTTAGAGGCTTTCTAGTGGGAAAATTAGTAAGCCAAAGTTCAATGACACAAAGGAGTTGTGATCATTGATAGTGGCAGATTGTGGACTCGCAAAGCATGGTGGGAAAGAACATGTCTTCAAAGTAGGTTCCACAAAAAAAGCAGGGAAACCCTCTAGTTCAGCGGGAGCAACTGCAACAATAGAGAACTTGGTAGAGTTGGAGACAGATCCAGGTGGACGAGGTTCCTCCAGGAACACCTTTCTCGCAAAGAGAGAGTTGAAAATTGTAGCAAAAATGGGTTGTTTTGTGCCTTAATTGAAGGAGCCTCAACGAGTTTCTCTTTGAGCATGCACAAGTTTCTTTGAGTTAGGAGCTAATTCCTAAAAAGTAGGACGAGTTCTTACAATTTAGGGTGAATTCCTAAAATTTAGAAAGTGTTCATGACGCAGTTAACTAATGTGTCAAAGTGGAAGGCCGAGTTATCAGTCTTCTAGTGCGAGTTAATTGAGGAAAAGAACTTGTGGTTGAGTCTCAACATATAGGACGAGTTGCATGAGTAGTTAACTCATGCTAACTCAAACAATCACAAAATCAAATTCCTTAATTAGAAATTCACCAAATTTGGCCATTTGAATTGCTTTAAAAGGAGGAGCGAAGGCACATTGTTACTCATTGTTTTGTGAGACAAAGCAATAGGAGTACACACAAGGTTGTGTGTGAGTTTGTGACGAAGAGTTTGCAAGAGAAACTTTTGCACAAAATTATTGTGAGGAAGAGTTCCCTTGGGTAGTGCTCATAGAAAAAGAGGAAATTCCTATTTAATAGGAGCACCTATTGTGCAAGGATTTAGGGAGTAGATCAAGCTACAACAAGTGTGTTTTTCAAGCCTAGGCAAGGCAGGGAGAAGGTAGTGTTCTCTATTGAAAACAAAGATGTATTGTAAGAGTTCATTTCTCAGTCTATCAATAATATTCTCAACAAGCATAGGGTTTTCCCAGTTAGGTTTCCTAAAAATTTTGTGTTTTGAATTGTGTGAATTACGTTTATCTCTGTTTCTATTATGTTGCAAATTTTACTAGAGAAAGTCTATGTTTATATGAGAAGAAATTATATTTTAGATCGCTCATATTAGCATATCAGAATTTTGTAGATTTTCTACATGTAACAAGAATTAGAAGTGATTAATGTTAAAAGAAAATTCAAATACCTTTTTTTTCTATAGTTGGCAATCTATTGTGATTTAAATGAGCCTTAAGAACAACCTAGGTCATATTACTATTCCCACTCCTTCCATAAATATGTGTTTACAATGCCAACACTTTTGAAGTATTTATGCAGAACTTTCAACATTTAAAAATGTATACACCAATCAATGCTAGTGTAAAACATAAACGTACATGTAACTTGTTCATATAGTGCAAAGTTGATGGGTAATTTATTAAACAACTAAATATGCAAAACAACCAGTGGATATAAAACTCAAAAGTTGACATTTTTGATGATCTACGCTCATCACCCTAGTAAAGAGAGGAAATAACAGTCTAGAAACTAAATCAATCTAGGGAGGCATATGAAACCAACATGACACAAGTTTTCCCAATGGCCAAAAGATGTCAGTAAGTCCTATTTAGGTCTTGAAAAATGCTGCGTCAACACGGGGGAAAACCACTCGGTCCGGACCTTAAGACAACTCATTTTCCGTTTAGTGGTTCCAACTAGGGATAATGAGATCAGTTTCCCAATGAAAGGTTATTGAATGAATGTATAATGCTTATATTAAAGTGAAATAGATGGATTTGCAGTGATAAATTAAATGGGAAAACATATGCATTAATCTACTCTATAACACGAGATTATTTAACATTTATCTTGATGTGATATATAATGATTTTCTTTAGTAAATGATAATATAGTTTGCTCAAGCACCAATGGAAATGAAAATATTTCAAGATGATTACTTTGATTAAATAGTTAATCAAAATAATGTGTATAATTCATATCGCATTCATATAATCAAAGCAAATTGCTTAACATGTAAAAATATCAATGGTAGCATGATCAGAAATGAATATATGTAACACTGTTTTTTAAATACCATGTAATAAGCAATCCGAAAAGATAAATTCACTATTTATTTATGAACAAAATAGAGGTACAACGATAGAAATACCAGATGCACATTTATCAGCTCATAAAAGAAATAGTAGTAGTTCAGTGATTCTTACAAAGATGACTTCGGGAGTACATAAATGCAACTTTTCAAAATTCTTTATGAAAATTTTTAAAACAATGTTCCAATCGTTTTATTGAGAAAAGTATGAAAGTACAGTAGTGCGAGCTTTTGTAAGCTTTTATTCATAAAATTCTGGACCTTTATTTCATACAACAAGTAAGCTTAAATAACAGAAAACAACTGAATCTATTGTGCAGAGCATTGAGGGCATTTAAACAGATCCCTTCAACAATGCTTAAAGGAAAAAGATATTTGGTAGAAATTTCTGAATGTGATTTGCTGTCTTCATCGCTTTGTTTGTTCCATCGAATTCTCTGTATCATTGTCCGTCTGTTTGAACTGAACTGCCACTTATCAGCACCACTGTCCTCTTCTGTTATGAACTTGAACACGGAAAACAATGATTGATAAGATAAAAATGATTGAGACTGATAAGATAATTTCGTTTGAAACAAATCAATTTTGCAGGGAATCAAGAAAAATGTAGAGCGTAATAAATTCTAACAGAAACATCATGAAGAGGAATGTAGAGTGAGCTCTGTGGTAAGAGAGGTGGATTTTACAGTCTTATTGCAAATCTCTTTCAGATCGGGGGTAGACTCAGAATAATCGTAATCGGTTGGAGACCAGGAGTACTTCAAATTATATCGTAATCACAATCGTGGAAAGGTGGATGGCTAACGTTTTTTTGGAGGGTTCAGAAGTGGTAAGTGGTTTGTGAAGAGGGGGGGGAGAAAGAACAGAAGAGTGATGCGTGGATATAGGGTTTGGACGAAAAACTGCTTTTCAGACCCCCCTTGAGAAACTTAAAATGAGCATAGGGGAGTTCGAAGTCTTCTTCGCCGTTGATTCGGGCAAATCTGAGCCATTTATTAAATCAAGGCAAGTTGAGCTTTTATGTCACAATCGGTGTTTGGAGCGGAGGAAAAGGTATGGGAAGGATTATGAAAGTTGCGATAAGCCTGGATGCGAAATCATTCATATCCATTTAAATATCGTGTTGGGTTCGGGTGGCCTAGTCGTAATCGGAAATCGGCTGGGGTGAAGGATTTGTTATAAGTTGTGTCCCTTTGAAACTTGCGATTATGAAGACCCGGGGTGACGTGGTAGTGACATCACGAATGGCGTCATGATGTGACGTGGCATGGGACATGGCAGATGACGTGGCGATAACATGGCAACTGACGTGGAGTATGACATCACGGATGACATGGGAGCCATGACGTGGATATGATGTCATATCACAATCGACATGAGACTTCATATCACAATCGCACTTGGCATAAGGCTTGACTCTTGAAACTTTGCGATTGCGTGGGTGCGATATTTTAATGAATTTGAAATGAATAATCCCCGCGGGTCCGACTATATCGCATATCGCAATTGGTTAAGGCAGGATGCAGGACTTTTGGAAACTGCGATCGCTGCAGATGGGAGATTTTTTGTGAATCACAGTTGATTTTCCCATCGAGTTCGGACCTAATCACAATCACAGTTAGTTAAGGCTATGACTTAAGTTTTTTGGAACTTTTGCGATAGTCATGGACACGAGATTTAAATGAATTGTATTGAGTAATCCCTGCAGGTCCAGTTTATATTGCAATTGCAATGGATTTGGTGGAGGGGTCTTTTCCTTATGAAACTTTGTGACGCATGGAAGCGGGATGAGTAAGAGTTTCTGAAGGATAAAACTTTTGAGAATTAGAGCTCCGATTATTTTGTTTTTTAATTAAATAACCCATATTTTCTAATACTTGAGGTTTTATTATACTTTTGGTCTCAGGGGCTATTTGAAAATTGGTTTTTTTGGATAATCAAGATTTAATACTTGGGTATTAATTGAAAAGCCTAAGTATTAAACTTTGATTATATGATTTTATTATTATTATTATTATTTTAAAACGTTGATTTTCAATTTTTCAATTTTTTGTTTTTAAGAAAGATAAAAAATCAAAGGTTTTTTTAAAACTAAAGGGTCCATATTTTGATATAATAAATTTCATAAAAAAATTTATAATATATTAAAATGGGGGGCTGTTGAACAGTACAACAATTGATGATTCACTGGAACAACTAATTATTTATGATAATAATGAATTTATTCAAAGATTCAGTAAAATAATTTAGGAAATTGAACTACTTTTCGAAACATTTAGATAAATAAAATTACTCCGGCTATAAAACTCATTAAATTGCAATTTCTTTTAAACACCTTTTGTGAATGAAAAACTCTTATTTATTTGTATCATTAATTAATCAGTTGTAAAAATAAAGTAGGGGGCCTTTTACGACTTAGCTTATAATGTATTCGTTCGTCATAGGTAGAGCCACTGCTGCCAACAAACGTTCATAGCCTCAACAAGGTTATTTTTTAACCAACAACAATCCAATATCCCATCCATTTAATAATGCAATAATTAGAGGGTTTTTTTTTTATGTTAAAAAGCCATTGGCCTGGTTTGGTGGCCAAATAATGACAATGCCATTCACCAATAATAATCAAACTGAACAAGCTGGCTTGTGATGATATCCCTTGTCTTACAAAAAATCATAGGACATTACCCTGATTTGGTGATCAGTGTGGTAATGTCCGTTTAATTGGTTCCCGATGAACATGGTAAACAGGCTCATGATGAGACCTCTTATCTTTTAGATTTTTTATATTTTAAAATTACATTTTAAAAATTCTCTTTTTAATGGATGGGGATGATCATTGACTCTTTAAGAGTTTTTGGATGACAAATCAGAGTTGAAAGTTTTTAGTCATAAGACAACCTTCACTTTTTAAGGATAACCTTTTTGATTGAAACTAGAGTAAAATGGTATAATTTTTGAGGTTTTTTTAAAAATTTCACAACTTAATGGAAAATATTTTTCAGAGTCCTATAATTTTTATCTAATTTTCAATTTTGGTAACCACTTCTTAAAAAATTTCTACTTTCAAAATGAAAAAATAAAAATAACTTCAAGTGATCTCTGAAAAGTCAATAGAGTACTATTTAACATTTTATTAACAAAATCTGTAAAAGGAAAAATAAATTGCAGTAGGATGTACAATGGAAGTGACTTTTTACAGATTTTATTATTATTATTATTATTTTTTTAAGAAAATAATTTATTTAAGATAAGCCCATTTATAGGAAGAGAATATCTCTTTCCTAATAAATCTTGAAGTATAAATGTAGATGAGCTTATCTGTTCAACAATCTGAAATGGACTAAGCCATAATTTTTAAATTTATTTATTTATTATTATTTTTTTTTCGTGTGTTTTGTTCCACTTGAGAACTAGATCTCCAACTTGGAAGGATCTTTGTGTGACTGAACTTGCATCACAATAGGCTTTCACCATCTGTTGGTGTTTTGTGTGTGTGAGTTTGATCTTTTCACTTTCTTTTTCTAGTTTTAGGATTTGTGAATTTCTTAATTGCAAGGAATAAAAAGGTGTTTCTTCAATAAATTGAGCTACGACTAATGAAGGAAGAGCTAAATGTGATGGAATGATGTCTTCTTTCCCATATAGTAAGTTGAATGGAGAAGTTCCTATAGAGGCCTTTTGAGATCCTATTAGTCCATAGAGCAAATATTAAATTTTTGTGCCAGTTTCTTTGATTTTGATTATTCTAAGTGGATTTTTATTAGTGGATTTTGCCAAACCGTTTCCCTAGGGATTGTAATTAGCAGAATATTTGAGTTTAAAACCCCTCCTAATTGCAAATTCAATCATGCAAATACTTGAAAAATAAGATGCATTATCAAATGCAAGTGCAGAAGGAAAACCAAATCTTGTAATGATAAATTGATTAATAAATTCAATAATAGATTCAGAATTGATTATCTTTAGCGAAATTGCTTCCACCCACTTAGTGAAGTAATATGTAGCAGTCAGAATATCCTTATGCTATTTAGAAGAAAGAGGAACGATTTCACCTATGATATCTAGTCCCCATTGTTCGAAAGACTATTCGATGTTGACTGGCTACAGAGGCAAGGCTAGTTTCTGTTGTCTTCCAGAAGCAGTTTGACACATTTTGCATTTCCTTACGTATGCGTGGGTATCTTTGAAGAGAGAGGGCCAGTAGTGTCTAACATGTAAGGTTTTGTGTGCAGTAGTATCTCCTCCAAAGTGTCCACCTGCTGGGTCATCGTGAAGTTCATGTAAAACCATTCGTGGTTCAAAATTTTCAAGGCATCTTAACAATATGGAATCATAGTTTCTCTTAAATAACATGTTATCAACAATCTCATCATGAATTGATTTTAATTGTAAATCTCTTTTTATTTTATAATTGAGTTTAGGGGGAGCATATTCATTTTTCAAATAAAAAATTAAATCAACGTATTGGGACTCAACATCAATTACACTTACCTCAAAAATGTGTTCATTGTTACCTGTGTCCCCTTCGGCTGGTATGTTGGATTGTGCTGTATGTAGCTTGTAGAAACCTTTCCTTCTGACAATTTTAGCTGATTTAATTTCAAT
Organism: Pinus tabuliformis; assembly: GCA_031772625.1. Classification (NCBI taxonomy): domain Eukaryota; kingdom Viridiplantae; phylum Streptophyta; class Pinopsida; order Pinales; family Pinaceae; genus Pinus; species Pinus tabuliformis. Next base: position 1,808,928,901 of record CM062817.1, read on the forward strand.
ATCGTATTTTTGCAGAGATGTTACCAATTTGCTCTCTTTTCTCCTAATTTTTTTCTGCATTAGTAATTGCCTCACTGCTGGGAATGAGACTGTTACTTTCGTGTGTGATTTTAAAAGAAAAGGTCTAAAATTCTCTGCAAATTTATATACAACAAATTCTTGTTTTTCTACTTTTGAATAATTCAATTCAGCACCCTGAAATTTGAACTGAAAAATGAGATGGTTGCTTCAATTTTCTGATTATTAATTTGTATCAAAATGTTGGATTGCGCTGTAAGTAGCTTGTAGAAACCTTGCCCTCTAACAATTTTCGCTGGTTTAACTTCAATATCGTACTCTTGCAGAGCTGTTACCCAATTTTCTCTTTTTTCTCCTAATTTTTTTCTGCATTAGTAATTGCCTCACTGCTGGGAATGAGACTGTTACTTTCATGTGTGATTTTAAAAGAAAAGGTCTAAAATTCTCTACAGATTTATATACAACAAATTGTTGTTTTTCTACTTCTAAATAATTCAATTCATCACCCTGAAAATTTGAACTGAAAAATGAGATGGGTGCTTCAATTTTCTAATTATTAATTTGTATCAGAACAACAACGTAAGATGTTGAAGAAGCAAAGGTATATAAGATGAAATGATTAGAGAAATTCAGAGTATTTAAAGGAGCATTAATAATTGCTTATTTAATTAAATCAAATGCTTATTTTTCATGCTGACCCCATTTAAAAACTACATTTTTCTTAATAATTTTCTTTAATGGAAAAATAATTTGTGAGAAATCAGGGACAAACTTTTGACAAAATTAATCTGTCCAAAAAATGATTGCATGTTTTTTTTTTTTTGTTATATGGTGGAAAAACTTCTGAAAGTTCTTTTATTCTAGCAGGGTCAATGTAAATTCCATTTTTTGACACAATGAATCCTAAAAGTTTCCCTCCACTAAGAGCGAAAAAAGACCTCTTTTTTTTTTTTTTTTTTTTTTTTTTTCGGATTTAATGAAATCCCATATTTTCTACAACGTTCAAAAATTTGTCTTAAGTTCTGCAAATGATTATTTCTGTTCTTTGAATAAACAATAATGCCATCTAGATAAACAACAACTGTTTTGTTTAACAAACCTTTGAAAGCTATATCTATGGCTCGTTGGAAAGTGGCCCCTACGTTTATTAAATCGAATGACATTTTTTGGTAGGCATAAGTTCCCCATTTAGTTTTGAAAGTAGTCTTTAGCTTATCATCTGCGTGGACCATGATTTGATTATATCCTGAGAAACCATCAAGGATAGACATAAGTTCAGAACCAACAACTGATCGTAAAATCTGTTTCATAGTGGGTAGTTGGAAATTATCCATTTGACTGGCCTTATTAAGATTCCTAAAATCTATACAAATGTGGATATCATCGTTTTTCTTCCTAATAGGTACCAAGTTGGAAACCCATCTTGAATGCCTAACAAGAAAAATGATTTTAGCATTAAGGAGTTTATTCAATTATGTTTTGATTTGATTTTCTAAGTTCGGGTGATTTTTATTTAATTTATGTTGGACATGTTTATCATTTGATGAAATCAGTATTGTATGTTGAGTGATGGAAGTATCAAATGTTTTGAGATCTTCATAACTCCAAGCAAAGACATCTTTATATTTTTTAAACAAATGAATGAAGGATAATCTTTCTTCATACGAGAGACCAAGTCCTAAATTGACGTTTTGAGGTTTAAGATCTGTCCCAAGATTTATTAATCCAAATCTCAAAGTTGAACTCTGTAGTTTTGAATTAGTAACTCTTTTAAATCTGTCTTTTAAACCATAAAGATCCTCAAGTTTTACTACAGATTTGGGTATGGGATTATCATTGATTTTCTATTTTAATTTATCATTGTGTTCATCCTCATCAATTATTTGGTCATCGTATGATTTTTTAGAAGTTAAGAAGCTTAAAATATTTTCATTATCATTGAATACATGCCAGTTGGTGATATTATTGGGAATGGATGGTCTAAAGATTAGTTCTACAGAAAATCTATCGGGATTGTAATCTTCAGATGGGATTAGTTTTGATGCAAAGTCAGCAAGAAAGTCAGCGCTAGCATTCTGAATCCTAGGAATAGCAGAAATGTTAAACACTAAAAAATGTGAAGTGAAAGGCTGAACCAATGACCGCTAATGCTTCAAGTGTGTAGAGATACAATGCATTATGTTTCTTACTTGTTTAATTACAATTTCTGAATCTCCATGAACTTGAAGGTATTTAACGTCAAGGCTAATTGCTTTATACATACCTTGGACCAATGCTTCATATTCTGCAATATTATTTGTGCATTCGAATTCCAATCTGCAAGTTAGCATCGTCTTCACACCTTCAGGATTAATCAATATACAATCTGTTTATGCACTATCACTTGATTTTGACCCATCAAAATACAATGGCGAGAATAAAGAATTAACTAATGGTTTTTCTAGCATATTTAAACATCTGGAAAAGTCTATCTATGAAAATTTTTCAATTTGAGAATTTACAAAATTACTCAGAAATGGTGACGTCTGTGCTTTAAAATTATCAAAAAATGATTAAGTAGAGTAGTTTCCAAGAATGTTGCTATTAAATACTATTGCCTCATTTTCATCTTCTAAATCTATTACCAAATGTTTCATGTGTTTTTCTCAGTTGATTCTAATTTGATTCGGATTTACATTAAATGGGAGCCATAAGTGAGACCAATCAGTGGAAAAATAACCATGTAGTTTTTCTGACCAATCTCTACTAAGAATTAAACTGTAGATATTTGGGATATCAGCAACAAGTATATCAATTATTTTACAAACTTCAGGTTTCAAAGATAATCTAATAAGAACTAAATTCATTTCTCCTATGACTTTGAAAATTTTCCTATCAAGTTGCGCAATGTGAACTACAGTTTTTTGGGGTGACATGTTTAATTTTAAACAAACTAAATATGGCATAATATTCGAATAAGCCCCTGAATCTACTAAGAAGTTATGTACATTTTTATTAAATATTTCAAATGTCAAAATAAAAGGGGTATGTGAATTAGACTTGTCACCTATCAGAATAGAATCAAAGGAATCAAATAACGAATGACCAGGAGGTTTAACCATTCTGTTAGAAGCTTTGGATACCACAGCAGCAGGAAGAGGAGAAGCATGTATTGCGTTCAATTCTTTTAGTAAAAATTTTTGCTGTTGTTTGAGTTTAGTGAGTTCATGAAGGGAAATGTTTTCTTTTATTTTCTTCATATCCTCAACTATATTGTACTCAATAGTATCTGAAACTACTAAGGTTCTGGGTGAATATTTAGAATTGGATGAAGGTGGAATTACTTGGGGAGAAGTGGAAGTAGATTTTTTAACAACTTTATCTTTAACAGTGGAAGTTGAAGGTTTCTATTTTTGAATTGGTTGTATTGGATCAACTAGACCTTTACTTCTTGTGCTAACAGGTAATGCTTCATATTTATTTTCACTATTAGAAATAGGAAGAATAAAATCCCACATTCCATTTAACTTAGCTATTTGTTCATCTTGGGATTCATCAGCAGAAAATGCTTCTTCATCCTCATCTTCATCATCAGTGTCTGCATTAGATATGTTGTTTGGAGGTTATAGATTAGGTGGCTAATTTCTTCTGTATGTTCTAAAAGGTTTTTTGGAAGAAGATTAAATTACTTGTTTTTGGATCTCTACCATCTCATTAGACAAAGTTTGAAGGACTTGTTGTAAGTCTTTAAGATCAAAGGGATCTTTAAGTGCTTTATTTTTTGGCTCATCCTTAAATGTAACTCTTTTTAATTTTCTATCTTCCCGATTCCTTTTCTTTTCTAGTGAATTTATCCCCTTCTCTACAGACATACTTTTTTCATGTTTTCTACCAAGGTATTTTTATTAGCTCTATCTACAAAAATTTCTATGTTAGAAGAGATGAAATATACCATTTAATTTGTAGATCGACACCATGTCTAAAGTAGTTGGGATTTTATTTAACAATTTGTTAAATCTGGAATTAAAATATTTTGTCTTTTCCCCTGAATTCGTTTTTAAATTGGAAAGGTCATTGATAAGAGATGTGGTTGAGCAATCATCACCAAATTTAGTCAAAAAATATTTTTCATAAATATCCCAACTAGTAATAGAATTGGCTGGTAATAAAAAGTACCAAGACCCTGCTGATCCTGTAAGAGCGTATGGGAACAATATAACAACATCTTCTTCAGCTACCTCATTAAGATTGATGGCTAACGTATAGTTATGGATGTGCTCTTCAGCAGGTAATCCATCATTAGGATTGAAATTGGGAAGCCATCTTCCAGGATGTTTTGGTAAAGGATGAAGTGGTGTTGGCATTTGAACAACTCTTGGATTGGACCACGGTCTAGCTGCCATTGTAACAGTTGGGGAGGTGGATGTGATGAAAGAAGAATTGACAGTTGTGATAGTACTACTTGAGGCAACACTAGTCATTTGTGTAGAGGAAATGGAAATAGATGAAGTGATCGGTGGAGAAAAAGGAAATGGAAAATGAATAAATGGAGACTTTTGTGAATGGGAGAATGAGGTAATCTCACTAGTAGAAGTTTGAGAATCTTATGTAGCAATTTTAGTTCGGCGGGATTGAAGTGGAAATTCAAATGGCGAGATGCCAAGCTTTTCACTTTGGGACCGAGTCAAAACACCAGTTCCGTGAAAAATAGAAGTTATACTTCCTTCAAAAACTTCAGATGATTTGAGAATTTTTTTTCTTTCTGAAATGGAGATGTCTTCCAATTTCTTTATCAAAGCTGTAATTTCTGGCGACTCTAGAGTATAATCCGTAGGGATTACCTCAAGAAGTATTCTAGGAGACTTGGGAGGTGATTGTACAACTCCTGATCTAAAAGTAGGAGATTCTGGAGGGGATCTGGAAGTTGTAGGAGATTTGGAGGGGGAACGACTCTTGGAATGACCTTTTGTTTTTGGATTGGACTTAATTTCCATTCATAGTCTGTAGACCCTCTTTCTAGCGCCAAAAATGTGTTGAGGTCTCGAAAAGTGCTGCTTCAACATGGGGGAAAACCACCCGGTCCGGACCTTAAGACAACTCCTTTTCCGTTTAGGTAGTGGCTCCGACTGGGGATAGTGGGACCATTTTCCCAATGAAAGGTTATTGAATGAATGTATAATTCTTATAGCGAAGTGAAATAGATGGATTTGTAATGAATTAAATGGGAAAACATATGCATTAATCTACTCTATAACCCGAGATTGTTTAACATTTATCTGGATGCGATCTATAATGATTTTCCTTAGTAAATGACAATATAGATTGCTTAAACAAAAATGGAAATGAAAATATTTCAAGATGATTACTTTGATTAAATAGTTAATCAAAATAATGTGTATAACTCATATCACATTCAGAATATCAAAGCAAATTGCTTAACATGTAAAAATATCAATGGTAGCATGATCGGAAATGAATACATGTAACATTGTTATTTAAATACCATATAATAAGAAATCTGAAAAAATAAATTCACTATTTACTTATGAACAAAACAGAGGTACAACGATAGAAATCCTAGATGCACATTGCTCAACAGTTTAGTCCTTCTTACAAAGATGACTTCAGGAGTACATAAATGCAACTTCTCAAAATTCTTTATTAAAATTCTTAAAACAAGGTTCTAGTCGTTCTATTGAGAAAAGTATGAAAGTACAGTAGTGCAAGCTTTCGTAAGCCTTTCTCCATAAAATTCCAGACCTTTATTTCATACAAGAAATAAGCTTAAATAACAGAAAACAACTGAATCTATTGTGTAGAGCATTGAGGGCATTTAAATAGACCCCTTCAACAATGCTTAAAGGAAATTGGTATTTGGTAGAAATTTCTGAATGTGATTTGCTGTCTTCATCGCTTTGTTTGTTCCATAAGATTCTCTAGATGTTTGTCCGTCCGTTTGAACTGAACTGCCACTTATTAGCACAACTGTCCTCTTCTCTTATGAACCTGAATACAAAAAACAAGGATCGATAAGATAAAAATGATCGAGACTGATAAGAGAATTTCATTTGAAACAAATCACTTTTGCAGGAAATCAGGAAAAATGTAGAGCGTAATAAATTCTGACAGAAACATCATGGAGATGAAAGCAGAGTGAGCTTTGTAGTAAGAGAGGTGGATTTTACGGTCTTATCGCAAATCGATTTAGACTGGGGGTAGACTCAAAATAATCGCAATCGATTGGAGACCGAGAGTACTTCAAATTATATCACAATCGCAATTGCAATTGTGGAAAGGTGGATGGCTAACGTTTTTTTGGAGGGGGTCAGAAGTGGTAAGTGGTTTGTGAAGAGGGGGGTGCAAAAGAATAGAGGAGTGACGTGTGGATATAGGGCTTGGATGAAAAACCGCTTTTCGGACCCCCCCCTTGAGAAACTTAAAATGAGTGTAGGGGGTCCGAAGTCTTCTCCACCGTTGATCTAGGAAGATCTGAGCCGTTTATTAAATCAAGGCAAGTCGGGATTTTATATCGCAATTGGTGTTCGGAGTGGAGGCAAAGGTACGAGCAGGATTATGAAAGTTGTGATAAGCCTAGATGTGAAATCATTCATATCCATTTAAATATCGTGTTGGGTCTGGTGGCCTAATCATAATCGCAAATCAGCTGGGGTGAAGGATTTGTTATAAGCTATGTCCCTTTGAAACTTGTGATTATGAAGTCCCGGGGTGACGTGGTAGTGCCATCACGAATGATGTCATGATGTGACGTGGTGTGTGACATGATAGATGATGTGGCGGTGACATGGCAGTTGACGTGGAGTATGATGTCATGGATGATGTGGGAAATGACATGGAGGATGACATGGATTTGATGTCATTGATGACGTCATATCACAATCGACATGAGATTTCATATCATAATCACACTTAGCATAAGGCTTGACTCTTGAAACTTTGCGATTGCGTGGACATGATATTTTAATGAATTACAATGGATAATCCCCGTGGGTCTGTCTATATCACATATTACAATCAATTAGTGCAGGAGGAAGGAGGTAGGACCTTTGGAAACTGCGATAGCTGCAAATGCAAGATTTTTTATGAGTCACAGTTGATTTTCCCGTCGGGTCGGGGCCTAATCACAATCGTAGTTAGCCAAGGCTAAGACTTAAGCTTTTTGGAACCTTTGCGATAGTCATGGACATAGGATTTTAATAAATTGTATTGCGTAATCCTCACGGGTTTGGTTTATATCGCAATCACAATAGATTTGGTGGAGGGGTCTTTTCCTTATGAAACTTTGTGATGCGGGGAAGTGGGATGAGTCGGAGTTCATGAAGAATAAAACCTCTGGGAATTAAAACTCCGATTATTTTGTTTTTTAATTAAATAACCCATATTTTCTAATACTTGAAGTTTTAGAAAGCCTAAGTATAGTTTTGGTTTCGGGGCTATTTGAAAATTGGATTTTTTGGATAATCAAGGTTTAATACTTGGGTTTTAATTAAAAAGCCTAAGTATTAAACTTTGATTATAGGATTTTATTAATATTTTTTTTTAAGAGATAAAAAATCAAAGGATTTTTTAAAACTAAAGGGTCCCTATTTTAATATAATAAATTTCATAGGAAATTTATAATATATTAAAATGGGGGGTCATTGAGAAGTACAACAGGTCCATGAGCCACATGTTTTACAATTTCACTTACATATGACTCACCATCGACGTTTGAATTTTAAGGTTAGACCAATGCTAAAAGTTTCTTTCAGACATTACAAAGAAAAAGTAGTGTCACTGGGAACAATATCTGACTAGATTTATAATATCATCTCCTATTCTATAAAGCTATGTAATATTCTAGGGAAATTTCCTACTAAGGTTTTTGACACTTTCTTCTTCAGATACTACTGTTATTATATCCTTTCAATGGAATGGTGCGATAATGTGATAATGAAAAGTTCAAATAATCTAAAAGTGCAATAATCCTATAAATACTATAATTCACACCCTACACTGTTATGGATTGTGGATCCCACAAAACAATGTGATGTCACTTCAATAATAAACCATATTGAATTGAGAATACCAAATTAATGAGAAAGAAATATGTTCACGAACCCCCAAAAAATTGAATTGCACTTGACTCTTCTCTCTTAAATATCGGGGCTTTGCTCAAAAGTCGTATCACATATTATTTCGGACCCCTTCGGAATGCAGACTCATCACTAGAATGGACTCCAACTCTCGATGCATAACTTCTGAGACTTCAACTTGGCACAATAGGAGAGCGACCGGTATCAACAACTAGTTAATTCACTATAAGTCCAAATACAAACCATGTTTTTGTTGCTTGCGACTTCCGTTATGATGGTAAAACACCAAGGAATACTTGTTGGCCCGTGTAATATTATTTTGTTATGCTCTTAACCTGCAAAGCAATACCCAAGCGAAGAAAAGATACCGAGAACACAGAATATGCAAAGAAAGTATACCCAGAACACAGAATAGCAATGATTTTATTATTCAGAGAGAAATGTTCACAGGCCTCTTCGAGGGGGCAACCTCCAATAGAGCAGAGCTCGATTACAAAACAAGACACAATGCTCCTCGCAGGGAGTCTCTATCCTTTATATATGACTCATACATGCAATACCACGAGCCACTATCGTGGGTTTTATTAATACCATCTATCTAATACTATCGCCTATTTACCATCTATCTAATACTTTCGCCCATTTGCAACTAACTGTGGTCCCGTCATTAATTGCGGGTTAACCACTTACAAATATTAATATGGGCTTTATTGACTCTTGACTATGACGTGATCCCAAGACATAAATAAGGGGGTTAGGGTGGGACCCTAACATGCCCTCCCCCTTAAGACTAGCCTTGTCCTCAAGACTGAAGCTGCGGAAACTGCTGAAGAATAGTGGCTGGTTCCCAAGTTGCATCTTCCGAAGAGGTGTCTTTCCATTTGACAAGGACCTCCTTAATCATGCGGCCGCGCAGGTGCTTGTCTCGTGTGTCTAGAACCTGTTCAGGCTGAAGCCAGATTGACCCTTCTTCGTCGAATTCAGGTAGACTGGTTTGAACTCGGCAATTATTCCCAATCACTTTCTTGAGGCACGATACATGGAAAACTGGGTGGATTTTTGCTGTAGGTGGCAGAGCCAACTTGTAAGCCACTTCTCCAATGCGTTGAAGTACTTGGTATGGTCCATAGAATTTTGGGGAGAGCTTTTGAAAACCCTTGTCTTTGAGTGATGTTTGCTTATATGGTTGCAGCCTCAAAAAGACCTGATCCCCTTCTTGAAATTGGCGCTCTGAGCGATGTTGGTCAGCCTGTTGCTTCATACGGTTATGAGCTTGATGAAGATTCTCGCGCAAATGGGCAAGCATGGTTGCGTGGTGTTGTAGGAGTTGATCCACGAATTGTACTTTGGAGCACCCCGTGAGATAAGAAGTAGGGGAAGGCGGAAGTTGTCCATAGACTGCTTCATAGGGAGTCATTTTGGTGGTGGCATGATAGTTGGTGTTATACCACCACTCCGCCAAAGGTAACCACTGTACCCAAAGGTGTTGCTTTTCTGAAGTGAAACACCTAAGGTAGGTTTCTAGACATTTGTTGACGGCTTCGGTTTGACCATCTATTTGCGGATGATATGAAGTACTGAGTTTGAGTTGAGTTCCTTGTATTCTGAAGAGCTCCTGCCAAAAATTACTGGTGAAGATTGGGTCACGGTCAGATACAATAGAAGTGGGCATGCCATGCAATTTGAAGATCTGATCCATGAAAGTGTGAGCAACCAAGGTTGGTGTAAATGGGTGGGGTAGGGCACAGAAATGAGCATACTTCGACAGTCGGTCCACAACCACCATGATGACTGACTTGTTCCCAGACTTTGGAAGACCTGTAATGAAATCCATGGAGACCTCTGTCCAAATTGACGCCGGAATGGGCAATGGTTGTAATGTGCCTGGTGTGTTGACGGTTTCCCCTTTGTGGCGTTGACAGACGTCACATTCTGCTACGAAAGTAAGGATGTCATGTTTCATGCCGGTCCAAAAAAATGATCTTATGGTGCGAGCATACGTCTTCTGAAAGCCCGAATGTCCTGCAATGGGAGATGAGTGCAATTCTGCCAAAATGCGACTTTTGAGGGTGGATGTTGGCGATATTACGACTCTGTCCTTGTAGCGAAGAATAGCATTCTGCCACGAGTAGCCCTTGCTGGAATTAGGATCTCCCTGCAATTGAGAAATGAGTTGGGAGAGCCCTGGATGTGAAAACCATTCCCTGCAAGCCTCTTCAATCCGGTCTGGAATGGGGAGGGAAATTGCGAGCAGAGTACTTTCCTCCTCAAATTGGCGCGACAATGCATCTGCTACCCTGTTGTCTTTCCCTTTCTTGTAAATGATCTCATAATCATATCCCATCATTTTGGCTAACCATTTATTTTGTTGAGGGGAAGATAGGCGTTGCTCCAAAAAATATTTAAGACTGTGATGATCTGTGCGGATTTGGAAACGTCGCCCCAACAAGTAAGGTCTCCAGGTCTCGACTGCATGTAAGATGGCCATCATTTCCTTCTCGTAGGTAGATTGGCCCAGATTCTTCCCACTTAGTTGTTGGCTGGTGAAGGCCAATGGTCGCCCTTCCTGCATTAAGACCGCTCCAATACCTGTTCCCGAAGCATCACATTCAATGACAAATGATTTGGTGAAGTCCGGTAGTGCTAAGACAGGAGTGGAACACATGGCGGTTTTTAGAGCGGTAAATGCCTGTTGTTCTTCCTCATTCCAGAAGAAGGAATTTTTCTTTAGGAGTTGCGTTAGGGGCTTCGCTATGCGGCCATAGTTGCGGACAAATTTACGATAATAGCCTGTGAGACCCAAAAATCCTCTCAAGCTTTTCAAGGTCTTAGGTTGAGGCCATTCTTGCATTGCCTGGATCTTTTTGGGGTCCACCTTGACACCTTCGCGCCCCACAATGTGGCCCAAATACTCAACTTCTTCCATGCCAAACGAACACTTAGACATCTTGACAAATAATTTATGTGTTCGGAGCAGTTGCAAGAGTAGATCTACATGCTGAAGATGTGCCGCCCAAGTGCCACTATAGATGAGGATGTCATCGAAGAAGACAAGGACAAAGTTTCTGAGATATGGTTTGAGGAGGTGATTCATAAGGCTCTGAAAAGTAGAGGGGGCATTACAGAGACCAAATGGCATGACGAGGAACTCATAATGGCCTTCATGAGTTATGAAAGCTATCTTGGGAATGTCGACTTCCTTCATGCGAATTTGGTGATAGCCTGAGCGAAGATCCAACTTAGTGAAGAATTGAGCCCCATTGAGTTCGTCCAGCAAATCGTCAACCACTGGGATGGGAAATTTATCTTTGACTGTTAACTTATTGAGGGCCCTGAAGTCGGGACACATCCGCCACTCCCCATCTTTCTTGAGGACCATGACCACTGGGGATGAATAAGGACTAATGCTGGGACGAATGACACCTGCTTCCAACAATTCCTTGATGATTTTTTCTATTTCATTCTTTTGGGTGAACGGATATCTGTATGGCCGCACATTTGGGGGTTGGGCCCCTGGAACCAATGTGATGCTATGATCATGTTCCCCTCGCGAGGGTGGAAGCTCATGAGGCTTGTCAAAGACCGTCCGATGTTTATTTAAAATTTGTTGCATCTCAAGATGGACTGGCAGAGACATGGTGTCTACTACCTGGATGGCATTAAATTGAGATACCACTCCATGATGGCCCATTTTTAACAATTTTTCCATCCTATGCGAGTTGATGATAGAGGGGGCTCCTGCCTGAAGTCCACGGAGGGTATGTGTGGAGTTGTTCTGCTTAAAACTCATATATAACTCCTGGAAATCCATTGTGATTGGCCCAAGGGTGCGGAGCCATTCAGCACCTAGGACAATGTCGCATCCCCCCATGTGTATGGCAAACATGTGGGTTTTCAACTGATAATCCCCCATTTGAAGTTTGACATTTTCACAACGGCCTTCACATTTCATTGTGCCCCCATCTGCAATTTGGACCTGGAAGTTAGAGACTGCCCGTACATAACAATGCGCTGCTTCGGCGATTTTTTGATGGATGAAATTATGGGTACTTCCACTATCAATCAAGACTATTACTGGGCGATGTTTAAGAAAACCCCTGATTTTGAGAGTTTGAGGGGAAGAGATTCCTGCCAGCGCATTGAGCGAAATAACTGGGTCATCAGATACAATCTCCTTTTGGTTGTCTTCTTCGATCGCCTCCGGTTCCTCAAGAGGTGGATCTTCCTCGGTGGAGCTGTAGTCAGTGGCATCTATTTGAAAAAACTTGGGCTTCTTGCACTTATGCCCAGGGGAATATTTTTCATCACAGTAGTAACATAGTCCTTGCTTCCTTCTCTCGGCCATTTCCTGAGGTGACACCTTTTGGACCTTAAGTGTCTGAGTCCTGGTATGAGCTTGTGGGGGACGACCTTTAGTGGGGAAATTGGGGCGGCTGTATTGGGCTGTTATGGCACGCTCCACCTTACGGGCTACCTGGCAAGCCTCCGTCCATGTGGGAGGGTGGTGGAGTAGAACTTGAGCTTTGATGGCTTCTTTAAGACCACTGATAAAACATTCCGTGTAGAACTCATCTGAGAGATGCTGAGTGCGGAAGGCCAAGGCTTCAAAAGCAGTGATATATTCATCCACTGTACACGTCTGTCGGAGCTTAGTGAGACGGCCCGAAAAGGAGTCTCCCTGTTCAAAGCGATCTCGAAGAGCTTTGGCAAATTGGGCCCAACTCGAAAAAGGTGCATTGCGACTTTGATGCCATTCCGCCCATTGCCATCGTTCATTGTCCAAGTACATGGTCCCCACTCCAATCTTAGTCCAATCATCTTGGAGACGATTCAATTTGAAATACTGTTCCATTTGTGCTAGCCATGCAGACGGGTTAGAACCATCAAATTTCTGCATATCCAACTTGGGAGGTCGCTGACTATCCAACTTGGGAGGTGGTGGATGGGTGTGCCAGACGTGAGGAGAGTGGCTAGACTCACCCTCATGGTGTATATGGTCATTATAGGGTACCTCAAGAGCTGGCTCCTTGCCCTTATCGATTGCTTGCCGTACCAGGCTCGATAGGTCATCAAGCGTATTTTTGAGCTCGTTCATATCTGTTTCAAGTTTGTCTAGTCTTTCATTGGCCATTGCTTGAGCTCTAGTTTGTACCATACACCAACTTGATGAAAAATTGGGACCGCCAAATTTTTTTTTCTAAGAAATTGAATGGTACCATCGTGCTCAGCTCGTTGTCCTGATGCTGATGGGCTAGGTCACAAATAAGCACTTCGGAAGATCTCAGACTCTTTTTTTTTTTTTTTTGGAAAACTCCTAGCGGAGTTTTACTCCTTGATCAATACTGCAGTCACCAAATCCTCAAACTGTCAATGCCGCCAAAAGTCCTGCGAAAATTATATCCAGGTACAGGAACCCTTCACAACTACTTCGATCTGGTGGATCTGAGATATCTGAATGGTGGAACAACTGCTGCTGCTGATCTGGAATAGATGATGTGTGATCCCCCAATAGAAAGGGAACTATGGTCTTGGGGAGTGTCAGGTGCTACAGATCGCAATATACATAAGGGTCTGACAGTAGTACTCGGCCCAATGTTTTAGGGCTCTAACTAAGGAGGATCGACCGTACCCTTAGCCGTACAACCCGACTACCCTATCGTACGGGCGAGTAATCTCTCCGAGTGCTGTTCTCGGTGTACTGTAGCCACCAGACGGCCGAAGGTTTATCTATGGCGAGGTTTCAAGGGAGCTAGGGGGCTTCCTATATACCCAGAGGGTACGTGGAAGACAGTTCGTGCGCGGTTTTGTCTAATGCACTACTACTCGAAGGGGTACCCACAGGGGTTACAAGGGAGTCCAATTTACGTGACCACCTCTTGTATTTCCTGCGTGCATGCCTCCCCAAATCCGCAGGTTTATGCGCTTAACGACAGATCCCATGGTTTAAAGACGTCGGAACACGTCTCTAGCCAAAATTTTTTTTGCTAAAATTTGGAGATCCCACCGAGCCCTGGAAAGTGCTCTGATACCACTTGTTATGCTCTTAACCTGCAAAGCAATACCCAAGCGAAGAAAAGATACCGAGAACACAGAATATGCGAAGAAAGTATACCCAGAACACAGAATAGCAATGATTTTATTATTCAGAGAGAAATGTTCACAGGCCTCTTCGAGGGGGCAACCTCCAATAGAGCAGAGCTCGATTACAAAACAATACACAATGCTCCTCGCAGGGAGTCTCTATCCTTTATATATGACTCATACATGCAATACCACGAGCCACTATCGTGGGTTTTATTAATACCATCTATCTAATACTATCGCCTATTTACCATCTATCTAATACTTCCGCCCATTTGCAACTAACTGTGGTCCCGTCATTAATTGCGGGTTAATCATTTACAAATATTAATATGGGCTTTATTGACTCTTGACTATGACATGATCCCAAGACATAAATAAGGGGGTTAGGGTGGGACCCTAACATATTTGCTTCTAGTGCATCTAACCTGGAACTTACATGACCAATTTACACTCTGAATAGGACTCCATGCTTTTAGGGCTTAACTGGAGCCACCTGCTTGAAGCCACTCATTCTAGAATCTAGGTCACTCTTGGAAATTTGCAATATGTTAGTATGAAAATTCTTGGAAGGTGTACCAAAAATCTTCACTTAAGTCATTAGGTGACAAGTGACCCTAAAAACAATTTAATGGTTGCTTTCGTTCTAGATCTGCAACACAAATGGAAAATCTACAGTAAAAGAAAACAAGATCTGAAAAAAATAGCAACAGAATGATAGATCCAGAATAATAACCCAGTGGAAAGACAATTTTAAACAAATAATTCTTTATTGATAACACCTGATGGATGAGATCCACAAATTGGTCTGTAAGTTCCCCTCCATGGGATGGGTCCTTTGATATCCTTGATGCTTTAGAAATGGATTTCTTCTCTCAACCATGTGAAAAACCCAAACAAAGTGAAGAACTCTAGCGGGAGCTCAAGAAAAAATGACGATAATATTGACGATGATAATGATCATGGTGAGAAATGAACGAAAAACCCTCCTTTATATAACAAAGTATGGAGTTAATATCGAAAATGGAGAAAAATAAAATATTATTGACCAAATTCAGATCTAACTGCTTGGAATACTCTATTATATTTATTGGAGAGGGAAAATGAATTTAAAATGGTTAAATTCCTTTATTTAGAAATAATTAAAAAATAAAATGATTTATTAACTATTTCACGAGAAACAAGAAAGACATGAAATCAAAATAATTATTAAATAGTGATTTAATAATTATTCTAATAACAGAAATAAGGAAATTCAAATAAATAATGATTTATTTAAATATTCCTAAGGGATTTAGTCAAATGGGACAAGGAATAATTATTAAATGATGATTTAATAATAATTCCTAGAGAAAATTAAATAAAAAATGATTTATCTAATTATTCTCATGGGGTTTCTTATTTAAATCAGAAAATAATTTAATAAAAGTGGTTTACTAAATTATTTTCCACAATGAAAGTGATTTTACTATGGTAAAATTAAATCCACATGGTGTATTTTGATCCACCTAGTTAGAAATGGCTAGGTAATCATTTTTTGGTGATAACAGATTTCCCCCACACGTATGAGTGTTAAGAGCAAATCGTATGACCGAAATATGTTGTAGATTACACTTCCACAAGACACCAAAAGGGGAGTCAAAGAGAGAGAGAGATCTGAAGCAAGTCAAGGATGGAAAAATAATGGAGGAGGCGAGACCTACAATATTGATAGAAGTCTCCTTTTATGTGGTAGTACATGATCTCAAATGAGGTGGGGGAGGCATACCCATACCTGCCGAGATAATTGAGTACAAAGAATAATGGTGAGCCCAACAATGTGGGATTGAGCTATAAAGTACATGATACATGATACATGATACATTGGCATCAATGGGCCAAAGAATAATACAACGGATCCCATATACATAATGTGCCAGGAAAAAACATAGACCATGATTGAATACAATAATATCTGATTACATGAGATACAATGCCCCTCCAACTAACATGGGGAGGGGGGATCATAGCCAGGGAAGCCCTGCTGAACAGGAAAGGGCTCTGAAAATTTGAATGGATCATTTGGAAGAGACATGCATGCCATGGGCGCTGCGAATGGAGAAAATTGAACCCATAAAATCTACAAAACTGCATCGGAGGTGTTGTCACTCACTGCTAAATGTGTTTTCAACTATGAAAGGGGTGAAAAAGAGAAGTGAAGTTTGAATCCATCTCCAAAGCCACATAAGATCCCAAATTCTGAATCAGCCCTGCATAATTCTTGGAACAAGCTTTCCAATGGTATGTGGAAGTCCGAAAATGGACTTCTGGATCAGAAGTTAGAGCAGATTGAAGCTGGCCTTTGAAAGCCATAAAACAAAGAGAAAAGGATCAAGGGTAAGACTCATCGTAAGTCGCAATCAAAGCTTGTTGAAGCAACAATAGGGGAAGACAATGAAATCTACGATCATCGATCACCGATATCGCAAATCAAAAATTAGATTTTCAAGGCATAGTTTATCGATGATCAGAGGTCTTGGCAGTGACGGATGAGTAGGTAATTAGAGGTTCAGGGGGAATTGACATATCGAGGATCGCAAGTACTGGAGGGTACTGTAGAAATTTTGAATAATAAACACTTATTCACAGAGATTATCCCGATTATAAACTATTGCAGAATACATGCACAATACATAACCTCCTCTACGTTGATCATCAATTTAGCAGCATAAAAAACAATGAAACATCAATCGCATGCAGACATTAACATAGTATGTAACCCGGGGAAAGCTTACAACTGAAAACCCCACACTATCTATATATTAATGATTGAGAACATGTAACATTACATAGTACAATACTCCTCACAAGTACTTAGTACTATCTCCACCAGTTACACACAAAACTAGCTCAGATTCGAACAAGTCACGTGTTCAAATCTTCTCTGCTGCTTTGCCTGCCTCCACTGCACAATGCTTGAGAATCACTCACACTGAAAATCACGTGAGCATAGGCTATAATACTTGGTATTGACCCACACTACACAGTCTTCATTGGCATAACTCAATCCCTTTGATTATGCAAGATCTCATGCACAACTATAGTCACCACTGATAGCAATCTCAACCTCTAACACCTGTCTCCACTGAACTGTACATGCACTGAGTTAACTGATGTATTCTTCAGTTGCATTATGAGTTAATAATTAATTCACACAACTCATCACTAGTCTATTTATAGTTAGACTAAGTACAACTAGGTTAACCAAGTCAAACTGAACACAACTCCATCAACTCCACATCCAACTCCACAAAACTCACATGAATGAGTTCTAACTGATGTCCTTCATGCAATAGCTCGACTGACCCACAAAGAAAGCGTATTTCCTTCTGAAAGCTACATGTGCCACATCTGTAGCTCAAAATGAAGTGCTCCAAGAGGATAAGATAAAGTTTATAGTCTAAATATTATTATGAGACAATAATATTTGACTTTTCTATTTTTAGCCTGGAATTCTAAAAATAGACTTTGATCACACTGCTGTGAACCAGAAATAGAAGTCCATCTATTTTTTCCGACATGACCAATCATCCATAAACAGCATCCTGCAACTCAGAGACCATGATCAATATGTCTAAAAATAGACATAGTCTAAAAATAGACTTTGTGCCAAAAATACCTTGTGGGCCCACTTAGTGAAGGCGACTCCTTTCCACTAAGCTCCATCATCTTGTTGCATTCTCAACACTCCCTCTCAATAAGATATGGATTATCAGCAACCCTATCCTGCCTCGGTGGTATTCGAATTTGCTCCTGGTGAGCGCCTTCGTCAAGATATCAGCATCCTGGTCCTCCGTTGGAATGTATGAAAGTAACATGATTCTCCGCTGCACATAATCTCTGATATGATGGTACCTGATGTCGTCCGTTGAGCTCCCTGCCCAATCTACATCCTCCTGTCTGTACCAAGATCCATATCCCGATTTGCCTCTCAAATAACGCAATAAATGCTTGCCCGCCTTCCAAAAGAGCTTGGTTGGCTTAACCATAGCTTGTGAAAGCTGGTTAACAGCATAGCATATATTGGGTCGTGTATTAACCAGATACATAAGCGACCCCACCAACTATCGATAAACAGTGGCATCCACTTCTTCTGCCGAAGTGGCATCCTCCTTCCTCCAACCTCCAGGAAGAGGAGTATCAACAGGCTTGCAGCCATGCATGTTGACCTTCTCTAGTATCTACCGAGCATACTTACCCTGAGAAACGAATAGTCCATCACTGCGCTGCCAAATTTCCAATCCCAGGAAATAATGAAGGAGGACGAAGTCCTTCATCCAAACTCCTTAGCAAGATCATCCTTGCATGAAAGTATCAACAACTCATCACCCGTTAGAATCAAATCATCTACATAAAGTACAATGATAAGAAACTTACCCTCCAACACAATCTGGTATAGGTTAGGATCCGCCTCACTCTTGGAGAATCCAAATCCAGTGAAATAACTGTCTATCCGTGTGTACCAAGCATGTGGTGCTTGTTTCAACCCATGCAACGCTCTCTTGAGCCTGCGCACATGCGAATCGCTGCTGAAGATCTCAAAACCTTCGAGCTTCTCAATGTACACCTCCTCCTCAATGACTCCATTGAGGAACGCAGTCTTCACATCCATCTGATGAATGTGCCACCCCATCTGTGCTGAGAGAGCAAGAATCGTCCATATGGAAGAATACCTTGCGACAGGTGCAAAGGTCTCCTCATAATCGATCCCCTCTATCTGTGAAAAGCCTCGGGCAATAAATCTTGCCTTGTACTTCTCCACACTCCCGTCAGATGCCTGCTTAACTTTGTAGATCCATCTCGAACCCACCACTGATTTCCCTTCCGGTCTAGGAACAATCTCCCATGCACTATTTATGACAATCGAATCATACTCTTCCACCATGGCGTCTACCCATGCGGGATCCTCCACAACTTCCTCGAAAGAGGATGGCTCAGTCACAACACATTTGCTCATAAGAGCCATGTATCCAGTGTACCGATCAGGTGACTGTCTTTGCCTGTGCTGGGCTGTAGGTGGTCCTACAACTTTCTCTGCATCTTGAGCCAGTTGCTCAGCTTCTATCAAGTGTTTTCGCCCTCTGATGGTTGGCGCTGCATGAGTGGTCTCTTCCACTCCATGAACTTCATCCTGTGGCTGATCCACGTCTTGAAGCTCATCCTTAGGAACTAATAGCTCCTCATCTGCATGAAAATGTGGCTCCCTCTCAAGCGAACACTTCATGGTTTTCTCCTCCTGAAATTTTATATCTCGTCGCACAACAGTCTTACCACTATCTGGAAAATACACAGGATAGTTGTGGGGCATATCAGTGTACCCCAAAAATATCCCAACCTTTGCGGTCGGCTTGAAATTATTCCTGGCATCCTTCGTCACATGCATGTAAATGTTAGCACCAAAAATCCTCAAATGAGAAAGATCAGGCTTCTTACCAGAATAAGCCTCCTCGGGTGTACTCATGCCAAGTGTCCTATGAGGACAACGGTTCTGCACATAAATTGCTGTAATGCATGCTTCCGCTCACAAGTGAAGGGGTAGGCCCTGATCATGAAACATCAACCGTGCAGGACGCACGATCGTTCTGTTCTTCTGCTCAGCAACCTCGTTTTGCTGTGGGTTATGGGGGGCTATGAGCTCTCTTCGAATCCCTTCTGCACTGGAGAAATCCTTGAACTCACCAGAGATGTATTCACCACCATTATCGCTCCTAAGAGCCTTCACCTTCTTCCCCGACTCCTTCTCGACCAGTTCTTTGAACTCATAGAACTTTGAGTATGTCTCGCTCTTCTTCTGCATGAAGAAGATCCAACACTTACGAGAGAAATCATCAACAAAAATCACATAATACTTGTGTTTTGCTGTCGAAGCTACTGAGAAAGGTCTACACACATCTGTGTGAATTCTCTCAAGGATCGTCGTGGTGCGACTATCCTTCTCGTGAAAGGTGGCTTTCACAAACTTTCCCAAAGTACACCCCTTGCACTGATATGATTGTGCAAGAGTGCCTTTAGGAAGCCCTGTAGTGATCTGCTGCAGTATCTTCAAGGCTCCATGGTGAAGGTGACCCAATCTCTTGTGCCACAGCTCGCCATCATCCCGGCTCACCAATCCTTCTGCCTTGCATTCCATTACTGCGCAACCATCTACATGCAACTGATAAAGGTTCCTCACTTGAACCCCTATCTTCCGAGTTTCTCCAGTTGTCTTGCTGCGCAGGAAAGCCTTTCCCTCGCTGAAAACAACATCATATCCCTTGTCTTCTAACATCGCCACAGAGATAAGATTCTTCTTCAATCCTGGAACATGAATCACTTCCTTCAATATGAAGGGTTTACCAGACTCCCTCTCAAAGGAAATGGTACCGATACCGGTCGCACTGTATCTACCATCATCACCCATCTCGATGTGCACTCCAAGATCTTTGTCCTCCAGATCAAAAAACAAATCTCAATCTCCTGTCATGTGAAAAGACGCACCACTGTCCAAGAACCACACTGATCCCATCACACTTGAAACCAAACATGTGATCAATGAAAAATCAAGCTCAACCTGCGAGGCTAGAGCCTCTCCTGTTGCAGATCCAGCAACTTGCTTGTTGTTCTTCTTCTGCGGACAATTAGTGGCATAGTGTCTGTGCTGGTGACAGTGAAAGCACTTCACCTTGGACATGTCCTGCTTCTTGCCTTTCGCACCAGACTCAGAAGCTTTCTTGCTCTTCCCCTTCTTTGCTTTGGCAGCCAAAGCGCAATTTTCTTCATTAGTTCCCTTTGATGAAGATCCGTCCCTGGTATTTCACCTGATCTCCTCCTGCACAAGATCTGACCAAAGTCTCTCCCATCCTGGCAATTCCTCCTGACCATTGACAGAGTCCTGATAGGAATGCCAACTCTTTGGAAGACCAAGGAGAGCCAAGCTCACCAAGTCCTCATCATCGACAATCACCCCCACACTTCCCAACTCATCTCTGCACTGAGTGAACTTCGTGAGATACTTGGGCATACTGTCTCCCTTCTCACATTTGATGTTTCTGAGTTTATCCTTGAGCGCTAGCTTCTTCTGATCACTCTTTCTTTGGAATAGATCTGTCAACGCTTTCCACATCAAGTATGGAGAAGCCTTTCCATGCAGGCTGGACACAATGTGATCCTTCACGCCCTCCAACAAAATCCTTCGACACTTTTTTGTCTTCTTTTTCCAAGCATCAACCTGCGCAGCATCAGTAGGCTTTGGGACATCAGCCTCTATGAAATCCTTCAGCCCATTATCATCCAACACTACCTCCATCCTGTCCTTCCATGCAATATAGTTTGAGCTGCCCTCAAGAGCATACTCCAATCGCAATCCGTTGCAAGACATTACCACGTTGATACCAAGAAAACACTGCTGCAAATTCGAATTCCACTAGCTCCAAACTCAACTGCCTCTGATCTAGAATTCGTGAAAACAAATTATTTCTTGTACAGAGATTGACTGTATGGGCTTTTACCGGATATCTCAACTTCCAAAGGAAGGATGAATCCAGAGGCTACCTGGCCCGATTACAGACTCTGCCTGAAGAAATAAGATGTAAACACTTTCTGAATAATAGATTTGATGATCAACAACTCTGATACCATGTAGAAATTTTGAATAATAAACACTTATTCATAGAGATTATCCTGATTATACACTATTGCGGAATACATGCACAATACATAACCTCCCCTACGTTGATCATCAATTTAGCGGCATCAAAAACAATGAAACATCAATCGCATGCACACATTAACACAGTATGTAACCCGGGGAAAGCTTACAGCTGAAAACCCCACACTATCTGTATATTAATGATTGAGAACATGTAACATTACATAGTACAATACTCCTCACTAGTACTCAGTAATATCTCCACTTGTTACACACAAAACTAGCTCAGATCCGAACAAGTCACAGGTTCAAATCTTCTCTGTTGCTTTGCCTGCCTCCACTGCAAAATGCTTGAGAATCACTCACACTGAAAATCACGTGAGCACAGGCTATAATACTTGGTATTGGCCCACACTACGTAGTATTCATTGGCATAACTCAATCCCTTTGATTGTGCAAGATCTCATGCACAACTATAGTCACAACTGATAGCAATCTCAACCTCTAACACCTGTCTCCATTGAACTATACATGCACTGAGTTAACTGATGTATCCTTCAGTTGCATTATGAGTTAATAATTAATTCACACAACTCATCACTAGTCTATTTACAGTTAGAATAAAGTACAACTAGTTTAACCAAGTCAAACTGAACACAACTCCATCAACTCCACATCCAACTCCACAGAACTCACATGCATGAGTTCTAACTGATGTCCTTCATGCAATAGCTCAACTGACCCACAAAGAAAGCGTATTTCCTTCTAACAGCTACATGTGCCACATCTGTAGCTCAAACTGAAGTGCTCCAAGAGGATAAGGTAAAGTTTATAGTCTAAATATTATTATGAGACAATAATATTTGACTTTTCTATTTTAGCCTGGCAGTCTAAAAATAGACTTTGATCACACCGCTGTGAACCAGAAATAGAAGTCCATCTATTTTTCCCAACATGACCAATCATCCATAAATAGCATCCTGCAACTCATAGACCCTGATCAATATGTCTAAAAATCTAAGACATAGCCTAAAAATAGACTTTGCGCCAAAAATACCCTACGGGCCCACTTAGTGAAGGCGACTCCTTTCCACTAAGCTCCATCATCTTGTTGCATTCTCAACAGGTACCACCAAATACGACGTCATGAAACCACAGAAGGTTGATAAAATTAAAAATCGTGGAGATTCGGGCCTCTAATTTTAAAGTGCCAAAGAGGGTTGATTACGATTAACAAAGGAAATAAGCTGCAAAACTAGATAAGGATGGGCTTTTTCTCTCTCCTCCAACATGACACGTGGCGGAATACCATTGGTCCCGATAAATCCACATGGCAGATGATGTCAGCATGACGTGGTGGTATGGAGGACATGTGGCACACAGATCTGCCATTTTCAAGGGTCCAAAGAGGGCATATCCAGGTGACATGTATGACCACTCACAAGGTGACACGTGGCGGAGGATGACATCACATCAAAGATTGAAAATCAATGTTTGCAGGTTGAGGCATGTTGTTACATCAAGGTTAAAACCTTGATTCTGAATCCTTCGAAAAAGGGGTTCTGATACAGGGGCTGGCCCATGATCACATGAAGAGCAGAGGAACCAAGCGCCGAGCGCTAAAGGGCTATCATAATCAGAGGTTGCAGACATGTTGTGGCTCCAATGTAAAAGTCCCGATTGGAAACCCCGATTGCGATCCGCCGAGAAAGGTGCTCCAATATTTGGCCAAGCACTTGGTCACAGTCCCCGATTATATGAGAAGAAAGGAAAAAAGGGGGTAAATAAGGGGGCCAAAGGAAATCGGGACTCACTGTTCTGTAATGCATATTAGGTAAACGTCCTGATACAACGAAGACCCAATAGTATGGTATAGGGCTTTGAAGGCGGATGGGTCGGCAACTGAAACATTGAATGAAGTATGGTGCAGTGGTAAATTAGTATGGGGGGACTGAGGAAGATTAATGGCTCAGCATGGGGCTCCACTCAGATACACAACAAAGGACTGTCAAGACAAGCTCCGCTTCTACTCTGTAACAAGCAATCAAATTTGATCGCTATCAATTCCAGAGAGTGGGGAAGCCAGACAATTACGATGAAAACGACGAGAACTAGCGAAGATGCAAGGAGGGGAACATCAACATAGAGATGTGACCTGATCAGGGGCCTTCACATGAACCATGGGACAATAACTTCCTCCATCATCTTTCCATTATTCTATAATTTCTGTTTGTTTTCAAGAAAGGAATCAAATCCTTGGAAATCATTTTGGGTAGTAGAGCTATCACAGACTGAGGTAGCTAGTCCATCAGATAGCTGGCCCTTGGCTGATATGTTTTGTAAATGTTGATTCAGTGCCCCCCTTTTTTGTATAAATAAGGGGGAGAAACACTTAATAGAGGTTCCAGAATTCTGCACCCAATTGGTCCAAATTATTTGGTTCCATTTTGGTTCTAAATGCTTGTTCATGAGGGACTTGAGATGTATACATGCTGAATGTAATGGATTGGGGATTAGGACTCGAGGATTAATGAAACTATTCTGTTGATTCCTATCAAAGCAATGCGAATTATCTTTTCCCCTCTATAATTTCATTCCATATACATTTTTCTGTCTCTAAAATAGTGTGATGAAGCTGTCGGTTTATCTCTTGTTCATGATTGTATATTTGTTACCAAATAGTAATAGTACTTGTGTTAGCTACATATTTACTTAAGTACCTGTAACGTGCAGATATTTTCTTAAGCTTTTGGATACAAATGTACCCATGAGTATATGGCCTGAAACCCTAACTGACGCTACACTCCTGCCGCTCTTTCATCTTCTCCCCCATCCATATTTCTGGTGGAACATTGTTATTTAGGATTTCATTGGCAACCCTATGCATCAAATTCCCTCCTTGCTCCTCTTCAACTTTAATACAACTACAATATTAAGCTGCCTGTTGTTTTGTGTAGGCCACCAGACCCTGACATTCCTCTTTGAGGTTGGCCCAATTGCCCCCTTGAACATTTGGATACATGTATTTTCTTGAGTTTACCTTCATAAAAGTTGATTGAACCAAGCCCCCTTTTATTCTCCTTTTTAAAATTCGTTACAACTAGAGTGCAACCAAAATCCCTCATTGAAAATATTCCATACACTCCTTTTTTTAAGATGTCCTAGGAACTAGTCTAAAATCAATCCAGAGGCTGTCTCTAGGAATATTTCTGTCTTAATAAAGCAATGACAGGGGAAGACAGTGAAATCTGTGATCACCGATATCGCAAATCACAAATCGGAGTTTCAAGGCACAATCTATTGCCGATAAAAGGTCTTGGCAGCGACGGATGAGTAGGAAATCGAAGGTTTGGGGGGAATTGGCATATTGATGATCGAAAGTACTAGAGGTTACCACCAAATACAATGTCATGAAACCGCCAAAGGCTGATAAAATTAAAGATCACCAAGATTCGAGCCTCTAGACTTGTTAAAGCATTGGAGAGGGCTGATTATGATTAACAAAAATAATCCGCTGCAAAACTAGATAAGCACGGGCCTTTTATCTCTCCTCCAACATGCTACGTGGTGTAATACCATTGGTCTCGATAAATCCACATGGAAGATTACGTCAGCATGACGTGGTGGTATGAAGGACACGTGGCATGCAAATCTGGCATTTTCAAGGGTCCAAGGAGGGCATATTTGTGTGACACATGTCACCACTCACAAGGTGACACGTGGCAAAGGATGACATCACATCGGAGATCACAAATTAGCGTTTGCAGGTTGAGGCATGTCGTTACATCAATGTTAAAACCCTGATTATGAATCTTCTGAAAAAGTGGCTCTGATACAGGTGCTGACCTGCTATCACATGAAGAGCCGAGGAACCTAGGGTCGAGTGCTAAAGGACTATCACAATCAGAGGTTACAAACATATTACGGCTCCAATGTAAAAGTCTCGACTGGAAACCTCGATTGCGATCCGAAGAGAAAGGTGCTATGATATTTGGCCAAGCACCCAATCACAACCCTTGGTTATATGAGAAGAAAGGTAGAAATGGGGTAAGTGAGGGGGCCAAAGGAAATCATGACTCGTTGTTCTATAACGTCTCTTAGCATAAAAGTCCTGATACAATGACACTCCGATAGTATGGTACAAGGATTTGAAGGCAGATGGGTCTACAGCTAAAACATTGAATGAAGTATAGTGTAGCGGTAAATCAGTATGGGGGGACTTACGAAGATTAATGGCTCAACATGGGGCTCCACTCAGATACACAGTGAAGGTCTACTAGAATAAGCTTCGCTTCTACCCTGCAACAGGAAACTACAGTCGATCGCTATTAGTTCCAGAGAGTGGGGAAGCCAGAAAATTAAGATGAAAGTGAAGAGAACCAATCAAGCTGCAAGGAGGGGCACATCAACATAGACACGTGGCCTGATCAGGGGCCTTCACAGGAACTGCAGGATGATAAGTTCTTCCATCATCTTTCCATTTTCCTTTTCTTTTCATTATTTTGTAATTTATGTTTATTTTGAAGAAATGAATCAAATCCTTGGAAATAATTTTGGGCAGTAGAGTTATCGCAGGCCGAGGCAGCTAGTCAATTGGACAACTGGCCCTTGGCTGATATATTTTGTAAATTTTGATTCAAAGACCCCCCCTTTCTGTATAAATAATGGGGAGAAACACTTAACAAAGGTTCCGGTATTCTGCACTTGAGTGGTCCAAATTCTTTGGTCCCATTTTGGTTCTAAATGCTTGTTCACGAGGGACTTGAGATGTATACATGCTTAATGTAATGGACTAGGGATCGGGACTCGAGGATTAATGAAACTATTCTGTTGATTTCTATCAGAGAAATGCGCAGTATGTTTCCCCTCTATAATCTCATTCCATATACATTTTTCTGTCTCTAAAATAATGTGATGAACCTGTTGATTTCTATCTTGTTCATGATTGTATATTTGTTACCAAGTAGCAACAATACCTGTGTTAGCTAAAGATTTACTTAAGTTCTTGTAACGTGCACATATTTTCTTAATCTTTTGGATATAAATGTGCCCTTTAGTATATGGCCTGAAACCCTGACTAACACTACACTCCTGCCGCTCTTTCGTCTTCTCCCCCTTCCATATTTCTGCTGGAACATTGTTGTTTAGGATTTTATTGGAAACCTTATGCATCAAATTCCCTCCTTCCTCTCCCCATCTTCACCTTTACTAAAACTAAAATATTAAGCTTCCCGTTGTTGTGTGTCGGCCACCATAACTAGACATTCCTCTTTGTGGTTGGCCCAATTGACCCCGTGAACATTTGGATACAATTGTATTGGCTTGAGTTTACCTTCATGAAAGTTGATTGAACCAAGCCCCCTTTTATTCTCTTTTTAAAAATTTGTGACAATTGGAGTGTAACCGATAGCCCCCTTTGAAAATATTCGATGCACTCCTCTATGTAAGATGTCCTAGGCACTGGTCTACAATCAACCCAGAGGTTGTCTCTAGGAAGCTTTCTATGTCTCCTGAAGCACTTGTGCTACGGGCACCATTAAAAGCGACGAAAGGAGGTTGGATTAACATCTATGGTCATTTGAGCATGTGGGGGGATACTTGAAGGGATACCCCCTCATGAGGTCTGAAACATCTCACACGCACCAGGGAATCACTGGGACAATCGTTTGGATCACCGAACCGTCAAGCGTACATATTTAAATCATGCGATAAGGAGATGATGTCGAGCACGTGAGAACCAACCAAGTCAAAGGGAAATAATGAGTCTCTTTGCCTGATTTTAGGTACTGAACAAATATGGAAGTTGGAACCAAGGTACACCACCCTCTAGAATACTCTTCTAGAATAAATGTGTTGCGGTCTATAAAAGAGAGCCTGCCAGAGTTGAGGTAATGAGGAATCCTCAACAAAGGCACAAGGGAACATAACAAAGTGACTAATGGACTGACACTAGGGATGATGATGGAAGGAAACATGATGGATGGTGGATTAGTGACTTCCCTTTTCATAGCATAATAAAAATGGTTGACTTAGGAGCGACTAACTCGAATCCGGAGGGGATGGTCAATGACTCGAACATGGGTTCATCAAAGACAGAGTGAAAGGATTGGAGGAAAGATATCAATATAATATAAGAAATGCAGCGTGACGAAAAATGAAACGCTGTAACAGGATGCAATGTGGACTCAGAATAGACTCCATAAGTACAAGGGTGACACATCTCAAATTCTCTGAACAAGGGTGACTCGATGATGTTGCCACATGGGGGAAGCCCATTGGGAACCATAACAACATGAGTAAATTATGGTTACTCATGATGAAAATTGACATGAGAGTCAACCAGTGCAAAGGTAAAGTGGTACCGGAAAACAAGTTTCTCAAATGAAGAGATTGGATTTGAAAGGTTGGTAAAGTGAAATTTCATGGAAAAAATGGCTTCCAAGTGAAGTTTCAAATTACCAAAAACCAAGTGAGAGATTTCCAATGGTGTTGACGGTTCATAAATAGAGCTATGGTTTGGTCGCAATGGGCGACAAAAAAGAACTATGGTTTTTCCTATAAAAGGGCTTCTTGCCTCCAAATCCAATTCAATTGAATAGTGAGCTATGGAAATTTTGGAGAGGAGGAGAAGAACCTAAATCTTGTCGAGATCGTAGTGGAGAAACTGACAGTCGGAATCAGGATCTGTGAGTTGGAGGTAGGTGGTGTAACCATACTCATCAATTTCATTGGTTTAGATTTTTAGATTAGGTCCTCAATTTTTTCTGGGATACCCCTGCCTTCCCTTACGGTTGTGGCACACTTTTTGGGGCATGATCTTCACTTTGGAGCATAGAAATGGGGCCCACAAGTATTCTCATCGTAGTTTTTGAGGGAAAAACTATGTTCTGGACTGAGAGGGTGAGCAGGATTGTGGTCTGCAGGGAATTGAGTTTAAGTACAACCACGACTGTCTTTTTCATTCTGAACTGAAAAAACTTAATGGTGTCTTGAAAGTATGGCAGAGTTAAAGATATCATGGTGAGAAATAGAGTTTGATACCCTTTGTGTTGAGATTCAGGGGGATCAAGCAGTGAGAGGGATACTGGCACGATGTGGCATGCTAAAGTTCTTGGAGAACCCACTGATGAGGGTTGGTAAGCCCTTGCTATTGAGGATAGTGAGCTATGGGATTCAAATCAAGAGGCCTTTGTAGTGTAAGGACATCGGATCGAGATCACGATCCAGGATATATAGTTTTTGATCAGACTGCCCCCCTTAGGGGTGGTAGGGGAGATAAATCCAGTGCTACATCGTGGGAGGGATATTGAGTTTTCTGAGCATCATTGTAGATGGAGTAGTCCTACGATGGGAAAGACTATACGAATTGATGAAATGGAGATATTGTAGACACGAGCTATATCCACAGTGATGCTACGAATTTGTGGTAGTCATGCCTTCCACCATATCATAGGAGGGC
This sequence comes from Pinus tabuliformis, assembly GCA_031772625.1. NCBI lineage: Eukaryota > Viridiplantae > Streptophyta > Pinopsida > Pinales > Pinaceae > Pinus > Pinus tabuliformis. Next base: position 1,808,958,197 of record CM062817.1, read on the forward strand.
TAATGATGTTGGTGGAGAGTGTTTTGGGAGGGACCTACTATGGGTGGGCCCAAATGTTGTTGTCATCGTTGAAACAAAAGTCGACATTCTGTAGACGGGGAACCAATGATAGTTATTCGTTTGGGATAGTCTTATGCTCACTCTTCTTTGAGAAGATCCCCACTCTATGACCTCATGTTCAGATTCGTGATGGGGCCCACAGAAGCCCAGGATGCGCCTCTAGGGGCAGCTATTGAGACGAGGTGGTGGAGGGGGAGTCAGACGAGTGTTTCGACCTAATTTTTTTTCTCATTGGGACCAAATGACAATATACATAGATGAATATCCATACAACGACATGATCTATCAGGGCGATCTTGACTTACAACTTCCACTAGGACGAGCATGGGGCCCAGATGGTAAGTGAAAGTTGCTGTATATTTGGTGCATTGATAGTTTAGGAAATATGTGTATGTGGTACTAATTTCTGAACTTTTTGGAATGCATATATAGCACTGGTGAGGCCGACATGATATGCAAGATGAGCTGCAACACTTGGGGCTACATACCAGGGTGGAACCTCATCACAACAGAGGTTGGATGAAAGACCTACGCTGGAGGACCTCTAAGGCAGATATGAAATAATACTGGGAGGGGTGACAGAGCACAGATGGCATGATCTAGAGGATCGATACACAAATGAGTGCACAAGTCTTCCCCCAAAGTGGTGGGGAATCATGCGGCGCCTTGTGATGGCCGGTCAAGCAGTACAGGATTTGCGGGCTAGTGGGGTGGAGCCGTTGGCTCGGGGATCTCCAGATGATAGTGATTAGGCATATGGACGTGTGGGTCCCCATTTTTATTTTTTGATAACATGCTAGTGGGCATGTCGGATGTATTTAGAGTTATGGACTCAAAACACTTGTATGACGATATATATATATATATATATATATATATATATATATATATATATATATATATATATATACACATATACATACATGTGATAAATTCCAATTTAGAATGTTATTAGCAATGGTATCTACATAGTGATTTTTGGCTCTAGGTACATGATTGAATGCAATGGATTCAAATTCACACATCAAAAGCTTAAATCGTAGATATTTTCTAAATAGGACATAATTATGCACATGATAAACGCCATTCAATTGCATGACAAGTAGCAAGGAATCTAAACAAAAATGAAGGTGAAGGATGTGATGATCAAGGGCATTGACTAACAAACCTATCACTACATCATATTCAACCTGGTCATTGGTGGAAAATCCAATGCAAACGCTGTTGGAATGGACTAACGAATGCATGGGGGTAAAAATTGCCCAAGTTGTTGAGGTAAGATTCCTGGTGAAGCGACTCACACCATCGACGAAACCGATATAAGGAGTGGATGATGGAACCATATGCAAGGCTCAAGAAGAAAATGTGTAATAAAGTGGGGGATGAAAGCTACCTAAATGAAAGAAGAAAGACAGAGATACACGCACTTCGATGGGAAATTCTATGGTTAAAATTTCTTGAGGTAGAGTGCATTCCGAGGATTGGGAAGGATTTATCCTTTTTGATCCTTTAAGAGGTTTTCCCCCATGTGCACATCATAATGGTCATGGGTTTGCTATGGAAGGAAGTATGCACGATGGTGCATATCATCCTAAGGGTAATCAAGGGTGGTCATGGCTTCCATGATGTCTTCATCAGAATGGAAGATGGGCAGACTGGAGGAAGAAATACCACATGACGAGGAAGAGATACCTGAAGCATATTCATGAGAAATGAGGTTCACATATGCATTGTCACGAGTGGGAGAAATATGACTAGTAGAGGGGACATCTACCGATGTTGAGACTGATGTGTCCACTGAAGGAGGTTCAATAAAATCATGAGAGGAGATATCTAGGGAGTTCTTAGGGAGTGATCTCATGAATGATGATAGGTAGAGGATGGGAGCAGAACTGTCTGTCATCTCAACATCAGGGGGAGGGATCACAATGGGTGGTTGGGAGACCTCCTGTTCTGGAGTAGGGGTGGGACCAGACTCCGCAGGTAAAGGAGAAGGGGACTCAGTATGAGCGACCTCTATTTCATGAAGTACTTGAAGTGTATCGCGAAAATCTTCAAGATGCAGATAGTGATGGGAATAATGGCTGTAGTTATCACACAAAGTGCAAGGGTGGTTTGTGCATAATGATTAGATTCTCTTAGCTGATTCAAGAAAGGTTACTTGGACCTTGGGGATGTTAGGATCAGGAAAGGTATCAATGACAACCTCTTTAATGTGAGGGAGTTTAGGACAATTATTGGTGGCATGACTGACAACATCACATAAAGCGTAAGGGGTAAGAGGCTTTGGGGGATTAGGGGTAGTCGGAGTTGTTGGGGGAGCCTTGTCTTGAGATCCCTTCTTTCGAGCTTTGATCCCCTCACTAGATGATTTCACAGTAGGAGTAGGCTCCTACTGAGGTTGTTGTGGAACTGAAGCAAAGGCAGGGGTAGGAATGACCGGTTGGACTGGGGTCAAAGTGGTGTAAGGTTTCAACTGATGAGGTGGAGTGTTTGTAGGGGGATCAATGTACCAGACTGGGATCCCTAGGGTGATATTAGGTAGAATCAATGTAGCCATGATAGGGGTATAATAAATCCGGGAGGGGGAAACAAGAACAATATCAGACCAAAAGGATAATGACCTGGAGGAATAACTCCTCCATGGTTAAGGGTTGGGGGGAGGGATCCAGGCTTAAAAATATTAGGAGTTGTACCGGTATCATAACGGAGAGGTAACTAGATATATGAAAGAAAGGCTATTGCAAGAGTCGCTAAAGTGGAATGGGTTGCCATGGGCTGGTCTACATACCACTTCGCAGCAACTCCAGTGAGCGTGCGTTGGAACAACCGAAGAAGAATGGAGTCGTTGATAATAGGATTGGATGAACAACACATATGAAGGGAGAAAACATGATTGGTTGGGTCTTCTCGAGGATTACCCTCAAACTTTGGGATGTATGAGGGGAGTTTGGTAGGAATTTTCGACCATGTGGGATCGTGGAGAAGAGGATCATTTATAATATGGTTAAAATCTGGGAGACTTATAAAATGACAGAAGGAAGTAAGGGAGTCAAAGTGACCACACAAGTTGAGGTTTCGCTTATGGGGGTACCCTGGTTGGCACCTGGGTTACCACCCTGGGTTCCTGCACCTGCATTGGTGCTTGACATGATGGTGATATGAGGATGAGGGGGCGCAGAATCAAAGGATGAATCAACAAATCTGAATCATAATTAAAATGATGACTCGATGGAGGACTGGGAGGATGAACTCACTCCCTACGGGGAGGAGTGATATAACCTAATGGGAACTAAGGGTGAAGCCCTCGAATTCGACACGACAAATTCCTTGGAGGCACTATGATGTATAGACTAAGTGATAATGATAGGAATAAAAGAGCAACAAACAACAAGAAAACACCTAGTGCAATGGTGTCAAGTGTAAACTAATTATTTTAATGATGTTACTCTAATGCAAGCAAACACATCCTATCAAATAAAAAATACCTCTAGCTTATAGGTGATCTAAATCCTCAAATAATCCTAAATCTACTATTTCAGATGGCCTTCCAAAGAACTTCTTACTTGATGGAATATCATCCCCGCAAGAAGAGATGTCTAGAGAAAGGTGGGGTAGAGGAACAAATACTTCCCAAAGCCAGTCCTATAAGGTGTTTTCCTAAGACTGGTCACTATGGTTACCTTTGTTCCACGAGGGTGTTCAAGTCTTGAGCTTCTTGGTATTCAGCAACCACATGGAATTCCCTGCCATGGGTTGGGTAGACCTGAGGAGAACTTCTCGCACAATGACCTAGCCTAACCCCCTCTGAATCGGGTTTCTGACGCACTCCGACTTTGACCGTGGGATGGTGAAGAATTTTAAGCTCCCTAATATGACAACTTCTATGGGTGTTATTGGAAGCCTATCCCACCGACCCTACACCTACACTACAAATATTGTTTGGCCCTACTGCCCAAGTGGGCTTAATCTATGCGTGTTGATTTATTAAGGTGTAGTGTTTAATGTCTTGGATTGGCAGTATTAACCAATCTCTTGTTCGCTTAAGGTGTGAGTGTGTATAAAATATGTGTTAATTAAGCATGTTTCATGATGCCATATGTTGCTGAAAGTAAAATTTTGAAATACTGTAAATGAATTTGAAATGCAAGAAAATTAAACAATAAAAAAAGCATACACAATCCCACCCACAAGGGAAACTAAGCAGCTAGGAAAGAGAACACAAACAAGCTACTCAAAGACACATAAAGAAGCCAAAAAATCCGGTGTCAAGGGACCAGGATCTAAAGGTTCTAGGCTACTAAAAATGGTGTAGACAAACATAAAAAATCAGAGGTGACAACTGTTGTAAAGGACATGAATGAAGCTCTAAGATCTAGGATTATCAAGGGGATCCTAGGAGGAAAAAGGAAAACCCAAAATCTAATGTGAGAAAATGAACCTATCTAATGGATATGAAAAGTGATGGATCAGATCTAAAAATCAGAGGCTAAAAATGATAAAAACCTTAGACTCCTTACTCAACAAATGTATTCCTACCAATGTAGAGGAGTACTCTAAACCCTAGGGGGATATTTCCTTCCTCAAAGAGACAAAACAAGTGGATCCAGGCCTAAGGGAGACCGATTAACATAATTGACAAACCCAAACTAGTCTGCAAACAACACTTTCAAGCAAACTATAAAAAAATTGAATTTTTTTCAGAAAAACAGGGGAGCACATGTATTGACTTGTTTCCTAAGCTAGCGCAAATTTTGGGTCAAAAAGTGTGCTCTGGACAGAGAGAGTGCACTAAACAGCCAAAAAGTGCGCTCTGTTCCTGCTTGTCTCGGCTGGCAGCTTTCAGACAAATGTTGACGTGTCCTACTCGGATGGTACCTATGACCTGTGGAAAAGACCAGAAACCCTTAAGAATACAAAAATAAGACAAAATAGGGATTAAAATTCAGAGGCCTAGAAAATTCCTGAAGAAACCCTGAAATTTATGAAATTTTAGTTACCCAAGAACACAGTTATTAAACCAGTAGGGTTGCCATTTGTTGACGACAAATGTAAATAAAGACCTAGTGGAGTTGCCATTTGTTAATGTGAAAATTCTTGGAAGATGTACCAAAAACCTTCACTTAAGTCACTAGGTGACAAGTGACCCTAACAACAAGTTAATGAATGTTGTCATTCTAGATTTGCAACAAAAATGGAAAATCTACAGTAAAAGAAAACAAGATCTGAAACAAATAGCAACAGAATGATAGATCCAGAATAATAACCCAGTGGAAAGATGATTTTAAACAAATAAATCTTTATTGATAACACCTGATGGAGGAGATCTACAGATTGGTATGTAATTCCCCCTCCATGGGATGGGTCCTTTGATATCCTTGATGCTTCAGAAATGGATTCCTTCTCTCAATCCTGTGAAAAACACAAACAAAGTGAATAACTCTATTGGGAGCTCAAGAAAAAATGACAATAATATTAACGACGATAATGATCATGGCGAGGAATGAATGAAAAACCCACCTTTATATAGCAAAGTATGGAGTTAATCTCGAAAATGGAGAACAATAAAATATTATTGACCAAATTTAGATCTAACTACTTGGAATACTTTATTATATTTATTGGAGAGGGAGAAGGAATTTAAAATGGTTAAATTCATTTATTTAGAAATAATTAACAAATAAAATGATTTATTAACTATTTCGCGAGAAACAAGAAAGATGTGAAATCAAAATAATTATTAAATATTGATTTAATAATTATTCTAATAACAGAAATGAGGAAATTCAAACAAATAATTATTTATTTAAATATTCCTAAGGGATTTAGTCAAATGGGACAAGGAATAATTATTAAACGATGATTTAATAATAATTCCTAGAGAAAATTAAATATATAATGATTTATCTAATTATTTTCATGGGGTTTTTTGATATAAATTAGAAAATAATTTAACAAAAGTTGTTTACTAAATTATTTTCCACAATGAAAGTGATTTTACTATGGTAAAATTAAATCCGCATGGTGTATTTCGATCCACCTAGTTAGAAATGCTAGGTGATCATTTTTTTTTGTGATAACACAATAAATAGATGAAATTGTTACCAAACAAGGGTTTGATCTCGGAGGGAATATTTCTTGCAGAGGGATCTTCTTGAGAACTCAATTCGCTATCGCTCCCATATTTCTCCCACATATTAGTGCGAATATAGAAGGGGGAATATTGTTGTTCCCGAGACAGATTTCCACGTCGAAGAAGTTTGGTGTCACACAAAGTATGAACTTCGTGCTTTTTTTCCATGATACGAGCGTTTATGTTAGAATCTTAATTCACTAACGCTACCAAATCCAAGTATCACAACAAACTATCTTACTTTGCACAACGGAAAAATACACATTAGTGAATCATCTAGCGCACATGACACTTTTAAAATTTTTCAACCCATCTTTGTTATATCAACAAATTGATAATACAACTGTATAGAGATCCCACACTAGGGATAATGGACCTCATGCATTCACTGATACGAGTACATACAAGAACAAGATACATTGATCGTCTAGCAGATGTAGAGCTCAATGACAACTACCTTGATCATATCTTGAACACTTGCGGGTCCTTCTCATGTTCTACAACATTGCCTCTATCAATGGTCCTCGTCCTTTAGGTCATTGAATCTCTACTATCCAATATGCCCTCTAGCGGATCATAAGTCTTTCTACAATTAACACATAGTGTCTTCACGCTCACTCACTACTCCTTATTCCTTCAAGGACACAACTCTTTGAGACTTTTTCCCACTGCTACTCCTCAATGATTTTTGGACTTCTTCCCTCTAATGCCTTCATGCGCTACACCAATGAAGACATAATTAGGGCCAAAGGGATGCCACCTATCACTGTAAAAAGTCCCTTTTCCAACAATGAACTTGGGCTATATAATAATGCTCTTCCTGGCTGATCATACCTTGAGCTCTTCTCTTCTCTACATCTCCTAGCATCTATCTTAGTCCATTAGGGTGCTGCACTTAGGACACACAAGGATCACTCTCTCACTTCCCTCCAACATACCACAAGTGTCCTTCATCTTCTGTCATAAACTAGGACAACCAACCTGCACTGCGTCCTACACTACTTCCATCTTCAGATCTTCCTATATTTAGTCATCTCCATGACTGATTCAAGGCTCACAGAACTGCTCCCAATTAGGGCTTGTAGATCTGCCATCTAACTGTGAATAGACTACATTCTCTTCACTATTCTTGGGCTCCAACACTCTACCAAGTAATTTTCCCTCAGATCTAGGGCTTGGCACCAGATTTACCCTTATCTAGGGCTTGCCAACTCATTGTTGTTCCAACACTATTACATACGCCCATATTTAGGGATTTGAATCCACCTCATGTCCATACACTAAGAACAAACCTTATCAAATAATCACTATCTCCATTCCTCCTCAAGGATGCTTCCTTACTTCTATCCATCCATATGGGCAACATTCTTCACCCTAGTGTACATAACTTTCCAGGTCTGTAGTTCAAGTCTTGTAAGGGTCACAACTCATGGTTTATGAAAAATTCACAACACTGAAGGGAGAAATCAGTATGATGGCCCCACACTGAGGTAGGATCCTTGATCTAGGATGTATCCAATATTGTCCTAATCCTTCAAGGCAGATCTCAAATCTGAGACACATCATTATTGTCCTAAATACTTAGTCTCAATGCCATAAATCTTCCCTATTCCTCATGTCATACCATCCTTCTCTTCTGATCCAAGTCTCACACCTTTGTACTGTGTCTCGACCTCCCTAATATGGTGACCAAAACCAAAGAGACAAGCCTAAAGATATGTGGCCTTATATACGAGTTAAGGTCAACTCTCCATGGGTCTCAACCCTCTCTTTTGCACAAAAACCATTTCTCAAACAATGGACTTTTAGGTTATATCCTAACAACTGAATGACCACAGAATTACCCCTAAAATAGGGCATTATTTTAGTCTTGAAACTTTCAAGACAATCTTCCATCACTTGGCATCTAGTCCTCTTGAGGAAGATGTCATTCTAGCATCTAGATCTCGTTGTCTTATGAATTTTTGAGGCATAAAAATTATCTATTAAGGTTCCTACATGGTAACTCTAACCCTTGGCCTATCCAACTCATTTTTATCCTTATGACATCCTGCAATACGTCCTTATATAGCTGCATTACTTCAACCAAGTATGCGGACTTCCTTCCAGAATAGGACTAGGCCTCGTGACCCTCTAATCTTTGACTGATAGGGATCTCGACCCTCACCTTCATATATGAACTGTTGCAACCTTTATCTAAAGGTATGCTGTCCACAAACCCTACACAAATATTTCCTCAAAATAGTCTGCCTTCCTTCCTAACTTGGTCCAATAAGGTCACAAGAAACAAGACCATTCTTGTCCTCTTCTCTCCTTCAGATTAGCACCAGTAGGATGCAACCATCTCAAATCTGATGCCCTTGATGGATCTCAGCCTATCTAGTAGCCTTCTTAGCCCTCAACTAGGGCTCACTTTAGACTACATATTCTACCTTGTATAGATCAAGCAAGCTCCCTCTTACTCGATGTCTAGCCTTATGCTAAGGCTTCTCTTAAATAGATTTCCCAATACTTCTTAGGAATCCTCTAGATCTTAGGGGTTTGATCCTCTTTAGACTTAGGATTTAATTTTTCTCTTTAATTTTTATTTTAGTTTCACTTTTATATTTTAAACTCCATCTAGGTCTAAAACCCCTTTACTTGGGCCTTTTTCTCAAAACCCCATATGGGCTTGTGGAATACCTCCCAAGCTACACTTTTCAACAACTTCTTCCTTCAGGAGAGGTTTACATATAACTTCGCTATCCTTATAGATTCTCAAGTAACTGTACTGTCCTCCCAACTAGTCACATGTACCTAACGAAATTCCTTAACCCGAAAAAGATTCACTAGCCTTCAACATAAATATTGTGCCCACGAAAAAAACAAAGACAAATACCCAATAGAATTTGCTGTCCAACTAGAGAACCATTGTGCCCAACATTGAAACCTTGTGGCCAACAAAGAAATAATGGGAGTATGTCAACTAGGGTGGAATATTTCACCACCAAAATTGACAAGAGAGAGAAGGAGTATAAAACCCTCGGAGATAATGCTCAATAACAAATGAATTGATCCACACTTGATGATCCATAATTATTTCATCCATCTCATATTTATAGAAATCCTAGAGGGCTCTTCTTTTAAAATGATTGAGTGATATTTACTCCAAGCCCCAATTTTTGGGTTTATTTTCCCAACTGTCCCAAAACTTTCCCAATAGTGGAAATTTTTGGGGGTTTTCCCCCTTTTGGAAGACTATAGCATATGAGGATTGATAGGCTACTTCTTCCTATTCATCCTTAATTCATATAGGATGTTACAGTTCCCCCTACTCGAAATTTCTTGCCCTCAAGCAATTGCAAATTCGAGTGTTGCAGAATACATTCCCCTTCCCATGTCACATCCTCTTCTTACAAATTATTCCACCTGATAAGGTATTATGGAATTACGCTTCCCCTTAACTTCTTTTTCTGCATGACCATGATCATCTCTAGAATTTACTCTAGTTTCCTTTCTTTGTCTAAGGGTGTCAGTTCAATAGATGTGGTGAGTTGCTTCCCAACGACCTTCTTAAGCCACAATATATGAAATACATTGTGGATTTTGCTGTCTCTTGGAAGTTCTAACTCATATGCCACTTCACCAAACTTTCAGAGGACTTTCTATGTTCCATAGAACCTAGGTTTTAACTTTTTAGTGCCAATGTTCTTAAGGGTAGATTGTCGATAGGGCTATAATCTTGAGAAGACGAGGTCCTCTACCTAAAAACTACATTCTGTTTAGTGTTGATTTTCGTACAACTTCTATCGGTTCTGTGCAACCGTCATGTTTTCCTTGAGTACTATGAGGATGTTATGACTTTCCTGTATCTAATCCTTAGCAATAGGTGCCTTGTCTTCAAAAATCCTAGAAATGAAGGATAGTGCATCATACCCATATAAAGCTCTGAATGGTGACATTCCAATGGATAAGTGGAATGTGGTATTGTAACAATGGAGCCAAGGTGCAACCACTTTATCCATGCCTTCTGCCACCCAATCACATAGTGCGTAGGTACCCTTCAATCCACTTGTTTATGATTTATGTTTGAACATATTTCTGCAGATGATAACTAGTGCTAGGGGTTAATTATGTCCCTACTAGCTTGAAGAGTTTCTACCAAAAAGAACCCATAAAATTATTGTCGCAATCACTAACTATATTCTTGGACAGTCCATGCAATATGAAGATTTCTTGGAAAAATAAATTTGCTACTTTTTTAGCCGAATAATTAGTTGAGATTGCAAAGAAATGTGAGAATTTGGTCAAACTTCCCACCAAGGTGTAAGTGAAATCTTTACCTTGCGCTTTGGGAAACCTTGTAATAAAATCCATCGAGATTGTCTCCCTTTTTTGTTCAGGAATAGGTATAGGTTGGAGAAGACCTACTGGATGCGTATACTCAACCTTATTTTTTTGGAATGCCATGCATTCCTTGATGTATTTCATCACATATTTCTTTAGACCCTTCCAAGAAAACCATTCTCAAATATGTTGGTATGTCTTGAAAAAACCCTGGTTTCCAATCGATGGGATGTCATGTCTGATCTTCAAAGTATTCTTCTTGAGTACAGATTCAGGAATGAAGTATATTCTATCCTTATCATAAATAACCTTGTCAGCTAGTTTGTACCTATTGTCTTGGATGATTCGATCAATAATGGCATAAGCAAACTGGTTCTTAGCATATTCTGCTAACTTGAGGTAAGCCTTCAAATATTCAATAACTTCTATAAGGGCACATGCTGCTAGTTTCCGAGAAAGTGAATTGGCCACAACATTCTCCTCTCCTTTCACATACTCAATATCAAAATCATAAGCTTGAACCTTGCTCACCCATTTCTGCTCCTGCTCGTTCATGTCCTTTTGCCCCAAGAAATGATTCAAGCTATTATGGTTGGTCCTGACAATGAACCTATTTCCCAACAACTATTGCGTGAAATTTTCCTACGAATGCATGATAGCCAACATATCCTTGTTGTATATGGAATAATTCTTCTTTGTGTCTTGAAGCTTCCAACTTTCGGATGTGACATTTTCACCCTTTTTCATTAATATGACCCCTACGCCTTCTCCTGATGCATCACACTCCAATATAAATGGTTGACTAAAGTTAGGGAGGGCAAACATAAGACATGATCTCATCACTTATTTGAGCTTATTAAATGCCTTGCTGGATTCGTCTATCTACATGAATGCTCCCTTTTTGGTTAAATCTGTCAAGGGCGTGCTTAGCTGAGAGAAACGTTTAACAAACCATCGATAATAATTTCAAAATTTGAAAAATCCTCATAATTCTGTGAGGTTCTTGGGTGTGGGTCAGTTCAATATTTACTGAATCTTTTCTTGATGAAATTTTACTTCCTTTGTGCTGATTATGTGTCCCAAATAAAGAATCTCTATCAATCCAAACTCAGACTTTGATGCTTTGGCATAGAGAGACTACTCCTACATAATGCCCAAAATTGTGTCCAAATGCCCCAAATGATCATCCCATGTTTTGTTGTAAATGAGAATGTCGTCAAAGAATACCAATAAAATTTTCTTCATTGCTTGCCAAAGGTATTGTTCATATAATATTGGAAAGTAGCGGGGCTGTTGGTTAGACCAAAAATTCAAAGTGTCCATAATGGCATCAAAAGTCGTTTTTGGAACGTCCTCTTCTCGAACTCAGATTTGATGGTACCCTAATCGTAAATCAATCTTTGAAAAGTAAACTGCTCTGTGAAGTTCATCGAGTAATTCATCGTTCCAAGGGATAGGGTACATGTTTTTGATAGTCGTCTTATTGAGAGCCCATAATTAATGCAGATTTTCCATGTGCCATCCTTCTTTACCAAGACCATGGATGAGGCGAATGGACTCGAGATAGGTACGATGTGGCCCATTTCTAAGAGTTCCTAGATGGTCTTTTCTATTTCATCCTTGGATTTATTCTGGTATAGGTAGGTCATGGTGACCACTGTTCCCTATTCCAGTTTTATAGTGTGCTCAAATCCTCTCTTAGGAGGAAATCTTGGATGAATGTCACCGAACACTGAAGTATGCTTATATAATATTTTTTGAATATTTTCCCTATATTTTGCTTTATGTTATCAAGAATATTTTGGCTCATAATCATGTAGTTTTTTGCATATGTGACATCTTTGTGCCTGAAGATAGATTCCATTCTTCTAGCTGAAATGACCCGTGGGCCACCATTTTCCATTCCTCTCAAAAATACTTTGATGCAATTAATAGCTGAAAACTCCATTTCCAGTACCTGGTAGTCCATCGTATGTTTTCCCAATAAATACAACCATTAAAACCCTAATACCATGTTGATGTTTGAAAGATCTATCACATATAAATCACTAGTAAAAGTATAATTAATGAGTGTAACACTCAAGCCTGACATCATTTGGGTGAAATCCAAATTGTATCCATCCACAACTATTACATCAAGGCCTTCAAATTCTTCGGTGGGAGGTCCTCTTTTGGCCACCAGTGCCTCATCAATGAAATTTTGTGTGGCTCCTCCATCAATTGATGTTGTGATGCGTTGCCCCTTGAAAACTCGTATGACCCTGAAGGTGTAATACTTGGGTGTGTCGAAAAGTGTTTCAATTTTGACTTGTGGTTGAGCCTGCTTGTTAGGGTCCCACCCTAACCCCCTTATTTATGTAATGGGATCACGTCATAGTCAAGAGTCAATAAAGCCCATATTAATAATTGTAAGTGGTTAATCCGCAATTAATGACAGAACCACAGTTAGTTGCAAATGGGCCGTAGTACTAGATAGATGGTATTAATAAAACCCACGGTATTGGCCCGTGGTATTGCATGTATGATTCATATATAAATGATAGAGACTCCCTGCGAGGAGCATCGTGTCTTATTTTGTAGTCGAGCTCTGCTCTATTGGAGGTTGCCCCCTCGAAGAGGCAAGTGAACATTACTCTCTGAATAATAAAAGCATTGCTATTCTGTGTTCTAGGTATCTTTTCTTCGCATATTCTGTATTTGGGTATCATTTTGCAGGTTAAGAGCATAACAAGTGGTATCAGAGCACTTTCCAGGGCGGGTGGGATCTCCATTTCTTAGCAATTTTTTTTTTTGGCTAGAGACATGTTCCGGCATCTTTAAACCACGGGATCTGTCATTGAGCGCATAAACCTATGGATTTGGGAAGGCATGCATGCAGGAAATACAAGAGTTGGTCACGTCTGTTGGACTCCCTTGTAACCCCTGTGGGTACCCCTTCGAGTAGTAGCGCATTAGACAGAACCGCGCACGGATTGTCTTCCACGTACCCTCTAGGTATATCGGAAGCCCCCTAGGCTCCCTTGAAACCTCGCCATAGATAAACCGTTGGCCGTCTTGCGGCTACAGTACACCGAGAACAACACTCGGGGAGATTACTCGCCCATACGATAGGGTAGTCGGGTTGTACGGCTAAGGGTACGGTCGATCCTCCTTAGTTAGAGCCCTGAAACATTGGGCTGAGTACTACTGTCAGACCCTTATGTATATTGCGATCTGTAGCACCTGACACTCCTCAAGACCATAGTTCCCTTTTCTATCGGGGGATCACACAGCATCTCTTCCAGATCCGCCTGTGCAAAGGGGTGCAGCAGCAGTAGACATCAGTCCCGTAGTCTCGAGTTCGCAGATCAGCCATTCCGATCTATTAGATCCATCAGATCCGCAGAAGCAGTCTGTTCCGCCATCAGATCCGCCATTCAGATCTCTCAGATCCACCAGATCGGAGTCGTTGTGAAGGGTTCCTATACCGGGGTATAATTTTCGCAGGACTTTTGGCCGCATTGACATTTTGAGGATTTGGCCACTGCAGTATTGATAAGGAAGGAGTAAAACTTCGTTAGGAGTTTTCAGAAAAAAAAAAAAAAAAAAAAAAAAAAAAACAGGATGTTGAGCTGAGCATGGTGGTACTAGGACGACGAGTTGAGCACCCTGGTACCAGGACGACGAGCTGAGCACGGTGGTGATCTATCCCATTAGAATCAGGACAACAAGCTGAGCACGGTGGTACCATTCACTTCGTAGTGAAAATTTTTTAGGCGGTCCCAATTTTCAAAAAATCCGGTTGGTGTATGGTAGAAACTAGAGCTCAAGCGATGGCCAATGAAAGGATGGAAAAACTTTAAGAATCAATGCACAACCTCCACCTTCAGCTTACCGGACTATGTAGCATGGTCGAGAAAATAGTCCTGAAGGGCAAGGAGCAAGCCCACGAGGAGGAGTATAATGGCACTGAACACAATAAGGGTGAGTCTAGCCACTCTCCTCACGTCTGGCACACCCACCCACCACCCAGTCAGCGACCTCCCAAGTTGGATATGCATAAATTTGACGGTTCTCACCCGTCGGCATGGATAGCACAAATGGAGCAGTATTTCAAACTGAATCACATCTTCGATGATGCGACTCAGCTTATGTTGGGGAGCATGTACTTGGACAATGAAAGGTGGCAATGGTGGGAATGGCCTCAGCGTTGCACTGGACCTTTTAGGACTTGGACCAATTCACCAAAGCTCTTCAAGACCGCTTTGACTAGGAACCATCTTTTTTGGGTCGTCTTACTAAGCTTCGATAGACTGGTATAGTGGATGAATATATTACAGCTTTTGAAGCCTTAGCCTTCCGCACTTGGGGTCTCTCAGATGTGTTCTACACGGAATGTTTTATCAGCGGTCTTAAAGAAGCTATCAAAGCCCAAGTCCTACTGCACCACCCTCCCACATGGACGGAGGCTTGCAAGGTAGCTCGTGACGTGGAACGTGCATTAGCAACCCAATACAGTCGCCCAAATTTCTCCGCTAAAGGTCGCCCCCCACAGGCTCACAACACGACTCAAACACTTAAGGTCCAAAAGGTGTCACCTGCAGAAATGGCCGAAAGAAGAAAGCAAGGCCTATGCTACTACTGTGATGAAAAATACTCCCCAGGTCATAAATGCAAGGAGCCCAAATTTTTTCAAATTGATGCCACTGACTACAATGGAGGAACAAGAGCCACTAGAAGAAGACAACCAAAAGGACAATGTCTCTGACGAACCAGTTATTTCGTTGCATGCTTTGGCAGGGATTTTGATGAGCCCCAATTTTTGGTAACAAATTGGGCTCATTTGGCCTACTTACCTTGCTCAACCCTTCATCTTTTATCACTTATGCATTCATTTCTTGGTATATTCGTGTTATTTGTAGGAAGAAGGGCAGGCATTATATCTATGTGGCTAATACATGATGATTTTAGGTTTTTTGGCATTAAAGGGAGCAAAGACCACGCAGAAGGAGACAAGGAGACAGCAAAGGTGGCATTGCAGGTTTATAGGGAGGTTGTCTACAGCCTTAAATAACCTCCCTCGTGATCTCCACCCTAACTCTGAGCTCCAACAGCTCTCCCCACCGAGCTTAAAGGCAACCAACAGTTTCTACAGGAACAACAGTTTAACTTTTAGTTGGACAACCGAGCTCCATTAATTGAGGAAGCCAACTTGATCCTCATCTTGTATAAATATTAAGGCCGTAGCCTTTGATAGGAGCTTTTTGAACTTTTGAACTACTATTGAAATTTCTAAGCACGAGCTACAGCTCGGTTTTTGCTCTTTGTAAGCCAGTTTTGGCATGTCATTAGACTCATGATTATTCAATAAAGACAGGCAGCTTTCGATTCAATTATGAGTTTTTAAGGGAGCTATAGCTCTTAGGTTAGGGCCCAACTTGAGAGCAATAGACCTCCTCTTCTTTGTATTGTTACTTGTCTTTCTTTTCAGCACTTTATTCCTCTGTTTTGACATGCATTTAGAATTTACAGTCTGCTAATTTTATTTCTTTTATGTGATTGAGTAGGATTAGTTTATGGTTCAAGTGATTTTATTTGCTTAGATTAGAGTAAGAGGATCATCATTCATTCGAGCTTCAAGAAAAGGCTGATAGTGCACTCACTGCCATCTCTGTTTAGAGATTGGGGGTGTAGACCGTACTAGCCACCAAAAACGCAGTCATACACTTTCATTCAATCTGTAACATAGTCATTTCAATTGTAGGTCCATCCATGCATTCTGATCTTGAGCAGTACTTCGTCATTCCAACTCCATGCACGGTTTTTCTCTGAAGTTTACATTGCTGTTCGTTAAATTAATAACACAGTTAGGATAAGTTGATGAATTCTTGGTTTTGTGCAGATTTGTTTCCTTTACACTGCGTTGCATCACTCTGTTATCTTCTTCTTCTTCTCAACCGCGTCTAAAGCCACCTACCCAACCTCTGTTCATATCGTTTGCCGTCCAACACTTCCACTGTTCACATAGCTCCATCTTTTTGGACTTTTCATTGCCTCCACCCTTCCATTCTCCAACCAGCTGCACCCACTCTTTCCTCATCTCATATCTCTGTCCCTGAACCATCATAGGCTCCCTCTCCATCCTACCTATCCACCCATACAACTCCTCCACTCTTCCATCACCCAACACTCCAACCACAGGACATCCTGTAGAAGTTAGCAGCCTTCTTGTAGAAATCCCAAGCTTCCTGTAGGATCCCCTGCAGACATCCTGTAGAAACCTGTAACCTCGGTTGCCGAGCACCTGAACGTTGTGGACTTCTATGGAATGATGTTTTGGATCCTCTGGAACCTCTCCTAGCCCTCCTGACCTTTCCCAAGCTTTCTTTCCTTCGAACTACCCCTGCACAGTCAAACCCTAATAAGAAACAAAATCATAATAACTCCAAACCACTTAGGCAAAAATACAAAAACAATGTTCCTTTCAGTAGAAGTAGCTTAGTTTCATGCATCTCATATCACTAGAAGTAATGGCATCATTTCTAGAAGTTTGCACACCCACCATTGCATCATAGAGATTAGACTAGTCAGATTAGGGTTTACTAGGGTTTCCCTGTTTTGTTGGCTTTCAGTTCATTATTGCAAAGTAGGTTAATCTCCTTTGAGGTAGTCTTCGTCCATCATTTAGAAAGCTTCTTCTGAGAGCATATAGAAGTTGGCTTGAGCCCTAGTGGATTTGTGCCAGCTGACCAAGTGACAGCTGCGACAAGAGCTAGTACTTGTGCATACAGCACCGTCGCTTCCAAGTTTGTTACGAACTACCGGGTTGATAAAATTAGAGATAGGAAGCTCCAGGAGTTGTACCATTATTGCTACAATACTGGAGCCCACCATCTTTTTGGCGCCGTTGTCAGGGAAGCGTCAGAGTGTTATTAATTGTTGCTTTTCTTCTATTTTCGTACTCTTGCCTTCTGCTAAGTAGTTTATTTCATTTCCATTCTGTAAAAGTAGCCTAAACATTTCCTGCTTTCGTAGATTAGCATTTCCTGCTTTCATAGATTAGCATTTCCTGCTTTCATAGATTAGCATTTCCTGCTTTCATAGAGTAGCATTTCCTGCTTTCATAGATTAGTGTTTCATTTCTGCAAGCGTAGATTAGTGTTTCAATTCTGCAAGCGTAGACTAACATTTCCATTGCTGCAATTTCATTTGAGAAAAGTAGATTAGTTCTTTCCTGCCTTCAGTTTAATTCTGCATCTTTATAGTTAGTTGTAGATCAATCTGTTTCAGTTTTGCAGGTACCACAGAAAAACAAAAGCAATCAAAAAAGTCTTTCCATTTCATGCCTCATAGGAATCGAGATAAATTAGGCAAATTCTTACCCAACACCCCCACCACATCACTGAGTCACCCTTCTCTCTTCTTCGGTGACAGTGATCCTAAAGAACCTATAGGTGAACCTCCTGAGATATACGAAGATCCTATAGCAGAAGAAGAATTAGAGACCATCCCATCTGAAGCTATGGCTGACAATAGAAGAGAAGATGAGAGAATAGAGGGTGCCTTCCCCATCCGAGAGACCAATGGAGAGATGAAAATGAAGAACATTAGCCCCTCCGCCTTACCTCACTTCCATGGACTGACTACTGAAGATCCTGATACCTTCCTGTTTGAGTTCGCTGTCCTTGGTAGAACCTATGACTATACTGAAGATGAGCAGAAGCTGAAACTCTTCCCTTCCACTCTTAAGGATGCAGCATTACGCTGGTTCATGGGCTTACCTGGTAATAGTATCACCACTTGGGCTCAAATGCAGCAAGCTTTCAATACCAAGTACAAGGATTACTGTAGGTCCAAGGAAACCAAGGGAGAAATCTTTCGAATGACCATGGGAAATGATGAGTCCTTAGAGGATTATGAGGAGAGGTTCCAACTTAGCTATAAGCGGGCCAGGTGCACACTTGACCCTGAATCCCTCAAGTTGGTCCTACTCCGAGGAGTCCCTGAAGACCTCTTAGATACCCTTCACATGTTAGCTGGGGGGGAAATTTACCAACTGCCTTATGAGGACATCAAGACTGTGTTTAGAAACCACTCCAGGGCAGCTCGGAAACGAGGTAGAGGAAACCTCCTCTCAACTGGTGTCCCTTTCTCCAAACATGAGTTTGCAAATCAATTGGAAGATCTTAAGAGTGAGGTGAGACAGACCATTGCCATGCAGCTGGACACATTCAAGATCCAGCAGAAGAAGGAAGAAGCTGAGAGAGCCTTGGCTATCTTCTGCCCTAGATGTACCAGGAGGCACCCTAAGAACGAATGTCCATTGCATTCGGTTGAAGTGTGTTTCATTTGTGAGGAGGACCATCCCACAAACCAATGTCCAACCTTACCTGGATTTAAAACCCTGTACCAAGGGACAAAAGCTCCCACTGAACCTCTCTATTACCTCAACCAAAAGAGGCCACAAGGACCTAGAACTTACCAGCAGGGGATGCAAGGGGCACCTCAAGCTTATTACAGCCCCAACCAATCGACTCCTATGCCTTCTTGGGGTCCCCCTGCTCACCCTGCCTGGTCTATGCCTCCTCCATGGTCTTATCCACCTCAGTACCCTACTCAAGCCACTACTCATTCTTATCACTCACAGGCCCAGCCACAGCCTCAGTGGAATGCACCTCAGTCGGGGTGGAGGCCCCAATACAACACTCCTCCTGCCATTTTGCCTCCACCACCAGTTCGACCTCAACCATTACCTCCTGCTCCTCCAAGGCAACCTAAAATACCTGCTCAACCGAACCCAACCCCAACAATAGACAGGCCCAACAGGTATACACTGGGGAAACATCATGCCCTACTTATGCTGTGGAGATCCAGGAGATCAATCTTCGATCTGGCAAGACTCTTCCAAATCGCCAACCTCCTCCCCCAGAGGATGAGGAAGATAAACAGGAAAGTGAACCAAAGGCTATTCCACCCTTTCCTGAGAGACTAACAACCACCACACAACCCAACCCAGAGGAGGATGAGCTTCTGGGTGAGCTCAAGCAGTTTTGTGTAAAAATACCACTTCTCCAAGCCATCAAGGATGTGCCAATATACAACAAACTGTTTAAGGAAAAGTGTTTCAAACACCCAGGCAGGCGAAAGAGAGATGCTTCAACCATCAATGTCTTAGGACAACTGTCTGACCTTATGTTAGGACAAGTCATCTGCCCAAAGTATCTAGATCCTGGGAGTCCTGTAATAGATGTCCACATCAATGGCATCATCATACCTCACACTTTGATTGATTTGGGGGCTGCCATTAATGTGATGACCAGGGACACCATGCTCAAGCTCAATCTTCAGGGTTCCTTGAGGAATACCTCGACAGTTGTGCAACTTGCAGATCTCTCCACTGTGACTCCCGAAGGGATTGTGGAGGATGTCTTGGTCTCTGTCGACTCTTGGGAATACCCTGCAGATTTCTTGGTTCTGCAACCCAAGGCAAAGCTTACTGGATATCCTCTTATTTTGGGAAGGCCTTGGTTAGCCACTGCATATGCTTACATAAGTTGTCGTGCAGGAAATATGACCATAAAAAATGGTCCTATGTCCAAGCAGCTAGTCCTATATCCTCCTGCCCAACCTTCCTTAGAGCATGACTTACCACTTTGGTTGGAGGAAGGAGATGAGGATGAAGTGTACTCAACACCTTTGTGCACCCTAGATACCACCAGAAGAGACCCCCCAACCGAGGATGACTTGATTGAGACCCTGATCCAGAATCCACCTTCCAGTGCACTATCCTTAGAGAAATTGGTGGAGGATGCCCAAGCCAACACCCTAGTGGATCTTTGTACGACCAACCCTGTCACTCCCAGAGTCAAGAATGTGGAGTTCGGCCCTGAGAGAACGTTAAAGATCAGCTCCTCCCTATCTCCTTCCCAGGAAAAGGAGCTGTGTAACCTGTTGGCCAGTCACCTAGGTGCTTTTGCTTGGAGCTATAAGGAGATGAAAGGAGTCCATCCCTCGGTCTGTACCCATCACATATACATCAAAGAGGGTTGTAAATTGGTTAGGCAACCTCAGAGGAGAATGAATCCAGCCCTTAAGGACATTGTCAAGGAAGAACTGCAAAACCTGTTGGATGCCGGATTCATTTACCCCATCTCAGATAGTGAATGGGTGTCCCCTCTGGTGTTGGTTCCCAAGAAGAATGGGAAGTGGAGAATCTGTGTGGACTACCGAGAACTGAACAAAGCTACCAAAAAAGACCATTTCCCTCTACCTTTCATAGATCAAGTGTTGGATGGACTGTCAGGAAAGAAGTTCTTCTCTTTCCTGGATGGGTCTAGCGGGTACAACCAGATTCAAATCAGCCCGGAAGACCAAGATAAGACCACCTTCACTTTCCCTTGGGGTACCTTTGCTTACCGAGTTCTTCCCTTTGGGGTATGCAATGCTCCTGCTACCTTTCAGAGAGCTGTCTTGAGCATCTTCTCAGAGCTGGTCCATGATGCAATGGAAATCTATATGGATGACTTCGCTCTTTATGGGGCCAATTTCCAAGAAGCATTGTCCAATCTGGGAAAGGTCCTAACCAAATGCATTGAGATGAGCCTGTCCCTTAGTCCTGAAAAATGTGAATTCCTGATGATTGAAGGGACCGTGTTAGGCCATACCATTTCTTGCCAGGGGTTACAGGTGGATCCTAACAAAATTGCTCTCATAAAGAAGGTTCCACCTCCTCAAAAGGTAAGGGATGTTCGGAGTTTCTTAAGATTAGCAGGGTATTACAGGAGATTCATTAAGGACTTCAGCAAGCTAGCCTCGCCATTGTTTGGCCTGTTGGCAAAAGATGTGGAATTTAAGTGGACTGATGATTGTCAGAGGGCTTTGAATGAATTAAAGGACAAGTTGGTGTCAGCCCCAATCCTGAGAGGTCCAAACTGGGCCCTACCTTTCCACATCCACACTGATGCCTCGAACAAAGCCATATGTGCAGCTTTAGGACAAATCGAACAAAAACTTCCATATGCCATTTACTTTGTTAGTAAAAACTTGTCCAAAGCTGAGCTGAATTACACTGTAACTGAGAAAGAGTTTTTGGCTGTGGTCCATGCACTGAACAAGTTCCGACACTATATCACTGGCTATCAAACATTTGTACATACAGACCATGCTGCCATTAGATATTTAATGAATAAACCAGATGTGAATGCTCGTATTATTAGATGGTTACTTTTGTTGCAGCAGTTTGATTTGACCATTGTTGACAAACCCGGTAAAGAAAATGTTGTTGCTGACTTTTTATCTAGATTGGATTTGTCTGCAGATGAGGATGGAACGGTGGATGACCAGATGCCTGATGAACATCTGTTTGCTATCTCAGCACTCTCTCCATGGTTTGCTAATATAGCAAACTACCTTGTTTCAGCACAGTTCCCTCCGCACCTATCTTCAAGAGAGAAGAGCAGAATCATCAGAAAAAGTGCCTCATTTAATTGGATCGGGGGCAATCTGTTCAAGCTTGGCCCCGATCAGATCTTAAGGCGTTGTGTAAGGGAGGAGGAAATCTTTGATATCCTCCTCACTTGTCATGATGGGCCTTGTGGAGGACATTTTGCAGCAAAGAGGACTGCCTTCAAGATCCTGCAGGCAGGCTACTATTGGCCCACACTTCATCAAGATGTCAGAAGATATATCAGCCAATGTGACCAATGCCAAAGAATGGGGAAACCGACTCAAAGGGATGAGATGCCTCTCCAACCTCAAGTGACTCTTGAGCCATTTGAGAAGTGGGGCATGGACTTTGTGGGTCCAATCAACCCTCCTTCGAGGCAAAGGTCTTACATCGTTGTGTGTACTGACTACCTGACAAAGTGGGCAGAGACTAAAGCAATCAAAGCAGCAACAGAAGAAAAGGTGGCCGAGTTCTTAAGAGAAAACATCTTCTACAAGTTTGGCTACCCAAGAGAGCTGGTCACCGATCAAGGGAGCTAGTTCACATCCAACTTAGTTGAAGATCTACTAGCTCATCACAAGATCAAGCATAGGACTTCCACCCCCTATCACCCTCAAGAAAATGGGCAGGTGGAAGTCACCAATAGAGCATTAGAAGGGATCTTGACTAAGGTGGTGAGCAGCAGCAGAAAGGACTGGGCAGATCGCCTGGTTGAGGCCACATGGGCTTACAACACCACCTGGAAGACCACCACCGGCTTCACACCTTATGAGCTGGTCTATGGGAAGAAAGCTTTGCTGTCCATTGAGTTTGAATACAATACTTTGAGGATGGCAGCTCAGCTAGATCTAGATCTCAACCATGCACAACAAGAAAGGTTATTGCAGCTGAATGGACTAGATGAGCACCGAATGCAGGCCCTCCTTCACTCATAAGTGGTTCAAGTTCAGAGAAAGGTGTGGCATGACCAACATCTCCATGACAAGCAATTCCAGCCTGGAGATTGGGCTTTGTTGTATGACTCCAGATACAAAGATTTCAAGGGAAAACTGAGAACCAGATGGCTAGGACCATATATAGTGGAAAAATGTCATGACAATGGATCTGTGCTTATTCGGACCATTGATGAGGAAGCCATCCCCATGCTTGTCAATGGGCATAGATTGAAGATCTACAGGAAGCCTCTCTCAAGACAAGAGTTCATCAAAACTATGGAGAAATCAGTATTAGTCATAGAGAAGGGTTCTGCCTCTCCTTTGGGCATACCCTGAAAGATCTAAAAAAAAAAAGAAAAAAAAAAGGAGAAAAAATAATAATAAAGATCCTTGGGTGAAAACCTCTCTGAGGCGCCCAAGGCAGGTGGTAGGGGTGAAAACCTCATTGAGGCGCCCCTATTGTCTTTAAAAAAAAAAAAAAAAAAAAGAGATTGGAAAAAGATCCTTGAGTGAAAACCTCTTTGAGGCGCTTAAGGCAGATGGCAAGGGTGAAAACCTCAATGAGGCGCCCCTGTTATCTTTCAAAAAAAAAAAAAAAAAAAAAAGAAGAAAAAAGAAAAAAACAAGGTCAGCAGATTCATAATGTAAAATTGCATGCAGGTTGCAGGTGTTCTATGGAGGAGAGGAAGCCTCTCAACTCAAAGCTCAGGATCCTTATCATGCTGTCAGGAGACCTCACTAGCACCTCCTCCAAGAATACTCATTTTCTCCAAGGCATGTGCAATTTTATTACAGCTTGAGTCTTCTACAGGAAGACGCAGATTTTCTACAGGAAGATGCAGATTTTCTACAGGAAGGTGCAGACTCTCTACAGGAAACGCAACCTTTCTACAGGAAGCTTTGTATTTCTACAGGAAACTTCCTGTAGAAGCCCAGGATGGTCCAGAATCCATGTTATGAGAAGATCTAATGACTAAGGATCGGTTTGGACGCATGCAAGTTATCGTTATCTCCCTTGCACATGGTTATCACCTCGTCCTGCCATCCTTGTCGACATGCAACGAAGTTACTTGCACCAGCAAAGCAGATCGATGAGTTCTCAGAAAAAGCAAGTTTTAAATGAAAAAAACGCTGAAGAACTCATACCATATCCATCTCAGTCATCCAGAAGCCCTGGGAGCGTGATCGAGAGGCCAGATCCTTCGTCGTGCAACATGCACCCAAGGAGGAAGAACTGTTACAAGACATCCCGCGGGAGTCTTGTAACAGTTAAGCCCGCTAGAGTGTATACTATTCACAACGCTGGCCATATGCAATGAACGCGGACGCATGCAGCCAAGCATCAACTCCATCATCGGCAGCTTGTAAACGTGAACCTCCGGGCCTGTGCAAGTTCATCAGCAGCAGGTAGATCCATTCATCATCGTCCAAAACCCGAGAAATCGTGTTGCAGCCGCGCAGGTAAGTGTCTCGACCCTTTCTTCCGTCAGATCGCATGAATTTTAGTTTGAATTGTTTGCAAAGTGTAAAGTGAATGGGTTGAGCGGATGTATGGCCAGTTGACTGGCCACGTCGACCGGTTAATGGTCCAGTCAGATGTTTGGGTGGCGGCCGTGACAAAAGGAATGATCAGCACACATGCGAGAACAATCCACGTCGGAAAAAAACGAATTTAGCAGAAGAAACGGCGGCGGATCTGCTGGAGGGATGATGCGGTAGTAAGTGAACGCGTAGTCAAATGATGGAACGACGTCATCCAATGGTCCGGCGGGGACAGCTCACCCCCGCGCCACAGATTCCGCCGATTCAAATCTAATCGGCTAGATTGGCCGCATGCATTTATCATTCGCCGTTCGAACCTCGAGTGCACATTCAGATCTCTCTGCAGTTCGAAACTCCAAGCCTTTGGCTATCAAAACGACTGTGAAGCACCACCGAGAGCGCAGACCAATTGTAGTCTTCCCCAGGAATCACGCGCTACTCCTACAAGAAAGCTGTTTCTATAGGAAGGCGGGTTCCTCACGTAAAAAGGTGGCAGATAAAAAGGTAACCCTGAACTCTCCATGCAATTGGTTTTTAAAGGTGGCAGGATCGTCGTCTACAGTCTGGTTGTAGGAAATGGTTGAAATTGTTGTCTGCTGTGCATAGACTGTTGTTCTACAGGATGTCAGTGAATTAAACTGTGTTAAGGTCCTCAGGGATAAGTTGTGAATTATTTGCACAACAAAAGCGTAATTCCACGCTCTGTCTCCGTAAGCTAAACTTCTTCCACATTCACCACCTCTAGCAACAATTTTTATCATGCCGGGTGGGTTTATTAGACGGGAACCCACTGATTCATCAAAATTAAGAGAAAACCCGGAGGTGGTAGAGCTCTTCACACGGGCACAATGGATATCCTTTTGTGACAAGTTGCAGGGTCATGACGACGAAGTGGCAGAAGAATTTTTACAAGCCTTGAGGCCGAAATCCAAAACACTGGCCACCGTGAACTTCAGGGGCCTAAGCCTCAAGCTCACCCCGCAGTATATCAGTCGAATTACTGAACTTCCAATGGGTTTGCCATGGGATAAGGAAGAAATGAAGTTGAGCCAGCAGGCAAAGAAAGAATTCTTTCCACCTAAGGAGGAATTCACGAAGGACAAAAATGGGGTGCGAAGAACCAGCTTGCTGCCACCATGGAATGAAGTTAGCCTGCAAATCATGAAGTATATAACCTGTGAAGGCCGTTTTAGCATCGTGTACGCGTATCACTTCAGGTTGCTCACTGAATTGAGACACCAGATTGATCTTCCTGTAGAAAATAAATTGAGCATTCCTTATTTCCTGCTACAGTCTCTAATTGAGTGTGCCACAAAGTTAAAAGAAGGCATACCAGATCAGGTAGCCCACCATGGGTTAATCAAACTTCTTGTGGAGGATGTGCTTCATTCATATAAGGTTCCCCTCTCATGGGAATCATTCAGAAATTTGACAAGAGATGGAGACATAAGGATGTTGACTGAAGAAACGGGTTCCTCCAGCAGTGAGGAAAAAGAAGCAGTGGCCGCGGAAAAGAAAGAAACAGGCCAGAAGACCCCGACCACAGTGCAGAAGAAAGAACAAAGGAGGAAGCACGAGAAAAAGGATGCTGAGGAAAAAGGTGACACACCCATTTTGTCAGCAAGAGAGAAAAGGTTGCAGAGCAGAACGGACAAAGCTAAGAAGGTCCACATCAGCACAAGTACCTCATCAGCACCCGCAACCAAACCAAAAAGTAAAACCCATGCAGCAAAGCAAGCCAAGGTGGCGACACGTGTGTCTACAGGAAAGCAAAAACAGGCTTCTACAGGAAGCCCGAAAATAGTAAAAGGGTCTTCTACAGGAAGCCCGAAAATTATTGAAAAAGGGGCTTCTACAGGAAGCCCGAAAATTACCAAAACAGGGGCTTCTACAGGAAGCCCGAAATTGGCTAAAACAGGGTCTTTTACAGGAAGCCCTGAAAAGGTGAAACCCAAGGAGAAGAAGGCGGAAATTCTAGCAAGGGAGGCAGAAGCTGTACTAGTTGGCCTCAGCACGCCACCGAAGCCAAAAGAAAAGAGAAAGAGGGAGACCCCTCTATACTCTGAAGTTCGAAGAAGTTTGAGAATAAAGACGGGCAAGCCACAGCCCCCATCCAGCAGCCAAGTCACTACAGGGGATGCCCCTACTTCACCCAGTGAGAGGTACCCCTCGAAGATATCGGTCACCTACGAGAAGGGGAGCCCAAAAGCAACTACTTGGAAAAGAAGGATAGACCAATCGCCTTCAAAAGCCCAGCTCAAGGCCAAGGAAACGGAGAAGAGGGAAAGAGCGGCACCCTCATCACCACCAAGGGCAGAACAGGCAGAGCCACCAAGAGTAGGGAAGAAAGAGCGTATTCCGGAGCCTAGTTCTCGGCCAAGGACAAGGAGCTGGGGCAAAATTGCTCAAGGATGAGCACATATTTTAGCTGGGGGGTGATGATGAGCCCCAATTTTTGGTAACAAATTGGGCTCATTTGGCCTACTTACCTTGCTCAACCCTTCATCTTTTATCACTTATGCATGCATTTCTTGGTATATTCGTGTTATTTGTAGGAAGAAGGGCAGACATTATATCTATGTGGCTAATACATGATGATTTCAGGTTTTTTGGCATTAAAGGGAGCAAAGAACACGCAGAAGGAGACAAGGAGACATCAAATGTGGCATTGCAGGTTTATAGGGAGGTTGTCTACAGCCTTAAATAACCTCCCTCGTGATCTCCAGCCTAACTCCGAGCTCCAACAGCTCTCCCCACCGAGCTTAAAGGCAGCCAACAGGTTCTACATGAACAACAGTTTACATCAGTTTAACTTGTAGTTGGACAACCGAGCTCCATTAATTGAGGAAGTCAGCTTGATCCTCATCTTGTATAAATATTAAGGCCGTAGCCTTTGATAGGAGCTTTTTGAACTTTTGAACTACTATTTCAATTTCTAAGCACGAGCTACATCTCGGTTTTTGCTCTTTGTAAGCCAGTTTTGGCATGTCATTAGACTCATGATTATTCAATAAATACAGGCAACTTTCGATTCAATTCTGAGTTTTTAAGGGAGCTATAGCTCTCAGATTAGGGCCCAACCTGAGAGCAATAGACCTCCTCTTCTTTGTATTGTTACTTGTCTTTCTTTTCAGCACTTTATTCCTCTGTTTTGACATGCATTTAGAATTGACAATCTGCTAATTTGATTTCTTTTATGTGATTGAGTAGGATTAGTTTATGGTTCAAGTGCTTTTAGTTGCTTAGATTAGAGTAAGAGGATCATCATTCATTCGAGCTTCAAGAAAAGGCTGATAGTGCACTCACTGCCATCTCTGTTTAGAGATTGGGGGTGTAGACCGTACTAGCCACCAAAAACGCAGTCATACACTTTCATTCAAGCTGCAACATAGTCATTTCAATTGTAGGTCCATCCATGCATTCTGATCTTGAGCAGTACTTCGTCATTCCAATTCCATGCACGATTTTTCTCTGAAGTTTACATTGCTGTTCGTTAATTTAATAACACAGTTAGGATAAGTTGATGAATTCTTGGTTTTGTGCAGATTTGTTTCCTTTACACTGCGTTGCATCACTCTGTTATCTTCTTCTTCTTCTCAACTGCGTCTAAAGCCACCTACCCAACCTCTGTTCAGATCGTTTGCCGCCCAACACTTCCATTGTTCACATAGCTCCATCTTTTTGGACTTTTCATTGCCTCCACCCTTCCATTCTCCAACCAGCTGCACCCACTCTTTCCTCATCTCATATCTCTGTCCCTGAACCATCATAGGCTCCCTCTCCATCCTACCTATCCACCCATACAACTCCTCCACTCTTCCATCACCCAACACTCCAACCACAGGACATCCTGTAGAAGTTAGCAGCCTTCTTGTAGAAATCCCAAGCTTCCTGTAGGATCCCCTGCAGACATCCTGTAGAAACCTGTAACCTCGGTTGCCGAGCACCTGAACGTTGTGGACTTCTATGGAATGATGTTTTGGATCCTCTGGAACCTCTCCTAGCCCTCCTGACCTTTCCCAAGCTTTCTTTCCTTCGAACTACCCCTGCACAGTCAAACCCTAATAAGAAACAAAATCATAATAACTCCAAACCACTTAAGCAAAAATACAAAAACACTGTTCCTTTAAGTAGAAGTAGCTTAGTTTCATGCATCTCATATCACTAGAAGTAATGGCATCATTTCTAGAAGTTTGCACACCCACCATTGCATCATAGAGATTAGACTAGTCAGATTAGGGTTTACTAGGGTTTCCCTGTTTTGTTGGCTTTCAGTTCATTATTGCAAAGTAGGTTAATCTCCTTTGAGGTAGTCTTCGTCCATCATTTAGAAAGCTTCTTCTGAGAGCATATAGAAGTTGGCTTGAGCCCTAGCAGACTTGTGCCAGCTGACCAAGTGACAACTGCGACAAGAGCTAGTACTTGTGCATACAGCACCGTCGCTTCCAAGTTTGTTACGAACTACCGGGTTGATAAAATTAGAGATAGGAAGCTCCAGGAGTTGTACCATTATTGCTACAATACTGGAGCCCACCAGATTTCTTCCCCTCAAACTCTCAAAATCAGAGGTTTTATTAAACATCACCCAGTAGTAGTCTTGATTGATAGTGGAAGTACACATAATTTCATCCATCAAAAAGTTGCAAAAGCAGTGCATTGTTTTGTACGAGCAGTTTCTAACTTCCAAGTTCAAATTGCGGATGGAGGCACAATGAAATGTGAAGGCCGCTGTGAAAATGTCAAACTTCAAATGGGGGATTATCAGTTGAAAACCCACATGTTTGCCATACACATGGGGGGTTGCGACATTGTCCTCGGCGCTGAATGGCTCCGCACTCTTGGGCCAATCACAATGGATTTCCACGAGTTATATATGAGTTTTAAGCAGAACAACTACACACATACCCTCCGTGGACTCCAGGCAGGAGCCCCCTCTATCATCAGCTCGCATAGGATGGAAAAATTGTTAAAAAAGGGCAATCATGGAGTTGTAGCTCAATTTAATGCCATCCAGGCAGTCGAAACAAAGCCTCTACCAATTCATCCTGAGATGCAACAGATTTTAAATAACCATCTGCCGGTCTTTGACAAGCCTCATGAGCTTCCACCCTCGCGAGGGGAACATGATCATAGCATCACCTTGGTTCCAGGGGCCCAACCCCCAAATGTGCGCCCATACAGATATCCATTCACCCAAAAGAATGAAATAGAAAAAATCATCAAGGAACTTTTGGAAGCAGGTGTCATTCATCCTAGCATTAGTCTTTATTCATCCCCAGTGGTCATGGTGCTCAAGAAAGATGGGGAGTGGCGGATGTGTCCCGACTTCAGGGCCCTCAATAAGTTGATAGTCAAAGATAAATTTCCCATCCCGGTGGTTGATGATTTGCTGGATGAACTCAATGGGGCTCAATTCTTCACTATGCTGGATCTTCGCTCAGGCTACCACCAAATTCGCATGAAGGAAGTCGACATCCCCAAGACTGCTTTCAGAACTCATGAAGGCCATTATGAATTCCTGGTCATGCCATTTGGTATTTGTAATGCCCCCTCTACTTTTCAGAGCCTTATGAACCACATTCTCAAACCATATCTCAGGAAATTTGTCCTTGTTTTCTTCGATGACATCCTCATCTATAGTTGCACTTGGGCCGCACATCTTCAGCATGTAGATCTACTCTTGCAACTGCTCTGCAAGCATAAATTATTTGTCAAGATGTCCAAGTGTTCATTTGGCATGGCAGAAGTAGAGTATTTGGGCCACATTGTGGGGCGTGAAGGTGTCAAGGTGGACCCCAAAAAGATCCAGGCAATGCAGGAATGGCCTCAACCTAAGACCTTGAAGAGCTTGAGAGGATTTTTGGGTCTCACAGGCTATTATCGTAAATTTGTGCGCAACTATGGTCGCATAGCGAAGCCCCTCACCCAACTCCTAAATAAAAATTCATTCTTCTAGAATGAGGAAGCACAACAGGCCTTTATAGCTCTAAAAAATGCCATGTGTTCCACTCCAGTCTTAGTACTACCTGACTTCACCAAATCTTTTATCATTGAATGTGCTGCTTCGGGTACAGGTATTGGGGCAGTCTTAATGTAGGAAGGGTGACCATTGGCATTCACAAGCCAACAACTCAGTGGGAGGAATCTGGGCCAATCTACCTACGAGAAGGAAATGATGGCCATCTTACATGCAGTCGAGACCTGGCGACCTTACTTATTGGGGCGACGTTTCCAAATCCGCACAGATCATCACAGGCTTAAATATTTTTTGGAGCAACGCTTATCCTCCCCACAACAAAATAAATGGCTAGCCAAAATGCTGGGATATGATTATGAGATCATTTATAAGAAAGGGAAAGACAATAGTGTATCATATGCATTATCTTGCCAATTTGAGGAGGAAAGTACTCTGCTAGCAATTTCCCTCCCCATTCCAGAATGGATTGAAGAGGCTCGCAGGGAATGGTTTTCACACCCCGAGCTCTCCCAACTCATTTCTCAATTGCAGGTAGATCCAAATTCCACCAAGGGCTACTCGTGGTAGGATGATATTCTTCGCTACAAGGATAGAGTCGTAATATCACCATTATCCACCCTCAAAAGTCGCATTTTGGCAGAATTGCACTCATCTCCCATTGCAGGACATTCGGGCTTTCAGAAGACGTATGCTCACATCAGAAGATCATTTTTTTGGACAGGCATGAAAAAGGACATCCTTACTTTCGTAGCAGAATGTGATGTCTGTCAATGCCACAAAGGGGAAACCGTCAACACACTAGGCACATTACAACCATTGCCCATTCCGGCATCAATTTGGACAGAGGTTTCTATGGATTTCATTACAGGTCTTCCAAAGTCAGGGAACAAGTAAGTCATCATGGTGGTTATGGACTAACTGTCGAAGTATGCTCATTTCTACGCCCTACCCCACCCGTTTACACCAACTTTGGTTGCTCAATCTTTCATGGATCAGATCTTCAAATTGCATGGCATGCCCACTTCTATTGTGTTCGACCGCGACCCGATCTTCACTAGTGATTTTTGGCAGGAACTCTTCAGAATATAAGGCACTCAACTCAAACTCACTACTTCCTATCATCCACAAATAGATGGTCAAACCGAAGCCGTCAACAAATGTCTAGAAACCTACCTTAGGTGTTTCACTTCAGAAAAGCAACACCTTTGGGTACAGTGGTTACCTCTGGCTGAATGGTAGTATAACACCAACTATCATGCCACCACCAAAATGACTCCCTATGAAGCAGTATATGGTCAACTCCCGCCTTCACCTACTTCGTATCTCAATGGATTCTCAAAATCACAAGCAGTGGATCAACTCCTACAACACTGCGCAACCATGCTCGCCCATCTTCGAGTGAATCTTCATCAAGCTCAGAACCGCATGAAGCAACATGTAGACTAGCATCACTCAGAGCGCCAATTTCAAGAAGGGGATCAGGTCTTTTTACGGCTACAACCATATAAGCAAACATCACTCAAGGACAAGGGGTGTCAGAAACTCTCTCCCAAATTCTACGGACCATATCAAGTACTTCAACGCATTGGAGAAGTAGCCTACAAGTTGGCCTTGCCACCTACTGCAAAAATCCATCCAGTTTTCCATGTCTCATGCCTCAAGAAAGTGATTGGGAACAATTGTAGAATTCATACCAGTCTACCTGAATTGGACGAAGAAGGGTCCATTTGGCTTCAACCTGAACAGGTCCTAGACACACGAGACAAGCAACTGCGCGGCCGCATGATTAAGGAAGTCCTCATTAAATGGAAAGACACCTCTCCGGAAGATGGAGCTTGGGAACCAGCCACTATTCTTCAGCAGTTTCCGCAGCTTCAGCCTTGAGGACAAGGCTCGTCTTAAGGGGGAGGGCATGTTAGGGTCCCAGCCTAACCCCCTTATTTATGTAATGGGATCACGTCATAGTCAAGAGTCAATAAAGCCCATATTAATAATTGTAAGTGGTTAATCCGCAATTAATGACGGAATCACAGTTAGTTGCAAATGGGCCGTAGTATTAGATAGATGGTATTAATAAAGCCCACGGTATTGGCCCGTGGTATTGCATGTATGAGTCATATATAAAGGATAGAGACTCCCTGCGAGGAGCATCGTGTCTTATTTTGTAGTCGAGCTCTGCTCTATTGGAGGTTGCCCCCTCGAAGAGGCAAGTGAACATTACTCTCTGAATAATAAAATCATTGCTATTCTGTGTTCTGGGTATCTTTTCTTCGCATATTCTGTATTTGGGTATCATTTTGCAGGTTAAGAGCATAACACTGCCTCTCTCCATTGGATTTTTCCTTTTCTTTCACTTCTTCTTGAGGTGGTTCTTCCTTAGGACTACTAGATATTTATTCTTCCTTTTCTTCTTGTAGTGGCGATTCTTCTTCTTCAGCGTTTGATACGAGCTCTTCTCCTTCTTCCTCATTATCAGAGGCTACTTCTATGTAGTGGATTTTTCCTTTTTCCATGCCACAATGTCCTGGTTCCCATGGCTCCCTAAATGTGAAACATAACTTCTTTCTTGTCAGTTTACTTCAGGTTTCCTCATCCAACTTGTCTCTTCAAGGTCCATCACGTTGGAAAAGCCTTCTTTCCTTGTCCTTTGGGGGAATAATAGGCTTGGGTGGAACCTTAGACTTGATTGATGCATTTCCCATATCTCGAGTCTTTTTGATAGCCTCTTGAAGTGTCGTAGGATTGAATGCCTTGACCCAACCCTGTAGAGGTTTGGATAAGGCCTTTGTAAAGAGCATGACTAACCTTTCTTGAGATATATCTGTTACCTTGATAGTGGTTTGTTCAAATTTTGTAATGAATTCCTTTGACGATCCCGTCTGTTTTATTAATGCTAATTCCCTGAAATGTATGTCTGGATGCTTTTGATCGAATCTGTCTATCAGTTGTTGAGTGAAATCCTTGTAAGAAACAATATTTGCATGTCCCAGTGTAACTAATCCATGATACCACCACTCATGGGCTTCCCCTTCCAGATGTAACGTGGCAAATTGGATTGCATTTGTCTCTAACATTGGGTTGAGCCTAAAATAGGTGTCTAGTTTTTGCACCCAAGCTCTTGCTGAACACTTAGATGATCCATCAAATGAAGGTAGAGGAAGTTTACTCACCTTGCGTGCCATTTCCCCATTAAGCTGCCCCCAGGGTCTATTCCTGTACCTGAAGTTGTTGTATTCATTGAAGGTCATAGCTGCTCGAGTGTTCTCATCCAATCTTGCATAGTCTTGAATATACGTATTAAGAAGTTGATTCAGATCAACTGCTTCTTGGGTTGTCACCCCTTGATTGTTTGTGAATTGGGGAAGTAATGGTCGACTACTCCTTCTGTTGTTTGCATGGTTATTAGGAAATTATTTTTATTACCACTACCTTCACTGGTGGTTCTGTTGTTGGCAACAACATTTTGTTGTCTAAAGAGATGAGCAATTAGTTGAGCAAGTTGTTGTCCTTGAGCCAAAACTTGTGCAATCTCTCGCTGCCCTTGAATCATTTGTTGTCCTTGTTGTTGCAACTGCTGGTTCATTTGATGTTGTCCATGGAGTAATTTGTTCAATAGAATACCAGGGTTATGTTCTCCTTGCCCTGCTCTATCCCCCATGTCTAAATGTTGATGTTGATGGTGCTGGACCCGCCAACATTCAGGGGATCTCCCTGATATGAATTCCCAATTAGACATCACACCATTTGGTGTAGGAGTCGCGTCTAGAATACGACCCGATTTTCGATGTTGTGGGTTTTAATGATGTGCCTTGGCTGCAATAATGCATAGAGTGATGTATAGTGACTTTGGTGAGAACAAGTGTGTGACCTTGTGGAGAGTCAAGTGCGATGCATGAAGGTTCTGCCACGCGGAAGGGAAAATAAGTGAGCCCCTTAAAATCCTGTAATAGTATGCAGCTTGAAAGGAACACACGAGCATAATGACATCACAAGATAATATGCGAAATAGTTCACAAGTTAACAGTGATGAATTAATACAACAACACACATTCAACAAGATTCATACCACTGTTAAAAAAGTAGTTCATAAGCATAAGCGTAAGTTAAATAACATACATTGCAAACATAACAAGAATAGTCCTACTATATTTACAACATATGCATGAAAACATGCCGGCTCTGAGCTTTTATTAAGTGAAAGTTCCAATCATACATACACCATTGATAGACCACTAGCCCCAATAGTGGAACATGAAGTCAACATCACCTACTCCTCTAAAGAAATATACTTCCTCTACGCTATGGAGAAGCCAAGGTTTTCACAAACTCCCAAGCTACCGACTCTAAGCCTAAGCCCAACCAAAAGTTTGACACCTAAAATCCCTTTACATGAGTTATGAGGTTATATTTATAACAAGAGGGGGTGACTCTTCAACTCCCCTTTGTGACTTTTGGACTTCCCTCATGACTCTTCAACTTATTTACAAAATAACTCATTACATTACATCATGACTCTTCACATTCCAATATTGACACTTGGAATTCCACTTACAAATTAATTACAAATAATATTACAATTTACACTCATACCCATATAAGACAAAATAGGGTAGAGCCAACTAGACAACCTAACAAGACAAAACACTATCATGCTTGAGTTTGGGAAAACTCAAGCTCAACAACTTCCACTTGATGTTTCTTGGTCATGTATCGGTGCCAATCTTGGTACCGTGCTAGATGTCATCCCAAAACTATGTGATGGTATGGCTTGAAGCAGACTCTAGCCTCCATGGAATTAGTGTACAATGATTTGGAACCAATTTCAACTTCCTTTTGAAGCATGAGCAACATTTTCCTCACTTGGATAGGGCCACCAATGTAGTTTTGCATGTTTGTCTATTCACCTCCAAATCTTCCTTGGTGGCAATCTATCTTAACTGTTCCAAGTATTCTTCTATATCCTTCTTGACTTGGTTCCTCGGTTTGGCTGAAGTGAGTGAGACAACTGATGGTATCCTATGGGACTTCACAAAGAAATTCAGAGTGTTTTATAACCATGCTTACATGGCCTCAATGTTACCAGTGAGTGAGGCGAGTTTCTTGTTGTTTTGGATCAACATACACACTCATTCTTTCTCCAACTCTACTTGATGCTTCATTTTCTTGCCCAAGTGAAGCGGTTCCCCTTTGTATCACATTGACCATTCATGCACGACAATGATTTCAGATTTCACATTCCTGAGAGTTTTGACAAAATTTTTATACTACTGCTGCAAGCCATGCATGTGCACAACTACCTTATGCATAGTAACAATCTCCTCATAGAGGTTCTACATTATCTCTCAAAGTGCCGATACTTCACTAAGAATCACTTCCTTCATTTCCTCCAGATGGACCTATGTGGAAGCTGTGTTTTGAGATGCTGCACAGAGCTGTTCAACCTATTTCTTGGTAGCTTGCAAATTCTTTGCCAATTCCTTATTCTTGGCCATAAAAAAATCAGTATTTGACTTTGCTGAACCTATGAAGGCCCAGTTGGTTGCAGAAATGAAATTGGGATTCTTCCTAGTGTTAGCCACAATCACCCTTTCTCTCATGAGATCAGGAGATATGAGGTCATCTAGAAAATTCTTCTTACGCACTTGTACAATATTCTTCTCCAAGCCATCATACGATAGTTTCTACGTGTCCATAATCGGATCACTGTTAAGAGGATCAACTTCCCCTTCCTCATCTGGAGCTGACTTTGCTGCTGGAGGTGGTGGAGACTGAACACTTACCTATTGTGTGTTTGGCATCAGGTCGTGTTGTGGCCACCAACAACCCCCCTCTTTGTTTAGTATTAGCAATAACACTAAGCAAATGGGGACCCTTAATAAAAAATTCAAAAAACATTTTGTATAACTTTTTATATTCTACTCCTTGAAGTTATGTCGCATTGCGTGGAGAAGATAAAACATCCCCTTATGAGCATAATAAAAACTGCGAAGAAGCGACGCGAAATTCATCGCATCGCACACATTAAGAAGCACTCTTAAATGAAAATATTAAGAAATCTCTGAAGGCCGATGTGCGACGTCGCATATCACAATATCGCATAAGTAGCACAGAATGATTTAATGACTCATGCGATCCGCGATGCTGCGATCTTGCGATATCTGTGATCTGCGATAAACGCGATCTGCGATAATCCGATCTGAAAAAATTTGCGATGACACATCTAGGTAATGCGATGACGCGATGCTGCTATCGCCCATCGCAAATTTCCTCGGCTCAACATTCAAGAAAAGCTGTCTATAAACCAAAATTAGGCGCGCGCCTTAAAAGAAATTAATGAACATATGCCAAAGTGTTAATGAAGGATGGTTTTGTGTTTTTCGAAGAGTCAGTTCATGATGGGTGTCATGATTTTATACATTCATAGAGGTTAGAGCTTTCGTATCAGTATTTATTATCATTACTCTTTTCCTTTGCGTGAACTGCAGGAATGAAAAACAGGAAACAATATGAAGCAATGAGCAGGAAACATCTAAGGAAAAGGGGAATGCGTCAATGCTTGAAGAACAGAGAAGAGATGCCTTCATAAACGGATGCCGCATGCAACAGAACCACAGATTCCAGAGTATCACTCAACAGATGCTGAGGTCGATAGGTGATTCAACATTCAGGGTCAGAAAACTCACAAAAGCAGCATGTTTACCAAAAATCCTGAAACTTCTACCCGGTAAAGGAAAAAGGCGCTAAAGAAGGAAAACGCACTAGAAAATCCCGAATAAAGAACAGAGGCAGTTTTCGATGCGCGATTAGCGCGCATCGCTAAGAAAATTGTTCAGAAAGCAAAGTCCCTAACTTGCTTAGTCATTCGCAAGTCCGGAAACTGAAATAACAAAAGCAGAAGCAGTGTGAGAGAAATTTGGGTTGTTGCCAAGTATATACGCAGTAAATTCGCCCAACCAGAGGATGATTCTCAAAAAATATCTTCTAGTGTACTAAAAAGTGGTACCAGCGCTTGCCATTTCTATTTTCGTAGCTCAAACAAAAGCAGAAGGCAACCAGCCGACTCTTCCCAGGTGAATGTTGAATGCTCGCAACATTCAAGGAGCAAATGAAGAAATAATTAGGAATTAGATTCAATTTTTAGTAATAGTTTTGCTTTAGAAGAAGGGCGGTCATTTAAACCGTATCCTAAATTTATGTAATTAAGTTATTTAGTTAGCAGTATTTAAACCCTTCTCATGCATTTGGAGAAGGGTCCAGAAATTTGTCAAAAACTTGTCCTCAGAACATGCACTTTTGCACCCTCGGAGGGGGTTTTGATGAATGGATGGATCAAGGTTTATTAATGTTTGCATTTGATATCTTCTATTGATGTTGCACTTCTGTACTCTTAGTAGATGTTAGAGCAAGGAGCGATAAACCATTGTTACTTGAAGCTTATGAGTAGGATCAGTCATAAATGGTACTTTTATCTCTTGACCATTTCTGCTTATATTCTTAAAGTGATATACAGTTTTTAGTTGTTTATATGTTATTGCATGAATGTGTGAGTTACCATTTGGCACTTTTGTACGATGGAGCCATTTATTTATGTCTGATAGATGAATAACTTATTATGCGATATGCTGTTCACAACTGTTTTGCCTAACTTTTTATGCAAAGTAGTTCATCTTAATTGATTTCTATTCTTATGATAGCTGAATGATATTTATTACCAGTTATTGTTTGAAATCTCTTTAGATCGCATAATATAAGAAATACACCTCGGGTTAGCATAGATTAGATGTGCTGTTTTTCATTAGATTACAATAGCATAAAGTTAGTTTAAAAGTTTGAATTAGATTAGCTTTAAGTATCCTTAGATCAGCAACATCCAACTCTGCACACACACACACACCCTTAGATTGGGAAACTGGTCCCATTATCCCCAGTCGAACCCGCTATACCAAACGGATAAGGAGCTGCCAACCAAGGTCCGGACCGGGTGGGTATCCCCCTTGTTGTCAACCCGATTTTCGGGGCTTGAACATATTTGTCGTTAGAAGGAGGGCCGAAATATGAATGGCACCTAAATCAAAATCTAAATACCATTCTGAGAGTAAATCGCCCTCATCAACTCCCTCGACTTCCCCAGTACGTTTAAATCCAGAGTAAGAAGTCGCTCGAGTATTAACCGCTGCTACACACCCTAATATTTCAGACCAATCTACCATTGAACCCCCTGAAGTTCAAACTCTGATTCACAAACTCCAGGGATTTTCCATTTCTACTCAGAGGTTTGATAAATCTCAAAGCAGCGTGACTTCGCAGTACAATCCTGCTCATCCCCTGACCAGATTAAAGAGTGAAAAATTTGGCATCCAGCCAACTGAATTGCCTCTCCCCACCAGGAAAAGAGCGAGGAAAACACCACAAGAGTCTGACAGTGAGACTCTTTCATCTACATCGTCCATTTCAAATCCCTCACCGCGAAGTCAGCCACCCACATCTTCATTCCAAACCATCATCCATCCGCTTATTGGAACTCCGACAACCCCTCTTCAATCATCTACGATCATAGTGTCCTCATCTTCCCAGCCACAGGGATCATCTTATGCACTTTCATTCACTAGCAACTCAACGATGGCCCAGTCTCCATGGAATAATCCTGGGGCAGTCTTAATGCCTCCACCCTTGAGTCAAATATCGGCCCATCCTGGGAAATGGCTACCCAAATTCAATCCAGAAGCAGGCATGCTAGCTGAAGAACACATAAACAATTTCATGCTTTCTGTCAATCTCAACGGAGTTACTAACGAAGATGCTGTTGTTCGGCTTTTTCCCTATACAATGCAAGGAACAACTGGGTCATGGTACTTTTCATTACCCTCCGGGTCTATCACAAGTTGGGACATTTTCCAAAGTCAATTCCTTACCAAGTTTGGTGATGACAGATCAACGACAACATTAATCAATGACCTATCCAATCTTAAAGCCGAGGCTAGAGAACCCATCAAATATTTCAATTTACGGTTCAATAAGATCCTCAACAAAATTCCCACTGCTTCCCAACCCAGCGAAGAAGTACGATGTGAATGGTATATTATGGCCTTACCATCAAACTTAGCAATCTTCGTGGATAGGGCAAATAAAACAACCTTAGTTGAAAACTTGACAGAGGCGATAGCAGTAGAGAAACGCATAATAGCCCTGGAAAAGAGATCTGCGATAGAGGAACGCAAGTCTAAAAAAGTCATCTTCAAGGAAGACTCCAAGAAGAAACAAACGAAAGACCCTTTCGATTTGGAAGGATTGCAAAAAGTATTAAAGACCATGTCCAATGAGATGATTGACATAAAAAAACAAGTAGCAGAAACTTCTTCGAAAAAGCCCTACAGAGCTTTTAAAAGAGGTCCTTCAATGGATGTGAAACCACCCAACGCTATTTCAAATGTCGAATCCGAAGAAGAGGAAGAAGAAGAGAATACCACTGAAGGGCAGACTGATGACGAAGAAGTTGTGGAATTACAAGGAATGTGGGATTTCATCCTCCCAGAAGAAGAAGATCAAGAAGCATTTCCGGTTAGCACACGAAGCAAAAATCAACTTGATCCTCCCCAAACTACCCCTAAGTAGAAGAGCACAAGCTCTGCAATAAAAGATAAAGTCGCAACAAAAAAATGACCACTAAAGCGACTCAACCTAGCCCGGTCCAATCAGATCAGACAACTCCATCAAAAACACTAATAGTGTCGGATGAAATGGAATACAATATTATTGACGACATGAAAAAGACTAGGGCTAATATTACCCTTTACGAATTGAGCAAATTGAAACATCAACAGAAGATAATGATGAAAGAATTACATGCTGTGCCTATTACATCTTTACCTACAGCTGTAGCTTCCCACAACATGGAAAGACCTCCAACCAACACGATTAATAAGATTGATCCAAATGACATCGCCTTGATTGGAGGAAGATCAAGGTCTCACACTCCCCCTTTCCTTCTCACTTATGAAATTTTCAATAAAAATGTGCACAATTGTTTGGTAGATTCTGGTGCTTCAACGAATATTTTACCCAGATCAATATGTGCCAAGTTAAATGTTCAACCACAAAAATCTGCGG
Organism: Pinus tabuliformis; assembly: GCA_031772625.1. Classification (NCBI taxonomy): domain Eukaryota; kingdom Viridiplantae; phylum Streptophyta; class Pinopsida; order Pinales; family Pinaceae; genus Pinus; species Pinus tabuliformis. The sequence continues at coordinate 1,808,998,702 of CM062817.1, forward strand.
TGCGCATAGTTCAGCTTGATCGATCTCAAGTCGAAGTGATTGGTGAACTTAATCAAGTAACCATAAGATTGTCATCCAACCCAAAGGTATGTCAGGTTATTGACATTCTAGTGGCTGATATCCTAGAATTCTATGGCTTGATTCTTAGCAGGGATTGGTCCGAGAAACTCCATGGATACTTTTCAACCGACTGGTCACACATGTGGTTACCCTACAATGGTAAACTGAATCAAATAAAGGTTGAACGAGAGTTACACCAGAAGTACATAGTAATGGAATTGGAGGGAGAAAATGAAGCAGTGGCGTATAACAACAGTATCATAGGCAATTACTCGGTAGATTCTTTTCTCGGCAATTTCAATGCTCATACATCACCTTACTTAGAAAATTCAGTTTTGTCCCAAGTCGAATTTTTTTCCCAAACTGATAATTCAAAGTTTGTTAATTTTGTAGATAAACCTGTAAATACAGCTTTGTTTTGGAAATTATATTTTGATGGCTCTAAATCTAACGAAGGAGCAGGAGCAGGATGCATTCTGATTAGTCCAGAAGGAAATAATACCATGCTTACGTGTAGACTCGAATTCGATTGCACAAACAATACAACAGAATATGAGGCCTTGGTGCAAGGCCTATACAAAGCAATCGGGTTGGACGTCAAGTATCTTCAAGTCTTCGGAGACTCTGAGATTGTCGTCAAACAGGTACGTAACACTATTCATTGCCTATCAAGTCATTTAAAACACTATCAATCTCTAGTACAAGATCTGACTGAGCATTTCATAGCATTCAATATTTCGTCAATCCCGAGACTCCAAAACGCAAGTGCAGACCTTTTGGCTAATGTAGCCTCTAGGCTTATTCCCTCCGAAGAGTTTAGTCCAGATAGATTCTCAATAGAATTAATCTTTAGACCATCCATCCCTGACAACATTACAAATTGGAGAGTATTCAATGATGATCCTGATATTGTAAATTTTCTCACTTCCGAAGGATCCTACTCCAATCAGATAATTGACGAAGACCATCACGATCGACAAATACAACAAAATGGCACTGATAATGCTATACCTAAATCGGTGGTTAAGTTAGAAGACTTATACGATTTGAAAAATTGGTTTAAAAGGTCTGCCAATTCAAAGCTCTACAGTTCAACTCTGAACTACGAATTAGTAAACCTAGGAACCGATGATAAACCACAAAACGTTAATATAGGCATCGACTTAGACCCTGAAGAAAAACTAGCGTATATTCGTCTTTTGAGACAATATAAAAATGTCTTTGCCTGGAATTACGATGAGCTGAAGATGTATGCCACTTCTATCATTTAGCACACTATTCCTATGATTGACAACGAAAAACCTATCCAACAGAAACTGAGAAAGATCCACCCCAATTTAGAAAATCATATAAAAACTGAGCTGAATAAGTTATTAAAAGCCAAAATAATCTTCCCCGTCAGACATTCCAAATGGGTCTCCAATATGGTACCCGTTAGAAAGAAAAACAGAGATATTAGAATCTGTATCGATTTTCAGAATCTTAACAAAGCCTGTCAAAAAGACAATTTTCCTCTCCCACCTATGGAGCAGATATTACAGGCAGTAGCAGGCTCAGAACTGATGTCTTTCTTGGATGGATTTTCAGGATATAATCAAGTGCTGGTACATCCCGATGATCAGTTGAAAACCACATTCAGAACTAAATGGGGCACATACGCATATCGGAAGATGCCATTTGGTTTGATCAATGCCGGTGCTACATTTCAGAGAGCCATGGACATTGCATTCAAGGGATTAGTCAATAAATCTGTAGTAATTTATTTGGATGATATAACAGTGTACTCCAAGAAGCGAAGCGACCATCTCAGAGACTTAAAACAGATCTTTCAATGATGTTTAAGGTATGGGATTTCACTTAACCCAAAGAAATATTTTTTCACACTAAGTGAAGGGAAACTTCTAGGATTCATAGTGTCAAAATCTAGTATTCACATCGAGCCTGACAGAATCAAAGAAATTTCTGAAATATCCCTACCTCATAATAAAAAAGCCATGCAATCTTTCCTTGGTCAAATCAATTTTGTAAAGAGATTTGTCCCAGATTTTTCACGAATTGTGTCTCCTTTGCAAACCATGATTAAAAAGAATTCAAATTTTAAATGGGGTCAAGATGAACATGAAGCATTCAACCTGATCAAACAAGCTATCATTAATGCTCCATCTTTAGCAACCCCGAATTTTTCAGAATCTTTTATCTTATACACATTTGCCTCAGAGAAATCATATGCTGCAATTCTAACTCAAGCAAATCAAGAAAAAGCGGAAGCTCCAATCGCATTTTTTAGCTCGAATTTACAAGGTGCTGAACTCAACTATTCAGACGTGGAGAAACAGGCATATGTTATTTTCAAAGCGGTCAAATATTTCAGACCTTTCTTATTTTAAACCCATACTAAGATCATAGTACCGTTTCCAGCGGTAAGAAATCTTCTAGTACAGAAGGATGTGGGTGAGAAAAGAGAAAATTGGATCACTGCTTTACAGGAATACGACCTTGAGATCAAGCCAGCAAACATTGTAAGAGGTCAAGGCTTCTGCAAAATGTTGGCCGGAGCATCGCAGATTTCTGAAAATTCATCTGAACAGGTACAACTGTATGAGGTAAGCCTAAACGATGCAGAATCATTATATGCTGACATCATTTATTATCTTAAGAACGGATATGCTCCATCACACCTAGATCACACTAAGAAAAGAGCTCTGAGATTGAAAGCTAAACAATATCAGCTCATAAATGATGTTCTTTTTAGAAAGAATTATGATTATGTTCTTCTTAGATGTCTTGAGAAAACTGAAGCTGAAAAAGTTTTGCAGGAACTCCACGACGGACCAGTAGGCGGACACTATGCTGGAGATGCTACTGCACATAAGATCTTACGTGCAGGATATTACTGGCCTACGCTGTTCAAAGACTCACACAGTTACGTAAGGAAATGTCAAGTCTGCCAAACAACTACTGGAAGACAAAAGAAGCCGTCCGTGCCACTACAACCGGTAAACATCGAGCAACCATTCAGTCAGTGGGGCTTGGACATAATAGGTGAGATCGTTCCTCACTCTTCTAAGCAACATAGATACATCCTCACGGCAACAGATTATTTTACTAAATGGGTAGAAGCAGTTCCTCTCAAGACAGCTAATTCTGAAAATATTATTGAATTCATAGATCAATTTATAATCACTAGGTTTGGATTGCCAACGGATTTAATGTTTGATAATGCATCATACTTTTCTAGAAATGCAATGACTAAGTTTGCACTTATAAGAGGGTTCAAACTGAAATATTCGGCCAACTACTATCCGCAAGGTAATGGGTTAGCTGAGTCAATAAATAAAAACCTAATCAGGATTATTAAAAGAACAGTTGACCAGAACCAAAAGAATTGGCACAAAGCTTTGGTAAATGCTTTATGGGCAGATAGAATAACGAAGAAAGCTTCAATCGACACTTCTCCCTTTAATTTAGTTTATGGGAAAGAAGTGGTTCTTCCAACTCACTTAGTCATCCCCTCTTTGTCTTTAGTACAATACATCGATGAATTATCTACTTCCTCGATACAACTAAGACAAATGGAAATAATTAAATTAGAAGAACAATGAGAACAAGCTAAGAAAACCCATGCTCATCACCAAGCGCTAATAAAATCCTCTTTTGGTTCAAGCATAAGGACCATAATTTTTTTTTAGATGGGAGATTTAGTTTTGAAATGGGATAAGGCTCATGAAGAAAAGGGCAAACATATGAAATTTCAAAAGATGTGGCTTGGTCCTTTTCAGATTGTTGAAGTCATAGGTCCATCAATATTTGTGTTGTAGGATTTAGCAGGTAGAAGGGATTCTTTGCCTGTTAATGGACTAATCCTTAAAATATATTTTCCATAGAAGATTATTCTTCTATTTTGTAGAATAGTTTTTCTTTTCTTTTTCATAATAAAACCAGTTGTGAGTGGTTACTACAGGTATTCGTGGAAAAGACACCAATTCTCTTTCAGATTTTGAGCTTTCGCTTGTATAAGTAGCAATTTTTTTTTTTGAAAAATCTGATTTTTATTATTGACAGATACAGTTAAAAACTTTAGCCTGGATATGATACTAGTTTCAACTTCAAAAATTTGATGAAAGCAACCTTTAGCAAAGGAATTGTTTAATACTAGCACATTGAAAGGTATCAATAGCAAAATAAGGCTTCTCTGTAAGACTGCTGTTTTCAAACTCTATTATTATCGTCCAGAGCTTTCTTAAGGAAAAACAATGACTTCCTCCCCGCTAAAGAAAATCGCAGCATTCAGAGGAACAATCCGAGAAACACTATATCTCAAAGAATAAGAGGTCTCATCACGAGCCGGCTTATCATGATCACAGATATTATAACTTGCTGACTTTGCCAATACTGTCCACCAAAACAGGGCAACGACTCAAGATTGTTGCAATCAAAAGACAAGGGGTCTCATCACGAGCCAGCTTGTTCAGCAAAAGTGTAAATCAAGTGAATGACTGTGTCATAATTTTGGCTACCAAACCAAGACATTGTTATTTGAGAATAAAAAAGGAAAAAGTGTCAAAATGGGTTTTTCTTTGAAAAGTTGTAGATAGCCTTAAGTAGGATAAAGGATCATTGTTGGGTAACAGGTAACCCTGTCGAGGCTATGGACGCCTGCTAGCAGCAGAGGCTCTACCTACGACAAACGAGCATATTTTAAAGCCGGCACACAAAGAAGACTTTATTTTATCTTTAAAAGACCAAGTAATGGCTGATGTAAATACAAGGACAAAGCCTGAGGAAGCAAGCAATTAGAATAGAAAAAGGTTGAAACAAAATATCATTAATAGGATAAGGCATAATGTACTCTATCTTTCCATAACAAAATTTAGACTTATGAAATTTTTTCTATTTTGGAAGTTAAGATTCAATAGAAAAGCAGAGATAACTGGTTCTTCCCAATGAATCGCTATTGTTGTGGCCACCAACAACCCCCCTCTTTGTTTAGTATTAGCAATAACACTAAGCAAATGGGGACCCTTAATAAAAAATTCAAAAAACATTTTGTATAACTTTTTGTATTCTACTCCTTGAAATTATGTCGCATCGCGTGGAGAAGATAAAACATCCCCTTATGAGCATAATAAAAACTGCGAAGAAGCGACGCGAAATTCATCGCATCACACACATTAAGAAGCGCTCTTAAATGAAAATCTTAAGAAATCTCCGACGGACGATGTGCAACGTCGCATATCGCAATATCGCATAAGCAGCACATAATGATTTAATGACTCATGCGATCCGCGATGCTACGATCTTGCGATATCTGCGATCTGCGATAAACGCGATTTGCGATCTGTGATAAACGCGATCTGTGATCTGCGATAATCCGATCTAAAAAAATTTGCGATGACACATCTAGGTAATGCGATGACGTGATGCTGCTATCGCCCATCGCAAATTTCCTCGGCTCAACATTCAAGAAAAGCTGTCTATAAACCAAAATTAGGCGCGCGCCTTAAAAGAAATTAATGAACATATGCCAAAGTGTTAATGAAGGACGATTTTGTGTTTTTCGAAAAGTCAGTTCACGTCATGATTTTATACATTCATAGAGGTTAGAGCTTTCGTATCAGTATTTATTATCATTACTCTTTTCCTTTGCGTGAACTGCAGGAATGAAAAACAGGAAACAATATGAAGCAATGAGTAGGAAACATCTAAGGAAAAGGGGAAAGCGTCAATGCTCGAAGAACAGAGAAGAGATGCCTTCATAAATGGATGCCGCATGCAACAGAACCACAGATTCTAGACTATCACTCAACATATGCTGAGGTCGATAGGTGATTCAACATTCAGGGTCAGAAAGCTCACAAAAGCAGCATGTTTACCAAAAATCCTGAAACTTCTACCCGGTAAAGGAAAAAGGCGCTAAAGAAGGAAAACGCACTAGAAAAGCCCAGAATAAAGAACAGAGGCAGTTTTCGATGCGCGATTAGCACCTAGCGCTAATTGCGCATCGCTAAGAAAATTGTTCAGAAAGCAAAGTCCCTAACTTTCTTAGACATTCGCAAGTCCGGAAACCGAAATAGCAAAAGCAGAAGCAGTTTGAGAGAAATTTGGGTTGTTGCCAAGTATATACGCAGTAAATTCGCCCAACCAGAGGATGATTCTCAAAAAATATCTTCTAGTGTACTAAAAAGTGGTACCAACGCTTGCCATTTCTATTTTCGTACTAAAAAGTGCACGATGCGGCGGTTGGGGTGGATGGCTTTCGCACCCCCCAGCCGCGTTCGACTCCTGCTGGAGGCCATTTCGGTGATTTCTATATCTGCTGGCTTCGGCCACATATGTCGTATGTTGATGATGCTCTTCACGCTTCGGCGATTTGTATATCTGTTGGCTTCGGCCATATATGTTGTATGTTGATTCTTTAGCGGGGATCTCTCCCCCACTGAAAAAAAGGCAACCAGCCGACTCTTCCCAGGCGAATGTTGAATGCTCGCAACATTCAAGGAGCAAATGCAGAAATAATTAGGAATTAGATTCAATTTTTAGTAATAGTTTTGCTTTAGAAGAAGGGCGGTCATTTAAACCGTATCCTAAATTTATGTAATTAAGTTATTTAGTTAGCAGTATTTAAACCCTTCTCATGCATTTGGAGAAGGGTCCAGAAATTTGTCAAAAACTTGTCCTCAGAACATGCACTTTTGCACCCTCGGAGGGGGTTTTGATGAATGGATGGATCAAGGTTTATTAATGTTTGCATTTGATATCTGCTACTGATGTTGCACTTCTGTACTCTTAGTAGATGTTAGAGCAAGGAGAGATAAACCATTGTTGCTTGAAGCTTATGAGTAGGATCAGTCATAAATGGTACTTTTATCTCTTGACCATTTCTGCTTATATTCTTAAAGTGATATACAGTTTTTAGTTGTTTATATGTTATTGCATGAATGTGTGAGTTACCATTTGGCACTTTTGTACGGTGGAGCCATTTATTTATGTCTAATATATGAATAACTTATTATGCGATATGCTGTTCACAACTGTTTTGCCTAACTTTTTATGCAAAGTAGTTCATCTTAATTGATTTCTATTCTTATGATAGCTGAATGATCTTTATTACTAGTTATTGTTTGAAATCTCTTTAGATTGCATAATAGAAGAAATACACCCCGGGTTAGCATAGATTAGATGTGCTGTTTTTCATTAGATTACAATAGCATAAAGTTAGTTTAAAAGTTTGAATTAGATTAGCTTTAAGTATCCTTAGATCAGTAACATCCAACTCTGCACACACACACACACCCTTAGATTGGGAAACTGGTCCCATTATCCCCAGTCGAACCCGCTATACCAAACGGATAAGGAGCTGCCAACCAAGGTCCGGACCGGGTGGGTATCCCCCTTGTTGTCGACCCGATTTTCGGGGCTTCAACAGGTCGACATCTTGATTCTGTGGCTCGGTTCCTCATCCATGTCTATGATCTCTATCAACTGTTCAACTTGTTGAGCAAGCTTCGTGTCCTACATCTGTATGCTCTCCTCCTTTTCTTGTTACTGGTTCTGTTCTTTCTATTCAACTTATTTTCGCGCTGTTGTTGCTCCTATTGCACTTCATCTTTCTTCTTCTTCCTGCTTATAATTCTATTCTTTCTCTTGCTTCTTATTTTCTTCCTCTAATCTCTTCTTCTCTTCCCTCTTCCTCCGTTCTACTATCAACATCCTTTGTTTCCTCTTTTCCTATACTGCTAAAGCTGCTTTCATAATAGTTGGATCTGATTTCATCTTGCAGCTCCATTCTCCCCCTAGACTATAAACAACCTTCTCTTTCTCTTATCTTGCGTGGGGTTGCTCCCTTTTGCTGGAATTTCTTCTAGAGAAGCTTCCTTCTATGGAGTCACATGTGAATTTTCTGCAAAACTGACCGGCTCGTGGGACTCGGAGGCATTATAGAAATTCTTCCATGGATCCTCCTCCTACCAATGAAATTTCCCACTGAGATACTGGAAGTGAATTATTGCAAAGTGGTATTTGTAAATACCATGGGGATCATATGGATTAAAGTCTCGAGCACTGAATGAAAACTTTTCTATCACTTTTCCTTCAGTATCAGTGACCTTTAGGTTCTTTATCTCATACAATCCAATTTTCATAGGAAGAGTTGGCTAAGGTGGTTTCTTATTCCTGTGCAAAGCTACTGACAACCATGTGGAGAGATGCTATGACACTTCTTGCATGAAAAGCTTGTCAGTGGCATACCTTGGCAAAAGATGCGATGAATTTTTACTGCTGAACACTCTAAGGAAGGTGCCATTCGGTAAGGAAAACCAATCTACAATCTCCGATACTACTTCCATTGCCTGACATGAAATGCAAGGTGGTTCTTCCTCAATGATCATATTGTATAGTGGAATGAGGAAGTGGCCAGTTAGTTTCTCCATTACTCCTCGATGGTTGCAATCCAAGAGAAATTTGCAATGAATGTGTATGGTAGGGTTTCAAGGTGTCCATGTCTAGTTCATGTCAGGTAATGCATTATTTATGCAGAATGCATCTAGTAAATATGCAGACATGTAAAATCTTGCTTGACTGCCCTTGGGAGGATTCAAGGTGTTTGCTACATGGATACTTAATTGTCGAGCCAACAAGTTTGACCAATTGAATGACTTCCCCTCATTCACAACTTGGTTCAATAAGATTTCCAACCCTTCAGGAAAGGTCTATGTGCTCTGCTGACCATAGATTATGCAAGCTAAGATGATCAACAACTAATAGGCCCTCCTGAGAGACTTTGTCTTATAAGTATTGGTGGGTGTCTGTAAAAATTTTGATGGCTCTTTCACCCATCTTTTAACAATATCCTTCATGCCTACATAGCTATTGGTGGCATATAAGTATGAATCCATTAGTGTTCCTGGCTCAGGAAAATGGTACATATGATGGTAATCTGCTGCCAGAAAAGTAGCAAGGTTCTATCCATTGGAACTTCTCAAAGTCATGATATTCACATCAATATGTGAAACAATCTAGTTGATAACATCTGCACATGGGAACGCTGTATATTTGCATGCAACCTTGTGTAGCCCTGATTTCTGGACATTAATGTATGCCTGGCTATTGGGACAGGGTCCCCTAGGGTCGATTTTGGGGTTAAAATCCCAAGTTTTGGGGAAAAAAGCCCAAGTTTTTGTATGTAAAGTGTAAAGTCTCCACAATTTGTGGTCGCGAAGTGCGTAGATGTAAAGTTTCATAAAGGGTTTCTGCCCTTCTTTTATGTAAGTTGTGTCAGCTTTAGAAGATCCACCCATGGTCCGTGAACCATGGGATTGTATAAAAAGGAGAGTCTAAGGAAGTCTTTTGAATTTAAGTCATTGAGGGGCCAGTAAGAGATAACAACGAAGAGTCTTAGAATAGAAGGAAGGCTCTGTAGCTGTGTGCGCAAAGGCCTAGGGTGAAGTCCACAATTGAGTGCACGGACCCCTGCAGCTGAGTGCGCAGGGTAGTTAGCATCTATAAGAAGATCTGAAGTACTAATAAAAGAAGATTACTTTGGAATTATCTGTGGTTTTGATCTATTTACTTATGTTATGAATAAATGCAGTTATGTTATGCTGAATAATGGTTTCATGATTTAATGTTGTATTGATGCGCGAATCTATATGTTTTACATTGTTATCTGTATGCAAGTGATAATATATGTTTACACGAAGGACACATTAACACATATTGAATTTATCAGATACTTAAGCTAATCTGGATAAATACAGAAGTAAGAATAATTACAGAAGCTCGTAAGTGGTTGATTTGCCTAGTTAGGATCCACAAATGACAGTTGTAGATCTTAATGAAGGTATAGAGGCCGATTAAGAAAAGTATACCGATAAGACCTAAAAGGATTATCAATTTGTATGAAGGAAGAGTTAGGGCACAAAACGAGATCACTACCATCTCTGGGTGTGGAAACTTGGTTCCAACATCCCCCCATACTGCTTCAGGTGAGACTTTAGTCCGTGCTCCATTGATTGATGCTGAAAGGGCCAATAGTGTAGCGATTTGTTTAGCTAAATTAACGTTAAACCTGGGTCAGGGCTCACTAAGCCAACATTGGAAGTACATTAGATCTGCTTCGAAGCTCTTTGCTGAAAAAATTGCATTCACTTTCTGCCATGTAAGATCTCATTCCTTTTCCACATACAATTGAGTGTCTAAATATACTATCAAGTTTACTGGTGTACTCTCAACTGCTTCCCCGATACTATTTTTTGTGGTATATTTTGAGGCAACTCTCTTGGGTGCCATGATAATAGTGACTGTTGGAGAGAAGTGCTCAACAACTGTGGTACCTGTGGGAGGGAAAAGACACTCATGGCAAGAATAAATTAGCTTTTTCAAATCCACTTTCAAAGAAAGATTGGGCAGCAAACCAGTGCACTGATGAGACAGATTATGTATTTTTCATGAGCAAGTGAGGGAGACTAACTGAGGGAACTGTGAATTGCGCAGTCTTAATAGCTAGTGATGCAGTCTGGGGCTTGAGACTTTGCAATGTGTAGTTCAACCAGTGGAGCGATAGGGAGAGACTACACATTACACAATCTCAGTGGCCAAGGTGGAAACATTGATCCCTGGGAATGCACAATGCACAATTGTGTTGGGATGGGGTCCCCTAGGGTTAATTTTGGGGCAAAAGCCCAAGTTTTGTTGTATAAATATGTAAAGTATCCACAAGTTGTGGTCACAGAGTGCGTAGATAATTAAAGAGCCATAAAGGGTTTCACCCTTGTTTTATGTAAATTGAGTCAGATTTTGAAGATCTACCCATGGTCTGTGGACCATGGGATTGTATAAATAGATGTGTCTTAGGATGTCTAAAGGAGGAGTAGAGAAGTAATGAAGTTTAGGTTATGAGAGAAGTCTAAAGAGTTAGCAGAGAAGAGTTGGAAGAAAAGATTTGCAACTATGTGCGCCGAGGCCTAGAGTAGAGTCCGCAACTGAGTGCGCGGACCCCTGCGTCTGAGTGCATAGGGAAGTCTTGAGTCTGTAAGCAAAACTGAATATTAATAAAGAAGATTGTTGCAAAAATACTTATGTTTATCTATTTACTTCTGTTTATATGAATGCGTGTTATGAAACCAGCTCAAGAAAAGATAGAAAAGATAGATTAACGCCTTAGAATTCAACCTCTTCGAGGGGGCAAGCTCCTTTACATTACATAAATGAACAATTCTTGGATGATTCAAATGACAAAACCTCCTTTCTATATATAGGAGTCTAAGGAGTCACAATATAACCCAACCGACCTAACAATAATAATATAAAGCCACAAAAATAACAATAGAGGGATTCTATGGGGCACAGTAATAACAATATGGGGATAATAGGGGCACAACAATATTAATAAGGGATGCACCTACAATAGTAATGGGGTAATCACTAGTATTATAGGGACCCAACATGCCCCTCTCCTTCAAAAAAGTGTTGTCCTCAACACTTGAGTAGTTCTGGATGCTTCTGTATAAAATTCTCATCCTCCCATGTGGAATCTTCAGCAGATAAGTTCTTCCACTTGATAAGATACTCTGAAATTGATCGATTTCATAGCTGTCGAGTTCTTGTTTCTGTGATTGCTTCCGGTTCCAATATAATTTTTCCTTCCTCATCAAGTTCTAGCAATATTGTTTGAACTGGGAGCTTGTCGCCTATAACCTTCTTTAAACATTAAACATGGGAAACTGGGTGCAATCAAGAAGCTGCAGGAAGCTCCAATTTGTATGCCAGAGTACCAATCTTTTGCAACACCTTGTACGGACCATAATACTTTGGTGATAATTTATTATCCTTATTAGCTTGCTTGAGGGACATTTTCTTATATGGTTGTAGCCATAGGAATACCCAATCACCTACATCAAAACTTCTTTCGCTGCGATTTTGATCTGCCTATTGTTTCATTCTATTCTGTGCCAACACGAGGTTATCCTTTAAGAGTTGGAGGACTTGTTGTTGATGTTCGATGTGATGTTCCACTGCTTGAACCTTAGAATTTTCTCTTAAATATGATGTGATGGATGGTGGCTGATACCCATAAAGTGCCATAAATGGGGTCATTTTTGTTGCTGTATGGAAGGAAGTATTATACCACCATTCAACCAGAGGCAACCATTTGACCCATTGTGTTTGTTTATCAAATACAAAGCAATGAATATATCCTTCCAAACATTTGTTTACTATCTCAATTTTCCCATTATATTGAGGATGATAAGATGAGCTATGAGCTAAGTGAGTACCAAGACAAAAAAATAATTCTGTCCAAAAATTTCCAGTGAAAATGGGATTGCTGTCACTTACAATAATATTGGGTTTCCATGTTGTTGTTGGGAAAAGTATCCAATACGGAATGACCCTATCCCACTCTAAGGGTGATAGTTCCTTAGCAACAATCAAAGCAAAGCTATCTGAGATTACTTCTTTATGAGATGTAAGAGAGGGGAGAAAGAGATCCACTAACCGATGTCTTCCACTAATGATTGATCTAATCTTCTCTCTTTGCTGCTTGCCCTCAGTTCCTTGCTCTTTCACTGGCCCAGCTACACCAAGATCCTGCAAAATGGCAAGAGAGGGAAACTACAAGAAGCATACATTCATAATTGATTCAAGGATTAGAATAAATCAAATACACAAGTATAACAACACACCATTGAGACACATGCATATAGAAGAACCTCAAATGCTTTATTAATGGAAGAAGTAAGGTTCAGGAAGTGATACAACCATAAAAGGCCCAATCCAGCATCACCTTCCCAGCAGAAAGAAATCTCCTCTTCACCTCCTTCAAAGCAAATCACCCAATAGTTCTAAACTCAAACCAACAACACTTCCTTACATTCACAAGATTCCAGCCTCCCTAGACCTCATGAGAGAGATCTATATATAGGAGTTTTGGAGAAAGGATGAGTCAGCTTGAGAGCTGACTAGTGTCCTCTCTCACTTCAGTTATTCTTCAGTTCTTGAGTCCACTTGGAGGTTCTTGCTTCCACTTGGAGATCTAGACCCTCTTACTCATCACCAGTCGAATTCCTTGATCCAAGTGTCATTTTGGAAGCTTCCTGGGCATTGACACCTTGAGGAATGACTATGCCACATGTCCAAACTCGCCCAGCGCAGGTAGCCTTATTTGAAGTTGACATTCAACGCAGGTAGACAGTGGAGCACTTGACATTCAGCGCAGATGCTCAGTGGAGCAGTTGACATGATCCAGAATTGCCTTGTTTTTGAGTGTTTTCAGGTGGAGAACTTGTATTCAGTGTTGTGGTTTACTGACCTTGTTCCTATAGGGGTAGGAACAACATGTTTAGGGACTTTGGATCCCTTAGATTATGGACATTTCATGCTTCATGCTGTAAGGCACAAAAATGTCTATAACACATGTAGCTTTTGAATTGTTTCCATAAATGCAGTAGAAACTGTACTGGCTTTAAATGGATGTGATAATGCACAAAAGTGTGCATACTTGGTAAGTCTGTCAACTACCACCATGATGACACTCTTTTCCTCAGACTTGGGTAAACCTGTGATAAAATCCAATGAAATCTCCTCCCAATGTTGGCTTGGAATGGATAAAGGTTGTAATAAACCTGGTGTCTTAATTGTTTCAACTTTATTTTGTTGGCAAACCAAACATTCTGCCACAAATTTTTGAATATCCGATTTAAGGTCATCCCAAAAAAATTCCTTCTTAACCCTGTGGTAAGTTTTTAAAAAACCTGAGTGCCCTCCTAAGGGAGAAGTGTGCAATTCCCTAAGAATATTTTGTTTTAATTGGGAATTATTAAGAGGTATAAGCGATCTTTGTACCATAAAGAATCATTTTGCTAGCTAAACGTATCAGACGTACTGGAATCTTGTTGTAACTTTCAAATAAGTGCCCAAACTTCTTCGTCATTCTTCCATTCCTCCCTTGCTTCGTTTATACAATCTCATTGGATAATAGAAATGGTGCACAACAATGCTTCCACATCCTCATCCTTTCTTGAGAGTGCATCTGCCACCACATTTTGATTCCCTTTTTTGTAGATGATTTCAATGTCATAACCCAACATATTTGTGACCCACTTTTGTTGCTCTTCAGAGGATAATCTTTGTTCTAAAAAGTATTTAAGGCTATCATGATCCGTTTTTACCTTGAAGTGTTTTCCCATTAGGTAGGGTCGCCATTTATTAAGTGCATGGAGTATTGCCAACATTTCCTTATCATAAATAGCTTTTTGTAAAAACTTTCCCTTGATTGGACGAATTTCAAAAGAAATGGGTCTTTCATTTTGCATTAAAACAACACCAATTCCATTTCCTGAAGCATCACATTCCACAATAAAGGTTTTTGTGAAGTCCGGTGTAGCTAAGACCAGTGCTTGGCACATTGCCTCTTTAAGATGTTCGAAGGCCTTTGTTTCTTCTGGAGTCAATGAAAATGCATCTTTCTTCAGTAATGTTGTTAGAGGTGCTGCTATTCTCCCATAATTCTTAACAAACTTGTGATAGTACCTTGTCAAACCGAGAAATCCTCGCAGATGCTTTATGGATGTGGGGATTTTCCATTCCTTAATGGCTTTAATTTTGCTAGGGTCTACCTTAACTCCTTCATGAGATACAATATGACCCAGATATTCCACCTCTTGTACTCAAAAGAAACATTTGGATCTTTTTGCATATAATTATTTCTCCTCCAATAGTTGTAGCACCCTGTCAACATGTTCAACATGATCCTTCCAAGACTTGCTGTAGATTAGTATATCATCAAAAAATACTAACATAAATTTTCTAAGGAATGGTTTGAAAATGGAATTCATCAAACCTTGAAATGTTGAAGACGCATTGGTAAGGCCAAAAGGCATGACCAAAAATTCATAATGACCCTCATGAGTTCTAAATGCTGTTTTCTGAATGTCTTTAGTCTTCATTCTGATTTGATGATATCCTGAACGAAGATCCAACTTGGTGAAGTAAATTGATCCATGCAATTCATCCAGTAATTCATCAATGACGGGAATGGGAAACTTATATTTAATAATGAGCTTGTTGATCTCCCTATAATCCGGACACATGCGCCATGATCCATCCTTCTTATGCACTAATACTACTAGAGCAGCGAAAGAACTTTGACTCGGTTGAATTATACGAGCCTCTAGAATTTATGCAACCATACGTTCAATTTCACTCTTTTGGGCATAGGGATATCTGTACGGCTTGATGTTTGGAGGAACACTTCCTGGAATCAATGAATAGCATGATCATGATCACGAATAGGTGGTAGACCTTTGGGAGTCTCAAATACCTTGGAATGATTGTCCAAGACTTTTTGGAGATCTGGAGAAATAGATGATTGCAATGTGGAAACATCTAGCGAACATAATTGTGCAATTACACCCCTCTGTTCCTTTTTTAGAAGCTTTGTCATACCATTAGAGCTAATTATCTTTCTTAGTTTCCCTGCAATACCCCTTAATTCAATACCCCTTAATTCAACTTCCTTTCTTTCCACGGAAATTTCATGAAAAGTTCTTGAAAATTAAAAGCTATTGTACCCAAGGATTGTAACCATTGGACTCCTAGTACAACATCAGCACCTCCCATTGGAATGGAAAGCATTGGGCTAGTCAATACATATTCTCTTATCGATAGCTTGATATTATGGCACTTTCCAGAGAAATTTATTGTTCCTCCATTTGCAACCATCACTTGACACTCTGGTGCTGGATATAAGAAGCAATTCAATTCTTTTGCTACCTTACAATGAATAAAATTGTGGGTACTTCATGAAACAATCAACACTATTACCTTTTTCTTCTTGATTTGTCCTTATATCTTTATGGTTTGAGGAGTGGTAATTACCGCCAATGCATTACAAGATATGGCCAGATTCATTTCTTCTTTATCTAGGCTTTATTCTTGGAGTATATCCTCTTCTTTTGACCTTTCTTGCTCCCTTTCTTCTTCCTCTTCGCAATCTATGTAGAATAATTTCTTCTCAGCACACTTATTACCTTTAGTGTATTTTCTATCACAACTGTAACAAATCCATTTTGCTCTTTTTTCTTCCAATTGTTGTGGTGTCAACCTTATAGGTTGTGGAAGACTAGGGGCAACCACACTTCAATCTTTATAGTTGTGAGTGGTATGCTTCCTGGCTGCCATAATTTTGCTTTCCATTTTTCTTGCTAACCTGAATGCCTTCTCTAATGAATCAGGTTCCCAAAGGAAAACATCATGTTGGATATTATCCTTTAAAGTCCCTATGAACACATCAATCCTATGCTCCTCTGGAATATTTTTTACCCTTATGTTCAATTTTTGGAACTCCTCAATGTGCTCCATTATTGAACCCTTTTGTTTGAGACTTATCAATTGGCTAAAAAACGTGTTGCTTTTTGTATCCTCATAATGTGCTATCAATTCTTCCGTAAAAATTGCCCAAGTGATAATTTGTTTACGAGAGCAAAGCCATTGATACCATACAAACTTTTTTGGTTTCAAATATAAAGTTGCAATACGTACCTTTTGTGTGTTTTGCACATTATTGAGATTGAAAAATTGCTACATTTGTAATATCCATGTTGCGGGATCCTCACCATCAAACTTCCTCATATCGATTTTTGAAATATGGTGGGTCTTCGATCCCACATTAGAGTCTAAGAAATCATGATTAACATTTCTTTTGTTCGCATCATGAGTTTCCTTTACTACCTTTTCACAGTAAGTATTTCTTTTAGAAAATTTGTCAAATCTGTCTTTAAATCTGCCATGCCTGTCTTCAAATTTGTGTTCAAATCTATCTTCAAGTTGTCCATCTTAGCTTCCATGCCATTCATCTTAGCTTCCACGCCATTTATCTTAGCTTCTGTTAGCTTTTGTGAGAGTGACATTTGTTGCACTTGTTCTTGTAATTTTGATATATCATGTAGCATTTCTTCCTCTTCTTCATGAGTCATGCTAGAGATTTCAGGTTGCTTACTAGGTGTTTGCATTTTCTTTCCTTGGGGCATAAGTTACCGATAATAATGCTCTACTATGCCCTTTTAATTCCTTCAAAATAAATTTTCAAACCAAGCTTAAGCAAAAATTTAAAAAATCTACACACCTTTTTTCACTTTGTAGGAGCTAGATATTGCCTCTGATGTATCTCTGTACTTTTTGATTATCCAGTTCTGAAATTATGATCTGCAGTAACCCTCCGTGTCCTCTTTCCAATGCCACTAGTCTGACCCAAATTGGATTCTCCAAGGAAGAGTTATGCGAAATCTCCCACAGTGACTTGATTATAGACTAGTTCAGTAGAGAAAACTTGTACGACGTGCCACGAGTCACTGTTTTGACCTTTGGCTCTGAAAAATATCTACAAGAAACTACAATCCGTCCTATTTCTATAACTTCTTATGAAATTTCAATCCAATGCTCAGAGAGAAATTTATGATGATTTTCCCCAGGTCACCTGTTTGGAATGTAATTAAGGACTTTGCAAAAATACCAACTTCCTCAGATCATATCTCCAAAATATAGCATGAAAATCTCTGAAAATCAGGACTTGAGTTTTAGCACGATGTATTCTCAAATGGTTTTTTATTTTAGCTTCTGAAACATTGCAGAAAAAAAGTTATAGCGGAAATTCCACAATGACCTATTTGGAGCAGCGAAACCCTAGAATCCAAGGCTCTGATACCAAATGTTATGAAACCAGCTCAAGAAAAGATAGATCAACGCCTTAGAATTCAACCTCTTCGAGGGGGAAACCTCCTTAACATTACATAAATGAAAAATTCTTGGATGATTCAAATGAAAAAACCTCCTTTCTATATATAGGAGTCTAAGGAGTCACAATATAACCCAACCAACCTAACAATAATAATATAAAGCCACAAAATAACAATAGAGGGATTCTATGGGGCACAGTAATAAAAATATGGGGATAATAGGGGCACAAAAATATTAATAAAGGATGCAACTACAATAGTAATGGGGTAATCACTAGTATTATAGGGACCCAACAATGCGCCTTATGTTATAATTGGTTTATGAAATAATAATGTATTGATGCACGAATTTACACGACTTATTCTGTTATATGAACACAATTACTGTTAACTGTTTAGGTGAACATAATCTTGTTGTATGGTTAAGTTATTGAACACTTAAGCTAATTTGAGTAATTATTGGGTTATAAGTAATATTTGATGCGCGAAATTTGTGGATTCGACTACTCAGGGTCCGCGGAAGACAGTCGTAGACCTTCACGGAGGTCTAGAGGCTGACTAAAGGAATTTACATCGATAAGCCTTAAAGACTTATCGATTTTCATGAAGGTATATTTAGGGCATAAAACAACATCACACTCATCTCTGGGTGTGGAAACTTGGTTCCAACATCCCCCCATGTTGCTTCGGATGAGGTTTCAGTCCGCGGATTGATGCCAAAAGGGCCAGTAGTGTAGGGATTTGTTTGGCGAAACTAATTTGAACCTGGGTCAGGACCCACAAAGCCAAAAAATGGTTTTGTTTCAGGGACCAACATCTGCATAAAGAGATGTGTGATGTTGCATCACTGGAATCCAACCAAGAAAGAAATTGAGGAGTGCTTGGATAGAAAGATCCACAATTCGGGGTGTAAGAAAACATAAATTCATGTCTAACAAAAGAACAGTGGTTGGACAAATACCTATACACAGAGATACATGAAATCTTCTTCTACACCTTCCCGATCGAACTATATGAGTGGATCGCTAAATTGGTAAACGGCCAAGGAAGGTGGAGTTTTGATGGTCTAATAGTGTGGACCCCGGAGCTAGTGCAGAGATTGGAAGCTGCTGAAGGTAAGAGCACACACACCATTGATCATTGGCTTGATCGAGTCATAGGAGGATTCATGACAGAATTCACGGTTGAGACCTCAGTGAGTTACAACGAAGCAGAGCGACGGTTTTTCAAGGGACCGCGAGGTAAGTACTTAAGATGTTTGAATAATTGGATTAAGATGATCTTGTGTGAAAAGAGGGTTAGGCCATTACCTTGATGTTTGGAGCTACGCGAAGTGGAAATTTATTCAGGGATAGAGGGAGAACAGGCCCTGAATATAACTCGCTAATCAAGCCTCCTCTAAGTGACGAGGAGGGAGCAACACATGCTTCACCGCAGGGCGCTGTCCAATTAGTAGGGCAAGGGTTTCCATGAATACCTCATCTGTCCACGCCACCTCCACCTTCACCTCCATAGTATACACCTTCACCCACACCACCACCACCTTCACCACTGTTCAATATGTCGAATACGATGAAATTGCCCATTTTTAAGGGCTTGGGAAATGGCGACCCATGCCAGTTTTGGTTCATTGTGAAGGCCGTGTGGAGAGCACAGAATATTATAGATGATCATATGAAAAAATCACAGTTGGTTACTGCTCTACAAGATCTCACATTGACATGGTACATTAAGTATTGCACAGATAATCGATGGCGTCATTAGTGGACACTTAGACTGCTCTGAACAAGGAGTTCCGTAAGCCTAAGTCTGAAACACAATTGGTAGTGGGGTACAAGGAAATCGTGATGAGGATCGATGAAAAGCCCTGGGATCTGGATCAGAGACTGAAGTGCAGAATCTGTGAAGCCAATATGAATCTCACAGACAGTCAACACTATGATTGGTTTATAGCCGTGCTCCTGCCTCACTTGAGGATTGCTTTGTCACAAAAAAATATAGGAACTCAGGTGGAAGTGATGGAGATCTGAATGAGATTACATGAGACACCTATCCAGGATTTTTAGAGCTTGAAAAAGGAGAAAGCGACTCAACCAGAGGTGCGTGAAGAAGTTTGGTGCCTCAAATGCAAGAACTAGGGGCATGATAAGGATCATTTCCCTGTTTTCATGAATTATATTGTAGGAGGAGGGCCCATGCCTCTGAGGCAAGAATTCCCAACACGACCAAGTACAAGGCCCGCATTGTGGTGTGCTATCTGTCAAGTAGCAGGAAAAAATGTAACAGACAATTGCCACTTATAACAAAAATTTGTACAGACGTCGCAACAATTATTATGCAAATTCTATAAATTGGTAGGCCATGATGAGCATAACTTCCATAGCTATGAATTGATGATGAAAATAATGCCCGCATATCAAATGAAAACAAAATCTTGGCCTCTAGAGGGAGCGCGTGGAGGATATTAGGTACGCAGATGAGGCCAAGGAGGAGGAGGACCTGGTATAGGTCGAGGGCAAGTTATTTGCTATAATTGCGGAGTGTTAGGACACTACGCATGGGAGTGTACGAACTATACACGCCCGTCATGCCAGTATTGTACTCAGTTTGACCACGCGATAGAAGATGACATATATTGATAGCCAAAATGTAAGAGAAGGCGCAGCCTCAACAACCTACCCAGAACCTGCAGATGATGAGGGCAGGGCCCCACAAAGAGGATCCCAATGGCAATATCATGTTGCGAAGTGGTATGATGACTAGTGATGATATGGGAAAACAACCTGAAGAAGGTGGATGGGTCCGCAAGGCTCCAAAAAAAGAAGTTGGGTTTGATTTGGAGCGCATAAAGGAAACATTCATGGAAGCAAAGAAAATTTTCGCTGAAGCCTCTACCTCAGGAAGTCAAGATAGGCTATCCGATGAAGTTGACCTCTCCATGCTTACTACTTTCTTGGAGACTTGCATGAAATTGTTGCGTGATAGTAGGGCTGTGAAAGGATTACAATATTTGATAAATAAATGTGCTGGTAGGGATAATGCTTCTAATGGGCACTGCGCGATCAGAAATATCGATAGACATAAGACGAGAACAAGATGTAAGATGAGGCTTTCCGTGAAAATAGGAGAATACGAGACAAAGCAAGTTATTTTGGATCTGGGGTCGGATGCAAATATTTTTCCTAAATAGACTTGGGAAAAAATGGGGAGGCCTGCGTTGAAGTGGTCTCCAATTCAATTAAGAATGGAAAATCAACAGAAGATTATCCCTATGGGGAGATTGCATTTGAAGTAATAGAGATTGTTGATGACAACAATCCATATCCTCGTTCCTTGAAATTGATTGGGATATTGACATGAATGGGATCATCAATTTGAAGAAGCGGACAATGTCATTCGAAAGGAAAATGCTCCGCTTGGTAGTACCATTGGACCCTATAGAAGGACACGTTATACTGAACCAGTCCGTGACTATGAGGAAAACGACGATGATTTGGACAAGATCTATAAGATAACAACGTGAGACCAAGATTGGATTAATCTGATGGATGAAGGACGAATTTCATGGGACCGCGAAAACTCCTGTACATCAGATTCAGACGAAGAATTAGAGGACTAGCAGAATAGGTTACACAAAGTATCTACACTTCAATGTAATATGATAACTAAATCACTGCGTTGTGTATCATCCGAGGTAAGAAGTTTTCCTTATTATGATGGTCTAATTGATGTAGATAAATTTTTGGATTCATTTGAAAGGGAAGTGCCTGAGAAGCATCACTTCCAAGCGCTAGATTTTGCGCTACTCGCTACGCTTGCACAGTGGTGGGGTACACATAAAGATAATTTTGAAGAATGGCATGACTATAGGAGGATGACGAGAATGTGATTTGGTCATCCCAAGGAACGGTTGACAGAGAAGTACGATGGGAGAAATGATCCATGGGATCACTTGGAAAAGTGGATTAAGGTTTATGGAATGGAGCCACAGCCAGAGTGGGTGCATATTTTTTATCACACCTTGGACATCATCCCTATGAACTGGTATTTGGAAATAGAGCTCCGCCATGGCACCACAAAATGGGATATCTTAATAGAGGGGTTCATGAGGATGTTTAGCTTTGAAGAGGGATTCGAAAGTATTGATGAAGCGGTGTAGGAGGTTAAGGCAACAATCTTCAGAATTCCGTAGGATCCCTTGGAATTAATTCAACCAGATTGGAGAACCCAGTTGCACCATGTGCTGGAATGTGATAATATGACTGCTGAAGGAGAGGATGAGGATCCAAGGAATATTAAAATCCCTGAAGCAGAAGGCCACCGCGAAGTAGAGGGACTGTAGATAGAGAACCCTGACATCACTGCGCCTCCAAAAACTACACAAGTAAACATTGGTACAAAAGCGGAACCGAAGTTTGCAAAGATAGGGGATTAATGGGATGATGCTACAATGGACAAAGTCCCTAAGTTGCTATGCAAATATACAGATTTATTCCCTACCAAATTTTGGACTTGAAAGGCATCATAGATGATTTGGGAGTGATGAAAATAACTTTGAAACTGAACGCAAAGCCTATTAAGCAGAGGCCATATTGCCTTAATCCCAAATACAAGGGAAATGTCTGCTTGGAGTTGGACAAGATGCTTACAGTGGGTATTATTGAACCAGTGGAGGAATCTGATTGGGTGAGTCCAATGGTCATTCAGGAAAAGAAGCAGAAGGAGGAAATAAGGATTTGCGTAGATCTAAGGAAGCTCAAAGATGCTTGCGTTCATGATCCTTTTCCAACTCCGTTCATGAGTGAAGTACTAGATAATGTTGGCGGGTAGGAGGCCTATTCCTTCATTGATGGGTTATATGAATACCATCAGATAAAGATCACGCCAGAAGACATGAGCAAGATGACCTTCATGATAGAGTGGGGATGTTTCCAGTATACATTGAAGCTGTTTGGACTTAAGAATGCACCGACGATCTTCTTGCGTGTGGTCATTGCGGTGTTCAAAGAGTTCATTCACAAGTTCTTGGAAGTCTATTTTGATGACTGGACAATGTTTGGGCTAGTTAAGCACCATGTAGATAGTCTGCGGTTAACGTTGGATACATGCCGAAGGTATCAAATTGCAATAAACCTAAAAAAATGCTTGTTTTGCATCCATTTTGGGATCTTGTTGGGTCATGTGGTATGCAGATAAGGAATTATGGTGGACCCTGCTAAGATCATGGTAATAATCAATTTGGAAGCCCCAAGGAGTGTTAAACAGCTGTGCACTACACTGGGCCATACTGGATATTATCGGAAGTTCATCAAAAGTTATGCTCAGATTACCGCGCCTATGGAAAAGCTACTGAAAAAGGACACTACATTCTATTGGGATGAGGAATGTCAGCACAACCTTGATGTATTAAAGGCAAAAATGTTCACTGTGCCGATCCTAGTTTTCCCAGATTGGAAGAAGGAATTTCATGTACATGTGGATGCTTCATGTATTGCAATAGGAGCAGTGCTGACACAAGCCGATGAAGGAGAATTGGATCACCCTATAGCGTTTGTGAGCAGGAAGTTGTCTAAGGGTACAAATAATTATTCGACGATAGAGCGCGATGGCTTGGCTATGGTGTACGCACTCCAGAAGTTTAAACATTACCTGATAGGCAGACATTTTAAGATGTACACAAACCATTCTACTTTGAAATACCTAGTTAATAAGCCTGTGTTGGGGGGGGGGGGGAATATGCAGATGGCTGCTCTAGTTTCAGGAGTATGATTTTGAGGTGACTGTGAAGCCAGGAAGGTTGAATACAGGGCCATACCATCTGTAACACATTGAAATGGGGGAGGATCCTACCAATTTGGAGGAAGGGTTGCATGACACACAACTCTTTGCGGTGCGCGTAGCAGATAATCACTTTGTGGACATTATCCACTTTCTGACCAGAGAGATGGCTCCAGAGGGATACATCATTCAACAGAAGAAAGAATTGGCGGTGTGCACGACAAAATTTTCAGTTATTGAAGGCCATTTGTATAAGATGGGATCAGATGAAATACTTCGATGCTATGTGTCTGAATTTGAAAGAAATGATATCCTCGCTAAACCTCATGGAGGATTTGCCGGAGGGCATTATGCAGGAAAAGCGAAAACACAAAAGATTTTACGCGCTGGGTTGTGGTGGCCGATGCTGCCTAAGGATTCTAAAGCATATTGTAGGGCATGCGATGCATGTCAGAGGATGGGTAGGCCATCGCGAAGTGATGATCTGCCTTTGAATCCGCAGGTGTCATTTCATCCATTTGAGAAGTGGGCAATTGATTTTGTGGGACCGATTCAGCCTCCAGGAAAGAAGACAGGCGCGCAATATATCATCACTGTGACCGAATATTTGACCAGATGGGTAGAGGCATGGCTTGTGAATGACTGTACCAAGGAAACAACAACAAAATTCTTGTTTAAATATGTGTTGACCAGGTTTGGTTGCCTGAAGGTTTTGATGAGTCACACGGTACACATTTTCTCAAAGAAACGATCAGCGCGCTGACAGAGGAGTGTAGAAATTCTGCTCTCTAAACATCTTGTAGAGAAACTGTTGCAGGTTAACCTGATAATGAAATATACCAAAGAAAAATACTATAACCTACTTCTACTATCAACTTTGCGGAAGCTTAAAAAATTTGAGCAAGATCAAGCTGAACACATATAACCAGAAGAAGAATTAATACACATGAAACACTGAACATACTCAGGGGAAAGCCTCAGCTAAAAACCCCACTATCTGTTT
This sequence comes from Pinus tabuliformis, assembly GCA_031772625.1. Taxonomy (NCBI): domain Eukaryota; kingdom Viridiplantae; phylum Streptophyta; class Pinopsida; order Pinales; family Pinaceae; genus Pinus; species Pinus tabuliformis. Next base: position 1,809,023,272 of record CM062817.1, read on the forward strand.
ATCATACAAGGTGGAAATATCTCAGAATAATACAAAGCCTTACTTCTCACAGCTAGCCGGCTCTCAGTACAATCCTCCTGGATGGTCATAGGCAAATAAGGCTTCTCACAAACCTTCTCCTCTGCCCTCCAAGTCTCCTATTTCCTTGTGCAGTTTTCCCCGGGTGATCCCCTTGACCTGTGAAAAGCCATGGGCAACAAATCTTGCCTTATGCTTCTCCACACTACCATCAACAACTTTCTTTACCTTGTAAAGCCAACGAGAACTCGCAACTGACTTGTTCTCTAGTATTGGAACCACATCCCAAACATTGTTCTGAACTATGGAGTCATACTCCTCCACCATAGCATCAGCCCAAATCGGCTGCTGCACTGCTTCCTCAACGGAATATGGCTCGGTCTCAACACATTCCATAACAAGGGCCATGTATCGAGTGTACCTATCAGGTGACCTCCTCGCTTTGCGCTGAGAAGATGGTTCTCCCACATTCTCTCTTGCATTCGACAACAATCTATCAACTTCTCTTGCGTGCTTCCATCCATCTCTGGAAGACTTTGCTCAATTGGATGTCTCCACTCCTGGAACCTCTACATGTGGTTGATCTACATCAGTTTGAGGCTCCTCCTCCTTAGGAACCAACAGTTCCTCCACAACTTGTAGTTTGAGCTCTATCTCAAGGGAAACTCACATGGCCTTCTACTCATCAAACTTGAGATCTCTGCAAACCACTGTCCTCCGAATGGTAGACAGATACACCTAATAGTTGTGGGTTGTATCAGTGTACCCCACAAGTATCCCCAACTCTGCTGTTGGCTCAAGCTTCTTCCGGGCATCCTTTGTCACATGGAAATATACCGATGAGCCAAAGATCCTGAAGTGACCCACATCTGGTCTCTTACCGGAGAAAGCTTCCTCTGGTGTCTTCATCCCAAGTATGCGATGCAGGCTTCTATTCTGCAAATAGACCACTGTGCTGGATCCATCAACCCACAAATGAAGTGGTAGGCCTTGGTCATGCAACATCGCCTGTGTTGCCCCTACAATAGTTCTTTTCTTCCTCTCGGCCACCCCATTCTGCTGTGGGTTATGAGGCACCGTCAACTCCTGTTTAATTCCTTCCGCTACACAGAAGTCCTTAAATTCTTGAGAGATATATTCTCCACTGTTGTCGCTTCTCAAGGTCTTGATCTTCTTCCCTGATTCTTTCTCAACCAAAGCTTTGAACTCACAAAAATTTGAGAAGGTTTGATCCTTCTTTTGCATGAAATAAATCCAACATTTACGAGAATAATCATCAATGAAAATCACATAATACCTTTGCTTCATTGTGGATGCCATCGAGAATGGTCCAAACACATCAGTACGAACTCAATCTAAGATCGCTTCTGCGCGACTGTCTCGATCATGAAAGGAAGACTTGGTGTACTTTCCCAAGGTACAACCTTTTCATGTGTCAACTTGCTCAAGTTTACCTTTGGGAAGTCCGGTAGATATCTGCTACATTATCTTCAAGGCCCCATGATGCAAATGACCCAACTGCCTGTGCCATAACTCGCCAATGTCTTGGCTTTGCACCAATTCTACTTTCGAACTCAATGCAACACAATCATCTACCTCTAGTTTATAGGGATTATTTACTCGAATCCTGATCCTCTTGGTCTGACCCATGGCTATGTGTCTTAGGAATGCCTTTCCTTTACTGAAGACAACATCGTAGCCTTTGCCCTCCAACATCATGACCGATACCAAGTTCTTCTTCAGTCCTGGCACATACTTCAAATCACTCAAGGTGATAAGAGCTCCGAGCTCCCTCTGAAATGTAACCGTGCCCACTCCTGAAACACTATATCTTTCATCGTCACCTATCTCTATGCGCATCTTGAGGTCTTTCTCCTCCAAGGTACTGAATAAACTTTTTTCACCGGTCATGTGGAATGAGGCTCCACTATCAATATACCAAACACAACCCATCATTGATGACACCATGCATGCGAAGAGGGTAAAGTCCATTTCGAACTGAGAGGCTAATGCCTCACCTTACGATCCTTCTGAGGATCCCTTCTTGGACTTCTTCGATGGGAAATTAGTTACATAATGTCCCATCTTGTGAATTCGGTTTGCATCTGCAACCCCGAACTTCAAACTTCAAATTATTCTCAGTAAACAGTTCACAACTCTGATAACCGTTGCTCTGATACCATGTAGAACTTTTTCTACAAAACCTCGCTCTGATACCATGTAGAAATTCTGCTCTCTACACATCTTGTAGAGAAACTGTTGCAGGTTAACCCGATAATGCAATATACCAAAGAAAAATACTATAACCTACTTCTACTATCAACTTTGCGGAAGCTTAAAAAATTTGAGAAAGATCAAGCTGAACACTTATAACCAGAAGAAGAATTAATATACATGAAACACTTAACATAATTAGGGCAACGCCTCAGTTAAAAACCCCACTATCTATATTATCATACAAGGTGGAAATATCTCAGAATAATACAAAGCCTTAGCTCTCACAGCTAGCTAGCTCTCAGTGCAATCCTCCTTGATGCTCACAGGCAAACAAGGCTTCTCACAAACCTTCTCTTCTGCCATCCAAGGCTCCTATTTCCTTGTGCAGTTTTCCCTGGGTGATCCAGCTGTTACCCAGTGTAACACTGATCTCACACACTACTCCAACGCATTGTCAGAACTGCGCAATACTCAAGGACCTATGCCTTGATTGCATGCTTGTGTTTCCTTTATAGGTACACACATGCAACTGATAGTACAATGTCCCTGTCTTTAATCTCAATTGGGTCTTTCTCTGAATAGACATGCATGGGTTATCGATGAGAGAATCTTCAGTTATCTAGAGTACACTAGTTTGATGCATGCACGCATTAAGTGACTGAACTCACAATTAGTTCCTCGAACTGTTTGGAACTAATTTAACTGGACTTAACTCAATTAACTGAGATAACTAATTATAACTCAAATATAACTCATCCTTATCTTGTTAATTAATGGATAATCTCCTTAATTTAAGAGATAACTATTGCATGACTGCACAAATACTTCTAGCTTGAATTTCTCCAACTAATTAACTCAAGATGAATTAATTAATTATTTTTCAAGCAGCTGGTGAGACTAAATTCGAATTTTAATTCTCAATTTTAATTCAAGGACAAATCAAAATTGGAATATTCTAAATGCTATTTTTAGCATTTCTTGTTGCTATTTTCAACAAGGAGTTCTAGGTTTACCATCAAAATAGTATGCCATACCATCCTCATGCCAATAGAATGGTTGAGGCTTTTAATAAGATATTGGAGAATGCATTGACGAAGGTTTGCAACGTGAAACCGAATGATTGGGATGTGCATGTACTAGTAGTGTTATGGGCCTACAAAACTACTTGTAAAAAGCTTACTGGTCAGACACCTTTAAGGTTGGTCTATGGTGTAGACGCTGTAATGCCTATGGAATACATTGTTATGAAACCAACTCACAAGAAGATAGAAAAGATAGATCAACGACTTAGAATTCAACCTCTTCGAGGGGGAAACCTCCTTTACATTACACAAATGAATGATTCTTTGATGATTCAAATGAAAAAACCTTCTTTCTATATATAGGAGTCTCAGGAGTCATAATATAACCAAGATAACCTAACAATAATATTATAAAGGCACAAAAATAACAATAGAGGGATTCTATGGGGCACAGTAATAACAATATGGGGACAATAGGGGCACAACAATATTAATAAGGGATACAACTACAATATTAATGGGGTAATCATTAGTATTATAGGGACCTAACATGCCCCTCTCCTTCAAAAAAATGTTGTCCTCAACGCTCGAGTAGTTCTGGATGCTTCTGTATAAAATTCTCATCTTCCCATGTGGAATATTTAGCGGATAAGTTCTTCCACTTGATGAGATTCTCTGAAATTGATTGATTTCGTAGCTGTCGAGTTCTTGTTTCTGTGACTGCTTCTGGTTCCAATATGATTTTTCCTTCCCCGTCAAGTTCTGGCAATATTGTTTGAATTGGGAGCTTGTCGCCTATAACCTTCTTTAAACATGAAACATGGATAACTGGGTGCATTCGAGAAGCTGCGGGAAGGTCCAATTTGTATGCCATAGTACCAATATTTTGCAACACCTTGTACAGACCATAATACTTTGGTGATAATTTATTATCCTTCTTAGCTTGCTTGAGGGACATTTGTTTATATGGTTGTAGCCGTAGGAATACCTAATCACCTACATAAAAACTTCTTTCGCTGCGATGTTGATCTACCTGTTGTTTCATTCTATTTTGCGCCAACACAAGGTTATCCTTTAAGAGTTGGAGGACTTGTTGTTGATGCTCGATGTGATGTTCCACTGCTTGAACCTTAGAATTTTCTCTTAAATATGATGTGATGGATGGTGGCTGATATCCATAAAGTGCCATAAATGGGGTCATTTTTGTTGCTATATGGAAGGAAGTGTTATACCACCATTCATCCAGAGGTAACCATTTGACCCATTGTGTCTGTTTATCAGATACAAAGAAACGAAGATATCCTTCCAAATGTTTACTATCTCAGTTTTCCCATCAAATTGAGGATGATAAGATGAGCTATGAGCTAACTGAGTACCGAGACAAGAAAATAATTCTGTCCAAAAATTTCTAGTGAAAATGGGATCTCTGTCACTTACAATAGTCTTTGGGTTTCCATGTAGCTTTTGAATTGTTTCCATAAATGCAGTAGAAACTGTACTGGCTTTAAATGGATGTGATAATGCACAAAAGTGTGCATACTTGGTAAGTCTGTCAACTACCACCATGATGACACTCTTTCCCTCAGACTTGGGTAAACCTGTGATAAAATCCATTGAAACCTCCTCCCAACGTTGGCTTGGAATGGATAAAGGTTGTAATAGACCCGGGGTCTTAATTGTTTCAACTTTATTTTGTTGGAAAACCAAACATTCCACCACAAACTTTTGAATATCCGATTTAAGGCCATTCCAAAAAAATTCCTTCTTAACCTTGTGGTAAGTTTTTAAAAATCCTGAGTGCCCTCCTAAGGGAGAAGTGTGCAATTCCATAAGAATCTTTTGTTTGAGTTGGGAATTCTTACAGAGGTATAAGCGATCTTTGTACCATAACGAATCATTTTTCCAGCTAAATGTATCAGATGTACTGGAATCTTGTTGTAACTTTCGAATAAGTGCCCACACTTCTTCATCATTCTTCCATTCCTCCCTTGCTTCGTTTATCCAATCTGGTTGGATAATAGAAATGGCGCACAACAATGCTTCCACATCCTCATCCTTTCTTGAGAGTGCATCTGCCACCACATTTTGCTTCCCTTTTTTGTAGATGATTTCAAAGTCATAACCCAACATCTTTGTGACCCACTTTTGTTGCTCTTCAGAGGATAATCTTTGTTCTAAAAAGTATTTAAGGCTATCATGATCTGTTTTTACCTTGAAGTGTCTTCCCATTAGGTAGGGTCGCCATTTCTTAAGTGCATGGAGTATTGCCAACATTTCCTTCTCATAAATAGCTTTGTGTAAAAACTTTCCCTTGATTGGACGACTTTCAAAAGCAATGGGTCTTTCATCTTGCATTAAAACAACACCAATTCCATTTCCTGAAGCATCACATTCCACAATAAAGGTTTTTGTGAAGTCTGGTGTAGCTAAGACCGGTGCTTGGCACATTGCCTCTTTAAGATGTTCGAAGGCCTTTGTTGCTTCTGGAGTCCATGAAAATGCATCTTTCTTCAATAATGTTGTTAGAGGTGCTGCTATTCTCCAATAATTCTTAACAAACTTGCGATAATACCCTGTCAACCTGAGAAATCCTCGCAGATGCTTTATGGATGTGGGGATTTTCCATTCCTTAATGGCTTTAATTTTGCTAGGGTCTACCTTAACTCCTTCATGAGATACAATATGACCCAGATATTCCACCTCTTGTACTCCAAAGAAACATTTGGATTCTTTTGCATATAATTGTTTCTCCTCCAATAGTTGTAGCACCCTGTCAACATGTTCAACATGATCCTTCCAAGACTTGCTGTAGATTAGTATATCATCAAAAAATACTAACACAAATTTTCTAAGGAAGGGTTTGAAAATGGAATTCATCAAACCTTGAAATGTTGAAGGTGCATTGGTAAGGCCAAAAGGCATGACCAAAAATTCATAATGACCCTCATGAGTTCTAAATGTTGTTTTTGGAATGTCTTCAGTCTTCATTCTGATTTGATGATATCCTGAACGAAGATCCAACTTGGTGAAGTAAATTGATCCATGCAATTCATCCAGTAATTCATCAATGACAGGAATTGGAAACTTATCTTTAATAGTGAGCTTGTTGAGCTCCCTATAATCTGGACACATGCGCCATGATCCATCCTTCTTGTGCACCAATACTACTGGAGTAGAGAAAGAACTTTGACTAGGTTGAATTATACCAGCCTCTAGCATTTCTGCAACCATACGTTCAATTTCACTCTTTTGGAATAGGGATATCTGTACGGCCTGATGTTTGGAGGAACACTTCCTGGAATCAGATGAATAGCATGATCATGATCACGAATAGGTGGGAGACCTTTGGGAGTCTCAAATACCTTGGAATGATTGTCCAAGACTTTTTGGAGATTTGGAGAAATAGATGATTTCGATGTGGAAACATCTAGCGAACATAATTGTGCAATTACACCTCTTTGTTCCTTTTTTAGAAGCTTTGTCATACCGTTAGAGCTGATTATCTTTCCTGGTTTCCCTACAATACCCCTTAATTCAACTTCCTTTCCTTCTGTAGAAAATTTCATGAAAAGTTCTTGAAAATTAAAAGCTATTGTACCCAAGGATTGTAGCCATTGGACTCCTAGTACAACATCAACACCTCCCATTGGAATGGAAAGCATTGGGCTAGTCAATACATATTCTCCCATGGATAGCTTGATATTATGGCACTTTCCAGAGCAATTTATTGTTCCTCCATTTGCAACCATCACTTGACACTCTGGTGCTGGATATAGGAAGCAATTCAATTCTTTTGCTATCTTACAATGAATAAAATTGTGGGTACTTCCTGAATCAATCAACACTATTACCTTTTTCTTCTTGATTTGTCCTTCTATCTTGATGGTTTGAGGAGTGGTAATTCCAACCAATGCATTACAAGATATGGTCAGATTCTTTTCTTCTTTATCTAGGCTTTGTTCCTGGAGTATATCCTCTTCTTTTGACCTTTCTTGCTCCTTTTCTTCTTCCTCTTCACAATCTATGTAGAATAATTTCTTCTCAGCACACTTATGACCTTTAGTGTATTTGCTATCACAACTGTAACAAAGCCCTTTTTCTCTTTTTTCTTCCAATTGTTGTGGTGTCAACCTTATAGGTTGTGGAAGACTAGGGGAAACAACACTTCCATCTTTATAGTTGTGAGTGGTATGCTTCCTGGTTGCCATAATTTTGCTTTCCATTTTTCTTGCTAACCTGAATGCCTTCTCTAATGAATCAGGTTCCCAAAGGAAAACATCATGTTGGATATTATCCTTTAAAGTCCCTATGAACACATCAATCCTATGCTTCTCTGGAATATTTTTACCCTTATGTTCAATTTTTGGAACTCCTCAATGTGCTCCATTATTGAACCCTTTTGTTTGAGACTTATCAATTGGCTAAAAAAAGTGTTGCTTTTTGTATCCTCATAATGTGCTATCAATTCTTCCGTAAAAATTGCCCAAGTGATAATTTGTTTACGAGAGAAAAGCCATTGATACCATACAAACTGATTTGGTTCCAAATATAAAGTTGCAATACGTACCTTTTGTGTGTTTTGCACATTATTGAGATCGAAAAATTTGCTCCATCTGTAATATCCATGTTGCGGGATCCTTGCCATCAAACTTCCTCATATCGATTTTTGGAATATGGTTGTTCTTCGATCCAACATTAGAGTCTATGAAATCATGATTAACATTTCTTTTGTTCTCATCATGAGTTTCCTTTACTACCCTTTCACCATTAGTGACCATTTCTTGTAGCAACTTATTCAAATTTATCTTCAATTCTTCCATCTTATCGTCCATGCCTGTCTTCAAATCTTCCATGCCATATATCTTAGCTTCTACATCTTTCTTTAAACCATCCATCTTAGATTCTGTTAATTTTGTGCGAGTGACATTTGTTGCACTTGGTCTCGTAATTTTGATATATCATGTTGCATTTCTTCCTCTTCTTCATAAGTCATGCTAGAGCTTTCATGTTGCTTACTAGGTGTTTTACATTTTCTTTCCTCAGGGCATCAGTTATTGATAATAATGCTCTACTATGCCCTTTGAATTCCTTCAAAATAATTTTTCAAACCAAGCTTAAGAAAAAATTTAAAAAAATTTACACACCTTTTTTCACTTTATAGGAGCTCGATATTGCCTTTGATGTATCTCTGTAATTTTAGATCATCCAGTTCTGAAATTGCGACTTGCAGTAGCCCTCTGTGTCCTCTTTCCAATGCCACTAGTCTGATCCAAATTGGATTCTCCAAGGAAGAGTTATGCCAAATTTCCCACAGTGACTTGATTATAGACTAGTTCAGTAGAGCGAACTTGTACAACGTGCTATGTGTCCTTGTTTTGACCTTTGGCTCTGAAAATTATATACATGAAACTAAAAATCCATTCTCTTTCTGTGCCTTCTTATGAAATTTCAATTCGATGGTCAGAGATAAATTTATGACGATTTTCCCCAGGTCACCTGTTTGGAATGTAATTCAGGAGTCTGCAAAAAGACCAACTTCCTCAGATCATATCTCTTCAAATATAGCTCTAAAAGCTCTGAAATTTAGATCCGAGGTTGAATGCGATTGCTTCTCAAATGGGTTTTTTTTTTCGCTTCTGAAACATCGCAGAAAAAAATTTATAGTGAAAATGCCACGATGACCTATTTGGAGTAGCGAAACCCTAGAATCCAAAGCTCTGATACCAAATGTTATGAAACCAGCTCACAAGAAGATAGAAAAGATAGATCAACGCCTTAGAATTCAGACTCTTGGAGGGGGCAACCTCCTTTACATTACACAAATGAATGATTCTTTGATGATTCAAATGAAAAAACCTCCTTTCTATATATAGGAGTCTAAGGAGTCACAATATAACCCAGCTGACCTAACAATAATATTATAAAGGCACAAAAATAACAATAGAGGCATTCTATGGGGCACAGTAATAATAATATGGGGACAATAGGGGAATAAAAATATTAATAAGGGATACAACTACAATAGTAATGGGGTAATCACTAGTATTATAGGGACCTAACATACATTGTGCCTAGTCTAGGCATAGTCACTTTCATCAGAATGGCAGACCGCAGAGCCTTAGAAGAAAGGCTTGTGCAGCTAATAGAGCTCGAGGAAGATAGGTTTTTGGCTGGATTCCATCATCAAGTTTAGAAGGGACATGAAAAATCTTGGCACGATCGACATATAAAACTGCGCACCTTCAAGGTAACTGATTTAGTTTTATTATATAACAATAAGTTTGATAAGTTTCCAGGAAAATTTCAAGTGCACTGGATGGGGCCATATGTTATCAAAGAGACCACAGATGGTGGAGCAGTTCAGCTCGTGAAGTTGAATGGAGATCCATTTTCGGGAAGAGTAAATGGAAGCTGATTGAAGCTGTTATGAAACCAGCTCACAAAAAGATAGAAAAGATAGATCAACGCCTTAGAATTCAGCCTCTTTGAGGGGGAAACCTCCTTTACATTACATAAATGAACAATTCTTGGATGATACAAATGAAAACACCTCATTTATATATATATGAGTCTAAGGGGTCATAATATAATCAGAGCCGACATAACAATAATAATGTAAGGGCACAATAATAACAATAGTGGGCTTCTATGGAGCACAATAGTAACAATATGGGCACTACATGGGTACATCAATATAATAAGGGGGTTGTACTAATAACAATAAGGGGTTACACTAGTAGTATAGGGGCCTAACATGCCCCTCTCCTTCAAAAAGTGTTGTCCTTCTATCTTGATTGTTTGAGGAGTGGTAATTCCAGCCAATGCATTACAAGATATGGTCGGATTCATTTCTTCTTTATCTAGACTTTGTTCCTAGAGTATATCCTCTTCTTTTGGCCTTTCTTGTTCCTTTTCTTCTTCCTCTTCACAATCTATGTAGAATAATTTCTTCTCAGCACACTTATGACCTTTAGTGTATTTGCTATCACAATTGTAACAAAGCCCTTTTGCTCTTTTCTCTTCCAATTTTTGTGGTGTCAACCTTATAGGTTGTGGAAGGCTAGGGGAAACAACACTTCCATCTTTATAGTTGTGAGTGGTGGGCTTCCTGGTTTCCATAATTTTGCTTTCCATATTTCTTGCTAACCTAAATGCCTTCTCCAATGAATCAGGTTCCCAAAGGCGAACATCATGTTGGATATTCTCCTTTAAAGTCCCTATGAACACATAAATCATATGCTCCTCTAGAATATTTTTTACCCTTATGTTCAATTTTTGGAACTCCTCAATGTGCTCCATCATTGAACCCTTTTGTTTGAGACTTATCAATTGGCTAAAAAAAGTGTTGCTTTTTGTATCCTCATAATGTGCTATCATTTCTTCCGTAAAATTTGCCCAAGTGACAATTTATTTACGAGAGCAAAACCATTGATACCATACAAACTGATTTGGTTCCAAATATAAAGTTGCAATACGTACCTTTCGTGTGTTTTGCACATTATTGAGATCGAAAAATTGCTCCATTTGTAGTATCCATGTTGCGGGATCCTTGCCATCAAACTTCCTCATATCGATTTTTGGAATGTGGTGGGTCTTCGATCCAACATTAGAGTCTATGAAATCATGATTAACATTTCTTTTTTTCTCATCATGAGTTTCCTTTGCTACCCTTTCACCATTAGTGACCATTTATTGTAGCAACTTATTCAAATTTATCTTCAATTCTTGCATCTTATCATCCATGCCATCCATCTTAGCATCCATGCCATCCATCTTAGCATCCATGCCATTCATCTTAGCTTTCATGCCATTCTTTAAACCATCCATCTTAGCTTCCATGCCATACATCTTAGCTTCTACATCTTTCTTTAAACCATCCATCTTAGATTCTGTTACTTTTTGTGCGAGTGACATTTGTTGCACTTGGTCTCGTAATTTTGATATATCATGTTGCATTTCTTCCTCTTCTTCATGAGTGCATTCTAGAGATTTTAGTTTGCTTACTAGGTGTTTTCATTTTCTTTCCTTGGGGCATTAATTACCAATAATAATGCTTTACTATGCCCTTTGAATTCCTTCAAACTAATTTTTCAAAACAAGCTTACGCAAAATTAAAAAAAACTACACACCTTTTTTAACTTTGTAGGAGCTCAATATTGAATCTGATGTATCTTCGTAATTTCAGATCATCCAGTTTTGAAATTGTGACTTGCAATACCCTTCTGTGTCCTCTTTCCAATGCCACCATTCTTATCTAATTTAGATTCTCCAAGGTGGAGTTATGCACAATCTCCCAAGACGACCTGATTATAAACCTTTGCAGAAGAGCGAATTTTTAAGAAGTGCCACGTGTCACTGTTTTGACCTTAGTATCTAAAAAATATACACAGGAAGCTACAGTCCGTCCTCTTTCTGTAACTTCTTACGAAATTTCAATCTGATGCTCAAAAAAAAGTTATGATGATTTTCCCTAGGTCACCTGTTTGGAATGAAATTTGGGAGTCTGCAAAAAGGCCAACTTCCTCAGATAATATCTCCGCAAATATAGCGCGAAATGCTCTAAAATTTGGACCCAAGGTTCATAACGATTTCTTCCCAAATGGTTTTTTTTTAGCATCTAAAACATCACAAAAAAAGGTTATAGCACAAATGCCACGATGACCTGTTTGGAGCAGCGAAACCCTAGAATTCAAAGCTCTAATACCAAATGTTATGAAACCAGCTCACAAAAAGATGGAAAAGATATATCAACGCCTTAGAATTCAACCTCTTTGAGGGGGTAACCTCCTTTACATGACATAAATGAAAAATTCTTGGATGATACAAATGAAAAGACCTCCTTTCTATATATAGGAGTCTAAGGGGTCATAATATAATCAGAGCCAACTTAACAATAATAATGTAAGGGCACAATAATAACAATAGTGGGCTTCTATGGGGCACAATAGTAACAATATGGGCACTACATGGGTACATCAATATAATAAGGGGGTTGTACTAATAACAATAAGGGGTTACACTAGTAGTATAGGGGCCTAGCAGAAGCCATACACCAGGGATCCGACCCAATGACTACATGACGGTAGCATAGTCTTAGCGCTCCAGGAAGCTACATGAAGGTGTGGGACTCTAAACGACACTGCCTGATTTGTAGAGCTGCGCGATAGGGGGTCTATGTGAAATAGGATGGTGTCACAGTACTAGAAGAAGTGCGAAGGGAGCTGAGCTATAGGAGGGGAGACCATGTAACACAACCATAAAGTAAAAGTTACAATCATTATTCATGATTTGACTTCCAGGAGATGGTTAAGAGGAGTGGAGGGGTGACATGTAAGGAATTTAAGGAATTTAAGGAAATTAATGGTGTATTTAAGAGTGAAATATTTGGAAATTTGCCACCAATTCTACATTTAAGAACAGATTTTGGGGGGACGGTCGATTTTGAATTAGAATTTGCCTATAAATTACACATGGCCACCCAACAAAAAAGACTTTGCATTGTTAGAATTTCTATGTTGAGTTATCGACTGTTTATGAATCCTCAGTTTTTCTTTGATTTAGTCGCTGCTTCTGTATTTGATAAGTTACCCGAGGATACCTAGTGGTTCATTCTCAGCACCATGTCTGGACCAGGAGAGACTACTAGTATTGGGGGAGCTGTCACCTCTGAGGGAGCTGCTCTAGAGGTGATGAGCATGGAGGTGCCAACTGTAGTGCTTACGGCGCCAAGGTCACCTAGGCTAAAGCCTACACTACTGAAACAAGTCCCCAAACCTAAGAAGGAAAAATAGAATAAGCCCATGCTAGTGCGCGAGTCACCAAGGAAGCATGTAGCCACCCAGGCTTAGAAGAGAGACAAAATGAGCGTGAAAGAGAAGGAAAAGGTGGTGGACTTGGAGGCTGAAGAGGGCGCAAAGGACATCGACACCGAGCAGGTGGATCCAATATCCAAGTTTCCAGATTACATCCCTCCATGCAAGGGGAAATTGAAGGTCCCTAAGGACCTAGATGTAGGAAAATTCCTCCTTAATACACCCCTGCTACCAAAGAACATTACTTTTTAAGGTCCGCACTTGGCGTAAATTCCCCATCTCAAGCTAGAATATTGGGATTTGTGGACCATGAGAGGTTCCCCCACTTGGCCACAGAAAATTACATGAAGAGGGTGTTCTACAAAGAATTAGGTGTTACTGCATTGGAGCCGGTGGAGTGGATTCGCAGAGTGAACCAGTTGGGGTTGATGAACTTGTTGTTGGTGGCCCACTACCATCGCTCTAATATCAACTTGATTGTCATTAAGCAGTTGCTGTGCATGGTGCATGACAGATGTTTGTGGTTGAGCATGCCAATTCCCATCAATGATATGCTGATCCATCAGATCATGCTGTTGCTGCACTTAGGGTTGAATCCTACCAAGGAATTTGGAGGAAAGATGAGCGAGTGCGACCTCGCAGAAAAAATGAAGGATAAATTCAAGCTCGAGAAGAAGCTGTGTGGGTACTCTATAACCTTGATCACTGACCTCACAATAAAGGTTACCATGCAGATCCTTGCTGTCAAGGTTATGAGAAAATTCCGCACGGACGAGGTTTCGACACCAGTAATATCCTTGGCTGCACAGTGCGTGGAGGGCGTGCAGTTCAACTGGGTGCGCTACCTTTGTAGTGAGTTCTGCACTTATACTACCAGGACCACTCCAATCAAAGCGGAGCTAAATACGAGACAACATCGGACTATAAGTGAAGGTAACCTGCCTTCTCTTGCAACTCCTTTGGGTATTCTGTGTATTGGGGATCCCTTCGGGAATTTTGGAGCTGAGTCGGGGACTCAGGTATCCTGCCCACACGGCATACTGTCTACGAATATGTTCCCCCGGTAGTGTCTATGATTTGAGGTATCCTTAGTGGCCAAGCTTTTAGGGACTTACACAAGGTGACTGGGGCGGGCTGCCCTGGTACCTGACATAGACGGACCTACTCTGTCTTCATTTTTTAGGAGGGTGCTCGTCTTCACGAGAGTACTTGGCCCCTAAATCTGAGGTTCGGACAAAGCTCTAGAGTAATCGTAAGTATACATTTGGCCAACCCTCTCTGTTATTCATTATGATACTAGGTTTCATCTCCAGTGATCAGTGCTTATCAGACAGGGTCATTTCCCTCTGTTTGCTGATTGATCAACTTAGTGTATTTTTTATATTTTTTAGGTACCCATGTGCTATCATTGAGACTTTAACAAATATCATGATAAAATTTATTGATAAAAATTAATGGTCATCGTGGCTACATCTAGCCCTCGTCGTCAATCTAGACAATTGTTAGGACTTCCTCCACTCATTGTGGAAGATCTGCTGAGCTCCAGTGAATTGGATTCCCCATCTTTGGGGAATTAGTCTCCTAGATCTCACACGGAATCTATTTGGACAATCGATGATTCAAGTTTTCCAGAGGATTTCTTTACCAAAGGATTTCTTCCTCCCTTTAACCCTCTGCTCACGAATCTGTTGGACCCACTCTTGGTTCCCATGGCACCTGTACTCCTTGTCTCTTTAGAAGGAACATTTCCATCCATCCCGTCGACGACTAATGGGTTGTGGAACTTTGTGGACACTTTTGGTCCTCCACCACTTCCCCAGTCGATAGTCACCACCACAACATTGATGGTGAACCCCACTATCCCATTTGTCCCAGGTACAACCACTCACATGACACCCTCCACGAGTGGAACCCAGCTGATGCCAGGTTCCACCCCTTTAGTGTCAAAATGTATACCTTCGACAAGTGCTACATACAACGCTCCTTATAACGCTCAATATAGCACTATTAATGTGATTCCCGTCCACCAACAATATGGTCGACAACCATTGTATAGTTCAATCCCCTAGATTCAAGTATCTTGGGATATTCCCAATATGCACATACTGGTCGAGAATGTAACAATCCCCCCTCCATTCTCAAGCATGCATGGTCAGTCATTTATTGACATGAGCGTCCCTTATGTCAATCAAGGACATATGGTTAGTTCAGTGGTGGGCAGGAATCCTCAAGGAGGTCCCAACTAATCCATGGGGGCACCCTACTCACAAATTCAAATGAGTCAACGAGGCACTGCTTATCCCAGGGGAAATTCTATACCCCAACATCAGATTCCCCATGGAAATCCATACTACAATGCCATATACTAAGGAAACTACTATACCATTAGCCTATGTATAATATTGGGACTCAAAAGATGGGAGGACCGTAAGGTTCCTCAAGTCATATGTCATTGCCTTGGTTCGAGTTGGGGGCACCACACACTTTTCCTTCCTTGACAAGGTTGGATATCCCTAACTTGTACAAGCTTACAAATGACCCCATCTACCACAACTTACTTGGACTGCCGATCCCTCATAATATACCAACAGACATCCCCAAGTTCGAAGGGAAAAAAGGGGAGGATCTCGGCACTCATATCACCACCTATCATCTTTGGTGTGTTTCCAACTCCATGGTGGATGATAGTGTCTAGTTACATCTTTTCCCTTGCACCCTCACTAGAAAAATAGCTAAGTGGTACATTGAGTTACCACGTGCGTCAGTAAATACCTTCGACACTCGAGTGATGGAATTCTTAAAACACTTCTAGCTACCCATCCGCTATGAGATTGGGATGGAGCTCCTCACTTCATTATGTCAGGATACTGCCACCCACATCTCTGATTGTATACATGAATGGAGACGCAGGTGGAGGTTAGTCAAAGCTCCCCTCCCAGACTATCTCTTAGCAGACTGGTTCTACACGTCCCTACTCCCGCAAATTGCTAAATATGTCACTTTAGGTGGTGCGGTCACAAAAGACCAATCCATACATCGTGCCCATCCCTTAGATCTGATATATTCACAGTTTCACACTCTTTACGACGTAATCCCCAATGCCCCTCGTAACTCCAATGTCTCCGCTACTTAGCACCCCGGAGCGCACGCGGATGGGATTGTCGGCGCAACCTCTGGGGATACTGTAAAACAAATCAGCGGTCACATTACCTAGATGTCAGTGGACCCCTCTACCAAATTGACTGCTCTTCCTATCACCACGATAAACTCTGTGCAGTCTACGCAAAAACCTGGTGGTAAGAACAAGAAGAATAAGAAAAAGACCACTCCTTCTAAGGAGCAGTCAACAAAGCAGCAAAACCCAAAACAAAAGGCCACTACGCCTCCTAACAATTGAAAGGATAAACTCGCCAGATTCCCTTGCAAAATCTGTGTTGAAGACCACATGACCTATAGCTACCCGCATCTTCAGGAATGCACAAAATACGTTGCTAAAAATGATACTGGTAGGACCCCTGCTATCCTTAATAATCATTTCCCCACTCACCAGCAGCAAAACCTTATTGCAAACCAAGCCCAACCCCCGCAAGGGGGCAATGGTGGTTCACAACATCCTTCAGTTGGTGAAGGATCTTCTACTATTTACACCTTTGAAACAATAGATCTACAAACAAGAGCCAAATCCTATGGAGCTCCTATCGCTCATGCAGAGGAACCTTCCTCAAGTCAAAACCCACCACCGCCCAACGATTTGCATATCGAACAACCGGTTACTGACCTTGTAATTCGCCCCCCCAAAGGGGCACTTCGACGCACAATGCACAATACATCTGCACGTGCCGCCAAAAACTACAACATTGTAGAAGACTTGGCACAAGCGCCGTCGACTATGTCGGCGCTTGAAGTATTACAAACATGCTCAATAGAAAGGAAAGCTTTGCTTTCGGCTATTGGTGGTATTGACCCACAAGATTCCATGCTTGTAGTTTTCGACATGGAAAAGTGTAAACCTCCCCTTTCCCACCAGCTTGCATTTCAAGTGTAATTTTTTTCGAAAGGTAAAGGTATACACAGAACTATCATCAAAGAAGGTGCTTCTACCTGCGTCATGTTAGCTTCATGTTGGCTCGCCCTGGGTTCTCCAACCCTATCCCTGCCATCAAATTCCCTTAAAGCTTTCGACGACCAAACTTTCATCCCAAAAGGTTACCTAGCTAGCTACCCCATCACTTTGTATGGGAAAATGGTAATGACGGACATAGAAGTCGTAGATAAAAAAATCGACTATAATCTCTTGCTGGGTTGCAGTCGGACATATGCTATGACAGCCATTGTATCTACCTTCTTTCACATCATCCTATTTCCATTGGATGGAAAGGTAGTTACAGTAGATCAACTGTATTTCTGTACCCTTGATTACTCCCCATTACCAAGCAGCTCTGTACCCATATTAGGTGGTGTACCTGACTCTTACGTCAGTATTGGTACCGGTCTACTGAAGGCTTCTTCCCTCATGGGTTGTTTCCCTCTTCAGCCACCCAAGGTTTCACAGACGATCAACATGCTTTCATCTATTCCTCATGAACAGACCGATCCATGGATCCTACTGGCTCCTTCAGACATTGACACATACGGAGAACAAATGCCGCTGTCACCAGCTGAATTGGCCTACCAAGCCATTCAATCTACATCCACATCTCCGGTCACTTTGGTTATGGCCAACAGTACCACTGCCCCTCCCATAAACACTCCTTCTTTCGATCCACTCAATCAAGTCCTACCTACGGACAAATCTATTCGAGAAAACATGAGCTTAGCAGAACGACCTTGGGAGGATTCGCACCATCGTGTTTCGATATCTGATTCAGATATGATACCTCTTCAAATCGTGTCCCCTGACATACCAAAAGTTGTTTCCTCACCCTATATGACCATCCAAAATTTGGAGGCGGTAGGAAACATGGGCAATATTTCAAAGACATTGGTCATTGATATTTCTGTCAAGATAGGTATCATGGAAAACATCTAGATTGGAGCAGATTGCAATCCTGAGGAAATTACAAGCTTCACCTGCCTTTTTAAGAAATTTCGTGATGTATTCGCCTGGTCTTATGAGGAAATTCCTAGCATAGTTCTGTCTATTGTCGAGCATGAGATCAAGCTTTACGAAAATGCTAAACCTATCCATCAAAGACTTCGACTGACCCATCCCTGTAAAACGACCGCCATAAAAAATGAAGTAGAAAAATTGTTACATGCTGGTTTCGTCTATCTTGTTCCTTTAACATAATGGGTTTCCAATCTGGTTCCTGTCGATAAAAAACAAGGAACCATCTATGTATGTGTCAACTATCAAGACTTGAATGCCGCGTGTCCCAAGGATAATTATCCGACATCATTCATCGATCAAATCATCGATGACTGCACCGGTTGTGAATCATTTTCATTCATGGATGGATTCTCAGGTTACAACTAGATTGCTATAAAACCCAAAGACCAACATAAAACCACCTATTTCTGCCCATGGGGCATATTTGCCTATCGAAAACTCCCATTCAGTTTAAAGAATGTTGGAGCAACTTTTCAAAGAGCCATGGACTATGCATTTCACGATATCAGGCATATCATTCAAGCTTACTTGGATGACCTTCCAGCCCATTCCAAGCAACAAATGCAACACCTAAACCATTTAAGAGCAATCTTTCTAAGGTGCCAGTTTTACAACATCCGCCTGAATCCGCATAAATGCATTTTCTTCGTCGAGTCTGGACGCTTACTTGGATTCATTGTCTCCAAGTACGGGATTAGGGTTGATCCTGATAAGGTAAAGGCAATTACTCAATTTCCTGAACCACAATTTGTTCTACAACTCCAACGTTTGTAAGGGAAAGCAAACTTTTTACTACGGTTCATCGTAAATTATATCGAATTGACGAAAGGCTTTATGCACCTACTTAAGAAGGGAGTGTCGTATCTTTGGGATGATCAAGCTCAATTATCATTTGATGCCTTGAAAAAGGCACTTATATCAGCCCCATTCCTTAGCGCTCCTGACTATGGTTGCGACTTTCTTCTATGCCTGGCAGCCTCGCCATCCTCTCTGTTAGGCCCCTGTACTACTAATGTAACCCCTTATTGTTATCAGTACAACCCCCTTATTATATTGATGTACCCATGTAGTACCCATATTGTTACTGTTTTGCCCCATAGAAGCCCACTATTATTATTATTGTGCCCTTACATTATTATTGTTATGTCGGCTCTGATTATATTATGACCCCTTAGACTCCTATATATAGAAAGGAGGTCTTTTCATTTGTATCATCAAAGAATTGTTCATTTATGTAATGTAAAGGAGGTTTCCCCCTCGAAGAGGCTGAATTATAAGGTGTTGATCTATCTTTTCTATCTTTTATTGAGTTGGTTTCATAACATTTGGTATCAGAGCTTTGGATTCTAGGGTTTCGTTGCTCCAAACAGGTCATCGTGGAATTTTCGCTATAAAGTTTTTTCTGCGATGTTTTAGAAGTTGCGAAAAAAACCCATTTGAGAAGAAATCGTGCTGAACCTCAGGTCAGAATTTCAGAGCTTTTCGCACTATATTTGCGGAGATATGATCTGAGGAAGTTGGTCTTTTTGCAGACTCTTGAATTACATTCCAAACAGGTGACCTGGGGAAAATCGTCATCGGATTGAAATTTCATAAGAAGGTACAGAACGAGGATGGACTGTAGTTTCTTATATGCAGTTTTTAGATCCAAAGGTCGAAACAGTGACTCGTGGCACGTCGTACAAGTTCGCTCTATTGAACTAGTCTATAATCAAGTCACTGTGGGAGATTTCGCATAACTCTTCCTTGGAGAATCCAATTTGGGTCAGACTTGTGGCATTGGGAAGAGGATGCAGAGGGCTACTACAGATCACAATTTCAAAACTTAAAGATCTGAAAGTACAGAGTTATAGTCATTTCAAGATCGAGCTCCTAAAATCAAGAAAAAAAACAAGATGAGGAAGTTTGATGGCAACGATCCGGTAAATTGGATACTTCAGATGGAGCAATATTTTGATCTACATGGTGTACCATTGTTACAAAAGGTATGTATTGCATCTTCATATTTAGAACCAGATCAATTTTTATGGTATGAAGGGCTTTGTTCTCGTAAACAACTTGTTACGTGGTCAATTTTCACGGAGGAAATCATAGCACATTACGACGATACAAAGAGCAACACCTTCTTTAGAGCAACACCACAACAATTGGAAAGAGTAAAAGGGCTTTGTGACATATTGGAAAGAAAAATGATGGAAACCAGGAAGCATACCCCTCACAACTATAAAGATGGAAGTGTTGTTTCTCCTAGCCTTCCAACACCTACAAGGGTTGCACCACAACAATTGGAAGAAAAAAGAGAAAAAGGGCTTTGTTACAATTGTGATAGCAAATGCACTAAAGGTCATAAGTGTGCTGAGAAGAAATTATTTTACATAGAATATGAAGAGGAGGAAGAAAAGGATCAAGAAACATCAAAAGAAGCCCACTATTATTATTATTGTGCCCTTACATTATTATTGTTATGTCGGCTCTGATTATATTATGACCCCTTAGACTCCTATATATAGAAAGGAGGTCTTTCCATTTGTATCATCGAAGAATTGTTCATTTATGTAATGTAAAGGAGGTTTCCACCTCGAAAAGGCTGAATTATAAGGTGTTGATCTATCTTTTCTATCTTTTCTTGATCTGGTTTCATAACACTCTCTCAGAATGCTCTTGGTTCAAACTCATGATGACCAGAGTGAACATGTGATCTATTATCTATCCAAAGGCCTGGCTGGGCCCGAACTCAGATATTCACATGTGGAAAAGCTGTCATTGGCAATTTTCTTTGTTGTCAACAAATTTCGACACTACATCTTGCTGCGACAGACTACTGTCATTGCCTTGGAGAATCCCATGAGACATATTTTGTCTCGTCAAGTAATTGGATGAAAATATTCAAATGGATCGTGATCCTTCAACAATTTGATCTGCTTTTCACAACTGCCAAGGCGAAGAACTCTTTAGTCTTCGCCGAACTTTTGTTAGACCTTCCCATCATCGATCCTAATGAGATAGCCCATGATCCTGTTTCAGATGAGGTTGTCTATCTTATTGACACCACTAACCCTTGGTACAATGACATTCTTGTCTACCTCCAAGCTCAATGGTTCCACCCTGAACTATTAACAAGCAACCGTTGTCGCATCCGCCACCAAGCATGACACTATCTAGTGATTAACGATACATTATATCATAGCGGTGCAGATACAGTTCTTCGATGTTGCCTCACTCATGAAGAGGCAGAACATGTTTTAAATGACTGCCATGCTGGGGCATGTGGTGGCCATCTTTCTGGAATATCTACTACACAGAAAATCTTGCACGTAGGCTAGTACTAGCCGACCTTGTTCAAAGATTGTGTCAAGGCCATTTGACAGTTCCATCCTTGTCAAGTGTTCACAAAGAAAATGTGCGCTCCTCTGGCCCTACTACACCCAGTGATATCTGTTTGCCCCTTTTCCAAATGGGGGATAGACTTCATAACCTACAATCCCGTTTCCTCTGCTGGACACAACTATATCATAGTAGCTGTGGACTATTTTACAAAATGGGCCGAAGCCCTTCCAACCTACAGAGCTGATGGAGAAACCACGACACTATTCATGTTTAATTAGGTTATCTGTCGTTTTGGTGTACCCTGCATGA
Organism: Pinus tabuliformis; assembly: GCA_031772625.1. Taxonomy (NCBI): domain Eukaryota; kingdom Viridiplantae; phylum Streptophyta; class Pinopsida; order Pinales; family Pinaceae; genus Pinus; species Pinus tabuliformis. Next base: position 1,809,045,087 of record CM062817.1, read on the forward strand.
TCGTTACAGACCATGGATCTCATTTCTAGAACCATATGATGTCTGATTTAACATTGCTGCTTGGTTTTCATCAGGATCAATCATCCTCCTACTACCCCCAAGCTAATGGTCAAGTAGAAGCCATCAATGGTGTCTTAAAAACCATGATCCATAGGTTGGTAGGAAATCATAAAACCAATTGGCACCGAATGTTATATTTAGTGCTATGGGCATACCGAACTTCAGTAAAAACTGCCACGGGCTTTACACCTTTCCAACTCGCTTACGGCCTGGAAGTAGTTTTACCCATCGAGTGTCAGATCCCTTCCCTGCAAATAGCCATTGAACTCCTACCCGACACTACTACTGAAGAAGAATGCTTACTATACCTTAATAAACTGGACGAAACCCGTCAAGATGCTAAATTGGCACTCGAGGCTCACAAGCACTGGGTAAAAACCCAATATGACAAAAAGGTCAAGCCTCGTTCTTACCAAGAGGGAGATCTTGTTTTTCTCTATGATAAAAAACATGACCTCTTGGGGGCAGGAACACTTCAACCCTTATGGCTATGTCCCTATGTCATCAAGAAAGTCCTCTCAAAAGGGGCATATGAACTACAAGACTGGGAAGGATTCCTGCTCGTAGAGCCCAAAAATGGGCTCTATCTAAAAAAGTATTATGTCTAGTATTGCACTAGGCATGTGCTTTGTAATTTTATGTATTTATAAGTTTTTCTTCCCTTTTTGGTGTGATTGGATTGTTTTCATATTTATTGGAGTATTTGTCTCATACATCCTTCTCGCAATGCAGATATCTTCATTACCCTTAGCATACGTAGGATATGCAAATGGTGCCAGTTGTCACACACGACACATTGCATCAGCTGCTTGGGTCATCTACACACCTGAGTCGGAACTATTTTGTTCTGGAGGAGTCTTTCTTGGTACTGCCACCAAAAATATTACTGAGCTATAATTTCACTTCTCACCGAAGCATCATCAAGGGACATCTCCAATTTGGTGGTCAGGTTAGACTCCCAACTAGTTGTTATGCAATTGTCAAATCGTTATCACATTCATAATCCAACCTTGTTACGTCATTATTTAAGGGTACGACTCCTGGAACGTTAATTTGAAATAATCACATATGAACACATTCCTAGATAATTTAAAGTGGTTGGTGATTCATTAGCTAACTATGTATTAGATTGGAATCTGTCTCATTCACTACAGAGGCATGCATGAAAAGTAAAAATTTACTGAGTTAAATTTTTTACAGAAACATTTAAAAATCCAGTCTTTTACATCGAAATATCCCAAAACTTGGATTTTTTAAGTACAAAATGGCTACTAAGCCCAGCTACAAACACCCATTGCCTATGCCAAAACACCTGCTAAAAAGAGCCTATTGCTCCTGAAATTCTAAAACCACTCTAGCTATCCTTTAAAGAGGAACCAAAAACTGCTCAGGTACACCGACTGTGTGCCACTGCATATGAGTAGGAATCTCCCTCATAGGAAGAGGGGGGACACCCATGCTCAAGCCCTCCAGGTTCCTCAGAACCTTGCGAAGACTGTTAGCATCACCCTCCCCAGCAGGTAGTTGGCCTCCTCGTCGCATATGGTGGGGTTCGCCTGCAGGTCGTAATGGTGCCACATCTATGTTAAGCATAAAGCTTCATGTCAGTACTTATTTTTCCTATAAAAACATTACATAAACATTCAAAAGCTAAAAAATACTTGAAGTACTTTCAAAAATCATTCTCACCTTGAGGACCCCAGTTGGTCCCGGGTGGTAGCATCAATTTAGGGTCACCAGTGAAGTCCATGCCCTCATAAGCATAGTCATCAATCATCACAATTTGGCCTCAAGACCACTGGAAGAAATCTTCCTCGAAGAAATGCGGATTGGTGCTCCTCCTGTGCGAGGATCGAGTGATGACCGTTGCCCCTACCTCAGATCCCTTGGATCAAAGGGACCTAAGCTCATCCTTGGGTGCATAATAGTTACCCTCTCAAGATTGAATGAAACTATGATAGTACCATACCCAAAACTGTGTTGGGTACAACTCTTGCATGCTGTTAACTCTGCCTTCAACTGGCGAAGCACTGCTTCACACCAGTTGAACATATGTGGCTGGACATAGTCAACTACAAGCAACAGTTGGGCCTTTGTCATGATGTGGGGACTCTTTGACCCCACCCACCATACAATCAACTATAAAATTGCCCTCATAGACCTGGACCTTATCCTCTCTATGGGGACTCTGTTGCTGACTAGTCCGCTCTCAGGGATGCAGTAGGATTGCACCAGCTTTATGGTAGATCGTGGATCTGGCCTACCCTCAGTGAGATTTTCCTATGCCCATGGCATGACAGACTAGTTAAAAAGCGTATGTCATCACGGTCAATAACCAGCTCCTGATCTGCAATCCTGAACACTTGCTCGTGTTCATCCCAGCGCTGGATAATCCATCTCAATAAATCCTCCTGCCCTTTCATCAGCTCCAACTTTTCATACTTCAGTAAACCACAGTGGCGCAATGCAAGTATGCATGCTGGATCATTTCGCATCAGCAATTCCTGGCTATCATGGGCCCGTTCTCTCCATAGACTAGTCATTATGGCCTGAAACCTGCACAAAATAACCCTAAAAACAGTCAAAATGGGGCAAAATAGCTTCAAGAATCCTTGCATGAGGTTTTAAACTATGCCCTTAAGCTCTAACGCTCCCCCAGTAGTACACAAGGAGGATTAACACCCTCCAGTAGGTCGTATAGGGTGTTTAACGCTCCCTACAGGCCATTTGGAGGGCGTTAGTGCGCAAACACTACTTTAGGGCACCTCAGATCTACAAAAATCCACCCCTGAAACTGTCAAGAAAGGTTAAGAAATGCATAGAGCAAGGTTTTAGCCTCTACTTGGGATTGACGGCATGTCGAATGGTCACCCGGATCTCCTGCAATGGTCCGTGGAAAATCTGCTCCTCTTTAGCTCCAAAATGCTCTCACAATTCTCAAATAGTGAAAATGGTGAATGTGAAAGCTCAAAACACTTCCTTATATTTATTTTTGGAGACATGATTTTTGAAATCATTAAAGAGAAAGTAGTCCATTCCCCATGATTTTTTATCATGCATGAACCCATATGGATAGGAATTGCTGCTTTTTATACTTTTTCCGCTTTTGATGAAAGTACCTTTAGGAATGAAAAGTAGTAAAAGCTGCATGCAATTCTCAAAGAGAACTTTTATTTTATGGGATATTTTCTCACTCTCAAAAATTGAAAAATCCTTGAGTTTTTCATCATTGGGCTCGTTAAACACATACGACGATGGTCTGAGCAACTCTTTTTTGCTCTTTTTCTAGCTCATTAAACTGAAAAAGACCATTAGAGCATTCTTTTTAGGCACTTTTTTCTCGCTCATAAAACTGAAAAAATCCCGAGTTTTTTCTTTAGGTTCATTAAACATTTATAAAAATGACTCAAGCATTCTTTTAGGTACTTTTATCGCTCATTAAACTGAAAAATCCCGAGTGTTTGTCACCGGGCTCGTTAAAAATCTACGGCAGTAACAAGAGCACTTGCTTTTTTGGGACCATTTCTCGCTCTTAAATAAAAAAATCCCCCAGTTTTTCCCCTTCTTCACACTCGTTAAATCTACGAAGAAGGAATGAGTAGTTCTTTTACCTCCTTTTCCTTGCTCAATAAACTGAAAAAGATACCTTGAGTTTTCTTCATTTGACTCGTTAAAATTTTATGAAGGTATTGAGTTTTTCGTCGTGTGACTCATTAAAAAATTCACGACGAAAAACGAGTTTAGTCTGTCTCCTCGTACTCATAACAAAATGAGGTTGACATCTATTGAACATATGTTTCTCTTTATTTAGATTCAATACATTAACTCATGGAAAAGTAACCGATCCAGGTATAATATTAACCTTTTTTCGCACCCGGTTAACAACTATGACAAAGGGACCACCATGGAGTCATTCTTTATGATCTTTTCAGACTCTCTAAATGTGAAAAGACCACCGAATTGTTTAGTCTGGACTCATTAAATTATACAAACAAGATATAGAGTCTCTCTTTTTATGATCCTTTTTAGACTCTTAAAAAATGAAAAGATCGATGAGTTTGCCTGTTTGGACTCATTAAACTAATCAGATAGGGCATAGAGCCACTCTTTTCGCAGTCCTTTTCAGACTCTTAAAAAATGAAAATATTGATGAGTTTACCCGTCTGGACTCACTAAACTAATCAGACAGGGAAAGTAGACAATGCAACTGCATTCAGTATTAGAAAGTGTGGTTTGGCAGCAGTCATTCCCTTGAACGTGGCACTCCCTCGGATAAATCATCCTTGTGACAGCCTCTCAATATGAATCCTACCATCCTATGAGTTTAGCTTAAATACCCTAATGTTCTTGCATCTCTCTATCCTAACACTCTTTGGTGTTCATGAGTCTAGTGATGCATGGTTAAAACTGTTGTCGTGCCTTCTATTGTTCAAAGGTTAACATTTTGTTTCCTCCATCAACCCATCAAGCATATCCTTTCATCATGCCCTCTATTGTTTAGACCAAATGCTCAAAGATTCCTCAAAAAGCAAATCATTCTTGTCTCGTTTCGTGCCGATTGATGTAAGACACATTATTGCCTACCTTTCGACAAGTATCTTCCTATCGACTTCAACACTCTATTTAGGAAGACAACCCAGAAACACATTTAGTGCCTTGGTACTTACAAACATTAGTGGTAGGTCACCTTGTGTTTGATCAGGAGTTCTCATTATTGGCTCCTGGTTAAGCGATTCTATGGGTGTTCGACGAAAAAAACATCTTTCACACTCATTAGATTGTACTGTGCATCTTGGAGACCATTACCATTATTGATGGCCTTCCTTGCGTCTGTTAACGGTCTCCATTATTTACTGGTAATCAGATGATTTCATGCATGTTTGACATCAACTCATATATTCACATGTACCGATCTATTATGTCTGGTGAAGCGAAAATCAAGACCTTAGGTAGAGGATTGCATCACTCAGCCTTGTTTCCTCTCCCAAGTTGTGTATATTGTTTTTTGGAGACAGCTTATCAGGATGATTCTATTATGACACCGGATCTGCATTGTGCTTATCGGTGGCCAGCATCATCATATCTCTTTGGAGAAAATCACTCTGACATAGCTACTGAGCATGGGAATGCCCGACTCAGGACATGATTTTAGTATTTATATATATATGTGTTGTATCAGGTTTCCCGTACCACCCGAAGCTCCGATCCTCTCTCTCTTTTTGTCGAAGAAGGAAAATTACAGTTAAGTAAAGTATTTTGGCCATCATTATAGCCTCTGATCTCACACTTTAGGGGGCATCTGTTATACAGCAAATTGACCCCCTCATCAGCTCAGAGGGGAAAGACATGATAGCTGAAGCAAAGACCAAGATCACATGCCTTGTTTCCACACTAACATTGGATATGCATTGACAACCTACTTTATAAAGCTTCTATGTAAGCCTAAGGGTGCATTAATGACCCTAATAACTCTAATTGCTAGTTTGGGAACATTGTTAGTGGATCCTAATGAAGTTCTAAGGGTCAAAGGAGTGAATTGACTCATAAATATCTAGATATTTGCTCCTAAATCTACTCAAGAAAAGCAAGGAAACATCTCAAGTTCGACCTATTTGGGAAATTTCTAATCCTAATGAAGGAGGAAAATGGGAAAGAGATGAAAAGCATGGCAACTTCATTTCTTTTACCCTAAGGAACTCATGGAGGAACTTGGCAACCCTAACTCAATTGCTACATAAGAAAAGCTAGGGCTATGGTGATAGAGGTCAGATCATTTGAAAGGATAGCATACTTGATTGTCAAGCATTGTCTCAAATCAAAAGAAGTTGGTAAGAAGAGAGAGAGAGAGAGAAGCTGGAGGGGTAAGGGAAGGCTGATGCAACAGATGGTTGTAATCACTCTTCCGACATTAATATAGAACTGCAGTTTCACTGTCTACTTCGTGGTGTTGGTACTATCATTCATTAGCTTGTTTGTCCAATACCTTTTAGAATGAGTAGCTTAGTTATATATAAATATATGTTCTTTTATGTATTCATCTATTAGTTATCAAGGTTGTATGCTGTGATTATGCTTGTCTCTTCTATGTGCAGGACTTGATCTAGAGCCGGCTCAGGGGACTTCCACCTAGCTGCATTGTGCTCTCCAACAAATCTACACAAAGGCTTGAGGTAATCTATTTGTCCTACTTTCATAGTTACTTATTTTTTATGAACATGCATGTAACTTTGTGACAGTTGTAGATAATCTTACAGTTTGCCAAAGGTCCTAGGAAGACCTTTGAGGGTGCCTCCATTCTCCATACACTGTGCATTTTATCTTATAGCACGTGTTTGAACCAATTTCAGGGTATGTGGAGTTCAAAGCTGACTTCCACCACGTGTACATCCAGGCGCAGAATGATCCGCAACAAAAATTATTTATCCTACCCTAACTCGTTACAGATGATGCTATTGAGGAGGTCGTTAAGCTCTAGCCGACATATTGGCATTCCCCATCCGATCTGTCCATAGGGACTAGCAAGTTCGTGGAGAAGAAGAAGAAGGAAGCAACCAACCAGAAGGTTCAGCAGTTGGTTAAAAAGCGGAAAAAAGAGGCTGAGGAGAAGGCTTGGGTGGAAGCAGAGCACGCCATGAAGCGGTAGGCCGAACAGGAAGAGAGTAGCTCTGAGCGCAATGAAAAGTCTCCTTTGCCCCAAATAGAGGAGGAGGAGCAGTTAGAACATGGTGGCGGTGGTCAGGAAAAGAAGGAAAGCACTCCCCTTCGGATCAAAAGATATAGAGAACAAGGAAAGGAAGGACCACAAAATAAGTCTAAGGTGACAAAACCATCGCTGGATCCGATCACTTTAACGGATGGTAACCTAGACGAGACCGATGACAAGGTGCAGGATACTATAGCAGAATTGGTGCAGCAGTTTGAGAAGGAGCGACAACAGGCACTGAGCACCATTCAAAAGGATTTGTGTGAGTTGCAGATTCAGGAAAATAGGATCTAGGTAGGCACAGGGAAGATCAGCACTGCATCAACAAGTTTGGCACCGGGGACCACTTAGGAAGTAGAGATGGTTGGATCACTAGATCTTCAGACAGTTGTGCTACAAGATGGATCTTTGAGCACGGAGGTGGATGATGACAAGGCCATAGTGATCTTTTTGAAGAAAATCAGCCTCAACCTGGACGTGCTCTCGAATGAGTACTTGCACACGTTGCAGGCATGAGTGATAGCAGAATTTAGAGCTTAGGAGCAGCGCACGCTCAGCCTCATCAGCGAGTATAGAGTGAACAAAAAACAATGTTCGCTAAGAAGTCCGAGGTGCTGGAGACACAAAAGAAAATCCAGGCGCAAAATGACCAGCTTGCAGCCGTGGTGGAAGAAGCCTGCAAACCAGTGCCCAAATTTCATATGCCAGAGGAAGCACCGTTGGAGGCGAGGATCAGAAAGCTGCCTGCAGGTGTGCATGACAAAAAGACAAAAGTGGCTAGAGTTTAGTTTGAGCTAAACTTGAAGATCACAGAATTAGAGTTGAATTCATAGCCTTTAACTCCGTTAGAGGTGAGGGAACAACGCGAAGCTGTTGTGAAGTATGGAGTCGCGATAATGGATGCCGCAGTGGTAGAATGTACTGCACATTTTGAGCAGATAATGGAGGTAGTCACAAATCTGCAGGAAGATCCCACCCTGTAGGCCTTGAATGTAGAAGTTTGCAAACTCCAACAACATTATGATGAAGTAAGGGCAACAACGCGCACTGTTTCTATCACAAAACGCCTTGCTAAGCTACAGGAGGCAAGGCAACTGCATATACAGGTGGAAGAAGCACAGAGGAAAGAGGCCATCCTCAAGACTAGACTGGGGCCGTGGTTGGATGAGGCCTACATCGTCTCCACCAACATTCAAGAGAAATTAGCGAACTTGCAGATCATGCAGCAGAAAATCTAGCAAGACAGTGCTGTACCAACCATAGAGTAGCTGGTAGAATATACCAAGCAAGTAGCCACACAGAGTGCGTCTGAGGTAGTAGTGGTATGAGTGGAGCTGGGGAATCTTCACAATAATATCTCCACGCTAGTAGAGTGACTCGAGGGCGAGTCAAGATCTTTGTGTTGGGGGCTTGTTGGGATGGGGTCCCCTAGGGTCAATTTTGGACCAAAAGCTCAAGTTTTGGGGCAAAATCCCAAGTTTTGCTGTATAAAGATGTAAAGTCTTCGCAAGTTGTGGTCATGGAGCATGTAGATAATTAAAGAGCCATAAAGAGTTTCACCCTTCTTTTATGTAAGTTGAGTTGGCTTTTATACAAATAGATGTGTCTTAAGATGTTTAAAGGAGGAGAAGAGAAGTAGTGAAGTTAGGGTTATGAGAGAAGTCTAAAGAGTTAGTAGAGAAGAGTATGAAGAAAGGCTCTGTAGCTGTGTGCGCAGAGGCCTAGAGTAAAGTCCGCAGCTGAGTGCATGGACCCCTGCAGCTGAGTGCGCAGGGAACTCTTGAGTCTATAAGCATAAATAAAAATTAAGAAAGAAGATTGTTGCAGAAATACTTGTGTTTATCTCTTTAATTTTGTTTATATGAATGCGCCTTATGTTATAATGGGTTTATGAAATAATGATGTATTGATGCGCGACTTTACATGACTTATACTGTTATATGAACGCAATTACTGTTAACTGTTTACACAAAGATAATCTTGTTGTATGTTGAAGTTATCGAACACTTAAGCTGATCTGAGTAATTACTGGGTTATAAGTAATCTTTGATGTGCGTAAGTTGTGGATTCGCCTACTCAGGGTCTGCGAAAGACAGTCGTAGACCTTTGTGGAGGTCTAGAGGCTGATTAAAGGAAGTTACATCGATAAGCCTTAAAGGCTTATCGATCTGCACGAAGGCAGATTTAGGGCATAAAATGACATCACGCTCATCTCTGGGTGCAAAAACTTGGTTCCAACATCCCCCCATATTGCTTCGGGTGAGACTTCAGTTCGTGCTTCGCGGATTGATGTAGAAAGGGATAGTAGTGTAGGGATTTGTTTGGCGAAACTACTCTGAACCTGGGTCAGGACCCAATAAGCCAACAAGTTGGGACAACCTGTACTACACATTGTGCAATCTAAGAGGCCAAGATATTAGCTTGAGCCTTGGACTTGCATAATGCCCAGCTAGGTAAGGCAATGTACGACCAAGTGAAGTGCATATCTTCCTTGTGAGGGTGTAGGAAATACGAATATTTAAGTGATAATACAAGTTAAAGTGAAGATATGACTAAGTATGTATGGATCAATGTGAATCAAGTGAAAAAACTCAAAAAATGGAAGGAAAAACAAATATGAAAGGAGAGTCGCAAAAAATGACGATCACTAGTGAGCAAAACAATAAAACTGATGCGACGCTTATGAAAGTTGAACTAAAAACTAAATCAAAATTTCTACAAGCTAATATAAGTTAAAACATCAACATACATGAAGAGAAACATGCAAAACAACACTCACAAAAGTGAAACAACAAAAGGCGACGGAAAAAATGACAAAAGACGACAAAAGAAAAACTCACCCAGAAAAGAGACATAAACTCTACCGAAGGCTCCTTCTCTCATTGGGAATGCTAGAGCTCCAAGATAGAATGTAAAAATGATCTCTAGAGGCATCAATTAAATAGATTTGGGTGGATTGGGGTTTATTCTCGCATGCCTAAAATCAAGGAAAAAGTGACACTTGGCAGAGATTTCTAAAAATAGGGACTGTGCCACCTTCAAGAAACTAATGATGAAACTTTGTTTTCTAGGGATTTATTTTTTTCTCTTTTATTTTTTTATTTTTATTTTTTATTGTTTGGGAAACTTTCCATGCATACTGGCAAGGAATATTGCACAATTATGGATAATTGGGCAACTTCTCGGCTTAGTGCATTTCACAGTTTTTGAGCTCAAGGAATGGATTACACATTTTCTGAGCTTGGTGATGAGCTGCCATCCATGAATGTGAAATTATCAAGCTAAAGGTTGAGATTTCAGTTAGGATTGCACAATTTCTATCATCAATGTTGGCTCACCTTCCGTGATTGCGCAATTTATGGAGGCAAGCCCAGGACTGCTGCAAAGTCAAGTTAGAAGGTTATCTTATGACTCAAAAATATTAGATAAGTATGAAAACAAGAAAACACAAGCATAGATGAAAAGAATAAGTCTTGTTTAAATCATGAATACTTGACAATAGTGAAAGATAATCTCTTGTGGACAAAAGGGAAGGCTCCAAAATCAAAGCATATGAAAATTTTTGGAGGGTGGTTGTAGCAGTTACAACACTTAGCAACGCACTGGTAGAACTCAAACTCTCTGTATGGGTCTTGTCTCATGCAAAATATGTCTAACTATTCAGGAAGTATTGTTCAGTTCATTGATTACCATAGCTTCTTCACTTAGCTTGCGTTAAAGATATAGTCCCTACCATTCTCTTCATCGGTGACATACTTAACCAAGCCAATTCAAACTAAGTTGTTTTGATTAAGGATGAGGAGTATAAAGATATACAAGTGAAAATAATTTTTAAAGTCTTAATTTTCATCTCTAGTGTTGTTCTATTGCTAGCAGGCTTGGACAGTACCCCGACAGAGTCACTCCAGGAACACAAACATTGCTCCACTTCCAGCGACCCTAGACAGTACCTCGACGAAGTTTCTTTCTTCACTTCTCTACACAAGAAGCCTTTCTCTTCTTTTGACTTTATTTTCTTTTTTTTTCATTTTGTATAAATAACTATGTATAGGAACTTATTTATTTCAGGGGCAAAAGAGGGATCCCAAATTATTGAGCACAGAAGGGGTTTTCCCTTTAGAGAAGGATATTTATATGTACCTCGGGCACACTTGTTAAGGTTTTCCTCCCCTCCTTACTCTACTTGACTTAGTTAATAAGGATTAACCAAAAATAAAAGACTGATTAAAGTAGGCAGTACTAGTTATGGGTTCAAGCATCATGATTCTACTATGGTTTTCTTTGAAAAAGGACATATTTCCATGAGACTATCATCGACTAAAAGATGCAAGATTCACACAAAGAGAGAGAATAAACAGATAACCAAGTGTTCATAGTAGCAAAAATTCCTTGTGAAATTCACCATGCTTTCTTTGGCAACCAAACACGGTCTCGCGCGGAAGCTATTCTACCACTTAAAAGAAATAGAAAAAGGAGCAAGACATAAAGTAAATCAAAGACAAACAAAACAATGAAACAAAACACTACTACTACTCCTAAACTAACCAAGAATAGGCCAGACCTAAGTAAAATGTTATTTCTAGTGTAACCATTGACGCATCAGATGGCCTCTGTAAGCAAGGGAATGCATATCATGAAAGATATTCAAGCATAACATAAACAAAAAAGATAAGGAAATACATGCCAATACATTCGAAATTTGAAAATGCATGTAAAATAATATGAAGGAAAAGCGCATGTGAATAATTCTACGAATGCATTACAATGTTCAGATATACTGTGACTTAAAGAAATGAAAGAGCAAATGTTCAAATTGTGAAATTGGGTGAACATGAAGAAAGAAGAAAACTTGGATTTTGCAATAGTGCTCGCCAGGTGTGAATCCTCCAATGATTGAGCGATGGGATCGTGTAATACAAATGGATGATGCGAAAATTATGGAACATAATGATTTTCAATGTGTGTGTCAGTGTGATGAGGAGCCTTGAAATATACATCGCTATTCTAATCAGAATTGGAACTAGCCTCAATACTACAAGAACCTAACATAACCATCATCTCGGGCTGAAGTGCCTTGAAAACTTGCAGAATTTCCAAATCATTAGAAGATAGATCATCAAAGATCGGTGGCTTAGAAAAATCAACAACAAAAAAATCAGAGTCGTGATCAGATGAATGGGTGAAAATATCGTGACAACCACGATCAATAATTTTAAGATTAGAAACAAAGGCATCCTCATGATCTGATGAATCATAAAGAGGGGAAGATTGAAAAAAAGAAATTGCACCCCCTATTTCTTCAAAATGATGAGATGATAGATTGGGGAGATCAAAAAGAGAAGATTTTTCCTTTCTTCATTCAGATGAAAAAATGACATTCCATGAGTCTCGATAAACCAGATCACTGGCACCTATAAGGACACTACTTAGCCATGGGACGCCTCTGCTACCTTCTACGCTATTCACTTTGCTTTTGTGGGTGCTTCCGCTATAACTGGAGGAATTGAATCTGCACCTATATATGCGGCCTTATCAGTCGAGCAACTAAAGTTTCAATTTACTTATTGGGTGGCCCCTCTCAAATAAGTATCTAAAAAAGTGATGGCGGCCTTTTAGTTGAGTGTCTGAGATTGATTGGAAGTAATAATATCATTAGAAGGCAATTCTTCACAAAATTCAACAGTAATGTCAAAATCAAGGAAAATTTTTGGATAATGGGAGAGAGGTGCAGAAGGAAAAGAATCATCCTTCATTGCAGATTCTTGTTCAAATGTGGACTCCCTTACATAGTCATCGTAAATGATATTGAAAGTTCACTGCTCAACACTAAGTCCATCCAGAAATTGATCCTCATGAGAATCAAAAGAAACATTCAAAATGGGTGAACACAACAACTCACGATCCAGAGGACTAAAGGAACCAAAGGATGTAGGACGAGGAGATAAAACATCATTGCAAACATCAGATTCGTAGTCCAAACTTGTGCTAGAGTTCTCAGTATGTAGGGTTGGAGAAGATGACGGTAAATCAATGGATGAATTCTCAAGTTCTCCCACCTCATCTTGCAGAATTGGATTTGTTTGATTAGAAGGAGATTGAGAGTCACTTGATACAACAACTTCGTTCGTCGCATATATCGAAGCTCTAATACTAAGGTATGTTGGGAGGATTTCGAAAGATTCATATTCATGCGTATTCATCAAAATGTGAATAATAAATTTGAACTTATCTTTCATTAAAGGCCAATCAACACCATCTTCAAAAAATAAAAATAAAAATGAATGAAATGATCGCGAAAATTATCAAGAGATTCATCAGGTGGTTTTTGCAATCGCATAATTTTCTTGAACACAAATTTATAATCATACCTATCAAAGACATGGTAAAGGTCTATGTAAAGATGTTCAAGAGAATGTATGGACGCGGTAGGTAATGTGTAACACCATTCCCTTACGCATCCTTCGAACATGAGAATGAAAAATCTACAAGAAACATCCTTGCAATGAATATTGTGTTTCATGAAAAATTCGAGAAAACAAGCGGTGTGCTAAAAAAAGGTTGTTTCGCCCTCACCATTGAATTTAAGATTTGAAAAGTCATCAATGATCCTCACTGGCACTTTCATATTTTCGGTTCTAAAAAAACATGTCGGGGTTGTGATTTGGGGAGAAGCCATTAATGAGTGCGGAAAGTTAAATTATACTTCATGGGTTTATCTTGTCATTTGGCACTCCTTTTAGCGCCCAAAATGTTGACGGTGCTGGACCCACCAACATTCACAGGATCTCCTCGATATGAAGTCCCACTTAGACCTCATACCATTTGGTGTAGGAGTCCCATTTGGAATACCGTCCCAGTTGTTGATGCAGTGGGTTTGAATGATGTGCCTTGGCTGCAATAACACATAGAGTGATATATAGTGAGTTTGGTGAGAACAAGTGTATAACCCTGCGAATAGTCAAGTGCAATGCATGAAGGTTCTGCACACAGAAGGGAAAATAAGTGATCCCCTTAAAATCCTGTAATAGTACGCAACTTGAAAGGAACACACAAGCATAATGACATCACAAGGTAATATGCAAAATAGTTCACAAGTTAATAGTGATGAATTAATACAACAACACACATTCAACAAGATTCATACCAATGCAAACGAAATAGTTCATAAGCATAAGCATAAGTTAAATAACATACATTGCAAACATAAAAAGAATAATCCTACTATATTTACAACATATGCATGAAAATGTGTCGGCTCTGAGATTTTATTAAGTGAAAGTTCCAATCATACATACACCATTGACGGACCACTAGCCCCAATAGTGGAACATGAAGTCAACATCACCTAATTGTCCAAATAAATATACTTCCTCTATGCTATGGAGAAGCCAAGGCTCTGAAAAAATCCCAAGCTCCCGACTCTAAGCCTAAGCCTAGCCTGAATATTGGCTCCCAGAAACCCTTTACTTGAGTTATGAGGTCCAATTTATAACAAAAGGGTGGTTACTCCTCAACTCCCCGTTGTGACTTTTGGACTTCCCTCATGAATCTTCAACTTCTTTACAAAACAAATCATTACATTACATCATGACTCTTCACATTCCAATATTGACACTTGGAATTCCACTTACAAATTAATTACAAATAATATTGCAATTTACACTCGTACCCACATAAGACAGAAAATGGTAGAGCCAACTAGACAACCTAACAAGACAAAATACTATCATGCTTGAGTTTGGGAAAACTCAAGCTCAAAAACTTCCACTTGATGTCTCTCGGTCACATATCGGTGCCAAGCTTGGTACTATGCGATGACATCCCCAAACTGTGTGATGGTGTCTGGCTGGAAGTAGACTCTAGCCTCCATGGCATCTGGGTACAATGATTTGGAACCAGTTTCAACTTCCTTCTAAAGCATGAACAAAAGTGTCCTCACTTGGATAGGGCCATTGATGTAGTTTTGCATGTTCTATCTGTTCACCTCCAAATATTCATTGGTGTAAATATTTCTCAGCTGCTCCAAGTATTCTTCTATCTCCTTCCTAATCTAGTTCGTAGGTTTGGCTTCAATGAGTGAGCCAATTAATGGGATCCTGTGGGAATTCACCAAGAAATCCAGATTGTTGTATAATCATGTATACAAGGACTGGATGTTACCAATGAATGAGGCAAGCTACTTCGAGTTATGGATCAACTTCCATACTCGTTCTTTCTGCATCTCTGCCTATTGCTTCATTTTATTTCCCAAGTCAAGAAGTGCCACTTTGTATCACATTGATCATTCATGCAGAACGACGATTGTAGCTTGCACATTCCAGAGATTTTTGACAAAATATTTACATTATTTCTACAAATCATGCATGTTGATAACTTCCTTATGCATGGTAACAATCTCCTCATAGAGGTTCCGGATGGTCTCTCCAAGTGCCATTACTTCACTAAGTATTGCTGCCTTCATTTCCTCGAGATGGACCTATGCGCAAGTTGAAATTTGAGATTCTATGCGGAGCTATTCAACCTCTTTCCTTGTAGCCTGCAAGTTCTTCGCCAATTCCTTATTATCAACCCTAAAAAAATTAGTATTTGACTTTGTTGCACCTATGAAGGCCAAGTTAGTTGCGGAAATGGCATTGAGATTCTTCCTGGTGTCTACCACAATCACCCTTTCTCTGATGAAAGTAGGAGATACGATGTCATCCTAAAAATGATTCTTCTAAAGTTCATCATATGACAAATTATACGTGTCCATAACCGGATCGTCGTCAAGAGGAACAACTTCCCCTTCCTCGTTTGGAGCTGAATTTGTTGCTAGAGGTTGTGGAGACTGAACTATGACCTATTGTGTGTTTGGCATCAGGTTGACATCTTAATTCTGTGGCTCTAGTTCCTCCTCCATGTATATGATCTCTATCAACTATTCAACTTGCTGAGTAAGCTCCATGCCTTGCATATGTCAACTCTCCTCCTCTATTGGTTACCAATTCTATTCTTTTTCTTCAACTTATTCTGCGTTTTTGCTTCTGCTATTGCACTTCATCTTTCATATTCTTCCTTCTTATGCTTCTCTTCTTGTTCTTGCTTCTTCTTTTCTTCCTCCAATATCCTATTCTCTTCCCTCTTCCTCCATTATACTCTTTGCATCCTCTGTTTCCTCTTTTTCTCTATTGCTAAATCCACTTTCATTATATTTGGATCTGCTTTTATCTTGCGAATTCATTCTCCATTTGGACTATAAGAAACCTTTCTATTTCCCTTATCCTGCGTGCGGTTTCTTCCTTCAACTAGCATTGCTTCCAGAGTATCTTCCTTCTGTGGAGTCACTTGGGAAGTTCTTGTAAAACTGATCGGATCACAGGACCTGAAGGAATTATAGAAATTATTCCATGGATCCTCCTCTTGCCAGTGAAATGTCCCATTGATCCACTGGAAGTGAATTATTGCACAATGGTCTTTGAAAATGCCACAGGGATCATACAGATTAAAGTCTTGAGTACCGAATGAAAATTTTTCTATTGCCTTTCCTTCAATATCCATGACCTTCAGGTTCTTTATCTCGCACAATCCAATTTGCATAGAAAGAGTTGGCCAAGGGTCTTTCTTCTTCTTGTGCAAAGCTGTTGCCAACCTTGTGGAGAGATGATATGACACTTATTGCATTACAAGCTTGTCGATGTCATACCTTGGAAAAAGATGTGGTTACTTTCGACTACCTAACACTCTAAGGAAGGTTCCATTCAGTGAGGCAAACCAATATGCAACCTCTAATATTGCTTCCATTTCCCCACGCGATATGAAAGGTGGTTCTTCCCCAAAGATCATCTTGTATAGTGGAATGAGGAAGTGGTCAGTTAGCTTGTCCATTACTCCTCGATGGCTGCAATCAGAGATCAGTTTGCAATGAATGTGTATGGTAGGGTATTAAGGTGTCCAAGTCTAGTTTATGATAGGGAATGCATTATGTACACATATTGCATCTAGTAAATATGCATACATGTAAAATATTGCTTTCCTGCCCTTGGGAGGATTTCAAGGCATTCGCTACTTGAATACTTAACTGTCGAGCCAACAAGTTTGACTAGTTGAAAGACTTCCCGTCATTCACAACCTGGTTCAATAACATTTCCCACCCTTCAGGAAAGGTCTCTATCCTCTGCTGACTGTATATTCTACAAGCTAAGATGATAAACAACTAATAGGCCCTCCTGAGAGACTTTGACTTATAATTATTGGTGGGTGTTTGTCAAAACTTTGATGGCTCTTTCATACAACTTTTAACAACATCTTTCATGCCCACATAGTTGTTGGTGGTGTAGACATGTGAATCCATGACTATTTCTAGCTCGGGAAAATGGTAAGTACGTTAGTAATCTGCTACCAGAAAAGTATCGAGATTTTGTCTGCTGGCACTAGTCAAAGTCATGGTCTTCACATCAATGCATGAAACAATCTGGCTAATAACATCTGCACATAGGAAGGTTGGATATATGAATGCAACCTTGTGTAGCCCTGTTTTCTGGACATTATTGTAAACCTACTGGTCCTCTAGATATGCTTCGAAGCTCTTTGTTGAAAGAGCTTCATTCACTTTTTTCCATGTAAGATATGATTCCTTTTCCACATATAATTTAGCATCTGAATATACTAGAAATTTTACTGGTGTACTCTCATTTGCTTCCCCGGTACTGCTTTCTATGGTGTCTTTTGATGCAACTCCCTTGGGTGCCATGATAACAATGACTGCTGAAGAGAAGTTCTGAATAACTATGGTACTTGCGGGAGGGAAAAGGCACTCATGGTTGCGATGATAACACTGCTAGAGAGAAGTGATCAATAACTGTGGTACTGCAGGATGGAAAAGGCACTCACGGGTGCCATGATAATAGTGACTGCTGTAGAGAAGTGCTCAATAAATATGGTACCCGCAGGAGGGAAAATGCATTCATGGCAAGAATAAATTAGCTTTTGAAATTCCACTTTAAAAGCAAGATCGGGAAGAAAGCTAGTGCACTGATGAGAGGGATTGTACAATTTTCATGAGAAAGGGAGGGATATTGGCTGAGGAAACTGCACATTACACAGTATCGGCATCCAGTGACTCAGCCTGAGGCTTGAGATTGCACAATGCACAATTTAGCCTGGGCAGTGACAGGGAGAGACCGCAAATTGCGTAGTCTCAATGGCCAAGGTGGCAAGACTGAGCCAAGGGACTATGCAATGTGTAGTTTGGCCAGCCTGTATTGCGCATTGTGCAATATCATAGGCCAAGCTCTCAGCTTGAGCCTTGGACTTGCACAATGCCCAGCTGGGCAAGGCAATGCATGTCTAAGTGAAGTGCAAATATTCCCAGAGAGGGTGTAGGAAACAAGAAGATATAAGTGATAATGCAAGTTAAAGTGCATTTCTAACTAAGTACAGAGGGATCAATGTGAATCAAGTGCAAACACTCAACAAACAGAAGTAAAAAAAAAATATGCAAGGAGAGTCACCAATATGACGATCACTTGTGAGAAAAATAAGAAAATTGGTGCGACACTTATGAAAGGCGAATGACAAACTAAATAAATGCTTCTACAAGCTAATCTATGTTACAGCACCAACAACCATGAAGAGAAACAAATAAAATAACACTCACAGAAGTGAAACAACAAAAAGTGACAGAAAAAACAACAAAATATGACAAAAGCCAAACTCACCTGGAAAAGAGACATAAACTCCATGAAGGCTCCTTGATCTCCTTGGGAATGATATATATCCAAGATCCAATGTAAAACTGATCTCTATAGGTGTCAATTAAATATATTTGGGTGGATTGGGGTTTATGATGCACATGCCTAAAATCAAGGAAAAAATGACACTTGGCGGAAATTTCTAAAAATAGGGATTGTGCCACCTTCGAGAAACTAATGATGAATCCCTATTTTCTAGGGATTTATTTTTTTTCTTTTCGTTTTATTTTTTATTTTCAGGAAACTTTCCATGCATAATGCCAAGGAAGATTACAGAATTCTAGATAGCTAGACAGCTTCCCGGCTCAGTGCATTTCACAGTTTTTGAGCTCAAGGAATGGATTGCACATTTTTTGAGCTTAGTGTTGGGTTTCCATCCATGACTGCACAATTCTCAAGCTTAAGGATGAGATTCCAGTTAGGTCTACACAATTTCTATCATCAAGGCTGGCTTGCTTTCCATGATTGCACATTTTTGGAGGAAAGCCCATGCCTGCTGCAAGGTCAAGTCATAAGGTTAGCTTTTGACTCAAAAATATCAGAGAAGTATGAAAACAAGAAAACACAAGTATAGATGAAAAATATAATTGTTTATCAAATCATGAATACTTGATGATAGTGAAATATAAGCTCTGGTGGACTGAAGGGAAGGCTCCAAAGTCAAAGCATAGGTAAAATTTTGGAGGGTGGTTGTAGGAGCTACAACAAGTGAGTACCCTTCTTTCTTCTTACACCGATGTTGCTTGTATCCATAGGAAGCATACACGTCTCATATACTCAGAGCTGGTAGGATGCTAGCACTCTGATACCACTGTAATATTCTAGGGAAATTTTCTACAAAGGTTTCTACAAGTTTATTCTTCAAATAATGTTTTTATTATATCCTTTACTAGAATGGTGCAATAATGTGATAATAGAACAGGGAAAGAGTTCAAATAATTTAAAAGTGTAATAATCCTATAAATAATATAATTCATGCCATTCACTATTATGCACTGTGGGCCCCACACAACAATGTGATGTCACTTCAATAATAAACCATACTAAGTTGAGAATACCAAATTAATTAGAAAGAAATACGTTCAATGCACAAACCAAAAAAACATTTAAATCACACTTGACTCTTGTCTCTTAAATAATCTATATTTTTTCAAAAGTTGCATCAAAAAATATTTCAGACCCCTTAGAAACATTGACTCATCATTATAATGGACTCCAACTCTCAATGTGTCACTTCTAAGACTTCGAATTGGCACATTATGAGAGCATTTGGTATTAGTAGCTCATTAATTCACTGTAATTCCAAATACAAACCACGACTTTGTTGCTTGTTGTCCTACATAATATTATTTTCTTCCAGTGCGTCGAACATGGAACTTACATGACCAATTTGCATCATGAATAAGACTCCTCCACGCTTTTAGGGCTTGGCTAGAGTCACCTACTTGAAGCCACCCTCATTCCAAAATATGGGTCACTCCTGGAAATTCCCAATAGACAGATGAAATTATTACCAAATGAGGGTTAGATCCTGTAAGATCTCAGAGGAAGGATATATATATATATATATATATATATATATATATATATATATATATATATATATTTAGAGAGATCTTCATGAGAACTCCTCAATTCACTAATGCTTCCATATTTCTCCTACAGATCAGTGCTAGGATAGAAGGGGGAATCTTGTTGTTCCTCAGATAGATTCCTGTGTCAAAGAAGTTTGCTATCATAGAGAGTACGAACTTCGCTGCTTCCTTCAGGAGAGATTTAAACATAACTTTGTTATCCTTACAGATTCTAAAGTAACTATGTTTTCCTCCGAACTAGTCACCTGTACCAAACAAAATTCCTTAACCACAACAAAGATTCACTAGCCTTCAATGGAAATCACGTGCCCATGAAAAAACCAGAGACCAATACCTAATAGACTTCGTTGCCTAGCCATAAAAACCTTGTGCCTAACAAAGAAACAATGAGAGGATATCAACTAGGGTGGAATCTTTCACCACTGAAATTGACAAGAGAGAGAAAGGGTTTAAAACCCTCAGAGCTAATGCTCAAGAACAAATGAATTTATCCACACTTGATGATCTAAAATGATTTCTTCCCTCTCATATTTATAGAATTCCTATAGGGCTCTTATTTTAAAATGATTGAGTGATCCTTAATCCAAGCCCCAATTTTTGGTTTCTTTACCTAACTGCCCCAAAACTTTCCCAATAGTCGGAATTTTTTGGGTTTTTTGGTTTCAACTACCCCAAAACTTGCTTGACAATGGGAATTTTTGGGGTTTTCCCCCATTTTGGAGGACTATAACTTAAGGGGATTGATATGCTACTTCATCCTATTCATCCTTAATTTGTAGAGGACAATACAAGGTAGGTGATGATACACAAATGAATCCAACATAAATACAAAGGGAAACTACCTAATCAATTAAGAAAAATATGTCTTATACGAAATATGATTGCATAGAGAAGTATATTCCTTAGACCTAGTGGCCTAGTCTAGAACAACAAAAATCAAAGACTATAAAGTTTTCCTTATAATAATTGGAGAATGGAAAGATGCTTACTTGTGATCCATCACAATCTCTTCTTTCCTCTTGGCTTGTCGAATCCAACCATAGCTCCGATCACTATAATTAGAACCTACACAAAAAAATAACACAAGCCAAAGATATACGACATCTATGTAGCATTATCTAATCATTCTATTCAATGAATCAACATAGCATTGAAACACATGTACATAAGCACAAGATAACACATGTAGGAAAACAATATACTCTTTGTATTAATATGAAATGGAGAGAGTTTAAAACCAAAAGTGGAAGTTGATCTTGTAGATATCCTCCCAAGTTGACTTGTCGTTCCTTGTCATAATGTACACCTCAAAGCCACCCTAATGCATGGGAACGATAACTTTCTTATAATCAAAGAAGAAACATAAGGGCATGATTAGTGTCCAAAATCCAACCTCTATCTTGTGGATGACAATAAATATATAGGAGAGGATGGTAGTTTAGGAATTCTTATCCATTTACCAATCTAGGCTTGAGATCCACTCTTGATGGGAGGATGAGCTCAAGGGATAAGTGGTGAAAACTCCAAGGTAGGGAAGATATGATTCAAAGTTCTTAACCAAGGTAAATGGTTGTAAAAACTCCTAGAATATTCCGGAAGAGGAAGCTTCAGGATTATTTTTATTTTTTGAAAATTTCTAGAATCAATGTACCCTCAACAAGGGAAAACTTGCTCTGATCAGAGTAGGTGAAAAACTGAGAAACTTGTTGCTAAACGCAGGTTCCTAAAGGGCCAAGGTGCACTGGGCCTTAAAAACACTGAAATGAAGAAGTCAAGGTCAGAAACGAAGGGATTTGAGAGATTGATGCTAAGGGATGATGACAATGTGTTCATGGATGTTGATTGATCCAATTTGTAGGCCCATTGACTAGATGTGACAAAATGGTCTATAACAAATTGTACCCTAAAGTGCAAAGTTAGAAGAAGTGGATGATGACTGAAGTTATTTACTTCGTAACAAGTTTAGATCAAGAACAACTGGTTAGATCATCATCTATTACAACACATTTTCATCATGATATATTTTTTGCAGGATGCATACCCATGCTCAACACATCAGCTAACATTACATGTACGTTGATTAAGAAGACATGCCCACTGATGACAAAGGGTGGAACCATTATTGAATGAATGTAGATATGATCATATCCATCATACGTTGTGATCTTGTATTGATCGTAAAATCATAGCCTGGATGGATGGAACTAGATCCAGGGTCTTTTATCTCATCCACTCGATCATCCAATGTACGAGTCTAACCATGCGAATAAAGGAGCTAGAGTCGAACATGGTAGACACCATATGATTACCAACCAATGATGTAAGTCGTTAACAGATATGAGACAAACCACCGATGATGTTAATGGCTCTCAAGGTACTACAATACAATCCGTATGGTGTGGATGAATGAGTTGAAGTTGACCATCACACAGAATCTGTTGGTTAGAGGCTAATGATGTAAACGTATCACCGAGAGCGAGGAAAATTTCCATTGATATATGTAAGCCCCAAGGTACTGAAGGAAGAGTTTCTAAGTAAAATTACTAGATAATGAGATGAAGTTGACATGAAGTGACCTGTCACAGGAGGGCCTTGATGTATCCCCCATCAATGACATGAAATAGGAATCATGAATTGAGATAGAATGAATTTGATGTGGAACTGGTTTAGGAATGACAAACATGGAATGAAGGCTTAAGAGTATCATAACAAATATCAACTGAATGACTTCTCTTGAACAAATTGACAACATTGAATGGAGTCAATAGCATTGGCCCAAAACCAAAAATGGAGGCTCTAAAATGGTATGATGAACCAAAAGACAAGCAAATGTCCCAACCCAACAACCACTAAGATGAAGTGGAAGAGTGCCGTGTTCAAGAGTGGCTCACAACAATAATAGGTGGAGTATCCCATTTTCACAATTTCCCCACCTATTGTTGTTCAATACCTCTTTATTTTTTAACAAGCTTGAGGTGGATGACATATGCTTGATCTGTAAGTTCATCATTCAGATGAATCCCTTTGAGTATCTTTAATGAATCCTGGGAAGGCGTGGTTTCGTCCTGTCATGTTCGACGAGTCCATCGATGTTTGATGTTTCAATAAGTCTAACAAAGGTCTAACTCAACATGTTTTTCATGTTTAGAGAGTTTGAAAAAGAGGCGAAAAAGAAAACTCCAAAGGTTCCTTTTCATAGATTGTCTCTTAAGTCCGAAAAGATAGAAAACAATACTCAGGAGAACCTCTTAGCCATGTTTGACTAAGGTATTCCTTTTTCATAGTTAGTCTATCTCAGTGCAGAAAAGGGTTAAACTTATACTAAGTAGACATCTTTTCTTTTACTTTAACAAGTTCAAAAAGACAAGTGCTCGACAATATTTTCATCGAAGTAATTGTAGAATTGATGCTTCTGTGATCTATAACAAATATATGATAGGGGTTTCGGCGTAAATCACGTTATCAATCAATTGCCAATGTGTTTCGAACCAACAAGTGTGCTTCATTGTTAGGACATGTTGAAGGAACCAGATCATGGCTGCATGTTAAATAGAGAGAGAGAAGGTCATCAAACAACTATATTCGACTAGAAATGGCTATACTAGACCAGGAAACGTCTATATTTGACTAGACTAGACCAAAGGATAGGGAGAGCGACTATTTTTGACTTGACTCGATCAAGGGACAAGGATAGGGAGAACGACTATTTTTGACTTGACTCGATCAAGGGACAAGGATAGGGAGAATTAGTTTAGATAATTAATAAGTTAGTTATTTTATTATTTTAATTATTAATTGAATATAGATAAAAGGTTATAATGGAATCTAAATAATAAAGGTTTATTATAACTTATATCATTTCAACTACTAACCCTTTGGAGAAAAAATATATTATTACTATTTATTATTTTATTTTTCAAAGGCTCAAATTATTAATATTATATTATTAAAAGTGTATGGAATAAATTAATTAATACTTTGTTAGAAGAATAACTAGCTTATTTAGTTAAGTTAATATTTATAATTAATTTTTATTTGTATTTATCTAAAGGTTGAAATATTAATATCATAATATCAAAAGTATAATTTGTTAGAAGAATAACTAATTTATTTAGTTAAATAATCCAATTTATTTAATAATAACCCTTAATATTATATAAGAAGTAAAGGTTAATTAAAGGAAAAGAAAAACTAATTTTGGTTTTTAATCAATTCTCTATAACCCCGAGGTGAAAGGAGATAATATAATTAATTCATTTTATCTATAGGCATAAATATTCAATATTGTAATATTAATAGTATTTGGACTAAATGGTTTATTAGAAGATTAACTAATGAAGTTAGTTAAATAATCTAACCTCTCTAATTAACACCCTTAGGAGAACGATTGTTGATAGTTATTAATAGATAATAAATAATAGTTATAATGTTAACTAAACAATAATAGTAATAGTTATTATAAATAAATAATAATAATTAAGATAATACATAATAGTTTATTATTATTTTTAACAAATCTGCTCTTATTACAATTCCAGAAAGGAATTAAATAAGATCACTAAACAAACTGTCAAGAAATCGAATAGCGAAGACGAACTTACTAAAGGACAACACAATGGGTAGGGACAAGGGGCAGGCTAAGAAGAAAGGGCAGGGATCCATCAACTACTAATTTTCCAGCCATCATCCCTATTGAGATTGCTCAGTCTCTTTTCAATCTCAATGGCCTCCGTAAATTTCCCTATCCCTGTCCCTTGATTGAGTCAAGTAAAAAATAGTCGTTGTCCCTATCCTTTGGTCCAGTCTAGTCAAATATAGACGTTTCCTGGTCTATTATAGCCGTTTCTAGTCAAATATAGCTGTTGGATGATCTTCTCTCTCTCTATTTAACATGCAGCCATGATCTAGTTCCTTCAACTTGTCATGACGATGAACCACACTTGTTGGTTCAAAAAACGTTGACAATTGATTGATAATGTGATTTACGCCGAAACCCCTATCAAATATTTTCATGATTAGGGACTCTAAAAATGGCTAAAAGAGGACTCTAGGGGGTTCCTTTTTCATAGGTTCACAGAGCTAAAAAAAGTGATAAAAGTATGCTCCTTGGTCAAAATGACCTATTTCAATCCAGACATAATCAAATTCGTTAAAATAGTTTTCATCCCGCTCAAAACCCCACCAAAAGATTTAAAATACCTATTTCATGATAAAAGGTCAAAACACTAATAGTACTTGTTGCTACAGTAGGATGAGATGTACTGCAGGACCTCAATGTGGCTGAGACCCTAGCAAAGATTGAGCATCATATGGAGTAGTTGACCCATGGCATAGCTGAAACTAGGGTCGACAAGCTCCCTATGAGACTGCAACAACACACTATCAACATGCCTAGTCATATCAGTCAGTAATTGTGCAAGATGGCTCATGTAATGGCGTGCTACCATGAGCTATATGATTAGCATACTAAGAGTCTTATAGCCATATTTTGACTGCATGTATATTTTAGGCTATGCAGCCACATGTGTCTTTGGAAATTTTTTTATAAAACCAAAACTTTGATGTATATATAACAAAACATTTTTCCAGAAGGCGAACCCTCATGAACATGTGAAACATAGTTGGACTTCTAACCGAATAGACATTAGTCAATTGTAGTAGTATAAGCTGTGAGTCGATTTTTATAACTATACGGTGGATACCATGTGAAATATAATAAAAAAATAGTTCGATTACTATATTATACTTCACGATATTATTTATAGAGCGACTGATACAAAGGTCTTGTAAACTCACTAACTCGCCATTTGGAGCATATATAACCCAAGCTATGGAAGAGAGGTTCCGAGTAATATGACTAGCACCATCAACATAACCAATGTATGATTTGAGGGATGTCGAGATCTGCAAACCAAATGTAAACAAGATTAACGAAAACCTAGGAAAATTTGAAGGGAACACATTGCAAACACACTCAATCACACCTATATACAATATGTACACATTGCACTATGAAAAATCGAGCATAGTATTTATTTAAGTACAACCCATTTCTAGGTTGTGGTAAGGGAACTCCATCAAAATAAACTAGCTCACAGGCTCCTTTAGCAAGAACACGATTGACAATATATAGACCCAACCACATTGACTCAAACTTCCCCGATCCTAATTTATCAGAGTCTTGATCGTATAATAGAACAAGGTCTCCTTCTCAGAAGACATGAGGCTTGATACACTTGTCATATTTCAACTTGATACATTTCTTATGGGCTTCTTTAGCCATAGTGACATCTCACTGGGTTTCATCTAAGCACGTCAGATGTTAGAGATGTTCCTCTTCTGCGAAAGTGGCTAGGAGGAGTTCGACAACAATTTTGAGGGATGTAATTTCACATTCAATTGGAAGAATTTCTGCCAGACCACAGACCAATTGGAATGGTATAAATCTAGTAGCAGTCTTAACAAAAGTTTAGTATGCCCACAAGGCCACATAAAAAATGAGAAGCCAGTCCAATTTATGGACCCCTATCATACGTTGAAGCATCATTTTGAGAACTTTATTAATTTACTCAACTTGCTCATTTTCCTGAGGGTAGTAGGAAGTGGAACTTTCATGGGAAATTCATAGCTTGGTAGTTAGTTTGGAAATCATGTGATTGGGAAATTTTTTTTCCATGGTTTATAACTACAACTTGCGGAACACAAAAATGTGCAATGACATGGTTGAATAAAATTAAAGTAGTTGTTTCACTGGTATTGTTATATGTAGGCATCACGTTGGCCTTCTTGGTAAAATAATCAACCGCTACGATGATATAGACATGTCCCCCGATCGAGTGAGGGTTACATGTCATGAAATCAATGACCCATTTCAAAAAAGGACTAATGACAATAATAGGATGCAAAGGAGCCAGTGGAGCACAAATCTTTTGATCATTAATCTGGCATGCATGACACTTCTGGCCAACAAGGAAACAATCGCGAAATATGGTGGGCCAAAAGTAACTAACATGTAGTATATTCTGGCAGTGGCATATCCATACAAATTACCACCACATGCCCTCGAATGGCATTCATTTAAGAATTTATCATCCTCCTCATAGGTGAGACACCTTCGAAAAAAAGTATCAATACCATGGCGAAAGAGAGTGTCACTGATTATAATATAATGTTTGGCTTGATATCAGATACGTCACTAGTTAGAGCGAGAGGTATTAGATAGGAAAGTATGGGTCTGGAGATATATGAGAATGTGTAAATACGGTAGGTCAGATGACAAGATCAGAAAAAATGACTCATCTAGAAAATAATCGTTGGATGTCGTTTCAGTTTCAGAATTGGGGAGGTCGCAGATTAACTCAACAAAAACTAGGGATTTCTTTGACTTGGATTTGATGAATTTGAAATCGAACTCTTGTAGGATGAAAATGCACTGATATTATTTGTCCCCCAATAAATTTCATGAGATGATGTACATCATGGGGTTGCAATACAAAAAAACCATAATTTTGTGGAGTAGGATGTAATGGTGAAATCTTTGGACAATTGGCAAAGCTAACTTCTCAACATGGGTGTACTTGATTTCGATATCATTGAGATTCTGACTCAAGTAATAAATAAGATTTTTAATTCCTAGATAATCCTCCTAATCCAATACCATAGAAATGGTAGTACTTTCAACGGTGAGGTACATGAAATAATCACATTGGTAATCAGGGGGGTATAACAAAGATTCCCAAATCAGTACATATTTCAAGGCATCAAACGCCTTTTGAGTAGCATCATCCCAATGGAAGGGGACCCATTTCTTTAGCAAGTGAGTAAATCCTTTGGTTAGTTTGGCATAATTGGGAACAAACCTCCAAAGAAAGTTAGCCTTCCCTTGGAGTCGTTGAATCTGAAGGAGGGAAGAAGGAGTAGGCAGATCAATGATCGCTTGAACTTTCAAGGGATCAATACAAATTCCTTGTTTTGATACAAAAAATCTGAGAAGATGACCAGAGCTAACACAAAACACACATTTTTGTGGATTGAGTCAAATGTTATAATGTCTACATCGTAAAAATATGGCTGTAAGATGCATCGGGTGATCATCCCAATGTCGTGAATGAGAAGGAAAATCATCCAAATAAGGTTGAAAAATACGTTTGATGTCGTGGAAGGCATAACATAGCCCCAACATTATTTAATCCAAAAGGGATCTGCTTATATGAAAATGTGCCCCAGGGACAAATGAATGTAGTTTTATGTTGGTCCACCAGGAGTATGCTGATTTGATTATAGCTAGAGAAACCATCCATAAATGAAAATATCTCGCAACCGCCACAATAATTAACAATCTGGTTGATGAATGAGGTGGGATAGTTTTCCTTCAGAAAAGCATGATTGATGTCCCAAAAATTGACGCACACGTAGATTATTCCATGTCTTTTCATAACAGGAACAATATTAGACACCCAGTTAGTTAAAGGTATGGGATAGATGAAACCAGCTCGTAGAATTTTTTCAACTTCGTCTTTGATAAAAGTGGCCTTCTTGGGATGAATAGGGTGAAGGCGTTTCCACACTGGTTTAGCATCAGGATACATTTTAATTTCATGCATACTGATGTTTGGATCGATACCAAATATTTATTCGCAAGACCAGGAAAAAATATCTCTGAATTCTTGGAATAAGGATTTATAAGTCTTAACCTCACCAGGAGAGAAAGACACATTGATATGTAGATTTTCGACAATGTTTGGTTTAATTAACATGTAGAGAGGGGTAGTCTCTTCAATGTTTGACAAGTTCTCAGAATCAACATCATAAATGGATGTGGAATTCGTAAATAACTCAATGATATTGGGTCAATGAATTTCATTAAGATTTTCCTCAAAGGAATCCAGTAAGGAGGAGCGATGATGATTGTCCCATGTTGCATCATCTAGCATCATGATATCCATGTTTCTCTCATGGGTGTAAAAATTACAGAGAAAGGATCAGATGACATACCATAATATAAAGAATGATCAACCTAATTAATCGAAGAGGAAGGATCAAAATAAGCCGCGCAACATGAATGGATGGTTTCGTAATATAGTTCAACGGGGTTGAGCGATATATGGTCACCAAAAATATCGATATTAGATTGATATGGTACTACCTGTGGATCAACTGGGAAATATAAGAAGATATCATATTAATATAGGCAACCAAAGTAGATTTTTCGGGTAGTGGGGGAGGAGGAAGCGGAAAGGTTCCCATGAGAGAGGAATACTTAAGCAATCCAACTCCAACATGATGATATGGGTGAGGGGTTTCCCCCTCAAGAGGGAAGCTTCTAGTAACTACAGAATCAATGGCAAAGAAAGTGAATTGATTGATGGATATGATACCACCTTTATGAGGAAAATATATCATTCAAAAATATGTTTAAACAACCATGACCATGGCATAGACCCAAGTACGAACCAGTAGATGATTATAATCTAGAGGTCTATCGATAACTTAGGCTTCTAATGATATAGTTTTTCCACCTAATTCTACCTGTAGAGAATTCAAAATCCCACATGGTGTATAAGTTCTTCCATCAAAAGTTTTCAAACTAGTTGGTGATTGGCTTAACTGGGGAGAATCAATAGACTTCCAACAAGACATGGACATAATACAGGTTGAGTCACATTCATCCACAATGGAATGATGAATACTTTTACCTTGAACAACAACCTCGATCATGAAATATAATTAAGCTAGAAGTCGAGTTGTATGGCTCTCATGGTTAAAAACTACTAGGTTGGAATCCAAAGGATCAATACATCCAATTGCTAAGCGAAAATCCTTCTTTTGGGGGAGGGGAAATTTTTCAAAACCTCAATAGTGGACATAGTTGAAGGAGCCTAAGATAGGTCCTTAGCTATGCTATAATTTTGAGCATCTCTTGCACTAGTGTTGAATGTCGATTTATGGATAACACCCTTGGGAGGCTTAACCATTAATTTAGTAGGTACAACATTTG
Organism: Pinus tabuliformis; assembly: GCA_031772625.1. Lineage (NCBI taxonomy): Eukaryota > Viridiplantae > Streptophyta > Pinopsida > Pinales > Pinaceae > Pinus > Pinus tabuliformis. The sequence continues at coordinate 1,809,075,171 of CM062817.1, forward strand.
GAGTAGGCTGATCAATACCCTTACCATTTGAAGGATTCAGATTACCGTAGTCCTTACTTTGGGTGGCCACCAAAAAATATGTTGGAACAAAAATATCATCAAGGAAGAGACCCTGGGTTCAGGCACAAGGGGCCAATAAGGATCCGTTGTAGTCTAGGCCAACACCAACATTTTCACCTTACCCAAGGGGTAAGGAGTCTCACCTGAGGCATGCTGTGACTAGAACTAAGAAGGGTTAGAGAGATATCGAGGGAGATCCAGACATCAACTATCAATAGCTTAAAGAGATCATTCATCACAACATCATACTGTTACAATTACCATATTCATCAAGTAAAAGGCCATTAATTAAAATTTTGAGTAGGTCTATAAACTAGAACAATACACTTGACCATAACACCATCCAAAATGTCTCATTCATTCATTAACATCAACATAAGGAAGATTCATTACAGTATACATCAGGTACAAAGCCTTTCATTAGATACATAAAATAACATAGACACAGGATGCCTCAAACCTCTGGCTGAGTCTAGCTCTGGCCTTTTTGCAATTGTCAGGTCCTCGGGACCCTGTTATTCTACACTTCTGACCCCTGGTGGATACCAACCCTTTCCCTTACTGTCTTATGCTTTTATCTTTTCTTCCACTGTCCCCACTGCCAGTTCTATTCGACTGTCCTTTCCCTCGGTTTCTTTTCTCTCTCCTTCTTATCCGCTTGACTGGTTCTGTTTGCTCTCGACACATTGCCATAGCTTCCCGTCTACTGTGTGTTCTTACCTCCATCCCCGACTTTTATCTCCGTAACTCAACCATTTCTCCCACCACCTATTCTCTTCCTTGAATCTCTCAAAACTTTAAAATTCAAAACGAACGCCCCAACAACATAATTTTTAGACTTAGTAGAGGAAAGCATTAAAACTGATTTAGAGGAAATAGGGTCCTGGGCAACCAAATTGGTCTCTTGATTTGGAAATGGGTCTGTCAACATAGAGGGTGTAGTAGTTGATTTAAGGAATTGATTCACCTTAGCCCGGTGTGGAAAATCGCGAGAGAAATTCTCCTCATTATAGATTAGACATGGGTAATGAGGTTTCCTCTTCTCTTTAGGAGACTAATTGTTTTGTTTATCCTGTGGAGCATTGTCTTTCTCCTTCTTTCCTTTTGCTTTCTTCTTACTTCCTGGTTCTAAATATTTTAATTTAGATGAATAAACGACATTGATATTGGAAGTAGAGGCTACGAGAGTGGAAGGATGGCTTTGAGCAATGACAACAAGAGTTGAAAGAAATGTTTTACTCGTCGACTTCTGGTTAGTAGAACCAATAATGCCATCGAAAACATGTGATTCTTTACTAGGATTTTGAGAAACATTATCAGTAGGTCGCAAAGCATCTGGTATATTATCATAGAATGTGCCATACTAGGTATAAATGAGATCCAAGTACTGGGCATGAGCGATCACTTGTTATTCCTTTACGACTCCACCTTTGCATACGTATTCTGTGATAGATGGAAATAGAGACTTAATGAACCATTCAGCTAAAAATTTGTCAAGAAAGAAATTCTTAACCAAACGATGATGGCACCCCCACTCATGAATATTATCAAAGATGTGAGTGGCCTTATTCTGTTTGAAATTTTTTAAGAGTTATGTTCCAGTCTCATACCTGATGGGTAACTGAAAACGTGTTAGGAATGTAGTAGCCAATGTGCTAAAGTTATCAAACGAACCTCGAGGTAATTCTATGTACCATTTAGTTGACATACTAGTGAGTGTACGATGGAAAAGACACAATCGAACAAAATCATCATTGAGGAAGTTTGAAGAACACCAAAAATGATAAGTCATTATGTGCGTATATAGGTTTTCCATAGGATTTCCATTGGATTTAGGAATATCATATGGCAACTTTGTAGGAATAACTGATCACCAAGGAGAATGAGTAATGGGATCGTTGTTGAGCCTGATCAAATCTAGAAATTTGAGAGTTGCTATGAATGGCAACTGCCTATTAAGATCTGTTGGTTTGAGGGGCTTAGACCTAGGTTCAGATTTAGCTGTGCTAACCAACAAAACCCTTTATCACCGACCCTTTTGGCAACGATCTGCTCACGCAGACCGCAGTCTCACCCGAGGCTATATTGGGGGATGCTGGAACCAAGTTTTTGCATCTAGAAGGATTATGGGGTGTGGATATTGATTTATTCTGACTCACCTACAAATCTATTACTGTGCTACATGATATTATTTAATTTTATACCGAATCCTACCATTTGCAGTGGGGTTGATCCAATCCTCGTATTACACAATTAACTTATGGATAGTGTCAATATCTTCATTTCCATATTCGTCGCAGACAGGTCTAGTATACCACAATCCTTCAAAGGGGTCCAAAGGAACAACAACCTTGGTACCATTCTTCTCGAATACCATACTTCTTATTTTCAGATTGATTATAGCGTCCATATCAAAATCCTAATCAAGTCAAAGTAAAGCTAGATACAGATTTCTATCGTCCACAATCTCAATGACTTTAAAGTCTGCCACCACACTTACTCCTTCAATGTCCACAAAAACACCATGCAATCGACCCATCAGGATGATTTTCTGCTGATTGGCCATGCACAGCTGAATTGGTGACCATTGTATCTTTGGTTGCCCCATGCAATCCTATGTTTGCTTTGGTAATGCATTTGCATCCGATCCCATGTCAGCAATTATTTGATCCATTTTGAATTCAAAAATTTTCGCAGTTACTCACATCTCTTGGCCAATGTTTTTCTTATTTCTGTATACTCTGTTTACTCCACATTGTTCACGTCGTGGCTTCTCTTTACTAGCACAATTGTCGATTAGTTCTTGCAATCCTTCCACTTCTTTTTGATCCCTTAGAAACTTCATACATGTCTATAGAAAGGACTTCAGAATGGTCGGATCAGGGTTCTCCGTTGCAATAACCACTTTAGGATTATTCTTCCATGGTACTAGTTTCATTTATGTCTTCGATGTCAAAGCTCCTGGGTCCATGAAACTCTCCTTCACTTCCATGAAGGTTTCTTTCTCCCGCTGGATATTGAACCTAGTACTTTTTTCTCCAGCCTTCCCAAACCATGTATCCATGATATGATTTTTTACCTTTGTTTTATCTCCTCCTGTAGCTGTGCTACTTCATGTCACTATGTTAACACTTGGATCATCTTCACGCGGTTCAACCCTCATCATTTTCAAGTCCTACACAGGCTGTTGATTCTTGTTTTCCTACATTTTAGCCATCAAAACAAGACAATCCTCTATTACATGGTCGAACTGTCTACAATATTTAGAATAAGGGTAGTGGGGTTCTGATAATCACATGCAAAATGTCCAACTTCACCGCAATTATAACATATCATATGACCCCAACCTCGTCCAATGCCCCCTCCTCGACCGTGTCCTCATCCCTGAAATCCTTCGCAGGCTGCAGGTGAACCATGATCTTCCTGAGTGCGACCTTCAACTTGCATTCTGTATGCCGTAGTTTGCTTTATCATCAAATCATAGCTGCAAAAATTTCTTTCTTCATGTCCTACTGACATGCATAAGTTAGAAAATAACCGCTGCGGCATCTGCACATACTTCTGTAACAAATAACAGTGGCCAGTCAGGTGCTGGCTTGCAATTCAAAAAATACTATTGTTGGCTTCAGGGTTCCTGACCCAGGTTCAGAGTTAGTTGTTCCAACCAATAAAACCCTAAACTGTTGGCCCTTTCAACAACAACCCACGTAGTGCAAGCTGCAGTCTCACCTGAAGTAGCATTGGGGGATAACAAAACTAGGTTTCTACATCCATAGGTCCATGTGATGGGTTTTTGTTACTTTAGGGCTTTATCCCAACCTTTGCGAATCCTAACCCTTAAATTGTAGAAATCACAGTAACTTATAGAAACAATATCTAACCCTTCGTGGAACACTTAAAACATTCATAACATCATGTAAACTATTAGATCTACTACTTTCACGCACCATTAAGAGTTTCTTCAAATAATTTTAGAAAATAGAGTGAATACACATATATTGCAGAAATAAATTTAAAGGCACATATACACAATTGTTTCTACAAAATATTCTTTATTGATATCATATTTTTGTTACAGACCCTACTTCCTTGAACACACAGCTGCAGGGGCCTACGCACTCAGCTTGAAGACTTACCAAAGTCTCCACAGACATAGCAACAGGAGCCTTCCCCTTCGCTTAAGTACAAAAATAGACTTTTCTGCCTTAGACTACTCGACCATACAATGATCTTCAATTATATACTTCATATGACTCGCTATGACTTCTTTATATAGTTTCTTCTTTTACAAAACCATGGCTTGCGAACCATGGGCGGGTCACAAAAAATCCTATATTCTAACAAAATAATGGACTAAAACTCCTCTGACTCCTATGACCTTCGTGCTCTGCTCCCTCAAAATGCAAAGACTTTACATAATTAACAAAATTAGTTACAAAATTTACCCTAGGGCACCCTATCCCAGCAGGTCCCCAACACAATTTGGTGACTCGTCCTCGAGTCACTTTGCTGATGGCACCTCGATCTTTGCCTGCAGCTCACTGAACTCAATCTTCAAAACCTATAGGTTTGTTGTTCTCTGTGTAGTAGCTTGTTGCACTTCTTCGACAAAATTTTCAGTAGTTGAGCCTTCAACTGCGAGGCCCATGGTCATTTGAGTCTGCTGCATCCCTTTTAGCTTAATCTGCACTGACATATTCAACTGGCTGGCCTCATCTTCCCATGGCTGCATCCTTGAAGAGATGATCATTTCCTTGCGATGCAACTCATCAATTTCATTCTGGATGAAATTCCCTTCCTACAATCTAGCGAACCTTTGCACTAGTGCTAAGGTTCACGTAGTCGATCGGATTTCATCGAATTGCATCTACTTTTACCTGATGTCTACTCCAATATTTTACAAGTTGGATCTTCCTGCAACAAGGTCCATAACTCCATGGATTTCTCAAATAGCTCAGTACTGCCCTTGACTGCATCTTCCAAGGTGGCCATGCCTTCTTTAATAGCATCTCCGCACTGCTCTCTAACCTCTGGAGGAGTAGTGGGATGCAACTTTAATTGTAACTTTGAGATTTGCAGTTTCAACTCAAACCTCACTTGGCCAATTTCGTCCTTAGACTCCTTGACTGCAACCACCAGCTTTTGAATATTATATGCAGAGACCACTTCTGCTAGGATCTTAAGCTATAGAAGCTCACTGGAGGCCTGGGCAATAGCAGCTTCGAGGTGTTGGCTTCACATTGTTACCTCATCTTTTTCTTTGAGGGCCTGCTCCTTTTCTTAAAAAATTTACCGGTTGTTAGTCTTTACCTCATTGATTACCAGCAGCGCGTGTTGCTCTTGTATCCTTAGTTCTTCTAACACCCCTTGGTGTAACTCGTGCAGAGTCTAAATGGGCAGCGCGACCAAATTCAGATTGAGATTCTTCATCTGGAGTAGTTGTGCCTGCCCTTAAGTGGAGTCACCACGTTAGGGACCCTTCTAGAAGTGGTACTGCATGGAGATCCTAAATGATTTTAGCATTGAAGACTGACCCTCTTACTTGATTCAGGCTCACTTTTTCCCCGCTTGCCTGTCCCATGCTCACTTGAATTAAACCTGTTTGTACCTGCAAATCCCACAGACCCTGTTGTACCTTACTAAGCGACTGTTGGTACTGCACTTCAAAATGGCTCATGAGGTTCATCTTCGTATTGTGGACCACATCCCCAATTTCATCTAAGTCCCCCTCTGTGAGGACCAAAGGCATTGCGCCCGCTGTTTTGCCAGACTTTTCCTTCTTGTGATGCTTTGTGGAAGTCCTCTTCTTCCTCTTCTTGACAATGAAGGGGGACCCCAACTCTGCGCCCCCTTCTTCTTCCACCTCGGTCTCTTCCTCCCCTTGTGTTTACTCGGGGTCTGACCTGTCGACATCAATATTGGCTTGTGAAGTAGTCTTCTAGTGCATTGCTTATTTTTCTTTGGCCACCACTTCTTTCTCCCTCGCAACAAATTCTTTCTTATGTGTAACTTTTTCTTGAGTGACAACTTTCTGTGCCTCCTTGTTCTTTTCTGATGTTTTGGTATGTGCTGTTGAACTTTCAGAAACCATGTTGGTACCTGCGATGACGTCAGAAGGGGTGAGCCAATCACTTGGCCAGTTGCTAATAACCCATACTATGTATTCCTCGAGAACCAAGTTAGGCAACTTGTGCCATATGCCCCTGGTATCCTTCTTTGTGAAAATGTGCAGATTATGGAAATATGCCTTGAAATCAGTGATATTAGTGTACTGCACATACAAGGTTGGTGATAGCCTTGGCCATTAGCTAATCACTATCTGAGTTTTATCTCGAACAATAACCAGAATATTTTGGTCTCCATTATGCGTGCGAGGTCTTTAGTAGCCCATAGCAAAGTGAACTTCGTTGCCTCTGGTAGGTCCGAGTCCTTCTGAGGGAACTTTATCTCTTCAGGTGTCTTCCACGCCACTAAAGCAATCAAAAATAACAACCAGGCGTAGTGAAATGCCTTTCCCTCATCCTAGGAATCCCTGCAGTCCTTCAAAAACTCCTTAAATAGATATTGAGCCCAGTTATATTGGAATCCTTTCACGCACTATACAACCAATGAAACAAATATCGTTAGTACCTCATTAGCGTGACATTTTCTCATGATCTTACTAGCCAAGATCTGTGTAGCAAACTGTATTGTGCCATCTGATATAGACTGGATGGAATACCTACGTGATTTTTTCAGTAGACCAAACTCTCCCTTAATTTGTTCTGCCAACTTCTTTTCCTGTGACTTTCCTAAGAAAGCCTCGGCAGGGTCTACTCCTTGGTATGGAAGAAACGTTATACGGTGGATCAACATGTTTGTGATCGGGATGGGTTCTCCCAGCTAGAGACACCCATTGTGCACCAGTGTCGACAATTGGCGCACACATATGGTGTTAATATTGGTGCAACTGAATTGCGACACCCATAACATGTTTAGGAGCCTCGCACCCCCAACTCCAGCCACCCAGTTCATTGGTTTAAGGCACATGACACCTGACTCCTCATAGTAGACCTTCTTGAGGTACTTACTTAGCGCCAGCTGTGGAAATTTCTTGTGGTCTCCTAGGTCCCACTATTCCATTTTCAAATTTGGTATCCAAGTCAACAACGAATCCTTAAACAACACATTTTCCGATAGTAAAGGGCTAGAGACCATGACTTCATGGCATCCAGATCTTTGGGAACCTTCGCCATGGATTTTCTAGGTGGTATGTGCTTCGACAGTTGAGTTATTAGTTCAACCTCTTCTGAATCAAGCTCCTCTATTCCTCTGCTTTGTTCTTGCTCATCCAGATCTAGTGGCTTCGTCGGCTATTTGGACTTATCCATTTTTCCCTTTTGGCGAATTCCTGTGGGGTTTTACCATGAAGATTGCCACACTGGTGCTTGCTAAGGCTTCTTCTACTTCATAGAAGTAGATGGCTTAGGCTTTGGCGACCTAGGCACGATAGTAGGCAATCCTGTAAGTATAGGTTGGGCCACTGCTATCTCAGATGGGGCTAGCTCCATCTCAGGGTGAATTGCATTCATTCTCTCAAGGAAGCTCTTACAGTATTAATCATGCAAGTTTGCGAACTCTGGTCATGAAAGGAGTTCCTCCCAATCTAGGTCAGACATACATCTCTTTACTTGGTGCAATGTAAGGCGAAAAATATTAAGGCAAACTCTCAAGAAGAAAAGTGCTCAAATGTGGAGTGGTATGCTGTATTTATAGACCAATTTGAATTCAAATCTGACCATTCCCTTCAATTCCTAGTCATTAATTCCCATTTGGTGACATATTTCCAAATATATGCTCCATAAATTATTCCACCCTGCTCCTTTCAACGAAAAATTCTCCATCCAATAATCTACAGTGCTTCCAACGGTCGCTTTTTGTCCAGGCTACGTGGGGCCCACCCACCTAGCGTAGCTCCTTCAACGCAACTCCCCTCGGCACCATCCTTTGACTTGTCGAGAAACCCCTGCACTTTTCCTTTCTAACTTTCAGAAAGTGTAGTTTAAAGTGACGTACTTCCTTGCAGCTGCCTGAAGTACTAAGACTACCATGCAATCATATAGTCATTGTACAGGGGCGATCAATCGACTCCCATTGACCTTTCTTGAAAATAATTCCCCATTCAACTTCGCGAAGGTGGCCTTACTATGGTCCTGCGACGTGATCTTGATCTAATGGTACCTTGAGAATCCATCCATGAACGAATAGGATTCCTGTCCTCTAACATTCTCCAGTACCTCATCCATGAATGGCGTAGGGAATGGATCATGGACACACATGTCATTCAAGTTTCTTAGGTCTACGCATATCCGAATTTCACCCTGTGTTTTATATTCTGGAACCACCATGGGACTAATCTAGTCTAATTCCTCGAAAGGTTCAATGATCCCAACTTCAAGAATTTTATCCAATTCCTTGCGCACTTTCCCTTATACTTAGGATTTAATCGCTAGGGCCACTGTTTCACTAGCTTTGCATCTGGCTTCAAAGTGATTTTTATGACTCCTAGGTCCCCTACTATCCCTTTTAGATTAGAGAACTTGGTCGGAAACTAGTCCTGGTACTCCCGCAATAGCTCTTTGACCTTATCTACTATATCTTCATCCCAATAGTCTCCTATGTTCACAAACTTCGGTTGCACTTCCAATCCAATATTCACCTGGTTGGTCTTTAAAGGATTTGATATATTAGGGATTTCTACCTTAGGTCCCTCAACTTCACACTGTCCTTCATAATAAGGAATGTGGATGTCCCTCGGATCTTCCTCGCCATCTTTCGTGGTCACTTTGTAGCATTCGAGTGCATGGCGTAGCTGCGTACCCCAATTTGGTTGTACCCTTTCAACCATTTCTTCAGTTATTCTGAATATAACAGCTTTGATCTCTTGCAGTTCTTCATATATACATTCAAATCCATCTTCAAAGCTAAAAGTTAGCAGAAAACTTTCTTTTAAAACATCCCATTTTGTGGTTCCATGTCACAGCTCTGTTTCTAGATACCAGTTCATCGGGATTGTATCCAAAGTGTGGTAGAATATATGAACCCACTCCGGCTGTGGTTCTTCTCCCCATGCTTTTGTCCAATGAGCTAATTTCTCATGTGGATCATCCTTCCCTGTGTATTTCTCTGCAATGTGGGTGTTAGCATACCCAAACCTCAACTTGATCATTCTTTGATACCCCTTCCAATCTGTGAAATTGTTCTTATGCGTGCCCCACCAACAGGTAGGCATAGCTCACAGCGCAATATTGAGTGCTTGGAACCAATTTTCCTCCGATACATCCATTTCAAATTTATCCAGAAATAAATTGACATCCTCTAAACCATCATAATACGATAAATTGTGTACCTTAGTGGATATACATTTGTTGATGGTGTTGGACCTGCCAACATTCACGGGATCACCCTGGTATGAAGTCCCAACTAGACCTTACATCGTTTGGTGTGGGAGTCCCATCCAGTATGATGGTCCGGTTTCCATTATCTTAAGGATTTTCCTCAACTCTTGCTTGTCAGAATAGGAGAGTGGTCTGCTTTTTCTTCGAGAAGTGAGGTTTGCGTGCCTGGTGATTGCTAGTGTTACTTGTGTCAATGGTTCTTTCACTATAGAGGGAGAGGGTGAGAGTGAGTCCCAAGTCGGTTGGGAGGAAGCTCCAACTCTGCTAGGAAGACACAACACAAAAATACGTGCACAGTTTCCAGAGGAGTAGTCCACATGGATGCAGTAGTCACAACACACAAGGGAAGATAACACGTACAACACTAAGTGGATGAGTCCGCACGAGTGCAACGGTTGTTACAACAAGTTTTATGTGAAAGATTTGTGCGATGTCCAGGGAGGTAGCCACCACGGGTGAGACAATGTTAACAACATATGCAACATATTTTCATTAACAAATTATGTATTACAACCAGTGAAATAAGTTCAAGTGTTGAACATAGGTTAAAGCAACATGCATTACAAGTGTTCAATATTAGTCTTACAACAATTACAATACATGTGTGAAAACATGTTGGCATGTTAGCAAGATTCTGAATTAAGCCACAGTTCCAAGACACATCGTTACACCATACATCACTAACCCCATGCGCAGGGCATTGGAGCCACTACTTACTCCTCAAAGAAAAGATTACAGACTCTCTTGGTTATGTGGGAGGAGATGAGGTGAAAAAGTCATTTGCATGTACAAATGAGGGGGTATTTCTAGCCAAGGGTGAAACTGACCCTTGTGGCTGTTCGACTACCCTCATGAATGTTTGAATTCCATGACTTTTCAACTTTACATGACTCTTTATACAACAAGTGGGTCTCTTGGACTTCCACGTTACATTACATTGATTGACAACATGGCCCACAATAGAGATGTGGATGACATGACTCGACATGACAGTTTTGGTACATTCGTGCTACTGTTGGAGTGCATGTCAAGTTGTAGTGCTGCTAGGTGGTGGATGTCTTCATGGTGTGTCACAGCTTCACCTCCGCATGGCAAGGTGCATGGAGTCTTCAATGGTCATTGGTTTGCTTGATGTTTCTTTGACACATTGCTTCTTGCTTCTATGTTGGAAGGCTTGACAGGTTCATCTGTTCACGAGAGGTGCATGTTCATCCGTTCATCCATTCGTGAGTACATATTGCATGTTTTCTCATCTGTCTATCCATGAACACATCTTTGCATGATAATTCGTTCATGATCACATCTCTTTGCATGCATCATTCATTCGTCTGTTGGTGAACCTGTCCTTCTACATGTACTCCCTTCGTTCATCCCGTTCATCGTTATGCCATGTTTTTTGGTGTACCTGTTCCTGTAGTCACTCATGATGATACGACATCAAATCCAAAAACCTCCTAGTCTACCATGACACATGATCATTTCGGATGCAGGTGACTAGGAGAGGCAACAAGGTTATGAGCCAGGATGACGATTCTGGGCACTGTTGATGAAAACTGTGCAAGGGTCACTAGGTGATGAAGATGGGAAATCTGAGACAACAGTGACTATCCGTGAGGTCTGGCTTGGCTGGAGGGAAAAATTGCATAAATTTTGGGAGGGACAGTCTGAGCTATGGGAAGGCGAGGCAGACAAAATCTGCACCTTTTCTGGAATGAGCGAGAAACAAGGAGGGTTGGTAGACAAGATTTGTGTAGTTTTTGGGAGGAACTAGCTGGGAGTCTGGAACCCAAAACTACGCAATTCTTGGAGGGAATTGGTAGCTGGCTATTGAGTCACTGGTAGCAGAAACTGCGCAATTCCCAAGGGGAATAGGCAGTCAGTTGCCAAGAGCTTGGAAACAAAAACTGTGCAATTCTTGGAGGGAACTGGAAGTCTGTTGCTGGTGAGAGAAATTGCACTGATGTTGGGAGGCCAACTTTTTGATCATATCTACACAATTTCTGAGCTGACCGGACTGCTGGGTAGCAGAGGGCCTGCTCATGAAATTGCACAATTTTCTAGATGAGTAGCCAGTCGACTGTCGGGAGGACTGGTTGGAAAAACTGCACAATTTTCTAAGGGAGACATGGACGAGCATTGGGTGTTTGCCTGATCTATTTCCGCAATTTATTCAGTTAGAAAAGCGGGAAAGGTCATCAACCTCTGTGCAATTTTTGAGGGGAGTCAGTCCCAGGGTGGTTGTCGGGTCCAACTCTCCAAGTGGCCAGCATGAAGGTTGATTGAATTGCTTGTAGGCAATGCAACTTGAAATGACTTGCTTGGTGCTTCTATGCTATTCTAGGTGATAGTCGATCGAGTTGATGGTGGGTGATGGTTTGATTGTAGAGGGGAGTCTGATTGTTAGAGCTTTAGCAAAATGACTAAGTGTGTGAATTAGTGAAAGATGAAAATGTGATCTTACAAACACACACCCACCTGACTTGACGACGAGACGTCTCAAACCAACCAGACACACATGTTCAACATGACTGATCGACGGTGCAAGCGACAAGCACGACACTCGTGATTGATCGTTGATCAACAGTAACGATGCTTGTGTGACAGTGAATGTGACTCCGTGTGTGAGTGTGACAGATTTTTTCATAGCGAACATAACATGTACACACGAAGCGAAGACCTTGAGCATGACTAGAACATGGTCGCAAGCAAGACATTGACATCATCATGCAAAAGCTTGGGTGGAATGAAAAAGCAAGGTGGGTGTGAAGGCTCACACGAGCTCACGGAGTGAACCCGAGTGTATGCAACCATCAAGTGAAAGTATCAAGGGAGGCTTTGAATTTGGATGCAAGCCAAAATTTTGGAGGGTGGTTGTAGCCACTACAACACATGGTGACACACTTGTGGAACTCCAACTTCTATGTTTTGGTTCATTGATAGCACAATGCCTTGGTATTTCGGGGAGTATTGAAACCCTTTGCAGGTTACTTAGGCTTCCCCACTTACCCTGTGGACATACATGGTTCACCTTTTTCCAACTTAGTCAAACAAAATCAAAAGTTCAGCTTGATCACTGTGTTTCAAGTCTGGGAAGGGTAGTTTAGCTTGCGAGTTGAAGATTTTCAAAGTATAAGTTTTCAACTCTGGTGTTGCTCCATTGCCAGTATGCCTGGACAATACCTCGCTAGAGTCACATAGGAACACACACATTTTTCGAATTCCACCGAGCCTGGTCAATACCTCTGTGGAGTTGAATGCATAACCTCTCTGTGTAGGAAGCCTTTCTCTTCTTTTGCCTTTGTATTTTTCAAGAGGATTGTGCATAGGCACTTATTTATTTTGTGGTGGAAGAGGGACCCTGACTTATTGAGAGCAGAAGAGGTTTTTCCTTCATAGAATAATGTAAGACCTCTAACATAGGTTTTCTCCTTCTTTGTTTCTACTAGTTGGATGAGCTTGAACACACAGAGGAGAAGGCTAAGTACACGCATGGGGCATCCCAGTGTGGACATAGGTTCATGGTTGGACCAAAAATTCCCTTGCAGCTAGTTCATATTTTCCATCAAGACTTCATTGGCTGAAGGTTATAACCAAGCACAGAGAAGACATACACAAGACTGGCCAAGTGTTGCAGTGTCAGAAGTCTCTTGAAATTTTGGCCAGATACTCTATCCAAAAGCCAAAACATAGTAGTTGGAAAAACTTATTTCCGGAAAAAAAAATAGTAATATATCAAGAAAACAAAACAAACATAAACAAAAATAGTAAGTAGAACAAACAAAGTAAAAACAAAGATAATAAGCAAAGCAAACAAGATGAAAACAACAAGCAACAAGTAGACTATGTACATGGCACGGGCACGACCTGGCCTACTGAAAGTAATGCTTGAGATCTTGGCTGTTGACAGGAAGGTTGTCAATCCTCCTGTCAAGTGATTGCAGATGATACATGTGTGGGCCAAGCTTCTCGTGGACTGTATATGGACCAATCCATAGGGACTGGAACTTCATATGTTTGCCTTTGTCTTCATGGGGCTTATCCCATTTCAGAACTAAGTCACCAACACCGAAGTTAGCTTTCCCTACAAACTTCTTATCGAACCATCTCTTGATACATTTCTAATAGAGTGTGAATTTTTATTTTGCTTTCATTCTTTCTTCCTGAAGTTTATGTAGAGCATCCATCCTACGTTGTATTAGCTGGCACGGCTTGCCTTGAAATTCTTGGGAAAGCTGAAGTGCATGCAAGTAGATATTTGGCGGAAGGATGGATTCTTTACCATAAACTAGGAAGTATGGTGAGGTATTCAGAGAAGGCTTGGGTGTTACACAGTCAGCCCATAATTCATTCGTCATGGCGGTATGCTAGTTACGCTACTTAGAGAAAACGGTCTTCTTGATTATGCGAATGAGGTTTTTATTTGTGGATTCTGCGAGACTGTTTCCTTGCGGGTAGTAGTTAGATGAATGCTTTAGCATAATACCATTCTGTAATGAAAAATCATAGAGTTTTAAAGATGAGAAGTACGTTTCATTATCGAAAAAAATTGATACCTGAACACCAAAGTGTGAGATGATGTTCTGCTGGAGGGAGCTGATGACCTCCTGGTAGTTCACTTGTTTGAGTGGAACTACTTCTGTCCACCACATGAAGTAGTTAGTTGTTGTTAGGATGTAGCGGTATTTCTTTGAAGAATGTGGGAAGATTTCTCCAATGCTGTCAAAGCCCTACTATTGGAATGGTTCGGTCACTGCAATAGGGTGCGGCAGGGCTACTGATATTCATGTTCTGCCTGTGCATCACTGACAAACCGAGAACTTGCAAGCATAAGCATGTGCATCCTTGAATAATGTGGGCTAATAGAAACCAACTCGCATAACCTTGTGTGTAGTCGTGTTTCCCGCAAAGCAACCTCCAATGGGTCTATCATGCAGATCTTGAAGTACTTTCTCTGATTCATGTGCCTCTAGGCACCTGAGTAAAAATCCATTACTATGCTTTTTGTAAAGCACTCCCTGCACTGACTGATATGCTAAGGCTTTAAGGCACAATGCCCTCTTTTGTCCGATGGAAAAGTGAGAGGGTATGGTGTCGTTCTCAAGGTACTAGTGAACATCCACATACCAAGAGGTTCCATCTTCAGTGGGTGTTTCTCACCTTATATCATACATCTCAATCTCATGGTCCCAGCCAAAGAGCTCTTCTTTGCTCTCTGGAGTGTGTACTACTTCAGCTGTAGCCTGTAGAGCCCATGTCCTTTAATCATGTGAACTGGCTTGATTTAAAGGTCATACTCTTGCAAGGATGTCATCCAGTTCGCACGTCGTTCACCCAGTTATTGTTGTACAAGCAATGTGCAGACTGCTGAGTGAGGGACAAAGACTATGTAGTGGTTCGTCAACAAATAGGGCTTGAAGTGTTTCACCACCTCATAAACTGCATAAAATTACTTGTCAACGAAGGGGTAGTTGATTTCTGGTCCTTGCATGCTTGCACTCATGAAGGAGATTGGGCATTCATTGTTCATCTCATCCTTCTGAGTGAGTACTGCAGCTAGTGAATTATTGGAGGTGAAGGTGTATAACAAGAAATCCTTCTTGAAGTATGGGCTACAGAGTCTAGGCGCTTCTACAATGGATTACTTGATTTGAGTGAATGCATACTTTTCCCTCTTATCCTAGATGTAGGCTATGTCTTTCTTGATCATGTCCTGCATGGGCTTGACTATCTGCGCATAATCTAAGATGAACTTCTGGAGGAAGTTTATCTTGCCCAAGAAGGACTGCATGGATTTCTTATTGGCTAGGTAAGGGATCTGTGTAATAGTTTGGAGATGGTCTAGATCCACCTTGATCCCACTTTTGGAAACAATGTGTCCGAGAAGATTCCCCTCAGACACTGTGAATACACTCTTTTTGGGATTCAAGGAAATCCCATATCTCTGACATCGCTCAAAGATTTTCTTCAGATGGCATATGTGGTCCTCTCGTATTCTTGAGAACACAGTCACATCATCGAGGTATACCACCATGCTCTGTCTGATGAGTCCATGAAAAGCAATGTCCATGGAACACTAAAATGTTGCGCCTATGTTTACAGCCCAAATGACATTCATCTATAAGCGAATGTACCCCACTTGGTACGGAATGTAGTTTTGAGTCTGTCAGGTTCTGCTAGAAAAACCTGATTTTATTCTCAGAAACTGTCAAGAAGAGAAAACATATATGCCTCAAATACAGTTTACAAAATGTGGTCGATAAACAACAAGGGGTAGTTGTCTTTGTCCGAGGCGCGGTTTACATTCTGGAAATTGACACACAAGTGGATTTCCTCGGACTTCTTACGTACAAGAACAAGATTTGAAACCCATGTGGAATGACGAACTTTGTATATGATCCATGCATTGAACAGCTTCGTAAGCTCTTTCTGTATGAGGGGTACAAGCGACGGATGTACTTTCCTCAACTTTTGTTGATATGGATTGACCACTTCTTTGATCGAGATGACATGTTGGATGATCCGCGTGTCATAAATGTTCAGATCATCATATGTCCACGCGAACGCATCTCGATACTATTTGAACAAATGAATAAAATATTTCCACTCTTGCTATGTGCAACATGTACCAATATTGATGAACTTCAGATCTTGTTCTGTTCCCAGGTTTATCAGTTCGTGCCTCATGGTGGAATTGTGGGTCTTGCTGTTCCTTGGCCCCTGAAAACGTTCTTGCAAGTCATAAAGATTTTCCAATGTTGCCACACCTTTTGTGATAAGGTGGCCTTTCCTATTACCATCTTCAGCTTGCAGAGAGCGCTCATGCTTGTCATCATCTATCGCCGCATCTTTGAATACGTCAGTGTTGGCCATGAAATGCAGTATCTGTTGATCATCATTAAACACACGTAAGTTGGTTATGTTGTCGAGGATAGCTGGTTTGTAAAAAATTTATATAGTAAATCTATAACTAATCGGTGACATTCTTGAAGTTGCATTTGTTAGTGCATTGGCAGCTGCATTACGTGTACGTGGTACAACAATGATATTAAATTCTTGGAAGTTTGAGATTAGTCACCATACCTCTTGCTGGTAACTTTTGAGATGCAGTGATAAACAGTGAATGGTGTTACATACCTGTCGTACCACTATCTCTGAATCACCTACCACTTTGAGTGTAACCACGTTGAGGCTGATGGCTTTCTACAAGCCTAACACAAGTGCTTCATACTCAACAACATTATTCGTGCACTCGAACTCCAAGTGAATTGAAACCAAATGCTTCCTATTGTAAGGTTCGATCAAGACACACTTGGCTCTTGAGCCATCCTGTGTCTTTGATCTGTCAAAGTACATGGTCCACAACTTGTCTGTACACGGACCACTTGATGTGCTAGTACTACTGCTACTACTGTTGCTGCTACTACTGCTACTATTGGTACAATGTATTGTACAAGTTTCATTACCATCAGTTGGGCAAGGAAGGAGTCCCAATTGCGTGTCTAGTGGGGTTGGAGTTGGCCGTGCAGGATAACACCCCAATGCTGTTTCAAGGAGGCAGTTGCCAAACATGAGATCTGCGAAGGCCAACAGTTCATTCTCGCCATTAAGGGGAGTGACATTATGCTTCATGTACCTCTCAGACAACACCCAGATTTGGTTGCACTTGCCCTTGTATGGAAGCCACATGTGAGACCAATCTGTAGAAAAATATCCATCTAGCTTGCTAGACTAGTCTCTACTGAGTAGTAGACTGTATGCTTCCGGTATGTCCACAACCACTATGTTAATGCATTGGTGGACTCAACCATCATGAGATAGTCAGATGATCACATCTCGTAGTTCACCAATGGCTGGTACTAATGTTCGATCAAGTTTGATGATTCGTGCAGATGTCTCGCTCCATTTTGCATTGATCTTTTTCGCAATGGAGAGCGGCATGACATTGGATGCCACACCGAAATCAACCAAGAAATTCTAAACATTGCAATTGAAAATTTGAAAAGCTAGTAGGAATAGTGCGCAACCTGAGTTTGCTTCTTCCATCCGGAGTGTATTGAGCACAATGGAAAATGATTCGAGAGGTGTGCTTTCTCCCTTGCTGGTAGAGGCTGAGCTGTCCGTTGCTGTCTATCCTAATGCACGTAGCAGGATATCTCATTGACTCTGGATCTTAACTAACTTGAACAAACTGATGTTCGCTCAAGTTTTCTTAATGTCATCAACAATGTTGTAGTCTAGAGGTGGTAGACTTACCGAGGTGTCTAGGGTAGAACGAATGTTCGTGTTGTCGGACGAAGTGTTTTACAGTTTGCTTCTCATGGATGTACTCTTGCTTGCCGCTGTCTTCCTGGACACCTTTTGTGTTTTCTGATTTGGGGCGGCCAGTGGGTTGACCTTCCTCATCAGCAGTCTCATCTTCTCTTGCATTTCCCCAAGTGTGGGGGGATCCCCTTTACTCCTAAGATTGTAACGGTTAGTTTTCTTTTGGGGCTACTTCTCGATATTTGTCTTTGACATCGTTCGCGAGCATTGATACGCGTTCACCACATGCCCAAAGCTTCATGGTTCATCAGGTGCAACCTCTTCGTCATTGTTAGTGTCTTCTGTCTGCTCCTACATATTAATTTCTACATCGAGTGTATGACTAAAAAAAGAGATTGCAACTCCCTTCCAGTCTGAACAAGAGTTCTAAGGGTGACGTTATTCATGGAAAGAATATAAATTAGGATCTGCACACTGTTCGACCTAGAACATAGGTTTCTGCATAGTTTTTGGACCGAACCGGTTGCTGCTTGATGAGCTGCTTTCCTGTCTCTGTCTGGGAGGATGGATGCTTGACTCTGACACTTCCGTGGTCAAGTTCTTGACAAGGTGAGTGAGGGTCTCAATATCGATTTCTTCCTTGTCTCTACACTTTCTTGCCATTGCTTGGGACTTCCTGCTCGCATCCTTGGAGTCCTTTGCTGATTTTTCATCCTTGATGACTCCAATTGCGCGCAGGTATTTTTCAACAACAATAAACTCTTCGCAGTTTTCTAAGAGTGTTGGTTTCGCAACTCGCTTGATGAATTGGCAATGCTGGTCAGTAGTGCGGATGTGTAGTAATCAATAGTGATAGATTCATGAGGTTTAATGTCTGCTAAAAACTCATTCAATATGTATGTAAACCTATGATTGAAGTCTTTTACCTTTTCTTTTCCCTCCTTCTTGAGGCTTCCCAATTCTTTGAGTAGCATGGCCAGGGTCTTGTCATCAACAAACTTTTCAAGGAACATGTGTTTGAATGCACCCCAGTTCTGTATAGAGTTTGGTGGATGGCTGTAATACCATGTAGCTACGCGACTGTCCAAGGTACATGGGAACAATCTACATGCTACATTGTCATACTGTACCTCAAGGGACTACAACTATAGGTAGAAGTTGTGTAAGTGGTCTTCTTCCTTCACCATGTTGTCAGGGTTGAACTTGATGTTCATTCTCTCCACTCACTTCGACATCTTGTGCAGAAAAAACGGGAGAGCCAATGGTCAGTGAGTCATCCATTCAAGATTTGGATCAACCATTTCCTCTTCTTATTTATCCTCCTCTTCTCTTTCAGAATCCGATGGTTTCATCTCTAAGTCCATTGGTTCATATCCAACTTCTCCTCCTCTGCTTCCTTCCCCTTTGCATCCTGTACTAGAGTTCGATCCCAAGGTCACAAGAGTGTCTTATTTGCCTTGCCGGAAGACTAGAGGTTCCTCTCCGTCTTCAATAGATTTTTCCAGACCTTCAAGTGTGGAAAGGACTGCTTCTTCTACCAATGATACAACAACTCCTGTAGGAGTGGCTTTTGGCTTTCTTGACGCGTATGGATGATGATGTATGCCTGGGATCAGTATGACAAATTTCGTGAACTGGCGAGTGATGGGACTGACAAAGCGAAGGTGTTGATACAAAATCTCGTGTTAAATCTTGGGTGGTGAGGAGTAACCAACTACAAAGTCGTGTGCAGGTGAGAGGGAGTGCGAGTTACTTCCTTGACGAGATGGTTCATGAATGAGAGTGAGAGGATGTTTAACCATATACAACTAGCTTCCCTCCTTCTAGCGCCAAAAATGTTGATGATGCTGGACCCGCCAACATTCAGGGGATCACCTCGGTATGAAATCCCAACTAGACTTCACACCATTTGGTGTGGGAGTCCCATTCGGTATGATGGCACGGTTGCCATTATCTTAAGGATTTGCCTCAAATCTTGCTTGTCAGCACAGGAGAGTGGTCTAATTTTTCTTCAAGAAGTGAGGGTCCCATGGCTGGTGGTTGCTAGTGTTACTTGTGCCAATGGTTCTTTCACTGTAGAGGGAGAGGGTGAGAGTGAGTCCTAAGTTAGTTGGGAGGAAGATCCAACTCTACTAGGAACACACAACACAACAAGACGTGCACAGTGTCTGGAGGAGCAGCCCACATGGATGCGACAATCACAACACACAAGGGAAGATAACACATACAACACTTAGTAGATGAGTCCGCATGATCCAAATTGGATGCATGAAAATTATCAGAGTTCTATGACTGTATCAAATCATGACAGACTTCAAAAACTTATGAACAAAGAGCTATCAGGAAGGGCCTATGGACAATGGCATTTCGTATCCAGCAAGGAACGACGAGGACCTCGGTCAAAGTGCGTTGACCAAGGGCCATGGAGACTGTGCATGGCTTAAAATAGCAGTTAGGAAGTATGGATCGGAAAACAGAGGCTGTTTCTGATGTACGCTTCGTTGGGAAAAACCCCTTGAGAAGGAATAGCCCCAAGCGCTCGGTCACAAGGAAAACTCGAAAACCGTGGGAAAAGTGCTGAAATGACAAGTGGGTCCCGCTCAACAGAATATCGGAGGCATTTTGGGTGGTAAGCGGAATTCTCAGGAGACCCAGTGATGCCATACAACGAACAACGCGTGTCCAGTGGATGAGAGAGAAAACCACCTCTTATCGCGGGATAACGTCCGAGCAAGTCAATTGTGTGATAAGAGCAAACACCTTAGGATCTGGAGGCCGCAGATCTAACGTCAGAGATTGCGCCTGATGGGAAACCGAATTCGACAGGAGGAATAAGCCATGACCTATAAATATCTGACGTCTGATTGGACCGCTAAGTTGGCCCTACCGGCCCAACAGCCCGCGGGGGTGGCGGGGTGATTCCAGGAATCACCTTGCCTTCCACCCCACCCTAGCAGTACTACGGCCCGCAGGTTGGTGAGGTGATTCTGGGAATCACCCCGCCCTCCGCCCCACCCTCGCAACCCAATGACCCACTGGTTGGCAGGGTGATTCTGGGAATCACCTCGCCCTCTGCCCACCCTTGTGGCCTAACGACCCATGGGGGTGGCGGGGTGATTCCGAGAATCACCCCTTCCTTCGCCCCACCCCGACGGCCCAATGTCCCGTGGGGGTGGTGGGGTGATTCTGGGAATCACCCCGTGCTCCACCCTACCCCGACAACCTAATGGCCCGCGAGGGTGGCTGTGTGATTCTGGGAATCACCCCGCTCTCCACCCCACCCCGGCAACCCAACGACTCACGGGGGTGGTAGGGTGATTTCAGGAAGTGGTGAGCACCAGTATTGTAGCAATAATGCTGCAACTCTTGGGCTGCCTACTTTATTCTTATCAACCCGGTAGTTCGTAACAAACTTGGAAGCGTCAGTGTTGTATGCACAAGTACTAGTTCTCACTACGGTTGTCACTTGGTTAGCCAGTGCAATATCACTAGGAGCTCCAGCCAAATTCTATGGATTCCAAAAGAAGCTCTATATGTGATGAAAGGAAAAAAAGATAGATGCTATTCTAACTACAGAAAGGAGAAAGACTGAAATGTAAAGCAAACCTAGTAAACCCTAATTTAACCAACTAATTTCACTTTTGAAGAAAACACTATGAAAATCATGAAAGGAATCCCACTACCTACTCAAGGAAGTAAACAACATCTAACCATGCTATTTCTGGAAGTGAATAAGCAAAAAACATATTTTTGGAATTTTATGCGCTTTTATGTGAATTTGACATGCATGTAATTTATTGTATGTAGCGAATAGGTGGTGTTAGAGGGCAGTTTTGGGACTTGAGAGGATGTAGGATGGTGTGGATGGGTCCTAGGAGGTCTCAAGTGGCCTTCTAGAGGCTTTTCCAACACTCGGCCTTCAAAAGAAAGCCTACAGGAAAACCTACAGGAGGATACAGGAAATCTACAAGAGGAAAACAAGGTAACTACAAAAGGCCTACAGGAGGAGGCCGAGAACGGTTTTCACTGTTTTGAGGGTGTGAGAGTGGGTGGAAAATGTGGATGAAGGTTGGAATGAGGTGTTATGGTGCCTAGGGTCTACCAAGAATCACCATGAGAGAGAAAGAGGAGTGGGTTTGCTCAATGAGAGAGGAAGAAGTTCTACGGAAAAATGCAGGAAACAAGGGCAGAATTGAGGTGAGATTTGGGAGACCTATAGGGAATGGATCAGATGGAGGGTGTGATTGTTGTTAAGCTGGCCTACTGCTGGAGGAGATCTGCTGCATAGAAACTGACAGTCAACCAAGGAAATCAAGCAACAAGTGAAATGATTGCTTTTAGGAAAAACAGAGTTTTGCATAACAATGGTCTAAACTATGATCTATGAAAGGAAATGCTGAGAAATGTTGTAGGAAAGGAAAGCATGAAAGAAGACTACTGAAAATCAAGAAGTGAGCATGATGAAAAAGATCTGAAGCAAAGAAAAACTGGACTATTAACCTACTAAAAATTTGCAAACACTAGAAGTCCTATGAATGAGGAAAATCTGTGTTTTTGGGGCAACAAGAGAGTCTTTGCCGCAAATCATGGTCCTAGAGGGAGGAAAAGAGGCCAAGACATTGTTGCTAGCCTTTTGAATCTTTGCTGATGACTATTTAACCTACTATAGAAAGCACAAATGGAAGCAAACTACTGAATCATCAAAAGCGACCTATTCTTAACCATAAAAGAAATACTTCTAACAACAACTAATCTACAAACTGAAACAAAGCATAAAAATACAAGTAAAGAGGAGCTTGGCTGCTTGGATTGGGCCCTAACCCAAGAGCTTCAGCCCTCTGAGGTAACTCAATGCTAGCTCAAAAAGGATTCCATCTTTATTATCAAAACAATAAAAAGATTACATGAAACTGTCACAAAAATAAGCTCGAAGTTTGAATAGAGTTTACATAAGAAAAAATCCAAAAACAATCTGACAAAAATCTGACCCTAGTGAGGCCCTAGGCCTCTCTACTTATACAAATGAAGCTACCAATAGCTTCCTTAAAATCATGGAGGCTTGGCTCCCAAAACTCGAGATAATCATCAGTCATCCTTCACTTGCTCAGTTGCCTTCTAGTGCATGATTCGGCTGCTTGTACTCCAAGCTGAATGAAGGGGAATTCAAAGTGAGGAGTAATAAATGAGGGGGATTCCCTCCTATAAGTCCTCTCCTTTGTCGACTTCGAGTTATTTCAGCCATTTTTCCACTGGATCCTTGACCTTGACCTCAAAATTCAACAATAATCTGCATTAAACACATGTTAGACCACATGGCATCATAACTAACTCAACTCACTCCATAATGATAAATATAATCAGAAAATCATACAATAAGCTAAGAGAATGGTTTAATTGACTAGGTTAGGAGGTAAAATGAGCCCATATAATTACCCATTTATGAGGCTCATCATCACCCCCCCTACTGAAGGTCTTGCTCATCCTCTGAGCAACTTAGTCAATCTCCTCATCTTTTATGGCCCTGGTGGCCTCCCTAGCATCCCAGGCTTCTAATGTGATCTGCTCTTCTTTGTCATAGAACCCTGCCTTCCTTTATATCTCTTCCCATTTCTCCTCCTCTTCTTCTTCTCTTCTACCTTCCAACATGCCTATTAGCAGTGGCAGACTCAGTTTGAGGCCAATCCAGTTGACCTTCAGCCTCTACATGGAGCGCTTGTACATTGGCATCCTTCTTAATGCCTCCTTCAGCCTCATGGGGGAATGCTATTCTCTGATCTGCAACCTATGTGGTAAGGTGTTCCATCTCCTCATGCATGTATGCACACAATTATCCCCAAGTAACCTTTGCATATCCTCAAAGTGTGCAATGGCTTGTGCCTGATCATTTAGATATCTAGGGGAAATCTGAGGGTTATTAGTAAGAAGGTTGTGTGTGCTGATGAGTGCCATGGGATCTGATGGTTCGGCTCTTATCATTAATGGCTTATTCTGCTCTTTTATCATCACTCTTTTTATTTCTGCTGCCCTCAACTCTTCATGGTTCATCCATGAGGCCATGGCCATTAGTTGCAGGTCCCCTAGCCTGGAATTGGGGTCCCACACATTCATGTCTGTGAGGGCCATGTTATGTAGGTAGAATTCTACCATATTTTCCTTATCCTCTTATGTGCTTTGGTCACACAGATCCATAAACTGCCTGTAATCTTGGAAAGACATTGTGCCTCTTTGTGCCAAAGTCTTTATCTGGAATTGCAACCATTGGTACTTGAGATATAGGCCATAGGATTTTGCTGGTGTTCTAGATTGCAATGCCTCCATGGATAAGCTGGCCATGCATGCCAGTTGAGTCTCTTTTTCTTGCAATTGCCTCCTTAACAATTCATTTTCAGTTTCAAGGTGGCTTCTTGTAATTGCTTCCCTGTCTCTAAGAGCACTCAACTCTCTACCCATTTCTCTGAGTTTGTTTTCCATATGGCTAATATCCTCAACTCCCTTGGATTTGGCTATTTACATCCACCTATGTGTTCTTATTATTTCTTTCTCTAATTCAAAGAATAGTGGAATTGCAATTTTTTTATGGGATTATCCTTCCTCCCTCAAGTAGATTGTAATAGGAAGCAAGACTAGGCTGGGGATCAGGTTCTTGTAGTTCTGTTGCTTCCTCCTTCCCCTGTGGCTATTCTTCTATCCTTTTCTCAAGCTGTTGGGTCTCCTGTAGTTTTGATAGTGTCTCCTGTAGAACTGTCTGAGCCTCCTGTAGGACTGTTTTTGAGTCCTGTAGTAATACCTTATCCTTCCATGTGGAAGATTTAGGAGTCCCTACTTTCATATGTGATAGGTTTTTTTGAAGGGGATTCTTTCCCTTTGGCAGAGGGTGAATCTTCAATTGTAATTGGCACTTTTGAAGAGGGCTGAGGTTTACATGTTTTGATTCTTGTGCTCTTCCTAGCCTTGAAATACATGGAGGCTTGTCTTTTCCTCTTTTGCTTTGGCTTGATTGGTGTACTGAGGATAGTGAGAGCAGCTGCTGCCTCCCTTTCTAGAGTCTCAGGGGACTCTTTTCCTTGTTCTGCCTTTTCTGCGTCTTTTTCTCCTCCTTCTGTCTCTGTTTCTGTCTCTTTTTGCTCTGTTTCTTCAGCTTTTTCCTCCTCTATTTCAGTTCCTTCCTCCTTCCTTATTTTTTTTGCTAAGTCACCAGTGGCTTCACCTTCTCCCCCTTGCTGCTCTTCCTCCTCACTTCCAGTAGGACTGACATCATAGGTTAGGGCTTTTATGTCATCCTCAGCTATCATGTTTTGGAAGACTTCCCATGCTATAGGGAGTGTAAATGTATGGAGGGCTTCTTCCACTATGATTTTGATTAACCGATGGGGAGCTAGCTACTCTAAATTCCCTGCTTGAACCTTAGTGCTGGAGTCAATGAGGGACTGCAGGAGGAAGTAGGGGATGCTGAGCTTCTAAGGTGCTGGAGTGTCCATGCCATACCTTAGTTCACGGAGGATTCTAAAGTGATAACCATAGACAAAGTTATACCTCCCTTTACAGGAAATGTATTTGATTATTTGATAGCTAACCTCATCCCAAGGATATGGTATGATAGCCCTTCTAATGCCATTTTTATCTTCTTCAGGGGTTTCATTGTTCTGGAAAAAGTTTTTCTTGGTAGCCTATCCAATTGGTTTTTCATCTTTGCTCCAGGGCAGCCCAAGAAGAAGGGTAGTGACCCTACTTATAAATTTAGGGGTTATCTCCATAGAAATACCTCTAAAGGTGATAGTGGCATGAGTTCTTGTGTGGGGTACCAAAGAGAGAGCAAACTCTTAGGCAATTTTCTCATCAAACCCTCAGAATTTCTCAAAGAAATTCATCCAATTTGCCCTTGTGAAGATGTCCACCACTTATGGATGTGCATGGGGCCTAGTGGAGTTAGTGGGCTCCTTTCTCATAAACCCTCCTATCATTTTGTTTATACTCTTTTGGGAAACCAAATGTGGAGATGGAAACAATGAATTTTGAAAAAAACAGAGAAACAAAGGAGACTGCGTTTTTTTAAATAAGCAATTTTTTTTTTTTTTTTTAATGTATTTTCTCCTCTCCTAAAGATTTATTTCCTCCTCAAATTGAAACCACATCTTGCATATATTGATATTCAATAGGGGCATGCATGAAACCTACCTCCTCAGACTGAAAATCGTGCTAAAACCCTTGTTTTCTCCCTTCAAAACACTTCACCGCCCCTCTTGTAAGAGCTTGTTGTCCCTCCTATAGAATTCCTGTAAGTGTTCCTATATAACTTGTAGGTGCTCCTGTAAAAACTGCTAAGAGCAGGAATATGGGAGAGATCGATGGAGGATGATGGTTACGAGGTTGTGGGGGCACAAGCAAACTATTGCAGCTGAGTTACAAGGAGAGAATGAAGGAAAAGGTGATGAGAATGCTCGGGGAGGAGTCGTTATTACCCTTTTTGGATATTTTCGGGGATAAGTGTTGAGCTAGCAAGGTGTATGTTGGCCACATTCAGACAGTTGGTCCCCACCTACCTTGTCATCATGGCCCCTCCTCATAATCATCCCTCATTATTGCATCGGAGTTCACACTTTCTCCACTACCTGTCCTTGACATCCTTCTTGGGTTGACTGTGCGCACGTGTGGATGACATCTCGGATAAGTGGAGGCAACTACATGAAGGTGGCCAAATTAACTGGCCACCTTTCCCTCATTTGACCTCAACCATCTCGTTGCTTTTGCATGACTTCTAATTACACAAATCCAAACAGAGGAGCCAGTTAGTTACTTACCTGTGACCCGAATGTATTTGCTGTGAGGTACTATGGCCCTCTCTCTGCTGAATGCCTTTATTTCTTTTGATGCATGTTGTCTGCTTGTTGATGTGTGGATATGTCTTTTGAAGGTTCTTCTCTAGCTGGGTCTGAGCTTCAAGTTTCTTCTCAACCTTCATGGTTGCACTCTCTTGTTGTTGGTGCTGGATTTTAATGGGATCAACTGCTACAAGAATTCCTACAGGAGCTCCTGTAGCTGCTTCTCCCCTTGAAACTTCAGCTTCTTCCTATGCCTGGAGCTTGAGGATGATGCCATAAGTGTAGATAAATATTGAGAGGTAGTAGGTAAGCTTCAGGTGAGGTTTATGGCGATTCTTCCTCTCTTATTTTTTTGTTTTTTTTCTTTTATTGAAAAACTATTTTTTCTGTTTTTCTTGGACATGAAGAAAAATGATGCTTGGGGTGTGATGCAAGCTTGGAAATGATGGCAAGGAGGTTTGAAGGTTGTAGGAGGGTTTATAGGTTCTTCATGAAGCTTCCCTATCCCTCAAACTGCCTTTTATATCCATTTCTAGCTCTCTGTAATTCCTACAGGAGCCTCCTTTAAAAAACACAGAGCATCCTGTAGAAAACACAATTTTTGAAAAGGAAGCACAGTGGGGTGAAAGAAATGCAAATAATGATGGAGAAAAGTGTGGAGAAGATAGGATAGGTGCTGGTGTGGATGTCAAGGTTCCCTTGGCACCTTCTTCTGCTTCCTGTAGTCCTCCTGCAAACCTACAATGCAAATGAAAACTCATTTTTCTTTTTCCTTTTGTCCTCTTTTTTTTTTTTTTCGAAAACAACTAGGGCGCCTCAGGGAGGTTTTCACTGTAATTGCCTGCCCTGAGCACCTCCAAGGGAGGTTTTCACCCAGGGACCTTATTCTTTTTTTCTCATTTTTTTTTAACATCACTGGGCCACCTCAAAAGAGGTTTTCAACCTAATGATGGGACTCAAGCGCCTCATGGAGGTTTTCACTTGAGTCCTTATTTTTTTATTTCTCTTTTTATTTTTCTTTAGTGAGTGGGTGAAGTGGAGGCTAAGACATGCTCCACTACCATCATTGTCTTATTCAAATCTTTAATGAACTTTCGCTTGGAGAGGGGTTTCTTGTAGACTCTCAACCGATGTCCATTTAAAAGCATGTGGATGGCTTCATCACCAATTGTTCTGATCAGAACTAAACCATTATCATTGCATTTATCCACCATGTAGGGTTCTAGCCATCTTTTCCTCAGCTTGCCTTTGAAATCTTTGTATCTTGAATCATAAAGTAGTGCCCAATCTCCCTATTGGAATTGCTTCTCCTTGATATTTTTCTCATGCCATATCTTTCTCTGAAGCTGAACTACCTTTTTATGGAGAAGGGCCTGCAATCTGTGTTCATCCAATCCATTGAGCTGAAGTAATCTTTCTTTCTATGCATGGTTGAGGTCCAGGTCCAGATGAGTTGCCATCCTTAGTGTATTGAACTCAAATTCTATTGACAAAAAAGCCTTCTTCCCATAGACCAGTTCATAGGGTGTGAACCCTATGGTGGTCTTCCATGTTGTGTTGTAGGCCCAAGTGGCCTCAACTAATCTGTCCGCCTAGTCTTTTCTGCTGCTGCTCACTACCTTGGTCAGGATCCCTTCCAATGCTCTGTTAGTGACCTCTACCTGCCCAATGGCTTGTGGATGCTAAGGGGCGGAAGTACTGTCCTTGATTCTATGATGTGTGAGCAGGTCTTCAATCAACTTGGAAGTGAATTGACTACCTTGATCTGTGACCAACTCTCTTGGATACCCGAACTTGTAGAATATTTTTTCTCTCAAAAACTCAACTACTTTTTCCTCTGTCGCTGCTTTGATTTCTTTTGTCTCTACCCACTTTGTCAGGTAATTGGTGCACACAATGATCTATTGTTTCTGCTTTGAAGGAGGGCTGATTGAACCCACAAAGTCCATGCTCCACTTCTCAAATGGCTCAAAGGTCACTTGAGGTTGCATGGGCATCTCATCCTTTGGAGTAGGTTTCCCCATCCTCTGACACCGATCACATTGGCTGGTGTATCTCCTAACATCCTGATGAAGAGTGGGCCAGTAGAAGCCTGCTTGCAATATCTTGAAGGAAATTATTTTTGTTGCAAAATGACCTCCACAAGGGCCGTCATGATAGGTCAGGGGAAGGTCAAAGACTTCCTCCTCCCTGACACATCTTCTCAAGATCTGATCTGAGCCAAGTTTGAAGAGATTGCCCCCAATCCAGTTGAAAGGGACACTTTTACTTACTATCTTGCTCTTCTCTTTTTGAGGACAGGTGTGGTGGGAACTATGTTGAAACCAAGTAGTTTGCTATATCAGAAAACCATGGAGAGAGTATTGAGATAGCAAATAGATGTTCATATGGCATTTGGTCATCCACCATTCCTTCTCCACCTGCAGGCAAATTTACTCTAGACAAAAAGTCAGCAACACCATTTTCTTTACTAGGCTTATTAATAATGGTCAAATCAAACTGCTACAGTAAAAGCAACCATCTAATGATGCGAGCATGTACATCTAGTTTTTTCATTAAATATCTAATTGCAGCATGATCAGTGTGCACAAAGGTTTGATAACATGTGATATAATGTCTGAATTTGTTTAAGGAATGCACGATAGCTAGGAGTTCCTTCTCGGTCACTGTATAGTTTAGCTCTTCCTTTGACAAGTTTTTGCATATAATGTATATGGCATAAGGTAACTTTTCATCAATTTGTCCTAAGGCTGCTCCTATCGCTTTGTTCGAGGCATCTGTGTGAATGTGGAAAGGTAGGGCCCATTTTGGGCCTCTGAGAATTGAGGCAGTCACTTTCTTGCTCTTCAAGGTATCTAGGGCTTCTTGACAGTTTTCTGACCATATGAACTCGACATCTTTGCCTAAGAGGCCAAACAAAGGAGAGGCTAGATTTCTGAAATATTTAATGAATCTCCTGTAATATCTAGCTAAGCATAGAAAACTTCTAACATCTCTCACCTTTTGAGGAGGTGGGACCCTTTGGATGATGGCAATCTTGTTGGGGTTGTCACACGGAATCTGTCAAGGGTGCGGACACGACTGACCTTCCTAGAAGTCTAAGACATTCTAATGACAAACAAGACAAAATGGAGTGATCTTTCTCTAAATACACCTTTTACAACATGAAAACTACAAGTGTTTAGGCTTACCTTATTCCAAAACGCTGTTGTTGAAGTCCGTTCTTGACGATCCGGATGAGCTCCTCCTTCAAGTCAATTCCTGCAACCACAAACAATCAAACAATTACCAAGCACTTGCATTTCATATAATAAAACATATATTCAACATGCAGACCAAGGAACACATGAAATAACTCATTAACACAAGCTATTGAGAAAAATAAACCAGTTTGTATTAATAACGAAACAAAGAAACTCTTACAACCTGGCCTTGGTGTTGTGCAAGTTCCTCCCAGGGTCCATCAAGGGTTTTCCTCTACTTTGACAAAGCTCACCCTCTCCCAAGTAGAATCAAGTGAAGACAATCTCTCCTCACAAAGGCTCTAATGGAAGACCTAAATCCTGCAGCATTTACCCAAAGAAAATGTATAGCTCCAACCTCCTCTCCTTCTGGCTCAATGCCTTTATTTATAGTGCTGTAAAGAGGTTATTCAGGTCCACTATCAATGGGATCATCCCCCTCTATGGGTGGGATAGCTCCCTTATTGATGGGATAAGTTCCCCCTTAATAGAGATACATGAACCAACTGGAGGCGCATCCATTTCATCAAACCGACCTCTAGAATGTTCTAGAAGTAACCACAAGTAACTTTTTCAAGATAAAACTCGCGCATTTTGCCTTTTACAGAGGGACGCACCTGTCCCTTAACATACAGAGCGTCCATGGACGCAGATTTTGTGAACATGGTCAGCGTCCCCGCAGGTAAGGCTAGAGAGAACCTGCGACCCCAGAGATAAACATAGTTTTTACAAGACTTTCTCTCTTCTTTGAGTTTGAGATGGATAACAGAGGCATGAGACTTGCCTAAGAGGGTAGCATGACTGTTGATTTGAGCCATACTAACTGTAAGTAGTCAAGGTGACATTTTTTAGTGTAACAGATTGCCCCCTAAAGTGCGAAGCCTGGAATAGAATAGGGTTTTGTAATTCTAGGAAGGGTGAAGCGCTTTATCATTTCAAGGATTGCCTTGTGGATGGCCTGGTTGGAACCTGCAATTTTCAACACAAAATACATGGATAAGATTATATCATCACTGAGGTAGGCATTCCCATACTCAGATTCAAAACTTTAACTAATGGACTAACTATTCTGATACAGGAATGATCTTGCAGTACATCATTTTTATAGACTTTTGTAGACACAGTATGGACGCAGCCATCTGTTTATGATTAGTCTACATAGATAATGAATACAAAACTCCTCGCAGCCTGGATGGTAGAAACTAGATCCAGGGTCTTCACTTCTACTTCCCGAATTGGTACGATTCTAGCCATGTGATTAAATGATTCGATGTCGAACATGGTAGAAACCACTTGATTACCAGTCAATGATGTAAACTGTTAACAAGCGTGAGAGAAACCACCAGTAATGTCAATGGTCCTCAAAGTACCAAGCACAACCCGTGAAATGTGAATAGATGTTTTGATGTCGAACACTTCACGGAATCCTCTGATCGAAAGTCAATGATGTAAACTGACGTCAAAGGCGAGAAACCTGCCATTGATGCATGCAGACTTCAAGGTACTGTCGATTCCTAAGTCATCTTTCTAGATAATGTGTCGATGTCGATAGAAAGCGACCCGTTGCAGGCAAGCCCGCAACACGAAATCATTGTTCAAGTTGAAGAAATGTTGCTGTAAGGACTGACTCAGGGATGGTCAAATGGATGACAAGTATTTTGCAGATGAAAGTTTTGCTTGCAGACCTCTTGAACACATAACGACACAACAGATGGTTTGGTGACGAATAACTCAAAGTTGATCCCTGAACCCGGTTAAAGATTTTCAAAGTGATTTGGTCAACTGTGAGGTAAAAGATTTCCCAACCCAGGTGAATGAAAAGTGTCGTGTTCAAGAGTGGTAATAAAGTTTCTTTGAGACAAAAGGTGACAAATAGGTTCATTCTTCTCTCTTTTCCCCCACCATTTCTGGCAAGTACCTCTTTATTTTTAACAAGCTTGAGGAGGATAACATATGCTTGATTATAAGCTCATCCTTCGGACGAGTCCAACCTAGTTTAAATTCGAACCCTAGGAAGGAGTGGTTCGTTCCTGTTTGTAATTGAACAGGTCCTTTACTGTAAAAGTTTAACGAGCCCAGTATAGGAGAAACTCGGCGTTTTTCATTTTTAGAGAGTCTGAAAAACTTAAGGAAACTCCACGTTGAACTTTTTCGTATATTTGTGTCCCTCAAGCCCGAAAAAGTATAAAATAATACCTGGGGGAACCGCTTGATCTTGCGACCAAGGAGTACTTTCATAATAGTGTCGTTGACCTGAAAAGTAAAAAGCGATCAAAGACACGTCGTTTTATTTCCTTATCGAGTTTGAAACGACAAAAACCCGGCAATCTTTTCCTGATTTTGCGGTCAGAAAAGAGCTAAAAGGGGACCGTCTTTTAATTCCGTTTTAACGAGTGAAAAAGAAACACTCGGCGATCTTTTCATGTTTTAGGAGTCAGAAAAGGGCTTAAAAGATGACTCTGAAATTTTGTTTGTGAAAAATTACAATTTCCCTCGAAATCCCTTCGTCCTGCACAAAAGCGACACATTACTCATACCTGTTTAAAATAGGCAAAAATACATTCGAAAACATCTTTTCATGGTAAAAAATGAACTAATTCATCCAAAAAACCTATAAAAAGACCTTTTACCATGTCATTTTTACCGTTTCACTGTTGAGGTTGAAAAAGGAGCTTTTGACAAGAAACTTCCCGTGGTTGCTGCGGAAAATCTGACCGTCGGAATCGAACGCCGCTTCATCGAGGTATTTTACACATCCCACTCTTCATTTTTATCCGTTTAGTTTTTTGTTTTTGGTCTCTGTTTCATTTTTGGGGGGGTTTTGGGTTCAAAATGCGCCCCTCGGCGGACGCAGGTGCCCTTCGGGTGACCTGCGTCCCCCGACTTTTTCTCACACGGGAAAAAGGTCGGGGACGCAGTCCGCCTTCAGGCGAGCTGCGTCCGGACGCCCTGTGCTACAAAGCCGGGGTGCGTCTTCCGCAAAGGGCGCATTTCAAAACCCCAACTCTCTCAAAAAACCACCAAATTTCTCAAATTAATTTCTAATTGACTCTTTTGATGTGCAGGGCCTAAAACATGTTAGACTGGAGAGAGAGAGAGCACGTAGAGGACGATGAAGCTGCGATTAACCACCAACCCTCTCTGGATGCCTTAAGAACATGTGGATTGTACAAATATTGGACCATACCGGGCATGAGGGGCCAGGTAAGATTTTTGGAATGGCTGGTTGAGCGATGGAACGTTCAAGATCAATGTTTTTACATTGGAGGGCACCAGCTCGAGATAGAGCCCTCGGATGTATACTTTCTCACTGGCTTGCCAAACAGAGGTGAGCAACTCAACCTTGCGGGGACCAGGCCGGGTGGCCAATCCCTTGATGATCTCCGCGAGGAGTGGTGCAGACCAGGGACTCGCCATAAAAAAGGCGTGGAGATAAAGCACATCGCTCTGGCGGAACTTAGAGTTATTGCATTTACGGTCACCAGGATTTGTGGCGCGGCCGCCTTGCACATTGCTTCCGGATCCCAAATGCGGATGGCAGTTGACTGTTACCAAGGCACCATCTTCAACTGGTGCGAAGCTGTGTCGGCTCATATGAAGAGCCAACTAACCAAGGCAAAGAACGGACGACTAAAAACTTTTGGATATGGGCCTATAGTCGTGAGCTTTGCCTTGGAGAGAGTTCCTATGCTGATCCCTCAGCAACTCACTGTTGATGACTTGGGTCCTCGGGAGCCAAAGCTTGTTCGATGGGTTGCGGTGATGGCCCGGCATCCTGACGAGGGTGCTGCAGTAGTTCGATTCTCAGATAGTTATTTTGACTGGTTAGAGGGCCAGCTTTTTGTGATACAGGACTTTCCGTATGCCGGAATGGATTTCAGAGGTGATCCGGACATGGTTCTTCCACAGGGAGAACAATGGGATGACAGAGGTACTTTCATTTTCACAAGTTTTCTAATTATGTATTTTTTATTTTTCATATATATCGTCTCAAAGTAACAGTAAAATTTTAAAAATGCAGATGTTGGACCACAGCGTCCAGCCAATCTCCGGCCTTACGACAGACGACATCCAGCTGCACCGGCACCGGCCCTACAGGATGCGACAGCAGAAGTACTAGCTGATTTGGAGCATGATCTAGAGCGTCTCACGGCAGATATACCTGAGACTACTATGGACGACATTCCTATGAGGCTTCAGCGCTTCGTAGTCGCGGTCCCTGGACCGTTTAGGAGATTTTTGCGTAAGGTAGCCCGCGCAGTGGTGTCGTACAGAGAGCACCACCAGTGATTGACTAGTCACTTTTGTAGTCACATGTGACATTTTTGACTTTTTGTACTATCATTTTGCCGATCATAAGGTGTGTTAAACCTATGATCGAAGACGATGTATATATTTTTGGACACACTTCTATCTATATCTATATATCACTATTACCGGCTTATCTTGTTTAACATGTATGATGAAATGTCTTTAAATTTACTTGCATGATTATTATAAATGTCTGTCCAACACTCGAGAAGCAATTGCATCTGCTAATGTATTCAAAGACCTTGGAATATGTTGATATTCAATGTAATCAAATTCACGTTCCAAGAGACGCACTCTCAAAAACAACCTTAATAACACAGGATTTCTAATGGCATAAACTCTATTAAGCTGTAATACAACAAGTTCAGAATCTAACCTCACTATCAAACGTCGAATTCCAAATGAAATAGATTCGGATAATAATTCAACCACTGCACTGTATTCTGCAATGTTATTCGTTGTTTGACCGAGGCTTACCCCATGCATAGAAACTAACTCGTCAGAGGGCGAATAGATAACCCAAGCTGCGGAAGAGATATTCCGTGTACTACGACAAGCACCATCAGCAAATCCAATGTATGTTTGGAGAGGCGTCGACATCTACAATATCAAGAGTAAAACCAAGATAAGCCAAAATAATGACGAAAAACCACACTTGCTAAGCTAAGCACACTGACTAAACTAACACACTTGCTAGCTAGAAAGAAATCTAACCTATCTAAAAATTTCTCCATACCCATCATTTTAAGCATAATACCTCTTTAGGTAAAGTCCATTTCTGGGTTTACCCAAAGAGTCCCCATCAAAATCAACTAACTCATAAGCCCCTTTTGCTAGCTTTCGCTTTACAATGTAGGGCCCATGCCACATGGGAACGAATTTTCCAGCACCTAGCTTATCGTTAGCTTGATCATATAATAGTACTAGGTCTCCTTCCGAAAAACTTCGAGGGGTTACATTTTTATCGTACTGAGCTTTCATTCGTTTCGCGTGAGTCTCGATAGCTAAAGTAGCGTCACGTCGAGTCTCATCTAATTTAGCCAAGTATAACAACCGTTTCTCCTCTTCGGAAGTAGCTGGAAGTAATTCGACAGCCATTTGAAGTGATGGGATTTCGCACTCAATAGGTAACACAGCTTCTAAGCCATAAACTAGCTGAAAAGGGGTGAAACCTGTTGAATTTTTCACTGAAGTTCGATATGCCCATAGCGCCGAAAATAACATGTTATGCCAATTCGTTCGATGGATACCAATGATCCGTCGAATCATGACGACTAGAACTTTGTTGATTGACTCAACCAAACCGTTGGCTTGCGGATAATAAGGTGTAGAGCTATCGTGGCGCAAACCAAGCTGGCTTGTAAGCTCAGTCATCATGACATTTCGAAAATGGCTTCCATGGTCCGTAATGATTGCTTGTGGGACACCAAACCTAGTTATGATATGATTGAATACGAAAAGTGCAGCTGTCTTGCCGCTTGCGTCGAATGTAGGCATCGCCTCGGCCCACTTAGTAAAATAATCAACCGCAAGGATGATATACGCATGCCCCCCGGCCGAGTGAGGGTTACAAGTAATAAAGTCAATGCCCCATTTGGCGAATGGACCAGCGGCAATTATAGGGTGGAGAGGAGCAGGTGGAGCGCGCATCTTGCGATCAAACACTTGACAGTTGTGGCATTTTCTGACGGCAAGGATACAATCTTTAAACATAGACGGCCAGAAATAGCCAGCGCGCAACACCTTCTGAGCTGTGGCATACCCAGACATATGACCGCCACATGCTCCAGAGTGACAATCATTCAAAACTCTCTCAGCCTCATCGTGAGTTAAACAACGTCGAAAAACTAAGTCTGCCCCCAGGCGATAAAGTGTATCTCCAATAATTCTGTATTGCTGGGATTGAAACCGAATTTTTCGACGGTTTTCCTTGGAAGCTTCAGGCCGAAAGGTTTGGGTTTGGAGATAGATGATTATATCCCCATACCACGGATCTACAGTGCTAATAAGAAACAAAGATTCGTCCGCAATGGACTCCTCTGCCACAGTCTCTGTGTCAGCACTCGGGAAATCACACATCAATTCCGCAAAAACTAAAGATTTCTTAGACTTGGACTTCTCAAACTCCAAGTCGAACTCTTGCAGGATGACGATCCATTTAGAGTACTTGCCCCCTAGCAGTTGTTTTGTCAAGATATAAATCATAGGGTTGCAATCCGAAATAACAGTAGTTTTGCGGAGAAGAATGTAGTGACGAAAACGCTGGACAGCTTGAACGGCTGCCAGGGCCAATTTCTCCACATGCGAATATTTTAACTCAGTTGGATTTAAGGTTCTGCTAAGGTAATATATCACATGCTCTGCCTTGAATTCATCTTCTTGAACTAACACCATTCCAATGGTGGAATGCGAAGCTGCGAGGTATAAGAAGTAGTCCTGGTTGTAGTTGGGAGGATGCAATAACGGTGCATGGGTCAACGCGTGTTTCAGTGCATCAAAAGATTGTTGAGCAATCTCGTCCCAAAAGAATTGTACGTTCTGTTTCAACAACCGTGTAAAACCTTTAGTGACCTCGGCGTAGTTTGGGATGAATCGGCGTAAAAAGTTCGCTTTCCCTTGCAAACTTTGGAGTTGGCGCAAACTCGAAGGAGGAGGCAATTGATGATAGCCTCGACTTTCGAGGGATCGACGCGAATGCCGGTTTTGAAACAACAAATCCCAGCAATCGACCTGTTTCTATACAGAAAACACACTTGTGGGGATTCAACCGAATTCGATAATGCCTACACCTCATAAAGATTGCTCGTAGGTGGACAAGGTGATCAGCTCGTTGTAAAGAATGAGCAGGCAAATCATCGAGATAGGGTTGCACAATGTGCTTGATGTCATGAAATGCATAAGACATGGCCCGTTGAAAAGTAGCACCGGCATTCTTAAGGCCAAAAGGTAATTTGCAATAAGCAAATGTCCCCCATGGACAAATGAATGCCGTTTTTGGTTGATCGGCAGGTAGAATATTGATTTGATTATAGCCTGAGAAACCATCCATGAAGGAAAACATCTCACTTCCGGCACAATCATCAATAATTTGATCGATATAAGGCGTAGGATAGTTGTCTTTTGGACAAGCTCGATTGATATCCCTATAATCGATACAGATTCTTATTGTTCCTTGTTTTTTATTGACGGGAACAATATTCGATACCCAATCCGTTAACGGGATCGGATAAATGAAACCTGCTTTCAACAGCTTTTCGACTTCTGCTTTGATTGCAGCTGCTTTTCGAGGGTGAATCTGACGCAACCGTTGCCGAATGGGTTTAGCATCCGGGTAGGTTTTGATTTCATGAACAACAATGGCAGGATCGATTCCTGGCATTTCCTCGTAAGACCAGGCAAACACGTCGCGGAATTCTTGGAATAGGGCCTTGTAAGTTTGGATTTCTTCTTCAGTACATGCGGCACCTATATGAATGTTCTCCTCGATTCCGGGCTTCACTGAAATATCAATGGGAATAGTACGAGAAATATTCCCTAAATTCAGCTCTGAATCAGAATGTTTCGTTGGATCCTGAGCGTCTTTGACATATTCAGCGGTAAAGATAGATGAAAAATCATTTTCAAATGCATCATCCTTAGGTAAAAACGAAGATCTGTGATGGAGATCTTCCCATGGTAGATCATCTACACTTAGGATTTCGCGAAGTTGTTCGTCAGATGACACTTCTTCGGGAAACGTTATCCGTTCTAAGGGTGAGGTGAAAAGTGACTCTTCACTGACCACATTCATTTGGTCGGTTGAATGAAAGTCGGTAAAAGACATAAGAGCTTCATAAGCAATCTCATACGGACTCAACGGCATAACATCACCGAGTGAGTCTAGCTCAGAGTCAGAGGGAACATACCAAGGATCATCATAAATAATGTTTTCTGACGTGATCATATGAATTGTTGCAAACGAAGGGTCTGCATTGAGTGGAGGGAGAGGAAAAGTTCCCAGTAAACCGGAATCCTTAACTAAACCTACACCAATGTCCCTATAAGGGATTGTCGTTTTACCAACATGCTGGATAGTTTCTAAAGAGGTTGGGTCGGATGAAAAGTATGTCAGCTGATCAATAGTCACGATCTTACCGTTATGTGGAAACTTAATGACTCTGAAGACCGATGAAACGACCGCTGTCATAGCATATGACCAACTTCGACCCAAAAGAAGGTTGTAGTCTAGAGGGGCATCAACCACTTCCACATCCAGACTAACGGTTTTACCTTCGACCCCTATAGGCAATTCTTGTAGAATACCAAACGGACGGAACCCACGGCCATCAAAGGCCTTAAGGATGGTGGGGGATTGGTTCAACGAAGGAGAACCAAGCGATCTCCAACATTGAATCGACATAATACACGTAGAAGCTCCCTCATCAATCACAGTCCGATGAATAGGCCTGTTTTTGACTATCACTGGAATTTGGAAAGCCATTTGATGGGGGAGACGCGGTGTACTACTTTCTAGATCAAAGATCATTAGGTTCGGGTCCTGAACATCGACAGCTCCAATAGCCGACAAAAGCAATTTTCGTTGCGCTGGACATGATTGCAGCACTTCGAGTGCCGACATTGCTGAAGGTGAAACAGCTAAGTCTTCAACAATGTTGTAATTCTGGGCTGCTCTCGCATGTGGATTGAAAGCAGACCTTCGAAGTACACCCTTGGCGGGCGGCTTAATCACTAAGTCTGGGTTAGGTTTTTCGATCTGTAGTGGATCGGAACCAGGAGCTGAGGTTGATGGGTTAGAGTGAGAAGATTCTGCTTCTTTACCATCAACAGGAGCCTTACTACCATAATCTTGCGATCGAGTCGCAATCCTGACATGAGACATCATCAAAATGGGTTCTTCACTGGCATTCGAAGAAGAACCTATCATCTTATTTTCCTGCTCGGGAAATGGATTCTTTAACACAGCAGGAGTGGGAGAACCTTTGACTATTTTCACTACCTCGGCCCGATGAGGGCAGTCTCTCGTAAAATGATCTTCTTCACAAATGAGACAAGGATAACGAGGTTTGCGCTTTTCGTCATTGGTTTCCGACTTTTCCGTTTTCTCCTTTGGAGCCTTGTCTGCTTTAGCCTTCTTCTTTCCTTTCTTCTTTCCACCGTTTTTGGATTTGGCCGTAGATGACTCTACAGCGTGAATGTCGGCGGTAAGTTCAGGAGGAGAAGACTCTCCTGTCGGAGAATCAGGCAAAGTGATAATTGGAGTATTGGAGGTCTTGGAAGACTTCTTCTTACTCTTCGTAGTCACGATACCGATCATACCATCAGCGGCATGAGATCCCGAAGGAGCAGCAGCGATTTGGTTTGACTTTGGAAGATCCGGAATTTTCTCGTGTAACGTACCCGACTGAGTGTAAACTAAGTCAAGGTATTGTGCCTGAGCAATGACTTGCTCCTCAGTAACTACTCCGGCCTTAGCTACATCTTCAGTAATTCTTGGTAATAATGATTTTACAAACCATTCAGCTAAGATTTGGTCCGGGATAAAAACTTTCACTAATCTTCTTCGACGTCTCCACTCATGGATGTGATCAGAAATGTACGTGGATGTCGATTGTTTTAGCGAAGTTAATAATTCTGTACCATTATCGTATCTGACTGGTAACTGAAAATGAGTTAAGAATGAAGTAGCTAACTGGCTAAAGTTGTAAAAAGAAGCCCGTGGCAACTCAATGTACCACTTGGCTGCGAGACCAATGAGTGTACGCTGGAAAAGACGTAAGCGGATAGAATCATCTGAGATGGAATTTGATGCACACCAGAGGTGGTAAGTCATCACGTGATTAGACGGATCCTCTCCAGACTTACCTTCGAACTTGGGTATATCGCTGGGCAACTTATTTGGCATTGGCGGCCAGAACGGAAGATATTGAATTGGATCGTTCGTTAGGCGCGTCAAGTCGGGTAAATCTAAAGTCGCAATAAACGGTAACTGCCGGTTAGGATCTCTAAAACTCTGAGTCACAATACCAGCCCCAGGAGGAGGATATCCAGGATAACTAGGAACAGGAGTCGCATTTGGGATATTATATCCTCCTGGAAAACCAGGATTAACCGGACCGTACTGGGGTTGCTGAGGTGGTTGATAAGTGTACCCAGGATACGGTTGATACTGGTAAACCGGTTGTTGGGCAGCTTGCCCAGGTTGATACTGTCCCTGGTACGGAGGTTGAACAAATTGAGGTTGAGTAGTAACAACCGTACTTGTACCAGGTTGGCCTGCAGGCATCTGGACTGTGGTTTGAACCGTGGGTCCAGACAACGGTACAGATGTCTGAGGAGTGGTTACAGGGACAGTAGAAACCGGAGCTGCCGATACTCCAGAAGTAAGCATGGTAGATGAAGCGGTAGTTGCTGCAGCCGTGTGAGGTGGAGTACTAGGTGCAATTGGCGGCTGAGTAACTACAGAAGTTACAGGGGTCTGAACACTTGACTGGACAGGTTGCGGTTGCTGGGGTGGACCAGGAACTGCAGGTTGTCCTGCTTGAGGTACCGACTGTATACTTGGTTGCGACATCTGTTGACCCTGTGACGGATCCCATGTTAACATTCCAGGGTATTGACTCGTAACAGGTTGAGGATACTGAGATCCATAGCCGTATTGAGGATAGGGTTGATAACTGTAAGGTGCAGTCCCATATGATTGCCCTTGAGGTGGTTGATAACCTTGACCAGGGTATTGACCCGTAGGTTGATAACCTTGAGGTAAATACGAATACTGGGGTTGACCTTGACCTTGAGGTTGGTATCCTTGAGGGTTGATACCCTTGGGGTTGCCATCCTTGAGGTTGCCATCCTTGAGGTTGATACTGATACTGAGGTTGACTTTGGGGTACATATTGAGGCTGGGGTTGATACCCTTGGGGTTGATACCCTTGAGGTTGCCCCCCAGTCACGAATGAAGTACCTTGAGGTTGCCCCCCAGGCATTAACGAAGGTTGCCCCCCAGGCGGTAATTGGCCACCTTGAGGTTGGTTAATGGGAGTTGAACCTGACATCATATAAACTTCACCTATACTCAATGGTACATTACCACTGTTTCCAACTAATAACCCATGATCAATGGGTTGAGGAGATGCTCCCGCAAAGGTACCAGAAAGTGATTGATACCCAGTAGGAACAGAAGGACCGCCATGTAAAAATGATTCAGGACTTTGTGAAAACACAGATGACTGACCAGACATATTTACAGGAGAATGAATTCCTCTAGGTGGAACCGGAGTACGAGGTGTAGAAAAACCTACTGAGTTGTCTAAAAAATTGGTTAATGCAAGGTACCAAGATTCACTTCTAGGAGGACTGTAAAAGATGGATTCACGCTCCCTTAGATCAAGGGTAATTAGATCTTCAGAATCAGAAACGCCTATTTCTTCCTCTGGAACAAGTTCTTCTATAGCAATTAATCCAACAGGAAGATTTTCGGTGATAATTCTTTCTATTCTTGGTGAATCAGGAACACTAGGAGTTGGAGTAACAGGTTCTGAAATTTCAGGTTCTTCGCCTGTTTCACTGGCAGATGAAAAACTACCAGCAAGCTCGGAAACTGTAACAGCTTCGGGATTGTAACCTGTTTCTAATCTTTGGTAATCTGGATGGACTACCAAGGAAGATTCTCCTTCTTCAGGTGAACCTACTTTACTGCCACTAGGAGTTACAAGGACCTTTAAACCCTCTAAATGACTGGGGTCGTCTCGAGGAGGTGAACCCCTAAGTTCACGGGATCTTCTCAACAATTCGGCCACAGAAACAACTTCAGGAGACTGGCCCGCAATCGACGGGACCTTCTCGGTAATTCCGCCACAATTAAAGATTTTAACTACAACACACGAAAACAAAGTAAAAAATTTCAAATCAAACCACCTAAAGTCTTCTAAAGAACCAATCAAATTTGAAGCACACGCCTAAATAATCTAGAGCGTCAAACCACACACAAACAGTAGTCTTCCGGACCAAAAGCGCTAGTTGGTGATTAGGCCCAACCTCGCAGGATTCAGTACAGAAATAGTGGGTGGAACAGTTACCCCGGCAACCTGCTTAATGAATAGACTGGACCAAGTTCCTCCACTTTAACCGTCTCGAAGTGAAGCGAACCCCCCAGAAAATCCAAGTGAGTATAACCGACGTCTGCTCCAGGTACAGTGGGACCTTCCCTCCACCGTCACCTTGGGTAGAATCCTAGATATTATGGCCACTAAGGTTACCAATCACAACAATTACACCTGGGGGAACAGTCTAAACTCCGACAGCACGCAAGGGCAGAGTAGCAAGCTCCAATCCCCTTACCGGCTCCTTGACAACAATCCAAGGTTTACCGATAAGTGACCCCTGGCTCCTCGACAATGGTTAATCCGAGGTTTACCGTTTGTAATACGTACTGCCTGGCGTCGTTCCCAACGAGGGAGGAATGATCCCCTCACTGGTTCGGACACGAGCTCGTGTTTCTCCTTTAAGAGGAGCTTTCCCAGAATGTAACTGAAACAATTGGATTTGTTCTACTCAAGATAGACTATCTGTTTGGTTTTGTAGTCTTGGAGAGTTAAGTACTCACCTACTCCAAGACCCTAGCCTAAGCTATGTTGGTGCTTCAGAGCCCTAGAAAAATAAAGATTACTAGATTGATTTTAATTTAAGCGTTACTTTTAAGGTTGTTTCTTAAGTCAAAAGGTGATGGAAGTGAAACTAGTGGTGTGTTGACTCGACTCGAAACCACTACAAAATGCACCTAAAATGATTTATCCACTACTTTACTTTTTCGATGAATTGCTTAACTAAAAAGTTGAGAGAATGCAATCTTTATAAAAGCAACTTCTTAATTGAAGACAATCAAAGAAACAATTCGTTTTTCTTTTCCAAGCATAAAAACATAACTTCTCTTTACATGCACGAAAAAACTCTTTTCTTCTTTTGAAAACAAAAAGCTACTTGAAACAAGACTTTTTAAGAAGATGTTTTTGTATTTTTCTTTTAATAAAGCAAATAAATCTAATATAACCAAAAATCAATCTTAACAACTCTTAAAATCTATGAAAATGCACTCATAAGCAAACTAAAGGCAAATTTACTCTAAGCAATCTTAACGAGGCCAAAACTAACAATGATTATTTCTAAGGTGTTTTACTTGATCACAATCAAATCAAGGACTAGCTTATTGCAGAACCAAAAACTAGTCAAAACAAAATTCTAATCTTTTTGTCCTTTTTGAAAATGGAAAT
The DNA here is from genome assembly GCA_031772625.1 of Pinus tabuliformis. NCBI lineage: Eukaryota > Viridiplantae > Streptophyta > Pinopsida > Pinales > Pinaceae > Pinus > Pinus tabuliformis. Next base: position 1,809,118,568 of record CM062817.1, read on the forward strand.
CAATACTTTAAAAACAAGCAATTCGAAATTTGACCCAAAACAACTCAAATGACAAGTTGCTCAAACAAGGAGACTTTACGACAGGCTCAACTTCTAAGAAGGTTGACTAACCAGAGATATCTAAGGCTGGACAACTTTCTAAGCTCAAAGTCACTACAAAGCCTTTCCAAAAATCAAACCCTAGGTCTAAACTTCGTTGAAAACCACTAAAACACTCAAAGCTCACAAAACTAGTTCAGGTGAGAATTCTTGACAGGGTACTAAAGGATCTGGGCAGAAAACACTAAGAAAAAACAAAATCTAAAAGTAATTTAAAGCAAAAATGGAATTTTCTTAACTTTTACAGGAAGACGCAGGCCACCCGTTGTCACAGGTGCGGCCCCGCACTGTGCAGTCGACAACAGCGCGTCCAAGGACGCACTGTGCAGCACACAGAGACTGCGTCCTTCTGGAAAAAGGAAGAAAAACTAAAGCCAACTAAATCTAAAGCTAAGCCACCCAAATACTAATTCTCACAGTCAAAAACCAGAAAATAAAAATGATTTTCTCAAAGCAAAGTTCATATAAAGGAAAAGACTCTCTCATTAATGGATTCCCCAGCGGAGTCGCCAATTTGTCACACGGAATCTGTCAAGGGTGCGGACACGACTGACCTTCCTAGAAGTCTAAGACATTCTAATGACAAACAAGACAAAATGGAGTGATCTTTCTCTAAATACACCTTTTACAACATGAAAACTACAAGTGTTTAGGCTTACCTTATTCCAAAACGCTGTTGTTGAAGTCCGTTCTTGACGATCCGGATGAGCTCCTCCTTCAAGTCAATTCCTGCAACCACAAACAATCAAACAATTACCAAGCACTTGCATTTCATATAATAAAACATATATTCAACATGCAGACCAAGGAACACATGAAATAACTCATTAACACAAGCTATTGAGAAAAATAAACCAGTTTGTATTAATAACGAAACAAAGAAACTCTTACAACCTGGCCTTGGTGTTGTGCAAGTTCCTCCCAGGGTCCATCAAGGGTTTTCCTCTACTTTGACAAAGCTCACCCTCTCCCAAGTAGAATCAAGTGAAGACAATCTCTCCTCACAAAGGCTCTAATGGAAGACCTAAATCCTGCAGCATTTACCCAAAGAAAATGTATAGCTCCAACCTCCTCTCCTTCTGGCTCAATGCCTTTATTTATAGTGCTGTAAAGAGGTTATTCAGGTCCACTATCAATGGGATCATCCCCCTCTATGGGTGGGATAGCTCCCTTATTGATGGGATAAGTTCCCCCTTAATAGAGATACATGAACCAACTGGAGGCGCATCCATTTCATCAAACCGACCTCTAGAATGTTCTAGAAGTAACCACAAGTAACTTTTTCAAGATAAAACTCGCGCATTTTGCCTTTTACAGAGGGACGCACCTGTCCCTTAACATACAGAGCGTCCATGGACGCAGATTTTGTGAACATGGTCAGCGTCCCCGCAGGTAAGGCTAGAGAGAACCTGCGACCCCAGAGATAAACATAGTTTTTACAAGACTTTCTCTCTTCTTTGAGTTTGAGATGGATAACAGAGGCATGAGACTTGCCTAAGAGGGTAGCATGACTGTTGATTTGAGCCATACTAATTGTAAGTAGTCAAGGTGACATTTTTTAGTGTAACAGGGGTCCACGTGCAGTCCTTGTTGAGATATTGCATTCCTAGCATGGTCCCTTCAGTCATCAAGAATTCATCTCAATACACATGTCTAGAACTTTTCCTAGGTTAGATAAAGCTTCCTGAAAGTCAGAGCCACAAGGAGTAAAATCATCCATATATATTTCTACTGCATCATGAACTAGTTCAGAAAATATACTCAATGTCGCTCTTTGGAAAGTGGCTGGAGCGTTGCACAAACCAAAAGGAAGAACCTGGTATGCAAAAGTACCCCAAGGACAAGTGAAAGTGGTCTTATCTTGGTCTTCCTGGCTGATTTGAATTTGATTGTACCTAGTAAACCCATCTAGGAAGGAGAAAAACTATTTCCCTTCCATACTGTCTAACACTTGATCTATGAAAGGTAAAGGAAAATGGTCCTTTTTAGTGGCTTTGTTCAATTCTTGATAGTCGACACAGATTCTCCACTTACCATTTTTCTTTGGCACTAGCACCAAAGGAGAGACCCATTCACTGTCAGAGATAGGGTAGATGAATCATGCATCAAGCAATTTCTACAACTCTTCCTTAACAATAACTTTAAGTGTTTGATTCATCCTCCTTTGAGGTTTCCTAACTGGTTTTCAATCTTCCTTGATGTATATATGATGAGTACATACTAAAGGGTGCACTCCCTTCATCTCCTTATAACTCTAGGTGAAGGAATCTAGATGTTTCCTCAATAGGATGCACAGCTCCTTCTCCTGGGAAGTAGACATGGATGGATTGATTTTCAAGGTTCTTTCTAGGTTGAACTCTATATTTTTAACACAGAGATCAGTGGAGGGGTTGTTTTGGGATTTTCTTACTATTTCCTTTAATGGTGATACACTGGGAGGTGGATTCTGAATCAAATTTTCGATCATATAATCCTCATCTTGCAGTTTCCCCCCATGGTGGTTTCTGATCCAAAAAGCAGTGTAGAATAGACTTCATCCTCATGTTCTTCCTCCAACCAGAGAGGTAGATCATGTTCGAGCAAGGGTTGGGCAAGAGGATATAGGATTAACTGCTTGGACATGTGCCCATTCTTTATGGTCATGTTCCCAGCTCGACAATTGATGTAGGCATCAGCGGTAGCCAACCAGGGTCTTCCCAGAATGAGAGGATACCCAGTGAGCTTAGCCTTTGGCTGGAGAACTAAGAAATCCACAGGGTACTCCCAAGAATCAATGGAGACCATCACATCTTCCACAATCCCTTTAGGGGTCATGGTGAAGCGGTCTGCTAGCTGCAGCACTGTCGTGGTCTTCCTCAAGGAGCTCTGGAGGTTAAGTTTGAGAATTGTGTCCTTTGTCATCACATTAATGGTAGCTTCCAGATCAATCAAGGTATGCGGGATCATTGTGCCATTGATGTGGACATCAACAACTGGGCTTCCAAGGTCTAGATATTTTGGACAGATTACCTGCCCTAACATCAGGTCGGACAATTGTCCTATGACATTATTGGTTGGTGAATCTCTCTTGTGCCTTCCTGGATGCCTAAAGCACTTATCTTTGATCAAGCTATTATAGATAGGCACATCTTTTATGCCTTGGAGAAGTGGTATCTTCACACATAACTGTTTCAATTCTCCCAGAAGTTCAGTCTCTTCTGGGGTAGGCTGGATTGTCATGGATAGTCTCTCAGGAAGGGGTGGATTTTCTTTAGGTTCACTTTCCTCTTTATCTTCCTCGACCTCCCTAGGTGGAGGCTAACTATCTGGGAGAACTTTCCCAGATCGCAAGTTAATTTCCTGAATCTCCACAACATAAGTTGGGCATGATGGTTCCCCACTATACACTTGTTGAGCCTGTCTATTGTTCGGGTTCATATTTGGCTGGGTAGGTGTTTAAGGTTGCTTTGGTGGCACAGAAGGTAATGGTTGTGGTTGGGCAGGTGGTGGAGGCAAAAGAGAGGGAGGAGAGTTGTATTAGTGCCTCCACCCCTGATGAGATTCATTCCACTAAGGTTGTGGTTGAGCATAGGATTGAAATGAATGGGTGGCTGGTTGGGCATGATATTGAGATGTGAAGGACCAAGGAGGAGGCGTGGACCATGAAGGATGAGTAGGAGGGACCCAAGAAGGTATGGAAGTGACTTGGTTGGGGTTGTAGTATGCCCGAGATGTCCCTTGCATCCCTTGATGGTATGGTCTAGGCCCATGTGGCCTCCTTGGTTTATGTAATAGAGTTGTTCAGTGACTCCCTTAGCCCCTTGATATACAACTTTAAGTCCAGGTAAGGAAAGGAACTTATCTGTAGAATGATTTTCTTCACAGATTGAACAAACTTCTATAGAGTTCAATGGGCATTCATTCCTAGGATGCCTCCTGGTGCATCTAGCAAAAAAATGGCCAAAGCCCTCTCTACTTCCTCTTGTTTCTTTTTGATATGTAAGGTATCCATTTGCATGGAAAGAGTTTGCAACATCTCACTCTTGAAGTCTTCTAGCATGCTCCCAATTTCTCCTTTAATGGATGAGTTAGAGAAAGAGGTACTGGCTATGGGTTGACTCCCCCTACCTTTCTTTCTGGCTGCTCTAGAATGGTTTCTAAAAACAATCTTTATGTCCTCATAGGATAGTTGGTAGATGTCTCCCTCGACCAATAAATGGAGGGTGTCTAAAAGATCTTACTGAATTCCCCTGAGCAAGAACAACTTCAGAGACTCAGGGTCAAGTGTACACTGGACCCTTTTGTAACTGAGTTGGAACCTCTCTTCATAGTCTTCCAGGGACGCATCACTTCCAATGATAATTTGGAAAATTTCTTCTTTAGTATCTTTTGGCCTAAAATAGTCTCGATACTTATTGTTAAAGGCTTGCTGCATTTGAGCCCAAGTTGTGCTGTTATTGCTAGGTAATCCCATGAACCAACACAGTGCCGCATCCTTGACAGTAGAAGGGAACAGTTTCAACTTTTGCTCATCTTTTGCATAGTCATAGGTTTGACAGATGACAACAAACTCGAACAAAAAGGTGTCAGGATCTTCTGTAGTTAGACCATGGAAATGAGGTAGGGCGGAAGGGCTTATATTCTTCATTTTGGTGTCCCCATTGGTCTCCCGAATGGGAAAGGTACCCTCTATTCTTTCTCCATTCCCCCTAGCATTTCTGTTTTCAGCCATTGGCTCCAAAGGAATTTTTTCTTCTTCTTCTTCCCCTATAGGTTCTTCAAATATGTTTGGCTATTCACTGAAGGGTTCTTCTTGATTGCAACCACTAAAAAGGAAAGCAAAGAAATGCAAAACTGAAGGAAAAGAAAGGACTAGTCTACTTTTGCTGAAATGAACTATTAGCAGAATTTTGCAATAGAAAATAGAAGAAAGAAGTAATCACAAAATACTCCGACGCTTCCCCAGCAATGGCGCCAAAAAGTGGTGAGCACCAATATTGCAGCAATAATGCGGCAACTCCTAGGCCGCCTACTTTATTCTTATCAACCCGGTAGTTCGTAACAAACTTGGAAGCGTCGGTGTTGTATACACAAGTACTAGTTCTCACTGTGGTTGTCACTTGGTTAGCCAGCGCAATATCACTAGGAGCTCAAACCAACTTCTATGGATTCCAAAAGAAGCTCTATTTGTGATGAAAGGAAAAAAAGATAGATGCTATTCTAACTACAGAAAGGAGAAAGATTGAAATGTAAAGCAAACCTAGCAAACCCTAATTTAACCAACTAATTCTACTTTTGCAGAAAACACTATGAAAACCATGAAAGGAATTCCATTACCTACTCAAGGAAGTAAACAACATTTAACCGTGCTATTTTTGGAAGTGAATAAACAAAAAACATATTTTTGGAATTTTATGTGCTTTTATGTGAATTTGACATGCATGTAATTTATTGTATGTAGCGAACAGGTGGCGTTGGAGGGCGGTTTTGGGACTTGAGAGGATGTAGGATGGTGTGGATGGGTCCTAGGAGGTCTCAAGTGGCATTCTGGATGCTTTTCCCACACTCAACCTTCAAAAGAAAGCCTACAGGAGGACACAGGAAATCTACAAGAGGAAAACAAGGCAACTACAGGAGGCCTACAAGAGGAGGCCAAGAGCAGTTTTCACTATTTTTAGGGTGTGAGAGTAGGTGGAAAAGGTGGATGAAGGTTGGAATGAGGTGTTAGGGCACCTAGGGTCTACCAAGAATCACTAGGAGAGAGAAAGAGGAGTGGGTTTTCTCAATGAGAGAGGAAGAAGTTCTATGGAAAAATGTAGGAAACTAGGGCAGAATTGAGGTGAGATTTGGGAGACCTATAGGGAATGGATCAGATGGAGGGTGTGATTGCTGACAAGTTGGTCTACTGCTGGAGGATATTTTCTGCATAGAAATTGATAATCTACCAAGGAAATCAAGCAATAAGTGAAACAAATGCATTTATGAAAAACAGAGTTTTTCATAACGATGGTCTAAACTATGATATATGAAAGGAAATGCTGAGAAATGTTGTAGGAACGGAAAGCATGAAAGAATAATACTGCAAATCAAGAAGTGAGAATGATGAAGGAGATGTGAAGCAAAGCAAAACTGGACTATTAAACTACTAAAAAGATGCAACACTAGAAGTCCTATGAATGAGGAAAATCTATGTTTTTGGGGTAGCAAGAGAGTCTTTGCCTCAAATCATGGTCCCAGAGAGAGGAAGGGAGGCCAAGGCATTGTTTCTAGCCTTTTAGATCTTTGCTGATCACTGTTTAACCTGCTATAGAAAGCACAAATGGAAGCAAACTATTGAATCATCAAAAGCAACCTATTCTTAACCATAAATGAAATACTTCTAGCAGCAACTAATCTACAAACTGAAACAAAGCATACAAATACAAGTAAATAGGAGCTTGACTACTTGGATTGGGCCTTAACCCTCTGAGGTAGCTCAGTGGTAGCTCAAAAAATATTTCATCTTTATTATCAAAACAATAACAAGATTACATGAAACTGTCACAAAAATAAGCTCGAAGTTTGAGCAGAGTTTATATAAGCAAAAATCCAACAAAATGTTAAGAAATTTACTGCGTGACATAAATAATTACTGAGAGGAATAAATATAAGAAAAAAATAGCAACAACCATAAACACATAAACACGCATGTTTATTCGGGAAAACCCCAAATCCAGGGAAAAACCCAACCTAATAAGATCTCATTAGCAGTGGCCAAAACCCTGGCCAATCTGACCAAGTGAGCCTTCACCACTCACCTCCAGGCCTTTTATAAGCTCCATTACATATAATATCATGGGAAAAATACCATGGGTGCACAATACCATGTGCCCCAAAACCATCACTGTTTAACCTGGACAACTTTGACTCTATCCTGAGTCAAGTTTACCTAACAATATTCCCCCTTTAAACTTGACTTGGGGTTCCTTGACTAACTCCATGGGTGCACAATACCATGTGCCCCAAAACCATCACTGTTCAACCTGATCAACTTTGACTCTATCCTGAGTCAAGTTTACCTAACAATATTCCCCTCTTAAACATGACTTGGGGTTCCTTGACTAACTCCAGCCAAACCTGCTAAGTGAGACAATCCCGCTCACTCTAGCTCTTACACCCCTCAGAGTTTTTACCTGGGGTATTGTTCCCCCGACATCCCCTCTATCACCAAGGTTTAACCCAGACTTTACCGGTGATCACCGAGGGGTACACATGCCTTATCAGGCCTTACAGTAGTATGCCCATTTACATGCAATAATTTTGACTTCATTAATTATTTTTTTTGTTTATTGATGCTGCGATCCATCCTCTTTCAATTTGATTTGCTCAAAAAATTCTATCAAACCACTCCAACTGGGAGAACCTCATAGATTCCAGCACTGGTGGCGCCTCACGTAGCAGAAAAACGTAGCAGAAAACAAACAATTTTCGAAGTTGTGTGAACAATTTTCTTCTGATGACCTGCATGCAGCCCACGCCTACTCCATCTTTCAACACAGCATAGAACACATAGGGAATATCCCTTATCGATTCTCTATGAAAAAGCTCTGATACCAGGAAAGAAATTCCCGGCAACAAATTCCTTGAGTGAAGAATCTTCATCCCCTTTTCACTCATGTGTCCGAGCCTATGATTCCATAATGCTGCATCTGCTCCTCTGGAAGTTAAAGCATTAACAGAGTTAGAAATACCATTTCATAAATACAATGTACCAACCTTTTCGCCTTTTGCTATTACCAGGGCTCCTTTAGTGACCTTCTGTTGTGGCCAGCAACAACCCCCCTCATTCAATCTAGTATCAGCTACGATGCTAGATTGAATGGGGACCCTTAGTTAATGTTTTTGAAAAAACAAAGGTTTCTTTCGAAATTGCAAGCATAAGCGTAGGAAAGGTTTCTGAGACAACTTAAGCCTAGACCCGTGTTCATAAAAGCAAATCCTAAGATTGCTTCACAAAAATCAAAGAGATGCCTTCGTTTCCCCTCTAAAAACCAATATGCACACCGCCTCGGTATTAATGAACAACATCGCATCGCAATACACTAGCATCCATAAAGAAAAGCTTGTAAGTCCGCCGATCTGCGATGTTGGGATCGTGCGATCGCATATCGCAGAAGTGAGGCTGGGCACGTTGGCAAATATTTGAATCATTGCGATCTGCGATATTGCGATCTGCGATATGGCGATCTACGATCACTAACCTTTGCGATCGCATGACATGCGAGGATGCGTTGGCAAGTCATAAAAGCACCTTAGTACGACTACTTCGCGCACGCCTCCCAAAGAAAATCCACTTTCTATAACCTGACTTGGAAATTATGCGCTTTTAATGTTAGTAATGAATTAGTTGTCAGTTATTAAGTGGCATAAAGACGCGTGCCTTAATGCGGATTTGTTTCACGTAAGGTGGCGTATCTAATCTATCTCTTGCATTTAAAACTCTCCCATCACCTTTCTGATCAATCTTTCCATTTCGCTCGTAACCTGCAGGAGCAAAGTGCGAAGGCAAAACCGAACAGAAACGCTAAGCGAGATGGGGAAGAAGAAAAAAGCTCAGAGCTCAGACACAAGAGAAAAGACCAAAGAGATGGCGCCCCTCTACATAGATACTGCATGCAATAAAGATGCAAGCATCTCAACTTGGGAAGGCATGTATAGGATATTGGAGGAAGAAAATCCGAGAATAATCAAGGTAACTGCTGCTGTCGCGGGTGCATCACGTTCTTCAGAGGCATCCCTGGAAGATCTAGCATGTTCTTTCCTCCATAGAATAGCAGCGAGGCCAAAGATCCTGCCATACACAGACATGATCAAATGGATACTAGATGATGCGGAGTTGCACCATAGACAGTTCAAAGTCCAGGGACATGGGCCCGTGGGATCGTTTGCAACTCAAGACCTGAAGCTCATGTATCATCTACCTGAGCCGCAAGCGACCTACAACGCAAAGTTTGTTGGGAAGTTCGCAGCAGAAAATCCGGACCTATCAGACACAACTAAGGAGTGGTCAAGAAGAGATGAGCCATTAAAGAAAGATAAGAACGGTATGTATAGCACTGGTTCTCTTACTTCTCCATATTGCTTTGCTGCAGCCATGCTCTGTAGAATATTCGGTAAGCCAGATATCAATAAATTTTCACCTGAATGGCTACCGCTGATTGATGCTGCGACTAGCTCTGAGATAGTTGATTGGGCCAAAATCCTTTCTGACACTCTGTACACGGCGGTTCTCCACTACCGTTCTAAGAGATCCTAATCCCAAAGGGTCTATCCGCCTTTTTATTTATCTGCCTATATAATGGATTCTGTCTGTCTTGTGTCGAAATTCCCTACTATGGGTTGGCAATGGACTACCCAGGACCCATTGCCTATTCATGTCTATCATAAAATCTTGTGGGATTCCCAATTCGCCCCCCATTTTTACCAGATTTGTCATGGGCTTATGTTGCCCATACATAAGATAATATACGATAAAGACCCCCCAAGGTGCTCTCCCGAGGCATAAATTGATATCACCCCCATCGCAAGATGGTTTGGAGAAGAGTGGTTTACATACATCCTAGTTTTTGGAAGCACAGCACCTCCGCATGTCCTACCCTTGTACATCCCAGATAAGTTGTTGGCCCAAGAGATCGCATATCAGACTTGTTCTGAAGGCGGTTTAACTAAGGACCTAAAGAACAAAAAGAAGGCCATTTGGACTCAATTCCCAGTCACATGTGGGGCCTTCTCTTTATTCAATGTAGGACACGCTTTTGGCGAGGTGGAGAACGTGACGTGTCTCCAACTATTTAAATTCTCACCAAGGCCATTTGATCCAAATAAGGTGGCCCAGGAATTCACAACTAACGTCAGGATAAGTGTGTTCTCTGGGAAAAAATATCTGTTTGAAGATCTCTTTCAGGGCAAGAACTCGCTCGAAGAAGTTTTGCAGGAAGCTCAGTCGAGGCTGTCCCCGGACGACCTCCGGAAATTCAGGTTATATAGAGAAATAAGGCTGGCTAATGTTCCACTGGAAACACTGCGAATAGCTACCAGAGAACCGACTCCGAGCATCAGCCTCAGTGAACACTCTAGTGCCTCCAAATATGATTCCAGCACCGTAAAAGAAATATCTCCAGATCCTGAAGAGTCTATCCACAAAGAAGAGAGGAACGAAGAAATAATCAAGGACACGGCTCAGTCAAGCTCGATGGCTCAGGAACAAGTTGCCGCCTTGCCACCAAAAGAAGTTCCCCCTCCCGTCACCGAAGCACCTCTTGTTACAGCAGAACTAGATAAAGAATGGGAGACCTTCAATGAACTAATTAATCTTGAAGGTCAAGTCCCGAAAACACCTGTGAATAACACACAGGTGGTGCAAGAGGTCTTCTCAACCATAGTCAGTAGTACCGCAGAAATGGAGCATCTTCCTATCGCTCCATCCTCAGAACTTCTACTTAGCGTAGAAGAGATCCCTCCACTGGACATATTCTACAGCCCACAGCACAGGGCAGTTGTAAGGAGACAAAGAAAGAAAAGAAAGCTTGAAGATGCACTATCTCAAAATGCTGAACACCTAGATGTCTTGTGGAAAGACCCGAATAACAATCCAACTGACAATCTCACGAAATTGTCTCAGATTGCAGGAGCATATGCTTCTGTGACTATCGACAAGGCTTCTGAAGTTCAGCAACTTCTAAAAGAGTGCGAAAGCCAAATACAACTGCTGCAACAACAGTTGCAACAAGCCAATGAGAATGCTAAAGCCTCCAAGCAGCTTGAAGAGTTACAAGAAGGCTTTCGCCAGATGCAGGTGAGCCACCAAAGAAGTATTGAAGAAAATGAAAAACAGCTGCAGACGGTGCAAGAAATTCACAAGGATGAACCCAAGTTGACAGAGTTTATTTCGGAGTCCATCGGCTTGAACGACCAACTGTCACAGCAACAGGAAGATATGGTCCGCAGAATATCACAGTGGAGGCATTTTTGTGAGCTGAGCGACAAGATCACCAGCCAGGTGGTGGAATTGCAGAATTACTATGACTAGGCCAACAAGAGAGTAACAGAATATCTGGCTTGGCAAAATGACGAGGAAGGGAAAAGAGCAGGGGCACCCAAGATTAATGAGAATCATAAGGAACTACTCTTCAATAAGTGGGACGAACAAATCACACAGGCAGAACAGGCAACAGAGTCAGCGGCGACACAGGCGAGCATACTTATTGACTGTGTAAATGAAAATTTACACAGGGCCAATTTGATTTCAGAGTCCACCCCGAGGTACTTACCAAGCGCGTTACAGTTGGAGTCAGAATGGAAGCAGAAGGCACAGGCAAACGGGAAGACAATTCAGGCATTGGCTAGACTAAACTGGGAAAGTTATTCGACTTACTTAGTTAAGCCCCACAACCAATGCATGACCGTAAGATGCATCATGAACGCGGCCGAGAAAGTAGCGCCAGCTCTTATGGATGCCGTTTTCGCAGCCCAGTTAAGAACAGAAGTCGGCCAACCGACTCTTCTCAAGCCCATGCTTGAAAACTGCAATTTCAGAGACCAAATTAAGAAGTAATTTCATTTAGAAAGTTGTTTTTTTGCTTTTGTTTTACTGAATTAGAAAAAGGGCGGTCATTTGAGAACTATGTCCTAAATTTTGTAATAATACTATTATTAGGATTAGATAGTAGTATTTCAACCCTTCTCATTGCATTGGAGAAGGGTCCAGAAATTTGTCAAAAACTTGTCCTCAGAACATGCACTTCTGCACCCTCAGAGGAGGTTTTGATGAATGGAAGGATCGTGATTTATTTATGTTTGCATTTTTATGTCTGCTATTGATGTTGCAATTCTGTACTCTTGGTAGATGTTAGAAGCAAGTAGAGATAGATCGTTATTGCTTGAAGTCTGTGAGTAAGAATTAGTCATAAATGGTACTTTTATCTCTTGATTAATTTCTGCTTGTATTCCCAGAGCGATATACAGCTGATATTGTTTGCATGTTAATGTATGAACACATGGGTTATCATTTGGCACTTCTGTACGGTGGACTTATCGATTTATGCTTGATATGCGAATGATTTGATTATGCGATATGCTATTCACAACTGTTTTGTTTAACTTCTTAAGCAGAACAGTTCATGTTAAACAGTTTATATTCTTATAATAGCTGAATAATCTTTATTACCAGTTATTGTATGAAATCTATTTAGATTACATAATGGAAGAAATATAATCCCGGGTTAGTATAGATCTTGTGTGTTATTTCCATTAAATTATAGTAGCTTAGATTCAAGTTTGCAAGTCAGATTTACATTAGTTGTAGAATGTCTTTAGAACTAACATAAACAAACTTTACACATACACACACATCCCACCCATCGGGAAGCTGGTCCCGTTATCCCCAGTCGGACCCGCTACTTCAAACGGGCAAGGAGCCGCCAACCAGGTTCCGGACCGGGTGGGTATCCCCCTTGTTGTTGACCCGACTTCAGGGCCCTCAAAATTTCTGGCGCTAGAAGGAGGGCCTGAGCATATTGTCTGTTGGAATGGTTTTAAACTAGAAATCCTGGAAAAGGATGCCTGCTCACAGAATTCCCATTTGGAGTTGCATCCATGTTCCTACCTCTTCCAACACTCCACCAGATGTGGTAAGACTACTATCTCAGATAAAATTCAATGGTGAGAATAATTCTTCTGCATTTCATCACGCCATGCATTTCATTCAAAGAGTTTTGAGTGCTGATATTCAAAAAATTGACGAAGGCGTTTTATGCAGGATTTTCACTCTTACATTCACAGCAGAAACTAGAAGATGGTGCAGAAACCTCCCAGTTGCATCAGTCCACAGCTGGGACCAATTCGTTAGAGCTTTCATCTTGGAATTTGATTGCTATGAATACGACCAGGTATACGATGAAATCGACCATCTGCGGAAACAAGACGAACCCGTAAGGGATTTCAATATACGATTTCATCTTAAATGTCTACAATATGATCTTGAGGATGAACTCACAGATGAAGAATCTTCGGATTATGATGAGTGTTTCCTACCTCCTGTACCTGATCAGACAGAATTTAGCCTAGGAGTTTTGCATGCTCTAACATCAGAAAACGCAGGCGAAAGTACTGAAAGGGAAGGTGCCCTGACACCAGAAGTTGACTTTAATATAAAGTCAGACAACATCATTTCAAATCAACAACTCCTGGTGCCAAGGTTAGATCCACCTACTGTTTCTCTTTCGAAAAGTATCGACGCAAAAAGGTATGATCTAAAGCACGATGCTTATTGTGAATCTGATGAACGAGATTTACTTGATGTTTTTAAATACATTGTTCCAGATCCACATTTTTCTCTTTACCCCGATGTTTTTAGTAATGACGATCTTCTCCCTCATAGTATCAAGTCTATTCCAACAGAAGGTTATTCAAACGAGACATCACTGGGTTTCCGAAATAAAGAGACCACTATATCACAGTCTACGATTCATATCAAACAAGAGCTACCTCATCTCCATTGTCTAAAAACACATAATGAAAAAGAGGAACCTAGGGAAAATTGTAAAGTTTTTCATGATAATTGCTTTGATAATTGTGATGATATTGAATTGTCGCAAGTAACTCAACTAGGGTCAGATTATAAGAAACATCTTAGATCAGAAACTGTTCCGTCTAACCCTCATCTCAAAGCAAAATCTCATTTGAATAATTTAACTATCTGAGACGATGCTCCTATCTACGATTCATATCCAGAGGAGATCTCCATCCCTGATCGCAATCATGATTTAATTCCTGATTCACAGAACTCAGCCAGTTCTTGTGAAAAACAGAGAGTTTCAAGTAACTCCCAGACGTGCGACACCACTGTATATATAGATACCCAATCATTTCTTTTTCACTCACTTTCATTTTGTACAAAATCGGACTTATTTTTAAATTTTCAAAACTTTGATAGATTAGATTCTGGCGATTTATATATAAAAACTCTCATTTCAAACGGAATCGCTAAAAACTCAAAGTTAACAATCAACGGGTTACAAGCCATCGAGGTTAAACAACCTATTTCACAATGCGGCTTGTTATCCTTTCTATTGAAAGATCACCGATTTACAAAAGAGATTCATCCCAATTTTTGTGATCCAATAGGTACTCAGTTGGAAAAAACCTATCATGAGAAGATGAAATTAGACAAGATTCCAACTAAGTTTATGGGTTCTTATTCCCTAGCCAACAATTTCTATCCAAGGGGAATTCAATTCTTTTTACTAATGCTTGGGAGACCCATACGGCTAGGAATAATAATGAATCGTTGGTTCCATTGGAAATATCATTTTTCTTAGTTATTTCCTATTTATAATTAGAGTAGGAGTAGCGGTAATTTAGATAGGATATTAGTTTTGCTTTCAATAATGATAGGAAAAGTCAGTTGTATTCTCTACATGACCCTAGATAATAATTGCCTATCCCAAACAAAGTTTGTCTGGCTAAACAGTATTTGACCTTTACTCAAGAAACCTTGTCTCTGGTAAAGATTTTGGAATTTCGGCTCTTGTGAGCAGCTAATCTTGTGGGAATCCGGTCCTTATTGTTAATAGATCTTTAACCCAGAGATGATGTTGAAGTTCAAACCCAGAAAATTTTAAAGAAAGCTATCTCAGTGAGGAATTCGTTTTAGATCAGCACAATAAAAGGTATCAATATTAGAATAAAGATTCTCTGTGAAAACAACCATTATCAAAAGTAGCCCTATCATTGTCGTCCAGAACTTTCTTAAGGAAAGAGAATTTGACTTCCTCCCTGCTAAAGGAAAATGAAACATTCAGAGGAATGACCTAGAGAGATGCCATATCTCAAAGAATAAGAGGTCTCATCATGAGCCGACTTATCATAATCACAGATATTATAACTTGCTGACTTTGCCAAAACTGTCTACCAAAACAGGGCAACGACTCAAGATTCTTACGATCAAAAGGCAAGGGGTCTCATCACGAGCCAGCTTGTTCAGTAAAAGTATAAATCAAGTGAATGACTGTGTCATAATTTGGCCACCAAACCAAGACATTGTTCTTTAGAGAATAAAAAAGAAATAGCATCAAGAAAGGGATAATTCTTCTGAAAAAGTTGCGAAAACCTGAAGCAGGATAAAGGATCATTCCTGGATAATAGGTAACCCTATCGAGGCTATGGACACCTGCTGGCAGCAGTGGCTCTACCTACGACAAAGGGGCATTCTTAAAAAAGGGTTGATACATAGAGGACACTTTATTTTGTGTTTTACAAGACCAAGTAATAGCTGATCTAAACTCGAAGACAACCTGGGAATGCAAGTAATTGGAATAGAATGGGGCTAAAACAAAACATCATTGATGCTTTGAAGTATTGTTTGTTTTTATCTTTTTATAATGAAGTTCGAATTCCCTGAGAAAATTTTTGAAGAGCCTGAAAATGTCAATAGAAAAAGAGCAGAGATAACTGGTTCTCCCAAGTGAATCGCCAATAGTTGTGGCCAGCAACAACCCCCCTCGTTCAATCTAGTATCAGCTACGATGCTAGATTGAATGGGGACCCTTAGTTAATGTTTCTGAAAAAACAAATGTTTCTGAAAAAACAAATGTTTCTTTCGAAATCGCAAGCATAAGCGTAGGAAAGGTTTCTGAGACAACTTAAGCCTAGACCTGTGTTCATAAAAGCAAATCCTAAGATTGCTTCACAAAAATCAAAGAGATGCCTTCGTTTCCCCTCTAAAAACCAATATGCACACCGCCTCGGTATTAATGAAAAACATCGCATTGCAATACACTAGCATCCATAAAGAAAAGCTTGTAAGTCCACCGATCTGCGATGTTGGGATCGCATATCGCAGAAGTGAGGTTGGGCACGTTGGCAAATATTTGAATCATTGCGATCTGCGATATGGCGATCTGCGATGCTGCGATCACTAACATTTGCGATCGCGCGACATACGAGGATGCATTGGCAAGTCATAAAAGCACCTTAGTACGACTCCTTCGCGCACGCCTCCCAAAGAAAATCCACTTACTATAACCTGACTTGGAAATTATGCGCTTTTAATGTTAGTAATGAATTAGTTGTCAGTTATTAAGTGGCATAAAGACGCGTGCCTTAATGCGGATTTGTTTCACGTAAGGTGGCGTATCTAATCTATCTCTTGCATTTAAAACTCTCCCATCACCTTTCTGATCAATCTTTCCATTTCGCTCGTAACCTGCAGGAGCAAAGTGCGAAGGCAAATCTGAACAGAAACGCTAAGCGAGATGGGGAAGAAGAACAAAGCTCAGAGCTCAGACATAAGAGAAAAGACCAAAGAGATGGCGCCCCTCTACACAGATACTGCATGCAATAAAGATGTAGGCATCTCAACTTGGGAAGGAATGTATAGGATATTGGAGGAAGAAAATCCGAGAATAATCAAGGTAACTGTTGCTGTCGCGGGTGCATCACGTTCTTCAGAGGCATCCCTGGAAGATCTAGCATGTTCTTTCCTCCATAGAATAGCAGCGAGGCCAAAGATCTTGCCATACACAGACATGATCAAATGGATACTAGATGATGCGGAGTTGCACCATAGACAGTTCAAAGTCCAGGGACATGGGCCCGTGGGATCGTTTACAGCTAAAGACCTGAAGCTCATGTATCATCTACCTGAGCCGCAAGCGACCTACAACGCAGAGTTTGTTGGGAAGTTCGCAGCAGAAAATCCGGACCTATCAGACACAACTAAGGAGTGGTCAAGAAGAGATGAGCCATTAAAGAAAGATAAGAACGGTATGTATAGCACTGGTTCTCTTACTTCTCCATATTGCTTTGCTGCAGCCATGATCTGTAGAATATTCGGTAAGCCAGATATCAATAAATTTTCACCTGAATGGCTACCGCTGATTGATGCCGCGACTAGCTCTGAGATAGTTGATTGGGCCAAAATCCTTTCTGACACTCTGTACACGGCGGTCCTCCACTACCGTTCTAAGAGATCCTACTCCCAAAGGGTCTATCCGCCTTTTTATTTATCTACCTATATAATGGATTCTGTCTGTCTTGTGTCGAAATTCCATACTATGGGTTGGCAATGGACTACCCAGGACCCATTGCCTATTCACGTCTATCATAAAATCTTGTGGGATTCCCAATTCGCCCCCCATTTTTACCAGATTTGTCATGGGCTTATGTTGCCCATACATAAGATAATATACGATAAAGACCCCCCAAGGTGCTCTCCCGAGGCACAAATTGATATCACCCCCATCGCAAGATGGTTTGGAGAAGAGTGGTTTACATACATCCGAGTGTTTGGAAGCACAGCACCTCCGCATGTCCTACCCTTGTACATCCCAGATAAGTTGTTGGCCCGAAAGATCGCATATCAGACTTGTTCTGAAGGCGGTTTAACTAAGGACCTAAAGAACAAAAAGAAGGCCATTTGGCCTCAATTCCCAGTCACATGTGGGGCCTTCTCTTTATTCGATGTAGGACACGCTTTTGGCGAGGTGGAGAAAGTGACATGTCTCCAACTATTTAAATTCTCACCAAGGCCATTTGATCCAAATAAGGTGGCCCAGGAATTCACAACTAACGTCAGGATAAGTGTGTTCTCTGGGCAAAAAGATCTGTTTGACGATCTCTTTCAGGGCAAGAACTCGCTCGAAGAATTTTTGCAGGAAGCTCAGTCGAGGCTGTCCCCGGACGACCTCCGGAAATTCAGGTTATATAAAGAAAGAAGGCTGGCTAATGTTCCACTGGAAACACTGCGAATAGCTACCAGAGAACCGACTCCGAGCATCAGCCTCAGTGAACACCCCAGCGCCTCCAAATCTGATTCCAACGCCGTAAAAGAAATATCTCCAGATCCTGAAGAGTCTGTCCACAAAGAAGAGAGGAATGAAGAAATAATCAAGGACACGGCTCAGTCAAGCTCGATGGCTCAGCAGCAAGTTGCCGCCTCGCCACCAAAAGAAGTTCCCCCTCCCGTCACCGAAGCACCTCTTGTTACAGCAGAACTAGATAAAGAATGGGAGACCTTCAATGAACTAATTAATCTTGAAGGTCAAGTCCCGAAAACACCTGTGAATAACACATAGGTGGTGCAAGAGGTCTTCTCAACCATAGTCAGTAGTACCACAGAAATGGAGCATCTTCCTATCGCTCCATCCTCAGAACTTCTACTTAGCGTAGAAGAGATCCCTCCACTGGACGTATTCTACAGCCCACAGCACAGGGCAGTTGTAAGGAGACAAAGAAAGAAAAGAAATATTGAAGATGCACTATCTCAAAATGCTGAACACCTAGATGTCTTGTGGAAAGACCCGAATAACAATCCAACTGACAATCTCACGAAATTGTCTCAGATTGCAGGAGCATATGCTTCTGTGACTATCGACAAGGCTTCTGAAGTTCAGCAACTTCTAAAAGAGTGTGAAAGCCAAATACAACTGCTGCAACAACAGTTGCAACAAGCCAATGAGAACGCTGAAGCCTCCAAGCAGCTTGAAGAGTTACAAGAAGGCTTTCGCCAGATGCAGGTGAGCCACCAAAGAAGTATTGAAGAAAAAGAAAAACAGCTGAAGACGGTGCAAGAAATGCACAAGGATGAACCCAAGCTGACGGAGTTTATTTCGGAGTCCATCAGCTTGAACGACCAACTGTCACAGCAACAGGAAGATATGGTCCGCAGAATATCACAGTGGAGGCATTTTTGTGAGCTGAGCGACAAGATCACCAGCCAGGTGGTGGAATTGCGGAATGACTATGACCAGGTCAACAAGAGAGTAACAGAATATCTGGCTTGGCAAAATGAAAAGGAAGGGAAAAGAGCAGGGGCACCCAAGATTAATGAGAATCATAAGGAACTGCTCTTCAATAAGTGGGACAAACAAATCACACAGGCGGAACAGGCAGAAGAGTCAGCGGCGACACAGGCGAGCATACTTATCGACTGTGTAAATGAAAATTTACACAGGGCCAATTTGATTTTAGAGTCCACCCGGGGTACTTACCAAGCGCGTTACAGTTGGAGTCAGAATGGAAGCAGAAGGCACAGGCAAACGGGAAGACAATTCAGGCATTGGCTAGACTAAACTGGGAAAGTTATTCGACTTACTTAGTTAAGCCCCACAGCCAATGCATGACCGTAAGATGCATCATGAACGCGGCCGAGAAAGTAGCGCCAGCTCTTATGGATGCCGTTTTCGCAGCCCAGTTAAGCACAAAAGTCGGCCAACCGACTCTTCTCAAGCCCATGCTTGAAAACTGCAATTTCAGAGACCAAATTAAGAAGTAATTTCATTTAGAAAGTTGTTTTTTTGCTTTTGTTTTACTGAATTAGAAAAAGGGCGGTCATTTGAGAACCGTGTCCTAAATTTTGTAATAATACTATTATTAGGATTAGATAGTAGTATTTCAACCCTTCTCATTGCATTGGAGAAGGGTCCAGAAATTTGTCAAAAACTTGTCCTCAGAACATGCACTTCTGCACCCTCAGAGGAGGTTTTGATGAATGGAAGGATCGTGATTTATTTATGTTTGCATTTTTATGTCTGCTACTGATGTTGCACTTCTGTACTCTTGGTAGATGTTAGAAGCAAGTAGAGATAGATCGTTATTGCTTGAAGTCTATGAGTAAGAATTAGTCATAAATGGTACTTTTATCTCTTGATTAATTTCTGCTTGTATTCCCAGAGCGATATACAGCTGATATTATTTGCATGTTAATGTATGAACACATGGGTTATCATTTGGCACTTCTGTATGGTGGACTTATCGATTTATGCTTGATATGCGAATGATTTGATTATGCGATATGCTATTCACAACTGTTTTGTTTAACTTCTTAGGCAGAACAGTTCATCTTAAACGGTTTATATTCTTAGAATAGCTGAATAATCTTTATTACCAGTTATTGTATGAAATCTTTTTAGATTGCATAATGGAAGAAATATATATCCCGGGTTAGTGTAGATCTTGTGTGTTATTTCCATTAAATTATAGTAGCTTAGATTCAAGTTTGCAAGTCAGATTTACATTAGTTGTAGAATGTCTTTAGAACTAACATAAACAAAATTTACACACACACACACATCCCACCCATCGGGAAGCTGGTCCCGTTATCCCCAGTTGAACCTGCTACTTCAAACAGGCAAGGAGCCGCCAACCAGGTTCCGGACCGGGTGGGTATCCCCCTTGTTGTTGACCCGACTTCGGGGCCCTCAACACCTTCCAAGCTTTATCTGTGAAAGTTGTCACACAACCTTCACCGCCTAACTGCCCTGTTGAAATCAGATTTTTCTTTAGATCTGGAACATGCCTTACCTCCTTTAATAGCCATTGGTTTCCATTCTGCTGTTTTACAAGAACCTTACCCATTCCAACGATTTTACAGGGTTTATCATCACCTAGACGAACTTGTCCAAAATCTCCTTGAACATAGTCATGAAAGTATTTCTTATCAGGTGTGGCATGGAATGAAGCCCCTGAATCTACCACCCAGGAATCAGTAATATTTTCGAAAGAAAGAAAAAAATAGCAACAACCATAAACACATAAACACGCATGTTTATTCGGGAAAACCCCAAATCCAGGGAAAAACCCAACCTAATAAGATCTCATTAGCAGTGGCCAAAACCCTAGCCAATCTGACCAAGTGAGCCTTCACCACTCACCTCCAGGCCTTTTATAAGCTCCATTACATATAATATCATGGGCAAAATACCATGGGTGCACAATACCATGTGCCCCAAAACCATCACTGTTTAACATGGTCAACTTTGACTCTATCCTGAGTCAAGTTTACCTAACACAAAAATCCGACAAAAATCCAACCCTAGTGAGGCCCTCGGCCTCTCTCATTAAACAAATGAAGCTACCAATAGATTCCTTAAAATCAGGGAGGATTGGCTCCCAAAACTCGAGATAATCATCAATCATCCTCCACTTTCTTGGTTGCTTTCTAGTGCATGATTCAGCTGC
This sequence comes from Pinus tabuliformis, assembly GCA_031772625.1. Taxonomy (NCBI): domain Eukaryota; kingdom Viridiplantae; phylum Streptophyta; class Pinopsida; order Pinales; family Pinaceae; genus Pinus; species Pinus tabuliformis. The sequence goes on from CM062817.1 coordinate 1,809,139,643, forward strand.
TTGTACTCCGAGCTGAATGAAGGGGAATTCGAAGTGAGGAGTAATAAATGAGGGGGATTCCATCCTATAAGTCCTCTCCTTTGTTGACTTCGAGTTATTGCTGCCATTTGTCCACTGGATCCTTGACTTTGTCCTCGAAATTCAACAATAATATGCATTAAACACATGTTAGACCACATGGCATCATAACTAACTCAACTCACTCCATAAGCATAAATATAATCAGAAAATCATACAATAAACTAAGAGAATGGTTGATTTAACTAGGTTAGGAGGTAAAATGAGCCCATATAATTACCCATTTATGAGGCTCATTAGGAACCACCATTCCCTCTGCCCCATGCTAGTGGCCCAGCGGCTCGCGGGGGTGGCGAGGTGATTCTAGGAATCATCACTCCCTCTGCCCCACCCTGGTGGCCCAATGGACCGTGGGGTTGGCGGGGTGATTTCGGAAATCACCCCGCCCTCTACCCAACCCCGAAAAGCCAATGGCCCGTGGGGGTGGCAGTGTGATTCCAGGTGGCAGGGTGATTTCGGGAATCACCCCACCCTCTGCCACCTCAATGACCCAATGGCCCGCGGGGGTGGTGAGGTGATTCTAGGAATCACCCCGTGCTCCACCCACCCCGGTGGCCCAATGGCCAGTAGGGGTGGTGGGGTGATTACGAGAATCACCCCGCCCTCTGCCTCAACTCGACAACCCAACAGCTCGCGGGGTAGCGGGGTGATTTCGGGAATCACCCAGCCCTCCGCCCCACCCTGGCGGCCCAACGACCCGCGGGGGTGGTTGGGTGATTCCGGGAATCACCTTGCCCTCCGCCCACCCCAACATCCCAACGACCCGCGAGGCTGGCGAGGTGATTCTGGGAATCACCCTTCCCTCCGCGCCACCCCGGCAACCCAACAGCCCGCCGGGGTGGCGAGGTGATTCCCGGAATCACCCCACCCTCCGCCCCACCCGAACGCCCCAACGGCCCGCAGGGGTGGTGGGGTGATTCCGAGAATCACCCCGCCCTACACCTACCTCGGCACCACCCTACACTCACCCCGGCATCCCAACGACCCGCGAGGCTGGCGAGGTGATTCTAGGAATCACCCTTCCCTCCGCCCCACCTCGGCAGCCCAACAGCCCGTCGGGGTTGTTATAGACATTTTTGGGCACTGCAACCCCAATCATAAATGTACATAAACCAAGGACTCTTAAGTCCCTAAAATTGTTGTTCCAACCCCTAAAAGAACAAGGTCAGCTATTTACATCATCTCCCAGAAGTTCTCCATGAAAAACTACTTAGAACTGGTCAAAATTGGACCATCTCACCTGCTCCATGGTCAAAGTGCACTGCATCCCACCTAAATGCACATGGGAGGTGAGATGCATACTAAAAATCCCTTCTATGGGGTGCGATGGGAGAGAGTGGGAAAATGGCATGGTCAATCTGCAAGGTGGAGGATCATGGAATCTTCCAGAAACTTCTCCTGTGACACTTGCCTCTCTGCATTCGCCCAAGGATGAGCAAGAGATCATCAATCTCCAAGTGGAATCAAGAACTATTAGAGAGAGGACACTAATCAAATCTCAAAAGCTGACTCACCTCCCTTGCAAACATCTATATATGGATCCCTCATCCCAGAGATCCAGAGGCTGGAATTTTGTATCTTGTAAGGAAGTGCTGCTGGTTTCTTGGTGTAACATCATAGTGTTGGGTGATCTAAGCTTTTTCATGAGGTGAAGAAGGGCTTTCTTGCTGAGAGGATGATGCTGGGTCAGAACAATTGGTTGTAATCCTCTTTGCTATTCTTGATTATTAATAAAGCTATTCGCGTTTTCCTCCACATTCTTGTATGATTGATGATATATGCATTTGTGTGGTCAATATATATCTGGTCCTATATTGTTTATGATAGTAGATCTCTATTCTTGGATAGTGTTATGCTGCTTTGATTCTATAGGTACTCTTTGAAGCTAGGTAAACGAGGAAGCAAGTGGCAAAGATCTACCAGAAGGGAGAGGAATCAAGCAAGGAACAAAACGCAAGAGAAAGATTGGTCTCCTTCTTTCCTCTCTTATCTATCTCTCATAAAGGAAAACGAAAGTGGTTTTAGTTTGTTTGTTTCTAAGGTAGCTACCGCCTTAGTGGGACTAGCAGCTCTGCATAGACACTAGATTTACCGATAACAAAATGGCGACTCCGGTGGGGAGTGAATAGATTGTTTGTTTGTCTATATTTTTTTGCTTTATAAACTTACAGACGAAGCCTGAAGTCAAGCCAGCTAGCCTTCGAACTGCATTTGCTATGCAAGTGCAAAGTAGATCAATGCTGCTTCAGTCTATCTCCGGGTTTTGTTTATGAACTGAACAATCGATTTACAAGCTCTCTAATTTCCCTTGTGGTGGCTCTAGTAACCTCCTTAGATCTACCCCTGTGATTGATTTACTGATTACAACTTGCTCGGCCTAAATCCATGAACTAAGCTGCAAACTGTGACCCAGAACCCAGTTGAAGTCTCATCCCTGGACCATCGCATTGTCTCTTCTTTGGAATCTTGATGCATCGCACTTCTCGTGTGTAGTAGGTGTGCTGCATCTCACTTTCCCTGTGTTACAGGTGCGCTGATCAGACAAGGCCTCTTCTGCTCTTAGATTTTGGTTTTTGTGTCCACTCTTTTCAGCTCTATTCAGGAGTTTTGCTGTCTGTAGTCAGTATACCTCTATTGAAACCCCCTTCCTTGCCATTATTCCGCCTCCATTGTGCAAAGAACTGTAAGTGTTTTTATGTATTTTGAGCCATTTTCAGTTCTCTTTTACAAAGAAGTAGCGTAATTGAACTGTCGTTTCTTGATTTGGAAGTGTCGCAAGTGTCGTTTTCAGTCATAGAAGAGAATCTGATTGTTCTTGATAGTTGATTACATTGTTACTCTTGTATTTGATTTGAATTAATAGTTTTTCAAGTGTCGGAAGCAAGTTTTCAATTCCAAATCGCAAAGTGTCGTCATTATCTTCATTTTGTCTTGAAAAGAAACTTGTTAGTAATGTCGCTTTAAAAAATAATTCAGATTTACGCTTAGCTTTCTTTTTATCATTCACACATTAAGAAGGCTGAAAACAAATACATGCATGTGCATTTGCATTTAGACTGTTTGTTGGTTTGATTTAGGACAATGCATATAGTGTGTGCTCTCTGCTCTATGTTGAAAGAATATCATCTCTCTTTCCTTAGTAGCTATGATTTTCATTGCAAAAAGAAGATTAAACGATTGTTTATCATCTTAGATTGCATTTTAGGAAATGGTATATCTACATCACACGGTGAACCTGAAAGGCAAATTTCTTAAGCAAGATTAACTGTAAAATAAATTTAATGAATCTAAAAATGCTTTGGAACCTAACGCACAACATTTAGAAGTCTAGGCTAGAGACGTATTCCGGCGTCGTAAAGCCTGGTAACTGTCATTTTCATTGCTGGTTGGGTGATTCCTACACTTTGAGACGATAAGTTCCAGTACGGACTTGTGCTCCCATGTACCGTCGAGTATATATTGGGATACCACAATAGGCTTTATCCTTTATCCATAGGAAGCCGTGTCTGCCACCCTATCGATCGCAATGCACTGAACACAACATTCGGGAAGATTGACTACCGTACCGTAAAAAGTATTCTACAGTTTTGTGATTGGTTTGGTAATCCCTTTGTCTAGATTTATAGAGTAGTCTCTTTCATTCCTTTTCAGACTCCTTAAAGGAAAAGGTCCATCTGAGCACTTGTCACTTCAAGCTCATTAAAAATCGAAGGTGACTAGAGTCATCTTTTGTTTTTTCTCGACTCTTAAAAATTGAAAAAACAAGTTGTGTCAAAGCATCTAAAATTTATTTTAATCGGAATAAATATCACCTTTCCTACGTTGGTCTTAGGTTGAGAAAAATGGAGTCCACCAACCAAGGAGTTCCCCTTGGGGGAAATCCTAGTCCTTTCTCCTCTTGGGGAGATGTTGGTGCACCCCATATGGCCACATTGTCGCTTCCAGGATTGACAATCGACTTGCCCGTATGGATCTTCTCGATCTCTGTCATTCAGAACACGTGCTTCCTGAACAATCAAATCAGCAACTAAACGATACTAGAGTTACCCCCCAACCTTCTACTTCGTCCAATTCTCCCTCTCCTCCTTCCTCTTCGCTTGATGAAGCTAGTAAAGCCAAAAATCAAGTAAATGAGAAGAAGAAGGAGAAGAAGAAGAAAGAGAAGAAGAAGAAGGAGCCAAAGGCGAAAACGGGCAACCAGGCATTGTCTAGCGAAAATCGACACACTGCACCGTCCAAGCCTAAATCGCCATGTGTCATTTGCAAAGGAGACCACTATCATCGAGATTGTCCTTGCATCCTTTGGATCTTAAGGGACTAGTCTCCTCGTTTGCACAATCTGGTGTCATCAACCCATGATGATCATGTTGAAGATACACTGTCAACTAGTGAAAGTGAAGCCCCTGGACAAAAAGGAAAATGTAAATTTCCTTGTAAATTGTGTGAAGGCGATCACGCCGTCCACCGTTGTCCCTTCTTAGACGAGGCTAAAAGAGTTTTGGAAGACCGTCCGGTTTCACCATTACAACTTCCTCCTAGATATAAGAAACTCTTGTCGAGTCCGTCACTAGTTGAAAATCCGGCTGACATGCCATTGTGGTCAGTTGAAGCGTCTATCATTGAAGATAAACCATCTGAATCCACACTAGACGAAAGTCAAAAGGTTGAGGTGGCAATTGACCCGGTCTTGCCTTCAGAGGATCCATCTTCAGATGATACAGTCACCGGAGAGAAAAAGAACGACACCGTCCAAATTCTCTTCGTAAGCACAGACTCCGATGAACATGGGAGCAGTCTACCCATTCCTTTACCGCAGGAAGGAAGTTCTTCGTCGTATCTGGAAATCTAGTGTCTATGCAAAGCTGCTAGTCCCACTAAGGCTGGTAGCTACCTTAGAAACAAACAAACTAAAACCACTTTCGTTTTCCTTTATGAGAGATAGATAAGAGGGGAAAGAAGGAGACCAACCTCTGTCTTGTGCTTGGTTCCTTGCTTGATTCCTCTACCTTCTGGTAGATCTTCGCCACTTGCTTCCTCGTTTACCCAACTTCAAAGAGTACCTATAGAATCAAAGCAACATAACACTATCCAAGAACAAAGATCTACTATCATAAACAATATAGGACCAAATATATATTGACCACACAAATGCATATATCATCAATCATACAAGAATGTGGAGGAAAACTCGAATAGATTTATTAATAATCAAGAATAGCAAAGAGGATTACAACCAATTGTTCTGACCCAGCATCATCCTCTCAGCAAGAAAGCCCTTCTTCACCTCATGAAAAAGCTTAGATCACCCAACACTATGATGTTACACCAAGAAACCAACAACACTTCCTCACAAGATACAAAATTCTAGCCTCTGGATCTCTGGGATGAGGGATCCATATATAGATGTTTGCAAGGGAGGTGAGTCAGATTTTGAGATTTGATTAGTGTCCTCTCTCTAATAGTTCTTGATTCCACTTGGAGATTGATGATCTCTTACTCATCCCTGGGCGAATGCAGAGAGGCAAGTGTCAAAGGAGAAGTTTCTGGAAGATTCCATGATCTTCCACCTTGCAGATTGACCCTGTAATTTGTGCACTCTCGCCCATCGCACCCCATAGAAGGGATTTTTAGTATGCATCACACCTCCCGTGTGCATTTAGGTGGGATGCAACGCACTTTGACCATGGAGCAGGTGAGATGGTCCAATTTTGACCAGTTCTGAGTAGTTTTTCATGGAGAACTTCTGGGAGATGATTTAATCAGCCGACCTTGTTCTTTTAGGGGTTGGAACAACACTTTTAGGGACTTAAGAGCCCTTGGTTTATGGACATTTATGATTGGGGTTGCAGTGCCAAAAAATGTCTATAACAGTTTCCCCCTAAAGCATGAGGTCGTTAATCTTTTTTTATGTCGGGTGAAATGCTTTATCATGAGGATCTGAAGTTTTTTCAAGCTGGAAGGTGACCTGTAATAAGATACAATACAACACATTATCTACATAAAATTTTCATGATCTAGTTGAGGCGAGCATTCCCATGCTCAACTTTATAAATTCATTTTCATGTACATAAGACAGACAATCGTCTGTGTGCAGACTGATGATTCTGGTAGAGCCATCATCCCTTGGATTGGATGATTATCTGTGCAGCAATGATGTACATTTGATGTCTTTATTTTCCTGAATATATATCACAGCCTGGATGGATGAAACTAGATCCGGGGTCTTCAATCTCGTTCGATCTTCACTCAAAGTACAAGTCGATCCATGTGAGAGATGTTCTGGAGTCGAACATGGAAAGACATCGCCTGATTACCAGCCAATGATGTAAGTTGTTAATAGGCGCGAGAGGAATCACCGATAATGATGATGACCCTCAAGGTACTACAGTACAATTCACGTGGTGTGAATAAGGGACTTGGCATCGAACACCAAGCAAAATATTTCGGTCGAAGGCCATTGATGTAAACCTGTTGCCAAAAGTGAGAAACTTACCATTGAGGCATGCAAGCTTCAAAGTACTGAAAGGGTTGCTCCTAGATCGACTTCCAGGACAATGACCAAATTTCCCCCCAGAGTTTAAGCTCATTAAAAAATGAACCAATTTTTGGTAAATAACCATCGTGAATGTATTATCATCAGCCTTTAAAGCCTTGGTCGTGTTCTCATCATTAGCTCCACCCTATTTTGGCCGATCATTCACCTCCATTTGATTGTTTACCCTTTTTGAGGAACAGCTGCGAAGAGTGATCCTGTTAGCCATCCTTGTGACATTGCCGTGATTGGAAAATTCCAAACCTTACCTGGAATTAGCTGCTACCCAAATTTATCACTCGTTCCTCAAAAAAGAGTCTCCTTTAAGCTCTTTTCGACTGACTCGTAAAATATGAAAAGATTGATGAGCGATTGACCTCTCCAGCTCGTTAAAGTGACAGGAAGCAAAAATCCACACACTGCACCGTCTAGGCCTAAATCACCATGTGACCACTATCATTGATATTGTCCTTGCATCCCTCGGATCTTAAGGGATTTGTCTCCTCGTTTGCACAATCCGGTGTCATCAACCCCTGATGATCATGTTGAAGATACACCGTCAACTAGTGAAAGTGAAGCCCCCAGACAAAAAGGAAAATGTAAATTTCCTTGTAAACTGTGTGAAGGCGATCATGCCATCCACCATTGTCCCTTCTTAGATGAGGCTAAAAGAGTTTTGGACGACCATTCGGTTTCACCGTTACGACTTCCTCCTAGATATAAGAAACTCTTGCCGAGTCCGTCACTAGTTGAAAATCCAGCTGACACGCCATTTTGGTCAGCTGAAGTGTCTATCATTGAAGATAAACCATCTGAATCCACACCAGACGAAAGTCAAAAGGTCGAGGCGGCAGTTGACCCGGTCTTGCCTTCAGAGGATCCATCTTCAGATGATACAGTCACCAGAGAGAACAAGAACGACACCGTCCAAATTCTCTTCGTAAGCAAAAACTCCAATGAACATGGGAGCAGTCTACCCGTTCCTTTTCCGCAGGAAGGAAGTTCGCCAGAGTTGTATCCAGCTATCTATTCGGTCCCACCTCCAAGCAACCTAGTTGTTTCCTTCGATTGGAATCTGCTAGGCAGACCCTGTTTACCGGCTAGTGTACCATTTCGAATCATTGCTCAAGTATATAGAATGGTCATGGCCGGTACCATCATAGATGAAGGGGCTTCTGTGAGTATACTTTCCTTGACTTCTTGGAAAGCGCTTGGTTCGCCATCGCTTTCGCCTGAAATGAGAAATCTAACAGGCTTTGATAAAGGAACCAGTCGACCATTAGGGATCCTTCCCAATGTGCTGATAACATTGAGAAGGAAAACTTTTCACATGAACGTAATGGTAGTCCAAGGATCCCTGGATTATAATATACTCCTTGGACACGACTATATTTATTGCATGGGAGCCATTGTCTCCTCACTCTTTAGAGTAATGTGTTTTCCACATGAAGGAAGAGTGGTCAAGCTTGTAGACCAACTTTCATTTCTCGGTTCACACATAGCAAATAGTCAAATGCCATTCCTGAATGGTCTTTTCACGCAAGGAATGTCTCATCAATCCCCAGTCCGTTGTCCAGATGAGCGCGAGTGATTGAAAGGACATGACTGAAACCTAGGGGGGCATGCACCCTAGTCTGTTTCGGCAGGAAAACCTTGGGCATAGAGTAGGTTTCCGCAAAGGATATATGACTGGTTGACACACCTATCCATTTAGGAAAATGGGGTTAGACCGAAATAAAATACCTCTGTTAAAAGGTAGGCCTTTCCCAATAAAACAAATGTTTTGTCTGCAAATTGAGGGGTAACCTGGAAACTCTACTTCACTATACCTGGGGGCATGCAAACCTTTTGGAATGCAAGCGAAGAGCGACCATTTATTTTTTAAATTTTTAGGTCCTCTAACCCTTTAAACTTGTAGGATTGGTCGATTCCTAACTTGCACAAAGAAAGGATGCGGGCCAAAGCTTTGAAAAAATGCCATTTTAAATGAGACATCCTTATTATATGACTGGATCGAGCAATTTTAACGCGGAATTCAAGCTCGTTAAAAAATAAACATAAGCAATGAGCAAATGTTCCCCCAGAGTTTAAGCTCATTAAAAAATGAACCAATTTCTGGTAAATAACCATCGTGAATGTATTATCATCAGCCTTTAAAGCCTTGGTCGTGTTCTCATCATCACCTCCACCCTATTTTGGCCGATCATTCACCTCCATTTTATTGTTTACCCTTTTTGAGGAACAGCTGCGAAGAGTGATCCTGTTAGCCATCCTTGTGACACTGCCATGATTGGAAAATTCCAAACCTTACCTGGAATTAGCTGCTACCCAAATTTATCACTCGTTCCTCAAAAAACGAGTCTCCTTTAAGCTCTTTTCGACTGACTCCTAAAATATGAAAAGATTGCCGAGCGATTGACCTCTCCAGCTCGTTAAAGTGACCGGAAGCGCTATCCCTCCTTTATATTTTAATCTTTTTGGACCTGAGGGATTATTACACAAAAAGATCGAGCGCTTGTTTTGTTCGGCTCGTTAAAAGTACCGAAAATTCATCCCTTTTGTATTGTTTTATACTTTTTCGGACTTAAGGGATTATATGACGAAAAAGGATTATCGGAGTTTTCTTTACGTCCTTTTTTCAGACTCTCTAAAATTGAAAATGACCGAGTTATCTTTGTCGTTAAACTCGTTAAAACCGAATAGCGACAAACTTGTCCATACAAACAAGAACGAGTTTCACTGTTGCTAGGCTCGTTAAAACATAGCGATGGGTTTGCCTGAAGGGCAGATTATAAAACAAGCATATGTTATCCTCCTCAAGCTTGAAAAAAATAAAGAGGTACTGGTCAGCAATGACTGGGGAAAATTGGGAAGAAAACTTGAAGAAACTCTATTGGTAGCAAGTCGCTCTTGAACATGACACTTTCACTCCGCACCCGAGTCGGGTTGGGTTGTTCCGTTCACTGGTCATATCACCATTGGTCCATCACACCATCCATATTTTGGGTTAACACTACCAATCCATCATGTCAGTGTCACCGATATGTTCAAGAGAAGTCGCTCAGAGAATTCACCTGTGTCTCATCCACTGCAATACATTTACGCTCCATTCTTTCATGACCGCCACCCTGAATCTTATGTCATTAGATCATTTTCACCTCCATTAAAATCATTTGCTCCATTCCATGTCATTGATGTGGGATTCACTAAGGCCCTCCTATGAAGGATTGCTTCTTGTCGACATCAGCTCATTATCCAGGAAGTCGATCTAGGAACAACCCTTTCAGTACTTTGAAGCTTGCGTGCCTCAATGGCAAGTTTCTCACTTCCAGCGACAGGTTTACATCAATGGCCTTCGACCGAAAGATTTTGCGTGGTTTTCGATGCCAAGTCCCTTATTCACACCACGTGAATTGTACTGTATTACCTTGAGGGTCATCATCATTATCGGTGATTCCTCTCGCGCCTGTTAACAGCTTACATCATTGGTTGGTAATCAGGCGATGTCTTTCCATGTTCGACTCCAGAACATCTCTCACATGGATTGAATTGTACTTTGAGTGAAGATCGAATGAGATTGAAGACCCCGGATCTAGTTTCATCTATTCGGGCTGCGATATATATTCAGGAAAATAAAGACATCAAATGTACATCATTGCTGCACATATAATCATCCGATCCAAGGGATGATGGCTCTACCAGAATCATCAGTCTGCACACAGACGATTGTCTGTCTTATGTACATGAAAATAAATTTATAAAGATGAGCATGGGAATGCCCGCCTCAGCTAGATCATGAAAATGTTATGAAGATAATGTGTTGTATTGTATCTTATTATAGGTCGCCTTCCAGCTTGAAAAAACTTCGGATCCTCATGATAAAGCATTTCACCTGACATCAAAAAAGATTAACGACCTCATGCTTTAGGGGGCAACTGTTATAGACCTTTTTGGGCACTGCAACCCCAATCATAAATGTCCATAAACCAAGGGCTCTTAAGTCCCTAAAAGTGTTGTTCCAACCCCTAAAAGAACAAGGTCAGCTGATTACATCATCTCCCAGAAGTTCTCCATCAAAAACTACTCAGAACTGGTCAAAATTGGACCATCTCACCCGCTCCATGGTCAAAGTGCGCTGCATCCCACCTAAATGCAGACGGGAGGTGCGATGCATACTAAAAATCCCTTCTATGGGGTGCGATGGGTGAGAGTAGACAAATGGAAGGGTCAATATTCAAGGTGGAGGATCATGGAATCTTCCAGAAACTTCTCCTGTGACACTTGCCTCTCTGCATTCGCCCAGGGATGAGTAAGAGATCATCAATCTCCAAGTGGAATCAAGAACTATTAGAGAGAGGACACTAATCAAATCTCAAAAGCTGACTCACCTCCCTTGCAAACATCTATATATGGATCCCTCATCCCAGAGATCCTGAGGCTGGAATTTTGTATCTTGTAAGGAAGTGTGGCTGGTTTCTTGGTGTAACATCATAGTGTTGGGTGATCTAAGCTTTTCATGAGGTGAAGAAGGGATTTCTTGCTGAGAGGATGATGCTGGGTCAGAAAAATTGGTTGTAATCCTCTTTGCTATTCTTGATTATTAATAAAGCTATTCGAGTTTTCCTCCACATTCTTGTATGATTGATGATATATGCATTTGTGTGGTCAATATATATCTGGTCCTATATTGTTTATGATAGTAGATCTTTGTTCTTGGATAGTGTTATGCTACTTTGATTCTATAGGTACTCTTTGAAGCTAGGTAAACGAGGAAGCAAGTGACAAAGATCTACCAGAAGGGAGAGGAATCAAGCAAGGAACCAAGCGCAAGACAGAGGTTGGTCTCCTTATTTGCCCTCTTATCTATCTCTCATAAAGGAAAACGAAAGTGGTTTTAGTTTGTTTGTTTCTAAGGTAGCTACAAGCCTTGGTGGGACTAGCAGCTCTGCATAGACGCTAGATTTCTCGATAACAGGGGTGGCGGGATGATTCCGGGAATCACCCTGCCCTCCACCCCACCCCGACAGCCGAACGATGTGCAGGGGTGGTGGGGTGATTCCAGGAATCACCCCGCCCTCCACCCCACCCCGACAACCGAACGACGTGCAGGGGTGGTGGGGTGATTCCAGGAATCACCCCGCCCTCCAACCCACCCTATTATAGACATATTTGGGCACTGCAACCCCAATCATATATGTACATAAACCAAGGGCTTCTAAACCCCTAAAAGTTTTGTTTCATACCCTAAAGGAACAAGGTCAGCTGATTACATCATCTCCCAGGATTTCTCCATGAAAAACTGCTCAGAAATGCTCAGAACTATATCATCTCACTTGCTCCATGGCCAGGGTGCGATGCATCTCACCTTGTACACACGGGAGGTCCGATGCATACTGAAAAGGCCTTCTGTAGGGTGCGATGAGCGAGAATAGACAAATGGTAGAGATAGTTTGCTAAGTCGATGATCAAGGAATCTTCTAGAAACTTCTCATATGACACTTGCTTCTTAGAATTCACCCAAGGATGAGTAAGAGATCAATGAAATCTCCAAGTGGAACCAAGAACTATCAATGGAATGACACTAATAAAAAAACTAGAGCTGACTCACACCTCTACAAATATCTATATAAGGATCCCTCATCTTAGAGATCTGGAGGCTGAAGGCTGGAATTTTGTAATTTGCAAGGAAGTGTTGTTGGTTTCTCTTTGAAGACATTGTTGGGTGATCTTTCTTTGTATGATGTGAAGAGGGCTTTCATGCTGGGAGGATGGCGCTCAGTCAGACCAAGTGGTTGTAATCCTCTCTTCTACTACTTCTATTAATAAAGCTATTTGAGTTTTCCTCCATATTCTTGTATATCTATGAATATTATGTTGATATATACATTTGTATGGTCAATATATATCTGATCCTATGTTGTTTACAGTGATAGATCTCTATGCTTTGATGTATTATGCTGCTTTGACTCTACAGGTGCTCTTTGAAGCGGGACAAGTAAGGAAGGAGTGGCGAGATTCTGTCAAAGGGGAAAGGAAACAAGCAAGGAGCCAAGCGAAAGATTGAGGTTGGTACTCTCTGCTTCTTTCTCATCTATCTCTCATAAAGGCAAACACAAATGACTTTGGTTTCTTTGTTTCTAAGATAGCTACCTGTCTTAGTGGGACTAGCAGTTCTGAATAGACACTAGTTTTCCCGATAACACACCCCGGTGGCCCAACAACCTGCAGGGGTGGTAGGGTGATTCCGAGAATCACCCCGCCCTCTGCCCCACCCCAACGGCCCGCTATGTGATTCCATTAATTACTCCACCCTTCGCCCCAACCCGGCGGCGCAATGGCCCGCGAGGGTGGCAGGGTGATTTCAGGAATCACTTTGCCCTCTGCCCCACAGGTGGGCAGCCCCACCCCGGCTGTAAGGACCTATAGTCCTTAACGTGTCCGCTCGAAGTGTGACCGTGACCAATGGAGAGTGTGTGCGGTTGGAACAACAAGTTTGGATAAAGTGCAAGCTCACGACTTCATGTGCGATGGAGATAATGCACACAAGGAAGAGGAGGGTGAGCTACTTATATGCGTGGGAGCATGGTTTAGAAGATATGGAGGCCGACCAACAAATGTAGTGAAGCCAACAGAGGATGAACGCGTTTGGAAGGAAGCCAACTTGAAGTTTAGAGCATTTGCGATGGCGTGTGAAGGCGTGGGCAGGTCGGCTAGGCAGCTACGACCTCGCCCTGCCTTGCATATATATTGGGAGAGCGTTGGAGTTCATTCCACCATCGCTCAACAATCAAACAAACTCGCTCATAAGGAAGGCGGTCTAGTGCATGGGTGCAGCAAGGCATAGAGGCATAGAACTTATAGATGTGCCCGTTCTTGGGCAGGGCTGCATGGTGATAGCGTAGAGTTGGGCGAGGGCGCGGCAGGAGCGCCCAAAAGTTGGGTGAGGGTGTGTGGCGCCCGGGTTATGCGATGGAGCGCCCAATGGTGAAAAGTTGGTGGGCGCCCGGTTTGTGTGACGACTTGGCACGGGTTTTTGGGTGACTCAGGTGAGTGCTCGCCCGTCGTGCAAGTGTGCACGATGTGACTTTTGGTGAAGTGTTGAGATAGTGAACAGAGGTGTGTCTCAGGCAGAGGCGCCCGTGTGTGGCGACTTGGAGGCGTGCCCAAGTTGGGCAAAAAACACGATTGTGCGACGAGGTGAACGAAGGGTTGGTGAGTCATGCGGCGATCGTGCGGAGGTGCCGACGAGCTAGGCAACCGAGTTTGCCGAAGTTGTGAAAATTGGATAAGTGTAAATTTGGGGTTTCCCAAGATTTAACTTGTACTTGTAAAAGTGAAGATTGTATAATATATTGACTCGGGTAGACTCATATTGCAGGGAGTTGCCCCTCCCTTTATACTGTTGTGCATTTCTCTTGTATAATGCTGTTTATGTTAATGTTATGAGCTTTCACTTGTATAAAGGAATACATTAATAATACTTGGTAACGCAAATAAAACTAAGTATGGAATGTTAGGCGTAGTCTACAATCGTAAGTATTGGTGAAAAGAAAATGATTGGTAGTGCCGCACCTCGCTATAAGCGGTTGAAAGACTACCGCAGGTGTAGGGGCGTGACAGTTGGTATTAGAGATGGTCCAAGTTTTGCAGGAAACTTGGTGAACTGAATTAAGAAGCTGTTTCTATGAAGACCGGAGACTTGAAAGGGAGTTCAAGTTTTGCAGGTGACAGGTGGAATATCAAGGTGATTCAGGTGAATGGTGAAACAGGTTTAGCATAGGAGAAGCTTAGTGCTTGGGCCAAGCTGAATGACAAGGCATGGCAGGTTTGGAAGAATGCGAAGGGAAGCGCTTGCTTACCTTATACAGGTTGAAGCAGATGAAATAAGAGAATCCTCGAATTCGAAAGGAACATGAAGTCTTGGAAAAGAATGTTGAAGACGAACTTCTTCAACTTGGTTGGACAATGGAGCAAGATGAAGTTGCAGATTGTGCTGACAAGGAAGAGGAAGTTGTGATGATTGAGGATGTTGCAGACGTGACAACGATGGAGGATGAACTTGAGATTGATCGAGTTGGACCAGGATCATGCAGTTTGCAGACATGGATGGATGAGGATACTCACATGGAGGAGCCTCATGATCATGATGATGATGTAAGTACTAATGATACTTATGTTCATTTGAGCATTTGGTAGATGGACCGTATGTAGGGAAGGGCACAAGCAGTTTGCCGATGCTAGGGAGGATCTTACCATGGATGACTAGGATGAGACCTTGTATGGAGAAGCAAGGATTGTCGACTGTTGCAGGACTTGTTGGGGTCATTTGTGACCTTATGGTAGAAGGTACAAAGGCCCGTGACAAGGGAGGAACATGATGATCATTGTGGATGAATGGGTCATGCTTTAGCCACATGGAGAATTGGCTAAGTTCCCGACATGACTCATGGATAGATTGAAGAGGGCACACATTTGAGGTATGATGATACTTGGGTGGACTTCTCATGGCTGAGACCAAGATATAGTCTTGGTGGAACCTTCAGTGGGGGAGCTATGATGGAAGGGACTCGTGATGTGATGATAATATGGTTGGGTGATCGAGTTCACTAGACCGAAGATTGCAGACTTGGATGAGGATAACCGATTGTTGTGATGGGTCTACTTGGTTGGAATTCATGGAAAACTTAGTCATGGACATCAGGTTGGAGACATGGAGCATGGCAGTCTTATGCAGGGACATGATGCAAGAACACTTATAGAGGTGTCACTTATGGGCATCCAATGAGGAGTGCCAAGGCAGGGATGTTGTGCAGGTGGATTTGCTGGTGTGACATGGAGATGGTTTACTTATGAGCCGATGGAGAGGTTGTGCACTTATGTACAACAAGGCCATGGACTTGGATGGAGATGTGAGTAGACTATGGAGCATTCCTACTACATGGAGAGCTGAGGCATCTTGTAGAGACCTTTGGGTCGAGACTTGTATTCTTGCTGAGATGTTGGTTGGAGAGGACTCAAGGAGCTCATGATGACATGAGGTTGTGACTTTTAGGGACTTCATATATGGTGGACTTAGAGGATCTGATGCATTAAGGAGCTGAGGTCAGAGACTTTGATGTAGGATGGGGTGCATACTTTCAATTACATGTATGGGAATGGCTTGAAAGAGTGACTTGATGTGGAGGATCGATATAAGACACTTTGGAGTGATGGAGTTACAATGATGATGATGCCTTAGTGGCAACACTTGGGCATGGGTTGAGCCAAGAATTAACCACTTTTGACACATGGTAGCTGATTGATCTATGATCATGGGCAGAACCTAGATAGATGAGACATGTGTATACTTTTTTCTACGGCAGACTTGAGGGATGGCACATTATAGATATGATGGAGGTTGCTTCATGGACCTAGATGTGGCACATCGAGAGTCGGTTGGATGAGATGATATCTTCACTTTGAGGAGATGGATGTTTTACAGATGGATGATGATGTTGGATAGAAAACATCATGGATAGCATGTTGTAGATGAGATGAGGACTACTTCATGGACCTGAGCATGGCTTATTTATATGGAGATGGATTCTTGATCGAGTTGAGGATGTGATGGGGTGTTATGAGAAAAGACTGATGGTGGCATGAGGATGTGCATTCTCATGGTTTGAGCGTGACAGTTGGACTGATCACCCGACTAGTTCAAACATGGGGGCCAACATGTACAGAGATGTGTTAGCATTGTTGGAGTATCATGGAAGCAGTTCACATGATGACGACACATGATGAGGTCAACACGATATGTTGCAGGAAGCATGTAGCTTGAGATGGAGGGACCAACCTTCCAAGATGGGGAGCAACATGTGGAGATTGCGACAGGGTAGTTGATGGTCATGGATTGAGATGATTTCCGATGTATGACATACCGATGAGGTGTATACCTTGGTATGGTGATCTTGGTGACAGATGGTTGCTAGGACGACACATGATGGAGATGGTAGTTCTACATATGTTGCACGGATGTTTGCAGTATGTGGAGGAGTTGACATCATAGATGAGACAGTTGTTATTAATATTGGTGGATGGCTACCAGGATGGTATGTTTTCGAGGACGAAAACGACTTCAGGTGGAGGAGGATGTAAGGACCTGTAGTCCTTAACGCGTCCGCCCGAAGTGCGACCGCAACCAATGGAGAGTGCGTGCAGTTGGAACAACATGTTTGGATAAAGTGCGAGCTCACGGCTTCATGTGCGATGGAGATAATGCGCACAAGGAAGAGGAGGGCAAGCTACTTATATGCATGGGAGCATGGTTTAGAAGTTATGGAGGCTGACCAACAAATGTAGTGAAGCCGACGGAGGATGAACACGTTTGGAAGGAAGCTGACTTGAAGTTTAGAGCATTTGTGATGGTGTGTGAAGGTGTGGGCAGGTCGGCTAGGCAGCTGCGACCTCACTCTGCCTTGCGTATATATTAGGAGAGCGTTGGAGCTCATTCCACCATCGCTCAACAATCAAACAAACTCGCTCATAAGGAAGGCGCGGTCTAATGCGTGGGTGCAGCAAGGCATAGAGGCGCAGAACTTAGAGATGCACCCATTCTTGGGCAGGGTTGCACAGTGATAGCATAGAGTTGGGCGAGGGCGTGGGCAAGAGAGCCCAACGGTTGGGTGAGGGCGTTCACGGGTGTGTGGCACCCGGGTTATGCGATGGAGCGCCCGAAAATGAAACGTTGGTGGGCGCCCGGTTTGTGCGACGACTTGGCACGGGTTTTTGGGTGACTCGGGTGAGTGCTCGCCCGTTGTGCAAGTGTGCATCGTGTGACTTTTGGTGAAGTGTTGAGATTGTGAATAGAGGTGTGCCTTGAGTAGAGGTTCTCGTGTGTGGCAACTTGGAGGCGTGCCCAGGTTGGGAAAACAACATGATTGTGCGACGAGGTGAATGAAGGGTTGGTGAGTCATGTGGCGACCATGCAGAGGTGTCGACGAGCTGGGCAACCGAGTTTGCCGAAGTTGTGAAAATTGGCTAAGTGTAAATTTTGGGTTTCCCAAGATTTAACTTGTACTTATAAAAGTGAAGATTGTATAATATATTGACTCGGGCAAACTCATATTGCAGGGAGTTGTCCCTCCCTTTATATTGTTGTGCATTTCTCTTGTATAATGCTGTTTATGTGAATGTTATGAGCTTTCACTTGTATAAAGGAACACATTAATAATACTTGGTAACGAAAATAAAACGAAGTATGGAATGTTAGGCGTAGTCTACAATCGTAAGTATTGGTGAAAAGAAAATGATTGGTAGTGTCGTACCTCGATATAAGTGGTTGAAAGACTACCGCAGGTGTAGGGGCATGACATCGGCAGCCCAACAGCCCGTGGGGGTGGCAGGGAAATTCTAGGAATCGCCCCGCCACCCCCGCGGACCGTTAAGCCGCGGGGGTTTTTGTTATTGTCAAGTTTCAAGGGGGAAACAAATTCAAAGATGCAGCTTACATGGTAAGACGTTTAAAATGTATATTTGATTAATGTTAAAAAATTCATTTATGTACAAGTTAATTGAAATTTTACTATTTCATGTTACGGACAAAAGTCAAATCTTCTTAATTGTGAAGATCAACTATTTATAAATGATTGCGAGTTCATCCATATTGATAGTTGGGCAAGAGATGATAGCTATATGTCTATGATTTTTAATCGAGTAGATGGAAAGAGCCATAGCCAAATACTGACTTATGTTGTTGTTGTGAGAAAACTAACATATGAAGACAAAGAAGAAAAAAGAGAGATAGTTAACATTTATAAAAAACCACAGTTATTGATTAACTATCTTATGGACATATGTTCAAATGAAGGAGATTGGGTTCTAGATTTATTTTCTAGCTCAGTTAAATTTTATTATATGGAATTGAATTTCAATTTATTTCTTAATTTATATGTCATTATACTAATTTAATTTATTATTTCTTTTGTGCTTGATAATTAGGTACAACTCTAGCATGTTACCTTCAAAAAGGAAGAAATTGCATTGCCATTGAAAAAGATCCAATACAATGCAATTTTATTCAACAAAGAATTAATGCTCTTCAATTTCTTCCAGATGCAATGCAAGAAATTTGGTTGATGAAATGGGACTTTAGTGAATCACATGTGGCAAAAAAGGCAAAGGAACCCCAACCACCATTACACGGAATGATTGGAAAGGCATACATTGGGAGATTCGCATATATCAAAGATCCATTAGAAGAGGAAAATTAGCAAAACAAAGCAGAAAATATTGTGGAAGAAGACATTGATGAAACTCTAGAGAACGAAGAGTTTGGATTACGTGACATTGTTGATTAAATTTAAGTTATGCTTGGAAATCAAGCTCATTTTTTGTAACTATTAATCAGTTATACTTGTAATGTTTTGACTTTGACATTTTATTAGAAGAATAAGCACTCAATAAAGATTGTTATGCGTTCAATATTTGTATTATGTGATTTTTGCATTAATTTTTATGTTAATCAATATTTTTTGAAAAAAATGTGATTATTATTATTTTTTTTACATGAAATTCATAATATATATATATATATATATATATATATATATATATATATATATATATATATATATTATTTAACCATTTTTAGTTAAAAATTTCCTATACAAATTGTGATTTTGACATGTCATTTCTAGCAAAAAATTACAAAAAATTGTCAATACGTGTAGTTTTTTAGTTATATTTATGTTAAAAATGGTTATTTTTATGTCAATTGTTAAAAATTATTGTTTTTTAGAGACAACTATTTCATGTGGATTGAAAAATTAATTAACGATGTATAAATATGTAGAATATCGAAAATTCAAAATATCAACCTTCTTCTTTAAATATGAAAAACAATAAAAACCTCACTACCAAAAAAAAAAAACAACAACAACAAAATATGAAGAAGAAGACCACTTCAAAAATTATTGAATTTAGAAAATAATTATTTACATTTCATACATTAGAAAATTTAAAGTAAAAAAATAGGTCTTTTAAAAAAAGGCCCTGATGTAGAATTACCACTTTTTTAAATCATCATGAAAATGACTACCATTCTAAAACGCAATGTACATAAAAAATTTTAAAGTGCCAAAAACTATGTTCTAAAAAAACATGTATGTTCTGCATCACCCCTTTTCAAAATCGGGTCACTTTTTTGCTATCTGTACAAAACAGGTAACAAAATCAGTTCCCATTTCAAAGTTTACATTGATGATTATTCCATTTGAATGGCTTGGATGAATTCAGAATGCAGGCCCTCCTACATACAAAGATAGTTCAGCTTCAGAGGAAGATCTGGCATGACAAACATATTAAGGAGAAGCAATTTCAAGAGGGAGATTGGGCATTGTTATATGATTCTAGGTATAAAGACTTCAAGGGCAAGCTAAGGACAAGATGGCTCGGACATTATGTGGTGGAAAGATGCCATGACAATGGTTCAGTGCAAATCAAAACTATAGATGAAGAAGTCATTCCATTTCTTGTTAATGGAAACCAATTAAAAATGTTCAAAAGGCCTTTATCAAAACAAGAGTTCATTGACAGTATCAATAAGACAGTGATGATGGTGGAGCAAGTTCCAGCTCCTCCCTCATCAGGTCACTGAAAAAGAGAAAAGAATAGGGATTTAGGTGAAAACCTCCATGAGGCGCCTGAGTCCCATATTCGGGTTTAAAACCGCGTCAGGCGGCCCAAAGATGAGAAAAATGAAAAGAAAAAAAAGATCCCTAGGTGAAAACCTTCCTTGAGGTACCTAGGGAAAATATCTAGGGTGAAAACCTCTTTGAGGCGGCCTATGTGTTTTTCAAAAAAATAATAATAATAATAAAAGAAAAAAAGAGAAAAAAGACATAATTATTAGTTGCAGGTGGGTGAGAAATACAATCAAGAAGTAAAGAGAAGATCCAAAGGGAACCCTACCTCACATATATTCATCTCCTCCACTCCTTACCATGCATCCCTCCTTCAATTCCATTGTTTTTTTACTTCATTTCTTCAATTTAAGGTGAAGATCGTGTTCTCTACAGGATCCCATGAATGGTAGATTGGTTAGGCCCCCAAAATTCATTATAGACATGATCTAACCCTCCACCTCATCCATTACCATCATCCATACATCCACACACACTCCTACTCCCTCTATCCATTCATTTCAGCACCCTCACAGCCCCAACCAACAACAGGACATCCTGTGGGAAATCCTATGGCAACCTATCCCACAGAATATCAATCATCAGCTACACGTCTTCACTAGGATGATCTAGGAGCTCCACAGCAACAACAACAACATCACATATTCAGCCACAGACACCTGAAAAAGCCAATAAACCATCAACAGACAGTAGAGGAGGAAGAAGAATGACCATCAACAACACCTCTGATCTTCGACAACTGCAGCGTGGCATCGAGACCACGGGTGAGTATCCCGCTCACTCACTTATATTCATCATTTGATCAAAAGTCTAAAGGTTACGAGGTAGTTGGTTTATAAGTGAAAATGTGGCAAAAAGGAAATTCTTTTTAGAAGGTGAAGAACCCACAAAGGATAAAAATGGAGTAAAGAGGGAGAGTCTGGCATACCCATGGAGTGAGGTAGGTTACCAACTCATCAAATACATCTCATGTGAGGGTAGATACATTGTTGTTTATGGCTACCATTTTAGACTGCTTGAATAATTAAGACTTTGGGTAGAAACACCAGCTCACCAAAGACTCAGCATACCCTATTTATTGATGCAATCACTCATAGACTCCAGTAACAAAGTAAAGGAAGGGAATTCTGTTAGGTACCTATACTACTAGTGTAACCCCTTATTGTTATTAGTACAACCCATTTATTATATTGTTGTGCCCATGTAGTCCCCATATTGTTATTATTGTGCCCCATAGAAGCCCACTATTGTTATTATTGTGCCCTTACATTATTATTGTTATGTCGGCTTTGATTATATTATGACCCCTTAGACTCCTATATGTAGAAAGGAGGTCTTGTCATTTGTATCATCTAAGAATTGTACATTTGTGTAATGTAAAGAAGGTTTCCCCCTCGAAGAGGCTTATTTCTAAGGTGTTCATCTATCTTTTCTATCTTTTTGTGAGTTGGCTTCATAACATTTGGTATCAGAGCTTTGGATTATAGGGTTTCACTGCTCCAAAACAGGACAACGTGGCATTTTCACTATAAATTATTTTCTGTGATGTTTCAGAATCTACAAAAAAAAACCCATTTGAGAAGAAATTGCACTGAATCTCGCGTCTGAATTTCAGATTTTGTCGCTATATTTTCAGATATATGATCTGCGGAAGTTAGGGTTTTTGCAAGCTCCATAATTTCATCTAAAAACGGTCATCGTGGAATTTTATCTATAAATTTTTTGATACAAACTTTCGGAAGCTAAAGAAACAACCCATTTGAGAAAAAATCTATCTGAAGCTTGGATCCAAATTTTAGATCTTGTCTCGCTATATTTTTGGATATATGATCTAAGGAAGTTAGGGTTTTTGCAGACTCGCGAATTACATCCTAAACAGGAAACCTTGGGAAAATCATCATAACTTTCTTTCTGAACATCAAATTGAAATTCTGTAAGAAGTTGCAGAAAGAGGACAGACTGTTTTTTGTTTGGGTATAAGTTTTAGAACCTAAGGTTGAAACAGTGACACGTGGAACATCGTACAAGTTCACTCTACTAAACTAGTATATAATTAGGTCATCGTGGGAGATTGGGAATAAATCTTTCTTAAGGAATCCAATTGCAATCAGATTTGCGGAGTTAGAAAGAGGAATCAAAGGGATACCAAAGCCATGAATGCCTTAGGATTTAGCCTCTTCAAGGGGGCAACCTCCTTTACATTAAAAAAATGAATAGAGCTTGGATGATACAAATGACAAGACCTCCTTTTATATATAGGAGTCTAAGGGGTCATAATATAATCAGAGCCAACATAACAATAATAATATAAGGGCACAATAATAACATTAGTGGGCTTCTATGGGGCACACTAATAACAATATGGGGATTACATGGGCACAACAATATAATAAGGGGGTTGTACTAATAACAATAAGGGGTTACACTAGTAGTATAGAGACCTAACATTCCCCTCTCCTTCAAAAAGTGTTGTCCTCAACGTTTGAGTAGTTCTCGATGCTTCTGTATAAAATTCTTGTCCTCCCACGTGGAATCTTCAGCGGGTAAGTTCTTCCACTTGATGAGATACTCTGAAATTGATCGATTTCATAGTTGTTGAGTTCTTGTTTCTGTGACTTCTCCAGGCTCCAATATGATATTTCCTTCCTCGTCAAGTTCTCGCAATATTGTTTGAACTGGGATCTTCTGCAACTTTTGAATGAGTGGCCACACTTATTCATCTTTCTTCCATTCATCTCTTGCTTTTTTTTATCGAATCTGGTTGGATAATAGAAATATTACAAAACAATGCTTCCACATCCTCATCCTTTCTTGAGAGTGCATCTGCAACAACATTTTGCTTCCCTTTCTTGTAGATGATTTCAAAGTCATAACCCAACATATTTGTGACCCATTTTTTTTGTTCCTCTAAAGATAATCTTTGTTCTAAAAAGTATTTAATACTATCATGATACATTTTTACCCTGAAGTGTCTTCCCATTAGATAAGGTCGTCATTTCTTAAGTGCATGTAGTATTGCCAACATTTCCTTCTCATAAATAGCTTGCTTGAGATGTAGCTGTAAAAATATGCAATCGCCTACATCAAAACTTCTTTCACTGCGATGTTGATTTTCCTGTTGTTTCATTCGATTCTGCACAAAAGTGGCATTATCCTTTAGAATTTGGAGAACTTTTTATTGATGCTAGATGTGATCTTTCACTGCTTAAATATTTTTCTTCTTGATATGTCCTTCTATCTTGAGAGTTTGAGAAGTCGTAATTTCTTCCAATGCATTACAAGATATGGCTGGATTCATTTCTTCATGCTCGATGAAATCTTTCACTTCTTGAACATTTTTCTTCTTAATATGTCCCTATATCTTGATAGTTTGAGGAGTGGTAATTTCGGCCAATGCATTACAAGATATGGTCAGATTCAATTCTTCTTTCTCGATGTGATATTTCACTTTTTGAACCTTTTTCTTCTTGATATGTCCTTTTATCTTGCAAGTTTGAGGAGTGGTAATTCTTACTAATTATTTACAAGATATGGTTGGATTCATTTATTCTTCCTCCTCTTCATAATATATGTAAAATAATTTCTTCCCAGAACACTTATGACCTTTAGTGTATTTGCTATCACAAATGTAACAAAACCATCTTTCTCTTTTTTCTTGAAATCATTGTGGTGTAAACCTTGTAGGTTGTGGAAGGCTAGGAGAAAAAACACTTCCATATTTATAGTTGTGAGTGGTGGGCTTCCTTGTTTCCATAATTTCGCTTTCAATTTTTCTTGCCAACCTGAATGCCTTCTCCAATGAATCAGGTTCCCAAAGATGAACCTCATGTTGAATGTTATCCTTTAAAGTCCCTATGAAGACATCAATCCTTTGCTTCTCCAGAATATCATTTACCCTTATATTCAATTTTTGAAAGTCCTCAATGTGATCTTCCATTGAACCCTTTTGTTTGAGATTTATCAATTGGCTAAAGAAGGTGTTTCTCTTTGTATCCTCATAATGTGCTATCATTTCCTCCGTGAAAATTGACCATGTAACAAGTGGTTTATGAGAACAAATCCCTTTATACCATAAAAATTGATTCACTTCTAAATAATTAGATGCAATACGTACCTTTTGTAACAATGGTACAACATGTAGATCAAAATATTTCTCCATTTGTAGTATCCAATTTACTAGATCCTTGCCATCAAACTTCCTCATCTCATTTTTTCTTGATTTTAGGAGCTCGATCTTGAAACGACTAACTATGTAATTTTGGATCTTTAGGTTCTAAACTTTTGGCTTATAATAGCCTTCTGAGTCCTCTTTCTAACTTCACAAGTCTGATTGCAATTGGATTCCCTAAGAAAGATTTATTCCCAATCTCCCGCAATGACCTAATTATATACTGGTTCAGTAGAGTGAACTTGAACGATGTTCCATGTGTCACTGTTTCAACCTTAGGTTCTAAAAATTATACCCAAACAAAAAATAGTCCGTCCTCTTGTTGTAACTTCTTATGGAATTTAAATTTGATGCTTAGAGAGAAAGTTATGACGATTTTCCCAAGGTCGCCTGTTTAGGATGTAATTCGGGAGTCTGCAAAAACCCTAACTTCCTCAGATCATATATCCGAAAATATAGCGAGACAAGATCTAAAATTCGGAATTGAGCTTCAGAGATATTTTTTCTCACATGGGTTGTTTCTTTAGCTTCCGAAAGTTTGTAGCGAAAAAGTTATAGAGAAAATTCCACGATTTCCTTGTTTAGATGAAATTCTGGAGCTTGCAAAAACCCTAACTTCCGTAGATCATATATCTGAAAATATAACGAGACAAAATCTAAAATTTGGACACGAGATTCAGCATAATTTCTTCTCAAATGGATTTTTTCTTGTAGATTTTGAAACATCACAAAAAATAATTTATAGCAAAAATGCCACGTTGTCCTATTTTGGAGCACTGAAACCCTAGAATCCAAAGCTCTGATACCAAATGTTATGAAATTAACTCACAAAAAGATAGAAAAGATAGATGAACGCCTTAGAAATAAGCCTCTTCGAGGGGGAAACCTTCTTTAAATTACACAAATGTACAATTCTTAGATGATACAAATGACAATACCTCCTTTCTATATATAGGAGTCTAAGGGGTCATATATAATCAGAGCCGACATAACAATAATAATGTAAGGGCACAACAATAACAATAGTGGGATTCTTTAGGGCACAATAATAACAATATAGGGACTACATGGGCACAAAAATATAATAAGGGGGTTTTACTAATAACAATAAGGGGTTACACTAGTAGTATAGGTAACTAACAGAATTCCATTCCTTTACTTTACTGTTAGAGTCTATGAGTGATTGCATCAAGAAATAGGGTATGCCGAGTCTTTGGTGAACTGGTGTTTCTACCCCAAGTCTTACTTATTCAAGCATTATAAAATGGTAGCCATAAACAACACTGTATCTACCATCACATGAGATGCATTTGATGAGTTGGTAACCTACCTCACTCCATGGGTATGGCAGACTGTCCCTCTTTACTCCATTTTTATCCTCTATGGGTTCTTCACCTTCTAAAAAGAATTTCCTTTTTGCCACCTTTTCACTTATAAACCAACTACCTCGTAACCTTTACAACTTTTGATCAAATGATGCATATGAGTGAGTGAGCGGGATACTTACCCGTGGTCTCGATGCCATGCTGCAGTTGTCGAAGATCAGAGGTGTTGTTGATGGTCATTCTTCTTCCTCCTCTGCTGTCTGTTGATGGTTTACTAGATTTTGTAAGTGTCTATGACTGAAGATCTGATGTTGTTGCTACTGCCGTGGAGCTCCTGGATCATCCTAGTGAAGACCTGTAGCTGATGATTGATATTCTGTGGGATAGGTTGCCATAGGATTTCCCACAGGATGTCCTGTAGCTGATGTCATGTTGCTGGCTGGGGCTATGAGGGTGCTGAAATGAATGCATAGAGGGAGTATGAGTGTGTGTGGATGCAGGGATGATGGTAATGGATGAGGTGAGGGGTTAGATCATGTCTAGAATGAATTTTGGGGCCTAACCATTCAGGGGATCCTGTAGGAATACAAGGGATTTTGTAGAGAACACAATCTTCACCTTAAATTGAAGAAATGAAGTAAAAAAACAATGGAATTGATGGAGGGATGCATGGTAAGGAGTGGAGGAGATGAATATATGTGAGGTAGGGTTCCCTTTGGATCTTCTCTTTGCTCCTTGATTGTCTTTCTCACCCATCTACAAATAATAATCATGTCTTTTTTCTCTTTTTCCTTTTATTAATATTTTTTTTTTTGAAAAACACCTAGGCTGCCTCAAAGAGGTTTTCACCCTAGATATTTGCCCTGGGCACCTCAAGAAAGGTTTTCACCCAGGGATCTTCTCATTCTTTTCATTTTTCTCATCCTTGGGCCGCCTGACGAGTTTTCAACTCAAATATGGGACTCAGGCACCTCATGGAGGTTTTCACCTGAATCCCTATTCTTTTCTCTTTTTCAGTGACCTGATGAGGGAGGAGCTGGAACTTGCTCCACCATCATCACTGTCTTATTGATATTGTCAATGAACTCTTGTTTTGATAAAGGCCTCTTGTACATTTTCAATCGGTGTCCATTAACAAGCAATGGAATGAATTCTTCATCTATAGTTCTGATTTGCACTGAACCATTGTCATGGCATCTTTCCACCACATAAGGTCCAAGCCATCTTGTCCTTAGCTTGCCCTTGAAGTCTTTACACCTAGAATCATATAACAATGCCCAATCTCCCTCTTGAAATTGCTTCTCCTTAATATGTTTGTCATGCCAGATCTTCCTCTGAAGCTGAACTATCTTTGTATGTAGGAGGGCCTGCGTTCTAAATTCATCCAAGCCATTCAAATGGAACAATCAACAATGTAAACTTTGAAACGGGAACTGATACTGTTAACCGTTTCGTACAGATAGCAAAAAAGTGACCCGATTTTGAAAAGGGGTGATGCAGAACACACATGTTTTTTTTAGAGCATAGTTTTTGGCACTTTAAATTTTTTTATGTACATTGCATTTTAGAATAGTAGTGATTTTCATGATGATTTAAAAAAGTGGTAATTCTGCATCAGGGCCTTTTTTTAAAAGACATATTTTTTTACTTTAAATTTTCTAATGTATGAAATGTAAATAATTATTTTCGAAATTCAATAATTTTTGAAGTGGTCTTCTTCTTCATATTTTGTTGTTGTTGTTTTTTTTTTGGTAGTGAGGTTTTTATTGTTTTGCATATTTAAAGAAGAAGGTCGATATTTTGATATTTTGATATTCTACATATTTATACATTGTTAATTAATTTTTCAATCCACATGAAATAATTGTCTCTAAAAAACAATAATTTTTAACAATTGACATAAAAATAACCATTTTTAACATAAATATAACTAAAAAACTACATGTTTTGATAATTTTTTATAATTTTTTGCTAGAAATGACATGTCAAAATCACAATTTTTATAGGAACATTTTAACTAAAAATGGTTAAATAATAGTTTTTTTATGAATTTCATGTAAAAAAATAATAATAATCACATTTTTAGATATCATTTTTGGGATTCAACTGCGTTAAGTAAGTCATTCAAACGTATGACCATTTCCATGAGAGGTAGTCGTAACTGACTAATTTCTCATGATTTTTGAATAGTTCACTTAGCACTCATTGCATCGGGTGATGCTCACAGGGGTGAAGAAGTGGGATTGAAACTAGTGAAATGTGGAGAACGAATCACATAGCATCAATCATCACTTCCGGGGCTTGCACCCGGTAACCAGGACTTCCCAGGAGGTCACCCATCCCAGAACTCCTCTGGCTCAAGCGCGCTTAACTGTGGAGTTTTTCCCACAATCAAGCCCACTTAGCTTGCTACCCCTGGTTACCGGGCGCAAGCCCCGGAAGTGATGATTGATGCTATGTGATTCGTTCTCCACATTTCACTAGTTTCAATCCCACTTCTTCACCCCTGTGAGCATCACCCGATGCAATGAGTGCTAAGTGAACTATTCAAAAATCATGAGAAATTAGTCAGTTACGACTACCTCTCATGGAAATGGTCATACGTTTGAATGACTTACTTAACGCAGTTGAATCCCAAAAATGATATCTAATATAATGCACTGCGTAAATCCCCCATACTTAAATTCAAAAAGAGTCAAGGGATCTCTACTTGAATGGTTCATGAGGCACAATACTTGCTAAGGTTTTGCAAATGGGGTAGCAAGCTAAGTGGGCTTGATTGTGGGAAAAACTCCACAGTTAAGCGCGCTTGAGCCAGAGGAGTTCTGGGATGGGTGACCTCTGTGGGAAGTCCTGGTTACCGGGTGCAAGCCCCGGAAGTGATGATTGATGCTATGTGATTCGTTCACCACATTTCACTAGTTTCAATCCCACTTCTTCACCCCTGTGAGCATCACCCGATGCAATGAGTGCTAAGTGAACTATTCAAAAATCATGAGAAATTAGTCAGTTACGACTACCTCCCATGGAAATGGTCATACGTTTGAATGACTTACTTAACGCAGTTGAATCCCAAAAATGATATCTAATATAATGCACTGCGTAAATCCCCCATACTTAAATTCAAAAAGAGTCAAGGGATCTCTACTTGAATGGTTCATGAGGCACAATACTTGCTAAGGTTTTGCAAATGGGGTAGCAAGCTAAGTGGGCTTGATTGTGGGAAAAACTCCACAGTTAAGCGCGCTTGAGCCAGAGGAGTTCTGGGATGGGTGACCTCCTGGGAAGTCCTGGTTACCGGGTGCAAGCCCCGGAAGTGATGATTGATGCTATGTGATTCGTTCTCCACATTTCACTAGTTTCAATCCCACTTCTTCACCCCTGTGAGCATCACCCGATGCAATGAGTTCTAAGTGAACTATTCAAAAATCATGAGAAATTAGTCAGTTACGACTACCTCTCATGGAAATGGTCATACGTTTGAATGACTTACTTAACGCAATTGAATCCCAAAAATGATATCTAATATAATGCACTGCGTAAATCCCCCATACTATAATCACATTTTTTTCAAAAAATATTGATTAACATAAAAATTAATGCAAAAATCACATAATACAAATATTAAACACATAACAACCTTTATTAAGTGCTTATTCTTCTCATAGAATGTTAAAGTCAAAACATTACAAGTGTAACTGATTAATAGTTACAAAAAATGAGCTTGATTTCCAAGCATAACTTAAATAGTCAACATTGTCACGTAATCTAAACTCTTCGTCCTCTAGAGTTTCATCACTGTCTTCTTCCACAATATTTTCTGCTTTGTTTTTCTAATTTTCCTTTTCTATTGATCTCTGTGAATCTCCCAATGTATGCCTTTCCAATAATTATGTGTAATGGTGGTTGGGGTTCCTTTGCCTTTTTTGCCACACATGATTCACTAAAATCCCCTTTCTTCAACCAAATTTCTTCCATTGCATCTGGAAGAAATTGAAGAGCATTAATTCTTTGTTGAATAAAATTGCACGATATTGGATCTTTTTCAATGGCAATGCAATTTCTTCCTTTTTGAAGGCAACATGCTAGTGTTGTACCTAATTATCAAGCACAAAAGAAATAATGAAGTAAATTAGTATAATGACATATAAATTAAGAAATAACATATTGAAATTCAATTCCATATAATAAAACTTAATTGATCCAGAAAATAAATCCAGAACCCAATCTCCTTCATTTGAACATATGTCCATAAGATAGTTAATCAATAACTGTGGTTTTTGATAAATGTTAACTATCTCTCTTTTTGCTTCTTTGTCTTCATATGTTAGTTTTCTCACAACAACATCATAATTCAGTATTTGGCTATGGAACTTTCCATCTACCCGATTACAAATCATAGACATATAGCTATCATCTCTTGTCCAACTATCAATATGGATGAACTCACAATCATTTATAAATAATTGATCTTCACAATTAAGAAGATTTGACTTTTGTCTGTAACATGAAATAGTAAAAGTTAAATTAACTTGTACATAAATGAATTTTTTAACATTAATCAAATATACATTTTAAATGTCTTACCATGTAAGGTGCATCCTTGAATTTGTTTTCCCCTTGAAACTTGACAATAACAATAACCTCGACACCCCCACCCCCACGGGCCATTGGGCCGCCAGGGTGGGGTGGAGGGCGGGATGATTCCCAGAATCACCCTGCCACTTATGGGGTGGAGGGCAAAGTGATTCCCAGAATCACCCCACCACCCCTGCGGGCCGTTGCGTCGCCGGGTTGTGGCGAAGGGTGGAGTAATTACTGGAATCACCTCGTAGGCCGTAGGGGTGGGGCGGAGGGCAGGGTGATTCCCAGAATCACCCTGCCACCCCCGCAGGTTGTTGGGCCACCGAGGTGGGGTGGAGGGTGGGGTGATTCCTTGAATCACCCCACCACCCTTGTGCGTCGTTGGGCCTTCGGGGTGGGGCGGAGGGCAGGGTGATTCTCGAAATCACACTGCCACCCCGACGGGCTGCTGGGCTGCTGGGGTGGGGCGGAGGGCAGGGTGATTCCCGGAATCACCTCGCTAGCCTCGCGGGCCATTAGGATGCTGGTGTGGGCGAAGGGCGGGGTGATTCCTGGAATCATCCTACCACCCCTGCAGGCCGTTGGGTTTCCGGTATGGGGTAGAGGGTGGGGTGATTCCTGGAATCACCCTATCAACCCCGCGAGCCGTTAGATCGGCAAGGTGAGGCAGAGGGCGTGGTGATTCCTGGAATCACCCCGCCATCCCGGCGGGCCATTGGGTCGTTGGGGTGAGGCAAAGGGCAGGGTGATTCCGGTGAAATGAAATGGTGAAGGTGTGGTGAAGTGTTGTGAACAGAGGTGCGAGCGGCGTGCGGAGGGTGCCTAGGTTGGGTGACACGGACACGAGGAGCGCGCCCAAGTTGGGAAAACAACACCCGAGCTGAACGTACTCGTTGAGGATCAAACAAAGAGCTGGGCAAGTCATGTAGGCATGCTGACAAGCTGGGCAATCGAGTTTGCCAAAGTGTAAAATTGGCTAAGTGTAAATTTGGGGTTTCCTCCAAGATTTAACTTGTACATGAAAGATTGTGAATTATATATATTGATACACGGGCAGACTCACAACGGGGAGTTTCCCCTCCCTTTATACTATTGTGCATTTATACATGTTAATGTTTTTTATTTTGAATGTTATGGGCTTTCACTATGTATAAAAGAAAACTTAATACTTGGTAAAGAAGAAATAAACTAAGTACGAATGTTATGCGTAGTCCACAGTCATAAGTATTGGTGAAAAGAAAGTGGTCGGTGGTGCCGCACCTTGCTATAGTGCAGTTGGAAGAGTACCACCAGTGTAGGTGTGTGACAGGTGGTATCAGAGTTGGTGAAGTGCAAAAGGATTTGCGGAAGAAGCTGATCCGACTGTCACTTCGTGACAAGTGGTATCAGAGCTGATTCGGAAATCTGGAAGGTGATTCAAGTTTGCAGGGAAAGTGGATGGAAGAAATGGTGGAAGGACCTATGGCAGGTGAATCTAGCCATAATGCAGGTGAAGCTTTCCGGTACAAGGTATTGGAACAAATGAGTATATGGAGTTCTGAATGAGCTTTGATGAAGGCCGAGAATATGCAGATTTGGGAAGGTTGTGCGAAGATAAAGGAAGAACTTGAAGAACTCAAGGACCAATATGGGGGTACGATGGAAGTTGAGGATGTTGCAGATGTGACAACTGTTATAGACATTTTTGTGCTTTACAGCTCTAAGCATGAAATGTCCATAAACCAAGGGATCCTAAGTCCCTAAAAGTGTTGTTCCAACCCCTAAAGGAACAAGGTCAACAAATTACAGCTTCTCCCAGAAGTTCTCCACCAGAAACTGCTCAGAATCAGTCAAATCAGGATCATTTCAGCTGCTCCAATGGCTAGCTACGTTTCATAGCACCCAAATACACTAGCTAGGTGCGTTGCAATGCACCTAAATGCACTACCAGGGTGCGTTGAGCGGGAAATGACAAATGGCAGTGCCATTCCGCGAGGTGGAAAGACAATGGAAGCTTCCAGAATCTTCTCCAATGACACTTGCCTCACTGAGTTCGACCAAGGATGAGTAAGAGGCTCTCAGTCTCCAAGTGGAAGCAAGAACTGACAGAGAGAAGCCACTAGTCAAATCATAAGCTGACTCATCCTCCTTGCATACATCTATATATGGATCCCTCATCCCAGAGATCCAGGGGGCTGGAATTTTTTACATTGCAAAGAATTGCTGTTGGTTTTGAGATAGATATCAGAGTATTGAGTGATTTATGCTTTGTTGGAGGTGAAGAGGGGCTTCTGTGCTGGGAGGTTGATGCTGGATCAGGAATCATCGGTTGTAACTCCTCTTGGATCTTCTTGTTATATCAATAAAACTATTTGAGTTTCTCCTACATGCTTGTGTATCATTGATGTTTGTTACATTTGTATGTTTAGCTTAAATATGATCCTAAGCTATTTATGAATATAAATCCATGTCTTTGTGTAGTTTTCTTCTTCTGTGATCTTACAGGAACTTGGTGAAGCTGGGCAAGTAAGGGAGCAGGTAGCTGGAAGCTGTCAAAGAGGAGAGAGATTGGATCAAAGGACTAGCACAAGACACAGGTTGGTTCATCCTATTCCTCTTTGTTTATAGTTCATAAAGAAGAATACGAAAGTAGTTTTCTCTATTTGTTTCTAAGGTCACTGTCACACCTTAGTGGGATAGGGTCGTTCTGAATAGACACTTTTCCCGTTAACAAAATGGCGACTCCGCTGGGGATCGTGTCTAATTAGTTTGTTTGTGTTTCTCTTGTTGTTTGTTTTATAAACTTAGAAGTAGCAATCGAACTGCATTTGCCATTAACAAATGCAAAGTAGACATCTGCTACTTCAATCCATTCACTGGATCTGTTTATGATCTGAACAATTAATTCACAAATGATCTGATTGCCCTTTGTGATAGCTCTTAGACCTCCTTTAAATCTACCCTCTGATTGTGCATTACTGATTGCTTTTACTCGGCCAAAAACCATAGATTAAACTGCAAACCGTGACCCAGAACCCGGATAGAATTCTCGTTTCTGCCCCAGTGCAGGCTCTGTGAAGAGGTTCTGCATTTCAACGCAATTCATGAGAGGGCAACCTGCGTTGCAATCCAGTTTCTCTGTGTAACAGGTGCGCTGATCAGCCTAGCCCTGTGCAGCTGAGGTTCTTGTGCTTCATTCTTTCCAGTTTTGTCTCTGTTTTTTGCAGCCTGTGATCAGTGTATGTGTCTGTTTAAAAACCCCTTTTCCTTGCCGTAATTCCACCTCCTTTGTACAAAAAGACTGTAGATGTTTTTGTGTGTTTGTTACATCATTTACAGTTTTCCATTGCAAAAGTAGAATAGTCATACTGTCGTCCTTTGATTTAGATCTGTCGCAAGTGTCGATTTTGATCATAGGAGAAAGTTTATTTTCTGTTGACAGTCGATTATGCTTTTACTTTTGCATTTGGTTTGAATTTGTAACTTTCTAGTGTCGAAACGAGTATTTATTTCGAAATCATAAAGTGTCGTAATCATCTCTACCTTTTGATTTCGAAAAGAAGCTTGTTTGTGTTTGTCACTTGAAAGCAAATTCAAATTTGTACATCAACTTTCTTTTTAGGCATCAATATTAAGAAAGTGAAAAACAAATACATGCACATGTGCATTTGCAAATTGACAGTCTGTTTGGCTTGATTTAGGAAAGTGCATTTACAGTGTGCTCTTTGCTCTTTGTGAAAAGATTGTATCTTTCTTTTCCCCTTGTAGCTAGGATTTTCATTGCTGAAAAGAGATAAAAATTTGCTTATCATGATTGCATTTTAGGAATTACATCTACATCTCGTGGTGAACCCAAAAGGAAAAATTCATAAGAAAGATCAACTTAAAATAAATTCAATGAACCTAACAACGCTTTGGAACTTAACGCACAACATTTAGAGGTCTAGGCTAGAGATGTATTCCGGTGTCGTAAAGCCTGGTAACTGTTGTCCTCACTGATGGTTGGGTGATTCCTCCACTTTGAGACGATAAGTACCAGTACGGACTTGTGCTCCCACGTACCGTCGAGTATATATTGGGAGACCCCTATAGGCTTAAATCCTTTATCCATAGGAATCCGTGTCGGCCGCCCTACTGATCGCGATGCACCGAACACAGCATTCGGGAAGATTGACTGCCGTACCGTAAAAAGTATTCTGCAGTTTTGCGATTGGTTTGGTACTCCCTCTACCTAGATCTCTAGAGCAGTCCCTTTCATTCCTTTTCAGACTCCTTAACAGAAAAGGTCCATCTAAGCACTTGTCACTTCAGGCTCATTAAAAATCGAAGGAGACTAGAGTCATCTTTTGTTTTTTCTCGACTCTTAAAAACTGAAAAAACAAGTTGTGTCAAAGCGTCTAAAAATTTATTTTAAACGGAATATTCATTACCCCTTTCCTACGTTGATCTTGGGTTGAGAAAATGGAGTCTACCAACCAAGGAATTCCCCTTGGTGGAAATCCTAGTCCCTTCTCCTCTTGGGGAGATGTTGGTGCACCCCATATGGCCACCTTGTCGCTTCCAGGACTGACAATTGGCTTGCCGGTATGGCTCTTCTCAACCAATTTCGTTCAGAACACAACTATTCCTGAACAATCGAATCAACAATTAGACGAGTTCAGAGTTGCCCACCAGCCTTCTACTTCCTCTAATTCTTCCTCTCCTCCTTCCTCTTCGCTTGATGGGACTAGTAAAGCTAAAAGCCATGTTCCTAAGGAGAAGAAGGAAAAGAAGAAGAAAGAGAAGAAGAAGAAGAAGGAGCCAAAGGCGAATGGGGGAAAACGAGTGTCGTCTAACGAAAATACACACACTGCACCGACCAGGCTTAAATCGCCATGTGTCATTTGCAAAGGAGACCACTTTCACAGAGATTGTCCTTGCATCCCCCGGATACTAAGAGACTGGTCTCCTCGTTTGCACAATCCGGTGTCATCAACCTCTGGTGATCATGTTGAAAGCACACCGTCAACTAGTGAAAGTGAAGCCCCAGGACAAAAAGGGAAAGCTAGATTTCCCTGTAAACTGTGCGAAGGCAATCATGCCGTCCACCGTTGTCCCTTCTTAGATGAAGCTAAAAGAGTTTTGGATGATCATCCGGTTTCACCATTACGACTTCCTCCTGGATATAAAAAACTCTTGTTGAGTCCGTCACTAGTTGAGAATCCAGCTGGCCCGCTCAGGTGGTCGGCTGAAGCGCCTATCATTGAAGATAAACCAACTGGATCCATACCAGATGAAAGTCAAAAGGTCGAGGTGGAAGTTGACCCGGTCTTGCCTTCAGAGGTTTTATTTTCGAATGATACAGTCACTGAAGAGAACAAGGATGACACCGTCCAAATTCTCTTCATCAACACAGACTCCGACGAACATGGGGGCAATCTACCCATTCCTTTGCCGCAGGAAGGAAGTTCGTCAGAGCCATACCCGGCCGTCTACTCGGTCCCACCTCCAAGCAACCTAGTTGTCTCCTTCGACTGGAATCAACTAGGCAGACCCCATTTACCAGCAAGTATACCACTTCGAATTATCGTTCAAATATATAGAATGGTCATGGCTGGTACCGTCATAGATGAGGGGGCTTCTGTGAGTATCCTTTCCTCTACTGCTTGGAAAGTGCTTGGTTCGCCATCGCTTTTGCTTGAGATGAGAAATATGACAGGCTTTGATAAAGGAACCAGTTGACCTTTAGGGATCCTTCCCGATGTGCCCATAACATTAAGAAGGAAGACAGTTCGCATGAATGTAATGGTAGTTCAAGGACCCTTGGATTATAACCTACTCCTTGGACGAGACTATATTTATTGCATGGGAGCCATCGTCTCCTCACTCTTTAGAGTAATGTGTTTTCCGCATGAAGGAACAGTGGTCAAGCTCGTGGACCAGATTTCATTTCCCGGATCACGCATAGCAAATAGTCATATACCATCCCTAAATGGTCTCTTCACGCAAGAAATGTCTCAATCCCCAGTCCGTCCTCCCGATAAGCGCGAGTAATTCGAAGGGATATGACTGAAACCCAGGGGGCATGCGTCCTGGTCTGCTTCGACAGGAAAACTTCGGGTATAGGGTAGGTTTCCGCGGGAGAATATGACTAATCTGTACCCCATCCGTCAGTGGAAGAGGGGTTATTCTAGAATAAGATTCTCTTGTCAAAGTTATGTGAGTTGGCGGGCATCGTCGCTCATCTTTGTTTATCTCGGTAGACATCGCCGAAGAAATGTTTCATTCGCAACGCGAATAAGACAATCTTTGGTAACCTGTAAGAGGTAGGCCTCTCATGATAGAACAAATGTTTTGTCTGCAAATTGAGGGGTAACCTTGAAACCATATTTTATACCTGGGGGCATGCAAACCTTTTGGAGTGCAAGCAAGGGGTGGCTATTTATTTTTTAAATTTTTAGGACCTCTAACCCTTTAAACTTGTAGGATTAGTCGTCACCTAACTTGCATAAAGAAAGGATGTGGGGCAAAAATCTAAAAATTGCCATTTTTATATGAGACATTATTATCATATGACTGGATTAATCGAGTAGTTTTAGCACATAGTTCAATCTCGTTAAAAAATAAACATAAGACATGAGCAAATGTTTCCACCCGCATTTAAGCTCGTTAAAAAATGAACTATTCCCCGGTAAATAACCACCGTGAATGTAACATTTCAGCCATTAAGGCCTTGGTCGTGTTTGCACCATCACCTCCACTTTTCCATTGGCCGATCATTCACCTCCATTTGATTGTTTACCCATTTTGAGGAACAGCTGCGAAGAGTGATTTCACTAGCCATCCTTGTGACACTGCCGTGATTGGAAAATTCCAAACCTTACCTGGAATCAGCTGCTACCCATTTTATCACTCGTTCCTCAAATGAGTCTTCTTTAAGCTCTTTTCAACTGACTCGTAAAATATGAAAAGATTGCCGAGTTTTGGCCTTCCAGCTCATTAAAGCGACGGGAAGTGCTATCCCTCCTCTAGATTTTAATCTTTTTGGACCTGAGGGATTATTGCACAAAAAGATCGAGCGCTTGTTTTGTTCGGCTCGTTAAAACTATCGAAAATTCATCCCTTCTGTATTGTTTTATACTTTTTCGGACTTAAGGGATTAGATGACGAAAAAGGAATTTTGGAGTTACCTTTACGTACCTTTTCAGACTCTCTAAAAATGAAAAGGACCAAGTTATCTTTGTCGTTAGACTCGTTAAAAAGATTAATAGCAACAAACTTGTCTTTAGACGAGAACGAGTTTCACTATCGCTAGGCTTGTTAAAACATAGTGATGGGTTTGCTCGAAGGGAAAATTATAGAACAAGCATATGTTATCCTCCTCAAGCTTGACAAAAATAAAGAGGTACTGGTCAGAAATGACTGGGGAAAAATTGGGAAGAAAACTCAAAGAATCTTTATTGGTAGCAAGTCGCTCTTGAACATGACACTTCCACTCCGTGTTCGAGTCGGGTTGGGTTGTTTCATTCACCGGTCACATCACCATGGTCACGCCATACCATCCACATTTGGGGTAAATGCTACCAATCCATCACATAAGTGTCGCCAACATGTTCAAGAGAAGTCATCCAGAGAAGTCACATGTGTCCCATCCACTACCATACATTATACTTCATTCTTTCATGACCGCCATCCTGAACCATATATCATCAGATTGTTTTCACCTCCATCAAAATCATTTGCTCCGTTCTGTGTCATTGATGTGGGATTCATTAAGGCCCTCCTTTGACGGATCGCTTCTTGTCAACATCAACTCATTATCCAAGAAGTTGATCTAGGAACACCCCTTTCAGTACTTTGAAGCTTGCATGCCTCAATGGCAAGTTTCTCACTTCCAGCGATAGGTATACATCAATGACCTTCGACCGAAAGATTTTGCGTGGTGTTCGACGCCAAATCCTTTATTCACACCACGTGAATTGTACTGTAGTACCTTGAGGGTCATCATCATTATCGGTGATTCCTCTCGTGCTTGTTAACAGTTTACATCATTGACTGGTAATCAAGCGATGTCTTTCCATGTTCGACTTCAAAACATTTCTCACATGGATCGACTTGTACTTCGAGTGAAGATTGGATGAGATTGAAGACCCCGGATCTAGTTTCATCCATCCGGGCTGCGATATATATTCAGGAAAATAAAGACATTGAGATGTACAACATTGCAGCACAGATAATCATCCTACCAAAAGGATGATGGCTCTATCAGAATCATCAGTCTACCATCAGACGATTGTCTGTCTTATGTACATGAAAATGAATTTATAAAGCTGAGCATGGGAATGCCCGCCTCAGCTAGATCATGAAAACAGTATGAAGATAATGTATTGTATTGTATCTTATTACAGGTCTCCTCCCGGCATTGAAAGAACTTCGGATCCTCCTAATAAAGCATTTCACCCGATAAACGGCCTCATACTTTATGGGGCAACTGTTATAGACATTTTTGTGCCTTACAGCTCTAAGCATGAAATGTCCATAAACAAAGGGATCCTAAGTCCCTAAAAGTGATGTCCCCTAAAGGAACAAGGTCAACAAATTACAACTTCTCCCAGAAGTTCTCCATCAGAAACTGCTCAGAATCAGTCAAATCAGGATCATTTCAGCTGCTCCACTAGCTAGCTGCGTTGCATAGCACCCAAATACACTAGCTAGGTGCGTTGCAACGCACCTAAATGCACTACCAGGGTGCGTTGAGCGGGAAATGACAAATGGCAGTGCCATTCCGCGAGGTGGAAAGACAATGGAAGCTTCCAGAATCTTCTCCAATGACACTTGCCTCACTGAGTTCGACCAAGGATGAGTAAGAGGCTCTCAGTCTCCAAGTGGAAGCAAGAACTAACAGAGAGAAGCCACTAGTCAAATCATAAGCTGACTCATCCTCCTTGCATACATCTATATATGGATCCCTCATCCCAGAGATCCAGGGGGCTGGAATTTTGTACATTGCAAATAATTGCTGTTGGTTTTGAGATAGATATCAGAGTATTGGGTGATTTATGCTTTGTTGGAGGTGAAGAGGGGCTTCTGTGCTGGGAGGTTGATGCTGGATCAGGAATCATCGGTTGTAACTCCTCCTGGATCTTCTTGTTATATCAATAAAACTATTTGAGTTTCTCCTACATGCTTGTGTATCATTGATGTTTGTTACATTTGTATGTTTAGCTTAAATATGATCCTAAGCTATTTATGAATATAAATCCATGTCTTTGTGTAGTTTTCTTCTTCTGTGATCTTACAGGAACTTGGTGAAGCTGGGCAAGTAAGGGAGCAGGTAGTTGGAAGCTGTCAAAGAGGAGAGAGATTGGATCAAAGGAATAGCGCAAGACACAGGTTGGTTCATCCTATTCCTCTTCGTTTATTGTTCATAAAGAAGAATACGAAAGTAGTTTTCTCTGTTTGTTTCTAAGGTCACTGTCACACCTTAGTGGGATAGGGTCGTTCTGAATAGACACTTTTCCCGTTAACAACAACGATGGAGGATGAACTTGAGATTGATCAAGTTGGACCAGGATCATGGAGTTTGCAGACATGGGTGGATAAGGATACTCACATAGAGGAACCTCACGATGAAGTAAGTATTACTTATACTTGTGTTTCAGTTGAGCATTTGGTAGATGAACTGTATGCAGGGAAGAGAAAAGTCAGTTTGTCGATGCAAGGGAGGATCTTACCATGGATGTCTACGAAGAGACTGTGTATGGAGAGGCAAGGACCATTGATTGTTGCAGGACTTGTTGGGGTTGTTTGTGACCTTATGGTAGAAGGTGCAAAGGTCTGTGACAAGGGAGGAACATGATGATCGTTGCGGAAGAATGGTTCATGATTTAGCCACATGGAGAATTAGCTAAGTGACCGGCATGACTCATGGATAGATTGGAATAGGGCACACACTTGAGTATGATGATACTTAGGTGGAATTCTCATGGCCGAGACCAAGAGGAAGTCTTGGTGGAAACTTTAGTGCGGGAGCTATGATGGAAGAGACTCATGATATGATGATGATATGGTTGGGTGACCGAGTTCACTAGACCAGATTTGCAGACTTGGATGAGGATGACTGGTTGCTGTGATGGACAACATGGGCAACATGAGTAATGGGAATCAAGTTGGAGATATGGAGCATGGAAATCGGATGCAGGGACATTATGCAGGAGCACTTGTAGAGGTGTCACTTATGGGCATCCAATGGGGAGTGCCAAGGTAGGGATGTTGTGCAGGTGGATTTGCTGATGTGACATGGAGATGTTTTACTTATGAGCCGATGGATAGGTTTTGCACTCTTGTACAACAAGGCCATGGATTGACAGCATGTTGCACATGAGATGAAGAGCTACTTCATGGACATGGGCATGGATTATATGGATGGATTCTTGGTCAAGTTGATGTTGTGATAGGATGTTGTGATAAAATACTGGTGATGGCATAAGGATGTGCATTCTGATGGTTTGAGTGTGACAGTTGGTCTGATCACTCGACTAGTTTGAATCATGGGGGTCGACAGTGTGCAGAGATGTGTTAGCATTATGTTGGAGTATCATGGCAGCAGTTCACACGATGACGGTACATGATGGAGACTGTTGTATTATATACGTTGCAGGGATGTTTGCAGTATATCGATGGATTGAAGTCATGGATCGAGAAGATGACTCTTTGTATAACATACTAGTGGATTATGTGGCATTGGCATGGACATCTTGGTGACAGATGGTTGCTAGGATGGGAAAGGAGATTGTCAAGGACGACAATGACTTTGGGTGGAGGAGGATGTAAGGACCTTGAGCTACGAGGGTGGATGAGTGAAGGCGCGCCGGGTGGGCAAGTGGACGAGTCAAACAAACAAGCAGCACGTGCGAAGTGAAACGATGAAAACACGATGGAGTTTTGGAGTTGAATGTATATATCCATGAGGGCAGTCCCGGGCGACCCAAAAAGTGGGCGAGTCGATAGGCGAACTGACGAATGGGCAGGCGGTCACACATTATGTGGATGGGCCGACGATGTAAACATGGTGAACAGACCGACGGTTGAATGATATGGTGGTAAGTCAGTCGAATGCTAAAACAATGGAGGGCGAGCATATGAATGGAGGAAGATGAGTTGGTGGAGAGGCATCACTTCAACCAACGAAGAAGTGTAAAGGTAGTCTGCAGTTGAGGAAGAGGAGCAGCATGCGGATGTGCCTGCACAATGGGCGAACTAGGTAGAGGAAATGTGCAATGGTCGGGCAGGGTGTATGCGCTCGCCAGCAGAAACATAGAGCAACCGGGTGGACGGGCAAGGTGACCCAGGGAGGGCGCGCTCGGTTCAGGTGGAAAATTCATGCGAGGCAACACGAAGGTGTGCCCGCCAAATGGTTGGAAATGTAGGGCAACCCGCGGTTAGGTGCACCGGGTGAAATTAAAGGTGAAGGCGTGGTGAAGTGTTGTGAATGGAGGTGCGACCAGCATGCGGAGGGCGCCCAAATTGGACGACACGGACACGAGGAGTGCGCCTGAGTTGGGAAAACAACACCTGGGCTGAATGAACTCATTCAGGAGAAAACGAAGAGTTGGGCGAGTCGTGCAGGCATGTCGATGAGCTGGGCAACCGAGTTTGCCGAAGTGTAAAATTGGCTAAGTGTAAATTTGGGGTTTCCTCCAAAGATTTAACTTGTACATGAAAAACTGTGAATTATATATATTGATATATGGGTAGACGGGGAGTTGCGCCTCCCTTTATATTGTTGTGCATTTATACATGTTAATGTTGTTTATTATGAATGTTATGGGCTTTCACTGTGTATAACAGAAAACTTAATACTTGGTAAAGAAGAAATAAACTAAGTACGAATGCTAGGCGTAGTCCACGATCATAAGTATTGGTGAAAAGAAAGTGGTCGGTGGTGCTACACCTTGCTATAGTGTGGTTGGAAGAGTACCACTAGTGTAGGAGCGTGACAGCCGGTGTAAGGACCTCGAGCTACGAGGGAAGACGAGTGAAGGCACGTCGGGTGGGTGAGCAGACGAGTCAAACAAACAAGCAACACGCACGAAGTGAAACGATGAAAACGCGATGGAGTTTTGGAGTTGAACGTATATACCCATGAGGGCGGTCCCAAGCGACCCGACGAGCGGGCGAGTCGACAGGAAAATCGACGAATGGGTAGGCGGTCACACGTTATGCGGGTGGGCCAATGGTGTAAACATGGTGAACGAGCTGACGGTTGAAGGATATGGTGGTATGTCGGCCGAACGCCCAAACAATGGAGAGCAGGCGTATGAATAGAGGAAGATGAGATGGTGGAGAGGCATCACTTCAACCAACAAAGAAGTGCAATGGTAGTTTTCAATTGAGAAATAGGAGCAGTGTGCGGATGTGCCTGCGTGGTGGGCGAACCGGGTAGAGCAAATGTGCAGTGGTCGGGCAGGGCGACACGGCGTGTGCGCCCGTCGACGGAAACATAGAGCGACCGGGTGGATGGGCAGGGTGACCTACGAAGGGCACGCCCAGTTCGGGTGGACATTTC
The DNA here is from genome assembly GCA_031772625.1 of Pinus tabuliformis. NCBI lineage: Eukaryota > Viridiplantae > Streptophyta > Pinopsida > Pinales > Pinaceae > Pinus > Pinus tabuliformis. The sequence goes on from CM062817.1 coordinate 1,809,182,538, forward strand.
ATGCGAGGCAACACAGAGGTGTGCCCATCGAATGGTTGGACGTGTAGGGTGATCCGCGGTTGGGTGCGCCAGTTGAAACAAAGTGCGGTGGTGAAGTGTTGTGAACAGAGGTGCAACCGGTGTGTGGAGGGCGCCCAAGTTGGGCGACACGGACATGAGGAGCATGCCCGAGTTGGGAAAATGACACCCAGGCTAAACAAACTCGTTCAAGAGAAAATAGAGAGTTGGGTGAGTTGTGCAGGCGTGTCGACGAGTTGGGCAACCAAGTTTTCCGAAGTGTAAAATTGGCTAAGTGTAAATTTGGGGTTTCATCCAAAGATTTAACTTGTACACGAAAGATTTTGAATTATATATATTGATATATGGGTAGACTCAAGATGGGGAGTTTCCCCTCCCTTTATACTATTGTCCATTTATACATGTTAATGTTGTTTATTGTGAATGTTATGGGCTTTCACTGTGTATAAAGGAAAATTTAATACTTGGTAAAGAAGAAATAAACTAAGTACGAATGTTAGGCGTATTCCATGGTCATAAGTATTGGTGAAAAGCAAGTGGTCGGTGGTGCCGCACCTTGCTATAGTGTGGTTGGAAGAGTACCACCAGTGTAGGGGCGTGATAGCCGGGGTGGGGCGGAGGGCGGGGTGATTCCCAGAATCACCCCGCCACCCCATCGAGTCGTTGGGTCATCGGGGTGGGGCGAAGGGTGGGGTGATTCCCGGAATCACCCTGCCACCCTCGCGGGCCGTTGGGCCACAGGGGTGGGGCAGAGGGCGGGCTGATTCCTGAAATCACCCCATCACCCCTGCAGGCTATTGGACCTCCGGGGTGGGGTGGAGGGAGTGGTGATTCCTAGAATCACCCCCCCACCCCCGTGAGCCATTGGGCCACTGGAATGGGGTGGAGGGAATGGTGATTCCTGATGAGCCTCATAAGTGGGTAATTATATGGGCTCATTTTACCTCCTAACCTAGTCAAATCAACCATTCTCTTATCTTATTGTATGATTTTCTGATTATATTTATGCTTATGGAGTGAGTTGAGTTAGTTATGATGCCATTTGGTCTAACATGTGTTTAATGCAGATTATTGTTGAATTTCAAGGTCAAAGTCAAGGATCCAGTGGACAAATGGCAGCAATAACTTGAAGTGGACAAAGCAGAGGACTTATAGGAGGGAATCCCCCTCATTTATTACTCCTTACTTCAAATTCCCCTTCATTCAGCTCAGAGTACAAGCAGCCGAATCATGCACTAGAAGGTAGCCAAGCAAGTGGAGGATGACTCATGATAATCTTGAGTTTTGGGAGCCAAGCCTCCCTGATTTTAAGGAAGTTGTTGGTAGCTTCATTTGTATAAGTAGAGAGGCCTACGGCCTCACTAGGGTCAGATTTTTGTCGGATTTTTGTTGGATTTTTGCTTATGTAAACTCTGCTCAAACTTCGAGCTTAGTTTTGTGACAATTTCATGTAATCTTGTTATTGTTTTGATAATAAAGATGGAATCCTTTTTGAGCTAGCACTGGGTTACCTCAGAGGGATGAAGCTCTTAGGTTAGGGCCCAATCCAAGCATCCAAGCTCCTCTTAACTTATATTTGTATGCTTTGTTTCAGTTTGTAGATTAGTTGCTATTAGAAGTATTTCTTTTATGGTTAACAATAGGTTTCTTTTGATGATTCATTAGTTTGCTTCCATTTGTGCTTTCTATAGAAGGTTAAACAGTGATCAGAAAAGATTCAAATGGCTAGCAACAATGCCTTGTTCTCTCTTCCTCCCTCTGAAACCATGATTTGAGGCAAAGACTCTCTTGCTGCCCCTAAAACATAGATTTTCCTCATTCATAGGACTTCCATTGTTTGCAGCTTTTTAGTAGGTTAATAGTCCAGTTTTTCTTTGATTCAGATCTTCTTCATCATGTTCATTTCTTGATTTTCAATAGTCTTCTTTCATGCTTTCCTTTCCTACAACATTTCCTTTCATAGATGATAGTTTAGACCATTGTTATGCAAAACTTTGTTTTTCCTAAATGCGTTCGTTTCACTTGTTGCTTGATTTCCTTAGTTGACTGTCAGTTTCTATGAAATGGATCTCCTCCACCAATAGGCCAGCTTATCATCAATCCCACCCTGCATCTGATCCATGCCCTATAGGTCTCCCAAATCTCACCTCAATTCTGCCCTAGTTTCCTGCATTTTCCCATAGAACTTCTTCCTCTCTCATTGAGCAAACCCACTCCTCTTTCTCCCTCCTGGTGATTCTTGGTATACCCTAGGCACCCTAACACCTCATTCCAACCTTCATCTACCTTTTCCACCAACTCTCACACCCTCAAAACAGTGAAAAATTATCTCAGCCTCCTCTTGTAGGCCTCCTGTAATTGCCTTGTTTTCCTCCTGTAGATTTCCTGTGTCCTCCTATAGATTTTTTTGTAGGCTTTCTTTTGAAGGATGAGTGTGAGAAAAACCTCCAGAAGGCCACTTGAGACCTCCTAGGACCCATCCACACTATCCTACATCCTCTCAAGTCCCAAAACCACCCTCCAATGCCACATGTTCGCTACATACAATAAATTACATGCATGTCAAATTCACATAAAAGAACATAAAATTCCAAAAAGATGTTTTTTGCTTATTCACTTCCATAAATAGCATGGTGAGATGTTGTTTACTTCCTTGATTAAGTAATGGCATTCCTTTCATGGTTTTCATAGTGTTTTCTGCAAAAGTAGAATTAGTTGGTTAAATTAGGGCTTACTAGGTTTGCTTTACATTTCAGTCTTTCTCCTTTCTACACTTAGAATAGCATCTATCTTTCTTTCCTTTCATCACATATAGAGCTTCTTTTCGAATCCATAGAAGTTGGCTCGAGCTCCTAGTGATCTTGCACTGGCTGACCAAGTGACAACCACAGTGAGAACTAGTACTTGTGCATACAACACTGATGCTTCCAAATTTGTTACAAACTAACGGGTTGATAAAAGTAAAGTAGGCAGTCCAAGAGTTGCAGCATTATTGCTGCAATACTGGTGCTCATCACTTTTTGGCACCATTGCCGGGGAAGAATCAGAGTATTCTATGATTACTTCTTTCTTCTATTTTCTATTGCAACATTCTGCTAATAGTTTATTTCAGAAAAAGTAGACTAGTCCTTTCTTTTCCTTCAGTTCTGCATTTCTTTGCTTTCCTTTTCAATTATGCAAATTTCATTTCAGCAAGAGTAGACTAGTCATTTCTTTTCCTTAAAATTATGCATTTCATTACTTTCCTCTTCAATTCTGCAAATTTCATCTCAGTAAGTTCATTTCAGTTAGTCGCAATTTTTTTTGTTCAATCAATCTCAATTTTGCAGGTACTATCAGTGTGGGGAAAAACAAACAAAAACCAACCAAAAATATTTCATTTCATGCCTTGTAGGAATAGAGATAACTCAGGAAAATTTTTTCCCAACACCCTCACTGCTTCACATAGCCAACCTTCCCTCTTCTTCGGTGACTACAATCAAGAAGAACTCTTAGGTGAATAGCTAGACATATTTGAAGAACCTATAGGGGAAGAAGAAGAAGAAAACTTTCCTTTGGAGCCAATGGCTGAAAACAAAAATGCTAGGGGGAATGGAGGAAGAATAGAGGGTACCTTTCCCATTCGGGAGACCAATGGGGACACCAAAATGAAGAATATAAGCCCTTCCGCCCTACCTCATTTCCATGGTATGACTACAGAAGATCCTGACACCTTTTTGTTTGAGTTTTCTATCATCTGTCGAACCTATGACTATGCAGAAGATGAGCAAAAGTTGAAAATGTTCCCTTCTACTCTCAAGGATGCAACACTGTGCTGGTTCATGGGATTACCTAGAAATAGCATCACAACTTAGGCTCAAATGCAGCGAGCCTTTAACAACAAGTATCGAGACTATTGTAGGTCAAAATATACTAAAGAAGAAATTTTCCGAATGACCATAGGAAGTGATGAGTCCTTGGAAGACTATGAAGAGAGGTTCCAACTCAGTTACAAAAGGGTCGGGTGTACACTTGACCCTGAGTCTTTGAAGCTAGTCCTACTCAGGGGAATTCGGGAAGATCTTTTAGACACCCTCCATCTATTGGCTGGGGGAGACATCTACCAACTATCCTATGAGGACATAAAGACTATTTTTAGAAACCATTCTAGAGTAGCCAGAAAGAAAGGTAGGGGGAGTCAACCCATAGCCAGTACCTCTTCCTCTAACTCATCCATAAAGGAGAAATTCGGAGCATGTCGGAAAACTTCAAGAGTGAGATGTTGCAGACTCTTTCCATGCAAATTGATACCTTACATATCAAAAGGAAACAAGAGGAAGCAGAGAGGGATTTGGCCATTTTTTTCCCTAGATGCACTAGGAGGCATCCTAGGAATGAATGCCCATTGAAATCTATAGAGGTTTGTTCAATCTGTGAAAATCATTCTATAGATAAGCACCCTTCCTTACCCAGACTTAAAGTTGTATATCAAGGGGCTGAGGGAGTCATTGAATAACTCTATTACATAAACCAAAGGAGGTCGCATGGACCTAGACCATACCAGCAGGGGATGCAAGGGACATCTCAGGCATACTACAACCCCAACCAAGTCACTTCCATACCTTCTTGGGGCCCTCCTGCTCATCCTTCAGGGTCCATGCCTCCTCCTTGGTCCTTCACATCTCAATATCATGCCCAACCAACCACCCATTCATTTCAATCCTATGCTCAACCACAACCTCAGTGGAATGCATCTCATCAGGGGTGGAAGCCCTAATACAACTCTCCTCCCGCTCTTTTTCCTCCACCACCTGCCCAACTACAACCATTACCTTCTGCTCCACCAAAGAAACCCCAAATGTCTGTGCAGCCAAAACCGAATCCAAACAATAGACAAGCTCAACAAGTGTATAGTGGGGAACCATCATGCCCAACTTATGTTGTAGAGATTCATGAAATTAACTTGCGATCTAGGAAAGTTCTCCCAGATAGCTAGCCTCCACCTAGGGAGGTTGAGGAAGATAAAGAGGAAGGTGAACCTAAAGCAAATCCACCCCTTCCCGAGCGACTATCTATGACAATCCAGCCTACCTGAGAAGAGACTGAACTTCTGGGAGAATTGAAACAGTTATGTGTGAAGATACCACTTCTCCAAGCCATAAAAGATGTTCCTATAAACAATAGGTTGATCAAAGAGAAGAGCTTTAGGCATCCAGGAAGGTGCAAGAGAGATGCCCCAACCATCAATGTCATAGGACAACTGTTTGACCTAATGTTAGGGTGGGCAATCTATCCAAAATTTCTGGACCCTGGAAGCCTAGTTGTTGATGTCCACATCAATGGCACAATGATCCCGCATACCTTGATTGATTTGGGCACTGCCATTAATGTGATGACAAAGGACACAATGCTCAAACTTAACCTCCAGGGCTCCTTGAGGAAGACCACAACAGTGTTGCAGCTAGCAAACCGCTCCACTATGACCCCTGAAGGGATTATGGAAGATGTGATGGTCTCCGTTGATTCTTGGGAGTACCCTGTAGATTTATTAGTTCTCCAGCCAAATGCAAAGCTCACTGGGTATCCTCTTATTTAGGGAGGACCCTTGTTGGCTACCATCGATGCCTACATCAGTTGTCGAGCTGGGAACATGACCATAAAGAACGGGCAGATGTCTAAGCAATTAATCCTATATCCTCCTGCCCAACCCTTGCTCGAACATGATCTACCTCTCTGGTTGGAGGAGGAAGATGAGGATGAAGTCTATTCTGCACTGCTTTGTGCATTAGAAACTGCCATGGGGGGAAAACCGCAAGATGAGGATGATATGATCAAAAATTTGATTTAGAATCCACCTCCCAATGTATCACCATTAGAGGACATAGTAAGAGAAGCCCAAAACAACCCCTCAACTGATCTCTGTGTGGCCGATCCTACTTCTCTCTGTGTTAAGAATATAGAGTTCAACCCAGAAAGAACCTTGAAAATCAATCCATCCCTGTCTACTTCCCAGGAGAAGGAACTGTGCAGCCTACTGAGAAAACATCTAGATGCGTTCTCTTGGAGTTATAATGAGATGAAGGGAGTGCACCCTTTAGTATGTACTTATCATATATACATTAAGGAAGATTGCAAACCAGTCAGGTAGCCTCAAAGGAGGATGAATCCATCACTTAAATATATTGTTAAGGAAGAGTTGCAGAAATTGCTTGATGCAGGATTCATCACTTAAATATATTGTTAAGGACAGTGAATAGGTCTCTCCTTTCGTACTAGTGCCAAAGAAAAATGGTAAGTGGAGAATCTGTGTCAACTATCAAGAATTGAAAAAAGCCACTAAAAAGGACCATTTTCCTTTACCTTTAATAGATCAAGTGTTAGAGGGTCTGGAAGGGAAAAAGTTTTTCTCCTTCCTAGATGGGTTTTGTGGGTACAATCAAATTCAAACCAGCCTGGAAGACCAAGGTAAGACCACTTTCACTTGTCCTTGGGGTATCTTTGCATACCAAGTCATTCCTTTTGGTTTGTGCAACGCTCCAGCCACTTTCCAAAGAGCGGTATTGAGTATATTTTCTTAACTGGTTCATGATGCAGTAGAAATATACATGGATGATTTTACTCCTTATGGCTCTGACTTTCAAGAAGCTTTATCTAACCTAGGAAAAGTTCTAGACAAGTGTATTGAGATGAACCTATCCCTCAATCTAGAAAAATGTGAATTCTTGATGAATGAAAGGACCATGCTGGGTCATGTAATATCTCAACAAGGACTGCAGGTGGACCCCAACAAGATTGCCATCATCCAAAGGGTCCCACCTCCTCAAAAGGTGAGAAATGTCAGAAGTTTCCTAGGCTTAGCTGGATATTATAAGAGATTCATTAAAGATTTCAGCAAGCTAGCCTCTCCTTTTTTTGGCTACTTAGGCAAAGATGTCGAGTTCATATGGTCAGAAAACTATCAAGAAGCCTTAGATACCTTGAAGAGCAAGCTAGTGACTGCCCCAATTCTCAGAGGCATAAATTGAGCCCTACCTTTCCACATTCACAAAGATGCCTTAAAAAAAGCAATAGGAGCAACCTTAGGACAAATTGATGAAAAGTTTCCTTATGCCATATACTTTATAAGCAAAAACTTGTCAAAGGTAGAGTTAAACTATACAATAATCGAGAAGGAACTCCTAGTTGTCGTGCATTCCTTAAACAAATTCAGACATTAACCTTTGTGCACATTGATCATGCTACAATTAGATATTTAATGAACAAACCAGATGTAAATTCTCACATCACTAGATGGTTTCTTTTAATGCAGTAGTTTGATTTGACCATTATTGATAAGCCTGGTAAAGAAAATGTTGTTGCTGACTTTTTGTCTAGAGTAAATTTTCTTGCAGGTGAAGAAGGAATGGTGGATGACCAAATGCCAAATGAACATCTGTTTCCTATCTCAGTACTCTCTCCATGGTTTGTTGATATAGCAAACTACTTGGTTTCAACGCAGTTCCCACCACACCTGTCCTCAAAAGGGAAGAGCAAGATAGTAAGGAAAAGAGCCCCTGTCACTTGGATTGGGGGAAATCTCTTCAAACTTGGCCCAAATCAGATCTTGAGAAGATGTGTTAGAGATGAGGAAGTCTTTGACCTTCTCCTAACCTATCATTACAGGCCTTGTGGAGATCATTTTGCAGCAAAAATAACTGCCTTCAAGATATTGCAAGCAGGCTACTACTGGCCCACTCTTCATCAGGATGTGAGGAGATACACCAGCCAATGTGATCGGTGTCAAAGGATGGGGAAACCTACTCCAAAGGATGAGATGCCCATGCAACCTCAAGTGACCTTTGAGCCATTTGAGAAATGGGGCATGGACTTTGTGGGTCCTATCAGCCCTCCCTCAAAGTAGAAACAATACATCATTGTGTGCACCGATTACCTGACAAAGTGGGCAGGGACAAAAGCAATCAAACTAGCGACAAAGGAAAAAGTAGCTGATTTTTTTAGAGAAAACATATTCTACAAGTTCGGGTATCCAAGAGAGTTGGTCATAGATCAAGGTAGTCAGTTCACTTCCAAGTTGATTGAATACCTGCTCACACATCATAGAATCAAGCACAGGACTTCCACCCCTTACCATCCACAAGCCAATGGGCAGGTGGAGGTCACTACCAGAGCATTGGAAGGGACCCTGGCCAAGGTAGTAAGCAGCAGCAGAAAAGACTGGGTGGACAGATTAGTTGAGGCCACTTGGGCCTACAACACAACATGGAAAACCACCACAGGGTTCACACCCTATGAACTAGTCTATGGGAAGAAGGCTTTTCTGTCAATAGAATTTGAGTTCAATACACTAAGGATGGCAGTTCAACTAGACCTAGACCTTAGCCATGCACAGAAAGAATTACTTCAGCTCAATGGATTGGATGAACACAGATTGCAAGCCCTTCTCCATACAGAGGTAGTTCAGCTTTAGAGAAAGATATGGCATGAAAAAAATATCAAGGAGAAGCAATTCCAAGAGGGAGATTGGGCACTAATATATGATTCAAGATAGAAAGATTTCAAAGGCAAGCTGAGGACAAGATGGCTGGGACCCTACACAGTGGAGAAATGCAATGGAAATGGTTCAGTTCTGATTATAACCATTGATGATGAAGCCATCCCCATGCTTGTAAATGGATATCAGTTGAAAGTCTACAAGAAACCCCTCTCCAAGTGAGAGTTCATTGAAGATTTGAATAAGACAATGATGGTAGTGGAGCATGTCTTAGCCTCCACTTCACCCACTCACTGAAGAAAAAGAAAAAGAGAAATAAAAAAATAAGGACTCAAGTGAAAACCTCCATGAGGCGCTTGAGTCCCATCATTGAGTTGAAAACCTCTTCTAAGGCGGCCTAGTGATGTCAAAAAAAGAAAAAGAAAAAAAGAATAAGATCCCTGGGTGAAAACCTCCCTTGGAGGCGCCCAGGGCAGGCAATTAGGGTGAAAACCTCCCTGAGACGCCCTAGTTTTTTTCAAAAAAAATGAATTTTCATTTGCATTGCAGGTTTGCAAGAGGACTACAGGAAGCAGAAGAAGGTCCCAAGGGAAACCTGACATCCACACCAGCACCTAACCTATCTTCTCCACACTTTTCTCCATCATTCTTGGCATTTCTTTCACCCCACTGTGCTTCTTTTTCAAAAACTGTGTTTTCTACAAGAGGCTCCTGTAGGAATTACAAAGAGCTAGAAATTGATATAAAAGGTAGTTTGAGGGACATGGAAGCTTCATGAAGAATCTATAAACCCTCCTACAGCCTTCAAACCTCCTTGCCATCACTTCCAAGCCTGCATCACACCCCAAGCATCATTTTTCTTCCTATCCAAGAAAAACACAGAAAAAACAGTTTTTAAGTAAAAGAAAAAAAAAGAGAGAGGAAGCAACACCATAAACCTCACCTAAAGCTTACCTACTACCTCTCCATATTTATCTACACCTATGGCATCATCCTCAAGCTCCAAGCATAGGAAGAAGTTGAAGTTTTAAGGGAAGAAGCAGTTACAAGAGCTCCTGTAAGAATTCCTGTAGCAGTTGATCCCATTAAAATCCAACACCAGCAGCAAGAGAGTGCAACCATGAAGGTTGAGAAGACACCTGAAGCTCAGACCCAGCCAAAGAAGAACTTGCACAAGACACAACCACACATCAGCAAGCAGACATCATGCATCAAAAGAAATAAAGGCATGCAGCAGAGAGAGAGCCATAGTACCTCACAACAAATACATTCAGGTCACAGGTAAGTAACTAACCCGCTCCTCTGTTTGCATTTGTGTAATTAGAAGTCATGCAAAAGCAACGAGATGGTTGAGGTTGAATGAGGGAAAGGTGGCGAGTTAACTTGGCCACATTCATCTAGTTGACTCCACTCATCTGAGATGTCATCCACACATGCACATAGTCAACTCAAGAAGGATGTCAAGGATAGGTAGTGGAGGAAGTGTGAACTCCGATGCAATAATGAGGGATGATTACGAGGAGGGGCCATGATGACAAGGCAGGTGGGGTCCATCGGCCTGAATGTGGCCAACGTATACCTTGCCAACTCAGCACTCATCCCTGAAAATATCCAAAAAGGGTAATAAGTACTCCTCCCTGAGCATTCTCATCACATTTTCCTTCATTCTCTCCTCGTAACTCAGCTACAGTAGTCTCCTTGTGCCCCCACATCCTCGTAACCGTCATCCTCCATCGATCTCTCCCATATTCCTACTCTCGGAATTTTTTACAGGAGCACCTACAGGAATTCTAGAGGAGGGACAATAGGCTCCTACAGGAGGGGAAGTGAGTTGTTTTGAAGGGAGAAAACATGGGTTTTAGCATGATTTTTGGTCTGAGCAGGTAGGTTCCATGCATGCCCCTATTCAATATCAATATATGCAAGAAGGGGTTTCAATTTGAGGGGGAAATAAGTCTTTAGGGGAGGAAAAAATACATTAATTTTTTTTTTCTTATTTAAAAAAACACAGCCTCCTTTGTTTCTCTGTTTTTTTCAAAATTCATTGTTTCCATCTCCACATTTGGTTTCCAAAAAGAGCATAAACAAAATGACAGGAGGGTTTATGAGAAAGGATCCCACTAACTCCACTGGGCTCCATGCACATCCACAAGTGGTGGACATCATCACAAGGGAAAATTGGATGAATTTCTTTGAGAAATTCTGAGGGTTTGATGAGGAAATTGCCCAAGAGTTTGCTCTCTCTCTAGTACCCCACACAAGAACTCATGCCACTGTCACCTTTAGAGGTCTTTCCATGGAGATAACCCCTGCATTTATCAGTAGGGTCACTACCCTTCCTCTTGGGCTGCCTTGGAGCAAAGATGGAAAACCAATTGGATTGGCTACCAAGAAAAATTTTTTCCTGAACAATGAAACCCCTAAAGAAGATAAAAGTGGCATTACAAGGGCTAGCATACCATATCCTTGGGATGAGGTTTTCTATCAAATAATCAAATACATTACCTGTGAAGGGTGGTATAGCATTGTCTATGGTTATCACTTTAGAATCCTCCGTGAACTAAGGTATGGCATGGACACTCTAGCACCTCAGAAGCTTAGCATCCCCTACTTCCTTTTGTAATCCCTCATTGACTCTAGCACTAAGGTTCAAGCAGGGAATTCAGAGAAGCTAGCTCAGCATGGGTTAAACAAAATCCTAGTGGAAGAAGCCTTCCATACATTTACACTCCCTATAGCATGGGAAGTCTTCCGAAACATGACAGCTGAGGATGACATAAAAGCCCTAACTTATGATGTCAGTCCTGTTATCACTCAGGTTGTCCCTTGGCTCCTTAAGGGATACGGCCGAGGTAACCACAAACCAATCTTTGGGCTTGAATGAAACAAAACTTTAATAGGGGTTGGAAAACAACTTGGCTGAACTGTTTCAGGACTAGAATCAGCAAACACTTCTTGTTTTTGTTTGCTAAGGTTTCTAGAGATTAAATTGGGATTTTCAAAAACAGATGGTGGATTTGGGTCTGGATTTGACCAAGTATTATGTGTTTTCTTCTTGGGAGCCAACTTCTAACTTGTTTTTTTTGGAATTTTCTGAATAAGGTCCCCAGTGGAGTCGCCAATGATGTTATCACTCAGGTTGTCCCTTGGCTCCTTAAGGGATACGACTGAGGTAACCACAAACCAATATTTGCGCTGCAGGTCCTAGCCTACCTGTAGTCAGAGAGGGCTAACTCTTTAAAATTTATCTTTGTTTTGGGTTGATTTTAGGCTAGTTATGGTGTACATGGGTTTTGTTTTGATTTTGGTGGGAAGGAGATGCTTTCAAGCAGAGTTGGGATGCATAGTGTGAGAAGTTCAAACCATTGGGCATGGAGTCATGGATTAGGGCTTGCTGTTGCGTTTTCTTAGTCACAAGAGGAATACAGAGCAGGATAGCTACACATAGAACAATATCAGGCTAGAATAAAGGTGGAATGAAGGTCAGAGATGAAAGGCAACTAAGAATATTTCATTAGCTAACAGGGAGGGAAGGTGAATGAAAGTTTGTCTAGGAGAAGTCAAGAATTCCTAAATAACAGTCATATGTGAAAGAAACAGGGTAAACATGATCATTTAAGTATGCACGTTCATAACCATTTCTGAAGAAAACATATAGAAATAACAAGAACTGAGCATAGGGTGCAGTCAAGCAAAACCTAAGCTATTCTTCTTTCTTGCTATTGAGATGGTAACACAATGGTGCATAAACATATGTAAACTGTAAACAAAGGTAAGAAAACACTTATTGAGCCATGTAGTAGCACAAGAATTCCATAGTCACTCTTTGGCCATTAAATAACACAACAGTCAGTCCTTCATCCAAAGCATTCCAACAGTCTTTGATTACAGAGCTCTCAAAATATACAACACAAGTCTAGAATGAGGATTATCAACCAACCAACCCTTTAAACAATGAATTAGGGTGGTTTATATAGAGAAAATATCCAAAAATATCTATTACAGCAGACCTTAAACAGGTCTGAGGGAAATGAGTTCTTTAATCTAATCTTGTCCTGAAATTAATGCAAGAAGATATTTATTTGAGCTGTCCTGGAGGCAGCTGTATCAAAATGAGTTAATATGGTGTCCTTATGGCTGTGTGCTGTTCATTTAGCCATAATTGTGCTTTGGGCTTTGATCCCCTGCCCTTGAGTGGCTTTGATGTGCATTAACTATGATCTGAGAGCCTTAAATGGCTTCACCGCTTTCTTTGACTTTGCTTGGGGGCATTTAATGTTCACCTGCTTTGATATTGCCGACCTGATACTCTTTGCCGCTTCATTGATACTCTTCAATTTAATCTGGGCTTTATCTTTCCTCTGATATTCTTTAACACTTGAATCTTATCGGCGCTGGTCGATTGAATATGAACCTACATGAAGAAATCCTGTTGCCTCCTGCAAATTTTTGGGTTTTGCAGGTAGCCGAGCCATGAGAAGCCCTCCATTTTGATCAATTTTTCTTAGCGATGCGCGATTAGCGCTAATCGCGCATCGAAAACTGCCTTAGTTTCTCATTCTGGGCATCCTTTGCTACGATTTTCGCCTTTCACGCCTTTTTCGGTGATGACGTCAGCGGTGGGTCCCGGTACGGCAGGGTGACGTGGCAGGGTGACGTCAGCAGGGTGACGTGGAAGTACGACAGGGTGACATGGCACAGGACACGGTGGCGGGGTAGGGACGGAAGCATATGCGGTGGCAGTGACGTGGTGCTGACGTCATGGGAGGAAAGACAGAAGGCGATTTGTGGTTTCATCAGACCGCCTTCTGTACAAGAGCAGTAATTGTCAGAGGAGCTCCGATGCAATCAAGGGCGGACACCTGTCTTCTGTACGACGGTAAAACCGTTGTGTTATTGGAGACTAACCGTCGAATGTCGGGGCGGCTTCGAAATCGCCGAGAGCCGTCAGATCTGGGAAGGCGGATCGGAGGGCTGACAGAGTGCGGAGCTGGCAGCAGATTAGCATACAGGGGGCCCGCTATATTACATTGATTTATTTATGCGTGGGGGGGGTCAAAACTTTGGAAGCCGGGTTATTAATGCACCAGAAGGGGTCTGATTGCATGGAAGAGGGTTTTTATGCTTTGGAAGGGGTCCAAAAGCATAAGAAAATGGTTAAAGAAGCAAACTAGGGGTTCTGACTAAGTCTCAAATAAACTCAGTAATTCCCAAGCATTTATTTATGGTTATATTTCAACCAGAGGGAGGGGATATGTATTATTTTTGGAATTTTATATAGTTTTTTTTTGTATAATAGGGGATAAGGAAATGATCTAGGGAGCTAGATAATAGAGTTAGGAGTTAATATGAATTTGTGAGGTGAAGTGTAGGGGAGAGGCTAAGTTTGTGAACTGAAACTTGGGCATAGGAAGTGAATGGACTGCGGAGAAATGATTTTTACACAAGAAACGTGGCTTCTTTTCATTGAAGAAATTCAAAGCTTGACTTAGTATTTTACAAAAATGAAGTGGTAATAGGACTGGTTGGGAAGATCCCAAGGTCCTCAAGGGAATGTTAGTGAGTGATTTGGGGAATAAGAAGAAGGGGGAATTAGACATGCCTCGTTTGAGCTCCTCCAAAGGAAAAATTGCCTCATAATTGTGATCTGAATAGATATAACACTTAAAAACATGAAATGGATCACATAGCTTGATTCTGCAACCACAAAACTACTTACGCAGCCTACTTACCTAGCATTTTTTCTTCTTTTCCATGGGTGCACTTGGACTTGTAGACCCTGATTATCTTCTTTTCTTTTGACTGCCCTCCTATCTAAATGTACCCTTATATCTTCTAAGGGCCCAGATTAAGTAGTTGGGCTCCTTCATTTCTCTACCTAGCTACTAATCTGCCAAGCTTAAGCTGTTTGGATAGATATTCATTCTCTATCTTCTAAAACAAGCAATTTAAACCTAGGGAAGCCAAGATTAAGCTATTTGGCTTTCCCTTATCTGTAAAACTCTTCAAAAATGGTATGATTCTTCAAAATGGAACTTCTTGGAAATATGGAACCTTGCAGCATGAAAAGATGACATATTTGGCATGTAAAACAGTCAATCATGAAATATGAAACCTATTGCAATAGGAGGCTAACAGTGGCTCCACTTGGGGATGGTTTTTCAGGATGAAAAGCCAAGAACAGCAGGTCAGAATGCCTTGATCTTCAATTGTTGCTGTAAACTGAAATTCTCCTTCTTGTCAATGCCTTTGACTGAATTCTTATAAGCTGATATGCAATATCCTTTTGAGTTGAATTGCAGAAACATTACAGCTCTGCTTCTTGCCTTTTGGGTGCTTGTAAACATATTGAAATCTGCTTGAGCACTTCTTTGGATTTATTTCAAAAACAGAGATCTGAAATAGAGCTTTCTTTGATCTTTCCTTCAAAATTTGCTACATTGTTCCCTCTTATTGGCCTACTATAAGAAAAAGTGCTGAAAATTCAAATATTAATGTACAGATAGTATATAGAGCTGTGTTGCATTCAACAAAGGGATCATGATAGTGCTTTAGCATTCGGCCATTGATAGGGCCTTCTTCAGCTGTGTTGCCATCCAAACTCTTTAGAAAATATGTGTTGTTTCCTTGAACAACAGAAATAATAAAGGGGCCTTTCCACAGGAAATCAAACTTGCCATGCTTTCCTTTGTCCTCTCTTCTTGAATCCCATCTTAAGACTTTGTTGCATATGCAGAAATCTTCAGCCTTGGTTCTTTTGCCAAACATTTTCTTGAGCTTCTCCTGTAAGATCTAAGCTCTGTCGTACACTTTCTCTCTTGTTTGCTACAAATGGATGGTTTGGTTTATTCTTCTTTGGATATCATTTGGCTCTGCCTGAATCTCTTGCAGCAATTTGATAATAGGTATTCCCAAAGAAGAGGGGAACTTGGCCTCCATGCCATAGACTAACTCATATGGGCTCATCCCTATGGACCTCTTGGCTGAAAATCTGTCTGCCCATAGGGAATTTACAAGCTTTTTGTGCCAGTTCTTCTTGTTCTCCTCCAAGACTTTCTTAATGATGTTAATCAGACTCTTATTAGATGATTTAGCCAAGCCATTCCCTTGAGGGTAATAGGTTGTGGAGTGACCTAAGGTAATGTGGAATTTGTGGAAAAAACTGATCATTTTCTTGGATTTGAAGGCAACAACGTTATCTGTAATGATCTTCTCAGGAAAACGAAATCTGGACAAAATGTTGGTTTCAAGGAATTGGATGATAGTGGAGTCATTGGCTTGCCTACATGGGATGGCTTCAATCCACTTGGTAAAGTAATCTGCGGCTGTTAGAATCCACTTATGTTGGCCAGAAGAGGATGGATGGATTTATCCAATGAAGTCAAGACCCCATTGTTGAAAAGGCTTCTCGGTTGAAATGGGCTTAAGGGGCAAGGGCAGAAGCTTTCTTTTGCCTTCAAAGATTTGGCATTTGTGGCATGAAACAACAAACTTTCTCACATCAGGAAACAAAGAGGGCCAATAGAAACCAGCCCTTAGTATCTTATCAGCAGTGGACTTCCAATATAAGTTCCCTCCACAGTCCCATACATGGAATTATTTCATGACACTGTCAGTTTCATCCATAGTTAGACAATTCAGCAATATTCCTTCATCATTTTCCAAAACAGGGCACTATCTAAGACACAAAAATTTGATGCTTTCATCTTTAAGAATCTCTTTTTGGTTCTGGAAAACCCCGGAGGAGCACACAAGTTTAACAATATAAAACATATATCAGCATACCATGGGGATTGCAAAAAATCTTGACTAATCTGTGGAGTCGCCAGCTCCTGTTCATTGTCCGGTTGATTAATGTCTAAGGCTTGAAAATTGGTTTCGGACATCAGTTTGGCTAAATCTTGTCCCTTTATCAGCTTGGTGGGTTTTATCTCAATGTCATACTCAAGGATATTGGCAATCCATTTGCCTCTTTTGCCTTCTATGCCCTCTTGATTTAATATGTCTTTTACAACAACATTTGGCACATAAGCAATCACATGTGAATATATAATGTAAATTCTGAAATCTTTGATTGCTTTAACAAGGGCATATGCTTGCTTCTCCATGATTTGGTACTTCAAGGGTGCATCTCTAAGGGCTCGGCTGAAAAATGCAATTGGCTTTTCATTTCCCTGATCATCTTTCTGCAAAAGGACAACAACAATGGTGTGTTCAAATGCAAATGAAAAATTATGAAATCTTTATCAAATTGAGGAATTGTGAGGACTGGGGCTTGTGTTAAGGCAGATTTTATGCCCTCAAAGGCTTGCTTGGCCTCTAAAGTCCATTTTACCTTGGAATCCTTCTTTAACATTTTATTTAGCATTATTATCAACTCGGCCAAGTTTGGGATAAATCTCCTTAGGAAATTGATCTTTCCTAGGAATGATTGCAATACTTTGATGTTTCTTGGATAAGGGATTTGAAGGATGGCTTGAATTATTTCAGGGTCAATTCTAATCCCATCTTTTGAAATGATATGGCCTAGTAATTTGCCTTCTTCTAGGCCGAAGAGAGATTTCTTAGGATTTAAGGAAATGCCATATTTCCTACATGTTAGGAACACATGTCTCAAATGTTTTAGGTGCTCTTGATCAGATTTTGAGAAAGGAGTAAGGTCATCAAGGTAAACCACTAGGAAATCATGGATTTCCTTGGAAAATGCAATGTCCATGGCCCTTTGAAAGGTAGCACCTGCATTCTTTAGTCCGAAAGGCATCTTCACATACTTAAATGTTCCCCACGGTGTTGTAAAGGTTGTCTTGTCTTGGTCATCCGGGTGAACAAGTATTTGATTACAACCTGAAAAGCCATCTAGCAAAGAAATTCTTGAAGACCCCACTACTCTTTGTAGAATTTGGTCCATTTTTGGCAGAGGATAGTGATCTTTAAGGGAGAGTTGGTTCAGATTTCTTAAGTCCACACATAGTCTAATCTCCCCTGTTTTCTTCCTTGTGGGAACAAGATTGGATACCCATTCTGAAAATCCAATGGGTGCTATGATACCAGCGTTAAACATTCTTTTCACTTCTTTCTCAATCAAAGGGAGAAACACAGGATTGATTCTCCTTAGTTTCTGTTTGAAGGGCTTTTGATTTGGATTAAGGGAATGGTATGTTGAATAACAAAGGTGTCATAGGACTTAAGGTCCTCATAACTCCAGGCAAATACATCTTGAAACTCTTTAAATAAATCAACATATTTTGGTTTTTGATCGGGAGGCAAAGACTTGGACAATTTAATCATTTTGGGCTTCTCTGTTGTCCCAATATTACAGTCTTCCACGACAGCGTTTAAGGGCTGCATTTTTGGCTTTTTGGGGACATCGTTTGAATCAAATATGTCTTCTAATGGAGTGAGGCCAGCAGGTAGAAAATTGTCTTTTAAATCAATCACTTCGGCCTCTGCTTCAGCTATTTCATCTAACTGCATTTGCCTCAGCTCTTGCATGTTTTTCTCATCAAAAATGGTTGGGTGCAGCATTTGATTTGCTGCTTCAGCTGTTATAGTTTGCTCATTTTGGCTCAATTGCTGTTGTGGGTCATCCATGGCATCTTCATAAATGTTTAAGCTTGAGGATTCTTGTTGTAAGGTAAGAAAATTGTTGATTTGAGCATCATCCTCAAACACTTGCCAATCTTTGATATTGTTAGGGATAGCAGGCCTGTGCTTTATCTCAGCAGTAAAGTGGTAATTGGGCTCAAAGGGCAGCTTGCAAGTGCTAGCAAAAGTAGCTAGACTATGAGCATGCATGTTATGGTTTCTAGAAATCTTAGCAAGCTTGGATTCGGTGAAGGAATTGAGTATTTCTGTGGTAGCAGACCTATAAGCTCTTAGCTTATTGTCATTAGTAACAAAATTACCTTTCATCTGTTGAATGATCAAATCAAAGTCACCTAGAATGGAAACTTTTGCAGCTCCTAGAGCTTTGAGCAGTTTAAGGCCTAAAAAGAGAGCCTCATACTCTACCATGTTGTTGGTGCATTTGAAGTTTAGTCTATAAGCATGACCCTCTGCATGGCTGTTATGTGTATTGTGAATCCATATTCCTGCCCCTGCTCCTAGCTTATTAACAGAACCATCAAACTCTAAATACCATGTGATTTCTTGCTTGTGGTTAGTATTAAGAGTTTCAGTCATTTTAGGATTGGGCGGACCTAGGTTTTGTGCTTCATGTGGTTCTTATTGTATACTGGTTGCACTGATTTTTTTAACAGTTTCACAGGTATGGGCAACTGACTCTTGACTGATGCATGTTTCTTGTTTTAAAGGAAAATGTTTCTCATCAGTGGGAGGGAAGTTGTCATCATTGAACAATATAAAGGAATCCATATCAGAATGGATTGAGTAAATGGGAAAGTTTTGGGGTTTTTCCTCACTACTTACCACATACTTCATCAGTGTTTCTCTATACAGTCTCTTTGGTTGCCCAAAGACTGAAATAGTGGCATAGGAGAGGTCTAGCTGGAGAGATCCTTGGAGTTTTGCTCCCCAAGATCTTGATAAGAGCATGCCATACTTTGGTGGAATGTCAACAACCACCACGTCCATTAGGATCGTTTTGTTTGGAAATTGGACTAAAGACACACAAAGGTCTTTGATTAAGCCTAAACACTCGACCTGACTAGAATCAAATGAGAATAAGTCTTTGTAGGGTCTAGTGACATCAAGGTTTAGCTTCTCCATTACAGCTTTGGGCATTAGATTGTGTGAAGCACCTAAATCAAACATAGCATTGTGCAACACTTTATCATGAATGTGCAAACTGACATAAAAGGGTAGAACAACTCCATGTCCTGATTTACCATTGACTTCAGGTCCAAAAAGTAATTCAGGTTGATTATCTAAGACATTAACATCATCCCTGTTCTCTGGCATTTGCAGTGATCTTTTGATTTGTTGTCTATACACATCATGTTTGGCAAGCTCAGAGAGAGGAATAGATATCTTTAATTTACCAATTTCTGCTTCTAAATCAAACGGTTTTTCTGACTGTGTTTTAGTATTGTGACTGGCAGATTTTCCCTTTTCAATTGTATCTTCAGTGATCTTCCCTTGGTTAACAGTGATTTATTGAGATTGTTCTGTTTTGGGAAGGCTTTGAGGAGTGCTGTTTATATTGTCCTTTAAGGGAAAGGATACAAAAGGCTGGTCATTAGGGGGCTGTATGTCAGATACATCCTCTATGGTCACTTCATTTAATTTTGGGTCTGTTTTATCAGCAGGTTCTGTGATAGCGGCCTTGTCCTTTACTTTCTTAGCTAGCTTTGCATCCTTTGGCTTGATGGGATCAGACACATCAATGGTTCTTGTTCTCAATTTGTATTGTTTATGGACTTCGTAGACAGCTGAATCATAGCCTTGTTTGAAGTCAAATGACTCTCCAAACTTTGTCTGAAATTGATTTATATCATGGTCATCTTGGTCTTCTTGGGTTAGAAATACTTGTTGTTCACTCTTCAAACCCATCAAGTTTATGTGAGTGTCCTCTATCTGCTCACTAGATGTGGATGCTTCAGCATAGTTTTCATGAAAAGGAGGTCTTATATCATGGTTAGGACTTGCCCTTCCAACGTTTGGGTTCTGATTTTTTATAAAGTTTGGATTTCTGATAGGATTTTTTTGCTGTCCTTCCCATGAGGCTTTTCTTTAAATAGTTCCCATTCTATTTTCAAAGTTGTCCATGCCTTTGATGATTGTGTCCAATTTTTCTCAAAGGCTAAAGGTTCATCTTTAAAAGTGGTTCTTCTCTCAGCTCTTGCGCTATTTCACTTGGCAATAAGATTTGCCTCCACACTGACAGCTACATTCTGCATGTCTGCTAAGGTTTGAGGGGTTCTTTCCCTTAACCGATAAGCCATGTCTGAATCAATTCCATCAGGGAATTTGTATAAAGCAAGATCAGGTGGAGGTCTAAGGTTTTGTGGAATAGCATTGTAAACATTGTTAAACCTGGCACAATAGTCTAAGAAAGCTTCTTGAGGACCTCTTTTGATAGTGTCATACTCAGATAATATGTGCAGAGGGTCCTTCTTCTTTTCCCATCTGTTAAGAAATGCTTGGTAAAGGGCCTCTGGGTCAGCTATGGAATTTGCAGCAAGTGCTCTAAATCAAGGCCTTACATCTCCTGTTAAACTTTGGACAAAAATATTCATTCTTACACTATCATCATCTATTTCATAACTCTCAAAAAAGTCCTGCATTTTCTTGGTATGTTGCAGGGCTGTGGCAGAACCAGTAGCATCAAAGTATGTGATTTTAGTTTGATAGTCCTGAGGCATAGCCCTTGGATTTGCAGGTAACTGTAAAGGTGCATATCTGTTAGCCATATTGACAGGGTTAAGTGGAACAACTAGAACAGCTGCAATAACAGTGGTGGTAGTGGTAGTATGCGCAGTGAATGGAGGTGTGGAAAAGGTGCTTGGAGAGGTGGATGATGAATAAGGGGAAGTAGGGGTTGAACGAAACAAAACTTTAACAGGGGTTGGAAAACAGCTTGGCTGAACTGTTTCAGGACTAGAATCAGCAAACAATTCTTGTTTTTGTTTGCTAAGGTTTTTAGAGATTAAATTGGGATTTTCAAAAACAGCTGGTGGATTTGGGTCTGGATTTGACCAAGTATTATGTGTTTTCTTCTTGGGAGCCAACTTCTAACTTGTTTTTTTTTTAGAATTTTCTGAATAAGGTCCCCAGTGGAGTCGCCAATGATGTTATCACTCAGGTTGTCCCTTGGCTCCTTAAGGGATGCGGCTGAGGTAACCACAAACCAATCTTTGCGCTGCAGGTCCTAGCCTACCTGTAGTCAGAGAGGGCTATCTCTTTAAAATTTATCTTTGTTTTGGGTTGATTTTAGGCTAGTTATGGTGTACATGGGTTTTGTTTTGATTTTGGTGGGAAGGAGATGCTTTCAAGCAGAGTTGGGATGCATAGTGTGAGAAGTTCAAACCATTGGGCATGGAGTCATGGATTAGGGCTTGCTGTTGCATTTTCTTGGTCACAAGAGGAATACAGAGCAGGATAGCTACACATAGAACAATATCAAGCTAGAATAAAAATGGAATGAAGGTCAGAGATGAAAGGCAACTAAGAATCTTTCATTAGCTAACAGGGAGGGAAGATGAATGAAAGTTTGTCTAGGAGCAGTCAAGAATTCCTAAATAACAGTCATATGTGAAAGGAACAGGGTAAACATGATCATTTAAGTATGCACGTTCATAACCATTTCTGAAAAAAACATATAGAAATAACAAGAACTGAGCATAGGGTGCAGTCAAGCAAAACCTAAGCTATTCTTCTTTCTTGCTATTTAGATGGTAACACAATGGTGCATAAACATGTGTAAACTGTAGAGGTAAGAAAACACTTATTGAGCCATGTAGTAGCACATGAATTCCACAGTCACTCTTTGGCCATTAAATAACACAACAGTCAGTCCTTCATCCAAAGCATTCCAGCAGTCTTTGATTACAAAGCTCTCAAAATATACAGCGCAAGTCTAGAATGAGGATTATCAACCAACCAATCCTTTAAACAATGAATTAGGGTGGTTTATATAGAGAAAATATCCAAAAATATCTATTGCAGCAGACCTTAAACAGGTCTGAGGGAAATGAGTTCTTCAATCTAATCTTGTCCTGAAATTAATGCAAGAAGATATTTATTTGAGCTGTCCTGGAGGCAGCTGTATCAAAATGAGTTAATATGGTGTCCTTATGGCTTTGTGCTATTCATTTAGCCATAACTGTGCTTTGGGCTTTGATCCCCTACCCTTGAGTGGCTTTGATGTGCATTAACTGTGATCTGAGAGCCTTAAATGGCTTCACCGCTTTCTTTGACTTTGCTTGGGGGCCTTTAATGTTCACCTGCTTTGATATTGCTGACCTGACACTCTTTGCCGCTTCACTGATACTCTTCAATTTAATCTGGGCTTTATCTTTCCTCTGATATTCTTTAACACTTGAATCCTATCGGCGCTGTTCGATTGAATATGAACCTACATGAAGAAATCCTATTGCCTCCCGTGAATTTTTGGATTTTGCAGGTAGCCGAGCCATGAGAAGCCCTCCATTTTGATCAATTTTCCTTAGCGATGCACGATTAGCGCTAATCGCACATCGAAAACTGCCTCAGTTTTTCATTCCGTGCATCCTTTGCTGTGATTTTCGCCTTTCGTGCCTTTTTCGATGATGACGTTAGCATGACATCAGCGGTGGGTCCCGGTATGACATGGTGACGTGGAAGGGTGATGTCAGTAGGGTGACGTGGCACAGGACACGGTGGCGGGGTAGGGACGGAAGCATATGCGGTGGCAGCGACGTGGTGCTGACGTCAGGGGAGGAGAGACGGAAGGCAGTTTGTGGTTTCATCGGACCGCCTTCTGTACGAGAGCGGTAATTGTCAGAGGAGCTCTGTTATAGACATTTTTGGGCACTACAACCCCAAGCATGAAATGTCCATAAATCAAGGGCTCCTAAGTCCCTAAAATTGTTGTTCTAACCCCTAAAGGAACAAGGTCAATAGATTACAGCTTCTCCCAGAAGTTCTCCATAAAAAACTGCTCATAATTGGTCAAAACATGATCATTTCAGCTGCTCCACTGGCTAAGTGCTTTGCATCTCACCTAAATACACTGTGTGGGTGTGTTTCATTTCAAAAATCCCTTCTGTGGGGTGCGATGGGCGAGAAATGACAAATGGCAGTGTCATGCTGCGAGGTGGAGAGGCAATGGAAGCTTCCAGAATCTTCTCCTATGACACTTGCCTCACTGAATTCGACCAAGGATGAGTAAGAGGCCATCAATATCCAAGTGGAAGAAAGAACTATCAGAGGGAGGACACTAATCAAATCACAAGCTTACTCATCCCCCTTACAGATATCTATATATGGATCCCTCATCCCAGAGATCCAGAGGCTGAAATTTTGCATATTGTAAGGAATTGCTGTTGGTTTCTTGAGACAAACGTCAGATTGTTGGGTGATCTAAGCTTTGTTTGAGGTGAAGAGGGGATTTTTTGCTGGGAGGTTGATGCTGGGTCAGGACAACTGGTTGTAACTCCTCTTGGCTTTTTTCTTGTTTATCAA
This sequence comes from Pinus tabuliformis, assembly GCA_031772625.1. Taxonomy (NCBI): domain Eukaryota; kingdom Viridiplantae; phylum Streptophyta; class Pinopsida; order Pinales; family Pinaceae; genus Pinus; species Pinus tabuliformis. Next base: position 1,809,206,149 of record CM062817.1, read on the forward strand.
TAAAAGCTATTCGAGTTTTCCTCCATGCTTTTGTGTCATTTATGTTTGCTACATTTGTATGGTCAATTTACATTTGATCCTAGATTGTTTATGATTATAGATCCATGTATTTGTATAGTGCTATGCTTCTGTGATCTTACAGGTACTTTATGAAGCTGGGCATGCAAGGGAGCAGGTAGCTGAAGACTATCAAAGAAGAGAGGAATCAAATAAGGAGATTAGCGCAAGACGGAGGTTGGTCTTTCTGTTCCTCTCTATCTATAATTCATAAAGGAAAAACGAAAGCAGCTTTTCTCTGTTTGTTTCTAAGGCAGCTGTCACACCTTAGTGGGATAGAGCAGTTCTATATAGACACTTTCCCTGTAACAAAATGGCGACTCCGCTGGGGAGATAATTAGTTTGTTTGTTCATCATTCTTTGTTGTCTATTTCATAAACTTACAAGTAGCATTCGAACTGCATTTTCCATAACAAATGCAAAGTAGATAACTGCTGCTTCAATCCATCCACTGGATCTGTTTATGATTTAAACAACTAATTCACAAACTATCTGATTGCCCTTGTGATAGCTCTTAGATCCTCCTTAGATCTACGCCGATTGTTGCATTACTGCTTGCTTTTTGCTCGGCCAAAACCCAAGAACTGAACTGCAAACTGTGACCCGGAACCCGAACAGAGTCTCGTTTCTAGCCCAACGCAGGTACTATTCAGAGATTCTGAACTTCAGCGCACTTCCCGAGTGGACAAGCTGCGCTGCATTTCAGATTCTCTGTGTTACAGGTGCGCTGAACAGACTAGCTCTGTGCAGTTGTGGTTTCTGTGATTCATTCTTTCCAGTTCTATTCCTGAATTTTGCTGCCTGTGATCAGTATATGTCTGTTTGAAACCCCTTTTCCTTGTTGTTATTCCGCCTCCTTTGTACAAAAGAACTGTAGATGTTTTTTTGTGTTTATTGAGTCATTTACAGTTCTCCTTCGCAAAAGTAGCATAATCGTACTGTCGTCCTTTGATTTGAAACTGTCGCAAGTGTCAATTTCGATCGTAGGAAAGAGTCTCATTGCTATTGATGGACAATTATCCTGTTACTATTGCTTTTGGTCTGAATTTGTAATTTTCTAGTGTCAAGAACAAGTATTCGGTTCAAAATCGTAAGGTGTTGTAATCGTCTCCATTTTTTGATTTCGAAAAGAAACTTGTTGATATTTGTCGCTTGAAAAGAAATTCAGATTTGTGCATCAACTTTCTTTTTAGCATTCATATACTAAGAAAGTCGAAAACAAATACATGCATGTGCATTTGCATATAGACAGTTTGATTGGTTTGATTTAGGAAAGTGCATTTAGAGTGTGCTCTTTGTGAAAAGATTCTGTCTTTCTTTTCCCTAGTAGCTAGGATTTTCATTGCACAAAGAAGATAAAAAGTTTGTTTATCATCTTAGATTGCATTTTAGGAATTACATCTACATCTCGTGGTGAACCTGAAAGGCAAACTTCATAAACAAGATCAACTTAAAATAAATTCAATGAATCTAACAACGCTTTGGAACTTAACGCACAACATTTAGAAGTCTAGGCTAGAGATGTATTTCGGCGTCGTAAAGCCTGGTAACTGTTGTTCTCACTGATGGTTGGGCGATTCCTCCACTTTGAGACGATAAGTGCCAGTATAGAATTGTACTCCCACATACCGTCGAGTATATTTTGGGAGACCCCAATAGGCTTAATCCTTTATCCATAGGAAGCCGTGTCTGCCGCCCTATCGATTGCAATGCACTGAACACAGCATTCGGGAAGATTGACTACCGTACCGTAAAAAGTATTCTGCAGTTTTGCGATTGGTTTGGTAATCCCTCTACCTAGATTTCCAGAGCAGTCCCTTTCGTTGCTTTTCAGACTCCTTAACAGAAAAGGTCCATCTGAACACTTGTCACTTCAGGCTCATTAAAAATCGAAGGTGACTAGAGTCATCTTTTGTTTTTTTCTCGACTCTTAAAAACTGAAAAAACAAGTTGTGTCAAAGCGTCTAAAATTTATTTTAAATGGAATATTCATCACCCTTTCCTACGTTGATCTTGGGTTAAGAAAATGGAGTCCACCAACCAAGGAATTCCCCTTGGAGGAAATCCTAGTCCCTTTTCCTCTTGGGGAGATGTTGGTGCGCCCCATATGGCCACATTGTCGCTTCCAGGACTGACAATTGGTTTGCCTGTATGGCTCTTCTCAACCTCTGTCGTTCAGAACACCACAATTCCTGAACAATCGAATCAGAAACTAGACGAGTCCAGAGTTACCCACCAACCTTCTACTTCCTCTAATTCTTCCTCTCCTCCTTCCTCTTCTCTTGATGGGGCTGGTAAAGCCAAAAGTCAAGTACCTAAGGAGAAGAAGGAAAAGAAGAAGAAAGAGAAGAAGAAGAAGGAGCCAAAAGCGACTGGGGGCAAACGAGTGTCGTCTAGCGAAAATCCACACACCGCACCGACCAAGCCTAAATCGCCATGTGTCATTTGCAAAGGAGACCACTATCATAGAGATTGTCCTTACATCCCTCGGATCTTAAGGGACTGGTCTCCTCGTTTGCACAACCCGGTGTCATCAACCTCTGATGATCATGTTGAAAACACACCGTCAACTAGTGAAAGTGAAGCCCCAGGACAAAAAGGAAAATATAGATTTCCTTGTAAACTGTGCGAAGGCGATCATGCCGTCCACCATTGTCCCTTCTTAGACGAAGCTAAAAGAGTTTTGGACGATCGTATGGTTTCACCGTTACAACTTCCTCCTGGATATAAAAAACTCTTGCCGAGTCTGTCACTAGTTGAAAATCCGGCTGGCCCGCTTAGGTGGTTGGCTGAAGCATCTATAATTGAAGATAAACCATCTGAACCCATACCAGACGAAAATCAAAAGGTCGAGGCGGCAGTTTACCCGGTCTTGCCTTCAGAGGTTCCACCTTCAGATGATACAGTCACCGAAGAGAACAAGGATGACACCGTCCAAATTCTTTTCATAAGCACAGACTCCAACGAACATGGGGGCAATTTACCCGTTCCTTTACCGCAGGAAGGAAGTTCGTCAGAGTCGTACCCGGCCGTCTATTCGGTCCCACCTCCAAGAAACCTAGTTGTCTCCTTTGACTGGAATCAACTAGGCAGACCCCATTTACCAGCTAGTGTACCATTCCGAATTATTGTTCAAATATATAGAATGGTTATGGCTGGTACCATCATAGATGAGGGGGCTTCTATGAGTATCCTTTCCTCAACTGCTTGGAAAGCGCTTGGTTCGCCATCGCTTTTGCCTGAGATGAGAAATCTAACAGGTTTTGATAAAGGAACCAGTCGACCGTTAGGGATCCTTCCCAATGTGCCCATAACATTGAGAGGGAAAACCGTTCACATGAACGTAATGGTAGTCCAAGGACCCCTGGATTACAATCTACTCCTTGGACGAGACTATATTTATTGCATGGGAGCAATTGTCTCCTCACTCTTTAGAGTAATGTGTTTTCCGCACAAAGGAAGAGTGGTCAAGCTCGTAGACCAGCTTTCATTTCCCGGATCATACAGAGCAAATAGTCATATACCATCCCTGAATGGTCTTTTCACGCAAGAAATGTCTCAATCCCCAGTCCGTCCACCCGATGAGCGCGAGTGATTCGGGGGGACATGACTGAAACCCAGGGGGCATGCACCTTGGTCTGCTTCGGCAAGAAAACTTCGGGTATAGGGTAGGTTTCCGTGAGAGAATATGACTAGTCTGTACTCCCGTTCGTGATTGGAAGAGGGGCTTATTCTAGAACAAGATTCTCTTGTAAAAGTTATGTGAGTGGAGCAGCCTCCTTCACTCACCTTTGTCTATTTCGGTAGACATCGCCGAAGAAGTGTTTTGTTTGCGCTGTGAATAGAATGATCTTTGGGTAACCTGTAAGAGGTAGGCCTCTCTCAGTAAAACAAATGTTTTAACAGACTAAAGAAGGGGTAACCTTGAAACTCTGTTTTATACCTGGGGGCATGCAAGCCTTTTGGCGTGCAAGCGAAGAGCGACTATCTATTTTTTAAATTTGTATGTCCTCTAACCCTTTAAACTCATAGGATTGGTCATTTCCTAACTTGCATAAAGAAAGGATGTGGGGCAAAACTCTAAAAGTTGCCGTTTTTATATGAGACATTCTTATCACACGACTGGATTAATCGAGAATTTTTAGCACATAGTTCAAGCTCGTTAAAAAATAAACATAAGCCATGAGAAAATGTTTCCCCCCGCGTTTAAGCTCATTAAAAAATGAACTATTCCCCCCGGTAAATAACCATCGTGAATGTAGTACTTCAGCCATTGAAGCCTTGGTCGTGTTTGCACTGTCACCCCCACTTTTGCATTGGCCGATCATTCACCTCCATTTGATTGTTTACCCATTTTCAGGAACAGCTGCGAAGAGTGATTTCACTAGCCATCCTTGTAACACTGTCGTGATTGGAAAATTCCAAACCTTAGCTGGAATCAGCTGCTACCCATTTTATCACTCGTTCCTCAAAAGACAAGTCTCCTTTAAGCTCTTTTCAACTGACTCGTAAAATATGAAAAGATTGCCGAGCCATTGGCCTCTCCAGCTCGTTAAAGGGACATGAAGTTCTATCCCTCCTCTAGATTTTAATCTTTTTGGACTTGAGGGATTATTACACAAAAAGATCGAGCGCTTGTTTTGTTCGGCTCGGTAAAAGTATCAAAAATTCATCCCTTCTGTATTGTTTTATAATTTTTCGGACTTAAGGGATTAGATGACGAAAAATGAATTTTGGAGTTACCTTTACGTTCCTTTTCAGACTCTCTAAAATTGAAAAGGACCGAGTTATCTTTGTCGTTAAACTCGTTAAAAAGATTAATAGCGACAAACTTGTCTATAGATGAGAACGAGTTTCACTATCACTAGGCTCGTTAAAACATAGTGATGGGTTAGCCCGAAGGGAAAATTATAGAACAAGCATATGTTATCCTCCTCAATCTTGACAAAAATAAAGAGGTACTAGTCAGCAATGACTGGGGAAAATTGGGAAGAAAACTTGAAGAAACTTTGTTGGTAGCAGGTCGCTCTTGAACATGACACTTCCACTCCGTGTCCGAGTTGGGTTGGGTTGTTTCATTCACCGGTCACATCGCCATGGTCACATCATACCATCCACATTTGGGGTTAATGCTACCAATCCATCACATCAGTGTCGCCAATATGTTCAAGAGAAGTCATTCAGAAAGTTCACCTGTGTCTCACCCACTACCATACATTTACACTAATTCTTTCATGACCGCCACCCTGAACCTTATATCACCAGATCGTTTTCACCTCCATTAAAATCATTTGCTCCGTTCTGTGTCATTGATGTGGGATTCATTAAGGCCCTCCTGTGACGGATCACTTCTTGTCGACATCAGCTCATTATCCAACAAGTTGATCTAGGAACACCCCATTCAGTACTTTGAAGCTTGCATGCCTCAATGGCAAGTTTCTCACTTCCGGCGACAGGTTTACATCAATGGCCTTCGACCGAAATATTTTGCGTGGTATTCGATGCCAAGTCCTTTATTCACACCACGTGAATTGTACTGCAGTACCTTGAGGGTCATTATCATTATCAGTGATTCCTCTCGCGCTTGTTAACAGTTTACATCATTGGCTGGTAATCAAGCGATGTCTTTCCATGTTCGACTTCAGAACACTTCTCACATGGATCGACTTGTACTTCGAGTGAAGATCGAACGAGATTGAAGACCCCGGATCTAGTTTCATCCATCCGGGCTATGATATATATTCAGGGAAATAAAGACATCAAATGTACATCATTGCTGCACAGATAATCACCCAATCAAAAGGATGATGGCTCTACCAGAATCATCAGTCTACACTCAGACAATTGTCTGTCCTATGTACATGAAAATGAATTTATAAAGTTGAGCATGGGAATGCCCACCTCAGCTAGATCATGAAAATATTATGAAGATAATGTATTGTATTGTATCTTATTACAGGTCTCCTCCCAGCATTGAAAGAACTTCGAATCCTCACAATAAAGCATTTCACCCGACATCAAAAGATTAACGACCTCATGCTTTAGGGGGCAACTATTATAGACATTTTTGGGCCCTACAACCCCAAGCATGAAATGTCCATAAATCAAGGGCTCCTAAGTCCCTAAAAGTGTTGTTCTAACCCCTAAAGGAACAAGGTCAATAGATTACAGCTTCTCCCAGAAGTTCTCCATAAAAAACTGCTCAGAATTGGTCAAAACAGGATCATTTCAGCTGCTCCACTGGCTAAGTGTGTTTCATCTCACCTAAATACATTGTGTGGGTGCGTTGCATTTCAAAAATCCCTTCTGTGGGGTGCGATGGGCGAGAAATGACAAATGGCAGTGTCATTCCGCGAGGTGGAGAGGCAATGGAAGCTTCCAGAATATTCTCCTGTGACACTTGCCTCACTGAATTCGACCAAGGATGAGTAAGAGGCCATCAATCTCCAAGTGGGAGCAAGAACATTTCTCACATGGATCGACTTGTACTTCGAGTGAAGATCGAACGAGATTGAAGACCCCGGATCTAGTTTCATCCATCCGGGCTGTGATATATATTCAGGGAAATAAAGACATCAAATGTACATCATTGCTGCACAGATAATCATCCAATCAAAAGGATGATGGCTCTACCAGAATCATCAGTCTACACTCAGACGATTGTCTGTCCTATGTACATAAAAATGAATTTATAAAGCTAAGCATGGGAATGCCCGCCTCAGCTAGATCATGAAAATATTATGAAGATAATGTATTGTACTGTATCTTATTACGGGTAATCTAGGATCAGATGTAAATTGACCATACAAATGTGGCAAGCATCAATGACTTGCACGCCCAGCTTCACAAAGTACTTGTAAGATCACAGAAGCATAGCACTATACAAAGACATGGATCTATAATCATAAAAAATCTAGGATCAGATGTAAATTGACCATACAAATGTAGCAAACATCAATGACACAAAAGCATGGAGGAAAACTCGAATAGATTTTATTGATAAACAAGAAAAGAGCCAAGAGGAGTTACAACCAGTTGTTCTGACCTAGCATCAACCTCCCAGCAAAGAAGCCCCTCTTCACCTCAAACAAAGCTTAGATCACCCAACAATATGATGTTTGTCTCAAGAAACCAACAACAATTCCTTAAAATATGCAAAATGAGTAAGAGGCCATCAATCTCCAAGTGGAAGAAAGAACTATTAGAGGGAGGACACTAATCAAATCACAAGCTGACTCATCCCCCTTACAGATATCTATATATGGATCCCTCATCCCAGAGATCCAGAGGCTGGAATTTTGCATATTGTAAGGAATTGCTGTTGGTTTCTTGAGACAAACATCAGATTGTTGGGTAATCTAAGCTTTGTTTGAGGTGAAGAGGGGCTTCTTTGCTGGGAGGTTGATGCTGGGTCAGAACAACTGGTTGTAACTCCTCTTGGCTCTTTTCTTGTTTATCAATAAAAGCTATTCGAGTTTTCCTCCATGCTTTTGTGTCATTGATGTTTGCTACATTTGTATGGTCAATTTACATCTGATCCTAGATTTTTTATGATTATAGATCCATGTCTTTGTATAGTGCTATGCTTCTGTGATCTTACAAGTACTTTGTGAAGCTGGGCGTGCAAGGGAGCAAGTAGTTGAAGACTATCAAAGAAGAGAGGAATCAAATAAGGAGATTAGCGCAAGACAGAGGTTGGTCTTTCTGTTCCTCTCTATCTATAATTCATAAAGGAAAAACGAAAGTAGCTTTTCTCTGTTTGTTTCTAAGGCAGCTGTCACACCTTAGTGGGATAGAGCAGTTCTATATAGACACTTTTCCCTGTAACAAGCTCCGATGCAATCAAGGGCGGACACCTGTCTTCTATACGACGAAAAAACTGCCATGTTATCGAAGGCTAAACGTCGAATGTCGGGGCGGCTCCAAAATCGCCGAGAGCCGTTGGATCTGGGAAGGCGGATCGGAGGGCTGACGGAGCGTGGAGCTGGCAGCAAATTAGCATACAGGGGGCCCGCTATATTACATTGATTTATTTATGCGTGGGGGGGTCAAAACTTTGGAAAGCAGGTTATTAATGCACCAGAAGGGGTCCGATTGCATGGAAGATGGTTTTTATGCTTTGGAAGGGGTCCAAAAGCATAAGAAAATGGTTAAAGAAGCAAACTAGGGGTTCTTACTAAGTCTCAAATAAACTCAGTAATTCCCAAGCATTTATTTATGGTTATATTTCAACCAGAGGGAGGGGATATGTATTATTTTTTGAATTTTATATAGTTTTTTTTTTGTATAATAGGGGATAGGGAAATGATCTAGGGAGCTAGATAATAGAGTTAGGAGTTAATATGAATTTGTGAGGTGAAGTGTAGGGGAGAGGCTAAGTTTGTGAACTGAAACTTAGGCATAGGAAGTGAATGGACTGCGGAGAAATTATTTTTACACAAGAAATGTGGCTTCTTTTCACTGAAGAAACTCAAAGCTTGACTTAGTATCTTACAAAAATGAAGTGGTAACAGGACTGGTTGGGCAGATCCCAAGGTCCTCAAGGGAATGTTAGTGAGTGATTTGGGGAATAAGAAGAAGGGGGAATTAGACATGCCTCGTTTGAGCTCCTCCAAAGGAAAAATTGCCTCATAATTGTGATCTGAATAGATATAACACTTAAAAACATGAAATGGATCACATAGCTTGATTCTGCAACCACAAAACTACTTACCTAGCATTTTTTTCTTCTTTTGCATGGGTGCACTTGGACTTGCAGACCCTGATTATCTTCTTTTCTTTTGACTGCCCTCCTATCTAAATGTACCCTTATATCTTCCAAGGGCCCAGATTAAGCAATTAGGCTCCTTCATTTCTCTACCTAGCTACTGATTTGCCAAGCTTAAGCTATTTGGACAGATATTCATTCTCTATCTTCTAAAACAAGCAATTTAAACCTAGGGAAGCCAAGATTAAGCTGTTTGGCTTTCCCTTATTTGTAAAACTCTTCAAAAATGGTATGATTCTTAAAAAGGGAACTTCTTGGAAATATGGAACCTTGCAGCATGAAAAGATGACATATTTGGCATGTAAAACAGTCAATCATGAAATATGAAACCTATTGCAATAGGAGGTTAACAAGTCCTATTGGCAGTGAGGAGGAAGAGCAGCAAGGGGGAGAAGGTGAAGCCACTGGTGACTTAGCAGAACAAGGAAGGAAGGAGGAAGGAACTGAAATAGAGGAGGAAAAAGCTGAAGAAACAGAGCAAAAGGAGACAGAAAAAAGATACATAAGGAGGAGAAAAAGAGGTAGAAAAGGTAGAACAAGGAAAAGAGTCCCCTGAGACTCTAGAAAGGGAGGCAGCAGCTATCCTCACTACCCTCAGTACACCAATCAAGCCAAAGAAAAAGAGGAAAAGACAGGCCTCCATGTATTTCAAGGCTAGGAAGAGCACGAGAATCAAAACAGGAAAACCTCAGCCCTCTTAAAAAGTGCCAATTACAATTGAAGATTCACCCTATGCCAAAGGAAAAGAATCCCCTTCCAAGACACCTATCACATATGAAAGGGGGACTCCTATATCTTCCACATGGAAGGAGAAGGTAGTACTACAGGACCCAAAAACAATCCTACAGGAGGCTCAGACAGTTCTACAGGAGACACTGTCAAAACTACAAGAGACCCAACAACTTGAGAAAAGGATAGAAGAACAACCACAGAGGAAGGAGGAAGCAATAGAGCTACAAGAACCTGATCCCCAACCTAGTCTTGCCTCCTATTACAATCTACTTGAGGGAGGAAGGATAATCCCACAAAAATTTTCAATTCCACTATTCTTTGAATTAGAGAAAGAAAGAATAAGAACACATAGGTGGATGCAAATAGCCAAATCCAAGGGAGTTGAGGATATTGGCCATATGGAAAACAAACTCAGAGAAATGGGTAGAGAGTTGAGTGCTCTCAGAGACAAGGAAGCAATTACAAGAAGCCACCTTGAAACTGTAAATGAATTGTTAAGGAGGCAGCTACAAGAAAAATAGACTCAGCTGGCATGCATGGCCAACTTATCCATGGAGGCATTGCAAAGTAGAACACCAGCAAAATCCTATGGACTCTATCTCAAGGACCAATGGTTGCAATTCCAAAGAAAGACTTTGGCACAAAGAGGCACAATGCCTTTCCAAGATTACATGGAGTTTATGGATCTGTGTGACCAAAGAACATCAAAGGATAAGGCGAAGATGGCATAATTCTACCTACATAACATGGCCCTCATAGACATGAACGTGTGGGACCCCAATTCCAGGCTAGGGGACCTGCAACTAATGGCCATGGCCTCATGGATGAGCCATGAAGAGTTGAGGGAAGCATAAATAAAATGATTGATGATAAAAGAGTAGAATGAGCCGTTAATGGTAAGAGTTGATCCATCAAATCCCATGGCACTCATCAGCACACACAACCTGCTTGCCAATAACCCTCAAATTACCCCTATATATCTAAATGATCAGGCACAAGCCATTTCACACTTTGAGGATATGCAAAGGCTACTTGGGGATGACTGTTTACATGCATGCATGAGGAGATGGAACACCTTACCACACAGCTTGCAGATCAGGGAATATCATTCCCCCATGAGGCTAAAGGAGGCATTAAGAAGGGTGCCAATGTACAAGCGCTCCATGCAGAGGCTGAAGGTCAACTGGATTGGCCTCAACATGAGTCCCAAACTGCTGTTAGGCATGTTGGAAGGCAGAAGAGAAGAAGAAGAGGAGGAGCAGTGGGAAGAGATAGAAAGGAAGGTAAGATTCTATGACAAAGAAGAGCAGACCACATCAGAAGCCTAAGATGCTAGGGACACCACCAGGGCCATAAAAGATGAGGAGATTGACTAAGTTTCTCAGAGGATGAGCAAGACCTTCAGGAGGGGGGTGATGATGAGCCTCATAAATGGGTAATTATATGGGATCATTTTACATCCTAACCTAGTCAAATCAACCATTCTCTTAGCTTATTGTATGATTTTCTGATTATATTTATGATTATGGAGTGAGTTGAGTTAGTTATGATGCCATGTGGTCTAACATGTGTTTAATGTAGATTATTATTGAATTTTGAGGTCAAATTCAAGGATCCAGTGGACAAATGGCAACAATAACTCGAGGACTTATAGGAGGGAATCCCCCTCATTATTACTCCTCACTTCAAATTCCCCTTCATTCAGCTCGGAGTACAAGCAGCCGAATCATGCACTAGAAGGTAGCCAAGAAAGTGAAGGATGACCGATGATTATCTCAATTTTTGGGAGCCAAGCCTCCCTAATTTTAAGGAAGTTGTTGGTAGCTTCATTTGTATAAGTAGAGAGGCCTAGGGCCTCACTAGGGTCAGATTTTTGTCAGAATTTTGTTATATTTTTGCTTATGTAAACTCTGGTCAAACTTCGAGCTTATTTTGTGATAGTTTCATGTAATCTTCTTACTGTTTTGATAATAAAGATGGAATCATTTTTGAGCTAGAATTGGATTACCTCAGAGGGCTGAAGCTCTTGGGTTAGGGCTGAATCCAAGCAGCCAAGCTCCTCTTTACTTGTATTTGTATGCTTTGTTTCAGTTTGTAGAGTAGTTGACGTTAGAAGTATTTCTTTTATGGTTAAGAAGCATGGGATGTCAAAGAGGCTACCAGAGCCATGAAGGACATGGACATTGACTAAGCTGCTTAGAGGATGAGCAACACTTTCAGTAGGGGAGTGATGATGAGCTTCATCATTGGGTAATTATATGGGCCTTAATTGGCCTTAATTCACCTCCTAGCTTAGTCAAACCCACTATTCTCACAACTTATTGCATACTTTTGATTATATTTTGTTTATGAGATGAGTTAGAGTTGGGTATTTTGCTTTGTGGTCTAATTGCATTTAATGCAGGAATAAAGGATAAAAGCAAGGAAAAATGTAGGAATAAAGGATAAAAGCAAGGAACTGTGGCAACGACCTTGGTAAAAGCTCGATGGGAAAAGGGAGAGGAATTATAGGAGGTAAATCCTCCTCATTTACTACCACTCCATTTGAATATTCCTCCATCAGATCAGAGTGCAAACAACCAAATCATGAGGACTAGAAGACAGTTGAGCAAGTGAAAGTGACAGAAACCAGTTTATCTTGAGTGAGGAGTCGAGCCTCCCTAATTGGAAGGAAGTCGTTAGAGACTTCAAATGTATAAGTAAAGAGGCTTAGGACCTCAGTAGGATTCAGATTTTTATTGTAAAACTATACTTTATTTATGCGCTGCAAGACTTGTGACAATTTTTTATGTAATCCATGGTTTTGATAATGAGGAGGATTTTCATTTTGAGCCAGCACTGAGTTAACTTAGAAGGCTGAAGCTCTTGGGTTAGGGCCTACCCGAGCAACCAAATATCCTCTTTATTTTACATGTATTCTAGCATAGATTCCTGGTTTTCTGTTCATTTTCAAGTATATGCATTTTCATTACAACAGTATAGCATAGATTTATGGTTTTTCTATTCATTTGCTTAAGTAGTTGCATTTTCATTACAACAATATAGCATAGATTTATGGTTTAACTATTCATTTGCTTAAGTAGATGCATTCCCATTACAGTAGTGTAGATTATATCAGTCATGCTTTAGTTTACTTCCCTTTGTGCCTTCTTTCAATTAGCAGGTTAGCTAGGAGAAGAAGATCACCATAAGGTTGTCCACAGGTGTCTTAGCCTCAGCTCCTCCTTCTGGGATCATGACTTGAGGAAGAGACCCTTCAACAACCCCAAAAACATAGGTTTCTAGTTCTCGCATGAGCTTTGGAGTTTGTTGTTTGATGCAGTTACTTGTTTCGTTTCACTGTCATCTTTTTCCATCACTCTCAGTCCACCCTCACCCTCACTAGTTTTTATGTCGTTTTCATTGAAACCTCCTTCAGCATGTTCTTCATGCATAATTTCCTTACCGTTCGATCCACTATTTTATCTAACGGCCATCGTGCATGAAGTCTTCCACCTACTTTATGCGCTCCAATCTCCATTGCCAATCTGTCTCTTGATCCAAAGGCTATCACGTCACCTCAATATTTTATGTGCTTTAAACCCCCACCATCGATCTGCCCCGCTTGATCCAATGGCTATCGTGTCACCCGCTCACCAACTAGCTTAGCCAATCTCCACCATTGATCAGTCCCGCCTGATCCAAAAACTATGGCGCAATCTCGTGCAGATTCTTGCACGACCGTTATCCACCTGAGAGAACACGAGAAAAGTGGTTTTCACGTGCTACGTGTCACACAGTTAGGCTAATTGCGTGAAATTTCAAAATCCCGCTTACAGCTTTGAGGGCACGTGAGAAACTACTTACTGCCTTCGAAACCCACTCCATCATTTCCACACGTTTTTTCCTACGATACGATCTCTGTTGTCCATCTTCCGATTAACCCTGTTCGTTCATTTATTCAACAAACCACCTGCTATAAGATCTCCGACGTTCATCCTATTCATTAACCCTGTTCACTCATCTATTCACTAAACCACCTGCGAAGAGATCTCCACCACTCATTTTCCATTCATCTTATTCATTGATCAATCTATCCATTTATTCACTAAATCTCCCACGATAAGATCTTCATCGCTCATCTTCTATTCATTGATCGATCCAACGGTTCCTATGCACTGTTGCTCCATTACATCCTCCTTTCACTGATTTGGATCTCCGATTGCTCTTCCACTTGAAAACAGATTTAGTTTAGTTCCTTTGCTTACACCTTAGTATGGTTTGATGCTCTTTGCTTTTGCAACTTAGATAGCAGCATTAGGTTAGTGATTGATTTAGCAATTTTTCTTAGCATAGCTGTTTAATTGGTTAATTAGGTTATGGTGTGAGTTAGAATTATGTGTTGTTTTCTTCATTACTGCAGTAGAGTAGCTCTCTCTTAGAATAGATTTTCTCTTCATCCATCAAAGAATCAAGCTTCTTCTGACCCTATAAAAGTTTGGCTTGGAACCCTTGGGGTCTCTTTCCAGATGAACAATGACAACAGGCAGGACCTTCACTTTTACTTGTGTATATAGCACTCTCACCTCCAAGTTTGTACGAACCCTGGGTTGATAAGTAAAGCTGGTAGCCCTGGGAGTTGCAACATTCTTATTGCAATACCTAGGCTCATCAATAGCCTGTAACGTAATGCCTAATTTTTTTTAATGAATGCACAACAACCAGGAGTTCCTTTTTGGTCACAGTATAAGTTAGCTCAGCTTTTGACAAGTTATTACTGATAAAATAGATGGCATAGGGCAGTTTCTCCTCTACCTGTCCTAGGGCTGCTCCTATGGCTTTGTGTGAGGCATCAACATGAATATGAAAGGGGAGGGCCTAGTTTGGGCCTCAAAGAATTGGTGTAGAGGTTAACTTACCCTTTATAATATCTAAGGCCTCTTGATAGCTTTTTGACCATATAAACTAGAATCATTGGCCAACAACCCAAATAAAGGAGAGGCCAACTTGCTGAAGTCCTTTATGAACCTTAGGTAGTATCCAGCTAACCCTATGAAACTCCTGATATCTCTCTACTTTTGAGGAGGTGGGACCCTTTGCATGATGGCTATTTTGTTCGGGTCCACCTGCAGTCCTTGCTGAGATATTGAATGACCTAGCACGATCCCTTCAATCATTAAGAATTCAAAATTTTTAGGACTAAGAGACAAATTCATTTCAATGCATTTGTGCAGTACTTTCCCTAAGTTAGCCAGGGCTTCTTGAAAATCACAACCATAAGGTGTAAAATCATCCATATAAATTTCCACCGCATCATCTACTAATTCGGAAAAAATACTCAAGACCGCTCTCTAGAAAGTGGTAGGAGCATTGCATAGGCAAAAAGGAAGGACCCTATAGGCAAAAGTACCCTAAGGATAGGTGAATGTGGTCTTATCCTGGTCTTCTAGTCAAATTGGATTTGGTTGTACCCGCTAAATCAATCTAGGAAAGAAAAAAACTTATTCCTTGTCAGGCCATCTAACACTTAGTCAATGAAGGGTAGGGGAAAATGATGCTTCTTTGTGCTTTTCTCAACTCCATGTAATCAACACAAATCCTCCACTTACCATTTTTCTTGGGAACTAACACTAAAGGGGAGACCCATTCATTGTCAGAGATAGGGTAAATGAATCCTACATCTAGTAGTTTTTGCAGTCTTCTTTGACTATATCTTTAAGAGTTGGATTCATCCTCCTTTGTGGTTGCCAGACCGACTTGCAACCTTCTTTGATGTATATGTGGTGAGTACACACTGAGGGGTGTACTCCCTTCATTTCCTTGTAACTCCAAGCGAAGGCTTCTAGGTTTTCTTTCAACATGTTGCATAGCTTTTCCTCTTTGAGAGCAGAAAGGGATGGATTAATTTTCAAGTTTTTCTCTGGGTTGACTTCTATGGTTTTGACACGGAGTGGCTTGGAATCGGCCAAGAATAAGTCAATTGGATGATTTTTCTGAGTTTCCCTTTCTTCTACTTCTAATGGTAATGAACCATGAGTTGGACTCAGGAGCAGGTGTTCAATCAAGTCATCCTCATCTTGTTGTCCTCCTCCTATGGTTATTTCTAAAGCATAAAGTTGGGTGAAATAAACCTCATCTTCTTCCTCCACCTCCAACCATAAAGGTTTATCATGCTCTAGAGAAGATTGAGCAGGAGGGTATAGGACTAACTGCTTGGACATATGCCCATTATTGATGGTCATATTCCCAGCTCTGCAACTAATGTAAGCATCGGTTGTGGCCAACCATGGCCTCCCAAGGATGAGAGGATAACCAATAATCTTAGCCTTAGGCTAGAGAACTAGAAAATCTGCAGGGTACTCCCAGGAGTCAATGGAGACCATCACATTTGGTGAGCACTAGTATTGCAGCAATAATGCTACAACTCATGGGGCTGCCTACTTTACTTTTATCAACCTGGTAGTTCATAACAAACTTGGAAGTGACGGTGTTGTATGCACAAGTACTAGCTCTTACTATAGGTTGTCACTTGATCAGCTAGCGCAAGTTTACTAGGAGCTTAAGCCAACTTATATGAATTCTCAGAAGAAGATTTTAACTGTGATGAAAGAAAGCTAACTCGAAAGAGGCTATTCTACTTGCAGGAAGAGAAGGAAAACTGAAATGTAACACAAACCCTAATCTACCCACTAACGCTACTGTGGCAGGAAAAGAGATCAAAACTGATGAAATGAGTGCCATTGACTACTAAAAAGGTAAATTTCATTTATTCAAGCTACTTCTAAAAAGAAATGAGAAGGAAACATATTTTTGTACTTTTGAGTGTTTTTATGTGAAATTATTATGCTTGTGATCTATCTGGTTATGACTGTGCAGAGGTTTGGTGGCAAAGGAAGATGGAGTTGGCTTTTACAGAGGTGGAGGAAGGTGTGGAGAGGTCCTAAGAAGCCCCTAGTACCCTTCTGAAGACTTTCATTGTGACTGGACTTCGAAAAATCACTCACAAGAAATTCTATAGGAGGCTACAAGGGATCTACAGGAGGTTCTACATGAGAATCTACAGGAGGAGGCTGAGAGCTATTTTTGGAGTTTTGAAAGTGGAAAAATGATGGGAAAAGGGAATTGAAGGCTGGATGAAGGTGTTGAGGTGTCTATAACTTTTCAAAGAAGATCAGGGATGAATGTGATGGTTGGACTTGTTCAAATGGCAAGAAAAAAGCTTTATTGAAAAACGTAGAAATTGGGGCAGATTGGCGAAATGTGGCGAATGAGCTGGGAAATCTATGAGGAGTGAGTTGGTGCTGGCTGTTGCATGGATGGATGGTGAGCTGGAAGGTCTTGCAATAGATCTGCACGCTTACTTATCCAAACTGACCAAAGAAAGAACTAAAAACAGAACTTTCTCTAGCTTGACCTAATTTCTGACCTACAAATAGAAAATGTTGAACAGTAACCTATGAACAGAAAAGCATGCAAGAGAACTATGGTAAAAGAACAGGAAATGATCTAAGCAATTGAATCTGAAACAATATCAACTTTTCCAAGTCAAGTTATCACACTAGCAGTTGCATGGAAGAGAAAAAATGGTGTTTTTGGTGGCGGAAATAGTGCCTTGATCTCAAATCATAGTCCCAAGAAGGGAGAAAGGAGATCAGGGCCTGTTGTGGCCTCTTTGAATCTTATTTTTTCACTGCAGCAACCTACCTGAGCAACTGAAATAGAAACAACTGTGCTAACCATCAAAAGCAACCTATTCTAACAAAGTAAAATGAATCTATGCAACAGAAATTAACTGATGAACTGAAGCAAAAACATATAAGTACACAAAGGAGGTGTTGGTAAAATTGGGTTGGGCCCTAACCCAAGAGATTCAGCCCTCTGAAAGAGATCAGTGCTGGCTCAAAAACTGTTTAATCTTCATTTATCAAAATTAGCAGTTACATCACATAAACTGTCTCCAAAAAGAACTCGAAAATAAGCTGACCAATGTGCTGCACAAAAGTGAGAAAATATACTAAGAACTAGCTAACATCCAACCAAAAAAACTGAGCACCTAAGCCCTGCTATTTATACAAATGGAATCCTTTAACAGCCCTCCTAAAATCAAGGAGCTCAGCTTCCCAAAACTACAGATAAACAATAGTCCTTCTTTACTTGCTCGGTTGCCCCTTGGATGCACTAATGTGGCTACTTGTGCTCCAAGTTTCTGATGGATAATTCGAGGTAAGGGTTCATAAGTGAAGGGAACACCCCCTACAAATCCTCTTCCCTATTTCCCTCGAATATTGGCTACCAAATGCTCATTAATCTTTTGAATTTGTCCAAAAATTGACCAAAAATCTGCATAAAGCACACATTAGACTTCATGGCATAATGACTAACCCATTTCACTCTATTAGCATAAATATAATAAAAAACATGCAATAAACTAATGAGAATGGTGGATTAAGTTGAATTAAGAGGCAAAATGAGCCCATATAATTACCCATTTCTGGGGCTCATCATTACCCCCTACTGAAGGTGTTGCTCATCCTCTGAGCAACTAATCCATCTCCTCATCCTTGATGGCCTTGATGGCCTCCCTGACATTCCATGGCTTAGATATGAGATCCTCTTCCCTATCATGGAATCCAGCTTTTGCATCCAACATTTTTAATTGTTTTTGTTCTTCCTCCTCCTTAACTCCTTCCAACAGTCCTAGCAGCAGTGGAGGACTAAACTTAAGACCAATCCAATTGGCTTTCAAGTTTTGCATTGAGTGCTTATACATGGGCACTCTCCTCATGGCCTCCCTCATCCTGTTTGGGGAGTGATACTCCCTGATCCTTAGGCTATGTGGCAATGTATTCCACCTTCTCATGCAGGCATGAAGGTAGTCATCGCCAAACAATCTCTCCATATCCTCGAAATGAGAAATAGCCTGTGCTTGCCTGTCAACATAGTCAGGGAGAACTTGAGGATTAGCTGCAAGGTGTTGGTGGGCATAGATGAGAGCTAATGGGTCTGCTGGTTCTGCTCTAATCATCAGGGGCTCACTCAGCTCTTTTGTCATCATTTTCTGAATTTCCACTGCTCTCTTTTCTTCATGGCTCATCCACGAAGCCATAGCCATTAGCTACAAGTCTCCCAATGAAGCATTTGGATCCCATAAATTCATGTTAGGAAGTGCCATGTTGTGTAGGTAAAGTTCTTCTAGCTTTTATTTATCCTCAGCTGAGCTTTGATCACATAAATGCATAAATTGGCCATAATCTTGAAACGGTATTGTGCCCCTCTAGGCCAGTGTCTTAATTTGGAATTGGAGCCACTGATCTTTGAGATACAGTGCATATATTTAGCTGCCTATCTGCAGTGCAATGCCTCAATTGCCCAGATGTCCATGCAGACTAACTGGGCTTCCTTTTCCTGTAGCTACCTTTTCAAAATCAGCACTTTAGTTTCTGCCTGGGATTCTTTTACTTGCTGCTGTTTCATCAATGTCTCACTATTTGTCTGTGGTTCTTCTTCTTCTTGTTGTTTCTCTGCTGCCTCACTATCTGCCTGGGGTCCCTCTTTTTGTTGTTGTCCTTCCAATATTGACAGCTCATTTCCTCCTTGAGATTCCCTTTCTTGTAGATGTTTTTTCAACATTTCATTTTCTTCTTATACTTGAGCTCTTCTGATGCTTTCTGTATGCCTGACCATGCTCAATTCTTTGCCCATCTCCCTCAATTTGTTTTCCATGTGCTGTTGTGGGGAAAAGTATCCGACTCGGATGACCCTATCCCTACTCTAAGGGTGACAGTCCTTAGCAACAACTGAAAGTAAATCTTTGGTATTTTCCTTTATGAAAGTACAGAGAAGGAAGAAAAGATTGACCAACCGGTGTCTTTCGTTTTTGTCGATCCTGTCCTCTCTCTTTGTCTCTCGTTCCCAGCTCCTTGCTCCCTTTGCCGGCCTAGCTACACACAGATCCTGCACAAACAAGAGAGGGAAACTACAAGAAACATGTACTCATAACTGATGCATGGATTAGAGTGAATCAGATATACAAGTAAATACAATACATCAATGCAATACAAGTATATAGGAGAACATTCAAAGCTTTATTGATAGAAGTAAAAGGGTTCTGAGAAGGTTACAACCATCAATGGCTCCAATCCAGCAGCACCTCCCCAGCAGCAAGAAATCTCCTCTTCACCTCTATAAAAGCAATCACCCAATAGCTCTAACTGTAAACCAACAGCACTTCCTTGCTTGCACAAAATTCCATCCCCCTTAGACCTCATAGAAGAGCTCTATATATAGGATAGAAGAAGAAAGGATGAGTCAGCTTGAGACTGACATAAAGCTGCCTTGTGTCCTTTCCCTCTTCAGTTAATCTTCAGTTCTTAAGTCCACTTGGAGATCCTTGCTTACACATGGAGATCAAGTACCTCTTACTCATCACAGGGCGAATCCCTTGAACCAAGTGTCAGTTTGGAAGCTTCCTGGGCACTTGACACCTTGCAGAATGACTGTGCCACTTGGCCAATCTCGCCCAGCGCAGGTAGCCTTCATTAGATTTGACTTTCAGCGCAGGTACAAGGAGGAGCAGTTGCATTCCAGCGCAGATGCTCAGTGGAGCAGCTGACATGATCCAAAAATAGCCTGTTTCTGAGTGTTTTCAGGTGGAGAACTGATGGGAAGTGCTGTGGTTTGCTGACCTTGTTCTTCTAGGGGTAAGAAAAACATGTTTAGGGACTGAGGATCCCTGTAATTATTGACATTTCGTGCTCCATGCTGCGAGGCACAAAAATGTCTATAACAGTTGCCCCCTAAAGTATGAGGCCGTTTATCGGGTGAAATGCTTTATCTAGAGGGTCCGAAGTTCATTCCAGTGCTGAGGAGGCGCCCTGTAATACAATACAATACAATACATTATTTTTCATTCTGTTTTCATGATCTAGCTGAGGCGGGCATTCCCATGCTCAGCTTTATAAATACATTTTGGTACATAGAACAGACGATCGTCTGATAGTAGACTGATAATTCTCTGCTGAAATCATCATCCTTTGAATAGGATGATCATCTGCTGCAATGATGTACATGACAAATGCTTTTATATTTCCTGAATATATATCGCAGCCCGGATGGATGAAACTAGATCCGGGGTCTTCAAACTCGTTCGATCTTCACTCTAAGTACAAGTCGATCCATGTGAGAATTGCGCTGAAGTCGAACATGGAAAGACATCGTTTGATTACCGGTCAATGATGAAAACCGTTAACAAGCGCGAGAGGAATCACCGATAATGATAATGACCCTCAAGGTACTGCAGTACAATTCACGTGGCGTGAATAAAGGACTTGGCGTCGAACGCCACGCAAAATCTTCTGGTCGAAGGTCATTGATGTATACCTGTCGCCGGAAGTGAGAAACTTGCCATTGAGGCATGCAAGCTTCAAAGTACTGATGGGGGTGTTCCTAGACCAACTTCTTGGATAATGAGCTGAAGTCGACAAGAAGCGATCCGTCAAAGGAGGGCCTTAATGAATCCCACATCAATGACACGGAACAGAGCTAATGATTTTAGTGGAGGTGAAAACAAACTGTGACATATGATTCAGGGTGGCGATCATGAATGGATGAAGGATAATGTATGGCAGTGGATGGGACACGGTTGACACTTTCAGAATGACCTCTCTTGAACATATAACGACACTGATGCGATGGATCGGTAGCATTACCCCAAATGTGGATGGTTTGGCGAAGACCATGGTGATGAGACCGGTGAATGAAACAACCCAACCCGATGTGGAACGGAGGAAAAGTGTCATGTTCAAGAGTGACTTGCTACCATTAAGCTTTGATGTTCTCCCAATTTTTCCCCAGTCATTTCTGACCAGTACCTCTTTATTTTTGTCAAGCTTGAGGAGGATAACATATGCTTGTTCTATAACCTGCCCTTCGGGCAAGCCCATCGCTATGATTTAACGAGCTTAGCGATAGGGAAACTCGTTCTCGTCTAAAGACAAGTTTGTCGCTATTTAATCATTTTAACGAGTCTAACGAAAAAGAAAACTCGGTCCTTTTCATTTTTAGAGAGTCTGAAAAGGTACAGAAAGTTAACTCCATAATTCCTTTTTCGTCATCTAATCCCTTAAGTCCGAAAAAGTATAAAACAATACAGAAGGGATGGGGGTTCGGTATTTTTAACAAGCCGAACAAGACAAGCGCTTGATCTTTTTGTGTAATAATCCCTCAGGTCCAAAAAGATTAAAGTCTAAATGAGGGATAGCTCTTCCGGTCCCTTTAGCGAGCTGGAAGGCCAAAACTCGGCAAACTTTTCATATTTTACGAGTCAGAAAAGAGCTCAAAGAAGACTCGTCTTTTGAGGAACGAGTGATAAACAGGGATAGCAACTGATTCTAGGTACAGGTTGGAATTTTCCAATCACGGCAGTGTCACAAGGATGGCTAGGTGAAATCACTCTTCGCAGCTGTTTCTCAAAAGAGGTAAACACACAAATGGGGGTGAATGATCGGTCAAATGAACAGTGGAGGTGACGGTGCACAAACACGACCAAGGCTTTTATGGCTGATGAATTTACGATCTCAAAAGGTTATTTACCGGTTCATTTTTTCTGAATGAGCTTGAACTCTGAAGGGAAGCCTGCTCATAAACTTATGTTTATTTTTTAACGAGCATGAACTATGCGCTAAAACTGCTCGGATCTTGCGTTTATTTTTTAACGAGCATGAACTATGTGCTAAAACTGCTCGATATACCAGTCATAAGAACGCCTCCTGTGAGATAGCTATTTTTTAAGGAGCTTTACCTCACGAAGCTATGCTCCAATTTTGGCAAGTTTTTACCTTTGCCCCACAGACTTTCTTCATGCAAGGTCAGAAACGGCTAATCCTACGAGTTTAAAGGGTTAGACCTACAGGTTTAAAGGGAGGACCTAAAAATTTAAAAAATAAATAGTCGTCCCTCACTCACATTCCAAAAGTTTGCATGCCCCCAGACATAGGATAGAATTTCGAGGCTGCCCCTCCTCTCCCCTACCTCTGCTTTTCTTTGGGTGTTCACAGCTACTTGTCATCTTGCCAATCTAATGTTAACGATACTAGTCTTCTCGTTATTTTAAGGGGTTTTACGCGGTACTTGTCTTCCCGTCGGCCCAACTTTTAACGAACAGCTATTTGTGACAAGAGAAGAACACTACTCAAAGACAAAAACATTGGTATTATTGAGGGAGGCTTGCCTCTTTCTTATTATCCAAAGAGGGTTCTATTTGCTGCCGCAAATCAATCTCTTTCTTCGGCGATGTCTATCATCAGGTTACTAAAGATGGCGACCACCTGTTGCAACAATAGAATCTCTTTCTTTGGAGGCTGCCCCTACTTATCCTTCAAAACATATGTTTTAATGGGTGAGGCTTGTCTTCAAAGATGGTTACTACTTGCTACCGCAAATGGTCCCCTTCCTCGGTATCCTGATTATCTAGACAAGGGGAGCGAGAAGCTGATTATCTCACTCACATAACTTTGACAAAAAAATATTATTCTAGAACAACCCCTCTTCCACCGCCGGACGGGGTACGGACTAGTCATATTCTTCTGCGGAAATTCTACCTTATACCCAGGGTTTCTTCTGCCCGAAGCAGACCAGGGTGCATGCCCCCTGGGTTCCAGTCTTTCTTTCCGAATCACTCGCACTCATCGGGAAGGAGGACTGGTGGTGGAGGCGAATCTTGAGTGAACAGACCATTTAGGAATGGTATTTGACTATTTGCGATGCGAGATCCTGGAAACGAAAGTTGGTCTACGAGCTTGACCACCCTTCCTTCGTGTGGAAAACACATTACTCTAAAGAGTGAGGAGACTATCGCTCCCATGCAATAAATATAGTCACGTCCAAGGAGTAGGTTATAATCCAAGGGTCCCTGGACGACCATCACGTTCAAATTGACGGTCTTCCCTTTCAATGTAACAGGCACATTGGGGAGGATTCCTAATGGTCGACTGGTTCCTTTATCAAAACCTGAGAGATTTCTTAACTCAGGTAAAAGCGCCGGGCACCCAGTGCTTTCCAAGCAACAGAGGAAAGGATACTCACAGACGCCCCCTCATCAATGATAGTACCAACCATAATCATTCTATAGATCTGGACAATGATTCTGAATGGTATACTGGCTGGTAGCCGGGGTCTGCCTAGTTGATTCCAATCAAAGGATACAACCAGGTTGCTTGGTGGTGGGACCGAATATACGGCCGGGTATGACCCTGATGATGTTCCTTCCTGCGATAAAGGAATGGGCGCATTGCCCTGACGCTCATCAGAGTCGGTGCTAATGAAAAGAACCTGGATGGTGTCATCCTTATTCTCTTCAGTGAGGGTGTCGCATGAAGATGACTCTTCGGCGACGGTGTCATTTGAAGATGGGTCTTCAATGACAGAGTCATTGGACGATGAAACCTCTGAAGGAAGAACCGGGTCAACTGCCGTTTCGACCTTTAGACTCTCGTCTGGTCTGGATTCAGTAGGTTCATTCTCAATGACTGACACTTCAGCTGACCACTTGGGCGGGTCAACTGGATTTTCAACTATCAAGGGATTAGGCACGAGTTTTTGGTATCCAGGAGGAAGTCGTAACGGTGAAACCGGACGATCTTCCAAAACTCTCTTGGCCTCATCTAAGAATGGACATTTGTGGGTGGCATGCTTGCCTTCACACAATACACAGGGTGATCTTGGTCTCCCTCTTCGTCCTTCACTCTCGCTAGTTGACGGACTGCAATCAACATGACTATCAGAGGTTGATGCTACCGGATTGTGCAACCTCGGGGACCAGTCCCTTAGTATCCAGGGAATACAAGGACAATCACGATGGAAGTGGGTCCCTTTGCAAATGACACATGGCGATTTAGGCCCGGTCGGTGCAGTGTGTGGGTTTTTGTCAGTTGTCTTTTGCTTGCCCCCAGCTGCCTTCGCCATAGGCTCCTTCTGCTTCTTTTCTTTCTTCTTCTTTTCCTTCTTCTCCTTGGGAGGTTGACTTTTGCCAGCTCTACCTTGCGAAGATGAAGGATCAGAGGAAGTATTGTAAGAAGTGGAAGGCTGGTGGGTAGTTCTAGACTGTTCTGACTGTTGATTCGACTGCTCAGGATTAGTGGCGATCTGGACTACATTAGTTGAAAAGAGCCATACAGGTAGGCCAATTGTCAATCCTGGAAGTGACAATGTCGCCATATGAGGCGCACCAACATCTCCCCAAGAGGAGAAGGGATTTGGACTTCCGCCAAGGTTGCCTCCTTGGTTGGTGGGCTCCATACTTTTCAACTGAAAGATCAACGTGGGAATAACAAGTGATTTTGTTCCGCTTAAAATAAATTTTATTAACGACGCTTTTAGACACAAACTTGCTTTTTCATGTTTTAAGAGTCGAGAAAAAGCTAAAGATGACTCTAGTCGCCTTCGATGTATTAACGAGCCCGAAGTGACAAATGCTCGGTTGGACTTTTTCAGTTATAGAGTTTGAAAAAGGCCAAAAGAAACTGCTCTGGAGATCTAGGCAGAGGGTGTGCCAAACCTTTCGCGAAACCACAGAATACGTTTTACGGTACGGGTGGTCGATCTTCGTGAATGCTGTGTTCACTGCATCGCGATCAGTAGGGCGGCCGACATGGCTTCCTAAGGATAAAGGATAAATGCCTATAGGGGTCTCCCAATATACGCGACGGTACGCGGGAGCACAAGTCCGTATTAGTGCCACCGACTCTCAGGAGGAATCACCCACCTTCGTAGAGATCGACAGTCACTATGTTTAACGACGCCGGAACACGTCTCTACCTAGACCTCTAAATGTTTGCGTTATGTTACAAAGCGTTATTATGTAAATTGGATTTATTTTAATGTTGATCTTGCTTAGCAGTTTGCCTTTAAGGATCACCACGAGATGTATATATACAACTTCCTACATGCAATCTAAGATGAGAAGCAAAACTTTTCGATCTTTCAACTTTGAAAACCTTAATCTACTGAGGGAAAAGAGGATATCAACTTTTCTCACAGATCATAGAACACACACTAAAATGCACTTTTTCCTAAATCGTCAAGCACACAGTCAAATGCAAAATGCACAATGCAGATATTTCTTTTCTTTTTCCTTAATGTTGATGTAAGACAGAAAGGAAACTGTTGTATAACTTCGAATCTAATTTCAAGCGAAAATAAACAAGCTTGTCCAAAATCAAAAGACACCTTAAGATCGACTTGTTTAGACACTGGAAATGTATAGATTCAAACCATAAAATGAAAAACAAACAAACTCAAACAGCCATGAACAGTAATAAAACTAGTATTAAGATCACAAAGACACTTTTACAGTTCAGGATCTAAGAGGCCACAGCTATACTGGTTCGCTTTTCACAATGGGAAACTGTAACTGAAGCAAGAAATACTGAAAGAACAATCACAGTTTCATCACACAACTGAGGCGGAATAATGTCAAGGAAAGTTGGTTTACAGCAAGTACAATGACAAGCAATCAGCAGCAAAATAACAGTGAAAACAGGGCTCAGACACAGTGGGAAACCTTAGGAGGACCTAGCCTAACTGGATCAGCGCAGGCTCTGGTCTGTCAAATTGACTCTCAGCGCAGTTCCCGAAGGGAGTACCTGCGCTGGAATGCAGACTGCCTGTGGACAGCCTGCACTGAGACACGAGAGTTGCGTTTACAAGGATTTCTGGGTCATAAAAAGCTCAAAAATGCACTGTTTTTGCTGAAATAAAAAGCTATAGGTCAAGTACAAGCTAAGGGATGATCAAGAGGATGAAAAGCTATCACAAAGAGTACAAGAGTCTTTTGTAGATCAGCTCTTCAAATCATGAATCTGCTCAAAAATGAGCAAGAGTAGCAGCCCCTCTACTTCGCTTTTGATATAGTCAAAAGCTTTTCGATTCGGTACTCTTTGGTTCAGGAAATGAATAGCAAAGATACTACAAACACCAACAAGATACTAGGCTCCCCAGCAGAGTCGCCAGTTTGTTGTGGGGAAAAGTATCCGACTCGGATGACCCTATCCCTACTCTAAGGGTGACAGTCCTTAGCAACAACTGAAAGTAAAGCTTTGGTATTTTCCTTTATGAAAGTACAGAGAAGGAAGAAAAGATTGACCAACCGGTGTCTTTCGTTTTTGTCGATCCTGTCCTCTCTCTTTGTCTCTCGTTCCCAGCTCCTTGCTCCCTTTGCCGGCCCAGCTACACACAGATCCTGCACAAACAAGAGAGGGAAACTATAAGAAACATGTACTCATAACTGATGCATGGATTAGAGTGAATCAGATATACAAGTAAATACAATACATCAATGCAATACAAGTATATAGGAGAACATTCAAAGCTTTATTGATAGAAGTAAAAGGGTTCTGAGAAGGTTACAACCATCAATGGCTCCAATCCAGCAGCACCTCCCCAGCAGCAAGAAATCTCCTCTTCACCTCTATAAAAGCAATCACCCAATAGCTCTAACTGTAAACCAACAGCACTTCCTTGCTTGCACAAAATTCCAGCCCCCTTAGACCTCATAGAAGAGCTCTATATATAGGATAGAAGAAGAAAGGATGAGTCAGCTTGAGACTGACATAAAGCTGCCTTGTATCCTTTCCCTCTTCAGTTAATCTTCAGTTCTTAAGTCCACTTGGAGATCCTTGCTTACACATGGAGATCAAGTACCTCTTACTCATCACAGGGCGAATCCCTTGAACCAAGTGTCAGTTTGGAAGCTTCCTGGGCAATTGACACCTTGCAGAATGACTGTGCCACTTGGCCAATCTCGCCCAGCGCAGGTAGCCTTCATTAGATTTGACTTTCAGCGCAGGTACAAGGAGGAGCAGTTGCATTCCAGCGCAGATGCTCAGTGGAGCAGCTGACATGATCCAAAAATAGCCTGTTTCTGAGTGTTTTCAGGTGGAGAACTGATGGGAAGTGCTGTGGTTTGCTGACCTTGTTCTTCTAGGGGTAATAACAACATGTTTAGGGACTGAGGATCCCTGTAATTATTGACATTTCGTGCTCCATGCTGCGAGGCACAAAAATGTCTATAACATGTGCCCAATGTCTTCTACTCCTTTTTATTTTGCAATTTGCATCCATCTGTGGCTTCTAACCCTTTTTTTTTCCAATTCAAAGAACAGTGGGATTGCAAACTTATGTGGAATAATTCTTCCTCCCTCCAGATAATTGTAATAAAAGCCTAGAATAGGCTAAGGGTCAGGTTCTGGTATATCTTTTGCCTTATTTTTCTCCTTGGTCTACTCCTCTACCTTTTTCTCAAGATTTTCAGTCTCTTTTAGCTTTGCCAATGTCTCCTGTAGAGAGGTTTGCGCCTCCTGTAGGACTGTTGCAGAGTCCATTAGCTTGATCCTTTCTTTCCAAGTAGAGGTCTTAGAACTTCCTCTTTTGTAAGTGATGGGGCTTTTGGAGGGAGATTCCTTATTCGCTGCAGTAGGGAAATCCTCGATGATGATGAGCTCCTTTGAAGGTGGTTGAGACATCCTCATCTTGATTGTGGTGCTCTTTCGAGCTTTGATGTACATAGATGGTTGTTTCTTCCTTTTTCCTTTGGGCTTGGCTGGAGTACTAAGTGCAGCAAGAACAACAATTGCTTCTCTTGCTAGGGTCTAAGGAGACACTTCTTCTTGTTGTGCTTCTTCCTTCCCATCTATTGTTTTTCCTGTGCCTATTGTCTCTGATTTTGTTTCTGTTGTCTCTAGCGTTGTTTTCTCCTCTGCTTGCTAAGTTTTTTCCTTTCCTATGGCAGCTTTTTTCTGAGTTGTCTTGGGCTTCTTCTATTCAGTTCTTGTACTCTTCTTTTTCTCTGCTGTGGTTTTCCCTTTTTCTGCTTTTGATGCTGTCTTCTTCTCTACTTTAGGCTCAACTGTGGTTGTGTCATGTTTCTCTTTTTCTCTCTATTTTTCCTCTTTCTCTTCTTCTAGTTGAATATTTTGTGCTTCCTCATGGATTCCCTTCTCAAGTTCCTCTTTCTACTCCTCCTCTTCACTGCCAAATGGGCTAAGGTCATAAGTGAGAGTTTTTATGTCATCTTCCCTAGACATGTTCCTGAAAATTTCCCAGGCTATAGGGATGGTGTATGTGTGGATGGCATCCTCTACCAATAATTTAATGATCCCATGGTGGGCCAGTTGGTCTGGAACCCCTGCATTCAACTTGGTACCACACTCTATCAAAGATTGGAGGAGGAAATATGGGAGACTGAGTTTTCTAGATGCATGTAGGTCCATTCCATATCTTAGTTCATGCAATAATCTGAAATGATAACTGTAGAGCCTCTAAACTTGCACTTGATTATCCATCATTACCTACAGCTTTTCTTCACTTATCCCTCTCTTTTGCTCTATTTTCCGCCCAGATCATTACATTTGATGTATCTAAGCATAATTAGTTAACTTTTCTTATGTTTTACTGTTGGTTTAGATTTTTGACATATAAACAGAGTTTCCGCAGCTGTTCAGCAATTCCGCAGCTGTTCAGAGATTCCGCAGCCTTTTTGTTGTTTGATATGCTCCACGTGTCCTCTCAAGGAACGAGCCACATGGGTATGTTGGGTTGGATGTACACATGGATTGTATGCTATTGGTTGAGCCAAACCAGTCACGAATGCCCTTGGTCAACGCAGGTATTCCTTCGGTCAAACGGTCAAGTTCTGAACAGTGGCACAGGAGTCGTGAGCAGTTGGGACACGGAACTGTAGCTGGCACCTCTTCCATGCCACGAGGACAGCTAAAGACAGGATCCAAGCATATATTTGTCTCCCATGATGACCGTTTCCCTCAAAAGTGCACGAGGTTACCTACGTGTTTGCTGCATAAGTTAATTAGCTATGACTGCGTGTTGCTGTGTAGTTAATAGGTTAAGCTATAGTTGCTTAGTTCACGCAGAGAGTAGTTTCCTCTGTGCTTATAAATAAGCGTGTGCCAACGCTTGTAGATTAGCTTTTTGAATTATTGTAATTGCTGCGCTGATTTTGTATAAAAACTCTGTTTTAAGAAGGCTGTTCCTACAGCACTTTTCACTGTATTTTTGACATGATGTTTTTATAAAAGAAGACTGTTCTGTTCACCTTTTAGTAGCTGATCTTTCAAGTTGGCTGCGTGGATGGAGGGCCCCCATCTGTGACAGCCCGTGTACATAGTGTTTGGTTTCATTTTCATGCTTTCAGCAATCTTTATTTCTTTTATCATGTATAATAGCATACCATTT
Organism: Pinus tabuliformis; assembly: GCA_031772625.1. Classification (NCBI taxonomy): domain Eukaryota; kingdom Viridiplantae; phylum Streptophyta; class Pinopsida; order Pinales; family Pinaceae; genus Pinus; species Pinus tabuliformis. Next base: position 1,809,235,928 of record CM062817.1, read on the forward strand.
GATTTCATGTCATTTCATTTCCAGCCTTTATTTTAAATTGATCAGTATTGTTCTTTTGCAGGTTTTTAACCCGGGATTGTTTTTGTCTTTGTGTATTTGCTTTATATCTGATGGTATTTTTAGTTGACAGATTCAAAGTTGCTGCCTTTACTTTATTTTCATAGCTGATTTCTAGTTTAGTTTCTCAAAGTTGTCTGCTAACATATTGATGGTCTCTTTATCATAAATTGTTCATCTTTTAGAGATCAGAATACTAATAAATTACAGCTGGCTTTGAGTACTTTTTAGACTAATCTTTAACTACTTTCTAATCGTGCTTTACATAGTACCATATGTTGGAAGCAGAGAGTTAGGAAGAGCTGAACATTCTAACTAGTCTTTAAAGTAGATTTTTCTCATTTTTGATCACTTTTTAAACTCATCTTTAACTACTTCCTAATCGTGTTTTACATAGTACCATATGTTAGAAGCAGAGAGTTAGGAAGAGCTGAACATTATAACTAGTCTTTAAAGTAGATTTTTTCTCATTTTTGATCACTTTTTAAACTCATCTCTAACTACTTCCTAATCGTGTTTTACATAGTACCATATGTTGGAAGTAGAGTGTTAGGAAGAGATAAACATTATCATTGGTTTTTAAATTGATTTTCTTACCTTTTATTTGCAGCAGCATGAATGGTGTCTAGTGCCATTAGAAAGTGGTTCTTTGCTTTCAGTTCATTTCAAGTTATTTATTTCTTTCAAGCTTTTTTTTTTCTTTGCAGTTTAGAAGGTAGTTAGAAATCACCTGTAACACACACTCACTCATCTAGAAATCACCTTACACACACACTCACTCATCTGTTTATAAAAACTCCATTCCATCTTAGGAAGATAAATTGACTACAAACAACACCCCCAAACGATAAAAAGATCTAAGAGGTTTCTTAAGTACATATAGTACACCTTCACTTCATCAGCTTACGAGCCCCGGGTTGACAATTAATGACATCAATTTAGAAACACTAAATTGACTAAACATTTTGGCACCGTTGCCGGGGAAGTGAAATTAAGTAGCCATATTCTTAGAAAAAAAAAACATAAAAATTTCAAGGAAAGAAGTTGATACCCTATCAAAGTATGCTCTCCTCTTGCACTTCAAGGTGATCTGGAGGATCAGAAAAGAGAAAGTTATTGACTTGGTAGTTTCTTGAGTATGCTCTCTTCTTGCACCTAGAGTGAATTGGAAGATCAAAAAAAGAACTATTAACTTGACTTGAAGAAAATAATAAAAAATGACATGCATAGAGCTAGAGATTCTAGGGGAAGGTTTTTAGCTAGAGCTCGAAGTTCAATTTTTACAAGTCCATCTGCTTCAAGGGATAGACAAGAGACACCTCCCTTATCTCCAACTGACACTCCTAGTCCTGGAATTCCTGGAATTCAAGAGCCAAGAGTTGACTCTCCTACACCTTCTATTCAATTTGAACCAGGAAGAGACTCTTCTCTTTCTCCTACAGAAAGACCAATTGTAATTGAGGAAGTGGAATCATCTGAAGAAGAAGGAGAAATCTCTTCTCATTCACCTTTTGTAGAGGAACCAGAAGATTTCGAAATCCCTAGGAGAATCATCATGGCAGAGGAAGAAGGAGGTGGTAGGGGTAGAGGTGGAGTAGGAAACAACAACAATAATGGAGGTAGAGGTCCCCTTGGAGGAGGAAATAGAGATGGGGATAATTCATTTGGGTTTCCCATTGTTAATGAGGATTCCCGAACCACTATGAAAAACATATCACCATCTGTCCTCCCAAATTTCCATGGGTTAAGGACTGAGGACCCTGAAACATTTTTATTTGAGTTTGAAGTGGTGTGTCGAACTTATGACTACCTGGATGACTCTCAGAAACTCAAATTGTTCCCTTCAACACTGAAGGATCAAGCCTTGAAATGGTTCATGGGGTTACTCACTCAATCCATTAGGTCTTGGGATGAAATGAAACAGACATTTTTGGATAGGTATTTGGACTATTGTATGCCTACTAATCACAAGGATGAGGTTTTTAAAATGATACAAAGAGAAGATGAGAGCTTAGAAGATTTACTTGAAAGATTTCAATATAACTTGAAAAGAGCAAAAATGAGTAGCTTGGATGAAGAGACCTTAAAAGCCCTCTTATTAAAAGCCATTAGGGATGAATGGATAGATATCTTAAACATGATGGGGAAAGGGGATATTTCTCAACTTTCACTCAATGATATAGCAGAACTTTGTATCCATCTCTCAAGAGGCAAATCAAAAACTCAAAAAGGGCCTAGAGATCCTTCTCTCCTTAGAGCAAATAAATCTGCAACAGGATCAGTGAGTAGGGCTGAAATCGGCAATATGCTTGATGAATTCAAAACTGACATCTTAGGGAGTCTTAGTGAACAACTAGATACCCTTAAGATTCACAATAAACAAAAAGCAGAAGCTGAGGCTTTGGCCATTTTTTGCCCGAAATGTAGAAAGAAACATGCTTTAAGGGAATGTCCCTTGGACACACACGTTGTAGAAACATGTGTAATTTTCTCAGAAACTCATGAGACTAAGGATTGTCCTTCAATACCTGGCCTCAAAGAAGTCTTTCAAGAGGATCCAGATACACTTGAATCTCTCTTTTTTATTGCAAGGAGACCTTGGCAAGGACAACAGAATCAAGGGTTTAACAACTCTATGAATTCTCAATCCCAACCAAATTGGAATCCTTTGCAACAACCTTGGCCTCAACCTCAAAATGATTTTCAAGCATGGATGCAAAGCATGCAAAATCCTTATGGGAGATTTGCTCAATTCTATCAATATCCTCCATCATTTCAGAATCAGCAGGCTCCACAACTTCCAAATCAAGGTCAACAACTATCATTGCCATACCCTCAACAACAACAACCTCCTCCACAAAATCAAAATTCTCAACTATCGCTTCAATCCCAGCAGAAATCAAATCAACTTCCCTCTCAGCCATTACCAAATCCAAATAATAGGAACCCTCAAAATGCTTACATGATGGAAGGTCAACCATTTCCTACCTATATGGTTGTTCCTCTCAATGAAGTACAACTTAGATCAGGTAGAATCTTAGATCAACCTTCTATAAGTGTTCAACAACCAAGCATTTCTGAGGAAGAATCTCTCAAAGTCAATAAAGGTTCTGAAGTATCACTTCAAAACCAAAATATCCAAAAAGAAAAAGAAAAAAAATCAACCTCTACAACTCCCATAGTTAAGCAACCTACACCTTTAGCTACACCTCCTTTTCCTGAAAGATTACAAATTGACAAAGGAGTGGAAAAGCAGATATGGGTGCCTGACTATAGTTTCCTAGATGAATTGAAGAATGTCTGTATCAAGATCCCCTTGTTACAAGCCATTAAGGAAATTCCCATTCTAGCAAAGACAATAAAGGAGTTGAGTTTGAAGAAAAAAGGAAAAAGAACCAGAGATACTAAAAGGATACATCTAGTTGGAAAAATTGCAGACATAATGATGGGTAAGATTACCATGCAAAAATATGTGGATCCCGGTAGCCCTGTTGTCAAGACTCATATTAATGGGGTTGAAATCCCAAATACTTTGATTGACTTAGGAGCCGCGATCAACATCATGAGTAGACAGACCATGGATCAGTTAAAGCTTCCTAACCTTCTCTTTACACCTACTTTACTGCAGCTTGCAGCTTGCAGATAGATCAATCATTAAACCTGATGGTGTATTGGAAGACATTCCAGTCTCCCTAGACTCTTGGGAATATCCAGTTGATTTTATGATTTTAACTCCCAAGAACAATCTAGGAGGACATCCTCTTATCTTAGGAAGACCTTGGTTAGCAACAACTGATGCTTTTATCAGTTGTAGGTCTGGGACATGTATATATCAGATGGTAATTCCACCAAGAAATTCAACTTGTATCCTCCAGCAAAGGCAATAACAAAAATAGGAGAAGATGAGTGGGTTGATGATGAGGATACTATTCAACCTGTTCTAGCCATCTCTGAAATCAGTGAGGATAGTCAAATTCTAAATACATTAGAAAATTTTGAAATACCTTTAGAATATGACTCTACACAATTTCAGTTAGATGCAGACATTGAATATCTCTCCTCTAGACAGATGTCTCTCTTCTCAATGGAAGAGTTTGGTAGTTCTACAGTTGAAATCCTTCCAGGAAAAACATTGAACATTGACAAAAACTTGGAAAGACCACAACAAGAAGAATTAACTAAACTGTTGCAAAAACATTCCACTGCCTTTGCATGGGAATACACTGACATGAAAGGAATCGATCCTAAGACTTGTATTCATCACATCTATATTGAAGAAAACAGCAGACCTATTAGGTAACCACAAAGAAGGATGAATCCAAACCTTAGGGAAATCGTGAAAGAAGAACTCCAGAAATTGCTCAAGGTAAACTTCATTTACCCCATTTCAGATAGCCAATGGGTTTCTCCCTTGGTTATAGTGCCCAAAAAGAATGGTAAATGGAGAGTTTGCATTGATTATCGAGAATTGAACGAGGCAACCTTAAAGGATCATTTCCCTCTACCTTTTATTAATCAGGTACTAGACACTTTAGCAGGTAAAAAGTATTTCTCATTCTTGGATGGTTTTAGTGGGTATAATCAAATTCAGGTAGCACCTGAAGATCAAGACAAAACCACATTTACTTGTCCTTGGGGAACTTTTGCCTACCGAGTACTCCCTTTTGGATTGTGCAATGCACCCGCTACATTTCAAAGGGCTGTACTAGGAATCTTTTCAGATCTGATTCATGATTGTGTAGAGGTATACATGGACGATTTCACAGTTTATGGTAATACATTTGAAGAAACTTTGGAAAATTTGGAAAAAGTACTGATAAGATGTAAGGAAACAAATCTTTCTTTAAGTCATGAAAAGTGTTTTATGATGTTTACTGAAGGGATTGTTTTAGGACATCATATTTCAGGAGATGGGATTAAGGTTGATAGATCTAAAGTTGAAGTCATCTCTAAGTTACCTGTTCCAAATTGCCAGAAAGATGTTAGAAGTTTTCTTGGGTTTACCAGATATTACAGAATATTTATTGAAAACTTCACTAAGATAGCATCTCCTCTTTTCAAATTGCTTACCAAAGACTGTGAGTTCAAATGGGATCCTGAGTGTCAATCTGCCTTTGAAGCTTTAAAGACTAGAATATCTGAAGCACCCATCTTATGGGGGCCAAATTGGAAACTCCCTTTCCACATTTCTACTGATGCTTCAGATACAACTCTAGGAGCTGTTTTGGGACAAAAGGATTTGATCCCTTATGCCATTTATTACACAAGTAAGAATTTGACTCCCACTGAGTTAAATTATACTGTTACAGAAAAAGAGTTCTTAGTTGTGGTACATGCGATCAATAAGTTTAGACACTACATAACCGGCTATGAAACCTTTGTCCATACTGATCACTCTGCCATAAGATATTTAATGAACAAACCTGTTACTAATGGTAGAGTTACAAGATGGCTTTTACTCTTACAAGAATTCAACATTACTGTGTTAGATAGACCTGGAAAACAAAACACAGTAGCTGATTTCTTGTCTAGAATCCAAAACACTAATGAGGATTCTCCAGTAGAAGATAAGTTTCCAGATGAATACTTGTTTGCAGTAACTACCAAGACTCCTTGGTATGCAGATATGGCTAATTATCTAGTTACATGGAAGCTTCCTCTACACTTATTTCCTAATGAGAAAAGGAAAATCATTCAGAAGAGTTCACATTATTCTTGGATTTCTAATGAATTGTTCAAAACAGGGCCAGATTGTATAATCAGAAGGTGTGTTCGGGAAGATGAAATGCCTGACATCCTTAAGGCATGTCATGATGAACCATGCGGCGGGCACTTTGCTGACAAGAGGACAGCCTATAAAATCCTTTCTCTAGGATATTATTGGCCTTCTCTATTTAAAGATGCAAAGCAGTATGTTAGAAGGTGTGACAGCTGCCAAAGAGTTGGGAGACCAACTCCTTCAAATGAAATGCCACTACAACCTCAGGTATGCATCGAACCCTTTGAGAAATGCGCTCTAGATTTCGTTGGACCAATTAATCCACCATCAAAGCAAAAGAAGTATATACTGGTTTGTACTGATTATGTTACTAAGTGGGTAGAAGCCAAGGCATTGTCTTCTGCCACTGAAAATTCAGTTGTTCAATTTCTTTTTGAGGATATTTTCACTCGTTTTGGTGTCCCAAGGGAAATTGTAACAGATCAGGGCAGCCAATTTACATCTAAATTGATGGAGAAGCTGATGGAGGAATATAAGATCAAGCACAGAACATCTACTCCCTACCATCCGCAATCCAATGGCCAAGTGGAATCTACCAATAAAGTTCTTGAAGGCATTATCACCAAGACTGTTCATCTTCATAGAAAAGATTGGGCGGAAAGGCTTCCTGAAGCCTTATGGGCCTATCGAACCACATGGAGGAACACAACAGGACATTCTCCCTATGAACTTGTTTATGGGAAGGAAGTCCTGCTCCCCATTGAGTTCCAAATCAAGACCTTCAAGATGGCAGTCCAATTGGGAATAAGCCTCTCAGAAGCCCAAAAACACAGAATGGACCAGCTAAATGAGCTAGATGAAATAAGACAAGATGCAATTCTAAGGACCGATCTAGTTCAGCACCAAAGATCTAAATGGCATGATCGTCATATCAAAGAAAGAAAGTTTCAGAAAGGAGATTGGGCTCTATTGTTTGATTCAAAGTTTAAGGACTTCAAAGGAAAATTTCAAACTCATTGGCTTGGGCCATATGAGGTTGATGAAGTCTTTAGTAATGGAGCAGTTCGAGTGAAAACTATCGATGAATTTCATACTCCTCTTATTGTGAATGGCCATAGATTGAAAGTCTACCAGAGGCCACTCTCAAAAGAGGAATTTGTCAAGTTGTTTAAAGAAGATTCTGCAATCAGGTTGGTGGAGAAGGATTCTTCTCCTCCATCAGCCTAATCTTTGGTTTCTGAAAAAAAAAAAAGAAAAAAAAAAGAAAAAAGAATAAGTGTATAAGCCTGAAAATCAATCTTTGATTGGCAGTCTTATGCAGAAAACCTGAGGTGAAAATCAGGGTCACCTGACACCTCATGTTTTCCAAAAAAAATCTCCCTCTCTTTTCCATCTCATTTCTCCATTTCATCCACTTCATTCACCATCTTATTCACTCAACCACTCTCACTCCACCTCACTTCTTTCCATTCATCCATCCATTACATTCCATTCCATCAATAAAGTCATTGTCAGATTTATTTTTACAGCTAAAGTCGTTTTGTGTAGTCAGAAGGGTATTTCTGCAGTTTCTGCAGCTGAGGAGCAATTCCGCAGCCAATATCCCAATTCCGCAGCCAATATACTTCCTGTACCTGCATAAAAAAAACACAGTCTATTTAAAGAAGGAATCTGCAGTCCAAAGGTCATCAGCAAAAATTGAAAGGTCATGTAGCAGCAACAAATAATGAAAGGGTAATGTCAGATCAGCAAAAAGAATCAAAACGCGGACACCTAAGGTATGATCTAACTTCTAAACCTATGGTTAAACATTTTGCATAGTTTACGGGTTGTGTTTTTTGCCATTCAATGTAATGATTGCCAATCCTCTCCATTACTCGACCAAAATCCCCGTATCTCTCAGCCTTAACAGCCACCATTCATCACGATTTAAAAAGGCCACACACGGCTGCGTTTCCATTTGAATTTTCGTACCTAAGTGACGTAGACAATTGTACTACGACTCTCTGCGTTATGATTCCGCAGCCAAATGTACACTCATGACCGAAGTTGAAGGACTTAACCGTTTCTTCCCATCATTCATAACCCTCCTACGCATGTATTATCTCATTCACGCAGTTGTTCACTTCCGCATTTTCCTTGCTTTCCACTGCTCTGTCTTATTCACCACTCTGTCAGCGTAACCATACTCTGTTTCGTTTCTCTCCTCTGCTAAACTTTGACCACTGTTGTGAATGTATAACGACTGTTGTGTTGAAGTCGTAAGTCTACTGTGTGGAAACCACTGTTGAAGCCGTAAAGCTGTTGAGTTAAAACCACTGTTGAAGCCGTAAAGCTGTTGAGTTAAAGCCACTGTTGAAACTGTATAACCCTTCCTCAAGAGTATTAAAGCAGAGCCAGAGAATCAATGGGTAAACTTCTGAGGGCAGAGCCAGAGGGCTCCAAATTTCTGGAAGGATATCCCCAAGTCAAAGACCCTTTGCAAAAGGCAAATTGGCTCCAGTGCATTCAAAAATTCAAGGGTTATCATAAAGAGGTCACAAAGACTTTTGCACGTTCTTTCAAAGAGAAAGACAACCAAGTGGAGATAGGAGATCTGAAATTCACAGTCACCGAGAGCAGTTTGGCACAGGCCACTTCACTTCCACAAAATGGAGAGAGATGGTTCAAAAAACCGATCAGTACAAGACCAGCAATGGAAGCAAATTCTGAAGAATCCAGGTATGGACACTAGCATCTTTACAAAAGGAATCCCTGTTAATCTTGTTAAAGAAGAATGGACAGCTCTGCTTCTACTAGTACAAAAATTCTTTACATGTGAGGGAAGGTTTGGAGTTCTATATGTTTATCATGCCAAAATTATGATGCATTTCTTAGGAGAGCATGACATTAACCTTCCATACTTTTTAATCTCAAGCCTTAGAAAAATGTACTCAATAGTCCAAAGAAATCCAAGAAACATTGAGCCACATTTATACCATCATGGGCTTGTCAAAATACTAGTTGAAGAACAATTAAAGGCCAAAAGGGATACCTGGGAAAGATTCCTTGTGAGAAACCACTTTGAAGAGGCAGGAGAAGCCTCAGTGCCTAGAAAGAGTAGAAGGAAAAGAGAAGAGGTTACCCCTGAAACTGCTGTCCAAGAAGAAATTGTCCAGGACCTTGTTGAAGAAGAAAATTTTGTCTATCATTCTGAACATGAAATTGACCCTGAACCTGCTGTAGACATTGATCAAACAGCCCAAGGAATAATTACAGATACCCTGCAAGAAATTGTACAAGAAGCTGCTCAAAAGAAAAAAGAGAGTAGGAAGAAACAAAAGAAAGATAAAGGAAAAGCCATAGCCCAAGAAACCTACCTTACTCCTGAGAATTCTAGTGAAGAGGACACTCAGCCATTGGCACATAGGTTGGCCCAACTTCATGAGGCTGCCCTTTCCAAGAAGATGCAAAAACAAAAACAGAAGCAACAAAAAGAAAAACAGAGCATCACCACCGTGAGAAGGAGCAGCAGGTTACAAAGAAAAATGGGGGCCACAGAGAACAAAGAGTCATTCTTTATTGACTTGAGCACACCTCAAAAGGTTGCTACAAGACTTGACTTTGAGAAAAGCTCTCCACATGTTGAGCAGGTTGAGACTAGTCCTCCACGTGAGGAAAATCCTTTTGAGCATGAGCCTGAATTTGAACATGAACCTGAAATTGAGCATGAGCCTAGTCCAAAGAGGTCACCAGAGATTGACCCAGACCAGCAAAGAGTATACAACTACTTGGAAACATTAGAACAAGCTGTTGCTGGTCCAAGCACTGTTCTACCTCTTGAACAGCAAGTTCAATCACTGAAGCAAGAAGTATTTGAGCTAGAGGTACTAAATCACCACATCAAATAAGAAAATGAAAGACTGAAGGAACAGAGCAATGTGGACAAGATGGTCCAAGATAATACCATGCTTCATATGGGCCTTTGGCAAAAGGAAAACAAAAAGCTCAAGAAGAGATGCAGGAAGTTAAACAGAGCTTTGATCAATTTAAAATTCAGATGTTTGATGAAAAGATCAAGAGTCAATGTGGCCACACAGAGGAAGAAGAGAAGACTAGATGTATTAGCAGAGGCATCTCAGCAGGTGGATTGAACAATGTTTTCGTTGCATGAGGACATGCAACACCCTCGTAGTGGGGGTATGTAGAGCCTCTAACTTGCACTTGATTATCCATCATTACCTACAACTTTTCTTCACTTATCCCTCTCTTTTGCTCTATTTTCCGCCCAGATCATTACATTTGATGTCTCTAAGCATAATTAGTTAACTTTGCTTATGTTTTAATGTTGGTTTAGATTTTTGACATATAAACAGAGTTTCCGCAGCTGTTCAACAATTCCGCAGCTGTTCAGAGATTCCGCAGCCTTTTTGTTGTTTGATATGCTCCACGTGTCCTCTCAAGGAACGAGCCACATGGGCATGTTGGGTTGGATGTACACATGGATTGTATGCTATTGGTTGAGCCAAACCAGTCACGAATGCCCTTGGTCAACGCAGGTATTCCCTTGGTCAAACGGTCAAGTTCTGAACGGTGGCAAAGGAGCCGTGAGCAGTTGAGACACGGAACTGTAGCTGGCACCTCTTCCATGCCACGAGGACAGCTAAAGACAGGTTCCAAGCATAGATTTGTCTCCCATGATGACCGTTTCCCTCAAAAGTGCACGAGGTTACCTACGTGTTTGCTGCATAAGTTAATTAGCTATGACTGCGTGTTGCTGCGTAGTTAATAGGTTAAGCTGTAGTTGCTTAGTTCACGCAGAGAGTAGTTGCCTCTGTGCTTATAAATAAGCGTGTGCCAACGCCTGTAGATTAGCTTTTTGGATTATTGTAATTGCTGCGCTGATTTTGTATAAAAACTCTGTTTTAAGAAGGCTGTTCCTACAACACTTTTCACTGTATTTTTGACATGCTGTTTTTATAAAAGAAGACTGTTCTGTTCACCTTTTAGTAGCTGATCTTTCAAGTTGGCTGCGTGGATGGAGGGCCCCCATCTGTGACAGCCCGTGTACATAGTGTTTGGTTTCATTTTCATGCTTTCAACAATCTTTATTTCTTTTATCATGTATAATAGCATACCATTTGATTTCATGTCATTTCATTTCCAGCTTTTATTTTAAACTGATCAGTATTGTTCTTTTGCAGGTTTTTAACCCGGGATTGTTTTTGTCTTTGTGTATTTGCTTTATATCTGATGGTATTTTCAGTTGACAGATTCAAAGTTGCTGCCTTTACTTTATTTTCATAGCTGATTTCTAGTTTAGTTTCTCAAAGTTGTCTGCTAACATATTGATGGTCTCTTTATCATAAATTGTTCATCTTTTAGAGACCAGAATACTAATAAATTACAGCTGGCTTTGAGTACTTTTTAGACTAATCTTTAACTACTTTCTAATCGTGCTTTACATAGTACCATATGTTGGAATCAGAGAGTTAGGAAGAGCTGAACATTCTAACTAGTCTTTAAAGTAGATTTTTCTCATTTTTGATCACTTTTTAAACTCATCTTTAACTACTTCCTAATCGTGTTTTACATAGTACCATATGTTAGAAGCAGAGAGTTAGGAAGAGCTGAACATTATAACTAGTCTTTAAAGTAGATTTTTTCTCATTTTTGATCACTTTTTAAACTCATATCTAACTACTTCCTAATCGTGTTTTACATAGTACCATATGTTGGAAGCAGAGAGTTAGGAAGAGATAAACATTATCATTGGTTTTTAAAGTGATTTTCTTACCTTTTATTTGCAGCAGCATGAATGGTGTCTAGTGCCATTAGAAAGTGGTTCTTTGCTTTCAGTTCATTTCAAGTTATTTATTTCTTTCAAGCTTTTTTTTTTCTTTGCAGTTTAGAAGGTAGTTAGAAATCACCTGTAACACACACTCACTCATCTAGAAATCACCTTACACGCACACTCACTCATCTGTTTATAAAAACTCCATTCCATCTTAGGAAGATAAATTGACCACAAACAACACCCCCAAACGACAAAAATATCTAAGAGGTTGCTTAAGTACATATAGTACACCTTCACTTCATCAGCTTACGAGCCCCGGGTTGACAATTAATGACATCAATTTAGAAACACTAAATTGACTAAACAATAACCATAGACTATACTGCATCTCCCTTCAAAGGAGATATATTTCATGATCTGGTAGCTGACCTCACCCCATGGATGAGGTATAATTGTCCTTCTGACCCCATTCTTATCCTCTACAGGATGTTCATCAGGTTGAAAAAAATGTCTTTTTAGCAACCTATCCTAATGGTTTTTCTTCTTTGCTCTAGGGGAGCCCAAGTGGAAGACGTATGATTCTACTGATGAATTCTGGTGTAAGCTCGATGGTTAGACCCCTGAAACTCACTGTAGCATGGGTTTTTGAATGGGGTCTTAAAGACATTAAAAATTCATTTTTCACTTCCTCTTCATACCCATGAATTCTTTCAAAGAAAGGCATCCAATTTGCCCTGGTAAAGAGGCTACCACTTCTGGGTGTTCATACAATTTGGTGGAATTCAGAGGCTCTTTTCTCATAAAACCCCCTGGCATGATGTTTAGTGACTACTGGAAATTCTCAGGTGAGGAGGAAGGCAACAAATTTTCAAGACCGAAAACAGAGGAACAGCTAACGTTTGTCTTTCTGGAACCAGAGACGGAATCTTTTCCATGTTCTTTTTTCACAACAAAAATTTTCAATTTCCTTCCCTTCAAACCTTGTTGTCAACATGAATTTACTTCTTGGGCATTTTTTTTTTTTTTTGGAGGAAATCAAGGTTTTGACAAAACATAGAGTATATAAGCCAGTTCTTTTCTTTCTCACAAGATAAACAGACTTCCCAAATGCAAGTTCACTTTTTTTTTTAACAAGCTTGATTTTCTATGGTTGCATCCCTTCTTTACAGGAGAATACGGGAAAGAAAAAGACAGACTTTTAGTGCAGAGAGTAAAATGGAGAGACTGTATATATTTCAGAAAAACACAGGTAGACTTTTGTTTTCACTTTTCCTTCCTTTTTCAACCCAATACTTTGCTTCAAATCCCACCACCCTTTGTAGATAATTAACATGCAGCGTGGGTTTTCCAATCCTACCTTTTTCAAGCTAGATTCTGGCAAAAATTTCAAATTTTCCCTCTGCAGAGCTTCTCTCTAGGCTTCCTGTAGAAAGGTTCCTTTAGATTGTGTTTCCGCTCCTGTAGAATGCGATAATGCTCCTGTAGATCCCAATAAGCGGGAGGGTTTTGAAAACTGGCAGAGAGGGACTGTTTCAATGTTCTAAAGGTGGCAAGTGAATTGTTGCAGCTGAGAACTCATCGATGCCAATGAAAACAAAAGGTGGTGGAGGCTTCTACCGCAGTGTACTTAAGCTAATGGCGTGATTTGCGATGACGAGGTGAGGTGGCAGGATGGGTACGTTATCCCCATCCGGACTGTTGGTCCCTACTCCAGTGCCATTATGGTTTTTCATGTCACCTGCCTTCCATCATTCTCATTATATGCCACCGCCACTACCGGTTCTGAGTGTTTCTTTCAGAGTTGATAGACCACACGTGCTGACTGCACCTTCTGACCGTCGTTTGAATTGGACGAGGCTTGTTTGAACTGGATGAGGTTGGCCAATTAGCTGGCCACTAATTTCATTTAATCGCGACCATCTCAAAGGTTCATTTAGCTTCTAAATAACATTCATGCAACAGAGGAACGAGTTTATCCACTTACCTGTTAGTCGCTACCGTGCTCTGCATGCTCACACTTTGGCACTTTGTTCTTTGATTGTTGCTACTGTTGATGATCATGGCCTCTGAACTGGTGGCTTGGCTACCCTATGCTGGTGATTTTCAATCAAGAATTGCTGCTTGCATGTTGCATACATCTTGACTGCACTGACCCTACCTTTGGAGCTTGTTTTTTAAAGGGATCAACTGCTATAGGAATCCTACAAGATTTCCTGTAGATGCTTCTCCCCCTAAAATTTCTAGTTGATGCTTGAGCAGGGACTAAAGAGACAGCTGAGGAAGGTTCTGAAGGAAAGGAAAAGCAGCTGGAATGCATCAAGTAAGAACCAAGTGAATAATGTTGTTGTTTTATTCATCATTTTTTATTATTATTTAAAAAACAAAGGAAGCAGAATTTCGGTGTTTTCTGTGCAGGGAAGGAAAAGTGAGTGGAAATGTAGTGGCGCAGGGATGGAATGGAGAGTTAGGAGGATGAATGGTGGCAGGGAGGTTCACGGGCCTTCTGGAAAAATTTCTAGCCCTCAGATTCTCTTCTGAACTTGATTTTGAGCTCTTTGTGGTTTCTATAGGAGCCTCCTATAGAATGCACAGAGTTTCCTGTAGAATGTAAAATTTCCAGGGCGAGTGAGACCAAGGCCTGGGAAAAGACAATGGAAATGGAGAAATGAGATATCAAGGGTGTATGTAGCCTGGCCCTATCCTTTCCTCTTCTATGACCCTCCTACAATCTGCAATGCATTCAAAAGAAGTTAGTTTCCCTTTTGTTTCTCTGTTTTTTCTTTTCTTTTTTTTGCCTCTTTTTTTGTGGTTTTTTTTTATGAGATAGTTGGGGCTCGTCCAAGAGGTTTTCACCCTCACTACTTGCCCTGGGCGCCTCCAGGAGGTTTTCACCCAGGGATCTTTTATTCTCTTTTTTTGTTTTTTCATTTTCTTTTCTTTATTTTTTTTTTTTTTTTAGGGTGTGAGTGGAGTTGAGGCGGAGACCTGCTCCATTGCCAACACTATTTTACTCAGATTTTCAATGAATTCCTGCTTGGAGAGGGGTTTCCTGTAGATACTCAACCTATTCCCATTGACGAGCATGGGGATGTCTTCTTCATCGATGGTTTGGATCAGAACTGAACCATTGTCATTGCATTTTTCTACTGTGTATGGTCCCAGCCATCTTGTCCTCAGTTTTCCCTTGAAATCCTTATATCTTGAATCATACAGTAGCGCCCAATCTCCTTCCTAGAATTGTTTTTCTTTGAGGTGTCTATCATGCCATATTTTTCTTTGAAGTTGGACTACCTCTGAGTGGAGAAGGGCCTACAATCTCTGTTCATCCAATCCATTTAGCTGAAGTAACCTTTCCTTTTGTGCATGGCTGAGATCTAGGTCCAACTGAGCTGCCATCCTTAATATGTTGTATTCAAATTCTATTAACAACAAAGCCTTCTTCCCATAGACCAACTCATAGGGTGTGAACCTTGTGGTGGTTTTCCAGGTGGTGTTATAGGCCCATGTGGCCTCAACCAATCGATCTACCCAATCTTTTCTACTACTGCTCACTACCTTGGTCAAAATCCCTTCCAAAACTCTGTTAGTGACTTCCACCTGTCCATTTTCTTGAGGATGATAAGGGGTGAAATTTCTGTGCTTAATTTTGTGATGTGTGAGAAAGTCTTCAATCAGATTGGAGGTAAACTGACTCCCTTGATCTGTGACTAATTCTCTTAGATAGCCAAACTTGTAGAAGATATTCTCTCTCAAAAACTCAGCTACTTTTTCTTCTATTGTTGCCTTGATCACCTTTGTTTCTACCCATTTTGTCAGATAATCAGTACACACAATGATGTAAGATTTCTGTTTTGAAGGAGGGTTGATATGACCCACAAAGTCCATGCCCCACTTCTCAAATGGCTCGAAAGTCACTTGAGGTTGCAGGGGCATCTCATCTCTTGGAGTAGGTTTCCCCATCCTTTGACATCAGTCACATTGGTTGATATATCTCTTGACATCTTGATGAAGAGTGGGCCAATAGTAACCTGCTTGCAGAATTTTGAAGGCAGTCCTCTTTGCTGCAAAATGGCCCCCACAGGGCCCATCATGATAGGTTAGGAGGATGTCAAAAACTTCCTCCTTCTTGACACAACGCCTCAAAATCTGAAATGGCCCAAGTTTGAAGAGATTGCACCCAATCCAGGTGAATGGGGCACTTTTCCTCACAATCTTGCTCTTCTCTTTTGAGGACAGGTGTGGCCAAAATTGTGTTGAAACCAAGTAATTTGCTATATCAGCAAACCATGGAGAGAGTACTGAGATAGCAAATAGGTTCTCATTTGGCATTTGATCATCCACCATTCCTTTTTCACCTGCAGGCAAATCTAGTCTAGACAGAAAATCAGCAACAACATTTTCCTTACCTGGCTTATCAACAATGGTTAAATCAAATTGCTGCAATACAAGTAACCATCTAATAATATGAGCATTCAGATCTGGTTTGTTCAACAAATACCTAATTGCAGCATGATCAGTGTGCACGAATGTTTGATATTCGGTGATGTAGTGTATAAACTTATTTATGGAATGGACTACAGCTAGGAGCTCCTTTTCAGTTACAGTGTAGTTTAATTCTGCCTTGGACAAGTTTTTACTTACAAAATATATGGCATAAGGCAGCTTCTCATCAACTTTCCCTAAGGCTGCTCCCATCACTTTTTTCAAGGCATCTATATGAATGTGGAAAGTTAGGGCCCAGTTTGGACCTCTCAAAATTGGGACAGTTACCAATTTACCATTCAAGGTGTCTAGAGACTCTTGATAGTTGTCAGTCCATATGAACTCAACATCTTTTCCCAGAAGACCAAACAATGGAGAGGCTAGCTTACTAAAATCCTTAATGAATCTTCTATAATACCCTGCTAATCCTAGGAAATTTCGAACATCTCTTACCTTTTAAGGAGGTGGGACCCTTTAGATATTGGCAATTTTGTTGGGATCCACTTGTAATCCTTGTTAAAAAATTGTATGACCTAGTACGGTCCCTTCAGTCATCAAGACTGAGGGATAGGTTCATTTTGATGCACTTGGCTAAAACTTTTCCCAGGTTATTCAAAGCTTCCTGGAAGTTAGAACCATAAGGGGTAAATTCATCCATATAGATTTCCGCTGAATCATGAACCAGTTTAGCAAATATGCTCAGTACCGCTCTCTAGAAAGTGGCAGGAGCATTGCACAACCCAAAAGGAAGGACCCGGTATGCAAAGTACCCCAAGGACAAGTGAAAGTGGTCTTATCTTGGTCTTCTGGGCTGATTTGGATCTGGTTATACCCGCTAAACCCATCTAGGAAGGAGAAGAACTTATTCCGTATCAGGCCATCTAGCACTTGATCTATGAAAGGCAAAGGGAAATGGTCCTTCTTGGTGGCCTTATTAAGTTCTCAATCGACACAGATTCTCCACTTCCCATTTTTCTTTGGCACCAGCACCAAAGGAGAGACCCATTCATTGTCAGAGATGGGGTAGATGAATCCTGCATCCAGCAACTTTTGCAGTTCTTCTTTGACAATATCCTTAAGGGCTAGATTCATCCTCCTTTGAAGATGCCTGACTGGTTTACAATCTTCTTTAATGTAAATGTGATGAGTACAGACTGAAGGGTGGACTCCCTTCATCTCCTTATAGCTCCAAACAAAAGCATCCAAGTGGTTTTTCAATAAGCTACACAGTTCTTTCTCCTGAGAGGTGGATAGGGATGAGTTGATCTTCAAGGTTCTCTTCGAGCCAAATTCCACGTTCTTAACTCGGAGAGAGTTTGGATCAGCCACACAGAGATCAACTATAGCATTGGCTTGGGTTTCTTCCACCAGCTCTTCTAATGGCAACGCACTGGGGGGTGGATTCTGAATCAAGTTTTCAATAAGATCATCCTCAGTTTGTGGACCCCCCATGGTAGCTTCTACTATACACAATGGTGTGGAATATACTTCATCCTCATCTTCCTCCTCCAACCAGAGAGGTAAATCATGTTCTAATATAGGTTGAGCAAGAGGATATAGGACTAGTTGTTTGGACATATGCCCATTCTTGATTGTCATGTTCCCAGTGCGACAACTGAAGTAGGCATCTGCAGTAGCCAACCAGGGTCTTCCCAGGATGAGAGGATACCCAGTGAGCTTTTCCTTTGGCTGGAGAACCAAGAAATCAACAGGGTACTCCCAAGAATCAATAGAGACCATTACATCTTCCACAATCCCCTCAGGGGTCACGGTGGAGTGGTTTGCTAGTTGCAGTAATGTTGTGGTCTTTCTCAGGGAGCCCTGAAGGTTGAGCTTGAGCATAGTGTCCTTGGTCATCACATTAGTGGCAGCCCCTAGATCAATCAAGGTATGGGGGATTACAGTTCCATTGATGTGGACATCGACTACAGGACTCCCAGGGTCTAGATATTTCGGACATATTACCTACCCCAACATTGGGTCGGATAGTTGTCCTATGATATCGATAGTTGGAGCATCTCTCCTGTGCCTGCCTGGGTGCCTGAAGCACTTCTCCTTGATCATCTTATTGTATATAGGCACATCTTTTATGGCTTGGAGAAGTGGTAACTTTACACATAACTGTTTCAATTCTCCCAGAAGTTCAATTTCTTCTGGGGTTGGTTGTGTGCTTCTAGTTAGTCTATCATGAAAGGGTGGAATGGCTTTTGGTTCCCCCCCTATTTTTCTTCCTCATCCTCCTTAGGAGGAGGTTGGCTATCTAGGAGAACCTTCCCAAATCGTAGGTTAATCTCCTGAATTTCCACAACATAAGTTTGGCATGATGTTTCTCCACTATATACCTGCTGGGCCTGTTTTTTATTGGGGTTCGAGTTGGGTTGAGCGGGTATTCCGGGTTGCCTTGGTGGAGTAGGAGGCAATGGTTGTGGTTGAGAAGGTGGTGGAGGCAAAAGAGCGGGAGAAGAGTTGTATTGGGGCCTCCACCCCTGATGAAGTGCATTCCACTGAGGTTGTGGCTGAGCATAAGAGTGAAACGGATGAGAAACTGGTTGAGCATGGTATTGAGATGGATATGACCAAGGAGGGCATGTGGACTAGGAAGGATGAGCAGGGGGACCAAAAGAAGGCATGGAAGTGGCTGGATTGGGGTTGTAATAGGTCTAGGATGTCCCTTGCATTCTTTGTTGGTAAGGTCTGGGTCCATGTGGCCTCCTTTGGTTCATGAAATAGAGTGGTTCAATGGCTCCTCTGGCCCCCTGATATGTAGCTTTAATTCCGAGAAAGGAAGGGCACTGATTCGTAGGATGGTCTTCTTCACATACTAAAGACACTTCTATAGAGTGCAATGGACATTCGTTCCTAGGATGCTTTCTAGTGCACCTGGGACAAAAGATGGCCAAAGCCCTCTCCGCTTCCTCTTGTTTCCTTTTGATATGCAAGGTATGCATTTGCATGGCAAGATTCTGCCTCATCTCGCTCTTGAAATCTTCCAGTTGATTCTCAAGTTCACTTCTAAGGGATAAATTAGATGAGGATGTACCAGCTAAAGGTTGACTTCCCCTACCTCTCTTTCTGGCTTCCCTAGAATGGCTTCTAAACATAGTCTTTATGTCATCATAAGGTAGTTGGTAGATGTCTCCCCCGGCCAGTGAATGGAGGGTATCTAGAAGGTCTTCAGGGACTCCTCTGAGAAGACCAACTTCAGAGATTCGGGGTCAAGTGTGCACCTAGCCCTTTTATAACTGAGTTGAAACCTCTCTTCATAGTCTTCTAAAGATTCATCACTTCCCATGGTCATTCGGAAGATTTCTTCCTTGGTATCCTTTGACCTACAGTAGTCCTGGTATTTGTTGTTAAAGGCTTGCTGCATCTGAGCCCAAGTTGTGATACTATTTCCAGGTAACCCCATGAACCAGTGTAATGTTGCATCCTTGAGGGTAGAAGGAAACAGTTTCAACTTATGCTCGTCTTCTGCATAGTCATAAGTTCGACAGAGAACAACAAATTCAAACAAGAAGGTATCAAGATCTTCGGTAGTCAATCCATGGAAGTGAGGTAAGGCTGAAGGACTTATGTTTTTCATTTTTGTGTCCCCATTGGTCTCTCAGATAGGAAAGGCACCCTCTATTCTTTCCCCATTTCCTCTAACGTTTCTGTTTTCAGCCATAGTCTCAGGAGGAATGGTTTCTTGCTCTTCTTCTGTTATAGGATCTTCGTATATCTCTAGAGGTTCACCTATAGGTTCTTCTGGATCACTACCACCAAAGAAGAGAGAAGGGTGACTTAGTGATGTGGTGGGGGTGTTGAGTAGGAGTTTTCTTGAATTGTCTCTATTCCTATGAGGCATGAAAGGAAATCTTTTTTTGGGTGATTTTTTTTTTTTTTTTGTATCTACAAAACTGAAATGGATTGAACAACAAACTACAATTAAATGAAATGAACTTTACTTAAATGAAATTGCAGAATTGAAATGAAAGCAGGAAATGACTAGTCTACTCTTGCTGAAATGGAAATTGCAAAATTGAAATGAAAGCAGGAAATGCCTAATCTACGCTTGTTGAAATG
Organism: Pinus tabuliformis; assembly: GCA_031772625.1. NCBI lineage: Eukaryota > Viridiplantae > Streptophyta > Pinopsida > Pinales > Pinaceae > Pinus > Pinus tabuliformis. The sequence goes on from CM062817.1 coordinate 1,809,256,027, forward strand.
AAATTGCAGAATGGAAATGAAAGTAGGAAATGCCTAATCTACGTTTGCTGAAATGGAAATTTCATAATTGAAATGAAAGCAGGAAATGACTAATCTACGTTTGCTGAAATTGAAATTGCAGAATTGAAATGAAAGCAGTAAAATGAAAAAATTGAAAGAAACAACTACTCTACTTTTGCTGAAATAAACTACTTTAGCAGAATGTTGCAAGAAGAAGTAGAAGAAAAACAGCAATCACAAAATACTTTGACGCTTCCCCGGCAATAGCACCAAAAAGATGGTGAGCACTAGTATTGCAGCAATAATGCTGCAACTCTTGGGGCTCCCTACTTTACTTTTATCAACCCGATAGTTCGTAACAAACTTGGAAGTGACGGTGTTATATGCACAAGTTCTAGCTCTTACTGCAGGCTGTCTCTTGATTAGCTAGAGCAAGTTCGCTAGGAGCTTAAGCCAACTTCTATGAATTCTCAGAAAAATCTTTTAACTGTGATGAAAGAAAGCTAACTCAAAAGAAGCTATTCTACTTGCAGGAAGAGAAGGAAAACTGAAATGTAATGCAAATCCTAGCAAACCCTAATCTACCCACTAACCCTACTGTGGTAGGAAAAGAGATCAAAACTAATGAAATGAGTGTCATTGACTACTAAGAAGGTAAATTTCATTTATTCAAGCTACTTCTGAAAAGAAATGAGAAGGAAACATTTTTTTGTACTTTTGAGTGGTTTTATGTGAAATTATTATGCTTATGATCTATCTGGTTATGACTGTGCAGAGGTTTGGTGGAAAAGGAAGATGGAGTTGGCTTTTGTAGAGGTGGAGGAAGGTGTGGAGAGGTCCTAAGAAGCCCCTAGTACCCTTATGAAGACTTCCATTGCGATCGCACTTCGAAAAATCACTCACAGGAAATTCTACAGGAAGCTGCAGGGGATCTACAAGAGGTTCTACAGGAGGAGGTCAAAAGATATTTTTGGAGTTTTGAAAGTGGAAAAATGATGGGAAAAGGGAACTAAAGGCTAGATGAAGGTGTTGAGGTGTCTAGAACTTGTCAAAGAATATCAGGGATGAACGTGATGGTTGGACTTGTTTAAATGGCAAGAAAATAGCTTTATGGAAAAATGCAGAAATTAGGGCAGATTGGCGAAATGTTGCAAATGAGCTGGGAAATCTATGAGGAGTAAGCTGGTGTTGGTTGTTGCATGGATGGATGATGAGCTGGAAGGTATTGCAACAGATCTACACACTTACTTATCCAAACTGACCAAAGAAAGAACTAAAAACAGAACTTTCTCTAGCTTGACCTAATTTCTGACCTACAAACAGAAAATGTTGAACAGTAACCTATGAACAGAAAGCATGCAAGAGAACTATGGTAAAATAATAGGAAATGATCTAAGCAATTGAATCTCAACAAATATCAACTTTTCCAAGTCAATTTATCACACTAGCAATTGCATGGAAGAGCAAAAATGGTGTTTTTGGTGGCAGCAGTAGTGCCTTGATCTCAAATCATAGTCCCAAGAAGGGAGAAAGGAGATCATGGCTTGCTGTGGCCTTTTTGAATCTTATTTTATCACTGCAACAACCTACTTGAGCAACTAAAATAGAAACAACTGTGCTAACCATCAAAAGCAACCTATTCTAATAAAGCAAAATGAATCTATGTAACAGAAATTAACTGATGAACTGAAGCAAAAACATATAAGTACACAAAGGAGGTGTTGGAAAACTTGGGTTGGGCCCTAAACCAAGAGATTCAGCCCTCTGAAAGAGATCAGTGCTGGCTCAAAAACTGTTTAATTTTCATTTATCAAAAGTAGCAGTTACATCACATAAATTGTCTCCAAAAAGAACTCGAAAATAAGCTAACCAATGTGCTGCACAAAAGTGCGAAAATCTACTAAGAACTGGCTAACATCAAACCAATAAAACTGAGCACTTAAGCCCTGCTATTTATACAAATGGAATCCTTTAACAGCCATCCTAAAATCAAGGAGCTCAGCTTCCCAAAACTACAGATAAACAACAGTCATTCTTTAATTGCTCGGTTGCCCCTTGGATGCACTAATGTGGCTACTTGTGCTCTGAGTTTCTGATGGAGAATTTGAGGTAAGGGTTCATAAATGAAGGGGACATCCCCTACAAATCCTCTTCCCTATTTTCTTCGAATATTGGTTTCCAAATGCTCATTAATCCTTTGAATTTGTCCAAAAATTGACCAAAAATCTGCATAAAGCACACATTAGACTTCATGGCATAATGACTAACCCAATTCACTCTATTAGCATAAATATAATCAAAAACATGTAATAAAATAATGAAAATGGTGGATTAAGTCGAATTAAGAGGCAAAGTGAGCCCATATAATTACCCATTTCTGGGGCTCATCAACATCCTCCACAATTCCCTAAGGGGTGACTGTGGAACAGTCTGCAAGTTGCAGAACTGTTGTGGTCTTCCTCAAAGACCCTTGGAGGTTGAGCTTGAGCATGGTGTCCTTGGTCATCACATTAATGGAAACCCCAAGATTGATCAGAGTGTGTGGGAAAATGGTGCCATTGATGTGCACATCTACTATAGGGCTTCCAGGGTCCAAATATTTCAAACATATTATCTGCCCCAACATTAAGTCGGACAGCTGCCCAATGACATTAATGGTAGGGGCATCCCTTTTTTTCTTCCTAGATGCTTGAAGCATTTCTCCTTAATCAACTTATTGTAAATGGGAACATCTTTTATTGCCTGGATAAGGGGGATCTTTACACATAGATTTTTCAATTCTCCCAGAAGTTCAGTTTCTTATGGGGTAGGCTAGAGTGGTTGGGCTAATCTCTCAGGAAAGGGTGGATTTACTTTAAGGTTGATTTCCTCTATTTCTTCCTCAACCTCCCTATGTGGAGGGGGATGTTGGTTATCTAGGAGGACTCTCCCAAATATTAGATTGATCTCCTACATTTCTACAACATAAGCTGGATATGATGTCTCTCCATTGTATACTTGTTGAGCCTGCCTATTGTTTGGGATTGGATTTGGCTGGGCAAGCATCTAGGGTTGCATGGGTGGAGCAGAGTGTAGGAGTTGTGGTTGGGTAGGTGGTTGAGGAAATAGAGCTGGAGCATTTTTGTATTGGGGCCTCCACCCCTCGAGTGGTGTATTCCACTGAGGTTGTGGCAGAGCGTAAGGTTGAAATGACTGGCTGGCTAGTTGGGAATGATACTGAGATGCATAGGACCAAGGAGGGGGTATAGACCAGGAAAGATGAGCAAGGGGTCCCAGCTATACCTTCTCAATAGACAGGAGCATTTTGATTCAACTAAGCCATAGGACCAACACCAATTATGTTGGGTTGTGTTATATTCTTTCCACGACTAGTCCACGTAGTTAACCGGGGGGATAGAGGGGGGGCGAAGCCCCCCCTTCGTTGCACCTATTGGGTAGCAGGGGGGTCACAAAGAGTTTGAGGGGTGCAGGTAACCCCCCTCTATGGGGTTCGGGCCAGTTCCATGGAAAATTTTGTTTCTGGATCCTATATTAGGTTGGGCAGACCTACCTATGGTTTTGTGCATGATTTTCGCACATAGTTTTGGACGTGATGGTTTTCGGTCTATGGTTTTGGACGCGATGGTTTTCTATCCATGGTATTGGATGCTTCGACATGTATAAATATGTATTGTAACATTGAAAGGAACATAATAAAAAATCAAGTTGGTAGTCCTGGTTTTGGGATCCATGGGAAAATATCTGTGTATATGTGTTTTATGTGTTATGCTCTCGCATTTTTTATTTTATGTGTTTTAGAATTTGTATGCAGGTAATTTATGTACGAGGTTAAAACCTACATTTGGTATCAGAGTTGTTTTGGCTTCAAGGGGATGCCTTTGTCACAGATGGTTTCTCTCGGGCCTGTGGTAGACCTTGTTCAGTGGGAGATCTACGAGATCGATTCTGGTGGTGAAAGAAGATGGTGAGCAGTGGAAAGATAGAGATCGAGAAATTTAATGGTCAGAGTTTTGAGTTGTTGAAACTCAAGATGGAGGATCTGTTGGTGGATAAAGATCAGTGGGTCACGTTAGATCCGGGTACTAAACCAACGGGAGTGTCCGATGAAGAATGGAAGAAGTTGGATCGGAAGGCAAAGAGCACAATATGACTGTGTGTCTCAGATTCAGTATTATTGAATGTATCAGGGGAAGCTACGATGAAGGCTTTGTGGGACAAGTTAGGGACTTTGTACCAATCTAAGTCTCTGGTGAATAAACTGTTCCTGCGGAAAAAGCTGTATAACCTAAGGATGAAAGATGGAGACTCAGTGACAAAGCATCTAAATGCATTTAATATTATGGTAAGTCAGTTATTATCTGTTGATATTAAAATTTCAGATGAAGATAAGTGCATCAGTTTTTTGTGTTCTCTACCAGATTCATGGTATAGTCTGGTTATTGCAATAGGTAGCAATACAACTCCCTTGAAGTTTGATGAAATAGTCTCATCCATGCTGATGGAGGAGATGAGACAGAAAATATGGAGAGCCAGAATGGTGATGCCTTTTCTATACAAGGACGGTCCCAGAATAGAAACAAAAATAAGTCATCGAGTGGGAGATCTAAATCTAGAGGAAGATCTAAATCTCTAGGAAAACCTGTAAAGGTGGTGTGCTAGAAATGTGGAAAGTAAGGGCACTAAAAAAGGGACTGTAAATCTAAAAAAACTAAGTCATCGAGTGGGTGATCTAAATCTCAAGGAAAACCTGTAAAGGTGGTGTGCTGGAAATGCGGAAAGGAAGGGCACTACAAAAGGGACTATAAATCTAAAGCTCCTGATAAAGGAAAGGGATTTGATGATGCGCCTTCTGCAGAGGCGAAAACCACCTTAGATGAAGGTGGGGATGTGTGCTTGGCTTCTTCAAGTACACATGTAGATCATGAGGCATGGTTGATTGACTCAGGTGCATCCTTTCACTTCACTCCCCATAGAAAGTGGTTCTGCAAGTATGAGAAATATGATGGTGGTGATGTCTTCTTGGGGAATGACAGGAAGGCTAGAATCATTGGTCGCAGAAAAGTAAAGTTGAAGTTGCAAGGTGGAAGGTTTAGAAAACTTCCAGATATTCTGCATATTCCTGCATTAGCCAGAAATCTGATTTCTGTAAGCAAGCTGGATGATGCAGGTGTAAAAACAGTGTTCGAGAAGGATAACTGCAAGATGATTTGGGGAGCACTGGTATTGATGCGGGGAGTTCGAATTGGAACTCTATACCAGCTGCAAGGTAGCACTGTTGTTGATGGATGCAAAAACTCTGTGGTTCTTGAAAGTGGAGCAGAAAATATAGTGGTCTCTAGAGAGAAGAACATGATGTGGCATCAAAGGCTTGGACATAATGGAGAGAAGGGCCTTCAAATACTTCATGGTAAAGGTATGGTAGAAGGTATGAGTAATAGCTCTTTGGATTTTGATTTCTGTGAAAATTGTGTATATGGGAATCAGAATCGGATGAGTTTCCCCTCTGGTGGTAAGAGGGTGAAACAGAAATTAGAACTTGTGCACAGTGATGTGTTTGGACCTGTGAAGGTTCCATCATTGGGTAAGTCTGTGTACTATGTATCATTTATAGATGACTTCTCAAGGAATACATGGATATATTTCCTTAAGAAAAAATATGAAGTCTTTGACAGGTTTAAAGAATTTAAGGCTCTGGTGGAAACCCAGACAAAGAAGAAGATAAAGGTGTTGAGGACAGATAATGGTGGAGAGTTTTGTAGTAAGGAATTTGAAGAATTTTGTAAGAAGTGTGGTATAGCACGGTGAAAGACTACTCCATACACACCTGAGCGAAATGGAGTTGCAGAAAGAATGAACAAGACATTGATGGAAAGGGCAAGAAGCATGCTCAGTGGTGCTGGGTTAGGACGAGAATTCTTGGGAGAGGCAGTGGAGACAACATGTTACCTAGTCAATAGATCACCTTCATCAGCGTTGGAGGATAAGACTCCACAAGAGGTATAGACTGGTAAGAAACCCTCTCTTTCACATCTGAGGATATTTGGATGTGATGCATATGTACATGATCCAAAGGAGAAAAGAACCAAGTTGGATAGTAAATCTAAAAGGTGCATCTTTATTGGGTATAAGGATGGTTTAAAGGGTTATAAGATTTGGAACCCAGTAACAAGGAAGGTTGTGTACAGCTGAGATGTGGTGTTCAGAGAGGTGAAAGATGTTATTAAACATGAAGTCCAACCAAAGGAACCTGAGAAGATAGAGTTAGAGCTTAAGGGGGAAGAATCAGACTCTACAACAGAGGAGGAATCAGAAGATGAAGAGCCGCAAACTCTGGGTGTGAGAAGATTAGTTCGAGAAAGAAGGCAACTAGAAAGGTATAGTCCATTTGTTTTCTATTCAAATTTTAATTTATCTATTATTGACAATGATCCTAGAACTGTGAAGGAAGCAATAGATTTAGAGGATGGAAAACTCTGGGAAGAGGCCATGGTTGATGAAATGGCATCTTTGCACAAAAACGAGGCTTATAATCTGGTGGAGTTGCCGGCTGGAAGGAAACCCATGGGCAACAAATGGGTGTTCAGGAAGAAGACAAATGCAGAAGGAAAGGTGGAGAAATACAAAGCTCGGTTGGTAGGAAAAGGTTATTCCGAGGTGCCGAGAATTGATTTTGGTGATATTTTTTCTCCTGTTTCCAAGGTAACTTCTATTAGATTACTTTTATCTGTTGCTACTACTTTTGATTTTGAGGTAGAACAGATGGATGTGAAGACAACATTTCTTCACGGGGATCTGGAAGAGGAAATCTGCATGAAGCAACCTGAAGGCTTTGTGGTGAAGGGCAAGAAAGAATTGATATGCAAGTTAAATGTTAGGTCCCTATAATACTAGTGATTACCCCATTACTATTGTAGTTGTATCTCTTATTAATATTTTTGTGCCCCTATTGTCCCCATATTGTTATTATTGTGCCCCATAGAATCCTTCTATTGTTATTTTTGTGCCTTTATATTATTATTGTTAGGTCGGCTGGCTTATATTGTGACTCCTTAGACTCCTATATATAGAAAGGAGATTTTGTCATTTGAATCATAAAAGAATCATTCATTTGTGTAATGTAAAGGAGGTTGCCCCCTCAAAGAGGCTGAATTCTAAGATGTTGATTTATCTTTTTTATCTTTTTGTGAGCTGGTTTCATAACATTTGGTATCAGAGCTTTGGATTCTAGGGTTTCGCTGCTCCAAATAGGTCATCGTGGAATTTTCGCTATAAAATTTTTTCTGCGACGTTTCAGAAGCAAAAAAAAAAAAAAGACCAATTTGAGAAAAAATCGTACTGAACCTTGGGTCAGAATTTCAAAGCTTTTTGCGCTATATTTGCATAGATATGATCTGAGGAATTTGGTATTTTTGCAGACTCCTGAATTACATTCCAAATAGGTGACCTAGGGAAAATCATCATAACTTTCTCCCTGAGCATCAGATTGAAATTTCATAAGAGGGTACAGAAAGAGGACGGAATTTAGTTTCTTGTATGTATTTTTCAGAGCGAAAGGTCGAAACTGGGACATGTGGCATGTAGTACAAGTTCGCTCTACTGAACTAGTCTATAGTCAGGTCACTGTGGGAGATTTGGCATAACTCTTCCTTGGAGAATCCAATTTGTATCAGATTGGTGGCATCAGAAATAGGACATAGAGGGCTACTACAGGTCACAATTTCAAAACTAGATGATCCGAAATTACAGAGATACATCAGAGGCAATATCAAGCTCCTACAAAGTGAAAAAAAGGTGTGTAGATTTTTTTAAATTTTTGCTTAAGCTTGGTTTGAAAAATTATTTTGAAAGAATTCAAAGGGCATAGTAGAGAATTATTATTAGTAACTGATGCCCCAGGGAAAGAAAATGAAAACACCTAGTAAGCAACTTGTATGCCATAGTACCAATCTTTTGCAACACAATGTGATGAATTGCTTACTGTCATCAGCGTAGTCTAATGAAGGACACAATGCGTTGAATTGTACTATGGATGACAGTGCGATGAATTGCTTACTGTCATCAACACAGTCTAATGAAGGACACAGTGTGCTGCAGTGCACTTCCCGCATAGATGTAGTGCAATTCATCGCACTGTCTCTAACTGCTGCCTGCGTTGATCCCTTCAGGGTCAGTTTCCCATCTAGGAACTAAAAGTTTTTGCCAATTTTCTCTTGTTTGAATGAGTTATTGAATGTCAATGATGTTTTTCCTTTGAAAATAGTTTTTCATCTCCTTAATTTGGCCCTACTTAGACTAGTATTGATAAATGTTTCTTATGTATTTACTTTATCATTTTCAATCTATAGTCGAAAGTTAGTTTTAATCAATTGATCTTTAGCGAAAGAAAGTGTCGTAAAATCGTCTTTTCCTTCGAAAGTTGAATTGTCGTCAAATATTCATTCATGAAATATCAATTGGTTGATATGTGCATATGATTAGTCTTTTTCATTGAAAGTGTCGTAATTCCTCATTTCTTTGAAAACGAAAGTGTCGTAGAGTCTTCCTTTCCTTGAAAAGAAATTGTCGCAAAATCGTCATTTTTATGAAAAGAGTTTGTTGATCGTTTGTGCATTAGTTTTCCTTTTTGAATCATTCACATTAAGGGAAATTGAAAAGAAATACATGCATCTTGCATTGAAAAGAGTTTTTGTGTGCTAAATGGAATAGTGTAGGGAATTTGCATTTAGATTGTGCTCTTTTCTCTTTGATCAAAAGAAATTTGATTGCTCTATCCCTAAGTAGCTAGGATTTTCATTGTTAAAACTGAATGGAAAGAGTGCTTATCATGATAGTTGCATCCCTAGGAATTTCAAAATACATCACGTGGTGAACTTGAAAGACAAATTCCTAAGCAAGATCAACTTAAAATAAACATCAATTTACCTAATGAAGTATTACCATTAACGAAAACATTTAGTGGTTCTAGGCTAGAGACGTGTTCCGACATCGTTAAACCAAGCAGTTGTTGCTAACTTGTCTACAATACAACCCGAGTGTGATACCTCATTCCACATACGTGAGTATATTGTAGCTCATCCATGTACCTTTGGGTATATAGGGCGGTGTTATAGTACGTAAAGTATATGGGAATGCTCTCACTGTGTAATTTTACATTAGAAAACGCTTATACAGACTGGGCCTCCAAGTACCTTCGCGTATATATGGGAGGACAACATTAGGTTTCTATCCATCCTTAAGTAACCGAGTCGGCCGCCTTGAAAATGTGATACACCGAACACAGAATTTGGGGAGATTTCCTGCCTATACTTCTTGGTTCGCTAGGAGGTATTCTGCAGTTCACAGTTTCCTGGTAAACCTTTTGCCTAGTTATCCCTTTTTGTTTATTTCTTTTTGATAATAAAATTAATCAGAAATCGTGGAGGAACATCAACCCAAATCCCATTGTTCACAGAGAACAGCGAGCCAACCACCTTTGCCTCCCAAAGCGACACAAATTCGGATAAAGTGGTCTCGTTTAACTGAGTCTAGTACATCAAGAACTCCTAGTTCTTCATCTGGATTACCTGAAACATTTGTTTCAGTAGCTACAGAGACTCCAATTACTCCGACTATTTTTGGTACATCCATTCCTAAAGAAGAAGTTTCACAATTACCTAAAGACATTAGCATTGATCCTAGTGAAACAGTAACCGAGGTTGTCCAACAACAAGTTGATACTCAACTTGAAATTGTTCAACAAGAAAGTGCTTCTGAACTTGAAACAGCTCAACCAGAAGTTAGTCCAGAATCTATCCCAGTTCAAATAGAAGTTACATCTGAACCTGAAATTGTTCAGGAACCTCCCTTTGAAACTGTTGTTCATTTACCTAAACATCTGGACTTCGAATTTCGACATTCAGAAGTTGTTACCCCTTAGACATCAATTACTGTTGAAACTACACTTTCATCAACACCAAAAATCTTTTACGGACTTGATGGTCAAGTTCTTCCACCAGATTTGATTGCCATAGAGGATGAATTAGTAGAAGATTCCACACTTGGAACGCCAGTTCACTTTCGAACTAGGCTTAATCTTTACCCTACTACTCCTGATTACTTTGATTCATCTGATCCTGCTTCCTTTCAAGTACCCGTCGAATCTTTAGGACAATTTTTCGACCAGTTAACTATGGTTAAACAACCCTTAACATCCCAGATTATATCATTTGATACAACTGCAGCAAAATCTTCTGTTGTAACTCCTTCGATGTTTTCTACCACACCTGAGTCACACCTGTATGGTGAATCGTCTGTCTCGATTGGTTACCAATCATTGTCAGGAACCCACTTAGGGGTTGCTTCTGCACCATGGTCATCACCCATGTCCTCAACCAAAATTTTACCTCGTTCTTCTCTAATGGGAACTCAACAGTTTGATCCTACACATCAATATCATGCTGGGAAATCTAGTCATCAAAGACCTGTGTATCCATTAAATACTGGATTTCCACCATATGGAGAGAAATATGCTTATTCATCGTATCCTCCTTATTCCGGAGGACAACCATATGGTAATTTCCCACAATATTCAAGTCAACCTGGAATTAGAGTTTGTCAATGGAAACCAGCAATGCCAACTCAACCAAGGCTTGTGTATCCACTACAACCAATGCAAACCATGTCAACTATTCCTACTACACCTGTTGTTACTACTGTGCCACAGTCACAAGCTCAAAATGTTGTATCTCAACCGGTACAAACTGATCCTTCTCCCTTGCAACCACAAGTTTCAAGTCAAGAGGTTCAAGTTTCTCAAGTTGTTATACAATAGCCACTTGTTTCTAGAGCTCAGCAACAACCTCAGGTTAGTATACCTTTATTTGGACTGACCCAGAATTATACTGGCATAATTGATTCACAGCATGGTCAACCTTTCATTGTTGGGCAACAACAATTGGTTCAACAACTGTGGTTGCCGCAATTCCAACAACCCCAGTTCCAATAGTTCCAACCTCAGTTTGGACTTGGTTCACAAGCTCAACCTGGTTTTGGTCAATGTCAAGCTTACCAAGGTCCTGGGCAACAAGGCTTTGCAGGTTATGGACAACCACAAATTCAATCTGATTATCAACAACCACCTTATACTAGTTTTTTTCAAAAACCATACCAAGGTTACCAAATGTAGATGCCCTATGATGGTCTGCAAAGACCTATTGCATAGGAAATTCCATCATATCCTATGTATGCTCAACCTGACTTGAATTGACAGTTGCCATTCGTAGCAACTTTAGAATTGCCAAATTTAAATCGGCTCACCAATGATCCAATCTCATATGCACCTTGGTGGCCAGTAATTTCACACAAGTTACCATCTGATATTCTGAAGTTTAACAAAAATCTTGGAGAAGACCCATCGAATCATGTTATGACCTTTCATTTATGGTATTCATCCAACACTTTGAATGATGATTCCATCAGACTTTGTATTTTCCAAAAAACACTTACTAGCCCAGCTACTAAATGGTACATTGAATTACCAAGAGCTTATTTCGGTAACTTCACCACTTTAGCCACTATCTTTTTGACCCACTTCCAGTTACCTATCAAATACGAGACTAGAACGAAACTCTTGACCAACTTTAAACAGACTACTACCACCCATATATCAAATCATATTCATGAGTGGTGGCGTCAATGTCGAATGGTTAAGACATACGTTCCCGATCAGCTTTTAGTTAAGTGGTTCATAAAGTCCTTATTGCCATCAATCGCCGAGGACATGGAAAAAGGTGGAGTTGTCACAAAAGAGCAAGTTATCGCTCGTGCCCAATACTTGGATTTGATTTACACACAATCCGACACGCTCTATGATAAAATCCCCAATGCACCTAGACCAGCTTACACTGTTCCACCACCCCCACAATTGAGTAAGGACTCTCATGCTGGTGATGGTGTGATCGGTTCTTCAAGCACACAGGAAATAGGAAGACCATCTGGTCAAACTCTTGCTATTTCCAATCAAGCTACCAATGCATCAGAAAACACTCATGCCTCAAAGATTAATGTTGTGTCATCTGACAAAGGAAAAAATCCAAAGCAACCAGGAGGTAAGAAAAAGGGGAAGAATAACAAAAAGAAACAAGAAAATTCCACTCCAGAGAAATCATCTGATTCCCCTACCATGGCCAGGAAACCTCATTATCCATGTCTGATATGTAATGATGAGCATTATACAAGAGATTTTCCACATCGCTCTGAGGTCTCTAAATTTCTAAAGACTTCAACCACATTAGCAGTGTTGACAGATCCGTTTCCAACCTAGGAGACACATTTGGTTGCAACTGATCATGCTTATACATCCCAAGTACTCATGTTATCCATCAAAAATCCACAAAACAATTTTTTGGTGTCAACGAGAAACAAAGATTATGGAAATCCGTCATCATCGAATAACCAGGACACTGATCAACCTAGTACTTGGTTCACTGCCATTGTCACAATCACAAACTACATTAAAAGCCTTTAATGGAAGAACATATACTCCATATGGGATTTTGAGTAACCTGCAAATCAAACTAGGGGGAAAGACAGTTACTGTTGACGTTGAGGTAGTTGACAGACTCCTTGATTACAACATTTTACTAGGAAGGCCTTGGGTATATGCTATGGCTGTTGTCGTTTCCACATACTTTCGTACAATTGCATTCCCTTTCAAGGGTGGAATCACAGTCATTAATCAGCTAGACTTCTTTCCCAATAGTTCATAGGCTACATGAAGCATTCCATTGATACATGGAAACCCACTATCACTTCAAAGTGTTGGAGTAGGTCTCCTAAAGATCCTTCTCTAATGGGCACTTTTACCCTCTCATCACCATCTAGTTTGGCAGAAGTGGCAAGAGAAGAGACTTGCAACATGATTTTTTCTACATCATCTGATTTTATGAATATTTCCAACTACTTTGAAACTGATGGTCATAGTGAGGCGTTGCTGTTAAGCCCCATTGAATCATCATAGCAATCAATTTTTCGGGCTTGTGCGGCAAACCCTAATCCGCACTCAACAATTGTATGGGTAGATAAATCGTTAGAATATGATACCTCTTTGGATCCTTTTTCACATATACATTCTACGGATGAAGGAATCATCAAATTAGTGATGATAGGAGAGGCACCGTGGGAGGATTATCATCATCATTCCCACCTTCTAAATGACATTGAAGATTATTCAAATGAACTAAAGCACCCATCGATTGTTGATTTCTTGTCAAATTCTATAAATACTGTAGATTCTAAGCGTAATTTGTCCAACATAGAAGAAACGATATCTATAAACATTTCGACCAAGCCTAACATTGTAGAAAACATTCATGTTGGCAAATCCTATTATCCATTGGAACTTGATAATTACTGTGCTCTTTTTTGCAAATTTCGAGATATTTTTGCATGCTATGATGAGGAGATGTCAGGCATTGACTTGAGTATTGTTGAACATGAGATTAAAATGTACCCTAATGTCAAACCAGTACGACATTGGCTTCGACCTAATCATCCTAACAAAGCAGCTACCATTAAGGCAGAGGTTGAAAAACTTTTGCATGTTGGTTTCATTTTCCCTGTACCTCTTACTGATTGGGTATCTAATATTGTTTCAGTGATGAAAAAACAAGGGACAATTCGAGTGTGCGTCAATTATAGGGATGTAAACCAAGCATGTCCAAAAGACAGTTATCATACATCTTTTATCGACCAGATTATTGACGAATGTGCCAGATGTGAAATTTGTTCATTCATGGATGGATTTTCTGGCTACAATCAAATCAATATCTGTGCATAGGACCAATCAAAAACTGCTTTTATTTGTCTGTGGGGCACATTCTCTTATAAAAATTTACCTTTTGGTTTGAACAATGCAGGGGCTACATTTAACAGGGCGATGAATTATGCCTTCCATGACATAAAGCACATTGTTCAACCTTATCTTGATGATTTGCCTCCTCATTCACAAAAACGGACTGATCACCTGCAACATTTGAGAGCAATCTTCTTACAATGTCGACACTACGAGATAAGACTTAATCCACATAAATGTGTGTCTTGTGTTGACTCTAGTCGATTGCTTGGATTCGTAGTTTCGAAAGATGGAATTCGACTTGATTCCATTAAGGTTCAGGCAATCCTTGACTTGCCTCGACCTTCAAAAATTTTACAGTTACAGAGACTTCAAGGGAAGGCAAACATTCTAAGGAGGTTCATTCCAAACTATGTTGAATTAGCTAAAGGTTATACGCGTCTATTGAAGAAAGGGGTACCCTTTCATTGGGACCAAGTTGTGCAAGCTTCTTTTAATGCTCTCAAAGATTCCCTTATTAGAGCATCATTAATGTATGCCCCAAACTATCAAAAATACTTTTACATGTATCTCACCGCTGCAGATACAACCATTGGTATGGCTTTAGTTCAAGAAGAAAGTGGAATTGAACATCCTATTTATTATTTGAGTCATAACCTCAACAATACATAAATTAAGTATTCACATGTCGAAAATTTAGCCTTGGTAGTCATTCAAGCTATGCAAAGATTTTGTCATTACATCCTCCTTCGCAAAACTACCATTATATCAGATTGCAACCCTATGACATACATTTTGTCACGACAATTGCTGGGGGGCAAGTATTCTAAATGGATAGTTATCTTGCAGGAGTTTGATTTGGAATTCATCAAATCTAAATCAAACAAATCTCTTGTCTTTGTTGAGTTATTATGCGATCTTCCCTCATCCTCCAATGATTTAAGATCAGAAGCATCAACCTTGGATGAGTCTTTGTTTCTTATCTTGTAAAGTGATCCATGGTATGGAGATATACTAGTCTATCTCCAGACCCAAGTTTTTTGGCCTAATACCTCTCGCTCTAAACAACGACGTACTCAATACCAAGCCAAAGATTATCTAATCATTGGTGATACACTTTATCATCATGGTGTCGATACAATTTTACGTAGGTGCTTTACTCATGAGGAGGCCGAAAAAGCTTTGAATGAGTGTCATTCAGGTGCTTGTGGGGGGCATTTATCTGGTTACACAACTACACAAAAAATTCTACGTGTTGGTTACGTTTGGCCAACCATATTCAAAGATTTCATTCTTGCTATCAGAAGTTGCCATGCTTAGCAGATATTTGACCGTAAAACTAGATTACCACCTGCACCACTACATCCAGTCGTTGCTATTGCCCATCGCAAAATGGGGCATTGAATTTATGACATGTAACCCTACCTCGGCTAGGGGGCATGGGTATATTATAGTCGTCGTTGATTATTTTACCAAATGGACCGAGGCAATGCCAACATTAAACAACAGTGACGAAATTGATGCTCTGTTTTTTTCAACCATGTGGTTGCCAGGTTTGGTGTACCACACACTATAGTTACAGATCATGGGTCGCATTTTCACAATCACATGATGGTTGAATTAACTACTAAATTAGGACTGTCACATGATAGTTCTAATCCATACTACCCGTAGGCTAATGGACAAGTTGAGGCTATCAACAAAGTCCTTCAGTGCATGTTGCAAAAAATGATTGGAGTTCATAAAAGGAATTGGCATTATTCATGTACTCAACTTGTGGGCATATCGAACCTCGGTGGGAAATGCGACTGGATTTATGCCTTTTCAGATGGTGTATGGTTTGGAAGCAGTCTTACCAATCCAATGTGAAATCTTGTCTCTAAAACTCGCGATTGACCTGCTACCTGACACTTCTAAAGAAGAAGCACGTTTCTTGGAGTTAATCCATCTGTATGAAACCTGTCATGATGCTACAATGGCTAACGAGGCGCATAAAAAACACATCAAGGCGCAATATGATAAAAATGTTAAGCCTCATGTCTTCTTAGAAGGTGACCCGATCTTGCTTTACAATCAGGATTCTGATAAAATTAGAGCAGGAAAATTTGAACCACTATGGATGGGCCCTTATATTTTCAAATGTGTGTTGACGAAAGGTGCCTACAAGTTAGTGGACTATGATGGGATTCCATTATCGCAACCCCGAAATGGGTTGTACCTTAAACGTTACTATGCTTAGTTGAGTGTAGTAAAACTCATTGTATATATGCTTTGATTGCATTTGTGTGTGTGTTTCTTTTAGAGTTTTTATTTGGTTAGGTAATCCACTTCGCATTTGTTGTAGATTTCAGAACCATTTGTTGGTTATGCCGATGGAGCTAGTCGTAGTACGCAGAATTTATCTTCTGCAACATGGGCCATTTTCGCTCCAAGCAGCGAGTTAGTGAGTTTTAGAGGGATATGTATTGGATGATCGACAAACAATATCGTTGAGTATAGCGCATTGATTGAACTCCTCTCTGATGCCATTTCACTTGGCATACGCCGAATCATCATTAGGCTAGACTCACAACTTTTTGTACTATAGCTTACTAGCATCTATACCGTCCGAAACCCAGAAATTGATCGCATGTTCCTTAGAGTTCGTATTTTGGAAAGGTATTTTGAGTTTACTCAATATCAGCATATTTCCATAAATCTAAACACATTCACTAACTCTCTAGTAAATTATGTGTTAAATAGACATTTGCGACATATGTAAAGTAAACATTTTCAATTCACATCATCATTTGAATAGGATTGCATCACTTAACCATAATAAAACTATGAAAGTCAAATAGATAGCTGTATATAATTTTTTACAAATAGTTTGTGTCCAAGACAAAAATTGGTCATCTGACCCAAAAAACTCAAAAAATGTATGCAAAAAATATCCAAGTAGACTAGTGCTACTCATGATAACAGGTCACAGCTTGTGCTATCATATGTAGGAGTCTCATCCAACGAGTCGGCACACCAATGGTATGGCGCTACAATCGCATAGGTAACTCCTTGATCTGGACATCTGGAATACCTAGGGTCAAACCCTCTATGTGATCCTGTAGCTCGACCAATGTCTCTACTAAATCCAAGTCTCAGAGAACTACTCTCCCAACAGCTCTCTGTAATAGCGTACCTACCTCTCGTTGGTGTCCCACAGGTCGAACAGATCCAACATCTGCATACATATAAAATATATCTTTTTAGTCTTGGCAATAATCAAAAAACACAAAAAAAGTAGAAACTTTAAAAAGAAAAACACTTTGGTCAAACAATTTACCAATAGCACTCCACTGTGCTCCAACTAGTAACATCAGATCTAGATCACCACAGAAATCCATTCTTGAATATGGATATTCTGTGAAGGCCATGTCCTGTCGGTCAAACCACTCAAAGAAAGCAGGGGTAAATGAGATCAATGACTGGCCAGCATTCCTAGCCATAAGATCTACCCACCTCTGCATCCGTGGGTCTCTAGGTCCAGGTACTCCCAGTGAGATGTGTTGTGGCTGCATGAGTGGAATTCTCTCCAAGGCAAAAGAAATCAAGATAGACCCATAGCCAAAAAAAAATTCTTTCCATTCTTTACCTTGGTCAGTTGTTCTTTCATGGATGAAAGAACTACCTCACACCAGTTGAACACTTTTGGCTCCAAACACTCTAAAGCATACTGCATATATGACCTGTTCACCAAGTGTAAAGTTGCACTGCCAGCCCATTTGGCGAGGGTAAAAAGGATTGTTCTCAACAGTAAATCACTAACATCCTTGATGTTGATCTTTCCGTCTCTACTAGGTGGAGCTCCTTCCCGACAAAACTGTTGTATATAGTCTCTCATTGATTCACCTCCTCTAGTAAATCTTGATAATGAGATGGGGGCACCCCACTTTGAAGGTCAAGTCAGAAAGAAAATATTATCGATGGTAAAGGGGATCACTTTGCCCCTAATGTGAAAGACCTAATCGGTAGGATCCCAAGATCGAACAAGATACTGTAAAAGCTCAATTTGTTGCCGCATGTTAGATAATCGAAAATACTTGAGTAACCCACAAGTCCTTAGGGCATCAACTATTCCCTGATTATTTAGGGAAATCATATCTTGTTCTTAATGCTCTCATTCTCTCCATATAATCACCATTTTGATCCGATGAATGTCTGCAATGCAACCTTTAGACAAACTAAGATCCATTTTTTGCAAAAAACAGTTGAAAATTTGGGAGAAAACAATTGTCAAAATTTGGTTTTTGCGCCCATCGCACCCCTCCCTTAGAGATAGTGCACTGCAATGCATACAACCTTCTAGGTGTGTGCAATGCAGTGCACCTTTCGATATTGAAAGGGTGTGCTGATCCAGAGTTCGAAAAATGAAACCCTAGGGGCTTCAAAAACCAAATTTGTTTGCTTAAAACTGAAAACAAATGGAATAAAATGAAAGAGAACAGGGATAGCTCCTACCTGGTCGAAATGGCATGAGAAACGTTCCATTGAATCCTCCACAAGAAACTAGTGAACTTCGAGGTAGAAAACTTCTCCAGAGCACCAAAGTCAAAGGATAAAAGTGAAATGGTAAAAATGAATGATAAAACTTGTTTTTATGTTTATTTTTTGCACATTAATCGAGTAAACATTAATTTTTATTCATTTTTTCCATGAACATGTATTTTGAATCCACTTTGATGGAGTTTTTGAGTAGGTTTAATAGCTGAAAGAAGAATTTGACATGCTCAAGTGAAAATTGAACATCTTTGACCACAAAGCAAATTTTTGTCTCTTTTTCGAGCTTTGTTAAAAAACGAAAAAGGAACCCCTTGGAGTCCTCTTAAAACTCTTTTCAAACTCTCTAAATATGAAAAGATTGTCGAGTGCTTGTCTATTCCAGCTCGTTAAAGGATTGGAAACGATATCTCTCTTGTATTATTTTATGCTTTTTCAGACTTGAGAGATTATGTTACGAAAAAAAACTTATGGAGTTTCCTTTTCATCCCTTTTCAAACCCTCTAAACATGAAAAGGACCAAGTTGTCTTTCTCATTAAACTCATTAAAAACATCAAATAGCAACAAACTTATCCATCTATAAAGGGCCGAGTTTCACCTTCGCTAGACTCGTTAAAGCATCAAATAGTGATGGATTCACCCAAAGGGTGAACTTATACAACAAGAATATGTTATCCTCCTCAAGATTGATAAAAAATAAAGAGGTACTGATTAGCAATGACTGGGGTAAAAGGAAAAAGCCGAGAAAACTTTATGGTAGCAAGTCGCTCTTGAACATGACACTTTCACCTCATCATCGTGACTATGTGAGTTGGGTCATTCAGCTTGATGGTTATCACAATGTTGGTCTATCATACCATCCATTACTTTGTTTTGGGTCAATGCTAACAATTCATTTTAGTGTCATCGACATGTTCAAGAGAAGTCATTCAGTTCAAACTTCATCCTTTGCAATACCGTAAACTTTCATTTTCATGATCGCCATTCCTGAACCTTGTGTCATCAATCATTTCTTTCATCTCAAAAATCATTTATCTCATTGTGTGTCGTAGGTGTCGGATACATCAAGGCCCTCCTGCGACGAGTCGCTTCTTATCGACATTAGCACATCATCCAAGAATTTGACTTCGAAACACCCCTCCAATACCTTGAAGCTTGCATACATCAATGGCAGGTTTCTTGCTTCCGGCGATAGGTTGACATCACTGACCTTTGACTGAAAGGCTTTGTATGGTGTTTGACATCAAATCATTTATTCACACCATGCGAAATGTATTGTAGTACCTTGAGGGTCATTATCATTATCAGTGATTCCTCTCGTATCTGTTAACGACTTACATCATTGGCTGGTAATCAGATAATGTCTTTCCATGTTCAACTTCAGAACATCTATTCACATGGTTAGACTTGTACTTGAGAAAAATATTGAATGATATTGAAGACCCCGGATCTATTTTCATCCATCTGGGCTGCGATATTTTCTGGAGTACTAAATCAAATGTACAATTGCCTTACATTCATGGTCAACCATTCATGGGTCTATATCTGCAGACGACTATATTTGTACATATAATGAAATTTTATAAGTTTAGCATGGGTATGCCTTCCCTCAGCTAGTTCATGAGAAAAATCAAGTTATCATGACATATGTATTGTAATTGATGCAGGTCACCTTCTGTTTCGAGACCTCCTCTCCTCGTGATAAAGCATTTCGCTCGACATATATATTTACGACTTCATGCTTTAGGGGGCAACTGTTACAGATCCATTTGGGCACATCAATCCCAACTTACAGATCGATACTATTAGGGCACATCGACCCCTAGTGCAGTTGTTACATGCCCTAAAGAAGTTAGTCATCAGAATGCCTCACTTCCCAATAAATTTCATCACTGAAACATCCAAAAACTACCTATTAGAAGATCAGCGCAGGCAGGACTTCATTAGGGTGCACTACAATGCAAACCATACATTGACAGGGTGCTATGCAGCACACTTGGTCGATCTTTGGCCTGCACTGGGCGAATTTGAGCGAACGTGAGGGTTTGAAGATTCCTTATCCATTGGAAGCCTCTAGAAGTTTCTCAATGCCACCTAATCCTTTGAGTTTTCATTTGGATGAGGAAGGGAGTTAAGGAACATTGATCCCCTATCCCTTATTTCATGGAACTGATTTCTAAATTTAGAAAGGCATTCATTATCACCATTGATGGCATAACCTCCTTCATTCACCTATAAAAAGATCACTCATCTAAGAGATCAGGGGCTAGAAAATATTGAATTATAGGGAGATGTTGTTGTTATGAGACCAGAGTTGACTACAAAGTGTTGTATAGTGTTGAAGTGTCTTTCTTGTCATGAGGTGAAGAGGGATTGAATTGGAAGAGTGTCACTGGATCAAGCACATATGGGTTGTAATTCTTCCTCTTATCAATAAAGTCTTCAAAACTTTTTCCTTATGCTTGTGTTATATGTTGACGCTTTCATATGTATATCATGTTCTCGATTCCATGTTATTTATAAGCAATAGATCATTATCATTTTCCTTGATGGGTTTTTGTCTCTGTGTTTGTGTAGGTACTTTTCAAGTGGCTTAAGTACGGAAAGGAGCGGCAAGATTGGTCAAGGGAGACAAGGAGCTAGCGAAAACTACAAGTAGGTTTCTCTTCTCTCTTGTTTTATCTATTGATTATAGAAAAGGTAGAGATTACTTTGTCTGTTGTTTCTAGACTTGCTACTAAGTCTAGAGGGTTAGGCATTTGTCCAAGAACACTAAATATTCCTAAAACAATATGTCGAGACAATACTGTAGAGGTTTAATATGCAGGATAGTAAACCAGTGAGGGTTCCTATTCCTGTATGTGTGAATTTATCTACTGAACAGTGTCCTAAGACATAAGAAGAGGAAGAGGACATGTCCCATGTTCCATATGCAAGTGCAGTCGGTAGCCTGATGTATGCAATGGTCTATACTAGAACATACATTGCACATGCAGTGGAAGTATTGAGCAGGTTTATGTCAAAACCAGGGAAGGAGCACTAGACAGCAGTGAAGTGAGGTTTCAAGTATTTGTGTGGCACTAATGATTATTATTTGTGCTACCAAGGAAGACCAGGATTGGACAGAGTGTTGGATATTCGTGGCTTTGTTGATGCAGACTAGGCTGGAGATCTGGATTAGATAAGATCTACA
This sequence comes from Pinus tabuliformis, assembly GCA_031772625.1. Lineage (NCBI taxonomy): Eukaryota > Viridiplantae > Streptophyta > Pinopsida > Pinales > Pinaceae > Pinus > Pinus tabuliformis. Next base: position 1,809,277,585 of record CM062817.1, read on the forward strand.
AGTGGGTATGTGTTTAACCTATTTGGAGGCGCAGTCAGTTGGATGAGTAAGAAACAATCTGTAGTGGCACTATCAACTATAGAGGTAGAATACATGGCAGCCAGTCATGCAAGCAAGGAATCAGTTTGGTTGCAGAGATTGTGTTCAAGTATGGGGTTAGTACAAGGAGCTATAAGGATAGTCTGTGACAGCCAAAGTGAAATTTTCTTGGCAAAGAACCCTGCATATCATTCAAAGATAAAGCACATTTATGTTCAGTATCACTTTGTGAGGGATATGATAGAGGACAAAAAGGTGTTGCTAGTAAAGGTGGACACTTTGAAGAATATTGCAGATGCATTGACAAAATTTGTGAGCTCTGAGAAGTTCCCTTGGTGTAGAGAAACAATGGGCATTGCAGGGCTAGATAAATGACTAAGCTTTCTTGTGTCCCCCTGTGGAAAGAAAACAACAAGTTGGAGAATGTTGGGTTGTGTTATATTCTTTCCACGACTAGCCCACATAGTTAACTGGGGGGTTAGAGGGGGGGCAGAGCCCCCACTTCATTGCGCCGATTGCATAGCGGGCGGGTCACAGGGGGTTTGAAGGGTGCAGGTAACCCCACTCTATGGGGTCTGGGGCAGCACCCCGGAAAATTTTGTTTTTGGACCCTACATTAGGTTGGGCGGACCTACCTATCGTTTTGTGCATGATTTTTGCACATGGTTTTGGACACGATGGTTTTCGATCCATGGTTTTGGACGCGATGGTTTTTGGTCCATGGTTTTGGGCACGATGGTTTTCAGTCCATGGTATTGGATGCTTCGGCATGTATAAATATGTAATGTAGCATTGAAAGGAACATAATAAAAAATCAAGTTGGTAGTCTCGGTTTTGGGATCCAGGGGAAAATCTTTGTGTATATGTGTTTTATGTGTTATGCTCTCGCATTGTTTATTTTGTGTTTTATAATTCGTATGTAGGTAACTTTTTGTACAAGGTAAAACCTACAAATTATGTTTCCATTTTGAGTTTCTCGCTCAGTTTGGGACAAAGTTTCATTTAATACACGATGACAGAAAGAGAACTATGGTTTGTGATATATGTTTCATGATGAGATTGTACAATCCTCCAAGTGCACTGAAACAATATCTCCAAGGGTAGAGAAACAAGATCTCTTCAAGATGATGGCTCTTCTAGCCTTTTGTGCTCACCAAGGAAACTTGCAACACCTTCTGCAATATTGGACTCAAGGAAACCCTAGAAACCATAGGGTATTCACACGTACGAACATTAGAAGACAAATTACAAACTTTTAAAATCTTGATGTGTCTCTCAATAGGTCTATGATCCATCTTTATATATCCTTTCCAAGGGGCTCCATTAGCCCTCTCTAGGCAGAATTTTCCTTGGCTAACCGACTTGGTCTTAGGAGGCTTCTAGACATTTATAATTTCAAAATAGTTTATATTTCCTTGATACAAATTCCCAAAAGGGTCTTTTACAATATGACAAGGACTCTTGATTCATGACAAACCCTAGTAGCATTCAATGGATGCTTGACATAATGTCAAAGTGACTTGGGCATGAAACCCATGACTTACAAAATTAATTTTCTTTCTTATTTTGATAGATACATAAGAATTACATCATGACATGAGTCAAATGAGAATTATGAAGACTGAAACTAGTTACATTCTTAAACATATCAAAGTATGTGGGTATTTTTTTGTAATGGAATGTTAAATGCTATTAGATTATGTTGATTTCTCAAGTTATCGAGTGAGTTCATAGGTTACGATGAATAGGTTCACAAGTTCTCAATTTTTTAAATATTACTTGAATATTTTAAATGTAAAGAACTTCCTTATAAATCACTTATACTAACATAATGTTCTTGTGGTTTCATCAAGATGTTTCTAAACTTCCCTTATGACACTCGCTAACAATTTCTCTCATTTGATGGAGTGTTATAGGATGTTCAACCAAACATGTATTTTTTATAACCATATTTGTCAAGTGACATAAGTTCAGGTAGGATAGAATAAATTGAAGAAACATTGGCTACGTTGTATAGCAAACGACGACCAACTAGAGGTGAAAAAATTAGAAGAAAATTCCATAGATGCATGGAAAATTTTATCGCTAAAGGGGGGTCATTTTCTTATGATAATGACAACATAGATGACATCGAGGTGCCATTGAGGTACAAACATCTAGTGAAACAATAGGCACCCAAGGATCTTCCTAAAATAAACACTGGTTTTCTATCAATGAAAGGATATACTACATTACCCCATCAACATTACATGGTTTGGGGCTATTTTCCATGGATGGCATAAAGGTAAGTTACAGAGGATTAACTAAATTGATGGAGTATGTCGAACCCTGTTACAACTACAATTATTGGGTAGGACTAGTACAATACACCAAAAGTATGCAAAGATATGGAGTGGCTGCAAATTATATACAACTAAAAGACAATGATGAAAATAAAGGTGGAACTATGTATATTGATGGAAGGCCAAAAGCAAAAGGATGTTGAATGTGGAGCTTGATTATCTTCTTTATTCAGAGGTATCGTCGCATTGGACCCCAGTTCGTAATGGGATGACAAGGCCGCCCATCGTTTAATCTTTGTCAGGGTGGGTGTGGTAGTGATTTAATGAGCCCCCCCTTGGCAAGGGTTCGGTGGCAACGCCCTCGAAGCTAAAAATAGATGTAAATTTTCCTTGTAAAAAATTGTAGTTTCGCAGTAAATTTGAGTCATTCATTAGGAGGATGATCTAACGATAGAAGTTATGTTTAATTTAGGGTTTTTTTCCCTAAAAGTAAATCCCTTGCTATATATGAGTAAATTGTATTGCGGATAGATATGTGTGTGTATACTGAGCGAGAAAGAGAGAGGATATTATGTGAGAGCGAAGAGGCAATTACAACGGATCTGCTATAGGTTGTATCTCTTCATTTTGTTGGATAGTATAAAGGAAGGACTGGTTGTTTCTCCATGGACGTAGCCCAAATTGGGTGAACCATGTATATTTGTGTCTCTCTTGTTTTATGCATTTTCTGTGTTTATATTTCTGCAATATTTTATGTGTTCCATTTCTCTGTAATATATAATTTTCTAACACAGGGATTATTCTAGGGTTTATAAATAGTACATGGACCATCACCACAAATAAGAAACCCAACTGCATATTTGAGGGACGTGAATTAAACTATGTATTTTTATGCGCCATTAAATCAATAGATGCAAGGGAAGAGTTTCTCATTGATTACAATTTGAATAGAATAAATAAAATATTGTTATTATGGGGGTGATATGTATTCAATTTTACCCAACTTGTAAGCAATGTCTGTTGTATGTTATTATTGTCATTTACTACGTGAAGTTGTTATATAAATTTAGACATATGTCAATAATGGTTTTGTTATTAATATAATCATGATTAATTAAGGATGAATTGAAAATTACACTTATTTGATAAACAAGGTGATAAGGGGAAGGAACCAATCATAGAGATGTCCACAGATGCTCGTGATAATGATGTTACTGGTGATGAAATTTTTATGTACATCGATCCAATGCAAGAAATAAGGAAGCTTAAAATCAAAGAAAATAAGAAACTTAATTCTTCAGTTTTTATGGAGCCTCATATAGATGAGATAAAAGGCGAAATCATAACCTTGATACAACAAGTTTTTTAGTATGGGGCGAGCAACTCATTTAATTATTCCTTTTGTTTGTTTATGATTTAGTTATCTCATCCTTTATAAAAAAACTCTTTATTTTACAAGAGTTTTTGGCGAAGTACATTCATCATGTTACAACTATTGGTCGGGACAGCATTGGTAGCAATGTTGATGCTCCACCTGGGAGTGAGTCACATGTCATTGAGACCGGTACAAACACTCAACCACCCACAACAGGATCTGCACCCCCTAAACAATGTACATCATGATCTACACACAATTTTGTGGATGCAGAGCATGATACGATTGAAAATTTTGAAATGAGCTTTCCTAGATCTTCCCATGTGACTAGCATGGGATCACTACCACTCATGATTTTGGTAGATGATGACAATGTCCCTATGAAAATGGAGAAACTTCCAAGTATTTAATAAGTGTTTTAAATATTTTGTACAACATAAATGAAATTAACGTATAGTGTGTAACTATTTTAAACTAATGATAATATCATTTTTGTAGGAAATGATATATTTTGTAGGCGTTTGTATGACATAACCTTGAAAATATTTGTGTCAACCATTCGCACAAACTAGAAATCCCAAAGTTCCAATTTAAAATATTAACTTATTAATAGGATGGTTCTCATGTTTAGTGACGGTACCTTCAACAAATCTGGGGTTACCTCAAAGGCAGGCCTACATTTAAAATATTTTTGGGACCAACATAGGTCTCAATTGGAAAGGGCCAGGTCACATGAGTACCCTCCATCTGTTCCAAAGATGGAGTGGAGAGTGCTCATGGCAGATGAACATGAGAAGGCCCTTTGAAAAGTAGGGAAGAGTCCATCCGAACTAGGAAGGTATGAGGCACTTATAATAATGTAATTATGATGCTTTATCATCATTGAGACATCTAATTAAGTTTTTAAATGTTTTAAATATAACCTCCTAGATTCTTCCAAAGCCACACAGGCTATAATATCCAAACATGGGAAACATCATCATGGCCTAGGTGGCTACTCGAAAATGGCCACAAAATTTGTAAGTATATAAAAAAAATTTGCATCCAGATTATAATTTGTTAACAATTTTAATTTAATATCACAGAAGAAGAAAAATTCATGTTCTAATGCAAAATTTCAAGGGACACAATTCAAAGAGGCTCCCACGGAGGAACACCTAAGGCTTGCTTTCAAGTACAGCTATTAATTCATGGTTCACTGGAGGCTAAGCTTGGCGTCTTCACAGTATTCCACCACCCAACATAATGCTCAAGAAAATAAAAGAAACAAATAAAATTTATAAATCATTATTTGTACAATATATTGGTTATTATTTTTGGCCATAAAGTAATGTTCTTGATTGTAAAAAGCAAGCAAGAAATGTAGATACAAGATATGATCCTACTGATGGTGGAGTGCTCAATCTTGAGACTGATGTTCAACTCGATACTGGAGGTATTTCATGTATAATAATAAAATTGTAGTATGGAATACAAATAAAAATATTTAAATGAAAATGGTGTATTAGTTATAAACTTTCTTGTTTCTACAATAGAGAATGTACAAGATGTGGCCAAAAAAGAGGAGGAACATATGGCCACATCCAAAAGTATTTCGTGTTCCTCCACAAACGAAATAGGTAAAGAACACTCTACTACTCTTTTTATTAATAAAACATTTATGATAATAATAAAACTATAATTATGAATTTAACTTTTCTTTCTTATTGAAGTCGATGCTCGGCCCCACTTATAGCAGCATACTCGTAGGACTAGGTCAACAACAAGTGTAGAAAATCTTATAGATTCACACGCTCATGCAATTTACTAAATCACAAGACAAGAATATACTTCTACTTTCAACCAGCGGAAGCTAATAGATCGATGAAAACAATAAGAAGAAGAAGAAGATAAATCAATGGGACATAACACAAGATGGATCTTGGGAAAGCCACTGCTCAAAACCCCTATTATCTATATTGCATATATCAGAAATATGAGTGAAGATACAAATCTTGTTCTCACGGGAACAATTCTACACAAGTATGCTCAACTCTCTTAGCTCACAAGCAAGCTCAATCTAAATCCTTAGCATATTCTACAACTCTCCAAGCCACTATTTCTGCCCTTGGTCAAAGAATTTGGATGAATACAATATGCTCTGCTCAACCTTGAGCTTAACCTGCACAAGTATTTCCTATCCTCCACCTGATGACTTCCTTTGGCCAATACTTAGTCAAATTTCCAAGCTTCCAAGCTTCTAATTCTTTGCACAATTCCTAAGAGAATTATCCCGTATTTAAATGAAATTCCTCATCCATAACTGCGCAATCCAAAATTAGGTCCTTCTCTTATTGCATGCATGATATTTACAACTCAGTAAATCATACAACTGATAGTAAACTATCCCTGCACTCTATTCTCAACTGGGTCTTTCTCTGAACTGACATGCATGAGTTTCTAATGAGGTAATCTTCAGTTAACTAGAGTAACATTTTTGGATGCACCAATGCACCAACTGACTGCTAATCCTCTATTATTTCCACAAACAATTAGAGCTACTTTAACTGAACATAACATATACATGACTTCCAAAATAACTCCAACTCGAAATTCCTAAGTTAACTAAGTCAACTTAACTTAGTTAACTATTACAAGTTTCTATGAGAAAATAATTACAATTTTAATTCACAATTTAATTCAACGACAAATTAAATTGGAATTTCATGATTCTATTTTTAACATTTCTTGTTGCTATTTTCGACAGTCCCTCTCAACAAGAAAGGAATTCAACTCAATCCTGATCCTGAACCTTTGGAATGTTTTGAATGAAACACTTCTCTCTAGTGTTGTTGCTACAACAACTCCAGAAACAAAAAAAACATCCAACCTGAATCAGTACGATGCATATGTCATCAAAGTCTTTGACTACTATTGCCTTTGTCAACTAAGAACTTTGCGCTTCTCCTGACTCTGCCTTTCTGTTGTTGTCAAACCTTCTCTGTGTTCTTCAATATCTGACTGCTCTAGCCTCTGTCACTCTGATCTTTGACTGCATCAATCACCACTTATTCCTCCCACTACTATTTACTTTGGGCTCCTGTAGCAAGGTACAATCCATGAGATAAAACCTCTCAATGGACCCTGCCCAATCTCATCTCACATCGCCCCACCTCACACCTAGAGGTATGGATGCATGTGATCCCTCTGCCCTCTTGGATTGAAATTTCCCCTACTGGAGGTCTCTACATGAGTGGATGCCTCCACTCGGTCTCCTCTCAGCTTCTCTAATTGTGGTTGCTCCACAACTTCTTGAAGCTGCGTCTTTTGGGGCTGCATGTTGAGAGGTAATTCACTCTCCCGCTCAGCCACAAGGTTTCTAACCTTTTCCTTGCTCCTCAAGGCTCAACATGCATCTTGTACCTCAAGTGCATATAGCTTCTTAGCTAGCACACAAATTTGTTTCATCTATCCCATCGTCACATAATTTTCTAAAAAAAAAAACATTGATTTTAAATAAACGATATCTCCTTCATTCGAACTCCGATTGAGCCGATTCGTTTTTTGAATTTGGGTGTTTTTTCATAAGGAATCTAGATATGCTATTTGTTTCTAAAAATTTTGCACAAAAAATTTTCAGATCTTCTCTACAAACTCGTAGCCCAAAAAAAAATCTTGCTTCAATACCATGTAGATTTTTCTACATATCTAGCTCCAATACCATGTAGAAAATATTTTAGATTCACAAGCTCGTGCAATTTACTAAAGCACATGACAAGAATCTACTTCTACTTTCAACCATCATAAGCTAATAGATCGATGAAAACAATAATAAGAAGAAGAAGATAAATCAGTGGCACATAACGCAAGATGTATATGGGGAAAGCCACTGGTCAAAACCCCTACTATCTATATTGCATATATCAAAAATATGAGTGAGGATACAAAGATTGTTCTCATTAGAAAAATTCTGCACAAGTATTCTCAACTCTCTTAGCTCAGAAGAAAGCTCAAGGTAAATCCTTAGCCTATTCTGCATCTCTCCAAGCCCCTATTTCCTTCTGTTTTTGGTCAAATAATTTGTATGAATACAATATGCTCTGCTCAACCTTGAGCTTAACCTGCACAAGTATTTCCTATCCTCCACCTGATGACTTCCTTTGGCCAGTACTTAGCCAAATTTCCAAGCTTCCAAGCTTCTAATTATTTGCACAATTCCTTATATAATTAGCCTGTGTTTAAAGGGAAATTCCTCATCCATAACTGTGCAATCCAAAATTAGGTCCTTCTTTGATTGCATGCATGATATTTACAACTTAGCAAATCATACAACTAATAGTAAACTATCCTTGCACTCTAGTCTCAACTGGGTCTTTCTCTGAACTGACATGCATGAATTTCTGATGAGGGAATCTTTAGTTAATTGGAGTAACACTTGTGGATGCACAAGTGCACCAACTGATTGCTAATCCTCTATTAGTTCCACAAATAGTTAGAACTAATTTAACTAACCATAACTTAGTAACCTAAGTTATCTAATTACAACTCATAAATAAACTCATTTTGGACCCCGAAAAATAGGGAGAACATATACATGACTTCCAAAAGACATCCAACTCGAAATTCCTAAGTTAACTAAGTCAACTTAACTTAGTTAACTATTACAAGTTGCTATGAGAAAATAATTACAATTTTAATTCACAATTTAATTCAAGGACAAATTAAATTAGAATTTCTGGATTATATTTTTAGCATTTCTTGTTGCTATTTTCAATAGAAAGAAATATTACACTAGAGACTACAACAACTAAAGGGGGCCAATATCAAGACATCCCCGCTAATTTCATAACAAAAAAAGAAAGCAATGTGATAAAAATTGACTGCACTTGTTTATTTAGACCCTGTTTTTTTTAGTGCCACATTTTTTACTGAGAGGTTGAATGCTCATGGCATGTGCACATGTAACTTTAGAATATCTTAATAAAATGTTGTGATTTTTTTGTTGCAAAATTTATTAACGGTTTTGTTTGATATTATGTAAAAAAAAAATGTGATACGAGGGTGTAGAATACCATATATTTGATAAATTCATGGTATAAGTCAATTAAATCTGTTACAAACACCAAGAGTCTATAATCATATTCCCATGTTAAACTAAGCCTTTACACAATTTTTTCCCATGATAAGTCAACCATCTACTAATTTGTATACCTATCCCACTCCACCATACACTACCACACTCCTAATTTAGGTGCTAGCTACTCCTGCTTCAATGCCTAATCACAACAATTTGTGATTATGATGACAATTTAAGTACATATGTGTGTAATTTCCATGATGGGACATATGAATTTTCATCCCCAAATTGCCCATCAATGATTATAACCTTAAATGGGCTAGCACTGGTCTATCTCATCATCTCAAAATGACCCGACAGATGAAAATTTACAATTTTTGTCATCATCACTTCACACTATCTCATGAATGACCCTTTCTACAAATTATATGCATGAATTTATGGAAGGCCATCCCCTCTACCTATCCTATGATTGATTGTGACAACAAGTGAATAAAGGACAATTAATGGATCTTTGTTGACAAGATCACCTAGTTATAAATTGTACTTTGTTCACATGTTATCACAATAAACCATAGGCTAGATAGAGGGGATGGTCTGCCAGAAATTCATGCGTATAATCTGTATAAGGGGTCATCTATGAGACAATGTGAAGTGATGATGACAAGCATGGTAAATTTTCATCTGCCAAGTCATTTTGAGATGGTGATGATATACCATTGTTAGCCCATTCAAGATAATAATTATTCATGGGCAATGTGTGGAGGACAATTCATACATCCCATTATGGAAATTACACTCATGTGTACTTAAGTTGTCATCATAATCACAAATTGTTGTGAATTGACAACTATTATACGTTAGAATTTTGTTAGACTAATATAGACTAGAAAAAGTGACCAATATATAGATTAGTTACAATAAATATAGTAGAAAATATAGCATCCATTACAACAGTGTCGACTACACTCTTCCCTAAATATTTTAAGCATCTATGATTAATGAATGAATGAATGAATGTTATATGTTAATGAATAATTGTTATCTGTCTCTTTATGTACATGACGTTGTTTCATATTATGTAAACATATTTTTTATGATAAAATTTATTGAGATGAAGTATTTTGTGGATTTACGAATGAATGAATGTTTTTCATTTTATTTTTTATGTATCTTAATGTCTTTCTTTCAACAATTTCCTATATAGTATATATATTGGGTACTGGGGAATTGAGAGTGATGTGATGTGGTGGATGAGAACTTCCACCTTCACGTGGTTGGCCCTATTTAGTAGACTATAAATTATGGTTTGGATAATCTTGGAGAAAAAAACCCTCAATCCAACAGAGCAACAAGAAATTTAATGTTGAGTTTGTTGCTACTTCGTTGAGTGGAGGGAGGTTTTCTCCAAGATTAAACTACTCCAACAATTTATTCTTGAAACCAAGAGGAGATCATTTAGGTATTCATGCACGCAAGTCTTTTTAATTATTATTTATTCATGCAATTAAATTTAATATTTGGTCAAATTTAATCTAAGTTTTCCTCATTGGTCTCATGAATATGTGTAGGAAAACTAGTTTCAATTTGAATGTTGAAGTGGAACAACTATCTGAAGAAAATAGCTCAAAATGGTAAGGGTTTAGGTGAGACAACAAAATTTGTTTGATATTTGTGTTGTATGTCTTGGCCAAGTGGGAGTTACATAAAGTTTTATAAGAAATAAAAAACTTTTCCATGAAAAAAATTCATGTAGTATTTGTCTTTCTTTGAAAATTGTGTTTGTATTTGAGTGAAAGACCATAAACTGTCATTTTTCATGCAAGCAAGTAGGAGAAAATCTTACTTTATTAATTGGGCATAAACCACTAATGAGGGTTGGAGTCATATATGACTCAACAAAAACCTTAGGAGCCTACAATGGAGGCTCGACCAACTGACCATTGACTCAAGCATGAAACCCATGCTTTAATAAGTCAATAAATATGGTTCTCTTTTTTTCTTATGACTCAAATACAATTATGAAGACCGACACTAGTTACATTCTTCAACACTCCCCCTTAACTAGGGAGGTATTCATAATTTTTACATATAGGTACAAGGATGAACTCAAAATGAAATGATCTACAAAGATAAAGAGTCATACAGCGCCGCAACGCTTTCGAATTAGATACTTGACTAGGGTATCTAACTGGGTGGGACTAAGGTGTGTTCCAAGCTTCAGCCACTATAGGTACCATTAGGCTTCCACTCTAACACCAACCCAAGGATCTAGGTGCGTATCCAAGGTTAGAGCTCTATGACCAATGCCACCCTCCCTACTTCGGGATCTAGACATCAACACATGGGCCAGCCAGATGTCCTCCCAAGCATCAGGCACTCAACCCCAGATGCTTACATCTCTCCCTATAAACTAGATATATATCCATTAGTCAAGCATGCTTCCAAAAATTTGTATTTTATCATGGAGAGATCCTGTGCAAACACAACCCCAATTAGCAATAACCTTTCAATACATATATATATATATATATATATATATATATATATATATATATATATATATATATCGAGAGAGAGAGAGAGAGAGAGAGAGAGAGAGATGTATGTGTGTGTGTGTGTGTGTGTTAATACGAACCTTAGGGGTCTTCAATTATCCTGATGTTGCTCATATATCTTGTTACATTTTTCAAAAAAACATTCAAATCTTCTTCAACTTTATTATCAACATCTTATGAACTCATGGAGGGTATCCAAGATCCCCCTTAACTCAGCAATAGACTTTATCAGGTTCTTATTTTCATCATGCTCATCATTAAGTCATTTTCAAGATAGGTGAACATCTTCAACATTTTGAAGATTATGTACCTGCAAATCTAGTAACCAAATACAAATATACAAGAGTATGAGATCAATATAGGGTTACCATATCAACATGAAGAGAGTATCAATCATAAGTAGTCAAACTTTCATAGCTTAAACTTGAATAATATTTCATATCCAACTTGAGATCTTCTGCTAGGGTTTTTGACATAATCCCTAGATTCCAAAGTCAAATCTTAGGTATTAACAACTTAATAGAAAAATCAATTATTTAAGTCCCAAAAACTAGACTCAACACCCACAAAATCAAATATTGTACATCTAGGGTTTCAACAATATGCTTTTTAGAATTTCATGACAGACTTTACTAGGTTTTGTTACAAACCCTAGAACTAGCAAGTTTACATCTAGGGTTTCATTCATACTAATCTTCTACATGGATACAAACATTAAACCTTAGCAATTTTGACTAGGGTTTCAATAATTCACCAAACCCTAAAGGTTTAGGGTTTTATGACAACCCTAAAAGATTAGGGTTTTACCAAAGTATTACCAAAAAACCTAAATATTGTTAGACTTACAAACCCTAAGTAGCCTAGGGTTTCAATATTATTGACAATATATTCTAAGCATCAACAAGTTAGAGTTTTATAGTGAACCCTAAAAATTAGGGTTTCCACAAAAATGAACAAATGAAAAGAGATATGACAGAGGTAGATTCAATCTAGTGATTGATCTTCCTAACAATAATCTTTTACGATTCAAAATCCTAAACATAAAATAGTTAGTAATACAAGGAAAATTTTAAAATAATTTTAATAAATAAGTTTTTACAAATAGACATACCTAGAGTTTCTCATTTTACAAACCTTGTAGGGTTTTTTCTTGAAACACTCTCTCTCATGAATCACAATTTATACCTGCAATACTTAATGACAAGTACAACAAATCAAACTATACGATACCAAAAACTGTGAAGTCAATCTAGGATTTCCTAGGCAATTAAAGTTTCCAATTACAAACTTTGGAAATCAAAATATCTTTTACAAACCCTATGACTAGGGTTCTTCATGAGTTACCTAGGGTTTTACACTATTGGATAGCAACTACCAATCTTAAATTTGTTAAACCCTAATATGACTCAAATATTGATCATACATATCTTATAAATACATACCTTTGCCTTTGTTTGTTTCATTGAGCTTGTTTCCCTTTGCAAACTGAAGACAAGTTGTTGGATAACCAAAACATAAAAGATAAAGGAAGTACTTACCTAAGATATATGAGGTCTTGGTGCCAAGGATGCTAGAGAGAATTCCTCATAATGTTTTCATGATCTACATTGCTTGCTTGTAAACTTTGATCCTTCTAATTGTTTGTTCCATGGTGATTTCTGCTTATTTATATAAATACACATGTATTATTCACTACTAATTAGAATTGGACTTCATGAAGGTGATTGTAAGAGGTATTCTTTGTCAGCATATATTTACTGCTATAGAACTTGAATTTTCCCATCACCGAACAAAGGAGATAGTTCCTTCTTAGAAACTGTATATTTTTCTTTTATGATCATGGAGACTGATGTTAGGCCCACTCTTGCATGTCATGACCAAAAAAACTATCTTGAAGGGGTATAGTGACCTTTATTAATGTCATGATATTATATTACTAAGTGTAGACATCCTTCATGTTTGGTTATGTGGTGTACATGTCTTAAGATATCAACTACTTTCATCAAAACTTCTTTGTAGATATCTTCAAGAGAGACACTTGTAGCTTTGCTTGGCTCACTGACTTGTATGGGCTTGAGCTATGTATACATATATACCAATCTTGACATTTCAACTTTGCATAGAACTTATACTACAAATTTTATCTTCTAAGGTGATTGTAGCTAATTTTATCTTCATATCAGTTTAGGACTTTCGTTTGGTACTTCTAGTTGCAAGTTCATTGGATTTTGTCTAGTACTTCCAACTGTAAGTTCACTGCCTTTTACTATCTATGTAACCTAGAGTGTAATAATGGAAGTATTTACCATGAATTTTCTTCTAATGGGATGGCATAGATTTTTTCCCCATTCAATGGTCCATAAATACATGGATTAATAAATTCCTATTTTCCTCTTTCTTAACAATCAAGGCTTTGAACCATTGTATCTTTTTCCCTGCTATTTAATTTGGCTTAACTTCTACCAAACAGATAGTCTACCTTTTTTCCTTTAGCACGTATTTCTCATCCCTTTACCTATTTTTTTTTCCATAAGACCAGGTCTCTGTGACAGGAGGTTGAAGCCTAGGACATCTATACAGAATAAATAAAAAGTATTTAGTTTATCATTCTATACATGATTTTCCTAGAGATATTCTTTAAAAATGTAATGTATGGGTAGTTCTTGGAGAAAATACAAACCCTCTCAAGATGGCCATGCTATCTGTGAAAAATGACTTACTGAAGTTGTAGTATGGTGAAAGAAAGAATAAGTGGAAGATTCAATGTATAAGGTTGCATGCACATAATATTTTACACCAAATCTTAGTTGAAATCAAGAAAGACTAAAGAAGTGGAAAGATGAAAATGTGGATATTAGTTTAAAGTTACTTTTAATAAAAATGTACATGTACTGTAAGCTATTCAAAGCAGAAGTAAATGTGTTTAATTAAAAATAACTAGCAACTTCTTTACACATTTTCCAAGGAATAATAACACATAAATGACTTACAATGGGAGGAAGTAAACATATCATAATCAATAGATAGTTGGAATCATCCATAAATTACTATTACACCACAAAAAATTGTGTCTCTGAGGCTAAAATTCAGAACCCCAAAATTGGTCCCTTGATGTGTTTTTAAATAAATCAATACATCATAAACAATAATGAAAATATTAAATGTAAAAACTACTTCATAAATTATTTGGTCCTTATGAAATCTTAAAGAATAAACTATTTCTAATTCTTTGAATTACAAAATGAGATATTTTCCAAAATTGAAAATGAATAAACATAGTTATTCAGTGACTTGGGACTCTTTTGCAGCTTCAGGCATGCTTGATGAAGCTCTCGGTCCCACAACTCGAACCTTCACTGATGACACCATATTCTTGCATTTTTTCCATAGATTTAAGTCTAAATGTTGGACACTATATCATCATGGTATAGGCCATCCTTGTGTTAGAAAATTATATATTACGGAGCAATGGAACACATATAATATTGCAGAAATATAAACACAGAAAACGCACAAAACAAGAGAGACACAGATATACGTGGTTCACCCAGTTTGGGCTACGTCCACCCCGAATAGCCAGTCCTTCCTTTCTATTATCCAGCAAAATGAAGAGATACAACCTACAGCAAAACCGCTGTAATATCCTCTGTTTTCTCTCACAGTCTCACCTCTATGTTTCTCGCTCACCGAATACACATCTATCTGACAGCCTCAAATAAAATGCCCTCATATAAAGAGAGGGGTCGCCTTCTAGGGCAAAAAACCCTAAACTAAACATAAGTTCTACCGTCAGATCATCCGCCTAATGAACGACCCAGATTGACTAGAAATTACTATACTTTTACAAGGCAATTTTACAGCTGTTTTTAGCTTCGGGGGCGCTGCCCCCGAAACCCCCCGCCAGGGGGGGGCTCCATAAAGTCGCTGCCGCCCCCCCCTGGACCCCCCATGGCAGCGATCATTTTACGGGCGGCGTTGCCGCCCCATTTTGAACTGGGGTCCAATATGCCGGTACTATAGAAGATAATCAGGCTCCACACCCAACACCTTGAATTGGTTGCCTTGGTGTATGTTGGTTTCTCAGTGAACAATTTTTTGACTAACCATAGCAACTGGAAATCCCTCTACAAATAATTCACAATTGTTGCTCCTTTTAAAATGGTTGTTCTCTCATGAGAGGCATTGATTTTACTCTTTGTTTCCACCAACAATACTTCATATTGTTCCCAAGGAAGGAGATTTCCTTGCTAATCCCAACATGAGGGTAACCCTGCTCGAAATCTCTTGTCAAAATTAGAATTAAACGTTGTCACTAACTCTCTGACCTCTAATAACCTACTTCCAGCCTATTTCTTGTACATAATTTTTTGAACCTGTTGATGCCTCGAAAATCGCTGCAACAACATTGGGGATAACCACCCGGTCCGGACCTTAGTACAACTCCTTTTCCATTTGGAATAGTGGCTCTGACTGGGGATAATGGGACCCGTTTCCCAAGAGTAGATAAACGGGATGAATGGATGATTTATTAACTAAGCTAGTGATGGGCGAATAACTAAATCTATTAACAAGAATACAATAACTATGACCTATCCTGGGAACTTATTGAACTTTAAAGTGCAGCGCTTGATGGTCTGTGTCTATAAACAGGCATATAGATGACGCCATTTAACAGACATGGACATTATTTCATTCATGATTACTATGATTAAATAGTTAAACAAAGCGATTAAAGCGATATTACCACACTTATCATTTATATCATTGACATATACATGATTAAAAGAAATGCACATCATAAAACATCCAATAGTGGAAGGAATGTAGATCTGCTATTACAGCGCATGCATATAATCAATAATAGCAAGGATAATTACATAACAATTCATATGAAAGGAATGAATTCAGACATAGATAGAAATACCATATGAGCTGCTTGACACTCCCAATATACATCGCTACTTGTAATTCTTCCTTCAACGCAGAAACATTCTCAACAAAGACAATAGTGCACAATTGCATAAAAAAGCTTCCTTGTCGAATTAAGAACAATTGGTCCAATTTCATAAAAGAATATTGACTGAAGCACAATAGTGCAAACTTCAGTCTTTAAGTCTGGTACAAAACTTTACAACCCTTTCCAAAACAATGAAAGGGTCTATAAATACTTAACTAATCTACCTATCTATAAAACAGAAATCCTATTTAATTGGTATCAATAAATTTTGATCCTATTTTTCTCAACGATCTGGCAATCGGCGGCATGATTCATCAAGTAGGTTGCTTGCCTTTAAATCTAAGTTGACTTATCGCAAGCATTGGCTCTACTTCAGGTGGTTTGTTGAGGCACGAGCTGAGTTGGGCGGCATAGGTGGCATCCTGAATATCGGGAATAATATACCCGATTGCATCTGTTAGGCACTTAAGGGCGGCTCTCTGTGAATGCGGCTTTACCAGGAAGAACCAATATGTATCCCAGGTTAAACTGTTAATCCTAGCAATTAATCTCCCCTTCTCCTCTAAATATGGATAACATGATTGCTCCAATGTCTTCATCGTTGTCAACTTTCCTGGTGTGAATTGGGAGATCATGTTTGACAAGTAGAGGGTGTTATTGACTAATTCAACTAGATTGCTTGAAGTTGACTTGCATCTTGATACTGCCCTCTCTGCTTTCATTAACTGTGATTGCCATTCTGTGAAGAGTATATCTTTATGCGATTCTAAGATTCTTGGTAAATTTGTTGCTTTCCCTTGATCAGAATCTTGCCAGTCGAGAAATGCAGTTATCGTTTCTTCAGCTTGATCTAATTCAATCCTGGCCTTCTCTACTTGCTTATTTATGGATGCCGTTAATTCACACAGTGGCTCTGCCTGGGCGATTTGTTGACATAGAAGCTTAATTTGGGATATTAATGCAGTGTTTATTTGCAATGCTTCTGCTCTAAATTCAACCACTTGTGGATGCCCTTTGTTTTCTTGAGCTGTGATGATAATTGAGCAATTTGCTCATATTTTGTTTTCATCATTTGCTCGTTCACTGCCTTCAATTGTGCCAATGCCTCTGATAATTCTTTCTGTTTCTGGATTGCACTTTGGTCAATCCTTTGTTTTTCTGCCTGCAATTGTTGAGTTAGTTGACTGTTTAATTGTTGTTGCGTCAACAATTGCTGCTCTGCCTTCTCCTTTGTCTCAGCTAACTACGCCTGTAATGAGAAAATTTCTTGATCCTTGGTTTTCAGGAGAATACTTACCTCTGATGCCTTATCAATTGTCGCTGCCGAATAGGCTCCCGCATACTGTGACAATTTTGTCAGGTCATCGGAGGGGTCAAATTCCTCCTTCCAAACCACATTGCCCATAACAGTTTGTTCTGGGAAAAGGGAAGGTTGATCAGTCCTTCTTCTTTTCCTTTGTCGTTTAACCACTGCTTTATGCGTTGGGTTGTAGAAGACATCCAGGGGAGGAATATCTTCTACCTGCAAAATGATTTGGTCGGAGGGGTCCTTTGGTATTATCTCAACTTCTTTAGAAATGGGTGGGCTGCTGGTTCCACTCAGAACCTGTGATGAAGTGATGTCCTGTGTATCCGTTGTCTTGGAAGTGTCTGTGCCCTTTGAACATTCCAACCCACTGATGATGGAATCAAATTGCTTCCATTCCTGGAGCAATTTAGGGTCAATATGAGTATCTATATTGACATCAATGGTGGTTTGTTTTTTCTTTTCAGCTTGGGACTCCTTCTGCACTTTTTCTTGCTCTTTCTTCTACTTTTCATCCTGCTCTTTCTTTTGCCTTTCCTCCTGCTCTCTTCTTTGTTTTTCCTCCTGCGCTCTCTTCTGCTTCTCTTCTTTTTCTTTTCTCTGCTTTTCCTCCTGATCTCTCTTCTGCTTTTCCTCTTGTTCCTTTGACTGTTTCCGATCAGGCTCGCTTGACGATGTCGCTGGGGTTGTCGCTAGTAAATCTAGAGGCAGAGTTTGCAACCTCTGTTCTCTAAGTTTATTAAATTCAGTCAACCCTTCATCATTAAATTTCACTTTGGCGAATGCTTTAACCTGATTTATTGTCTCAGCTGAAGAGAACAGGTCGTCAAACATATCTTCTTTATGATCAAATTTTGTCAATTTGGCCTGTTCTAGTGCAGTATAGGCAACTTTGTTTGGATCAAACTGCCTATTTGGGAGAGTCGCCAGAGTCAATGATTTAATCTTCGTGGCTTCATTTTCTACATGTTTGAGATCATGCAGAGTATAGACACCACATCTCAAGGGAAAAGAGGGCCAGCCCTGCTTTTTATTCTTTTTGAGAGTCTGTGTAACACTCTCAGCCATAATCTGGTAAGAGATTTCTCTTGCCAACAGTTTATCTGGTATGTATAAAGGGATAACATGAGGATCGGCTTGGCTACCGAAAACTCTTACATAAGTGAAGTTCTCCTCCCCGAACCATCTTCCTATTGAGGTTAAGTCAATTCCGGCTTGATAAGAAATCTTGGGAGCGGGTTTATCAAAAATAGAATAATGAACAGGTAACATAAAACCATTGCAGACTTGGTACAAATGGTGCTTATAAGAGGATTTCCATAACTTCTGATGGTATATGTGAATAGGCATGGGGTCTTGTGGTTTCCACCTCCAGCCGAGCACAGGAAATTCAGAATTAAAACACAAGGTATCTAAGATATAGGCACTATAATAGAATGGGGGAATTATCCTTTCAGAAACACGGGTCTTACTCCTAAATTCAAGAAGAGCTGAGGCTAGTTTATCTGAGAGAATAGTGGCCCAATCCATTATGACACTATTGCATGCTGCTTCCATTAGGGGAACCATTTCTATGGTAAAATTAGCAGAGTCATGCAATCCCCATAATCTACACATCATTATTCCAGCATAGCAATAAGGAGAAGCCAGGGAATCAACTGAGTACTTACCAGACGACTCATGTTTGTGTTTTGCCGGATTTTGTCTCCAATCCAGGATGGGTTCAGATTCAACTTCATTTTCGTTTGCGAATTTCTCCAGGAACGCCTTGTTATATATCTTCTCTGGCTCAGGCAAATGATACATTTTCCTTAGATCATCTGCCCTGAATGACCCGAAAATTCTCCCGTCTCTGGTGCTGAAGGTTCTATCCAGGATTGGGATTTCTTCAATTGCCCACCGCACTACGTCTGTGTATGGGAGAATTTGTTCCCTAGCTGCTATCCGGTGAAGGAAGGAGTCAGCTAAGTCCTTAAGAGTACCCTCGGATTTCCGAGTTAAATCCACAGTGGCTTGTACTGTTGTTGCTTCTGGTTCTTCGGCTTCAATCAGGTTGTAGGTGCCTTGCCAAGTAGTTCCGACGAGACCCATACACGTAGTATCAGATATAAATCCTTTCTTTTTGTCAGTGGCAGCTTGTCCTGCAGCTCGCGCAGCGGAAGTGCCTGTGGTCTTCTTGGACTTCTTCCCCATTTTGCTTGAGCTTTCTTCTTGGAATGAATTCTGCACAGAGGCGAAAATAAACGTAACATGGAGAATTGCAATGAAAACTTCAAAGTAATGAGCTATAATGATTGATGCGTAATAAGGGATTAGATTTTAAAATGGGCGCAGACACAATCCATGGGAGGATTTTAGGACTTACGATCACATTAAATGGCCGTTTAAAACCTGCCCATCTTAAATGCCCATTATATCATTATTCGGCCGAATGACCCGTTTAAGCGTGCTATGGATGTTTTGGCGGTTGGGCGGAGGTGCATCATTGCTTAACAGATTAAGCTTTAAATATGATTCAATCATAATATCCCTCCATTTAACGGCTCTTTTGAAAACTACGCTTTATCGCAATCGGCCATCGGGGAGAGCTTTAACCTCTTGTATTGACACCATTTAAAACCCCCAATCGCCGATAGCCGATATCGCTTTGCGTCGGGAGAATAGGGATTATATAAACATATGGATAGCATACCACCGATCGCCGATATCGAAATCGCATCGCATCGGGGTGAATGGGCATTACAATGTGCATAGATAGTGTATCGCCAATTGCCGATTGCGATATCACATCGCATCGGGGGTATGACCTGGGGGCGCTCTTTAAAATTTGCATAGAGTATTGCCGATCGCCGATAGCAATATCGCATCGGCGGAAACCAATGTGTTATTTACATATGCTCCTTATGTCATTGCGATATGCGATCTTGCGATCGCTTTATCGCAATGATTAAGAATTGATTTATTTGATCATAATGGGTTTTTCAAAAAGGTTTTATATAATATTTTCCTTTGGTTTTCGGACCTTTTTAAATAATACAATATTGATACCAATCAAACTCTAAAGGGACCCATTTCATATGATAATTTTGTGAATAAAATGATAAGAAATGGGGGGTTGTTGTAGAGCACAACAATTGGCGATTCGCTGGAAGAAACAATTATCTCTGAAAAGTATAGTAATACTTAAACTTTTTCAAAATAGAGTTCTAATCAAAAGGGAAAATTCTAATATAACTGGGTATATATGCATTCCGAATGAAATGAAACTATTTTGCTAACTTCCTCTCTTTTTAAGAAAATAGATACATTCTAAGTTTTAAATAGGCCTTTATTGGTTTATAATGATAAAACAGAAAACCTTTCCAAATCAGCTTTTATAGTGAACTCATCTATCATAGGTAGAGCCTCTGCTACCAGCAAGCGTTTATAGTTTCGACAGGGATACCTTTTAACCATGCTATTGTCCATTGTTCCATCCAATTAAGAGTGTGATTAACAGAATGAATTCAAAACATGTTTTCATATTTTGTATTTCATTTCCTTTTTATGTTATTGATAAGATAAAAAGCCATTGTCCTGGTTTGGTGGCCAGCTATTGACAATGCCATTCACTGGTAGTAATCTAACCGAACAAGCTGGCTCGTGATGAGACCCCTTGTCTTATAATTCTAAGCCATTACCCTATTTTGGTATGCAGTATTGGTAATGTCGGTTAAACTATTTCCCTATGAACATGGTAAGCAGGCTTGTAATAAGACCTCTTATCTTTAATATCAGATATTTTAGAATTACACTCTGAGTAATCATAAACTTTAGTGAATGGGATGAACAATCTTCTCCTTAAGAGTAAATGGATGACAGGGTAAGAGTTGAAGATGCTGAAATTGGATTAGCTTCTATCTTGATATTGATAACATTTTGAGACCAATTTGAAAACAAAAAATGATTTACAATACTTGTAAACTTTGAGAGGGGTTCACAAAACTTGAAATGTGGTTTCAGAATACAATGATACCTAATTTCCTAGAAATTATCTCTTTTGGTTGTGAGCTCTATTATTTAAAAGCAAATATCCATACTACTTCTGTGGGACAACTTTTCAAACGCAGCAAAAGGTCAATGGAAGATACCTTACAACTTTATTTTCCAAACAAAATCCTACAAACTACAAAACTCTATCAAACTAAAAGGAGAAGGGGTTACCTCCTCAATTAAAGAATTTCTTCAAGATAAGGCCATTAACAGGGAGAGAATCTCTCAAACATGATAAGTCTTGCAATATAAAGGTCGAATGGCCTATCTTCTCGCAGATCTGAAATGGTCCAAGCCACATCTTCTGTAACTTGGTGTGTTTACCCTTGTCCTCATGGGCTTTGTCTCATTTCAGAACTAAATCACCGACTTGGAATTGTTTTGAACCGGATGAGACTGAATCAAAAGCTGCTTTGATGATTTGCTGATGTTTGGCATGAGTAACCCTGGCTTTTTCTCTTTCTTCTTCTAGTTTTAGAATTTGATCATGTCTAAACTGAATAGAAGAAGAAGGAGTTTCCTCAATGAACTATACTAGGGCTAAAGAAGGAAGAACAAGATTTGTGGGTAGTACTGCTTCTTTTCCATACACAAGATTGAACGGAGAAGATCCTATAGAAGCTTTCTGTGTTATCCTATTAGCCCATAATGCAAACATTAAGGATTTGTGCCAATTTTTATGATTCTGTTTGATAGTTCGCTTAATGATTTTGATCAAATTCTTATTAGTAGACTCTGCTAAACCATTACCCTCGGGATAGTAATTAGCAGAATAATTCAATTTAAATCCTCTTTTAATAGCGAAATCAAACATAGAATTGCCTGAGAAATAAGATGCATTATCAAAAACAAGAGCATTTGGGACACCAAACCTGGTAATGATGAATTGGTCTATGAATTCAATGATTGCTTCAGAATTTGCTGTCTTCAAAGGAATTGCCTCAACCCATTTAGTAAAATAATCAGTAGCAGTAAGGATATACTTATGCTGTTTGGAAGATGGTGGAGTAATTTCCCCAATGATGTCCAATCCCCATTGCTCAAATGGTTGTTCAATGTTGATTGGTTGTAGAGGGAAAGCTGATTTGCGTTGTCTTCCACTAGAAGTTTGACAATTGAGGCATTTCCTTACATACTCGTGGGCATCTCTAAACAGAGTGGGCCAATAGTATCCAGCATGAATAATTTTGTGAGCGGTTGTGTCAGCTCCAAAATGTCCTCCTGCTGGTCCATCGTGTAATTCCTGCAAAACCTTTTGTGCTTCAGGTTTCTCAAGGCATCTTAATAAGATGGAATCATAATTCTGCCTAAAAAGCACATCATCAATAATTGTGAAATTTTTTTCTTTTAACCTAATGGCCCTTTTGTTTTTGTAAGACAGGTTAGGAGGTGCATAACCATTTTTCAAATAAAAGATTAAATCTGCATATTGAGACTCAGAATCAGTAACACTTATCTGGTTGATTTCTTCAGTTTGATCTATATCACTTGATTCTGGATGTTGGATGCTCCTGCCAATAACCTGCAAAAACCTTGGCCCCTAACAATCTTTGCTGGTCTAATTTCTAAGTCGTATTCTTGAAGCACTGTGACCCAATTTGCCCTTTTTTCACCCAGTTCTTTTTGGATTAATAGTTTCCTAACTGCAGGGAAAGGAACTATAACTTTTGTGTGGGTTTTCAAAAGGAAGGGTCTATAATGTTTGACTACTTTAAATACAGCAAAGGCTTGTTTTTCTACCTCGGAGTAATTCAATTCAGCACCCTGAAGATTTGAGCTAAAAAATGAAATGGGTGCTTCCAGATTGTGATCATTTAGTTGCGTGAGTACTGCGGCATAAGAGAAGTTGGATGCGATGGTATACAATTGTTATAGACATTTTTGTGCCTTACAGCATGAAGCATGAAATGTCAATAATCTGAGGGATCCAAAGTGCCTAAACATGTTGTTCCTACCCCTAGAGGAACAAGGTCAGCAAACCACAGCACTAAAAGTCAGTTCTCCACCTGAAAACACTCAAAAACAAGCCAATTCTGGATCATGTCAACTGCTCCACTGAGCATCCGTGCTGGATCCCTCAGACTATTGACATTTCATGCTTCATGCTGTAAGGCACAAAAATGTCTATAACAGTTGCCCCCTAAAGTATGAGGTCGTTTATCGGGTGAAATGCTTTATCAGGAGGATCCGAAGTTCATTCAATCGCTGAGAGGTGCTCTGTAATAAAATACAATAAAATACATTATTTTTCATTCTGCTTTCATGATCTAGCTGAGGCGGGCATTCCCATGCTCAGCTTTATAAATTCATTTTGGTACATAGAACAGACGATCGTCTGATGGTAGACTGATAATTCTCTGCTGAAATTATCATCCTTTGAGTAGGATGATCATCTGCTGCAATGATGTACATATCAAATGTCTTTATATTTCCTGAATATATATCGCAGCCCGGATGGATGAAACTAGATCCGGGGTCTTCAAACTCGTTCGATCTTCACTCTAAGTACAAGTCGATCCATGTGAGAATTGCGCTGAAGTCGAACATGGAAAGACATCGCTTGATTACCGGTCAATAATGTAAACCGTTAACAAGCGCAAGAGGAATCACCAATAATGACAATGGCCCTCAAGGTACTGCAGTACAATTCACGTGGTGTGAATAAAGGACTTGGCGTCGAACACCACGCAAAATCTTCTGGTCGAAGGTCATTAATGTATACCTGTCGCCGGAAGTGAGAAACTTGCCATTGAGGCATGCAAGCTTCAAAGTACTGGGGGGGGGTGTTCCTAGATCAACTTCTTGGATAATGAGCTGAAGTCGACAAGAAGCGATCCATCAAAGGAGGGCCTTAATGAATCCCACATCAGTGACACGGAACGGAGCTAATGATTTTAGTGGAGGTGAAACAATCTGTGAAATATGATTCAGGGTGGCGATCATGGGTGGATGAAGGATAATGTATGGCAGCGGATGGGACACGGTTGACTCTTTCTGAACAACATCTCTTGAACATATAACGACACTGATGTGATGGATTGGTAGCATTACCCCAAATGCGAATGGTTTGGCGAAGACCATGGTGATGAGACCGGTGAATGAAACAACCCAACCCGATGTGATACGGAGGACAAAGTGTCATGTTCAAGAGCGACTTGCTACCATTAAAGCTTTGAGGTTCTCCCAATTTTTCCCCAGTCATTTCTAACCAGTACCTCTTTATTTTTTTCAAGCTTGAGGAGGATAACATATGCTTGTTCTATAACCTGCCCTTCGGGCAAGCCCATCGCTATGTTTTAACGAGCTTAGCGATAGGGAAACTCGTTCTCGTCTAAAGACAAGTTTGTTGCTATTTAATCATTTTAACGAGTCTAACAACAAGGAAAACTCGGTCCTTTTCATTTTTAGAGAGTCTGAAAAGGTACAGAAAGTCAACTCCAAAATTCCTTTTTCGTCATCTAATCCCTTAAGTCCGAAAAAGTATAAAACAATATAGAAGGGATGAGTTTTCGATAATTTTAACGAGCCGAATAAAACAAGCGCTCCACCTTTTTGTGTAATAATCCCTCAGGTCCAAAAAGATTAAAATCTAGAGGAGGGATAGCTCTTCCGGTCCTTTTAACAAGCTGGAAGGCCAAAACTCGGAAAACTTTTCATATTTTACGAGTCAGGAGAAAAGAGCTCAAAGAAGACTCGTCTTTTGAGGAACGAGTGATAAACAGGGATAGCAGCAGATTCCAGGTACAGGTTGGAATTTTCCAATCACAGCAGTGTCACAAGGATGGCTAAGTGAAATCACTCTTCGCAGTTGTTCCTCAAAATGGGTAAACAATCATATGGAGGTGAACGATTGGCCAAATGGAATGGAGGTGGCGGGTGCAAACACGACCAAGGCTTTTTATGGCTAATAAATTTACGATCACAATGGTTATTTACCGGAATAGGTTCATTTTTTAATGAGCTTGAACTCTGGAGGAAACTCTTGCTCACGCTTTTCTATTTTTTAACGAGCATAAATTCCACGGTAAAACTGCTCGATCTTATGTTTATTTTTTAACGAGCATGAACTATGTGCTAAAACTGCTCGGATCTTATGTTTATTTTTTAACGAGCATGAACTATGTGCTAAAACTGCTCGGATCTCGCTTTTCTATTTTTTAACGAGCATAAATTCCGCGGTAAAACTGCTCGATATACCAGTCATAAGATAAGAATGTCTCCTGCAAGATTCCATTTTTTATAGAGCTCGCACCTCACATAAGCTATGCTCCCTCTCATCCTTTCTTTATGCAAGTTCGAAAACGGCTAATCCCAAAAAACAGATAAATAACCGCTCCTAGCTTGCACTCCAAAAGGTTTTCATGCCCCCAGGTATAAAATACAATCTCAAGGCTGCCCCTCCTCTCCCCCACCTCTATCTTTCTTTGGGTGTTCACATATACTTGTCGTCTTGCTAGTCTAATGTTAACGATACTTGTCTTCTCGTTATTTTTAACGGGTCTTACGCGGTACTTGTCTTCCCGTCGGCCCAACTTTTGACAGCTCTTTTGCAAGATCGCAAGAGAACAGCTACTTGCGACAAGAGAGCAGCTACTTGCGACAAGAGAAGAACACTACTCAAAAACATTAATGTTATTGAGGGAGGCTTGCCTCTTTATGGTTACCCAAAGATTGTTTTGTTAACACCATCAAACGAAAACATCTCCTCGGCACTGTCTACCGAAGTAGACAATGGTGAATGACCTTTGTCAAACAAGTAACCTTAACAAGAGAATCCTGTTCCAAAACAACCCCTCTTCCTTCTTTCGGACGGGGTACGGACTAGTCATATTCTTTCGCGGAAATTCTATCTTATACCCAGGGTTTCCTCTGCCCGAAGCAGACCAGGATGCATGCCCCCTGGGTTCCAGTCCCATCTTTCCGAATCACTCGCACTCATCGGGAAGGAGGACTGGGGGTGGAGACATTTCTTGATTGAATAGACCATTCAGGGTTGGTATTTGACTATTTGTGATGCGTGATCCCGGAAATGAAAGTTGGTCTACGAGCTTGACCACTCTTCCTTCGTGTGGAAAACACATTACTCTAAAGGGTCCTTGAACGACCATCACGTTCATTTGAACGGTCTTCCCTTTCAATGTAACAGGCACATTGGGGAGGATCCCTAATGGTCGACTGGTTCCTTTATCAAAACCCGAGAGATTTCTTATCTCAGGCAAAAGCTCTGGGGAACCCAGTGCTTTCCAAGCAATAGAGGAAAGGATACTCACAGATGCCCCTTCATCAATGATAGTTCCAGCCATTACCATTTTGTAGATTTGGACTATGATTCTGAATGGTATACTAGCTGGTAACCGGGGTCTGCCTAGTTGGTTCCAATCAAAGGACACAACCAGGTTGCTTGGTGGTGGAACCGAATACACGGTCGGATATGACCCTGACGATGTTCCTTCCTGCGATAAAGGAATGGGCACATTGCCCTGATGCTCATCAGAGTCTGTGTTGATGAAAAGAATCTGGATGGTGTCATCCTTATTCTCTTCAGTGAGGGTGTCATTTGAAGATGAATCTTCAGTGACGGTGTCATTTGAGGATGAAACCTCTGAAGGAAGAACCGGGTCAACTGCCGTATCGACCTTTAGACTTTCGTCTGGTCTGGATTCAGTAGGTTCATTTTCAATGACTGACGCTTCAGCTGACCACTTGAGCGGGCCAGCTGTATTTTCAACCAATGAAGGACTTGGCACAAGTTTTTTGTATCCAGGAGGAAGTATCAACGGTGAAACCGGACGATCTTCCAAAACTCTCTTCGCTTCGTGTAAGAAGGGACAACGGTGGATGGCGTGATCGCCTTTACACAGTTTGCAGGGGGATCTTGCTCCCCCTCTTTGTCTTGAACCTTCACTTTCGCTGGTTGACGGTAAGCATTCAACATGGCTATCATAGGTTGATGCTCCTGAATTGTGCAAACGAGGGGACCAGTCCCTTAGTATCCGGGGAATACAGGGACAATCTCTATGGAAGTGGTCTCCTCTACATATGACACATGGCGATTTAGGCCCGGTCTGTGTTATGTGTGGATTTTTGTCAGATGTCTTTTGCTTGCCCCCAGTCGCCTTAGGCTCCTTCTTCTTCTTCTCTCTCTTCTTCTTCTCCTTCTTCTCCATGGGAGCTTGTCTTTTGCTGGCTCTACCTTGCGAAGATGAAGGATTGGAGGAAGAGTTATAGGAAGTAGAAGGCTGGTGGGCAGCTCTAGACTCATCTAACTGCTGACTCGACTGTTCAGGAACCATGGTGGTCTGAACTACATTAGTTGAGAATAGCCAAATAGGCAGGCCAATTGTCAGTCCTGGAAGCGACAATGTGGCCATGTGGGGTGCAACAACTTCTCCCCAAGAGGAGAATGGACTAGGATTTACAGGAAGCATTCCCATGATCCATGAGAGCAACCATTCAATTCAAGATATCGGAGTAGGATTATTGAAAGACCCCACATTGATGGGAACTTTCGCGCTACCACCTCCTATTTATATAGGAAATGTACCGTTTGTAGAAACCTGCAACATGATATCTTCCACGAAGGTCAACATGGATCATTCAATGGTTTTTCCCCCAAGCCCTTTAGAAATATTGTAGCAATCAATGTTTCAAGCATGGGAGGCGAGCCCAAATCAACGCTTGTCAAACGTTTGGGTAGATAGGTCTAGAGAATATGGAACCCCATTAGATCCTTGGTCGAAAGTACATGGGACTGACGAAGGAATCTTGCAATCAATGATGATTGAGGGGGCACCATGGAATGATCACCACCATCGTTCCCTTCTTCAGGAATATGAAGAAGATACTCAAAGTGACCTTTATCACCCATCAGTATTTGAATTCCTAACAAATACTGTAAATACGGTGGATTCCGAGCGAAACCTATCCAATATCGAAGAGACTATAGCCATAAATATCTCGACTAAAACAGATGTTGTAGAGAATATTTATGTCGGCAAAGGTTGTTCCCCTTCAGAACTGGAAATATATAACGCTCTTTTTCACGAATTTAGAGATGTCTTTGCTTGGTCATATGATGAAATGCCAGGCATTGACTCGAGTATCGTTGAACATGAAATTAAAATGTATCCTGATGTCAAACCAGTAAGGCAACGGCTTCGGCAAGTGCACCCGAAGAAAGCCGCTGCCATTAAGGCGGAAGTTGAAAAACTCCTCCATGCTGGATTCATCTACCCGGTTCCTCTAACCGATTGGGTATCGAATATTGTCCCTGTTATGAAGAAACAAGGGACGATTAGAGTGTGTGTTGATTATAGGGATGTAAACCAAGCTTGTCCGAAGGACAACTACCCTACACCCTTCATCGACCAGATAATTGATGAATGCGCCGGATGTGAAATCTTTTCATTTATGGATGGATTTTCCGGGTATAATCAAATAAATATCCGCCCACAGGACCAGTCAAAGACTGCATTTATTTGTCCGTGGGGCACATTCGCTTATCGAAAATTACCCTTTGGTTTAAAGAACGCAGGGGCGACGTTTCAGAGGGCAATGAATTATGCCTTCCATGACATCAAGAACATCGTTCAACCTTATCTCGACGATCTTCCGACTCATTCGCGAAAGCGGACTGATCATCCGCAGCATTTAAGAGCGATATTTCTACGTTGCCGACACTACAAGATAAGACTCAATCCGCACAAATGTGTGTTTTGCGTCAGTTCTGGTCGTTTACTTGGCTTTGTAGTCTCTAAGGATGGGATTCGTCTCGACCCCTGTAAGGTTCAAGCAATCATTAATTTGCCTCCACCTTCAAATTTGCTTCAGATTCAGAAACTCCAAGGGAAAGCAAACTTTCTGAGGAGGTCCATTCCAAATTACGCAGAACTTGCTAAGGGTTATACTCGTCTTTTGAAAAAGGATATACCTTTTGTCTGGGACCAGGTGGCGCAAGCTTCCTTTGATGCTCTGAAAGATTGTCTATTAAAAGCATCATTAATGTACACCCCGGACTATCAAAGAGATTTTAACCTGTATCTGGCTGCAGCGGATACGACCATTGCGATGGTTTTAGTTCAAGAAGTCGATGGAATTGAACATCCTATCTATTATTTAAGTAAAAACTTAAACGATACGGAAAGTAAATATTCTTATGTTGAAAAACTAGCGCTTGCAGCTGTTCAAGCAATTCAAAGGTTTCGACATTATGTCCTCTTTCGGAAAACTACCATCTTGTCAGATTGCAACCCCATGACTTATATACTGTCGCGACAGTTGCTGGGGGGCAAATATTCAAAATGGATAGCGATCCTTCAAGAGTTTGATCTGGAATTTGTGAAATCCAAATCAAAGAAAGCTCTAGTTTTCGCAGAATTATTGTGCGATCTCCCATCATCGTCCAACGATGAAACATCGGAAGAGTCAATCGTGGACGAAAGTTTGTTTCTGATATCTGTAAGCGATGAGTGGTATGGAGATATCATAGTTTATCTCCAAACCCAAAAGTTCAGTCCTAACACCTCTCGCTCCGAACAAAAACGTATACGATACCAAGCAAAAGACTACATGATCGTCGGTGATACACCTTACCGTCGTGGTGTCGATACAGTTCTGAGGAGGTGCCTTACCCACGAGGAGGCCGAAAAAGCCCTGAATGATTGTCATTCAGGCGCGTGTGGGGGGCATCAGTCTGGATATGCAACAGCACAAAGAATCTTACGAGCAGGATACTTCTGGCCAACCATGTTCAAAGATTGCATAACCGCAGTCAGAAGTTTCCATGCTTGTCAAATCTTTGATAGCAAAACCAGACGACCACCCGCACCTTTACAACCGATAGTTGCTGTTGGGCCCTTCGCCAAGTGGGGCATTGATTTCATGCAATGTAACCTTACCTCGACCGGGGGGGCATGGGTATATTATAGTCGCTGTTGACTATTTTACCAAATGGGCCGAGGCGATGCCTACATTGGATAACACTGGTGAAACAACTGCCCTTTTCTTTTTCAATCATGTAGTTGCCAGGTTCGGCGTACCACAGGCTATAGTTACAGATCATGGATCACATAAATCAACCAGAATAAAACCCGAAAATCAAAATAAATATAAGTTGTTTATATAAGTTCATACATAATGTTCTGTAACCAAGACAAAATTGGTCATATGACCTAAAAACTCAAAAAGATGCTAGGGGGCACCCTAGCCTAGTGGTGCTCATGATAGTACGTCACGGCCTGTGCAATCATGCGCAAGAGACGAGTCCATCGTCTAGGCACACCAATAGTATGCCGCTGTAGCTGTAAAGGTAACTCGTCAATCTGTACATCCGGAAGACCACGAGTAAGACTCTCAACCTGCTCCTGCACAGCTGTAAGGGTCTCAGTGTCGTCAAGATCGCGAATAACAACTCTCCTAACAGGCTCTGCTGCCAGGGCAGCAGCTGGCGATCTCGAACGAACTGCTAGACGAACAGGACCGATATCTGCATGCACCCAAGAGTACAATTAAAAGTCTTGATAGAATAAAGCACAACAACATTATGAATAAGAATAGTAAACAGTAATATGGTCAAGGAGTTTACCAATTGCGCCCCACTGTTCGCCATCCAGTAGCACCAAATCCGGATCACCTCGGAAATCCATACCCACATATGGATACTCAGAAAACGCCATCTCCTGGCGCTCGAACCACCTAAAGAAGGCCTCGGTAAAAGTAATCTGAGGTTGACCAGCATGCCTAGACATGTGGTCGACCCACCTCTGCATGCGTGGCTCAGTCGGAGAAGGCAAGTCGAGTATGATGTACTGAGGCTGCATCAGTGGTATTTTCTCCAAGGCAAAGGCAGTCAAAATAGAACCAAATCCAAAGTTCTTCAGCTTCCCGTCCTTTACCTTGGTCAATTGACTTTTCATCTGAACAAGTACTGCATCACACCAGTTGAATACTTTCGGTTGGAGACACTCCAAGGCGTGCTGCATATAAGACCTGTTGGCAACATGTAGAGCTGCACTGCCGGCCATCCTACCAATAGTGAACAGAATGGACCTGAGAGACCGATCAGTAATCTCACGGATAACAATCTTGCCGTCTCTGCTCGGCTGAGAACCTTCCCTGCAATACTGGCGGACATAATCTCTGGTGGAATCAGTTCCCCGGGCCGTACCTGACAAGGAAATATGGGCACCTCGTCTTGACAGTCCAGTCAAGAAGTACATGTCCTCTATGGTCAAGGGGATGGAATTTCCCCTAATCTGGAATACTTGGTTAACAGGATCCCAAGCATCAAGCATATACTGCAGTAAAGAAATCTGTGCTCTCATGCTAGAGATACGGAAGAACTTCAGCAGGCCACAGTTCCGCAGCGCGTTCATCGTGACCGGGTCATGGAGGGCAATCATGTCCTCCTCTTCATGTTCTCGTTCTCGCCATGTAAGGGACATTTTGTTCAAAGTTCCCTGCAAAGCAAACAAGAGAAGGAGTAAGTTCCTGATTTTGATGAAAATTGGCGAAAAAATCATCAAAAAATGACCTTAAAAATTCAGTTTTTGAGCCCAGCGCAGGCAGAGAGTCTCCCACTTGTGCTGAGGGTCAGGCTGCCTTAAGGCAGCTTGACCTTCAGCGCAGGTTTCGAAAGGAGAACTTGCGTTGATCCTAGGGCGCCCTGGCAAAACCCCAGGGGCTCAGAAATACTGGAAAACAGGCATGAAACAGGAAAAGGAAACCATGAAAAGAAAGAGCTAGGGCTTAGCTCCTACCTGGTCTAGACGGCGCCGAAAATCGTCCGCAGAATCTCCCGGAATCAATTGGTGAAAATCAAGGGGGAAGAGGCACCTCCAGAGCTCCAACAAACCAAATGCAAATGAAATGGTAAATGAGAGGTAAAAACACCTTTTAATGGCTTTTTACACAGTTTAAAGTAAAATATTAGGGTTATAATCTCATTTTCATGCAAATATTATTCATTTCTAACAAAGTTTTTTGCAGCAATTGAAAAAGCAGTACTATATTTGGAAAGAGAAAAGCTAGTAATGGTAAAAAATCAAAATTTGACCATACAATCGAGCAGTTTTACCGCGGAATTTATGCTCGTTAAAAAATAGAAAATCGAGATCCGAGCAGTTTTAGCACATAGTTCATGCTCGTTAAAAAATAAACATAAGATCGAGCAGTTTTACCGTGGAATCTATGCTCGTTAAAAAATAGAAAAGCGTGAGCAAGAGTTTCCTCCAGAGTTTAATCTCATTAAAAAATGAACCTATTCCGGTAAATAACCATTGTGATCGTAAATTTATTAGCCATGAAAAGCCTTGGTCGTGTTTGCACCCGCCACCTCCATTCCATTTGGCCAATCGTTCACCTCCATATGATTGTTTACCTATTTTGAGGAACAGTTGCGAAGAGTGATTTCACCTAGCCATCCTTGTGACACTGCCGTGATTGGAAAATTCCAACCTGTACCTGGAATCTGCTGCTATCCCTGTTTATCACTCGTTCCTCAAAAGACGAGTCTTCTTTGAGCTCTTTTCTCCTGACTCGTAAAATATGAAAAGTTTGCCGAGTTTTGGCCTTCCAGCTCGTTAAAAGGACCGGAAGAGCTATCCCTCCTCTAGATTTTAATCTTTTTGGACCTGAGGGATTATTACACAAAAAGGTCGAGCGCTTGTTTTATTCGGCTCGTTAAAATTATCGAAAACTCATCCCTTCTGTATTGTTTTATACTTTTTCGGACTTAAGGGATTAGATGACGAAAAAGGAATTTTGGAGTTGACTTTCTGTACCTTTTCAGACTCTCTAAAAATGAAAAGGACCGAGTTTTCCTTGTCATTAGACTCGTTAAAATGATTAAATAGCGACAAACTTGTCTTTAGACGAGAACGAGTTTCCCTATCGCTAAGCTCGTTAAAACATAGCGATGGGCTTGCCCGAAGGGCAGGTTATAGAACAAGCATATGTTATCCTCCTCAAGCTTGACAAAAATAAAGAGGTACTGGTCAGAAATGACTGGGGAAAAATTGGGAGAACCTCAAAGCTTTAATGGTAGCAAGTCGCTCTTGAACATGACACTTTGTCCTCCGTATCACATCGGGTTGGGTTGTTTCATTCACCGGTCTCATCACCATGGTCTTCACCAAACCATCCGCATTTGGGGTAATGCTACCAATCCATCACATCAGTGTCGTTATATGTTCAAGAGATGTTGTTCAGAAAGAGTCAACCGTGTCCCATCTGCTGCCATACATTATCCTTCATCCACCCATGATCGCCACCCTGAATCATATTTCACAGATTGTTTCACCTCCACTAAAATCATTAGCTCCGTTCCGTGTCACTGATGTGGGATTCATTAAGACCCTCCTTTGACGGATCGCTTCTTGTCGACTTTAGCTCATTATCCAAGAAGTTGATCTAGGAACACCCCCCCCAGTACTTTGAAGCTTGCATGCCTCAATGGAAAGTTTCTCACTTTCGGCGACAGGTATACATTAATGACCTTCGACCAGAAGATTTTGCGTGGTGTTCGACGCCAAGTCCTTTATTCACACCACGTGAATTGTACTGCAGTACCTTGAGGGTCATTGTCATTATTGGTGATTCCTCTCGCGCTTGTTAACGGTTTACATTATTGACCGGTAATCAAGCGATGTCTTTCCATGTTCGACTTCAGCGCAATTCTCACATGGATCGACTTGTACTTAGAGTGAAGATCGAACGAGTTTGAAGACCCCGGATCTAGTTTCATCCATCTGGGCTACGATATATATTCAGGAAATATAAAGACATTTGATATGTACATCATTGCAGCAGATGATCATCCTACTCAAAGGATGATAATTTCAGCAGAGAATTATCAGTCTACCATCAGACGATCGTCTGTTCTATGTACCAAAATGAATTTATAAAGCTGAGCATGGGAATGCCCGCCTCAGCTAGATCACGAAAGCAGAATGAAAAATAATGTATTGTATTGTATTTTATTACAGGGCACCTCTCAGCGATTGAATGAACTTCAGATCCTCCTGATAAAGCATTTCACCCGATAAACGACCTCATACTTTAGGGGGCAACTGTTATAGACATTTTTGTGCCTTACAGCATGAAGCATGAAATGTCAATAATCTAAGGGATCCAAAGTCCCTAAACATGTTGTTCCTACCCCTAGAGGAACAAGGTCAGCAAACCACAGCACTAAAAGTCAGTTCTCCACCTGAAAACACTCAAAAACAAGCTAATTCTGGATCATGTCAACTGCTCCATTGAGCATCCGCGCTGAATGTCAACTGCTCCACTCTGTACCTGCACTGAATGTCAAATCTAATGAAGGCTACCTATGCTGGGCGAGATTGGCCAAGTGGCACAGTCATTCTGCAAGGTGTCAAATGCCCAGGAAGCTTCCAAAATGACACTTGGATCAAGGAATTCGCCTTGTGATGAGTAAGAGGATCTGAATCTCCAAGTGGAAGCAAGAAACTCCAAGTGGACTCAAGAACTGAAGTATAACTGAAGTGGGAGAGAACACTAGTCAGCTTCATGCCAGCCTCAAGCTGACTCATCCTTTCTCCAAAACTCCTATATATAGAGCTCTCTCATGAGGTCTAAGGAGGCTGGAATCTTGTAAATGTAAGGAAGTGTTGTTGGTTTGTGCATAGAACTATTGGGTGATTGCTTTGAAGGAGGTGAAGAGGAGATTTCTTTCTGCTGGGAGGTGTTGCTGGATTGGGCCTCTTATGGTTGTAACACTCTCAGAACTTTACTTCTTCCATTAATAAAGCATTTGAGGTTCTTATATATGCATGTGTCTTTGTGGCGTATTGATGCTTGTATATTTGATTTATTCTAATCCTTGAATCAATTATGGATGTATGCTTCTTGTAGTTTCCTTTTCTTGTGCTTTTTCAGGATCTTTGTGTAGCTGGGCCAGTGAAAGAGCAAGGAGCTGGGAGCAAGCAGCAAAGAGAGAAGATTGGATCAACCATTAGCGGAAGATAACGGTTAGTGGATCTCTTTCTCCTCTCTCTTACATCTCATAAAGAAGTAATCTTGAATAGCTTTGCATTCGGTTGTTGCTGAGGTAC
The DNA here is from genome assembly GCA_031772625.1 of Pinus tabuliformis. Taxonomy (NCBI): domain Eukaryota; kingdom Viridiplantae; phylum Streptophyta; class Pinopsida; order Pinales; family Pinaceae; genus Pinus; species Pinus tabuliformis. The sequence continues at coordinate 1,809,313,265 of CM062817.1, forward strand.
TATCACCCTTAGAGTGGGATAGGGTCATTCTGTATTGGATACTTTTCCCAACAACAACAATGTAAAATGATTAGAAAAATTTGGAGTATTTAAGGCTGGGGCATTGATTATTGATTGCTTGATTAGATCAAAAGCTTCTTTTTCTGCTGATCCCCACTTAAAGACTGAATTTTTCTTAATCATTGTTTGAAGTGGCAAAATAATTTGAGAAAAATCTGGAACAAATCTTTTAACAAAATTGATCTGGCCTAAAAATGACTACATCGATTTTTTATTGTGTGGGAAAGGGATTTCAGAGATTTCTTTGATCCGATCAGGATCAATATAAATGCCATCTTTGGACACAATAAAACCCAAGAGCTTTCCTTGGTCAAGAGCGAAGAAAGATTTTTTAGGGTTAAGAGAAATACCATATCTTTTGCAACGTTGAAAAATTTGATTTAGGTCATGCAAATGATTAGACCTCTCTTTAGAGAATACAGTAATATCGTCTAGATAGACGACCACTGTTCTATTAATCAACCCTTTAAAAGCTATATCCATAGCTCTTTGGAATGTCACTCCTGCATTTATAAGTCCGAAAGGCATTTTCTGATATGCATATGTTCCCCATTTTTTTCTGAATGTGGTTTTAAGCTGGTCATCAGGGTGAACCAGGACTTGGTTGTATCCTGAGAAACCATCTAGAAAGGACATCAATTCAGAGCCTGCTACTGATTGAAGTATTTGCTCCATAGTAGGTAATGGGAAATTGTCTTTCAAGCTCGCTTTGTTCAAATTTCTGAAATCAATACAAATCCGAATGTCGCCATTTTTCTTTCTGACTGGCACCATATTGGAGACCCAGTTTGAGTGTCGGACTGGAAAAATAATCTTGGCTTTCAAGAGTTTGTTAAGTTCAGTCTTTATTTGACTCTCTAAACTTGGATGTATTTTTCTTAACTTCTGTTGAATTGGTTTCTGATTGGGAAGCACTGGAATGGTATGCTGGATAATGGATGTATCATAAGTCTTCAAATCATCATATTTCCAAGCAAAAACCTATTTATTTTTCCTTAAAAGTTTAATGAATGTTTCTTTCTCTTCCAAGGAAAGTCCTAGTCCTAAGTTAATGTTTTGAGGATTTTGCTCGGTGCCAAGATTTATCAATTCAAACCTAAGGGTAGAACTTTGGAGCTTTGCATTAGTTACAGGTTTAAACCTGTCTTTGATATCATAAAGATCCTCGAGCTTTACCACTGGCTTAGGGATTGAATTTTCTTGAGGCGTTTCTTTCATTTGTAGATCGTGGTCATTTTCCTCAATAATTTGATTGTCATAGGACTTTTCAGAAGTTAGAAATTGTAAAATATCCTCATCATGGTTGAATACTCTCCAATTAGTGACATTGTCAGGAATTGAGGGCCTAAAAAGCAATTCTACGGAAAATCTATCTGGGTTGTAGTCTTCAGAAGGTAGGAGCTTGGAAGCTACATTGGCTAGGAGGTCGGCTGCTGAGTTTTGAGACCTAGGGATGGAGGAAATGTTGAATGCGGAAAAGTGCGAGGTAAGCTCTTGTACTAGCGATTGATAATGCTTGAGGTGATTTGAAAGACAATGGATTGCATTCCTCACATGTTTAACAATAATTTCAGAATCGCCGAATACTTTTAGATATTGCACTTTAACGCCAATTGCTTTATATAGTCCCTGGACTAAGGCTTCATATTCAACTGTATTGTTAGTGCATTCGAATTCTAGCCTACAGGACAGCATTGTCTTTTCTGCTTGTGGACTAATCAAAATGCATCCTGCTCCTAAGCCCTCACTAGACTTGGACCCATCGAAATATAAAGACCAAAATAAAGAGGTATTAACAATTGTATTTACAATTTTCTCAGTATCATTGAAACATCTTGATCGATCTGTTTGTGAAAAAATTTCGATCTGAGATGTAGAATGGTCTACTGAGAATGGAGAGGGTTGGGCAACGAAGTTGCCAAAGAATGACTCTGATGAATGATTCCCCAAAATGTTGTTGTTGAACGCTACTGACTGGTTTTCTTGTTCGAATTCTGCAACTGTATGGGTCATATGTTTTTCCCGATCAATCCTTATTTGATTTGGCTTACCTCTGTAGGGAAGCCACATATGTGACCAATCAATGGAAATATACCCATGCAATTTCTCAGACCAATCCCTACTCAAAATTAAACCGTAAAATTCAGGTATATCGGCTATTAGGATGTCAATCATTTGTACTACTCTGGGATCAGCAGACAACCTGATAGTTACGGAATTAATTTCTCCCACAACCTGCACTTTGGTCCTGTCCAACTGTACAATATGGATAGCAGACGTCTGGGGTTCAATGTTCAGTTTAGAACAAACTGAAGCTGGCATTATGTTAGAAGATGCCCCAGAGTCAATCAAACAGTTGTGCAGGTTCCTGTTATAGATCTCATAGGTTAGAAGGAAGGGTGGAGTATGAGAATTTGATCTATCTCCAATGAGAACTGAATTGGTAGCTTCAACCATACCGGGGGGGGGTTGGCCTGAATCATTAGCAGCTTTAGCACTGGGAAGAGGTGTAGAAGGAACAACATTCAATTCTTTAAGAAGTAATTTCTGTTGATGCTTTAACTTACTAAGTTCAAACATAGTAATGTTTGCTTTAGTTTTCTTCATGTCATCAACAATGTTGTACTCCATTGAATTGGATACCACTAATGTCTTAGATGTTGAAGGAGTATTAGAAGTTGAAGGCTGGTTTTGGGGAATTGCTACAGGTGATTTCTTTGCAGGTATTTTTTCTTTGGTTGTAGCAGCACCTGCACTCCTTTTCTTTGACGTTACCTGAACAGGTTCAGAAGTACTTTTGCTCCTAGTAGTGACCGGGAATGCTTCTTCTTCATTATCGGTATCGGAGTTGGGGAGTATAAAATCCCACATTCCATGAAATTCCACTACTTCTTCTTCATTATCAGTTGGTAAGATTGTTTCCTCTTCCTCTTCTTCTTCTTGCTCTAAATCTGCATTAGATATTACATTTGGTGGCTTTGATTCATTTCTCTTATAAGTCCTAAAGGGTCTTTTGGTTGAGATTTCGGCTACCTGTTTTTTTATCTCAACCATTTCATTTGATAAAGTTTTTAGGACCTTTTGCAAGCCTTCCATGTCATATGGGTCTTTTGGGGTTTTATTTCTTGAGTCATCTTTAAAAGAGACTTTTTTGGCTTTTCTGTCTTCCAGAGCAGCCTTCTTCTCTAGAGCATTGATGTGTTTTTCCACAGCAAGTGCTTCTCTCATGTTTTCAGCTAAGGTAGGTTTCCCAGCCCTGTCTACAAAAATGGCTATATTGGCAAGTAGGGTGGTGATATACCATTCGCTTCGAATTTGTTCACTTGGTTTGGAGGCTGTAGGGATTTTATTCAGGAGTTTATTGAAGTGGGCATTAAATTCCTTAATTGGTTCCCTATGCTCTATTCTCAGATTGGAGAGATCGTTTATTAGGGTAGCCAAAGACATATCATCTCCATATTTGGTAAGAAACTGCTCTTGGAAAGTGTTCCAACTGGTAATGGAACCAGAGGGTAAAGAAAAATACCAGGATCCTGCTGATCCTTGCAAGGTGTAAGGAAAAAGTCTAACAACAACATCTTGTTCTGTTACCCCTTTCAAGTTGACTGCCAACATGAAATTATTAATGTGTTCCTCAGCCTGGGTCCCATCATCTGTATTAAACTTGGGTAGCCATTTTTCAGGAGCATCTGGTAATGGATGCAATGGTGCAGGCATATTGATTGCACCAGGTCTGGTCCATGGATCTGCCATTATAATAGCAGTAGTGGTTGGTACTACTGTTGGAACTCCAGATGCCTGGGAAGGAAATAATGTTGAGGAGTGAGCAGGTTGGGATGCTGAAGCTCCTAATCCCTGGTGAACAACAATATGTAATGGGGGAGTGGGTGGTTGACTTTGCATAGGAGAAGATGCAATGGAGGATGTGAATGAAAGCTCTTCACTGTCAGATCCTTCAGTATTTTTCTTCGCTTTTTTCCTTTTGGGTAAAGGGAACTCAGTGGGTTCAATACCGAGTTTTTCGCTCTGAAGTCTGGTGAGAGGGTGAGAAAATTGAACTGTGAAGTCGAACTGCTTTGTGATACCTCAGATTTCTGTGGTGAAATCGAGAAGCTCTGAAGTTTGTGGATAAGGGACTGGACTTCAGGTGATTCAAGACTTAATTGTTCTGGAGTATGATGGGATTGAGCAGTGGTAGTTGATTCCTCTTCTTCTTGTTTGGATACTGGAGAACCAGCATGCGAATGAGAAGTTCGAGGGGATTCGGAGGGAGAATTACTCTTAGAATGGCTTATAGATTTTGGTTTATGTGCCATTCACAGTCAGGCCCTCCTTCTAGCGGCAAAAATGTTGATGCCTCGAAAATCGCTGCAACAACATTGGAGATAACCACCCGGTCTGGACCTTAGTACAGCTCCTTTTCTGTTTGGAATAGTGGCTCCGACTGGGGATAATGGGACCAGTTTCCCAAGAGTGGATAAACGGGATGAATGGATGATTTATTAACTAAGCTAGTGATGGGCGAATAACTAAATCTATTAACAAGAATACAATAACTATGACCTATCCCGGGAACTTATTGAACTTTAAAGTGCAGCGCTTGATGGTCTGTGTCTATAAACATGCATATAGATGACGCCATTTAACAGACATGGAAATTATTTCATTCATGATTACTATGCTTAAATAGTTAAACAAAGCGATTAAAGCGATATTACCACACTTATCATTTATATCATTGACATATACATGATTAAAAGAAATGCACATCATAAAACATCCAATAGTGGAAGGAATGTAGATCTGCTATTACAGCGCATGCATATAATCAATAATAGTAAGGATAATCACATAACAATTCATATGAAAGGAATGAATTCAGACATAGATAGAAATACCATATGAGCTGCTTGACACTCCCAATATCAATCGCTACTTGTAATTCTTCCTTCAACGCAGAAACATTCTCAACAAAGACAATAGTGCACAATTGCATAAAAAAGCTTCCTTGTCCAATTAAGAACAACTGGTCCAGTTTCATAAAAGAATATTGACTGAAGCACAATAGTGCAAACTTCAGTCTTTAAGTCTGGTACAAAAATTTACGACCCTTTCCAAAACAATGGAAGGGTCTATAAATACTTAACTAATCTACGTATCTATAAAACAGAAATCCTATTTAATTGGTATCAAAAAATTTTGATCCTATTTTTCTCAGCGATCTGGCAATCGGCTGCATGATTCATCAAGTAGGCTGCTTGCCTTTAAATCTGAGCTGACTTATCGAAAGCATTGGCTCTACTTCAGGTGGTTTGTTGAGGTGCGAGCTGAGCTGGGCGGCATAGGTGGCATCCTGAATATCGGGAATAATATACCCGATTGCATCTGTTAGGCACTTAAGGGCGGCTCTCTGTGAATGCGGCTTTACCAGGAAGAACCAATATGTATCCCAGGTTAAACTGTTAATCCCAGCAATTAATCTCCCCTTCTCCTCTAAATCTGGATAACATGATTGCTCCAATGTTTTCATCGTTGTCAACTTTCCTGGTGTGCATTGGGAGATCATGTTTGACAAGTAGAGGGTGTTATTGACTAATTCAACTAGATTTCTTGAAGTTGACTTGCATCTTGATACTGCCCTCTCTGTTTTCATTAACTGTGATTTCCATTCTCTGAAGAGTATATCTTTATGCGATTCTAAGATTCTTGGTAAATTTACTGCTTGCCCTTGATCAGAATCTTGCCAGTCAAGAAATGCAGTTATTGTTTCTTCAGCTTGATCTAATTCAATCCTGGCCTTCTCTACTTGCTTATTTATGGATGCCGTTAATTCACACAGTGGCTCTGCCTGGGCGATTTGTTGACATAGAAGCTTAATTTGGGATATTAATATCGTGTTTATTTGCAATGCTTCTGCTCTAAATTCAGCCACTTGTGGAATTCCCTTTGTTTTCTCGAGCTGTGATGATAATTGAGCAATTTGCTCATCTTTTGTTTTCATCATTTGCTCGTTCACTGCCTTCAATTGTGCCAATGCCTCTGATAATTCTTTCTGTTTCTGGATTGCGCTTTGGTCAATCCTTTGTTTTTCTACCTGCAATTGTTGAGTTAGTTGACTGTTTAAATGCTGTTGTGTCAACAATTGCTGCTCTGCCTGCTCTGCCTTCTCCTTTGTCTCAGCTAACTGCGCCTGTAATGAGAAAATTTCTTGATCCTTGGTTTTCAAGAGAAGAATTACCTCTAATGCCTTATCAATTGTCGCTGCCGAATAGGCTCCCGCATACTGTGACAGTTTTGTCAGGTCATCGGAGGGGTCAAATTCCTCCTTCCAAACCACATTGCCCGTAACAGTTTGTTCTGGGAAAAGGGAAGGTTGATCAGTCCTTCTTCTTTTCCTTTGTCGTTTAACCACTGCTTTATGCCTTGGGCTATAGAAGACATCCAAGGGAGGAATATCTTCTACCTGAAAAATGATTTGGTCAGAGGGGTCCTTTGGTATTATCTCAACCTCTTTAGAAATGGGTGGGCCGCTGGTTCCACTCAGAACCTGTGATGAAGTGATGTCCTGTGTATCCGTTGTCTTGGAAGTGTCTGTGTCCTTTGAACATTCCAACCCACTGATGATGGAATCAAATTGATTCCATTCCTGGAGCAATTTAGGGTCAATATGAGTATCTATATTGACATCAATGGTGGTTTGTTTTTTCTTTTCAGCTTGGGACTCCTTCCGCACTTTTTCTTGCTCTTTCTTCTGCTTTTCATCCTGCTCTTTCTTTTGCCTTTCCTCCTACTCTCTTCTCTGTTTTTCCTCCTGCGCTCTCTTCTACTTCTCTTCTTTTTCTTTTCTCTGCTTCTCTTCTTGCTCTCTCTTCTGCTTTTCCTCTTGTTCCTTTGACTGTTGCCGATCAGGCTCGCTTGACGATGTCGCTGGGGTTGTCGCTAGTAAATCTAGAGGCAGAGTTTGCAACCTCTGTTCTCTAAGTTTATTAAATTCAGTCAACCCTTCATCATTATATTTCACTTTGGCGAATGATTTAACCTGATTTATTGTCTCAGCTGAAGAGAACAGGTCGTCAAACATATCTTCTTTATGATCAAATTTTGTCAATTTGGCCTGTTCTAGTGCAGTATAGGCAACTTTGTTTGGATCAAACTGCCTATTTGGGAGAGTCGCCAGAGTCAATGATTTAATCTTCGTGGCTTCCTTTTCTGCATGTTTGATATCATGTAGAGTATAGACACCACATCTCAAGGGAAAAGAGGGCCAGCCCTGCTTTTTATTCTTTTTGAGAGTCTGTGTAACACTCTCAGCCATAATCTGGTAAGAGATTTCTCTTGCCAACAGTTTATCTGGTATGTATAAAGGGAGAACATTAGGATCGGATTGGCTACCGAAAACTCTTACATAAGTGAAGTTCTCCTCCCCGAACCATCTTCCTATTGAGGTTAAGTCAATTCCGGCTTGATAAGAAATCTTGGGAGCAGGTTTATCAAAAATAGAATAATGAACAGGTAACATAAAACCATTGCAAACTTGGTACAAATGGTGCTTATAAGAGGATTTCCATAACTTCTGATGGTATATGTGAATAGGCATGGGGTCTTGTAGTTTCCACCTCCAGCCGAGCACAGGAAATTCAGAATTAAAACACAAGGTATCTAAGATATAGGCACTGTAATAGAATGGGGGAATTATCCTTTCAGAAACGCGGGTCTTACTCCTAAATTCAAGAAGAGCTGAGGCTAGTTTATCTGAGAGAATAGTGGCCCAATCCATTATGACACTGTTGCATGTTGCTTCCATTAGGGGAACCATTTCTATGGTAAAATTAGCAGAGTCATGCAATCCCCATAATCTACACATCATTATTCCAGCATAGCAATAAGGAGAAGCCAGGGAATCAACTGAGTACTTACCAGACGACTCATGTTTGTGCTTTGCCGGATTTTGTCTCCAATCCCGGATGGGTTCGGATTCAACTTCATTTTCGTTTGCAAATTTCTCCAGGAACGCCTTGTTATATATCTTCTCTGGCTTAGGCAAATGATACATTTGCCTTAGATCATCCGCCCTGAATGACCCAAAATTTCTCCCGTCTCTGGTGCTGAAGGTTCTATCCAAGATTGGGATTTCTTCAATTGCCCACTGCACTACGTCTGTGTATGGGAGAATTTGTTCCCTAGCTGCTATCCGGTGAAGGAAGGAGTCAGCTAAGTCCTTAAGAGTACCCTTGGATTTCCGAGTTAAATCCACAGTGGCTTGTACTATTATAGCTTCTGGTTCTTCGGCTTCAATCAGGTTGTAGGTGCCTTGCCAAGTAGTTCTAACGAGACCCAAACACGTAGTATCAGATATCAATCCCTTCTTTTTGTCAGTGGCAGCTTGTCCTGCAGCTCGCGCAGCAGAAGTGCCTGTGGTCTTCTTGGACTTCTTGCCCATTTTGCTTGAGCTTTCTTCTTGGAATGAATTCTGCACAGAGGTGAAAATAAACGTAACACGGAGAATTGCAATGAAAACTTCAAAGTAATGAGCTATAATGACTGATGCGTAATAAGGGATTAGCTTTTAAAATGGGCACAGACACAATCCATGGGAGGATTTTAGGACTTACAATCACATTAAATGGCCGTTTAAAACCTGCCCATCTTAAATGCCCATTATATCATTATTCGGCCGAATGACCCGTTTAAGCGTGCTATGGATGTTTTTGCGGTTGGGCGTAGGTGCATCATTGCTTAACAGATTAAGCTTTAAATATGATTCAATCATAATATCCCTCCATTTAACGGCTTTTTTGAAAACTGCGCTTTATCGCAATCAGCCATCGGGGAGAGCTTTAACCTCTTGTATTGACACCATTTAAAACCCCCGATCGCCGATAGCCGATATCGCATTGCGTCGGGAGAATAGGGATTATATAAACATATGGATAGCATACCACCGATCGCCGATAGCGAAATCGCATCGCATCGGGGTGAATGGGCATTACAATGTGCATAGATAGTGTATCGCCGATTGCCGATTGCGATATCGCATCGCATCGGGGGTATGACCTGGGGGCGCTCTTTAAAATGTGCATAGAGTATTGCCGATCACCGATAGTGATATCGCATCGGCGGAAACCAATGTGTTATTTACATATGCTCCTTATGTCATTGTGATATGCGATCTTGCGATCGCTTTATCGCAATGATTAAGAATTGATTTATTTGATCATAATGGGTTTTTCAAAAAGGTTTTATATAATATTTTCCTTTGGTTTTCGGACCTTTTTAAATAATACAATATTGATACCAATCAAACTCTAAAGGGACCCATTTCATATGATAATTTTGTGAATAAAATGATAAGAAATTGGGGGTTGTTGTAGAGCACAACAGAACCATATTGGTTATCATTGCCACCATAGTTGTTTTGTGTACAATATCCACTTCCATCAATTATTAGGAAGATTTGGCATTTAGATAATCAATCATTATTTTGGCCAATTTTGCACTCTCCTGAGATTCATTTTTGTTGGTGTAAATAACATATTCAGAAGCTCTGGTCATATTTTTTCTTCAACCATTACCACCATATGATCCCAGACCATTTTGACTTGCTGAATAATATCATTACACATGATATATCTCGCTTGAATTAGATACGTATTAACTTTTTGTTTCTCTTTCAATTCCTTAATTTCATCACAAGATGATTAGTAATTATTGTGATGTTGAGATGCATTCTCTCTAGCCATATTTAAATGTGTATGTTTGTGCTTCAATTGCTCCTTTGCGTCATCTAGATTTTTTTGTAATTTCTTCAACTCATCCTCTGAAATATTCAATTTTGTCATGACATTGGTGATTTTTTAGTAGGATCATCCGAGTCTAGCTGTACCACAATTGTGCAGACATGCTTGTCTATTTCCTAATGTTAATCTGCATTGAGCTCATTCAAAGTTATTACCTCTCTATTTCTTTCCACTAGCTCATGAGTTAAGATATCCTTTTCTTTCTCAATTTGAGCCAACTTTAGAGCTTGAACATGCTCTGTGGCAGGCAATTTCAATTTTCTCCTTAATGACTAGATCTCAAACTCTACACTCTGGATCAAGGCTTGAACAACTACCTTATCCTTTGGATTCACCCCAAGCTTAATTATCAACTTTTTAAATTCTTCATTTTGAGTATGAAGAGCTCGATAATTATCCCTTTCCAGCTTCAACTGATCTATTACTTTTCCTAATAAATCCTTTGTCTTGCTTGTTGCCAATGATTATTTAATAAGATCATTGTATACTAATTCTCATGTTTGCCTCTACAATTTTATCTTTTCTGGAAATGGAATATATTTTATGCTCACAGATAAACTAATTGTCCTAAAATCAACTCCAAAAATGTATTGAGCTTCCAATTAGGTGATATAAATGTCCTTTATCTTCCTATTTTTCTCTTCAATATGCTCATAAGTATCCTTCAAAGCATTCAAGGAACTATGCTCTTCTTCACCTAGAATTGGAGATGATGGTGCACACTTCACTCCCCCTAATTGCAATTGAAAACCAACTTCACTGGAAGGCCTTTCAATGAGTTGTTCAAATTCTGTTTCACTTCCTTGTGTTTTTTCCTTCTTTCTACCCTCAGATCTTTCTCCCTTAATATCAATGACATATGCAACATCTCTTTTCAATCCCTTTTTAGTGGGGAGAGGAGTTTCTACCTCCATGCTTCCTTATGTCTCAACCAAGCCACCATTTGCTAACTTCTCCAGTTTAGGCTTTGGTTCATGGATATAAGGGGCACAAGATATCTCTAATCTCCTCTTTGAGATGATTTTATGTGGATCATAGCGCCATTTTTCTCCCTGTTGAAAATTCATTGCTTGCAGCATTCTATCAACCTCCTCTGTTGCTTGTCTATTGTTCACAATAAATGGGTCAATATTCCTTGGTAATTTGAACAAAAATCCTTTTCTAGCTGGGATAAAGTGCAACTAATCCACATTCAAGCTTTGTCTGATGAATTCCAATGCAAATATCCTCATAGGCACAAAAGAAGGAAGCCTATATGGTGGAATTTTTGCTCCATACAATCTGATTTCTACATAATCTTCAAATAAAAACCAGTCTCCAACTTTCAAATCTTTTCTCATTTGTAAAAGAGACTAAGCCTTTGGTAAAATTATTGGAGGGGAAAAATTATTGATAATTCTATACACAATTGACATGAAAGATGCAATGTAATATGAAAAATCCTCATTGTTTTGTTTGATTCTGACTAAATCAGTCCAATTAACCATTGTTTTCTTTTGCTTATTCACATCCATGATATTTAGACCTAGGTCCATAAATTTCTCAACATGCACATACAGGAAGAGGTATACCAATAAAGAAGGAAACCTAAAACATCCAGCAATACTAAAATTGAGGAGGTTCTGTGACTTACAATTTCAAGCTCCAAGGAGCGAGATGAAGTTCACTTATCTCTGGGACCGGTTCGAGTATTGTCTTAAGAAATCTGCCCATCCCAAGAGAAAGCTTTAGATCAAGCCTCGCTCAACCTTCTTTGTTGATGGAACTACGCAATCTCATGTGGGAGCAAGCATTGTCTCAATGGATTGTCTGCCTCCCTCTCACTCAATAGTTCCACCATCGCCCAGTGATGTTGAGGATCATGTTTTCACACTTGTTCATCCTTCACACTCTCCCAACATCACTCCACTCCATTTTTGCACAGATTTGGTTGTGATTCCTTCGAGTTCCCATGTGCATTCTTTTCTTCAACCTCCATCTTCACACTCAGGTGTTCCTTTGGATGATGTTGTCTTGTGTTCGTCCATTCCAGACTCTTCACTTGTTGTGAACAAGGAACAACCCACTGACGGAGTTGGTTTTTTGAAACCAACATGCGCTATCATTCATGAAGAGTATGAGTGGGAGCTTGAACATCAACAATCGATGAAGGATGACTCCCTTCCATTCGAGCCCCCTCCGTTCTTTCCTAGCCTCTTTGGTGAACCTTCCATCCATGATTTTTCATGTGTGTCTTCATCCATGGATGCACCCATTGTTGATCACTCGCAGGACTCACCAAATGTTAGTCCATCATTCCACAATAGAGAGGATAAGTTATTCATCTAAGATCCACTTGATCCTTCATATGCATTTTTTGAAAACACAGAGGATGAGTTCGTTCGCTTTTCATCTACCCCTTTGTTTGATTCATCTGATCATGAGGATGCCAAAGAATTCATTGATTTTTCTTATCATGGTGGTCATGATCCATTTTCTTCCAATTTTGATCACGATCACAAATCTATCGTAGTTAATCTTTCAAAGCCACCGATGTATGATGATCTACCTGATGATGAAGTTGAGACACCCAAGACTGTCGAGGCACTTCAGCTCGAGCTGATGGTTATGTCAGGCCCTCACTCTCTTGAGGTTAGTCTTACTTCCGATCATGAAATCGTTCAATCACATAAGGCTCTTCATTACTCATATGTATGCATTGAATATCCATTTCACACACAGATCACACCTCCTCCACTCGAACTGCATGATCCCTTTTCTCATGCTTTGGAGGAGTCTTACATTGCAAGCACTCATTCACGACACAAGTTGTCTTTGTTTCTTTCGTTTTCTTGCATGTCACAGTCGAGAGTGTGCTTATGCTTCCAAGTTGCACGTAGTGTCACTTAGCACCATGAGAAGTCCACGGACTATCCATCATGCTCCCGCACTCACTTATATCACGTGGGAACTGTGGAACATGAAGTGTGGTTGTCTTCATTGTTATATCTTTATTACTTACTGGTTTGCACCACTAGGTTGCTCGTGGACCAATCCTTCACCAACATGGGTCTACCAATGTGTTGGTGGCTGCATTGGAAGTATCACTTCATGTGATCAGGCCCATGCACCGTTAGTATAGGAGTAAGAGTAGTGCTTGTTTTCAGTTGTTTGCTTGCATGCTTATTTGCCTACACGTTGTGTTTGCTTTTTTGCTTACTTGCTTTGCTTTCAACTTTTCTTCCGCTTTTGCTTGGCTTTGTTGTTTGTTTGTTCACTTGTTTTGTTTGTATTTTAGTTCGCATGAAACCATGTGTGACTCATGAAATGAGCTAGGTATGAAAGGAAAATACGTACTCTTCAAATTGAACCTTGGTGTAAACACAACACTTGCGCGCTAACTAGTGTCACCTTCTCTAGTCGATTGTTTTTGGGTTAACCCTTGTTAGCTCAGTCAAGTAGAGTAAGGAGAGGGGGAAAACCTTAACAAGCATGTCAGAGATATAATAAAATACTTCTCTGCTAGAACAACCTCCTCAGTTCTCAATAAGTCAGGATCCCTCTTCCACCTCTGAAATGAATAAGTGCTATGCATAGTGAAAATGAAAAAATGAAAAGTCAAAAAATTCAAAATGAAAAATGAATAAGGTGAAGTAAGAGAAAGGCTTCCTACACAGGGAAGTGATGCAAGTAACTATGCCAGGGTACTGACTAGGCTCGCTAGCAGTGGAGCCATGCTTGTGTTCCTATGTGACTCTATCGGGGTATTGTTCAGGCCTACTCGCAGTGGAGCAACACCAGAGATGAAACTAATACTCTCACGACTATAATGCTTGCGAACCTATATACCCCTCAACCCCAATCAAAACAACTGTGTTGCCTTAGCTTGGAATGTGTGTCAATTGAACAAGGGATTAGTAGATGCTACATCTTACAATCAAGTTAGTGTGAAACCAAGATGAGCTGAGAACTGAACAATACTTCCAGAGGTGTTAGACTTGTTTTTCATGAACAAGGTCCATTCAGAGAGCTGGAGTTCTACCAGTGTGTCGCCAAGTGTTGTAGCGGCTACAACCACCCTCCAAAATTTTTCCTTAGCCTATTTTGGAGCCTCCCCTACCAACCTTACACAGCACTTTGTCTTGCTTCGTCAAGTACTCAAGCTTCAGTGTTTTCCTCGCACAAAGGCAGCTTGTCGATCACAATTGATCCATTCCCCTAACAGGTTTCTTACTCAAACTTGGTCCAGCTGCAGGTTGAGCAACTTCCCCTTGAAAATTGTGCATTCTTGGAGGGAAACCATCCTTCCCTCCATGAATTGCACAATACTCTCAGACAACCTGTTAGGCTAGAGGATTGTTCAATCCTACCAGCCATCCCTCCTAACAGGATTTGCACAATTGTTCCCAACACCAGGTTGTTCAGCCCAAGATTTGCACAAATCTAGGAAACAGTTAGCTGCTCTGTCTAGAAATTGTGCAATCCCCTTGGGGATTTAGCCCACCTCCAAGCCAAGAATTCGCATTTTTCCCGAACAGTTGAGCACTCGCATGCATGAACATTCTGGTTGATGAGTTCCACCCGGGACCAAGGAAACTTGACTTGCATGCGTGCAAGACTTGATCTTCCTGGAATAGAAAGAGACAACATACAAAGTGAATCCCATCTTTTAGGGAGCTATTTTTAGCAGTAGGGGGTTACATGAAAAGTTGTTTTAGAAGTTCCCCTCCAAGTGTCGCTTTTTCCTAGATTTGTGGCATGTGCATCATGAAACCAAACTTATTTATTCGACATGTCATAACTCATTCATTCACATCGATCTTGAAGCTCTGACATCCCACAACACATCCAGGACTCTTCGACACATCTGGCTTAGCTATTCATGGGTAAGTGGCCTCTACTTGTCTTTTTTAGCATTTCTGTCGCTTTTTGTGTATTCACTTATGTGAGTGTTGTTTTCTTGATTTCTTTGAATTCCTGTTGTCATTTACATATATTCTAGATTTTCCTAGCTCTATTTCAATTTTCATTGCTATCTAATTGTTTTCACATGCATGAAACTATTTTTAACGAACGTTCTCCCAACCAGCGAACAGCCTCACCCACATGCATATTGATATGTTTGATGAATTTTCCATTCATGTTTTGCATGCACTGTTTATCACTTCTGCTATCACTTAGTGTCACCATGCATTTCATCAACTTACTTGCTTTCAGTTGCCCGTCAACAAGTCATGCCAACCTTGGCCTAGTCTCTGCCTTCACCAAGGCTGCATTGCATAGTGTAGAGAAGGAAGGCTCAGCTTCCCCTCTGGATTTGTGCATTCTGGCCCAACACTGGCCTCCTGGACTATTTTTGCATTCTTGGAGGATAGCGGTTGCTTGGCCCAGGAAATTGCGCAAATCTATCCTCGGACCAACATTCCTTCCCAGCTGGAATTATGCATTGCACAATCCCAATAACCAGCTGCCCAACTGGATTGTACATTTTGCAGATCCAGCAACCAGTCTAGCCTCCCAGACAACCCATACTACCTTTTGCACAGTTCCGGCAGCCAATCGCTCAACCTCCCAGTGAAATTTGCACAACCTTGCTCATCAGTTTCCCAGGTATGTGTTGTGTCCTTCCCCGGACTGGCTTTGTTTTTGCTAACATATTTATTTCCATGCATGTTGCTTGTTTCCAGATCTTTCAAGTGTTCATCTATCTCAATGGCTTCCAAGATAATGGAATCTAAGTACACTGATGGTATGGTAGCTGGAGCAGCAGCTCAGCAGGTGTCCTCTAGTCTGTTGATCTATGAAGATACGAAGTTGTATCTAGACAAGGACATCAAACTAAACTAGAAAGAGGTGAATAAAACATTCACAGGTACCTTTGGGGAAGACCTTGAAGACCTTCAGGTGTATGTGAACATTCATAAGTTTGGCTTGTACTGGATTACATGCAGATACCCCGCATTCCCATGCGCGGACATGGTTCACTGGATTGTCTCTCACACTGACCCAGAGACGATGACCTTGAGCAGTTTCAGTGTGTTACACTAAAAAATGTCACCATGGCTATTTACAGTTGGTATGGCTCTATCAACAGTCATACTACCCTCTTAAGCAAGTCTTATGCCTCTGCTATTCTTGTCAAACTCCAAGAAAGAGAGAAAGTCTTTATAAATATGTTTATCTCTGGGTACGCAGGTTCTCTCAAACCTTGCCTGCGGGTACGCACCTATTGTTCATAAGGTCTGCGTCCAAGGACGCTCTGTATCTAAAGGGGCAGGTGCGTCCCTCTGAAAAGGTTAAAATGCGCAAGTTTTATCTTCAAAAACTTACTTGTGGTCATTTCTAGAGCATTCTAGAAGGTTGTTTGACGTGTATTGAGCGCCTCCAGATGGTTCATGCACTCCTACCAAAGAGGAACTTATCCCATCAATAAGGGAGTGATCCCATCCAAAGAGGGGACTGTCCCATTGATGGTGGACCTGATTAACTTCCTCTTGAGCACTATAAATACAGGCATTGGGCCAGAAGGAGGGAGGTTGAAAGCTATACATTTCTAAGGGTAAATGCTGCAGGAATTAGGACTCCCATTTAGAAGCTTGTGAGGAGAGATTGCCATCTTTACTTGTTCTATTTGGAAGTGGGTGAGCTTTGTCAAAGTAGAGGAAAACTCTTGTGGACCCTGGAAGGAGCTTGCACAACACCAAGGCTCAGGTTGTAATGGTTCCTTTTGATTACCTTTAATGCAAATTGGTCCATTCTTCTCAATAACTTGTTGTTTATGGGTTATTTCATGTACTCCTTGGTCTATATGTTGAATATGCTTTGTTTTATGTTATAATCAGGTGCTATTTAATTGTTTGACTGTTGGTGATTGCAGGTTTTGGAGAAAAGGAGGAGCTCATCCAGATCAACAAAGCTTGGACTTCTACAACAGCGTTTGGACAAAGGTAAGAATGAAACACTTGATTTCTCATATCATAATGTATGTTTAGAGAAGGATAGCTCCAGTTTGTTTTGTTTGTCATTAGAATGTCTTAGACTTCTAGGAAGGTCGGTTGTGTCCGCACTCTTGACTGATTCCGTGTGACAAATTGGCGACTCCGCTGGGGATAGATTCCATTGATGAGAAGAGTCTTTTCTTTTGTGTGAACTTTGCTTTGAGAAAATTGGTTTATTTTTCTGGTTTTGGCTCTGTGACCTTGTCTCTGGGTGGGTTAGCTTAGGATTAGTTTTATTTTGGGTTTTCTTGAGTTTTTCAGTAGGACGCACCCTCTGAGTGCTGCACAGTGCGTCCCTGGACGCACTTTTGCTGTGTGCACAGAGCGGGCCCGCACCTGTGCTAACGGGTTGCCTGCGTCCCCTGCCAAAATTTGAGAAAATTCCATTTTTTGCCTTTTTTGCTCTTAGATTTTGTTTTTTCTTAGTTTTTTCTGCCCAGATTCATTAGTCCCTTGCCCAAAATCTTCACCTGAACTTGTTTCAATAGCATTGAGTGTTTTAGTGGATTTCATCGAAGTGTAAGCCCTAGGGTTTGATTTTTGAGTAGGTCTTGTAGTGACTTTAGCGGTAGGAGTTGTCAAGCCTTAGATCTCTCTGGTTTTGTCAACATTCTAAGAAGTCAGACCTGTCATAAAGTCTACCTGTGAGAGCAACTTACCATCGAGTTGTCTTTTGGGCCAATTTCGAAGTGCTTGTTGTTTAAGTCTTGAATTCCATTTTACAAAAAGAACAAAAAGATTTGAGTTTTGTTTTGACTAGTCTTTTGATTCTGCATTAGCTGGTCCTTGATTTGATTTTGATCAAGTAAAACAACCTAGAATCATCTTTGTGAGCTTTTGCCTTGTTAGGTTTGCTTAGAGTAATCTCTCTTTTGATTTGCTTGTGAGTCAAGTTTTCATAGTTTTGTAGCTTTTGAGATTGTTTTTTGTTAAAGGTAGGTTTACATGCTTTATTAAAAAGAGAAAATACAAAAACATCTCCTTTGAAAAGTTTTGTTTCAAGTAGCTTTGAAAGTTTTGAAAGAAAAAGAGTTTTTCGTGCAAGTAAAGAGTGGTTATGTTTGTGTGCTTGAAAAGAAAAAGAGAATTGTTTCTTTGATTGTCTTTTCTAAGGAAGTTGTTTTCTCTAAAAATTGCATTCTCTCAACTCTCTTAGTTAAGAATTTCATTGAAAAAGCAAAGTAGCGTAAATCATCTTAGGTGCATCTTTGTAGTGGTTGGAGTCGAGTCTACACACCATTGGTTTCACTTCCATTACCTTGTGACTTTAAAGAACAACCATAAAAGTAACGCTTAAAGTAAAATTGAAATAGTAACTTTTATTTACTAGGGCTCTGAAGCACCAATTTAGATCAGGCTAGTGTCTTGGAGTAGGTGAGTAATTAACTCTCCAAGACAACAAAACCAAACAAGTAGCTTATCTTGTGATAGAATAAATCCAATTGTCTCACTTGTACTCTGGGAAAGCTCCTCTTAAAGGAGAAGCACGAGCTCGTGTCCGAACCAGTGAGGGGATCATTCCCCCCTCGTTGGGAACGACGCCAGACACGCACGTATTACAAACGGTAAACCTCGGATTAACCATTGTCGAGGAGCCAGGGGTCACTTGTCGGTAAACCTTGGATTATTGTCAAGGAGCCGGCAAGGGGATTGAGCTTGCTACTCTGCCCTTGCGTGCTGTCGGAGTTTAGACTGTTCCCCCAGGTGCATTTGTTGCGGTTGGTAACCTTAGTGGCCATTATCTTTAGGATTCTACCGAGGTGACGGTGGAGGGAAGGTCCCACTGTACCTGGAGCAGACGTCGGCTATACTCACTTGGATTTTCTGGGGGGTTCACTTCACTCGAGACGGTTAAAGTGGAGGAACTTGGTCCAGTCTATTCATTAAGCAGGTTGTCGGCGTAACTGTTCCACCCGCCATTTCTGTACTGAATCCAGCGAGGTTGGGCTTCATCACCAACTAGCGCTTTTGGTCCGGAAGAATACTGTTTGTGTTTGGTTTGACGCCCTAGATTCTTTAGGCGTGTGATTCAAATTTGTTTGGTTCTTTAGAGACTTTAGGTGGTTTGATTTGAAATTTTATTTTGTTTTCGTGTGTAGTAGTTAAAAGTTTTTAGCTGTGGCGGAATTACCGAGACAGTCCCGTAGACTTCGGGGCCAGTCTCCTGAAGTTGTTTCTGTGGCCGAATTGTTGAGAAGATCCCGTAGACTTAGGGGTGAACCTCCTCAAGACGAGTCCAGTCATCTAGAAGGTTTAAAGGTCCTTGTAACTCCTCCTAGTGGCAGTAGAGTAGGTTCACCTGAAGAAGGAGAATCTTCCTTGGTAGTCCATCCAGATTACCAAAGTTTAGAGACAGGTTATAATCCCGAAGCTGTTACAGTTTCTGAGCTTGTTGGTAGTTTTTCGTCTGCTAGTGATACAGGCGAAGAACCAGAAATATCCGAACCTGTTACTCCGACTCCTAGTGTTCCTGATTCACCGAGAATAGAAAGAATTATCACCGAAAATCTTCCTGTTGGTTTGATTGCTATTGAAGAACTTGTTCCAGAGGAAGAAATAGGCGTCTCTGATCCTGAAGATCAAATTACCCTTGATCTAAGGGAGCGTGAATCTATCTTTTACAGTCCTCCTAGAAGTACTACTTGGTACCTTTCGTTAACCAATTATTTAGACAACTTTGGGCTAGGTTTTTCTACACCTCGTACTCCTTTTCCACCTGGAGGTATTCATACTCCTGTAAATATGTCTGGTCAGTCATCTGTGTTTACACAAAGTCCTGAATCTTTTTTACATGGCGGTCCTTCTGTTCCTACTGGGTATCAATCTCTTTCTGGTACCTTTGCGGGAGCATCTCCTCAACCCGTTGATCATGGGTTATTAGTTGGAAACAGTGGTAATGTACCATTGGGTGTAGGAGACATTTACATGATGTCAGGTTCAGTTCCCGTTACCCAACCTCAAGGTGGCCAATTACCGCCTGGGGGGCAGCCTCCGTTAATGCCTGGGGGGCAACCTCAAGGTACTTCATTCGTGTCTGGGGGGCAACCTCAAGGTCAGTACGCTCCTATGGGGCAATACATACCTCAAGGTCAACCCCAGCCTCAATATGTACCCCAAGGTCAACCTCAGTATCAATATCAACCTCAAGGATGGCAACCTCAAGGATGGCAACCCCAAGGGTATCAACCCCAAGGGTATCAACCTCAAGGATACCAACCTCAAGGTCAAGGTCAACCCCAGTACCCGTATTTACCTCAAGGTTATCAACCTCAAGGTCAATACTCAGGTCAAGGTTATCAACCACCTCAAGGTCAATCATATGGTCAAGGTATGGGAACTGCACCTTACAATTATCAATCCTATCCTCAATCCGGCTATGGATCTCAGTACCCTCAACCTGTTATGGGTCAATACCCTGGAATGTTAGTGTGGGATCCGTCACAGGGTCAACAGATGTTGCAGCCAAGTATACAGTCGGTACCTCAAGCGGGACAACCTGTAGTTTCTGGTCCACCCCAGCAACCGCAACCTGTCCAGTCAAGTGTTCAGACCTCTGTAACTTCGGTAGTTACTCAGCCGCCAATTGCACCTAGTACTCCATCTCAAACGGCTGCTGCAACTACCGCCACATCTACCATACTTACTTCTGGAGTATCGACGGCTCCGGTTTCTACTGTCTCTGTAACCACTCCTCAGACATCTGTACCGTTGTCTGGATCTACGATTCAAACCACAGTCCAGATGCCTGTAGGCCAACCTGGTATAAGTACGGTTGTTACTACTCAACCTCAATTTGTTCAACCTCCGTACCAGGGACAGTATCAACCTGGGCAAGCTGTCCAACAACCGGTTTACCAGTATCAACCGTATCCTGGGTACACTTATCAACAACCTCAGCAACCCCAGTACGGTCCGGTTAATCCTGGTTTTCCAGGAGGATATAATATCCCAAATGCGACTCCTGTTCCTAGTTATCCTGGATATCCTCCTCCTGGGGCCGGTATTGTGACCCAGAGTTTTAGAGATCCTAACCGGCAGTTACCGTTTATCGCAACTTTGGATTTACCAGACTTGACGCGCCTAACGAACGATCCAATTCAATATCTTCCGTTCTGGCCGCCAATGCCAAATAAGTTGCCCAGCGATATACCCAAGTTCGAAGGTAAGTCTGGAGAGGATCCGTCCAATCACGTGATGACTTACCACCTCTGGTGTGCTTCAAATTCCATCTCGGATGATTCGATCCGCTTACGTCTTTTCCAGCGTACACTCATTGGTCTCGCGGCCAAGTGGTACATTGAGTTACCACGGGCCTCTTTTTACAATTTTAGCCAGTTAGCTACCTCGTTCTTAACTCACTTTCAGTTACCGGTCAGATACGATAACGGTACGGAGTTATTAACTTCACTAAAACAATCAACCTCCACGTATATTTCTGATCACATTCATGAGTGGAGACGTCGAAGAAGGCTAGTGAAAGTTTTTATCCCGGACCAAATCTTAGCTGAATGGTTTGTTAAATCATTATTACCAAGGATTACTGAAGATGTAGCTAAGGCCGGAGTAGTTACTGAGGAGCAAGTCATTGCTCAGGCACAATACCTTGACTTAGTTTACACTCAGTCGGGTACATTACACGAGAAGATTCCGGATCTTCCAAAGTCGAATCAAATCGCTGCTGCTCCTTCGGGATCTCATGCCGCTGATGGTATGATTGGTATCGTGAATACAAAGAGCAAGAAGAAGTCTTCCAAGGCTTCAACTACTCCTATTATCACTTTGCCCGATTCCCCGACAGGAGAGTCTTCTCCTGAACTTACCGCCGATATTCACGCTGTAGAGTCATCTACGGCCAAATCAAAAAACGGTGGAAAGAAGAAAGGAAAGAAGAAGGCTAAAGCAGACAAGGCTCCGAAGGAGAAAACTGAAAAGTCGGAAACCAATGACGAAAAGCGCAAACCTCGATATCCTTGTCTTATTTGTGAAGAGGATCATTTTACGAGAGATTGCCCTCATCGGGCCGAGGTAGTGAAAATAGTCAAAGGTTCTCCCACTCCTGCTGTGTTAAAAAATCCATTTCCGGAGCAGGAGAATAAGATGATAGGTTCTTCCTCGAATGCCAGTGAAGAACCCATTTTGATGATGTCTCATGTGAGGATTGCGACTCGATCGCAAGATTATGGTAGTAAGAATCCTGTTGATGGTAAGGAAGCAGAATCTTCTCACTCTAACCCATCAACCTCAGCTCCTGGTTCCGATCCACTACAGATCGAGAAACCTAACCCAGACTTAGTAATTAAACCGCCCGCCAAGGGTGTACTTCGAAGGTCTGCTTTCAATCCACATGCGAGAGCGGCCCAGAATTACAACATTGTTGAGGACTTAGCTGTTTCACCCTCAGCAATGTCGGCGTTAGAAGTGCTGCAATCATGCCCAGCACAACGAAAATTGCTTTTGTCGGCTATAGGAGCTGTTGATGTTCAGGATCCGAATCTAATGATCTTCGATCTAGAAAATAGTACACCACGACTCCCCCATCAAATGGCTTTCCAAATTCCAGTGATAGTCAAAAACAGGCCTATTCATCGGACTGTGATTGATGAGGGAGCTTCTACGTGTATTATGTCGATTCAATGTTGGAGATCCCTTGGTTCTCCTTCGTTGAACCAATCCCCCACCATCCTTAAGGCCTTTGATGGCCGTGGGTTCCGTCCGTTTGGTATTCTACAGGAATTGCCTATAGGGGTAGAAGGTAAAACCGTTAGTCTGGATGTGGAAGTGGTTGATGCCCCTCTAGACTACAACCTTCTTTTGGGTCGAAGTTGGTCATATGCTATGACAGCGGTCGTTTCATCGGTCTTCAGAGTAATTAAGTTTCCACATAACGGTAAGATCGTGACTATTGATCAGCTGACATACTTTTCATCCGACCCAGCCTCTTCAGAGAGTATCCAGCATGTCGGTAAGACGACAATCCCTTATAGGGACGTTGGTGTAGGTTTAGTTAAGGATTCCGGTTTACTGGGAACTTTTCCTCTCCCTCCACTCAGCGTAGAACCTTCGTTTGCAACAATTCATATGATTACATCAGAAAACATTATTTATGATGATCCTTGGTATGTCCCATCTGACTCTGAGATAGACTCATTCGGTAATGCTATGCCCTTGAGTCCATATGAAATTGCTTATGAAGCTCTCATGTCTTTTACCGACTTTCATTCAACCGAGGTCGACCAAATGAATGTGGTCAGTGAAGAATCACTTTTCACCTCAACCTTAGAACGGATAGCGTTTCCCGAAGTCGTGTCATCTGACGAACAACTTCGCGAAATCCTAAGTGTAGACGATCTACCATGGGAAGATCTCCATCACAGATCTTCGTTTTTACCTAAGGATGATGCATTTGAAAATGATTTTTCATCTATCTTTACCGCTGAATATGTCAAAGACGCTCAGGATCCAACGAAACATTCTGATTCAGAGTTGAATTTAGGGAATATTTCTCGTACTATTCCCATTGATATTTCAGTGAAGCCCGGAATTGAGGAGAACATTCATATAGGTGCCGCATGTACAGAAGAAGAAATCCAAACTTACAAGGCCCTATTCCAAGAATTCCGCGATGTGTTTGCCTGGTCTTACGAGGAAATGCCGGGAATCGATCCTGCCATTGTTGTTCATGAAATCAAAACCTACCCGGATGCTAAACCCATCCGGCAACGGTTGCGTCAGATTCACCCTCGAAAAGCGGCTGCGATTAAAGCAGAAGTCGAAAAGCTGTTGAAAGCAGGTTTCATTTATCCGATCCCGTTAACGGATTGGGTATCGAATATTGTTCCGGTCAATAAGAAACAAGGAACAATAAGAATCTGTATCGACTATAGGGATATCAATCGAGCTTGTCCAAAAGACAACTATCCTACGCCTTATATCGATCAAATTATTGATGATTGTGCCGGAAGTGAAATGTTTTCCTTCATGGATGGTTTTTCGGGCTATAATCAAATCAATATTCTACCTGCCGACCAACCAAAAACGGCATTCATTTGTCCATGGGGGACATTTGCTTATTGCAAATTACCTTTTGGGCTTAAGAATGCCGGGGCCACTTTTCAACGGGCGATGTCTTACGCATTTCACGACATCAAGCACATTGTGCAACCGTATCTCGATGATTTGCCTGCTCATTCTTTACGTCGAGCTGATCACCTTGTCCACCTACGAGCAATCTTTATGAGGTGTAGGCATTATCGAATTCGGTTGAATCCCCACAAGTGTGTTTTCTGTATAGAAACAGGTCGATTGCTGGGATTTGTTGTTTCAAAAGCCGGCATTCGCGTCGATCCCTCGAAAGTCGAGGCTATCATCAAATTGCCTCCTCCTTCGAGTTTGCGCCAACTCCAAAGTTTGCAAGGGAAAGCGAACTTTTTACGCCGATTCATCCCAAACTACGCCGAGGTCACTAAAGGTTTTACACGGTTGTTGAAACAGAACGTTCAATTCTTTTGGGACGAGATTGCCCAACAATCTTTTGATGCACTTAAACACGCGTTGACCCATGCACCGTTGTTGCATCCTCCCAACTACAACCAGGACTACTTCTTATACCTCGCAGCTTCGCATTCCACCATTGGAATGGTGTTAGTTCAAGAAGATGAATTCGGAGCGGAACATGTGATATATTATCTCAGTAGGACCTTAAATCCCACTGAGCTAAAATATTCGCATGTGGAGAAATTGGCCCTGGCAGCCGTTCAAGCTGTCCAGCGTTTTCGTCACTACATTCTTCTCCGTAAAACTACAGTTATTTCGGATTGCAACCCTATGATTTATATTTTGACAAAACAACTGCTAGGGGGCAAGTACTCTAAATGGATCGTTATCCTGCAAGAGTTCGACTTGGAGTTCGAGAAGTCCAAGTCTAAGAAATCCTTAGTTTTTGCGGAATTGATGTGTGATTTCCCGCGTACTGACACAGAGACTGTGGCAGAAGAGTCCATTGCGGACGAATCTTTGTTTCTTATCAGTACTTTAGATCCGTGGTACGGGGATATAATCATCTATCTCCAAACCCAAACCTTTCGGCCTGAAGCTTCAAAGCGGAACGTCGAAAAATTCGGTTTCAATCCCAGCAATACAAAATTATTGGAGATACACTTTATCGCCGGGGGGCAGACTTAGTTTTTCGACGTTGTTTAACTCACGAAGAGGCTGAGAGAGTTTTGAATGATTGTCACTCTGGAGCATGTGGCGGTCATATGTCTGGGTATGCCACAGCTCAGAAGGTGTTGCGCGCTGGTTACTTCTGGCCATCTATGTTTAAAGATTGTATCATTGCAGTCCGGAAGTGCCACAACTGCCAAGTGTTTGATCGAAAGATGCGCGCACCACCTGCTCCTCTCCACCCTATAATTGCCGTTGGTCCATTCGCCAAATGGGGTATCGACTTTATTACTTGTAACCCTCACTCGGCCGGGGGGCATGCGTATATCATCCTCGCGGTTGATTATTTCACTAAATGGGCCGAGGCGATGCCTACATTCGACGCAAGCGGCAAAACAGCTGCAGTTTTCATATTCAATCATATAATAACTAGGTTTGGTGTCCCACAAGCAATCATTACTGACCATGGGAGCCATTTTCGAAACACCATGATGACTGAACTTACAAGCCAGCTTGGTTTGCGCCATGACAGCTCTACTCCTTATTATCCGCAAGCCAACGGTTTGGTTGAGTCTATCAACAAAGTTCTGGTTATCATGATCCGACGAACCATTGGTATTCATCGGTCGAATTGGCACAACATGTTATTTTCGGCGCTATGGGCATACCGAACCTCAGTAAAAACCTCAACAGGGTTCACTCCTTTCCAGCTAGTTTATGGCTTGGAAGCAGTGTTACCCATTGAATGTGAAATCCCATCACTTCAAATGGCTGTCGAATTACTTCCAGCTACTTCCGAAGAGGAGAAACGTTTATTGTACTTAGCTAAATTAGATGAGACTCGACGTGACGCTACATTGGCAATCGAGACTCACGCGAAGCGAATGAAAGCTCAGTATGATAGAAATGTGACCCCTCGAAGTTTTTCGGAGGGAGACCTAGTGCTTTTATATGATCAAGCTAACGATAAGCTAGGTGCTGGAAAATTCGTTCCTATGTGGCATGGACCCTATATTGTAAAGCGAAAGCTAGCAAAAGGGGCTTATGAGCTGGTAGATTTTGATGGGGACTCTTTGGGTAAACCCAGAAATGGACTTTACCTAAAGAGGTATTATGCTTAAATGGTGGGTATGGAGAATTTTTAGTTAGGTTAGGTTTTCTTTCTAGCTAGTATGATTGTTAGTTAGTCAGTGTGCTTAGCTTAGTGAGTGTGTTTTTCGTCGTTATTCTGGCTTATCTTGGTTTTACTCTTGATATTGTAGATGTCGACGCCCCTCCAAACATACATTGGATTTGCTGATGGTGCTTGTCGTAGTACACGGAATATCTCTTCCGCAGCTTGGGTTATCTATTCACCCTCTGACGAGTTAGTTTCTATGCATGGGGTAAGCCTCGGTCAAACAACGAATAACATTGCAGAATACAGTGCAGTGGTTGAATTATTATCCGAATCTATTTCATTTGGAATTCGACGTTTGATAGTGAGGTTAGATTCTGAACTTGTTGTATTACAGCTTAATAGAGTTTATGCCATTAGAAATCCTGTGTTATTAAGGTTGTTTTTGAGAGTGCGTCTCTTGGAACGTGAATTTGATTACATTGAATATCAGCATATTCCAAGGTCCTTAAATACATTAGCAGATGCAATTGCTTCTCGAGTGTTGGACAGACATTTACGATAATCATGCAAGTAAATTTAAAAACATTTCATCATACATGTTAAACAAGATGAGCCGGTAATAGTGATATATATATAGATAGGAGTGTGTCAAAAAATATACATCGTCTTCGATCATAGGTTGAAAAACACCTTATGATCGGCAAAAATGATAGAGTACAAAAAGTCAAAAATGTCACATGTGTCTACAAAGTGACTAGCCAATCACTGGTGGTGCTCCCTGTACGACACCACTGCACGGGCTACCTTGCGCAAAAATCTCCTAAACGGTCCAGGGACCGCGACTACATAGCGCTGAAGTCTGATAGGAATATCATCCATAGTAGTCTCAGGTATATCCGCCGTCAGACGCTGTAGATCATGCTCCAACTCAGCTAGTACCTCTGCAGCCGCCGCGTCCTGTGGGGCCGGTACCGGTGCAACTGGATGTCTCCTCTCGAAAGGCCGGAGGTTGGCTGGACGCTGTGGACCAACATCTGCATTTTGAAAATTTTACTGTCAATTTTGAGACGATATATATAAAAAACAAAAAAAATACATAATTTGAAAACTCGTGAAAAATAAAGTACCTCTGTCATCCCATTGTTCTCCCTGTGGAAGAACCATGTCCGGATCACCTCGAAAATCTACTCCGGCATACGGAAAGTCCTGAATCGCAAACACCTGGTCCTCTAACCAGTGAAAATAACTGTCAGTGAATCGAACAACTGCCGCACCCTCGTCCGGATGCCGGGCCATCACCGCAACCCATCGTACCAGCTTTGGCTCCTGAGGACCCGAAATATCAACAGTGAGATGCTGAGGGATCAGCATTGGAATTCTCTCTAGGGCAAAGCTCACGACTATAGGCCCATATCCAAAGGTCTTTAGTCTCCCGGTCTTTGCCCTGGTCAGTTGGGCTTTCAAGTTAGCCGACAACGCATCACACCAGTTGAAGATGGTGCCTTGGAGACAGTCAATTGCCATCCGAAATTGAGACCGAGTAGCAATATGTAAAGTGGCTGAGCCACAAATCCTGGTCACAGTGAAAGCTAAGACCATGAGTTCAGGCCGAGAGACATATTTGATCTCTATGCCTTTCGCATGGTGTCGATCAGGTAGGCACCAATCTGCTCGGAGACTATCAAGGGATTGGCCACCCGGCCTAGTCCCAGCCAGATTGAGTTGCTCACCTCTATTCGGCAAGCCAGTGAGAAAGTAAATATCAGCGGGCTCTATCTCGAGTTGTTGCCCGCCGATATAAAAGCATTGCTCTTGAACATTCCATCTCTCGACCAGCCACTCCAAGAATCTTACCTGAGCTCTCATGCCAGGTATGGCCCAGTATTTGTATAATCCACATCCTCTTAGGGCATCGAGGGAAGGTTGATGATCGATTGCAGCTTCATCAACCTCCTCATGCTCTCTTTCTCTTCAATCCAGCATGATAAGTGCCCTACACATGAACAAACAGGCATTAAAATAAATTTTGGGTAATTTCAATGGTTAATTTGGGAGCTTGGGGTTTCAAAATCCGCATTTTGCGGAGGACGCACCCAACGTTTGGCGCACAGTGCGCCGGGACGCAGGTGGCCTGAAGGTAACCTGCGTCCCCTGACCTTTTCCCTGTGTAGGAAAAAGTCGGGGGACGCAAGCCAGCCTTTAGGAAACCTGCGTCCCCCGCAGAGCGGTTTTCAAAACCCAAAACCCCCCAAAAATAAAAAATGAAACCTAAAATAAAATTCTAAACGGATGAAATTGACAAGGAGGATGTTTTGAAATACCTGGAAGAGACGGCGTTCGATTCTAACGGTCGGATTTTCCGCAGAGACCACGGGAAGTTTCTTGTCAAAAGCTCCTTTTTCAACCTCAACAGTCAAACGGTAAAAATGACATGGTAAAAAGTCTTTTTATAGGTTTTTTGGATGAATTTGTTCATTTTTCACCATGGAAAGATGTTTTTCGATGAATTTTTGCCTATCTTAAACAGGTATGAGTAATGTGTCACTTTTGTGCAGGACAAAGGGACTTAGAGGGAAAATTGTCATTTTTTCACAAACAAAATATCAGAGTCATCTTTTAAGCCCTTTTCTGACTCCTAAAACATGAAAAGATTGCCGAGCGTTTCTTTTACACTCGTTAAAACAGAATTAAAAGACGGTCCCCTTATAGCTCTTTTCTGACCGTAAAATCAGGAAAAGATTGCCGTGTTTTTGTCGTTTCAAACTCGATACGGAAATAAAACGACGTGTCCTTGATCGCTTTTTACTTTTCAGGTCAGTGACACTAATTATGAAAGTACTCCTTGGTCGCAAGATCAAGCGGTTCCCCCAGGTATTATTTTATACTTTTTCGGGCTTGAGGGACACAAATTTACGAAAAAGTTCAACTTGGAGTCTCCTTAAGTTTTTCAGACTCTCTAAAATTGAAAAAAGCCGAGTTTCTCCTATACTGGGCTCGTTAAACATTTCACAATAAAGGACCTGTTCAATTACAAACAGGAACGAACCACTCCTTCCTAGGGTTCGAATCAAAACTGGGTTGGACTCATCCGAAGGATGAGCTTATAATCAAGCATATGTTATCCTCCTCAAGCTTGTTAAAAATAAAGAGGTACTTGCCAGAAATGGTGGGGGAAAAACGAGAAGAATGAGCCTATTTGTTACCTTTTGTCTCAGAAGAAACTTTATTACCACTCTTGGACACGACACTTTTCATTCACCTGGGTTGGGAAATCCTTTACCTCACAGTTGATCAAACCACTTTTGAAAGTCTTCAACCGGGTTCCGGGGATTAACTTTGAGTTATTTAGCACCAAACCATCTGTCGTGTCGTTATGTGTCCAAGAGGTCTGCAAACAAAACTTTCATCTGCAAAATACTTGTCATCCATTTGACCATCCCTGAGTCAGTCCTTACAACAACATTTCTTCAACTTGAACAATGATTTCGTGTTGTGGGCTTGCCTGCAACGGGTCACTTTCTATCGACATCAACACATTATCTAGAGAGATGACTTAGAAATCGTCAGTGCCTTGAAGTCTACATGCATCAATGGCAGGTTTCTCGCCTTTGACGTCAGTTTACATCATTGACTTTCGATCGAAGGATTCCGTGAAATGTTCGACATCAACTCATTCATTCACATCTCATGGATTGTACTGGGTACTTTGAGAACCATTGACATTACTGGTGGTCTCTCTCACGCTTGTTAACAGTTCACATCATCGACTGGTAATCAAGTGGTTTCTACCATGTTCGACATCGACTCATTTATTCGCATGGCTAGAATCGTACCAATTCGAGAAGTAGGAATGAAGACCCTGGATCGAATCTTTACCATCCAGGCTACGAGGAGTTTTGTATTCATTATCTAAGTAGACTAACCATAAACAGATGGCTGCGCCCATACTGTGTCTACAAAAGTCTATGATTATGATGTACTGCAAAATCATTTCTGTATCAGAGTAGTTAGTCTGTTAGTTAAAATTTTAATCTGAGTATGGGAATGCCTACCTCAGTGATGATATAATCTTATACATGTATTTTGTGTTGAAAATTGCAGGTTCTAACCAGGTTCTCCACGAGATAATCCTCGAAATGATAAAGCGCTTCACCCTTCCTAGATAATACAAAACCCTAATCTATTCCAGGCTTCGCACTTTAAGGGGCAATCTGTTACACTAAAAAATGTCACCATGGCTATTTACAGTTGGTATGGCTCTATCAACAGTCATACTACCCTCTTAAGCAAGTCTTATGCCTCTGCTATTCATGTCAAACTCCAAGAAAGAGAGAAAGTCTTTATAAATATGTTTATCTCTGGGTACGCAGGTTCTCTCAAACCTTGCCTGCGGGTACGCACCTATTGTTCATAAGGTCTGCGTCCAAGGACGCTCTGTATCTAAAGGGGTAGGTGCGTCCCTCTGAAAAGGTTAAAATGCACAAGTTTTATCTTCAAAAACTTACTTGTGGTCATTTCTAGAGCATTCTAGAAGGTTGTTTGACGTGTATTGAGCGCCTCCAGATGGTTCATGCACTCCTACCAAAGAGGAACTTATCCCATCAATAAGGGAGTGATCCCATCCAAAGAGGGGACTGTCCCATTGATGGTGGACCTGATTAACTTCCTCTTGAGCACTATAAATACAGGCATTGGGCCAGAAGGAGGGAGGTTGAAAGCTATACATTTCTAAGGGTAAATGCTGCAGGAATTAGGACTCCCATTTAGAAGCTTGTGAGGAGAGATTGCCATCTTTACTTGTTCTATTTGGAAGTGGGTGAGCTTTGTCAAAGTAGAGGAAAACTCTTGTGGACCCTGGAAGGAGCTTGCACAACACCAAGGCTCAGGTTGTAATGGTTCCTTTTGATTACCTTTAATGCAAATTGGTCCATTCTTCTCAATAACTTGTTGTTTATGGGTTATTTCATGTACTCCTTGGTCTATATGTTGAATATGCTTTGTTTTATGTTATAATCAGGTGCTATTTAATTGTTTGACTGTTGGTGATTGCAGGTTTTGGAGAAAAGGAGGAGCTCATCCAGATCAACAAAGCTTGGACTTCTACAACAGCGTTTGGACAAAGGTAAGAACGAAACACTTGATTTCTCATATCATAATGTATGTTTAGAGAAGGATAGCTCCAGTTTGTTTTGTTTGTCATTAGAATGTCTTAGACTTCTAGGAAGGTCGGTAGTGTCCGCACTCTTGACTGATTCCGTGTGACACAGTGGGACAAATCTTTCAACCTTCTAGGCACGAGATTATGATGAGATGTATCAGATGACCAAGCCCATGATTATCATGACTCCCCCGTTCAGCTTTCCCAACAGCAAGGGCCACTCCAGAGACATTATGAAGGATTGGGTAAACAAGCCAGCTCATTTCAGGATGACCCCCAATTAGATCTATAAGACGAAGATATTAAGGAAGGCATACCAATACTTGGTCACATTCGCATGTTGACTGATTGGACAAGTGATCAATGAGACCTTCCCTCAGATTTGGGTGGTCATGCTGGACTAACTAGCTAGAGAAGGAAGACCATGCAACTGGTATGGGATACTGGCTCATCAGCTGAAGGAGAAAGTCGCGAAGGCTCGACAACCACCCGAAGGCATGCATGCAGAGATTTACATGTCCACCTACATTCTGATGTATTCTTTGCCCCACATAAGTTCCCAAGCTTAGAGTGGTCATGGTCACCGGCGGAGATTGTTGTGAGCACGTATTTCAAGTTATTGTCCGAGTGTAGCTTCAGAGGAGTAATCATATGGTTGTCTAACCATATTTTCACCCTAGTGTATAGGTTGATATTCGAACAGGATCCACCCTTCATGTTAAAAGAAGTGATGAAGGCATTGTTAAGCATTGTAGATAGGTATGCCTCACCGGATGACACGTTCATCTGAGTGTTCAGTGCGGAGAAGCCTCCGCATGTTCTGCCAAAGTTTGCTTTGGACGTGCTTGTCATGTAGGAAGTATCATATCATATCTCAACAGGATTAATAGCTAGGTTGCAGCGAAAGAAGAAGGCACCTTGGCCCATTCTTCCAATTCAGATTGGGTTATATGAGATTCAGAGCATCAAGCAAACATATGTCGAAGTTGAACAGATGAAGAAGTACTCGTTCGACCTCTGAAGCTTCAACATGTATGACCCACATTGCATTGTGAAGGATCACTACATGAGAGTTCAGTTCAATTGGATCCATGCGACATGTCATTGGGCCGAGCAGGACTCATGGGGATACTGTTACAATTCCTCTAGACCCAATGAACATGTTGGTTTTGTCATAGAGTGGTTAGCACAGTAGCATGAAGCAGCATCATGGAGAACACCAGTAGTAGCAACAATAGCAAAGGCAGTAGAGCCAAACATACCTATGCGCAACAAAGGGAAGAGAAAGATTGTAGATCACATGGAGGAGGAACAAAGCTACAAGTTTCAAGCAGATCCACTTGTAGAACAAGTAGTTATGGCTATTCAACAGAAGAGGCGGCAGTGTGACAAGCGAATCATGCAAAGGCAAAGGGATAAGAAGAGAATGGAAGAAGTAGAGAAGGAGTTGCATGAGCTGAGGGAGAAACTTTGGAAAGAACAAGGGTTGTGCCAACTAGAGAAGGAAGCACAGCAATAGCAGATTTAATAGGGGTGCATCACGTGCAGACAGACGAAGCAACACCCGTACAAGTAGTTGATTCTTCTGAACAGTTGGCATCAGGCGAACAGGGTGAACCCTCGCAGGGGCAAGACTTTGCTCAGGAGATAGAATAGGCTCTTGAACAGTTGGATGCAGACATGGAGCAACAGGAGTTAGAACAAGACACTGACCTCATGCCTCACCAAAGAGAGGTCGACTCACCTACTTCAATGCATCCAGACAATGAGCAAGTCTTGGATGACAAAGGAGGCACTAAGATCCTTGGTGGTCAATCAGAAGCAGAGATGCACAACATCTCCTTTAACAAATCTCATTACAAAGTTATGCAGTCTAAGAGAGTACCGACTCTGGAAGACCAAACATCCCATGTGCAATTTGAAGCGCAAGTGATTGTGACTAATGTGCACAAGCATCCAGTTGCATTGGCCGATGCAACTAGAGTGTATGCCGAAGCCACCAACTCAAGTGTTTGTTTTCTCATAGCTGAGAATGAGTGAATCGTGAAGGAACTACGGGTGGCCAAGCAGGGAGGAGAATTGGTGACAATGTCCACCCAAGCTGAACTGAAGAAGGAAATACTAGATGAATTATTATCCTTGGACATAATTATGCGATCATTGTACTCCAAGTTTGGTACCATGCATCAAGCAGTCGTTCATCTCCACAGATGGTAGCATCAATGTGCAAGAAGAGTATGCATCTTGAAGAACATACATATTGTTATTAATAACATGCGAGCATGGACAATGAAATACAAGGGAGCTCCACTTCATTTGCCAAAGATGACGAAGGCCAATGCGGTCGAGCTGCAAGAACATATCCGTAGTTAGATCCAGAACTATCAAGACCTACCGCAACTCATCACTAGTATACAGGCTTCCCATGCACAAGTATTTAAAAGCATGGAGTTTATAGTGCACACTCATGCGATCCCATCACTTGGGACCCTCACTCAGGCAAAGACTAAGAAGTAGGTCCAACGGGAGCTTGAATTGTACTTCGACGAGCTGATGTGCACTGCCACAAGCCCAGACTTTCCTATCAGTGCAGACATCATGCACAAGTACGTTGCTGGTTTGGCCACACTAAAGACAATGATCTGCATGCTCACAGATGAGTTGGACAGAGGAGCCTGAGAAGTGTACCCAGAGGCTATGGAGGAAAGGTTTAGGTTTCAAACGGATGTCACATAAGAGCACACATACACTCTCAAGGGCTACCAATCTTGGCATCAATATGTCATTGTTGATTAGCATAAGGATGTCGAGCAGTTGGACTTCTATGGTTTTTCTAAGTTCGAATGATGTCTAGTTTTGCTTGTTCAAGCCATTGTTCACATGGGTACATGTGCATTGTAATGTTGAGTCATGTCAAGTGTAATTCAAGTGTCAAGAGTGGATGTAATAATCATAAAGTAAGTGAAGAGTCATGAGGGTAGTTGAATGGTCACAAAGGGGAATGTCAAGGGTCACCCCACCCTTTACTATAAGTAGTCCCTCATAACTCATTGTATGGGCTTTTGGTCAGCCAAGCTTCTAATAAGACTATATTGAAGAAGGCTTGGATAGCATTGTAACATGCCTTGGCTTCTCCACTGCACGGAGCTAGTACATCTCTTTGGAGGAGCTGGAAGATGTGGCTGGAACATTCCACTATAGGGTCTAGCAGGTTTACATGGTGTATTGTATGATTGTGACTTACACTTCTTTATATAATAAGAGCTAGCACATTTTCATGCATATGTTGTTATTGTAGTTGGATGCTTCTGGTTGCCTTAATGATATATGTTGTTTAACTTACGTACTTGTGTATGAACTAATTTGTATGAAATTATATGAATCTTGTTGTTAATGTGTTTCATATGTTATTAATGTTGTCATCATTCGTGTCAACTGCTCTGCCGGACATCAGACATACTTTTCTCGTGAACCTTGCTATAACAACCGTCACACATCTTAGACTAATCCATGAGTGTTGTTCGTGTTATCTTACCTTGTATGATGTGACTGCCTCATCCGAGTGGACTTCTCCGTCGAAATTTGTGCATGTCCTTTGTGTGGTGTGTTCCTAGCTGAGTTGGGACTGATCCCTTTCAACCTAGAACTCACCTTTACCTTCCTCTCCCTTCGAAGTTTTGGAACCTCTCATACACCTTCCTTGACTCACTACATCAGTTACACCCTTGCTACTAATAGAGTTATCTTACTTGCCTCTGTGCGACATGGCGGTTAAGGTATTACCTTACGACCCACTACTAGGACTCCTACACCAAATGGTCTGAGGTCTAATTGGGAATTCTTACTGGGGAGATCCATTTGACATGTTAGCAGGTCTAGCACCATCAACATTTCTGGTGCTAAAAGGAGGGCTTGATGACAAGCAGTGTCCTCTCATCTAGTTTTGAACCTGTTATCACTCAGGTTGTTCCCTGCCTCCTGAAGGGAATACGACCGAGGTAACCACTAACCAATCTTTTAGCTACAGGCCCTAGCCTACCTGCAACCAGAGAGGGCTCTCCCTTTGTAATCTAGCTTTGTTTTGGTGTATTTTAGGCTAGTTATGATGCACAAGGTTTTGTTTTAAGTTTGTTGGATGGTGATTTTAGGCAGAGCTAGGATGCAAGTCCAAAGCAGTCTATACTATTGGGCAATGGAGTCAATGGTGGTGTACTGCTGAGAGTGTTTCTCAGGTGAATAGTGATGCTATAGAGCAAGATAGGCAGTCTAGGAACAATTTTCAAATCTGGGAATTGATGGAATGAAGTCAAGGAATGAAAGGCAATCAAGAATATTTCATTATGTTGGCAGAGGGAAAGTGTATGAACATTATCTAGGAGCAATTAAGAATTCCTAAATGGTATTCAAAGTGAAGGAATTAGTGCAAACATGAGCAGTTAAGAATTCATATTTATGACTAATCCTGAAGAAAACATAATTAATAGCAAAGATTGAGCACAGGGTGCATTAAAACAAATCCTGGGCTATTCTTCTTCTCTGTTACTAAGATTATGGAACATATATGAAATTTGTAAACACAGAAAACATAAAACACAGTTTAGAATAACTTATTGTTCCATTGAATGACACAGGAATTCTGTAGCAGGTCCCAAAACATCATTTGCACATTCAGGCGGTGCAAAAACCATGAACTTCAATAGCCACTTGTATTAGAGAGTCTAAAAAATTACAGCGTAGTCTGGAAAGAAAATCACAAACGCCAAATACATATTATGAGGGGGTATTTATACAAAAAAGGAGATACAAAATATCATGAAGATAAGTCTTGAACTCATAACTTCCTTTACTAACTCTTGAGAAGTAGTAAATGAGGGAATAAATGTTGTAGTAAATATGAATGTGCTAGCTATCCAATTTGTCAGAGGTATTTTGACTATCTGGGCTGAGTGAGTCGGTTGGTCACTGCGCATTGATTTCTGCGTTTTGCTGCCTTGATGCTGCTATGTTGTTTGTCACTATCTTGGCCTTTATCATCGGTGCTTGATTTCTTTGTATTAACGAGCTGTAGTCACCATTCAATTTTTGTTTTTTTGTTGTTCTCTTCCCTTTGACAGGTGGACCGTGCCTCTGTATTGGCTGACCTGTAGCTGATCAAAAGAATTAATAAAAAAAATTACCTGAGCAATGTCTCTATCATTCCTTTCCACCAATACTCTGTAGGCAAACAATGTAAACTTTGAAACGGGAACTGATATTGTTACCCGTTTCGTAGAGATAGCAAAAAACTGACCTGATTTTGAAAAGGGGTGATGTAGAACGAACATGTTTTTTTTAGAGCATAGTTTTTGGAAGGAATGTCATGGGAAGGATAGTTTTATGTACATTACGTTTTAGAATGGTAGTGATTTTCATGCTAATTTTAAAAAGTGAGTATTTTGCATCACCCCCTTTTTTTAAAAGACCTGTTTTTTGGCTTCAAATTTTCTAATGTATAAAATGTAAATAATTATTTTGTAAATACGATCATTTTTGAAGTGGTCGTTTTCTTCACATTTTCTTGTTTTTTATTTTAATTTTAACTTTTTTGTTAGTGAGGTTTTTATTGTTTTGCATTTTTAAATTAGGAGGTCGATATTTAGAATTTTCGATATTCTACATATTTATACATCCTTAATTAATTTTTCAATCCACATGAAATAATTGTTTCTAGAAAGAAATATTTTTTAACAATGGACATAAAAATAAC
The DNA here is from genome assembly GCA_031772625.1 of Pinus tabuliformis. Taxonomy (NCBI): domain Eukaryota; kingdom Viridiplantae; phylum Streptophyta; class Pinopsida; order Pinales; family Pinaceae; genus Pinus; species Pinus tabuliformis. Next base: position 1,809,350,286 of record CM062817.1, read on the forward strand.
CATTTTTAACATAAATATAACTAAAAAACTACACGTTTTGATAATTTTTTGCTAGAATTGACATGTCAAAATCACAATTTTTATACGATAATTTTAACTAAAAATGGTTAAATAATAGCTTTTTTATGAATTTCATGTCAAAAAAATAATAATAATCACTTTTTTTTTCAAAAAATAATGATTAACTTAAAAATCAATGCGAAAATCACATATTACAAATATTGAACGTATAACAACCCTAATTGACTTTTTATTCTTTTCATAAAATGTCAAAGTCAAAACATTGCAAAGCTTGATTTACAAGCATAACTTAAATTTAATCAACAATGTCACGTAATCCAAACTCTTCGTCCTCTAGAGTTTCATCATTGTCTTCTTCCACAACATTTTATGTTTCCTTTTGCTCATTTTCCTCTTCTAATGGGTCTTTGATGTCTGCGAATCTCCCAATGTATGTCTTTCCAAACATTCCATGTAATGGTGGTTGGGGTTCCTTTGCCTTTTTTTCCACACGTGATTCACTAAAGTCCCCTTTTTTCAGCCCAATTTCTTGCATTGCATCTGGAAGAAATTGAAGAGCATTAATTCTTTGCTGAATGAAATTGCACTGTAATGGATCTTTCTCAATTGCAATGCAATTTCTTCCTTTTTGAAGGTAGCATGCTAGTGTTGTACCTAATTATCAAGAACAAAAGAAATAATGAAGTAAATTAGTACAATGACATATTAATTAAAAAAAGAACATATTGAAATTCAATTCCATATAACAAAACTTACCTGAGCCAAAAAATAAATCCAGAACCCAATCTCCTTCATTTGACTGTCACAAAGACATGGCTAAATCGAGCTCCTAAATAACATTGGGTTACATTGTTTAAGTGCTCAAACAGCTCGATCGAGTGCTTAAAAAGGGCTCAATTGAGCAATCATTTTTTCCACCCAAATGTGCCATCTCTTGCCAAAAAGTGTAACCCAACTCCATGCTTTCACCCTTATAGATTATGAATTTCTAACAATCTATATCCTAATTATTATTATTATCCAATTTTAAGGTCATAGCCAAGCCAGACACCAAATTGGTGTATGAAACCCCCTTGTTTGTGGGATAAGAGACCCACCTCCACGCAACGATTTGATTATTGTCTACGAAGGCATACCTACTCTAACCCCTTCTGGTTTTTGAACCTATGACCTCTTAGGAGGAAACACATGTTCTTAACCATTAGGCACTTGATCTGAGATGCCTCATGTTTAACTCTAATGTTATAGGAGCATTTTCTCAAGAACTCTATCCAATAATTGGACCTCACACACTCTATTGACCTCTAATTTCAATTCTGTGGCATTTCAAAGTTTACCCTCCAAAACTCATTTAAAGCCATAAATCACACTTAATATTGGTTTACTATATTTGTGAAATTTCTAATTCTTTATAACTAATCATTTAGTTTGGGTTGTTGTTTCTAAAAGGGTATGGCCCAAAGCTTAATTATGTCCAATGTCACTTCATAATCTAATGATATGTAAGAAATATCTCTTCCACTTGAATTAATAAGACAATAGAAACCTCACATACTCAAAACAAACATATTGAAAACCAATTTGATTCAATACACCTAATCAAAACGAATAAAATCATTTTTCACATAAATGGCTTATTGAGATCAGTTTTTCATATTGTACAATTGTACATCGATTGGCACGTTTTTCATTTGATTTCATGGCGTACATTTTGCTAACAATGTTGACAAAATCCAATCCATTTAATGTTGACAAAATACGATCTATTTAATGAAGTAAAAAATTACAATAAAATTTTTGCCTTTTTGGAAATGAAGTTCTAAAACATCTTTAATCCATCTCTTTTACAGGGCATTGACAACAAACAAGCAGTTCACATCATAGGGCTCAACCGACATATTGTTGAGCATAGATGCTATTTTAGATTTGTTTTTCAACCTCTTCAATTTCTTGCAATGATAATATGAATGTGTTGTGCCTTATTTTCATAAAAAGTTCACATCACAGGGCTAATGTAATTTGTCTTATTTTTTTTTATCTATTGTAACAACGTAAATATCTATCTCTCTTTTTGTGTCTTCATATAATTATGTGTATCTCTATGTAAGAAAGAAACTATATAGGTACAAATAGAAAGTAAATAGTATATCTATCTTAAGAAACTAAATAGTATATCTATTTTAAGAGGAACACAATTATTCACAAATGAATGTACTATCTATTTGCGACGAACTTGATGATATATATTGTATTATCAAGATTCATTGTCTCGATTTTTGTTCGTAGTTAGTCACTTGATGACATATATTGTATTATCGAGATTCATTATCTCGATTTTTGTACGTAGTTAGTCTGTTTTATCCATGTCTCGATTTTTGTACTTAGTTGGCCTGTTCTATCCATGTTTATTTAATGTTTATATATGATATTGTTAAATTTATTTATTTAATTACAATATTTTTTTCTTTTCTAACATATTTATATTGGTACACGCATATGTATGACTTTTTCGGGACATTAATCAAGAATTTCCATTGCAAATTTGTAAAAGAGAGATCTCAAATATAGTTTTTACTTCTCTATCCTAAAAACCATTGAAACATTATCTTTGTGAAATTCATTTGATCAACTGCAGACTCTATTAGAAAATATTAAACAGGATGCAAAACCATCTTTAAAGGAAAGCATAGATTTTAAGGTGTCACTAAAGCAAGGAAGTTGAAATATATATTTTGGGATATTATTATTCCTTATGGAAAATCCAAATTTGATTAGTCGTTGAAGTGGTTTTTTGAGACAGATTTTTCAACACTCCAACCAAGGAAGTAAAAGTCTTTTTGTAATATGATGGGTCTGATGGAAGCTGAATTTAATTGACTTATAAATATATTGCAAAGATTGTTGGATTCCAATAAACCAAAAATGTTACTCGAGGACTTTTTCTTTCTTTTTCAACGTTTTGGAATAGGAGAAGCATGCAAGAAGGTGTCTGCTTTTGGCTACATGAATTGTATGTGATACAAATAACACAATGTTAAATGTTGTAGCGGAAGAAAGAAGTTTGAGTCTCGCTATGACTCTGTGAGCAATTTATGGAGCTTCTCAACGCTAAGGGCCTCCATAATGTTCTGAATAGTCTTTTCAAGAATTCAATACACGCGAAAAGGTTTTTGAATACTTTTTGGATTTGATACCTAGAGAAAATGTTGAAATGTAAATCACTCATTGTGAAAACTAATTTCCGCAGGTGACCACAGGAATCATATTACAGTTGGTTATTACAGTAAAACGGAGAAATTTTTTAAAAATCCGTGATATGGGGTTTTTCAGAAGGACCCAAATTGACTTCCACATGGCAATTTTATGGAAATTATGAATGGTTTCAGAGATTTCGCAGGTTCTTTCAATCTCGATTTTTGCAAAAACATCGTACAAATGACTCAATTATGATGAATTCGATTTGTATTTTGACAATTTCCTCTCCGCAAGAGACTCAAAATCACTATTTTTAAATGGTGTCGTTGAATTCTTGGCGAATGAAGCATAATACCAACTTATTTCACTCTTCTTATGCAACTAATTAAGAATTATCCAGAGTGAGACTTTGATGTTCAAAGAGTTTGTTGTGACACTTTCGAATGGTTGAAATAAATTTCCATTGATGGGGAAGAAAACATTTTAAAGTCATGTGTGAAGTCGCACTCTATTCTGTTTGGGGAGATGCGTAACAGATGGGGCGATTCAGAGAATCGCCGCGTGGTCGAGCGATTCTCAGAATCGCCCTGCCACTGCCCCGCCACCACAAAATCACTATTTTTAAATGGCGGGGCAGTGGCGGGGCGATTCTGAGAATTGCCCCACCACCCGGCGATTCTCAAAATCGCCCCAAATAATGTTGAAGTCGAAGGCTACCATTCTTCCTGTGTTCTACAAAGTGGAGCCTTACGAGCTCCGGTGGACAGACAAAGATGGAGCATACACTGAAGCCTTGCATAGACATGAACAGAAAAAACATTCGACTCTCAAACTGGTGAAGAAAAGCCGCGCTACGATTCCAACACTATTCGAAGTTGGAGAATGGCTCTTTCTCATTCTGCAGAGATAAGCGGTTTCACGCTGGAGGGGTGCGCATCTCCCACAATCTTTTCCAATTCCGTGTTAGTTTTCAATTTGTTGGATTGATCAGTAAATCCTTACATAGTCATTTCACGCTGTTTCTTTATTTTCCTCTTTGAATAATGATCAGTAACGAGGAGCTCTTGAGTGTTAAAAAATGTTTCAAAACCACTGTTGTATGTCGCTAAATACCCAACTGGAGTGGAGGACAAATTACAAGATTTTGAAATGACAGTGTTGAAGGAGCAGGAACAACCGGTGAATGCCAAGGTTGTGGGGATTGTAGGTTGTGGCGGTGCTGGAAAAACTACACTGGCCAAAGCATTCTTCAACCGTAAGAGATCCGCTTACAATGAATCCTCCTTTTTATTTGATGTTAAAGAGAAGTCAGAGAGAATGTCTGTAAATTATTTGCAGGCTACGCTCATTGAATACTTAAACGTAGAAATATCAAAATTGAGAGTCCTGATGACACCGGAGCTCGTAAGGCTCCACTTTGTAGAACACAGGAAGAATGGTAGCCTTCGACTTCAGCATTGTTTAGGGTGATTCTGAGAATCGCCGGGTGGTGGGGCGATTCTTAGAATCGCCCCACCACCCGACGATTCTCAGAATTTCCCCAAACAATGCTGAAGTCGAAGGCTACCATTCTTCTTGTGTTCTACAAAGTGGAGCCTTACGAGCTCCGGTTGACAGACAAAGATGGAGCATACGTTGAAGCCTTGCGTAGACATGAACACAAAAAAAAATCGACTCTCAAACTGGTGAAGAAAAGCCGCGCTACGATTCCAACACTATTCGAAGTTGGAGAATGGCTCTTTCTCATTCTACAGAGATAAGCGGTTTCACACTAGAGGGGTGCGCATCTCCCACAAAATTTTCCGATTCCGTGTTAGTTTTCAATTTGTTGGATTGATCAGTAAATCCTTACATAGTCATTTCACGTTGTTTCTTTATTTTCCTCTTTGAATAATGATCAGTAACGAGGAGCTCTTGAGTGTTAAAAAATGTTTCAAAACCACTGTTGTATGTTGCTAAATACCCAACTGGAGTGGAGGACAAATTACAAGATTTTGAAATGACAATGTTGAAGGAGCAGGAACAACCGGTGAATGCCAAGGTTGTGGGGATTGTAGGTTGTGGCGGTGTTGGAAAAACCACATTGGCCAAAGCATTCTTCAACCGTAAGAGATCCACTTACAATGAATCCTCCTTTTTATTTGATGTTAAAGAGAAGTCAGAGAGAATGTCTGTAAATTATTTGCAGGCTACGCTCATTGAAGACTTAAACGTAGAAATATCAAAATTGAGAGTCCTGATGACACCGGAGCTCGTAAGGCTCCACTTTGTAGAACACAGGAAGAATGGTAGCCTTCGACTTCAGCATTGTTTGGGGCGATTCTGAGAATCGCCGGGTGGTGGGGCGATTCTCAGAATCGCCCCGCCACCACCCCACCACCAAACAATGGTGACGGGGCGGTGGCGGGGCGATTCTCAGAATTGCCCCGCCACCCCGCGATTCTCAGAATCGCCCCAAACAATGCTGAAGTCGAAGGCTACCATTCTTCCTGTGTTCTACAAAGTGGAGCCTTACGAGCTCTGGTGGACAGACAAAGATGGAGCATACGCTGAAGCCTTGCGTAGACATGAACAGAAAAAACATTCGACTCTCAAACTGGTGAAGAAAAGCTGCGCTACGATTCCAACACTATTCGAAGTTGGAGAATGGCTCTTTCTCATTCTGCAGAGATAAGCGGTTTCACACTAGAGGGGTGCACATCTCCCACAAACTTTTCCAATTCCGTGTTAGTTTTCAATTTTTTGGATTGATCAGTAAATCCTTACATAGTCATTTCACGCTGTTTCTTTATTTTCTTCTTTGAATAATGATCAGTAACAAGGAGCTCTTGAGTGTTAAAAAATGTTTCAAAACCACTGTTGTATGTTGCTAAATACCCAACTAGAGTGTTATAGCTCCAAATCTCACTCTTATGGTTTGTGATGCTGCACTCATGGCCTAGGGCAACCCCTCCTTCCAGACCTGGTCCAAAAATTTAAAAAACAGTGTTTTATTCCCTATACGCGACATTTACCTGAGTTAAACGCGTGTACACGCGGGTCTGTGTATACCCAACCCGCGTGTATGTATTAAAACACTTAAAAAAATATATAATTCCTTATTTTCGGGTGGAGATCGCGGGTTTTACCTGCTGATCACCTGTTAGTGCCCGTGGCCCAACTGTTCCCAACCAACTCCTAACTAAAAAACTACTTTGGAGATGGTATAAAAAGACATCAAAGGGAAGGCCTAAAGGAGAGAGAAAAGAAGAGCAAGATTATTATGCTGAGATTTTCCCCATAGACCAGGTCTGAAGTCCTTGGTGCTTTCTGCACTTCCCCCATTTTGCATAGGAAACCCTTGTTTCCATGTGTATTGGTGATCATTCATCCTTTATGTCATCATTGAGTAAGACTTGGAAGGAGCTCTTGTTGGAGGCTTGAGGCTGGAACAAATCCGGGAGGAAGCTTTGCTTGGAGCCTGCTGAAGGTGTTTCAGGTGATATCTTTCCGTTATATGTACTTTATTTGCCTTTATATAAAAGAAACACGTCTTGGTTCCCGAAACAATCTTTCTTTATGCTTATGAAATTCTTGTCTTGAATTCTTATGCAAGTGGTTACTTAAAGATTTTTATAACTAACTTTATAGCATAAAGATGGTTTATACATAAGTATTTGTACATGTACTGTTGTGTTCTTTGATTTGTTTGTATTACAGGTCAAAGGAAGAAGAAGGGAACTCCAAGAAGGGTTTGGACCCTAAAGGCCTTCTCGAACATAGGACCTTAGGTACGTACCCTTAACATTATAATTTGCTTAAAAGTAAAGATGATGGCTGTGTGTGTGTTTCTTTGAATAAGCAATTTTCAGTCTAGTAGAGTCTTAGCCCAAAGGACCCTAGGGGTACTTTCCCTTCAACCATAATTGGCGACTCCACTGGGGACAACACTCTTGTTGTTCCTAGTTTGGGTAGTCTTCAAGCCAATCAAGGCTTAGCCCCTCTGTTTGTTGGCTCTGACTGTCTGATCTGTTCTTGAACTCTAAGCTTTTCCAGTTTTTTTTTTTCAGTCTGTGTTTTTTATTTTTCTTGAAAGACTTCAGATACGCTCTTTTTCTGGATTACAGAAGCGTATATACACAAGTTGCACTAAGTGAACCCGCGTATACGCAGGTTTCCTTAGTTACAGTCGCGTGTACACGCATTCTGCACATAATTGCAGGCGCGTGTATTACATAATTTTCAAGATTTATAAATTTTCTTTTTGCTGAATGTCTGTGTGGTGGTTTGGGTCAGTTTGAAGCAGTCATTTTCCAGTGACAGTTCTCTGTTTAACAGGGGGCAGCTTGTTCTGAACTCTCTCTAGTCATAAGGAGTATTAGTCTTGTTTTCGTTGATTGCAAGCTTCAATGATTTTTGACACACAAGATTTCTGTTTAGGAATCTTGATTGCTCTGTTTCGGCAGAGTAGGAAGATTGGGTTCAATCTTTGTGTCCATTTTTCTTTCATGACACTTTTGTTTGCTTAACGAAATCATTTTTGTGACCGTTTGCTCCTTCGTTTCGGGAAAGTTGTTTGTTACCATTTTCTTGAAACTTGTCTTTTGATCTTTTGGACTTTCATTGTTGCTTTTGATTGTCAAAAGCGATTTCAAACACATTTTATTTTTGTTGAGTTTTCATCATTTGAAAGGTGTCAATTCACAAAAGTGTTTGGTTGCCTATTTATCAATCATTGGTGTCAGTATTTTTGAGAGCTTTCCTTTGAAAAAGACTTTTTGGTTTGATTGAAAGAAAATCTTTTGAAAGTTTTGAGTTTCGCTTTCTTAAACTTTCTTTTCATTTGATTTCCCTTTTGCGAAGTGAAAGTGCTTTGTTTTTATCTTAGAACTTGTTTTTATTGTTTGGACGAAATGATTGGTAACACATCATCTTCTATCTAAGCATTTTAGTGGCAAGACAAAATTTGGTAAAGCAGCAACTTTCCTTCTTTGTTTTTAGAAGTAGTCTTTAAATCTTGCATCCACATATAGTTCTTGCATTAGGATAGATTTGCATCTCTTTTTAGGCATATTTAGTTTTGTTAGTTTTTTTGAGTGTGGAGTCTGAAAAGAAAAAGAAAATTTGTTTATATTAGAAGTACCTCTGAACCTCATAGAAATTTCTCTTCATCGAAAACAAAAAGTGCATGTGCATGTAGCTAAGTTTTATTAATTTCTTTTGCGTCCATAAAAACACCACAAGTTTCATCTCCATTACCTTGTGACTTAAAGAACATCCTAATAAAATCAAGCGCTAAATTAAAATCCACTAGAACTTTTTGTTTTAGTCAGTTACACCAACAAGTTTAGGATTTTAGGGCCTTGGATTAGGCGAGTGGAGAGTTAACTCTCCAAGGCCACATAAAACGTCAAACATAAGATTCTGATTAACGAGAGTAAATCCAATAGCGTTAGGAAGACCAAGAAAGCTCCGGATCTGGGAGTTAAGCACGAGGGTCTGTGAAGACATGGAAGAGAGATACCCCCTCTCCTACTTGTCCGAACTTACCTCACGACTGTTCCGCCTGGCTTCTGCGACGAGTTGGTACCCATAGTTGCCTCTCCTAGGGATCTGCATAGGTGGCTGCGGAGGGGAATCCCGTGGCACCTGAGGTCGACGTTGTATCACTCTCGACAGTACTACTGGAGGGCACCCTTGCGAAGCTTGGGGGCTTGCACCGGCGCAGGCTGTTGTTAGGAGGTCAGCGTAACTTCCTCTGATACCTTCGCTGATAGGACTGGGCCCTCATCATCCCAGACTATCTTCGGAAGGCCCCTTGATTCACTTTCTCGTATTTTGGTGTCCGGTCCTAATCACCCGGAGCGGAAATACTTGGAAGTTGTTTGACTGGCTGTATCTTTAGGGACTTTATAGTGTGTGCTCTGTGCTCCTAGTCGGCTTAGCTTTTAATTTTTTGAGTCTTTAGTTAGATCATCACAAAAAATTCAAAGTGGCTGACCGATCTCCAAGACGGTCTCGAAGACTTTGTGGTCTCTCGCCACCAAGTTTAGAGCCTTCTCCTAGAAGGCGTAGAGGCAGTACTACTGGTGGGGTCCGTCCCACACTGGTTGACGCATCAGGGATAGATCCTCCTCTCGGGGACATTAGCAGCCAAGCAAGGCTTGGTACTTCTGAGCAAGAGAGGGACACTCCAGTCCTTTCTCGAGTTCGCTTTCAAGCGGAGAATAACGTAGAGGTAGAAGAACTTTTAGAATCATTAGTGGTTCCAAATTCTCCTCTACCATTTAGTAATCCAGACGTATTGCAATACGTTGGGACTCCGTCACATAGACCGGCAAGTCCAGGTTACGCCACGCGCTTACCATTTATGGCCACTACTGGAAGCATGGCTTCTACGAGTGCTGCGACTATGCAAACCCCTACATCGGTGCAAGGGGGAGGAACCATTTCCATCCCCTCCACTTCCTTGTTTGGATCTTTTGCGAGCACATCTCTACTTGGGTCTACCTCCATTCCGTCCACGAGTGGAAATGCCCAAACCAATGCTTTTAGTACTGGACTCTTCTCTTTTGGCACCCAATCACAGGGTATTCCATCGGTTCCGTTTAGTGCGGCTACGTCCATGATGGGCGGATCGGCCTCATTCCAGGGTTTTCCTTTTGGAAGTGGTCATATACCACATTCCAACCTGACGGTAGGATCCATGCCTTTTTCTTCTATAGGACAAAGCAGCAATCCTTTCCAAGGTTGGAATAACCCTGGGGTTAGCAGTGCAGGAACTGGGAATCCATTTATCAGCCAACAAGGGAATAGGTCGTACACCACGGTTAGTTCGTTTCAAAGTATTCCTCCCCTTGCTTCGACTTGGAACCCATATCAGGGGTTATCAACTCCTTACCATTCTTTAGGAGGAAACTTTGCAGGTTATGGAGGTTATACAGCAGGAGTTGGTCAAACTCCGAATTTTGCTGGACCACAAGGCTTGCCTTTTGGTTCAGTCGGTTCTACTGGTCACTTCGAGCAGCCTGGTGCCTCCAAAATCCCAGGACAATCTTTTCAGAACTTAGGGAGTTCTGCCCAGTCTAGGTGGAATCCCCTAGGTCCTCCTAGGCTTCCATTTCTGGCAACGTTAAACCTGCCAGATCTCACAAAGTTAACAAACGACCCAATCAAGTATAATCCGGTCTGGCCTCCTGTCCCAACCAAACTCCCTTCGGACATTCCAAAATTCGAAGGGAAGAGTGGTGAAGATCCGGACGATCATGTAACCACATTCCATTTGTGGTGCTCATCCAACTCCCTCATCGAGGATTCGATTAGGTTGAGACTCTTTCAGCGCACCTTGACTGGTAACGCGGCTAAATGGTACATAGAGTTTCCAGGGGGCAGCTTTACATCGTTCGCTGACTTAGCCAATATCTTCTTAAATCACTTCCAGTTGCATGTCCGCTATGATGCCGAAACTGAACTTCTGGCTACCTTTCGTCAGGATAAGGCAACCCACATTTCTGATCACATTCAGGAATGGAGACGGAGAAAGAGGCTCATCAAAGCCGAAATCCCTCCGGAGTACCATCTAGAGTGGTTTTTGAAGTCTTTGCAACCTGAGATCTCCAAGGATGTCTCCATGTCTGGGGTCTATTCTGAGGAGCAAGCCATTTTCAGGGCCCAACAGTTAGAACTTATTTACTCTCAGTCTGGGATCCTCCAAAAGTACTTGCCAGATGCTCCTGGATCTAAGGTTGATTTAGCTAAGCCAAAGCCAGGTCCGCACGCAGATGGTATCGTTGGGTCAGTAGACTCGACTACAGTGAACTTGTTGAATCAATTGCAGCAGTTGTCATTACAAACTACTTCTAACAACCAAGTCACATTGTCTAATCCTCCCGCTTCCCAAAATTCTTCCATTAACGCCGTCCAATCCGATAACCCCAAAGGAAATCAAAATTCCAATGGGAAAAAGAAAGGACGTGGTAAGAAGAAGAACTCGGATGGGAAGCCCGATGCAAATAAATCCGGCAACAACGCTGGTGGTGGTAAAGGTGAGTCGAGAAAGAAAGTTAAGTTCCCTTGTGTTATCACTTAGAACTAAAATATATATATATATATATATATATATATATAGATATTGCATATAATCCTTTGTCCTAGTTCAATGTCAAAAGTCTGTGTCAAATTTTTTTCGTTTTATGTTTCTTACTTAGGGTTGGAGCTTTAAAGGTGTTTGATTTAAATTATACTCGAATCCTATTGGTCCTCCTCCACCATCATGGTTTCATAAGTCATGTCTTGTCTTATCCTAGTCACCGATTCTTTTCGTGATTTCGCAGCGTAATCATTGTTTAGCCATTCCGCAGCGCGTTATCATTAATCCGTTTCACAGTGCATTATTAGAATTCAAAACTAACCGTGCTGTGAAATCGTGGATTCGTGCATTTCACAGCGAATCTTTCCCAAAGTGTCAAGTCTGTTGATGAGTCACCAATTCTGTCCTCTCATGTCAGTTTGTGTACCTCCCGTAGCATGTCTAAATGCTCATTAGTCACTACTCCACCAATAGATTTGTTGAAATGCACAGAAATATCATTCCAATGGATTTTACCGTGCATGGATCTTTATGATGATCGTAAGCGATGCATAAGTGACAAGCTTGTATGATGATGTATTTGAGTTTTCAAGCGAGGCTGTTTTCAAGCGAGCCTGATTACAAGCGAGGCCGAGTTAAAGAGAACTGAACCGCCATTTCAAATGAAGCTATTGGTCATTGTGTGTGTGAATATTTCAAAAGCAAAATGGAGAGGAAAGAACACAGATCTGGAAAATGCCAGAGGACCGAACCTGAAGGTTTGGACATAGCATTGAGAGATGAAGGCGTGAAGAAAGCATTCAAAGATGTCGGGTGCTGGAACTTTTGTAAAAAGCTGCAAGGAGGACATGCGCAGGTAACCAAAGAGTTTTCTTTAAACTTCACCAGTTTAAATTCAAAAATAGCTATGTTGGAAGTTCAAGTGTCTCCGGAGGCAATAGCTGCTGTAACAGAGATCCCAAGAGGGCGGCAAGAATGGTTTAAGAATTTTAAGTTTGATATGAATCCATGCAAAGAGTTTTTAAAAGAGGCATATGTGAATGAAGACCTAACAAAAGCAGTGCCCAGAAACTATGTCAAGGAGCATTATGCCCTTCTTCTCACCTGTATTCAGAAATACTTGACCTGTGAAGGAAGATACAATAAGGTCTACTCTTATCACTTCAAGCTGCTTTTACATTTCACTGGGAAAGCTTCCATAGACATTCCTTTTTACTTATTTCGCAGTTTGAGTAAAATGTGTGATAAGGTGCAGCTGAGGAAAGAGGATTGTGAAACCTCTTTGTTTCACCATGGTTTGGTTAAATTGTTAGTTTTAGATGGCCTCCAGAAGGTAGGCAGAGTCTGGAATTCGTTCATCTTCATGGCTGGTTTCCAAAGCAAAACTGGCCTTACTCCACAACCAGTTAAAGAACAACCAGTCAAAGAACTCACGATAGCTGAGCTTCAAAAAGAGGCAAGAGATAAAAAGCAAGCCAAGTCACAGCTAAGAAAACCAGTGAAGCCACTGATCATTAGAGAACAACCTCAGCAATCAACAAAAGAAGAAGCTCAGCATAACAGGACTGTACCCGAAACAAGTAGATCTGAAACAGTGTCAAGGGTAAGGACAAGAAGCCAAATAAGTAAAGAAAAAGGTAAAGCCATAGCTGTTGAAGAAAGCCCAGTATCTAAGGCAAGCCTGAATGATTTATTGGAGGCCATTGAGTTTGAGCAAATTGAACCAGTGCATATTGATTTGACACAGTCATCACCAGAAAGTACCAAAAAGTCTAAGGCCTCAAAAAGGCTGAAGTTTGATGAGCCAGGTGAAGAATTCATTTTCAAACCCAGAAGACCTATTACAAGGAAGCAAGTAAAGGAAGCCGAGAAATTGCCCAGAACAGAGGAAGCCGAGGAATTGCCCAGAACAGAGGAGGCAGAGAAAATTAAGCAAAAAGACACAAATAGAACAGTCATCATATCTCAAGGAGGTAATATTATAGCTATAAGGAACCAGTTAGAAGCAGCTAAACATGAGATTGCTAAGGTGAAGAATGCCACTAGGGAGTCTGCAGTCAGGTATGCAAATTATCGTAAAGCTATATGGAAAGGAAGTGAAAACCTAGTAAACCAGTTGGATTCAGTAGCCGATGTTTACACATGGACAGCTCCAGCAATCAAAGAGGCCAAATTCATCAGAAAGATAAATATGCATCTAAGAGCTGAAAATAAAGCTATGAGGAAGAAAGTTGAAGACTTGAAGGCACAACTAGGCCAGTTAGCTGCTAAATGAAGTTGCTGCTTCAAAGAAAGGTTTTGTTCCAAATTTTGTCAAATTTTGCTTAGTTTTATTGTTTTGAGGACATGTAGATCCCTGCTATATGTATCAAAGATCAAAAGGAGTTTTGGCAATCAAATGTCTAGGCGGTAAATACCTCAGGGCAAAGACAAGTTGTTTAAACAATTCAACAGTTTCGTAGCGCGCTACGAAACTGCTGTAGGTGGTGTTTTTAACGCAGACAAACAGTTTGGTGATATGAAATTTTCAAAAGGAAACACCTAAAGGATATGTAAGAGACCAAATGAAGCCATCATAATCATTCATATCAAGACAGGTGTACCTTTAAAAGGTGGAATGCTTTAACTCAAGTTTAAAGTTTCTGTTATAAAACCACTTTATTACCGGTCATAGGGTATTGAATGAGTTGCATACAAGGAATTTTGGCTTGCATACTTGGCCATCGATGAAGCCTCCAACACATCAGGAACATGGTGGTGTTCTATATTTTTGGGTTATTAAAAGGGCTAAAAGACATGCTGCTGTATATTCGAAGTTATGGAGGATTGGAACCGAAAAGCAAGGGATATCACCTAACATCACTGAGCAGTTAAAGCATTCAACATCCAAGGCCAACATGGAGCATTAAATACTCATCTCAGCAATTATCTCAGCCATCTCAGCCAAACTGAAAGGAGACCAGGTGTCAAAGAACAAGGAGGAATCATTCTACGAAGAAGATAGAGTTAGAGTCATAGTCAAATTAGAACTCTTTAGAACTCCAATTAGCACTTATTGTATTTAATAGTTTGTTGCAAAGCAGATAGTGTTGTGGGGAAAAGTATCCGATGCGGATGACACTAACCCTTCTAAAGGTGACAGTCTTTAGCAACAACTGAATGATAAAGTTTTCATGTTCCACTTTATGAAAGTACAGAGAGAATAGTAATAAGGTCAACCAACCTGGTGTCTTGCGCTTAGTCGATCCTTGTCCTTCTCTCTTTGTATCCTGCTCCCAGCTCTTTGCTCTCCTAGCCGATCCAGCTACATACAGATCCTGCACAAAACAAGAGAGCGAACTACAAGATACATGTATTCATAACTGAAGCATGGATTAGGGTGCATCAAATATACATGTAAACACAAAGCATCTATGTAAAACAAGTATATAGGAGAACATGCAAACTTTATTGATAGAAAGTAACAGGGTTCCAGAGGAAGTTACAACCAATGATGTTGGATCCAATCCAGCAGCACTTCCTCGGTAGCAAGAACTCTCCTCTTCACCTCTAGTAAAACAATCACCCAATAATCCTGGCGGTATACCAACAGCACCTCCTTGCTTATACAAAATTCCAGCCTCCTTAGACCTCATAGAAGAGCTCTATATATAGGAGAGAAGAAGAGAGGATGAGTCAGCTTGAGGCTGGCATAGAGCTGACTAGTGTCCTCTCCCTCTTCAGTTAATCTTCAGTTCTTGAGTCCACTTGGAGATCCTTGGTTACACATGGTGATCAAGTACCTCTTACTCATCACAAGGCGAATCTGATGAACCAAGTGTCAGTTTGGAAGCTTCCTGGGCAGTTGACACCTTGCAGGATGACTGTGCCACTTGGCCAATCTCGCCCAGCGCAGGTAGCCTTCATTACTTTTGACTTCCAGCACAGGTACAGAGTGGGACAGTTGCATTCCAGCGCAGAAGCTCAGTTAAGCAGCTGACATGATCCAAAATAACCCTGTTTTGAAGTGTTTTCAGGTGGAGAACTGATTGGAAGTGCTGTTGTTTGATGACCTTGTTCTTTTAGGGGTAAGAACAACATGTTTAGGGACTGAGGATCCCTGTAATTATTGACATTCCATGCTCCATGATGCGAGGCACAAAAATGTCTATAACAGTTGCCCCCTAAAGTATGAGGCCGTTTATCGGGTGAAATGCTTTATCTAGAGGATCCGAAGTTCGTTCCAGTGCTGAGGAGAGTGCCCTGTAATACAATACAATACAATACATTATTTTTCATTCATCATTATTCTCATGATCTAGCTGAGGTGGGCATTCCCATGCTCAGCTTTTTATAAATACATTTTGGTACATATGACAGACGATCGTCTGAAGATAGACTGATAATTTTCTGCTGAAATTATCATCCTTTGAGTAGGATGATCATCTGCTGCAATGATGTACATGGCAAATGCTTTTATATTTCCTGAATATACATCACAGCCCGGATGGATGAAACTAGATCCGGGGTCTTCAAACTCGTTCGATCTTCACTCTAAGTACAAGTCGATCCATGTGAGAATTGCGCTGAAGTCGAACATGGAAAGACATCGCTTGATTACCGGTCAATAATGAAAACCGTTAACAAGCGCGAGAGGAATCACCAATAATGACGATGACCCTCAAGGTACTGCAGTACAATTCACGTGGCGTGAATAAAGGACTTGGCGTCGAACGCCACGCAAAATCTCCTGGTCGAAGGTCATTAATGTATACCTATCGCCGGAAGTGAGAAACTTGCCATTGAGGCATGCAAGCTTCAAAGTACTGATGGGGGTGTTCCTAGATCAACTTCTTGGATAATGAGCTGAAGTCGACAAGAAGCGATCCGTCAAAGGAGGGCCTTAATGAATCCCACATCAATGACACGGAACGGAGCTAATGATTTTAGTGGAGGTGAAAACAAACTGTGACATATGATTCAGGGTGGCGATCATGAATGGATGAAGGATAATGTATGGCAGTGGATGGGACACGGTTGACACTTTCAGAATGACCCCTCTTGAACATATAACGACACTGATGCGATGGATCGGTAGCATTACCCCAAATGTGGATGGTTTGGCGAGGACCATGGTGATGAGACCGGTGAATGAAACAACCCAACCCGATGTGGTACGGAGGAAAAGTGTCATGTTCAAGAGTGACTTGCTACCATTAAACTTTGATGTTCTCCCAATTTTTCCCCAGTCATTTCTGACCAGTACCTCTTTATTTTTGTCAAGCTTGAGGAGGATAACATATGCTTGTTCTATAACCTGCCCTTCAGGCAAGCCTATCGCTAAGATTTAACGAGCCTGGCGATAGGGAGACTCGTTCTCGTCTAAAGACAAGTTTGTCGCTATTTAATCATTTTAACGAGTCTAACGACAAGGAAAACTCGGTCCTTTTCATTTTTAGAGAGTCTGAAAAGGTACGAAAAGTTAACTCCGAAATTCCTTTTTCGTCATCTAATCCCTTAAGTCCGAAAAAGTTTAAAACAATACAGAAGGGATGAATTTTCGGTTGTTTTAACAAGCCGAACAAAACAAGCGCTCGATCTTTTTGTGCAATAATCCCTCAGGTCCAAAAAGATTAAAATCTAGAGGAGGGATAGCTTTCCGGTCGCTTTAACGAGCTGGAAGGCCAAAACTCGGCAAACTTTTCATATTTTACGAGTCAGTGAAAAGAGCTCAAAGAAGACTCGTCTTTTGAGGAACGAGTGATGAACAGGGATAGCAGCAGATTCCAGGTACAGGTTGGAATTCTCCAATCACGGCAGTGTCACAAGGATGGCTAAGTGAAATCACTCTTCGCAGCTGTTCCTCAAAATGGGTAAACAAACATATGGAGGTGAACGATTGGCCAAATGAACAGATGGAGGCGATGGTATATAAACACGACCAAGGGTTTTTAATATGGCTTTCAAAGGTCACATTTCTTGAGGTTGTTTACCGGTTCATTTTTTCTGGATGAGCTTGAACTGCTAGGGAAAGATTGCTCACAATTTACGTTTATTTTTTAACGAGCATGAACTTCTGCACAAAAACTGCTCGATGATTGCGTTTATTTTTTAACGAGCATGAACATTGCTAAAACTGCTCGATTATTTGCATGCCCCCAGCATCATAATGACGCATGTCAAAGGAGGGTGCCCCCCAAGCTTCATTGCATTCAACTTGGTGGTTGGAATGAAGGTTTACCTTTGAATTTTAAAAAGGGGATTTGTTTCATTTTTTAATGAGGTTGACATAGTAAAAGAACTATCCTCATGACTCCTTGTTTCATTTTTTAACGAGGTTGACACGAGATTAGAACCGTCCTCGGAGCCGACAAAATATTTAGGAATCTTCCGAATCCAACGAGAAGATTGGATTAGATTTCATTTTGTAGGTTTCCACTGTGGCCACTTCCGCCAGATTACTTGGAGGCGGTAGGGCGAAAGTACCCATTAAGGCAGGGTCTTTTAGGAAACCTACTCCGATATTTTGGAAAAAATGATTCCTTGCATGGATCATTGGAATGCTTCCTGTAACTTGTGAACTGTTGGGGAGAAAAGTCTGTTGGTCGACGATTGTAATTCCTTCTTGGGAGGGAAATGCAATCCTCCTGAAATAGGTTGACACAACCGCGGCCATGGCATAGATCCAGGGCCTTCCTAGTAGGATGTTGTAATCGAGGTTTCCATCAATTACTTCAACATCAATTCCTACTGTTTTGCCCCCCAGTTCAACTTGCAAGTTAGTTAAAATCCCGTATGGAGTGTATGATCGTCCATCGAATGCTTTTAACGTCGTTGACGATTTCGACAAGGGTGGTGATCCTAATTCTTTCCAGCAACTCATCGACATAAGACATGTAGATGCCCCCTCATCAATAATTGTTCGATGAACAGTTTTGTTGAGGGCTTTCACTTGAATAAGGAAAGCTAGTTGAGCTGGTAACTGAGGGTCATATCCTTTATGATCAAAGGCCACAAGATTGGAATCCATTGGGCCAATCCCACCTATTGCTGATAATAAAGCTTGCTCTTGGGAGGGGCAATTTTGTGGTTCCTCAAGTGTCGACATAGTGGACGGCGATTGGGCCAGGTCCTTTACTATATTATAATTCTGTGCTCCTTTGGCACGAGGATTAAATGTCGATTTGTGTACTGCTCCCTTTGGCGACTTTATTATTGGCTCAGGAACGATGGGTGGCACAACTTCGGTCAAAGTTGTTGTTGAACTACTAGGTCGTTCATTAACCTTGTTGTTCGACAGCTTTGGATTCCCGTAATCTTTACTCCTTGTCAAAGCATTATTCTGTTGCTTCGAGGTAGACAACATAAGCACTTGGGATCTAGAAGCATTTTGATTAGCAACCAGATTTTGACTTGGATTAGGAAACGGATCAGTCAGTACTGTTGGGGTTTTTGAACTCTTGAAGAGTTTCTTAACTTCAGCTATATGTGGACAATCTTTCGTCCAATGATCCTCATCGCATATATGACACCCTGTCGGGGGTCTCCCTTTCCTTTTCTTTATCTTCTTGCCCCCTGGTTGGTTCAGTTGTTTGCCCTTGTCGGTCGACATGGCATTTACTTCTGAGGCAAGAAGTCGCTCATTTGCATTTTGACTAGAATTTTTGCGTTTGCCAGTCACGCCATTACTGGCGTGAGAGTTAGTATTCGATCCAGGAGGGGGAGGAATTGAAAATTCAGGTCTAGGGGCGTCAGGTATTTTGTCGTAGAGCGTGCCCGACTGAGTATATACTAAGTCTAAATATTGAGCACGAGCAATGACTTGCTCCTCTGTTACGACTCCTCCCTTGGCCACATCTTCCGTTATAGCTGGAAGTAACGACTTTATAAACCATTCAGCTAACAGCTGATCGGGAACGTAAGTTTTCACCATTCTACGACGACGTCGCCACTCATGTATATGATCAGATATGTGAGTGGCCGTTGTCTGTTTGAAGTTGGTAAGGAGTTCTGTCCCTGTTTCATACCTTATCGGTAATTGAAAATGGGTTAAGAAAGTCGTGGCTAAGGAGCTGAAATTGTCGAAAGAGGCTCTTGGCAATTCAATGTACCATTTAGCCGCTGGACCTGTCAATGTCCTCTGGAAGAGGCGAAGCCTTATCGAATCATCATTCAAGGTATTCGACGAACACCACAGATGGAATGTCATCACGTGATTTGATGGGTCTTCACCCGGATTTCCATTAAATTTAGGAATATCTGACGGAAGTTTATGTGGAATCACTGGCCACCAAAGGGCATAAGCAATTGGATCATTCGTCAGTCGGTTTAGATCTGGTAGTTCTAGAGTTGCTACAAAGGGCAACTGTTGGTTCAGGTTAGGCGAAGCATATCCAGGATAAGATGGTATCGCCTGAGCAATGGGTCTTTGCAGACCAGCATTATGCTGACAACTTAGACAAGGTTGATGGGCATAACCATTATAGTATAGTTGCCCATTACTTACAAAGACTTGTTGCTCAGGTCCTTGATATGATTGCTGGAATGGCGGTTGTTGAGTTTGAAACAGCTCTGGTTGTTGGACCATTTGTTGTTGACCAATACTGGATGATTGACCAGGATGAGTAGTCACAGTACTTGTTTGAGCCTGAGTCGCTCCAGATAAGGAGGCACTACCCTGAGATTGTGATTGAGTCGCTGAGCCAAGAGGTTGTTGTATTACAACAGGTGGCGCTTGTACTTGCGACACATTCGCCATACCAGGTATAGTGGCAACATTCGACACAGGGTGGACTGGTTGCATAGAATATACAACTCCTGGTTGTTGAGGCAGTATTGGTACCCAACTGCTGGATGTAATTCCAGTTTGACCTGAACTTTGTTGTGAACTCACGGATGGGCATCCTCCTGAAGGAGGTAATGAAAAGGCATACTGCCCCCCATATGGCATCAATCCAGAACTCAAAGGGATCGATTGCCTAGGTTGACCTCCAAATGGATCAATTTGGCGAGTTTCAACATAAGAAATACCAGATGATAATCCGGACGAAGAAATAGGAACTAACCATGTCATCGTCCCTGATGGGACTCCGGCTTGTTGTTGACAACTTGCCGGGACAGATGGTATACCAGCGAACATCGTTGGAGTAGCAGTAGTAGCCTCTGCTGCTGCTGTGTCGGACGACACAGTCCTAGATGTCGACGGTTGTTCAGACATATCTAGTCTATCCAAAAGATTTCTTAGCGATTTTACAGGAACTTCCACTTGTGGTGGACTAACTTCGAAGATCAACGAGGGAAGGGTGATGATTATTCCGCTTAAAATAAATTTTATAACGACGCTTTAGACACAACTTGCTTTTTCATGTTTTAAGAGTCGAGAAAAAGCTAAAGATGACTCTAGTCGCCTTCGATGTATTAACGAGCCCGAAGTGACAAATGCTCGGTTGGACTTTTTCAGTTATAGAGTTTGAAAAAGGCCAAAAGAAACTGCTCTGGAGATCTAGGCAGAGGGTGTGCCAAACCTTTCGCGAAACCATAGAATACGTTTTACGGTACGGGTGGTCGATCTTCGTGAATGCTGTGTTCACTGCATCGCGATCAGTAGGGCGGCCGACACGGTTTCCTAAGGATAAAGGATAAAAGCCTATAGGGGTCTCCCAATATACGCGACGGTACGCGGGAGCACAAGTCCGTGTTAGTGCCACCGACTCTCAGGAGGAATCACCCACCTTCGTAGAGATCGACAGTCACTATGTTTAACGACGCCGGAACACGTCTCTACCTAGACCTCTAGATGTTTGCGTTATGTTACAAAGCGTTGTTATGTAAATTGAGTTTATTTTAATGTTGATCTTTCTTAACAGTTTGTCTTTCAGGATCACCACGAGATGTACAGGTACAAATTCCTAAATGCAGCTAAAATGATAAGCAAGCTTTAAAATCTTTTTAGCTTTGAAAATCCTAACTACTGAAGGGAGAGAAAAACAATATCTTTCCACACAGAGCACAAAGCACAAACTAATGCACTTTCTCCTAGATCAGACACCCAAACTTATCAAAAATGCAAATGCAAGATGCATGTATTTCTTTTCTTTTCCTTTAATGTTGATGCTAACAAAAGGAAAACTGTTGTATGACTTTCGAATTCAATTTGAAGTGTAAACAAACAAGTATTGTCTAAATGAAAAGACGCTTTACAGGTACTTGTTTTACACTAAAAATGTATGAATTCAAACCATAAAGCAAAAAACAAACCAACTCAAACAGCCATGAACAGTAATAACACTAACTCATAAGATCGCAAAGATACTTTTACAGCTCAGGATCTAAGAGGCCACAGCTACTAGGTTCGCTTTTCACAATGGGAAATTGTAACTGAAACAAGAAATACTGAAAGAACGTTTACAATTTCATCACACAACTGAGGCGGAATAAAGTCAAGGAGAAGTGGTTTACAGCAAGTACAATAACCAGCAAGCAATCAGCCAAAAACAAGTGCAAACAGGGCCAAGACACAAAAGGAAGACTGAGCAAGACAAGGGCTAACTGGACCAGCGCAGGTTCTAGTCTGCCAATCTCACTCTCAGCGCAGTTCCCGAAGGGAGCACCTGCGCTGTAATGCAGACTGCCTGTGGACAGCCTGCACTGACTTACGAGAGTTACGTCTGCTAAGAATTCCGGGTCATAAAAAGCTCAAAAATGCACTGTATTTGCTGAAATAAAAAGCTATAGGTCAAGTACAGGCTAAGGGATGATCAAGAGGATAAAGATCTATCACAAAGAGTAAAGATTCATCTGTAGATTAGCTCTTTAAATCTTGAATTTGCTCAGCAAAGGAGCAAGAGTAGCAGTCCCTCTACTTCGCTTTTGATATAGTCAAAAGATTTTCGATTTGGTACTCTTTTCTTCAAGAAATGAATAGCAAAATACTACAAACAACAACAAGATACTAGGCTCCCCAGCGGAGTCGCCAGTTTGTTGTGGGGAAAAGTATCCGATGCGGATGACACTAACCCTTCTAAAGGTGACAGTCTTTAGCAACAACTGAATGATAAAGTTTTCATGTTCCACTTTATGAAAGTACAGAGAGAATAGTAATAAGGTCAACCAACCTGGTGTCTTGCGCTTAGTCGATCCTTGTCCTTCTCTCTTTGTATCCTGCTCCCAGCTCTTTGCTCTCCTAGCCGATCCAGCTACATACAGATCCTGCACAAAACAAGAGAGTGAACTACAAGATACATGTATTCATAACTGAAGCATGGATTAGGGTGCATCAAATATACATGTAAACACAAAGCATCTATGTAAAACAAGTATATAGGAGAACATGCAAACTTTATTGATAGAAAGTAACAGGGTTCCAGAGGAAGTTACAACCAATGATGTTGGATCCAATCCAGCAGCACTTCCTCGGCAGCAAGAACTCTCCTCTTCACCTCTAGTAAAACAATCACCCAATAATCCTGGCGGTATACCAACAGCACCTCCTTGCTTATACAAAATTCCAGCCTCCTTAGACCTCATAGAAGAGCTCTATATATAGGAGAGAAGAAGAGAGGATGAGTCAGCTTGAGGCTGGCATAGAGCTGACTAGTGTCCTCTCCCTCTTCAGTTAATCTTCAGTTCTTGAGTCCACTTGGAGATCCTTGGTTACACATGGTGATCAAGTACCTCTTACTCATCACAAGGCGAATCTGATGAACCAAGTGTCAGTTTGGAAGCTTCCTGGGCAGTTGACACCTTGCAGGATGACTGTGCCACTTGGCCAATCTCGCCCAGCGCAGGTAGCCTTCATTACTTTTGACTTCCAGCGCAGGTACAGAGTGGGACAGTTGCATTCCAGCGCAGAAGCTCAGTTAAGCAGCTGACATGATCCAAAATAAGCCTGTTTTGAAGTGTTTTCAGGTGGAGAACTGATTGGAAGTGCTGTTGTTTGATGACCTTGTTCTTTTAGGGGTAAGAACAACATGTTTAGGGACTGAGGATCCCTGTAATTATTGACATTCCATGCTCCATGATGCGAGGCACAAAAATGTCTATAACAGATAGGTGTCATAAAAAGTAGTTATTGAATTCCCCTCATGCTGGAGGAGGAATCTCGAATTAGGTAGAATAAGAATTCTATATATAGCTAAGACAGTGATGTAATGAGGGTTGGATATTTTTATAAAAGAGAGGACTGTTTTGGCTTATGTAAAAAAAAAGTTCAGTAATATAAATGACTGTTTTACTTCTCAGGATTCATAAGGGATTTTCTTGTTTAGAATGTGTGATGGTATATTTTCTTTAGTGTTATTTTACAGTTGTACAAATGCATAATCACTCAGAATTCATTGATCATGCTCTGACTTCCTATATGTATTTGTAAACTGTGGTTTTATATAAGTGGTATTCTGAACATCCAAATGCTAAATGCCCTAACTTCTATGTAAGGCATCATCATTGTTTGCTGTAGTATGTTTGACTCCATAAGCCCAATGGAAACTTATGTAATGTTTGTCCAGCCTTCATATTTGTTAATGTTATTTCAAGAGAGTTAGCCATCTTATTAATAGTCAAAATCAATAACCCTTTGAGAGATCCCTCTCAGGCTAAGGAGGCTAAGCCTTAGTCAAAAGATTGGTCTGAAATAGTTACTTGAAGTCTTCCTGGTCAGCAGCCTTCTAGGGCTTGAATTTTAGATAACATTTTGGTGCGTATGCCGGGAGCCTGAAGATTACTCATTCCCGAAATTATGAAGCTGAACTTCTGAAGGTAGCAGGAGCTCAGAAAGGTTTTCGAGGCTGCATTCTACCTTGGTGACTCCATTCAATCTTAAAGTTAAAAAGGTGGCTTCAAGAGGAAGATATACAAGGAGTAATCCTGACCCAAACCCACCTAGTCCTGTGGATAATCCCAACATTATCTCAAGGAGTAGACAAAGATTTTCTGATATACCAGGTACTTCAAACATTTCAAAATCTTTGTTTCCTGAATTTTCTAGAAGTCCTGAAGATAAAATTGTTGATGATAAAATCCAAGAGGTATTGTTGAGGTCTGAAAACGAAGAAGAGCTTATTGGAATTATTTTAGATTTACAAAAGAGAGGCATTGATACTTCATCTTTAGTGTCACAAAAAGATAAGGAAGAGTTTTGGGAGGTTGTTACTTCAGAATTGCTATTAGAGGAAGAGGACTTGAATCAGCTCAAAGAGCTTGACCCTTTTGAAGTTTTGCTCAAATCTAAAACTGGTTTACCTCTCCCAAATTGGAGTTCTTTTGTCAGTGGTTTACAAAGTCCAAATAGCCCTTTTCGTACCCATACTTTATCTTCTGCCTCTGCTAGTTCAAATAGTCCTCAGACAACATCTCATACTAGTTCTGGTTCCACTGGTCATACAATACCTGTTATCACTGTTCCCCCATTCACTATGGCTATACCTGCTAGGTATGCCCCTCTAGCTCTCCCTGCTGTTTTGCATGATCTTCCTAGTAAATATGCTGCCAGAATTCCAACATGGGGAGGAGATGAAGATATTACAGCCGAGGAACATGTAGATAGGTTCAATGATTTTGTTGACAGGGAAGAAGTGGATGATGAAGATGTAAAATTAAGACTGTTTTCTCAAACTTTCATTGGGGAATTCAGAAAATGGTTTAAAGCCCTTAGAGCTGGAAGCATTCATAGTTGGGTAGAATTTGAAGACATATTTCTAAGGAAATGGGGAAACAGAACTAACCATGTCCAAGCCCTTACTGAGTATAAAAATCTTAGGAGAGCTCCAGAGGAAACTGTTCAAAGTTTCTCTAAGAGGTTTAACAAAGTTTATAATTCTATTCCAGCTCATCTGAAGCCTCCTGGAGCTTTGGCACAGTTGAGATATGCTGAGTCCTTTGATTCCGATTTTTCTCTTTTACTCAGAGAAAGGGAGTCATCCTCTCTTGCTGACATGCAAAATGATGCAATTAAGGTAGAAGTGAATATGCTTGCTGCTAAGAAATCAAAGATGGCAAAGACAAAGATAAAGGAAGAAGAGAAGCCTTCTACCTCTGCTCAAGAAGACAAGTTTGAAACAATGATGAAAACCATGGAGAAATTGATGGACCGATTAGCTCTTGGGAATACTTCTGCTCCTCAAGCACAACAAGAACCTCAATTTAGAAACCCACAGTTCATAAGAGCTCAGAATCAGCAAAGGCCAAGAGACAACAGAAATCAGCAGGCAGATCCTCCAGTGAGACCTCCTTTCCAACAAAACTTGGTGGATGAAGAAGAAGAACCTGAAGTTCCTGAGGAATCTATCAATTGCTTTGATGAAGAAGATTCAGGAATTTTCTTAACTAAGGAGGAACATGATGAGTCTAGCATGATAAAATCAGAAGAGGAGCCTTCAGATTTCTTAAAAGTTTATCAGCATGCTATATTTGAGATACAGAAGCAGTACAATCTTAGGAATAGAGATGTTCCTATCACAGCAAACAAGGCACAGCCCAAGAAGAATTCCTCAAGAACAGCTGATGATAAAAAGGAAAAAGCAAAGGTAGGTGAAAGTAAAGATGATCCTCCTCTTGACAAAAGGGACATTCAAATTTCTTCTCCTCCCAAAGAAAGTGACAAGTCTACCTCTGTTTTTAATATTGAGAATGAGATTGCAAAAATTAAAATATCAGTCCCTTTTAATGAAATTCTCAAGGTAGATAAGTACAGAAGCAAAATTGTTGAAATGCTAAATTCACAACCAGGAGTGGCTGATATCCTAAATGTACAAGAAGATAATTCTATTATATGCTTGGGTCCAAGGCTTGAGGATGAACAAAATGAAGAATTTCCTCCTTTCTACATAAGCATTACCATCCATGACATGACTCTACATAATGTTATGTTAGATTCAGGGGCATCACATAATCTTATGCCTAAGGTAATTATGGAAAGACTGGAGTTAGAGATTACTAGGCCATATAAGGATTTATTCTCCTTTGATTCAAAGAGAGTTCACTGCATTGGTTTGATAAAAGATGTTGTTGTGGGTCTTACACAAATTCCATCAAAAACCACTGTTATGGACATTGTTTTTGCAGACATTCCACCTAAGTTTGTAATGCTTCTTTCAAGGTCATGGGCAGCCAAAATCAAGGGCACAATGCAGATGGATCTTACATATGCTACTATTCCAGTGTTTGGTGAGCAAAGGAGGTTGTACCGTGAAACAAGGATGGCCTACATGGTGAGCAGCAAAGAAAAGCCTCAGAATTTTCCTATTTACTCATGTGATACTGGTCTTGGTTCAGTTATCCTTTTCAATGAATCAGTTGGGAGAGAATTAGAAGATAAACCTGCAGAAAATCAGAGTCATGAAGGACAGCAAGGAGATGAAAAGGATATCATGGGCTGTTGGTCATTATACTTTGATGGATCAGCAGGAAAAGAAGGGGCAGGAGCTGGCATTTGGATCACTAGTCCAACTGAAGAAAGTAAGTTTCTCTCATACAAATTAAATTTTGATTGTACCAACAACATGGTTGAGTACGAATCTCTAGTTTTAGGTCTGGAAGCCTTGATAAAGTTGAAAGCCAAAAACATTGTTGTTTGTGGAGATTCTGAATTGGTAATTAAACAAATAGAGGGTACATATCAAACCAAGGATGCAAGAATGAGAGCATACAGAAATTTAGTGTTGGAGATGTTAGAAAAATTTCAGACTTACTCTTTTAGCATCAAAACTAGAGACCAAAACTCTATTGCAGATTCTCTTCTTGTTTCAGCCAGTTTATTTGTCATTCCTAAGCACTCTTTTGATAGTTATGAGGTGGAGGTTCGCCATAGACCAGTCATACCAGATAATATCATAAACTGGCAAGTTTTTGAGGATGACCAGCAGATAAGAAATTTCATTGAATTAAAAGAAGAGTTTGAGCACAATCAAATAGATCAGCAGAACATGTTAGTAGAATCAAAGGAAGGTTCTGAAGTCTTACAGTTACAAAATAATTTAATCCCTAAAGGCCTCATTCCTTTGGAGAAATTATTTGATCAAAATGATGTGTTCAAAGCACCAAGACTGCAAGCTAATGAGGAGGAAGTGGAAAGCTGTAATTTAGGTGACTCAGTAGTGCCTAAAATAGTCAAGATTTCAAAGTTCCTTTCAGCTGATATGAAGACTAAATATGTTGAAATGATGAAAAGATTCATTGATGTTTTTGCATGGAGCTATGCTGATTTGAAACAATATGATTCTTCAATCATACAACATACCATCCCAATTAAGCAAAATGAGAAGCCTTTTAAGCAGAAATTAAGGAGGATTAATCCTCTTCTAATGCCACTGATTGAAAAAGAGGTGAAATGGATGAGGTGGATGAAAGAGTCTCTCTGTCAGACTCTTGAAGTGCTTTCCTTGCTCTTTTCCTAGTGGGGAGAGGGATTTCAGTTGGCTGAATGCCGAACTTTTCACTCTTCAATCGGGTCAGAGGATGAGCAGGGTTGTATTGCAAAGTCAAGCTGCCTTTAGATTTATCAGATTTCTGGTTAAAAATAGAGAATCCCTGGAGTTTACGGATCAAGGTTTGAACTTCAGGGGGATCGACAATAAGTTGTTCTGATATATCGGGATGTATAGCAGCGGTGGATGTCCGAGCGACTTCCAGTTCCCATTTTAGTCGTACCGGGGAAGTCGGGGAAGTTGGTGAGGGTGACTTGCTCTTATAATGGTATTTGGATTTTGAGTTATGCGCCATTCATAGCTCAGCCCTCCTTCTAGTGCCAAAAATGTTGAGGGCCCCGAAGTCGGGTCAACAACAAGGGGGATACCCACCCGGTCCGGAACCTGGTTGGCGGCTCCTTGCCCGTTTGGAGTAGCGGGTCCGACTGGGGGTAATGGGACCAGTTTCCCAATGTGATGGGTGTGTGTGTGTGCGTAGAGTCTGATGATATTAATCTAGAGGTTTTTCTAAACTAGTCTTGATTTTAACTGCTAAACTAACTCTATGCTAATGTAATCTAATGAAGAGAAATACATCTGATCTATGCTAACCCGGGGTGTTTTTTTTTTTGTTTATGCGATCTAGAAGGATTTCTAATAGCAGCTGGTAATAAAGATCATTCAACTGATATCAGAATATAAACCAATAAAGATAAACCGTTCTGCATAAGAAGTTAGGCAGAATAGTTGTGAAAAACATATCGCATAATCAGTTTTCTATATGTTAAGCATGATTAAATGGTCCCACCATACAGAAGTGCCAAATGGTAATGCAGACATTCATACAATAACATATAAAGAACTCAGCTACATATCACTTTAGGGATACTAGCAGAATCTAGTCAAGAGATAAAAGTACCATTTATGACTAACTTCACCAATAAACTTCAAGTAATAATGATTTATTTCTACTTGTTCTAACATCTGCTAAGAGTACAGAAGTGCAACATCAATAACAGATATTAAAATGCAAACATAAATAAATCTTGATCCATCTATTCATCAAAAACCTCCTCTGAGGGTGCAGAAGTGCATGTTCTGAGGATAAGTTTTTTGACAGATTTCTGGACCCTTCTCCAAAAACCATGAGAAGGGTTAAATACTACTAGCTAATTGATATTAATTACACAAATCTAGGGAATCGGCTTCAAATGACCGCCCTTTACTAAAAGAAAATTTATTTCTAAAACTTTAAATCTAATTTCTGACCGTTTCTGTATATTCTCTTTAGTGCTGTCAACAGCGCAACGTTTTCCTGGGAAGAGTCGGGTGACTGCCTTCTTCTTTTGCTCGGGAGATAAAAGTGGAAATAACAAGAGCTGGCACTTCCTTCTGACAGACCGGAAGATATTTTCGAAAACCTTTCTCTAGCTAGGTGTATTCGCCGCGTGTATACTTAGCACAACCCAGGTTCTTCTCGAACTGATTTTGCTGTTTCTGTTTTGGTTTCCGGTTGTGCGAATGACTGAGTGGGTTAGGAGTCGCACTGTATTGACAACCCTCTGTTTCGAGAATTTTTTCCGCTCTTTGTTCCAGGCTTTCCTGAAGCGTCTTCCTTCTCATGCGCTTCTTTCTCTGCTTTACCAAGTCTGAGCTTCAGGATCTTTTCTGAACACGCTGCTTTTGTGCGCCTTTGACTCTGAGTCCTGGATAGCCTAATTTCATCAGTGCCGGTTGTCTGATAGTCTGGAATCCGCGGTCTTGCTGCATGCAGCATTCATTTGCGGAGGCATCTTCTCTCTGTTGTTTGATTGGCGCTTTCCCCTTTTTCTCAGATGTTTCCTGCATATAGATTTATATCAGTTGCGTGTCTTGCAGTCTACGCAAAGAAGAAGGGAAATGAAAAGATTGACATGAAAGCATTAAACTCTAATGAATGCGTAATCCTGACATGCATCATGACTTGACTCTTCGATAAATGCGATGCAATCATTCCTTGATACTCAAGCATGAGGTCATTAAATTCCTTCAAGGCGCGCACTTAATCCTGGGCTTGTCGTGTGATAAGTCTTTTCAGATCGCAGATCGCAAATCGCTGCCATCGCAGATCGCAGATATCGCAGATTGAAAATCGCTGCCATCGCAGATCGCAAATCGCAGATATCGCAAATTTTGTTTAATGGTTATGCCGTATAGCGCGATGCTTGCGATTTGCGATTTCGCATATCGGCGGTCGGCGTTTTTAGAAGGTCTTCTTTTAAAGGGGCACGTGTGATGTATGTGACACGATGAACTTCGCATTGCTCATTCGCGGTCTTGCTTTTCACGCTCGAGCCATGCTTCGGCCTTTCTTTGCGATGCGATTTAAGCCTTAGGGAGAAAAATATAAAAACTTTAAAAAAATATTTTTTGGGATTTTTTGTTCAGGGTCCCCTCTTTGCTTGACATTATTGCTAATGTCAAGTGAAGAAGGGGGGTTGTTGGTGACCACAACAATGGCGATTCACTGTGAAGAACCAGTTATCTCTGCTTGTTCTATTGCATTTTCACTTCCAAAACAGAAAAGTTTTCTTACGCCTAAATTTTGTTATGGACAGATAAAGTATTACCCCTTATCCTGTCAATGATGTTTCGTCACAACTTTTTATTTCATTCCGATTGTTTGATTCCTCTGGGCTATTGCTTGTATTTACACCTAGACATTACGCAGTCTTTTCAAAGACAAAATAAGGTCTTCTCTGCGTACTAGCTTTGTAAAGTATGCTCATTTGTCGTAGGTAGAGCCTTTGCTGCCCGCAAGCGTCTATAGCCTCGACAGGGTTACCATATTATCCAGCAATGATCCTTTTTCCTGCTTGAGGTTATTTACAACATTCCAGACAAAAAACCCTTTTGACACTTTTTCTTTCCTTTTTAATTTTTTATTTCTCTAAAGAACAATGTCTTGGTTTGGTGGCCAAATTATGACACAGTCATTCACTTGATTTACACTTTTGCTGAACAAGCTGGCTCGCGATGAGACCCCTTGTCTTTTGATTGCAACAATCTTGAGTCGTTGCCCTGTTTTGATATACAGTAGTGGCAAAGTCAGCAAGTTATAATATCTGTGATCATGATAAGCCGGCTCGTGATGAGACCTCTTATTCTTTGAGATATAGTGTTTTCTTGGATTGTTTCTCTGGATGCTGCGATTTTCCTTAACAGGGAGGAAGTCATTGTTTTTCCTTAAGAAAGCTCTGGACGACAATAATAGAGTTTAAGAACAGCAGTTTCGCAGAGAATACTTATTTTGCTATCGATGATACTTTTCATTGTGTTGGCATAGAACAACTTTTTGCCAAAAGTTACCTTCATCCCAGATTTCTTTGTAAAGTTGAAACTAACATCACATTCAGGCTAAAGTTAACTCTACCTGTCAATAATAAAAGTCAGATTTTTCGAAAAGTTTTACTATTTATACAAGTGAAATCAAAATCTGATAGAGAAATGGTATATACTTCATAAATACAATTTATGATCACTCACAACCAACCTTATTTATATTTAAAAACTAAAATAAAACTAAAATTATCCTACAAAAATTAGAAGTATAACCTTCTATGGAAAATACATTTTGAGGATTTGTCCGTTTATAGGCAGAGAATCTCTCCTGCCTGTCAAGTCCTGCAAGACAAAAGTCGATGGGCCTATGACTTCTACGATTTGAAAAGGACCAAGCCATAGCTTCTGGAATTTCGTATGTTTGCCCTTCTCTTCGTGAGCCTTATCCCACTTCAAAACTAGATCTCCCATCTGAAAGTTTTTTCTGGTCATTATGTTCGAATCAAAAGAGGATTTTATCAGCGCTTGGTGGTGAGCGTGGGTTTTCTTGGCCTGTTCTCGTTGTTCTTCTAGCTTGATTATTTCCGTTTGCCTTAGTTGTAAGGGAGAAGTGGATACTTCATCAATGTATTGTACTAAGGACAAGGAGGGAATGACTAAGTGAGTAGGAAGAACTGCTTCTCTCTCGTAAACTAAATTAAAGGGAGAAGTGCCGATAGAGGCTTTCTTTGTAATTCTGTCTTCCCATAGGGCGTTTACTAGCGCTTTATGCCAATTCTTTTGGCTTTGGTCGACTGTCTTTTTGATAATCCTAATTAGGTTCTTGTTCGTTGATTCAGCCAACCCATTACCTTGCGGATAGTAGTTGGCAGAATACTTTAGTTTGAACCCTCTTTTGAGTGCGAACTCAGTCATGGTATTTCCAGAAAAATATGAAGCGTTATCGAATATTAAGGCCGTTGGCAATCCAAACCTAGTAATGATAAACTGATCTATGAATTCAATAATATTTTCAGAATTAGCTGTCTTGAGAGGAAATGCCTCTACCCATTTAGTAAAATAGTCAGTTGCAGTGAGGATATACCTATGCTGTTTAGAGGAGTGAGGAACGATCTCACCTATTATGTCCAGACCCCATTGGCTGAATGGTTGTTCGATGTTAACCGGCTGCAGTGGCATGGATGACTTCTTTTGTTTCCCTGCAGCCATTTGGCAGACTTGGCATTTTCTTACGTGATTGTACGAGTCTTTGAACAGCGTGGGCCAGTAGTATCCTGCACGTAAGATTTTGTGTGCGGTGGCTTCTCCAGCATAGTGTCCACCTGCTGGTCCATCGTGGAGTTCCTGCAAAGCCTTTTCGGCTTCAGTTTTCTCAAGACATCTAAGAAGCATAGAATCATAGTTTCTTTTAAATAAGACATCATCTACGAGCTGATATTGTTTGGATTTTAACCTCAGGGCTCTCTTTTTGATGTGATCCAGGTGAAATGGAGCATATCCGTTTTTCAGGAAATAAATGATGTCAGCATAAAATGATTCTGCGTCGTTTAGGCTTACCTCATACGTGTGTATCTCTTCAGGTGATTCTTCGGGGATTTGCGATGCTCCAGCTAACATCTTGCAGAAGCCTTGGCCTCTTACGATGTGTGCCGGCTTGATTTCCAGGTCGTATTCTTGCAAGGCGGTGATCCAATTCGCTCTCTTCTCGCCCACGTCTTTCTGAATCAGGAGGTTTCTTACCGCTGGGAATGGTACTATGACCTTGGTATGGGCCTTTAGCAAGAAGGGTCTGAAATATTTGACCGCTTTGAAAATGGCATACGCCTGTTTCTCTACGTCCGAATATTTCAGCTCAGCACCTTGTAAGTTTGAGCTAAAGAATGCGATTGGGGCTTCTGCCTTTTCTTGGTTTGCCTGGGTCAAGATCGCAACATAAGAATTTTCTGAGGCAAACGTGTATAAGATGAATGGTTCTGAAAAATTTGGGGTTGCTAGGGATGGAGCGTTGATGATGGCTTGTTTGATTAAGTTAAATGCTTCGTGCTCGTCTAGACCCCATTTAAAGTTTGAATTCTTTTTTATCATTTTTTGTAAAGGAGAAATAATGCGTGAAAAATCTGGGACAAATCTTTTCACAAAATTGATCTGTCCTAGGAAAGATTGCATGGTATTTTTGTTATGGGGCATGGATATCTCGGAAATTTCTCTGATTTTGTCCGGTTCAATGTGGATGCCCGATTTGGACACTATGAACCCTAGCTATTTTCCTTCACTCAACGCGAAAAAATATTTCTTCGGGTTAAGCGAGATTCCATACCTTAAACATCTTTGAAAGATTTGCTTCAAATCTTTGAGATGGTCGCTTCGGTTCTTGGAGTACACAGTTATATCATCCAGGTAGATCACTACTGATTTATTGACTAACCCTTTGAACGCAATGTCCATAGCCCTTTGAAAAGTAGCGCCGGCGTTGATCAGACCGAACGACATCTTCCAATACGCGTAGGTACCCCATTTAGTTCGGAAGGTGGTTTTTAGCTGATCGTCTAGGTGTACCAGCACTTGATTATATCCTGAAAATCCATCCAGGAAAGACATCAATTCTGAGCCTGCTACAGCCTGTAGTATTTGCTCCATAGGTGGGAGGGGAAAATTGTCTTTCTGACAGGCTTTGTTGAGATTCTGGAAGTCGATGCAGATTCTAATATCTCTGTTTTTCTTCCTAACAGGTACCATATTGGATACCCATTTGGAATGTCTGACAGGGAAAATTATTCTGGCTCTCAACAACTTATTCAGCTCAGTTTTTATCTGATTTTCCAGGTTGGGGTGGATTTTCCTGAGCTTCTGTTGGACGGGTTTCTCATTGTCAATCATAGGGATAGTGTTCTGAATGATAGAAGTGTTATAAGTTTTCAGCTCATCGTAGTTCCAGGCAAAGACGTTTTTGTACTGTCGTAGAAGACGAATGTATGCTGACTTTTCTTCAGGAGCTAGGCCTTGGCCTAGATTAACGTTTTGGGGTTTCTCTTCGGTTCCTAAGTTCACTGATTCGTAGTTCAGAGTTGAACTGTAAAGTTTGGCGTTAGCTGATCTTTTGAACCGACTTTTTAAGTCATACAAATCTTCTAATTTGACCACTGATTTGGGTATAGCATTATCTGTGCCATTTTGTTGTATTTGGTGGTCATGACAGTCCTCGTTGATTATCTGGTTTGAGTAGGATCCTTCAGAGGTAAGGAAACTTACGATGTCTGGGTCGTCGTTGAACACTCTCCAGTTGGTGATGTTGTCAGGGATAGACGGCTTAAAAATTAACTCTATGGAAAACCTATCTGGACTAAAGTCTTCGGAGGGGATGAGTCTGGAGGCTACGTTTGCTAGCAGGTCTGTGCTTGCATTGTGAAGTCTTGGGATTGATGAAATATTGAATGCTGTAAAATGCGCAGTGAGATCTTGCACTAAAGACTGATAGTGCTTTAAATGACTAGACAGGCAGTGTATGGTGTTACGTACCTGTTTGACGACGATCTCGGAATCTCCAAAGACTTGAAGATATTTGACGTTGCAGCCGATTGCTTTGTATAGGCCTTGCACCAAGGCTTCGTATTCCGCTATGTTATTCGTGCAATCGAACTCCAGCCTGCATGTGAGCATGGTCTTATTTCCGTCGGGGCTAATCAAGACGCATCCTGCTCCCGCTCCCTCATTGGACTTAGAGCCATCAAAATATAATTTCCAAAATAAAGAAGTATTTACAGGGTTATCTAAGAAACTAACACATTTTGAATCATCAGTCTGGGAAAAGTTTTCTACTTGGGACACGACTGAATTTTCTAAATATGGTGATATGTGAGCATTGAAATTTCCAAGGAAAGAGTCTACTGAGTAGTTGCCTATGATGCTGCTGTTGTACGCTATGGCTTCGTTCTCTCCCTCCAAATCCGTCACTATGTACTTTTGGTGCAGTTCTCGTTCAACCTTTATTTGATTTGGCTTCCCATTGAAGGGTAACCACATGTGTGACCAGTCAGTCGAAAAATATTCGTGGAGCTTCTCGGACCAATCCCTGCTAAGAATTAGACCATAAAATTCAGGGATGTCAGCAACTAGAATATTGATGACCTGGCATACCTTGGGGTTGGACGACAGTCTTATGTTCACTTGATTAAGTTCGCTTATCACTTCGACTTGTGATCAATCAAGTTGAACTATGCGCACTGCGGATTTTTGCGGTTGAACATTAAGTTTGGCACATATTGACTTGGGTAAAATATTGGTTGAAGCACCAGAATCAACCAAGCAGTTATGCACGTTTCTGTTAAAGATCTCATAAGTGAGGAGGAAAGGAGGAGTGTGAGATCTAGACCTCCCTCCAATCAAAGTGATGTCATTTGGATCGATTTTATTGGTCGCGTTGATTGGGGGTCTTCCTATATTATGGGAAGCTATAACTGTAGGTAGAGGTGCAGTAGGTACGACGTGTAACTCTTTCATCATGATCTTCTGTTGGTGTTTCAATTTGCTCAAATCGTACAGGGTGATATTAGCCCTAGTCTTCTTCATGTCGTCGATGATGTTATACTCCATTTCATCCGACACTATTAGTGTCTTTGATGGAGGCGATTGCTCTGATTGGACTGGACTAAATGAGGTCGCTTTAGGGGTTGTCTTCTTTGTTGCGACCTTTTCTTTCGCTGGAGGGCTTGCGCCCTTCTGTTTTGAGGTAGTCTAGGGAGGATCAAGTTGATTTCTGCTTCGTGTGCTAACCGGAAGTGCTTCTTGATCTTCATCTTGTGGGAGGATGAAATCCCACATTCCTTGTAGTTCCACCACTTCTTCGTCGTCGGTCTGCGTTTCGATGGTGCTCTCTTCTTCTTCTTCTTCAGATTCCACATTTGAGACCACGTTGGGTGGCTTCGTCTCCATAGGGGGATTTCTTTTGAAATTCCTAAAAGGCTTTCTTGGGGACGGTTCTGCTACTTGCTTTCTTATGTCAATCATCTCAATAGACATGGCTTTCAAGACTTTTTGTAATCCTTCCATGTTGAAAGGATCCTTCGTTTTCTTCTTCTTGGTTTCTTCTTTGAAAGAGATTTTCTTAGATTTACGCTCTTCGATTGTAGATCTCTTTTCTAGGGCTACTACGCGTCTTTCGACTGCCAATGCCTCAGCCAAGTTTTCGACTAAGGTTGTCTTGCTTGCCCTATCTATGAAGATGGCCAAGTTTGAAGGTAAGGCTGTGATGTACCATTCGCATCTTACTTCCTCGCTGGGCTGGGAAGCAGCGGGGATTTTATTGAGGATCTTGTTGAACCGTAAGTTAAAATCTTTAATGGGTTCCCTAGCCTCAGCTTTAATATTGGACAGATCGTTGATCAGCGTCGCTTTCGATCTATCATCGCCGAATTTGGTGAGAAATTGATTTTGAAAAATATCCCAGCTGGTGATAGATTCGGAGGGTAGCGAAAAGTACCATGACCCGGCTGTCCCTTGCATCGTATAGGGGAAAAGTCGGACCATGGCATCTTCGTTGGTGACCCCGTTGAGATTAACAGAAAGCATGAAATTATTGATATGTTCTTCAGCTAGCATTCCAGTTTCTGGATTGAACTTTGGTAACCACTTCTCAGGATGGGCAGGTATTGGACTCAGGGGTGGAGGCATTAAAACCGCCCCAGGGTTGTTCCATGGAGATTGTGCCATCGCTGAGTTGCTGGTTAATAAAAGTGTAGAAGATGATCTTCGAGGTTGAGAAGATAGAGATGTTACGATCTTTGACGATTGTGGAGGAAGGGTTGCGGAAGATGGATGAGTGATTTGAGGTGGAGATGTGGGTGGTTGACTTCGCGGAGAGGGAGTTGAAATGGACGAGGTGGATGAAAGAGTCTCTCTGTCAGACTCTTGAAGTGCTTTCCTTGCTCTTTTCCTAGTGGGGAGAGGGATTTCAGTTGGCTGAATGCCGAACTTTTCACTCTTCAATCGGGTCAGAGGATGAGCAGGGTTGTATTGCGATGTCAAGCTGCCTTTAGATTTATCAGATTTCTGGTTAAAAATAGAGAATCCCTGGAGTTTACGGATCAAGGTTTGAACTTCAGGGGGATCGACAATAAGTTGTTCTGATATATCGGGATGTATAGCAGCGGTGGATGTCCGAGCGACTTCCAGTTCCCATTTTAGTCATACCGGGGAAGTCGGGGAAGTTGGTGAGGGTGACTTTCTCTTAGAATGGTATTTGGATTTTGAGTTATGCGCCATTCATAGCTCGGCCCTCCTTCTAGCGCCAGAAATGTTGAGGGCCCCGAAGTCGGGTCAACAATAAGGGGGATACCCACCCGGTCCGGAACCTGGTTGGCGGCTCCTTGCTCGTTTGGAGTAGCGGGTCCGACTGGGGGTAATGGGACCAGTTTCCCAATGTGATGGGTGTGTGTGTGTGCGTAGAGTCTGATGATATTAATCTAGAGGTTTTTCTAAACTAGTCTTGATTTTAACTGCTAAACTAACTCTATGCTAATGTAATCTAATGAAGAGAAATACATCTGATCTATGCTAACCCGGGGTGTTTTTTTTTTTGTTTATGCGATCTAGAAGGATTTCTAACAGCAGCTGGTAATAAAGATCATTCAACTGATATCAGAATATAAACCAATAAAGATAAACCGTTCTGCATAAGAAGTTAGGCAGAATAGTTGTGAAAAACATATCGCATAATCAGTTTTCTATATGTTAAGCATGATTAAATGATCCCACCGTACAGAAGTGCCAAATGGTAATGCAGACATTCATACAATAACATATAAAGAACTCAGCTACATATCACTTTAGGGATACTAGAAGAATCTAGTCAAGAGATAAAAGTACCATTTATGACTAACTTCACCAATAAACTTCAAGTAATAATGATTTATTTCTACTTGTTCTAACATCTGCTAAGAGTACAGAAGTGCAACATCAGTAACAGATATTAAAATGCAAACATAAATAAATCTTGATCCATCTATTCATCAAAAACCTCCTCTGAGGGTGCAGAAGTGCATGTTCTGAGGATAAGTTTTTTGACAGATTTCCGGACCCTTCTCCAAAAACCATGAGAAGGGTTAAATACTACTAGCTAATTGATATTAATTACACAAATCTAGGGAATCGGCTTCAAATGACCGCCCTTTACTAAAAGCAAATTTATTTCTAAAACTTTAAATCTAATTTCTGACCGTTTCTGTATATTCTCTTTAGTGTTGTCAACAGCGCAACGTTTTCCTGGGAAGAGTCGGGTGACTGCCTTCTTCTTTTGCTCGGGAGATAAAAGTGGAAATAACCAAAGCTGGAACTTCCTTCTGACAGACCGGAAGATATTTTCGAAAACCTTTCTCTAGCTAGGTGTATTCGCCGCGTGTATACTTAGCACAACCCAGGTTCTTCTCGAACTGATTTTGCTGTTGCTGTTTTGGTTTCCGGTTGCGCGAATGACTGAGTGGGTTAGGAGTCACGCTGTATGGACAACCCTCTGTTTCGAGAATTGTTTCCGCTCTTTGTTCCAGGCTTTCCTGAAGCGTCTTCCTTCTCATGCGCTTCTTTCTCTGCTTTACCAAGTCTGAGCTTCAGGATCTTTTCTGAACACGCTGCTTTTGTGCGCCTTTGACTCTTAGTCCTGGATAGTCTAATTTCATCAGTGTCAGTTGTCGGATAGTCTGGAATCCGCGGTCCTGCTGCATGCGGCATTCGTTTACGGAGGCATCTTCTCTCTGCTGTTTGATTGGCGCTTTCCCCTTTTTCTCAGATGTTTCCTGCATATAGATTTATATCAGTTGCGTGTCTTGCAGTCTACGCAAAGAAGAAGGGAAATGAAAAGATTGACATGAAAGAATTAAACTCTAATGAATGCGTAATCTTGACATGCATCATGACTTGACTCTTCGATAAATGCGATGCAATCATTCCTTGATACTCAAGCATGAGGTCATTAAATTCCTTCAAGGCGCGCACTTAATCCTGGGCTTGTCGTGTGATAAGTCTTTTCAGATCGCAGATTGCAAATCGCTGCCATCGCAGATCGCAAATCACAGATATCGCAAATTTTGTTTAATGGTTATGCCGTATAGCGCGATGCTTGTGATTTGCGATTTCGCATATCGGCGGTCGGCGTTTTTCGAAGGTCTTCTTTTAAAGGGGCGCGTGTGATGTATGCGACGCGATGAACTTCGCATCACTCATTCGCGGTCTTGCTTTTCGCGCTCGAGCCATGCTTCGGCCTTTCTTTGCGATGCGATTCAAGCCTTAGGGAGAAAAATATAAAAACTTTAAAAAAATATTTTTTGGGATTTTTTGTTCAGGGTCCCCTCTTTGCTTGGCATTATTGCTAATGTCAAGTGAAGAAGGGGGGTTGTTGGTGACCACAACAAGGCTATATTCCCAACATCTCTCGGGGTACCAGTAATGAAGCTGATTCAAGGATTAGAAGAGGAACCAAATGCTATACAGCGAAGGATCAATCAGCTAATAGCTTTGCAGGAGAAAAGAAGTGAGGTGTTTGACAGTCATCAACAAAACGAGAACAGGGTCAAGAGAGCATTTGACAAAAAGATCAAAGAGGTCACATTTCAGATTCATGATAAAGTCCTGAAATGGGAAGCCAGAATTGAAGAGAAAGGTAAACATGGTAAATTTGAAAATTTGTGGAAAGGGCCATATCAGATTTCTGCTTTCCATGGAAATAACACCTACATTCTGCAGGAAGTTGATGGAACACCATATGCTGGAGGACCTATTAATGGCAGGTTCTTAAAGCATTACAATTAATGAATTTCTGCCAAGTGTCTCACAAACATTGTATATAACCGTTTTATGAATATTTCTTGTTGAAAATAAATGACAAGCTGAATAGAAAGCTTAAGCCCGAGGTGAAGGCCCACAAAGCTAGAAAGGAATGCTTGTCAACTCTGTGTGTGTTTTTAAGAAATTGAACAAAGCACTGGACCTACGAGTTCTTATTGTACTACAGGAGCACACTATCCCAAGTGGAGCCACTTTTATCACTTAGAACTAAAAAAAAAAAAAAAATTGCATATAATCCTTTGTCCTAGTTCAATGTCAAAAGTCTGTGTCAAATTGTTTTCGTTTTATGTTTCTTACTTAGGGTTGGAGCTTTAAAGGTGTTTGATTTAAATTATACTCGAATCCTATTGGTCCTCCTCCACCATCATGGTTTCATAAGTCATGTCTTGTCTTATCCTAGTCACCGATTCTTTTCGTGATTTCGCAGCGTAATCATTGTTCAGCCATTCCGCAGCGCGTTATCATTAAGTCGTTTCGCAGCGCATTATTAGAATTCAAAACTAACCACGCTGCGAAATCGTGGATTCGTGCATTTCGCAGCGAATCTTTCCCAAAGTGTCAAGTCTGTTGATGAGTCACCAATTCTGTCCTCTCATGTCAGTTTGTGTACCTCCCGTAGCATGTCTAAACGCTCATTAGTCACTACTCCACCAATAGATTTGTTGAAATGCACAGAAATATCATTCCAATGGATTTTACCGTGCATGGATCTTTATGATGATCGTAAGCGATGCATAAGTGACAAGCTTGTATGATGATGTATTTGAGTTTTCAAGCGAGGTTGTTTTCAAGCGAGCCTGATTACAAGCGAGGCCGAGTTAAAGAGAACTGAACCGCCATTTCAACTGAAGCTGTTGGTCATTGTGTGTGTGAAGATTTCAAAAGAAAAATGGAGAGGAAAGAACACAGATCTGGAAAATGCCAGAGGACCGAACCTGAAGGTTTGGACATAGCATTGAGAGATGAAGGCGTGAAGAAAGCATTCAAAGATGCCGGGTGCTGGAACTTTTGTAAAAATCTGCAAGGAGGACATGCGCAGGTAACCAAAGAGTTTGCTTTAAACTTCACCGGTTTAAATTCAAAAATAGCTATGTTGGAAGTTCAAGTGTCTCCGGAGGCAATAGCTGCTGTAACAGAGATCCCAAGAGGGCGGCAAGAATGATTTAAGAATTTTAAGTTTGATATGAATCCATGCAAAGAGTTTTTAAAAGAGGCATATGTGAATGAAGACCTAACAAAAGCAGTGCCCAGAAACTATGTCAAGGAGCATTATGCCCTTCTTCTCACCTGTATTCAGAAATACTTGACCTGTGAAGGAAGATACAATAAGGTCTACTCTTATCACTTCAAGCTGCTTTTACATTTCACTGGGAAAGCTTCCATAGACATTCCTTTTTACTTATTTTGCAGTTTGAGTAAAATGTGTGATAAGGTGCAGCTGAGGAAAGAGGATTGTGAAACCTCTTTGTTTCACCATGGTTTGGTTAAATTGTTAGTTTTAGATGGCCACTAGAAGGTAGGCAGAGACTGGAATTCGTTCATCTTCATGGCTGGTTTCCAAAGCAAAACTGGCCTTACTCCACAACCAGTTAAAGAACAACCAGTCAAAGAACTCACGATAGCTGAGCTTCAAAAAGAGGCAAGAGATAAAAAGAAAGCCAAGTCACAGCTAAGAAAACCAGTGAAGCCACTGATCATTAGAGAACAACCTCAGCAATCAACAAAAGAAGAAGCTCAACATAAGAGGACTGTACCTCAAACAAGTAGATCTGAAACAGTGTCCAGGGTAAGGACAAGAAGCCAAATAAGTAAAGAAAAAGGTAAAGCCATAGCTGTTGAAGAAAGCCCAGTATCTAAGGCAAGCCTGAATGATTTATTGGAGGCCATTGAGTTTGAGCAAATTGAACCAGTGCATATTGATTTGACACAGTCATCACCAGAAAGTACCAAAAAGTCTAAGGCCTCAAAAAGGCTGAAGTTTGATGAGTCAGGTGAAGAATTCATTTTCAAACCCAGAAGACCTATTACAAGGAAGCAAGTAAAGGAAGCCGAGAAATTTCCCAGAACAGAGGAAGCCGAGGAATTGCCCAGAACAGAGGAGGCAGAGAAAATTAAGCAAAAAGACACAAATAGAACAGTCATCATATCTCAAGGAGGTAATATTATAGCTATAAGGAACTAGTTAGAAGCAGCTAAACATGAGATTGCTAAGGTGAAGAATGCCACTAGGGAGTCTGCAGTCAGGTATGCAAATTATCGTAAAGTTGTATGGAAAGGAAGTGAAAACCTAGTAAGCCAGTTGGATTCAGTAGCCGATGTTTACACATGGACAGTTCCAACAATCAAAGAGGCCAAATTCATCAGAAAGATAAATATGCATCTAAGAGCTGAAAATAAAGCTATGAGGAAGAAAGTTGAAGACTTGAAGGCACAGCTAGGCCAGTTAGCTGCTAAATGAAGTTGTTGCTTCAAAGAAAGGTTTTGTTCCAAATTTTGTCAAATTTTGCTTAGTTTTATTGTTTTGAGGACATGTAGATCCCTGCTATATGTATCAAAGATCAAAAGGAGTTTTGGAAATCAAATGTCTAGGCGGTAAATACCTCAGGGCAAAGACAAGCTGTTTAAACAATTCAGCAGTTTCGTAGCGCGCTACGAAACTGCTGTAGGTGGTGTTTTTAACGCAGACAAACAGTTTGGTAATATGTGCGGAAATTTTCAAAAGGAAACACCTAAAGGATATGTAAGAGACCAAATGAAGCCATCACAATCATTCAGATCAAGACAGGTGTACCTTTAAAAGGTGGAATGCTTTAACTCAAGTTTAAAGTTTCTGTTATAAAACCACTTTATTACCGGTCATAGGGTATTGAATGAGTTGCATACAAGGAATTTTGGCTTGCACACTTGGCCATCGATGAAGCCTCCAACACATCAGGAACATGGTGGTGTTCTATATTTTTGGGTTATTGGGTTATTAAAAGGGCTAAAAGACATGCTGCTGTATATTCGAAGTTATGGAGGACT
The DNA here is from genome assembly GCA_031772625.1 of Pinus tabuliformis. NCBI lineage: Eukaryota > Viridiplantae > Streptophyta > Pinopsida > Pinales > Pinaceae > Pinus > Pinus tabuliformis. The sequence continues at coordinate 1,809,393,126 of CM062817.1, forward strand.
GGAACCGAAAAGCAAGGGATATCACCTAACATCATTGAGCAGTTAAAGCATTCAGCATCCAAGGCCAACATGGAGCATTAAATACTCATCTCAGCAATCATCTCAGCCATCTCAGCCAAACTGAAAGGAGACCAGGTGTCAAAGAACAAGGAGGAATCATTCTACGAAGAAGATAGAGTTAGAGTCATAGTCAAATTAGAACTCTTTAGAACTCCAGTTAGCACTTATTGTATTTAATAGTTTGTTGCAAAGTAGATAGGTGTCATAAAAAGTAGTTATTGAATTCCCCTCATGCTGGAGGAGGAATCTCGAATTAGGTAGAATAAGAATTCTATATATAGCTAAGATAGTGATGTAATGAGGGTTGGATATTTTTATAAAAGAGAGGATTGTTTTGGCTTATGTAAAAACAGAGTTCAGTAATATAAATGAGTGTTTTACTTCTCAGGATTCATAAGGGATTTTCTTGTTCAGAATGTGTGATGGTATATTTTCTTTAGTGTTCTTTTACAGCTGTACAAATGCATAATCACTCAGAATTCATTGATCATGCTCTGACTTCCTGTATGTCTTTGTAAACTGTGGTTTTATATAAGTGGTATTCTGAACATCCAAATGTTAAATGCCTGACTTCTATGTAAGGAATCATCATTGTTTGCTGTGGTATGTTTGACTCCATAAGCCCAATGGAAACTTATGTAATGTTTGTCCAGCCTTCATATTTGTTAATGTTATTTCAAGAGAGTTAGCCATCTTATTAATAGTCAAAATCAATAACCCTTTGAGAGAGCCCTCTCAGGCTAAGGAGGCTAAACCTTAGTCAAAAGATTGGTCTGAAATAGTTACTTGAAGTCTTCCTGGTCAGCAGCCTTCCAGGGCTTGAATTTGAGATAACATTTTTGGTTAGTTTCAAGTTATGCAGCGGGGACCATCTAACTCATCTCTGCCCTAGAATTGAAGACGCTCAGTGCTTGTTAGGACAGCAAGGGACTTCTAGTTCACAAGTTGTGTTAACTAACCCGTTTCCCCAAGGGCAGCAACTTCTTGCTGGCGCGAATTCGAATCTTGGGACCTCCTCAGGGGGCAACCAGGAAGGGGAAAAAGCATCAAATGTTTTTATGATGGGTTCAAACGTCCATGTGACTACTCGGTCACGTGATTATGGTGAAGCTGAAACATCTAAGGATAAAACTGTTCCCGGAGGTAGTGACCTTCATATTGAGCGACCTCCTGTTGAGACTATACCTAGGATACCGAAAGGTTCCGCCAAATGCGCGACGATTAACCCTAATGCTAGGGCCACCCAAAATTACTCCATTGTGGAGGATTTGGCTCAAAGCCTGTGTGCGATGTCCGCTTTGGAGGTTCTCCAGTCGTGTCCGTCTCAGAGAAGTGCTTTACTCTCCGCCATTGGAGCAGTCGATCCAGCTAACTCTTTAGTGCTCTCTTTCGACATGTCAAATCAAAAAGAGACTCCCTCATCACATGGATTTTCAGATAAAGTCTACATACCGGAAAATCAATATTTTTCGCACCGTTATAGATGAAGGAGCTTCCACATGTGTCATGTCGATGTCATGTTGGAAGGCTATTGGTTCACCTTCGGTTGTTCCTTCACCAACCGTCTTAACTGCATTTGATGGCCATTCTCACAAGCCGCATGGGATTATCCCGGCCTTTCCTATATGTGTTGGAGGGAAGGTCGTTAATATCGAAGTTGAAGTCGTAGATGCTAACCTAGACTATAATCTCCTATTAGGAAGGAACTGGGTGTACGAGATGGAAGCCGTCGTGTCGACTCTGTTTCGTGTCATTTGCTTTCCTCATGAGGGGAAAATCATTAAGGTTGATCAATTGGACTATTCCCCAATCAATCCTCAAGCAAGCTCCGACTCTACTGTTCCTTTGGTGGATAACCCTCGCCCGCCGACTGAGAATTTAGGAGTAGGGATGTATTCCTCATTGATGGGTACGTTTGATCTTCCCTCTCCTTTTGCAAGAATCAATGCTATTTCATCATCCAAGGAGTCTCCTCGAGAAGAGTTCTTCCAAACTCATTATTTTTCTGACCCTTGGACCTTGCCTTCACCTACGACCACATTAGTTGAAGGACAAGTCAATGGAATGGTGTTTCCTATATCTGCAGCTGAGCTTAGATATCAGTCTATCGTAGACTCTGCAGATAACCATTCTACTCCTTTTTCCGAAGAGGAGTTAGATGGTCATGTGGCCCCCGCTTGGAGCTTTGATTCTAACTCTGCCTTGGACTTCTTAGATTCGGTTCTACCTTCTGAAGAAGCAATCCTCGAAGTAATGATGGGTATAGATCGACCTTGGGAAGACTTACATCATCGTTCATATTTTCTTCCTCCATTGCAGGAAGTAGAATCTAGATTCTCCGAGCTCATTGGTAGTGATGTTTGTATGGTGTCGAACCCTTTGGCTCCAACACACGTACGTGCCGAAGGTAATATGTCGGTAATTTCAAAAACAATACCTATAAACATCTCTAAGGATCCTAACATCATCGAGAATATCTTCATCGGAATTGAGTGTCCCCCTGAAGAAATTCAAATTTACACCGACCTATTCAAGGAATATCGCGATGTGTTTGCTTGGTCTTATGAGGAAATTCCCGGCATTGATCCTTCTATAGTCCAACATGAGATCAAGACATACGAAAATGCAAAACCGATTCGTCAAAGGCTTTGGCCGGTTAACCTTAGGAAAGCAGCAGCTATCAAAGCTGAGGTTGAGAAGCTGCTAAGGGCGGGTTTTATATACCCTGTTCCTCTTATGGATTGGGTTTCCAATCCAGTCCCTGTGGACAAAAATCAAGGAACAATTCGAGTATGCATTGATTTTAGGGACTTAAACAAGGCTTGTCCGAAAGACAATTACCCCACGCCATTCATTGATCAGATTATCGACGAGTGTGCGGGTAATGAAATTTTTTCCTTCATGGATGGTTTTTCGGGTTATAATCAAATCTCTATCCGTCCTGAAGACCAACATAAGACAGCCTTCATATGTCCCTGGGGTACCTTTGCATATCGAAAGATGCCTTTTGGTCTTAAAAATGTTGGAGCCACTTTTCAGCGAGCCATGTCATACGCTTTCCACGACATCAAACATGTCATCGAGGCATACTTAGATGATCTCGCTGCTCGCTCTCGAAAGAGAACTGATCATCCGAGTCACCTTCGATTAGTCTTTGAGCGATGTCGTTTCTATAAAATCCGGTTGAATCCCAATAAATGCGTTTTCGCGGTTACATCCGGTCGGCTGTTAGGGTTTATTGTGTCCAATGAAGGGATTCGGGTTGATCCCTTCAAGGTTGAGGCAATAGTTCAGTTGCCTCCCCCATCCTCAATTCGTCAACTTCAAAGTCTTCAAGGGAAGGCTAATTTCTTAAGACGGTTTATAGTAAACTATGCCGAGATCACTAAAGGGTTCATGCGTTTGCTACGAAAAGGAGTTCCATTTGTGTGGGACGACTTTGCGCAGTGGTCGTTTGATGCTTTGAAAAAGGCATTAGTCTCTGCCCCGCTTTTGAGTCCACCGGATTATGGTAGAGACTTCCTTTTATATCTCACTGCAGCAGAATCTACCATTGGTATGGTTCTAGTTCAGGAAGACGGTGCTCTTGTCGAGCACGTGATTTATTATTTGAGCCAAGGCTTAATAGGTCCTGAACTCCGCTATTCTCCGGTTGAGAAATTGGCCTTGGCAGCTGTCCATGCTGTCCAGAGGCTCCGTCATTATATTTTGCTACGCAAAACTTTTGTCTTAGCGGCGGTCAATCCATTTCAATTTGTCCTCAGTAGGCGAGTGATTGGGGGCAAATATAATAGATGGATAGTCATTTTACAAGAATTCGATCTCGAATTCTTGTCCGCCAAGTCTAAGAAATCTATGGTCTTCGTGGAGCTAATTTCTGAGCTTCCTTGTGGAGAGGATATTGTTTATGAGGAAAGTTTACCCGACGAACATATATTCCTCATCTCTTCACAAGACCCTTGGTATGGAGATATCATTGTTTATCTCCAGACTTCGAAGTTTCCCTCTACTTTCTCCAAGGATGAACGACGCAAGTTACGTCACCTGGCTAAAAACTATGTTATCATTGGTGACACATTATACCATCGAGGGGTTGATTCAATTCTTCGACGTTGTTTAACCTTAGAGGAAGCAGAGTCTATTCTTAATGATTGCCACAGTGGAGCTTGTGGTGGTCATCTATCAGGGCTTGCTACAGCCCAGCACATCTTACGTGCCGGCTACTTTTGGCCTTCACTCTTTAAGGACTGTGTGGAAGCGGTCAAACGCTGCAACCCGTGTCAAATTTTTACTCGCAAGATGCGCGCCCATTCAGCTCCCCTTTTTCCCGTTGTCACCGTCGGTCTCTTCACTAAGTGGGGTATTGATTTTACGACTTGTAATCCGCCTTCAGCGGCGAATCACAAGTATATTATAGTGGCTGTAGACTACTTCACGAAGTGGGCTGAAGCCATGCCTACTTATAAGAACGACAGTGACACAGCAGCTTTGTTTCTTTTCAATCAGGTTATCTCAAGATTCGGTATCCCAAGGGAGATTGTCACTGACCATGGCAGTCATTCCAAAATCAGCTAATGTCCGAATTGGCCCTTAAATTAGGATTCCGTCAGGAGCATTCGTCCCCTTATTATCCTCAGGCCAATGGACAGGTCGAGGCGGTCAATAAAACTCTTAAGACGATACTCCAACGGACAATCGATAAAAATCGGTCCAATTGGCACATTATGTTGTATTTGGCGCTTTGGGCATACCGAACCTCCGTCAAAATGGCTACTGGTTTTACTCCTTTTCAGTTGGTTTACGGGATGGAATCTATCTTTCCGGTTGAATGTGAAATCCCATCTCTAAAGTTGGTTGTTGAGCTTCTTCCTGAGACGTCAAGTCTCGAGGAGCGCCTTGTTCACTTGGAACATCTCGATGAGCAGCGTCGAGATGCCGCCACGATGAATGACGCCCATAAGAAAAGGGTCAAAACACAGTATGATAAGTCTGTACGTCCTCGTGTCTTTTCTGAAGGTGACCTTGTCTTGGTCTATGACCAAGATAAGGACGCCTTGGGGGCAGGCAAATTTAAGCCTATGTGGTACGGTCCTTTCATTATCAAACGAGTTTTAGAAAAAGGATCGTATGAGTTAATTGATTTTGAAGGAAACAAGCTAGCGGAGCCCCGAAATGGGCTCTACCTAAAGAAGTACTTTGCTTAGTTCAGGCTGGGCGATGACTTCTTTGTAATTTATGTATATATTTATACATATATTGTCGAGCGTTTTCTGATATCAGTGCTTTTTGGTCTGCTGTGGCAGGTGCTGATGGATGATTTGGTCTATTTTGGGTTCGCCGATGGTGCTAGTCGGCACACTCGGAATCTTGCTTCCGCAGCTTGGGTACTTTATTACCCAACTGGTCAGTTGATGATATCGAGAGGCGTGTGTATCGTTCCTGCTTCAAACAATATGGCCGAGTATACAGTTGTTATCAATTTATTATCCGAGGCAATCTCTTATGGGATCGACTTGTTGGTAGTATATCTTGATTCTCAATTGATAGTGTCTCAGTTAAATAACATTTATTGGGTTAGAGATCCATTATTATATTGCCAATATTTAAGGGTGAGGTTGTTGCAAAGATCATTTATTTACATTAATTATTTGCACATTCCAAGATCTCAAAATTGGTTAGCTGATTCTATCACTAATCAAGCATTAGACTAGCATATCAATCATTCATCATCATAAAATCATGCATCAAAAAGTCAAACTGTATATATATATATATATATATATATATATATATCGCAAAGCGTCTCGAGTGTACATATGTGTGTCTAAAAATATACAAAATTGGGACTCAAATGCCCATAATCATGTCAGGCATATCTAGCACCTCGGCTCAGGATGAGCATCTAAGTATGTCACTATAGCGTGGGCCACGCGCCGAAAGATGCGAACCCAGTCACGTGGCATGCCAACCACATGACGCTGCATATCTGGAGGAAGGTCCTCTATCTCGGCCATCGGTACTTGGCAGCTCAGTCTCGCCAAGTGTCGCTGGACGTTGTTTAAGGTCCATTCCGCATCCGCAGCCGCCTCTTCGGCTCCTCGGCCATGCCGTCCATGCCGCGGGAATCCATCTGGTCGTACGGGCCCAATGTCTGGAACATGATCATCATATTAATCATTTGAATCTCATCAAAAAATATTTTTCAAAGTTCATCATTATATTTGAAAAATCCAAAAAAAATCATAAAATCAAAAAAATAAAAAATCTTACCAATCTCGCCCCATGCTGCATCCGGTGGTAACACTAGATCAGGATCTCCTCGGAAATCCAGTCCGGCATAGGGGTAATCATCCACGGCGATGATTTGCTGCTCCCACTAGGTAAAGAAATCATCGTCGAATGCATTCCTAGGGACTTCCCCACCCCCCAGACGTTTCATCAAGTCAGCCCACCGACCCATGCGTGGATCACGTGGACTACTGATGGAAACTGCTACCCTGGGGCGGAGTGCGGGAACCTTCTCGAAGAAGAAAGTGCACAAGATGGTTCTGAACCCAAAGTTCTTGGTCTGTCCCCTCCTGATAGAAGTGAGTTGTTCCTTCATGTTGGCAAGGAGAGGAGTACACCAGTCAAACACTGTAGTGAGACAGTCCACTGCCACGCTCATGTTTACCCGTGATGCCTGATGTAGTGAGGATGATCCGTTCACTTGACCTATGGTGAACAAGATTATCCTGAGTGACAAACTCGCCACATGTGGGATAGAGATCTGACTCCCGACCTTCCGATGACCCGGGCAATAAATCTGTACATAGTCATCTACACTGAGGCTATTCCGTGTCCTGCCCCGGGAATGCACTACCTCTCCCCTTCGGGAAAGGCCCGTGATAAAATATATATCTTCCACTTCTACCCTGAGTGGCATCTGATCAATGATGAATGCTTCCTCATCGACATCCCAATAATCAATGAGTCTCTCGAGCAAACGCGTGTTTGCTTTCATATTTGGCAATTTGAAGAACTTTAGCAACCCGCATCCCCGTAGGGCATCTAATGCCTCATCATTGTTCATAACTTCATTATCCACAGCTGAGTGCTCTCTTTCACGCCATGTGAGAGTCATCCTGGAAGAAAAAATCATTTTCATCCGTTAGTTTTGTGTATAAAATTAGTTTGCTGCGCACACGCGGGTTCCTTTGTATACAGTCGCGTGTAGGGCCGTCGTATACGCGAGTTCTATATAGCCAACCCGCGTGTACGCCGCAAAGGAATTTTTTGCAAAAACCCAACGGTAAAACATCAATTAAACTTCCTAAAAACCATCACAATTAATTGCAAGACAAGTTTAGTGCTTACCTGGAAGTTTTCGGCAAGTTTGAACGGTTGAATAAGTCACAGGGAAGTTTGCCCCTTTTGCTCCACAATTTTTGCTCTCCAAGTCAAACGGTGAAAATGGTAAGTCCAAAATTTATTTTTATAAGTTTTGAAAATGCAAAATTTTTTCAAAAATTTTATTTTGTTTGGTTTCATGTCACTTTTAACTTGGGAGCTTGGAATGTCGAGATTGGGTTGTTTTTCAGGACATTTTAGACATTTTTCGACGGTTCGAGACGGTTCCATGACTGCTGACCCGTCATGGCAGGTATCGTGTTCTCACTGGCATATAGGTTAGGGACACCATTTTTCCGTTGCATTATGCATACTAGCCTCCATTTGACCGATACATCTGCCATAGGGTCGACCCCATCATGTTATGGTTCGTTAGCCATTTTCACTCACCGATTCTTTAAATCATGACACCATGGTAGAGCCATCCTTTACATGGGCATCCTAGTTAGCACCTCACTGACATTTGTTGCCCATGCTGCTTCGTTTTGAGTAGGCTCGGGAGTCCTCTGTAGTCCCGCCATGACTTATGCGTTGAAGACTCATTCCTCTTTGCTTCTTCGCTTCGTTCTGGCCTTATACCCTAGAGGCTCCTATGAGTGTTGAGTTGTACTTTTGCATTGCATGTTGACCATTTGCACCTTTTGGCCTAGAGCCGGCTTCACTTGGACTCGTGTTTAAGCCAACTTTTGACCATGACGTCTGCAAAATCAACCTTGCATACCTTTGACTTCTGCAGCTTGACATACCCAGATCCGTGGAAGGAACATACCTCTGAGTGTCACTGACCAGTTTTCACCTCCCTGCATTGAGCATAGGAACGTTCCTTTCCCAGGAACTAGATCATCTGTTTCACCGACACTCGTTCTTTCCACTGTACCATAGCATTCTTTTATTCTTTTTCCAGCTTATCAGAAAAAGACAAAAAAATTAAATATTCCAAAAAAGAGCGGGAACAGGGACATTATTTCCATTTATTGTTGGCAGCTAGAGTCAGTCGTGTCGCCCTTGAACAAAGCACTCAAAACAAAGTCTCCTCCGCATGGGTGGGATTTAGTTTGACTTAGGTATGCCATAACCTTGTTATCGAGTCAGTTCTCCCCCGATTGGTTATCTCTTCCAATCATATGGAGGGTTTGTTCGTGCCTCTTGCATGACGAACTTATACAGATTCATCATATGCTGCCACATAGTCACATTGAGTCGTGCTTTTGTTCAAGGGAAGTTAGCCTGAGTCGGCCTTTCTGCAGTGTCTCTTGACTCATTTTTTAGTCGGCCATCCCTGGTTGTCAGTGTCATGTCTATCATCACATCAGTTATATTGGCCCTTTACTCGTGCCGGTTTGAGAAGGTCCCCATTGACTTCTTGCTGGCGGGTCTTGTCCTTATCGACAATGACACCTTGCTCGGAGGACAGGCCTAGAGTCGCACCCTGGCCCTATTTTCATTATTGATAGGTCACCTTGTGCTCAGCATCGATCAGTATCATGGGTCTTTGACTGAGTGGTTTCCCTTGTGTTCGACGTCAGCATACATCATCACACATTGGGATTCGTGTAGTACCTTGGTTTCCATTGGACCCTATTGGTGGATACCTCGCCTCTGTGTCAACTTTCATTATTGGTTGGTTCAGAGGGCTTCTGCCGTGCGCTAGCCACATCTTGTGTACGCCGAAAACGTACTTCGGTTGGGTTACTACATCTTTTTTTCGTCTGATTCCTTCCACATTATTGGCCTACGGGTTACACTCACGCTAGATTGATGGATGATGCCTTAATGCCTTCCTTCTAGCGGATCTTTCCCTATCGACTCCGACTCATTGCTCTGGGGCAAAGATCTAGAGTCCATTTGGCAGTACCTTGGGGTTTGCAGTCATTAGTGGCAAATCCTTCGCTATCGACAGTGGGAAACCATCATTGTCTCCTGATCGATAGATTCTTACAGGTGTTCGACTTCAGCTCATCTATTCACACTTGTTAGATTGTACTGGGTACCTTGACGCTCATTATCATTATCGGTGAGTAGTCCCGCGTTTGTTAACGGTATACATCAATGACCGGTAATCAAACGATTTCTCACATGGTCGACTTCAGATCATTTATTCCCATGATGTAGAAATGTACCACGGCGGTCGGTGAAGACCTCAGGTTGTATCAGCATTCATTGGTTCACTTGACAGTTGCTCCTGTTGCTACTAGTCGATACCACTCCACCTTATATGTTGCAGTCAGTCATGGCGACATTCTATATGCTGGCACCTGAGTTTGCAGTGTATTACCATCCTATTCTATCATGTTCAGTTGGTACCTTTTGGGATCAGTCTTTGATATCAGTGATCCGTTGCATCTTTCAGCATCATTGACAGTTTTATATGTGATATTCAGACATGTACTTACTCATTATGATCAAATGATCCATTATCTATCTTCCAGTCATTTATACTTGTATACTTAGTGGATCCACTTGTACTTGATATGCGGACATGCTTTACTTTTTCTGAGCATGGGTATGCCCACCTCAGACAGTGTTTCTTTCTGATCTCCTTTCGGTGGCTTGGCAGGCTGAATTCTGGTGCAGTCCTCCTCGGTTTTTCGACAGAGTTCCTTTCCATGTACTTACATAGTATATTTCGGCCATCATGTTCCCCTTCTGACCTCATACATTAGGGGGCATCTTTTATAGCTCCAAATCTCACTCTTATGGTTTGTGATGCTGCACTCATGGCATAGGGCAACCCCTCCTTCCAGACCTGGTCCAAAAATTTAAAAAACAGTGTTTTATTCCCTATACGCGACATTGCCCTAAGTTAAACGCGTGTACACGCGGGTCTGTGTATACCCAACCCGTGTGTATGTATTAAAACACTTAAAAAAATATATAATTCCTTATTTTCAGGCGGAGATCGCGGGTTTTACCTGCTGATCACCTGTTAGTGCCCGTGGCCCAACTGTTCCCAACCAACTCCTAACTAAAAAACTACTTTGGAGATGGTATAAAAAGACATCAAAGGGAAGGCCTAAAGGAGAGAGAAAAGAAGAGCAAGATTATTATGCTGAGATTTTCCCCATAGACCAGGTCTGAAGTCCTTGGTGCTTTCTGCACTTCCCCCATTTTGCATAGGAAACCCTTGTTTCCATGTGTATTGGTGATCATTCATCCTTTATGTCATCATTGAGTAAGACTTGGAAGGAGCTCTTGTTGGAGGCTTGAGGCTGGAACGAATCCGGGAGGAAGCTTTGCTTGGAGCCTGCTGAAGGTGTTTAAGGTGATATCTTTTCGTTATATGTACTTTATTTGCCTTTATATAAAAGAAACACGTCTTGGTTCCCGAAACAATCTTTCTTTATGCTTATGAAATTCTTGTCTTGAATTCTTATGCAAGTGGTTACTTAAAGATTTTTATAACTAACTTTATAGCATAAAGATGGTTTATACATAAGTATTTGTACATGTACTGTTGTGTTCTTTGATTTGTTTGTCTTACAAGTCAAAGGAAGAAGAAGGGAACTCCAAGAAGGGTTTGGACCCTAAAGGCCTTCTCGAATGTAGGACCTTAGGTACGTACCCTTAACATTAGAATTTGCTTAAAAGTAAAGATGATGGCTGTGTGTGTGTTTCTTTGAATAAGCAATTTTCAGTTTGGTAGAGTCTTAGCCCAAAGGACCCTAGGGGTACTTTCCCTTCAACCATAGAGTGGAGGACAAATTACAAGATTTTGAAATGACAGTGTTGAAGGAGCAGGAACAACCGGTGAATGCCTGTTACACTAAAAAATGTCACCATGGCTATTTACAGTTGGTATGGCTCTATCAACAGTCATACTACCCTCTTGAGCAAGTCTTATGCCTCTACTATTCATGTCAAACTCCAAGAAAGAGAGAAAGTCTTTATAAATATGTTTATCTCTGGATACGCAGGTTCTCTCAAACCTTGCTTGCGGGTACGCACCTATTGTTCATAAGGTCTGCGTCCAAGGACGCTCTGTATCTAAAGGGGCAGGTGCGTCCCTCTGAAAAGGTTAAAATGCGCAATTTTTATCTTCAAAAACTTACTTGTGGTCATTTCTAGAGCATTCTAGAAGGTTGTTTGACGTGTATTGAGCGCCTCCAGATGGTTCATGCACTCCTACCAAAGAGGAACTTATCCCATCAATAAGGGAGTGATCCCATCCAAAGAGGGGACTATCCCATTGATGGTGGACCTGATTAACTTCCTCTTGAGCACTATAAATACAGGCATTGGGCCAGAAGGAGGAAGGTTGAAAGCTATAGACTTCTAAGGGTAAATGCTGCAGGAATTAGGACTCCCATTTAGAATCTTGTGAGGAGAGATTGTCATCTTTACTTGTTCTATTTGGAAGTGGGTGAGCTTTGTCAAAGTAGAGGAAGACTCTTGTGGACCCTGGAAGGAGCTTGCACAACACCAAGGCTCAGGTTGTAATGGTTCCTTTTGATTACCTTTAATGCAAATTGGTCCATTCTTCTCAATAACTTGTTGTTAATGGGTTATTTCATGTACTCCTTGGTCTATGTGTTGAATATGCTTTGTTTTATGTTATAATCAGGTGCTATTTAATTGTTTGACTGTTGGTGATTGCAGGTTTTGGAGAAAAGGAGGAGCTCATCCAGATCAACAAAGCTTGGACTTCTACAACAGTGTTTGGACAAAGGTAAGAATGAAACACTTGATTTCTCATATCATAATGTATGTTTAGAGAAGGATATCCCCAGTATGGTCGCCAATTTGTCACACGGAATTAGTCAAGGGTGCGGACACAGCTAACCTTCCTAGAAGTCTAAGACATTCTAATGACAAACAAAACAATTGAGCGCCTCCAGATGGTTCATGCACTCCTACCAAAGAGGAACTTATCCCATCAATAAGGGAGTGATCCCATCCAAAGAGGGGACTATCCCATTGATGGTGGACCTAATTAACTTCCTCTTGAGCACTATAAAAAGAGGCATTGAGCCAGAAGGAAGAAGGTTGAAAGCTATAGATTTCTAAGGGTAAATGCTGCAGGAATTAGGACTCCCATTTAGAAGCTTGTGAGGAGAGATTGTCATCTTTACTTGTTCTATTTGGAAGTGGGTGAGCTTTGTCAAAGTAGAGGAAGACTCTTGTGGACCCTGGAAGGAGCTTGCACAACACCAAGGCTCAGGTTGTAATGGTTCCTTTTGATTACCTTTAATGCAAATTGGTCCATTCTTCTCAATAACTTGTTGTTAATGGGTTATTTCATGTACTCCTTGGTCTATGTGTTGAATATGCTTTGTTTTATGTTATAATCAGGTGCTATTTAATTGTTTGACTGTTGGTGATTGCAGGTTTTGGAGAAAAGGAGGAGCTCATCCAGATCAACAAAGCTTGGACTTCTACAACAGGGTTTGGACAAAGGTAAGAATGAAACACTTGATTTCTCATATCATAATGTATGTTTAGAGAATGATAGCTCCAGTTTGTTTTGTTTGTCATTAGAATGTCTTAGACTTCTAGGAAGGTCAGTTGTGTCCGCACCCTTGACTGATTCCGTGTGACAAATTGGCGACTCCACTGTGTACTCAGGTAGATGAGGGTGCTTCTGTTAGTATTTTATCCTCAACCGTTTGGAAAGCTTTGGGTTCCCCTCAGCTTGCGCCTATTACGCAGAATCTAAAAGCTTTTAACAGAACCATTAGTGAACCTTTAGGGATCCTTCCTAAGTTTTCCATTACCTTGGAAGGTAAAACTGTCTGTATTGATCTTGTGGTAGTTCGAGGTCCCTTGGATTTCAATTTACTCCTTGGGCGAGACTATGTTTATGCAATGAAAGCCGTCGTATCGACACTCTTTCGCGTGATGTCTTTCCCTCACAATGGCAGTATTGTGACTGTAGACCAGCTTTCGTTCCCTAGTCTTTTTTCAACTACCAATAATATGACACCCCTAAATGTTCCTGATTCTAAAGTGGTATCTACCCTGCCACGGGTTAATTATGTGACAACCGGTCCCATGTTTTCAGTTACCGATGTAAGTGAGCCTCTCACTGTTGATTTAGATCCGGTAATTGACATGGAAAACTCTACAGGATTATTTGAACACGATGTTCTTATCCCTTTTGAGTCCCTTGACGTGTATTCCTTCCAAAAAACTATTCTTCCTTCGGATGAAGACCTTTTGGAAGCCATGATCAAGGTGTGTCCATTGACATGTCTTTCTTCCAGTTGAAAGCCATGATCAATGTTACGAGCATAGTTCCTTGTCTTGTGTCAAGCTCGTTAAAAAATGAAACAAGGAGTACGAGGAAAGTTCCTTTTACTGTGTCGACCTCGTTAAAAAATGAATCAGTGAGTGTGAGGATAGTTCCTGTTACTGAGTCAACCTCGTTAAAAAATGAATCAGGTATGAGGATAGTTCTTTTACTGAGTCAACCTCATTAAAAAATGAATCAGCTAGATTTCAGGATATGTAGGTAGATTGTAGAAAGTAGGGTTTTGAGGACAGTTCCTGCTACTGAGTCAACCTCGTTAAAAAATGAATCAGGTATGAGGATAGTTCTTTTCTTGTGTCAACCTCCTTAAAAATGAAACAACTCCCTTTTCAAGTTAAATATTGAAAGTCAACCTTCATTCCATCTATCTGGTTGAATGCAATGAAGCCTGGGGGGCATGTACCTCGTTTTGCATCATTATACTGGGGGCATGCGAACTTTTTGAGCATAGTTCCTTGTCTTGTGTCAAGCTCATTTAAAAATGAAACAAGGAGTTGTGAGGAAAGTTCCTTTTACTGTGTCAACCTCGTTAAAAAATGAATCAGTGTATGCGAGGACAGTTCCTTTTCCTGTGCCAACCTCGTTAAAAAATGAAACAGGTATCCGTGAGGATAGTTTTTTCCCGTCTCAACCTCATTAAAAAATGAAACTGGATGTAATGAGGAAAGTTCCTTTTACTGTGTCAACCTCGTTAAAAATGAATCAGTGTGCATGAGGATAGTTTTGTTCCTATGTCAACCTCGTTAAAAAATGAAACAGGCTAGCATGAGGATAGTTCTTTTACTGAGTCAACCTCATTAAAAAATGAATCAGCTAGATTTTAGGATATGTAAGTAGATTGTAGAAAGTAGGGTTTTGAGGATAGTTCCGGTTACTGAGTCAACCTCGTTAAAAAATGAATCAGGTTTGAGGATAGTTCCTGTTACTGAGTCAACCTCGTTAAAAAATGAATCAGGTATGAGGACAGTTCCTGTTACCGAGTCAACCTCGTTAAAAAATGAATCAGGTATGAGGATAGTTCTTTTCTTGTGTCAACCTCCTTACAAATGAAACAACTCCCTTTTCAAGTTAAATATTGAAAGAAAACCTTCATTTCATCCAGCCGGTTGAATGCAATGAAGCCTGGGGGGCATGTACCTCGCTTTGCATCATTATGTTGGGGGCATGCAAACTTTTTGAGCATAGTTCCTTGTCTTGTGTCAAGCTCGTTAAAAAATGAAACAAGGGTAGGTTAAGTAGGTAGATTGTAGAGCGTAGCACAGTTCCTTGTCTTGTGTCAAGCTCATTAAAAAATGAATCAAGGATTTTAGAGCATAGTTCCTTGTCTTGTGTCAAGCTCGTTAAAAATGAATCAAGGTTTTTTAGAGTATAGTTTTTTGTTAGGTAGATTGTAGAGAGTAGTTATGAGCATAGTTCCTTATCTTGTGTCAAGCTCGTTTAAAACATGAAACAAGGGTTTTGAGGACAGTTCTTTTCCTGTGTCAACCTCACTAAAAAATGAAACAACTCCCTCAAGTCTTTCCAAGATCTTGAAAGTAAAGCTTCATTCCATCCAACTCATTGAATGCAATGAAGCTTGGGGGGCATGTACCTTGTTTTGCGTCATTATGTTGGGGGCATGTGAACTTATAACAAGCATAGTTTTCTTTCTGTTTCAAGCTTGTGTAAAAATGAAACTACCTTGAAGCATAGTTTTTGTCTGTTTCAAGCTTTTGTAAAAATGAAACCTATCTCGAGTCAATTTCAGTTATTTTCAAGACTCGTTAAACTCATGAAAATCCCGAGATTATTTTGCTATTTTTCATTCTCGTAAAACAAATGAAAATGCCGAGTTCTTTCCGTCTTTTCCTGCTCGTAAATTAAATTGAAAGTCGGCCATATGAGTACATTTTTATCATTTTTTCAAACTCATTAAAACTTACGAAAAAATGAAAACCATGAGTACATTTTTATCATTTTTTCGAACTCGTTAAAACTTACGAAAAAGTGAAACCTCAGAGTCATCTTTTAAGCCCTTTTCTGACTCCTAAAACATGAAAAGATTGCCGAGCGTTTCTTTTACACTCGTTAAAACGGAATTAAAAGACGGTCCCCTTATAGCTCTTTTCTGACCGTAAAATCAGGAAAAGGTTGCCGTGTTTTTGTCGTTTCAAACTCGATACGGAAATAAAACGACGTGTCCTTGATCGCTTTTTACTTTTCAGGTCAGTGACACTAATTATGAAAGTACTCCTTGGTCGCAAGATCAAGCGGTTCCCCCAGGTATTATTTTATACTTTTTCGGGCTTGAGGGACACAAATTTACGAAAAAGTTCAACTTGGAGTTTCCTTAAGTTTTTCAGACTCTCTAAAATTGAAAAACGCCGAGTTTCTCCTATACTGGGCTCGTTAAACATTTCACAGTAATGGACCTGTTCAATTACAAACAGGAACGAACCACTCCTTCCTAGGGTTCGAATCAAAACTGGGTTGGACTCATCCGAAGGATGAGCTTATAATCAAGCATATGTTATCCTCCTCAAGCTTGTTAAAAAATAAAGAGGTACTTGCCAGAAATGGTGGGGGAAAAGAGAGAAGAATGAGCCTATTTGTTACCTTTTGTCTCAGAAGAAACTTTATTACCACTCTTGGACACGACACTTTTCATTCACCTGGGTTGGGAAATCCTTTACCTCACAGTTGATCAAACCACTTTTGAAAGTCTTCAACCGGGTTCCGGGGATTAACTTTGAGTTATTTAGCACCAAACCATCTGTCATGTCGTTATGTGTCCAAGAGGTCTGCAAACAAAACTTTCATCTGCAAAATACTTGTCATCCATTTGACCATCCCTGAGTCAGTCCTTACAGCAACATTTCTTCAACTTGAACAATGATTTCGTGTTGTGGGCTTGCCTGCAACGGGTCACTTTCTATCGACATCAGCACATTATCTAGAGAGATGACTTAGAAATCGTCAGTACCTTGAAGTCTGCATGCATCAATGGCAGGTTTCTCGCCTTTGACGTCAGTTTACATCATTGACTTTCGATCGAAGGATTCCATGAAATGTTCGACATCAACTCATTCATTCACATCTCATGGATTGTACTGGGTACTTTGAGAACCATTGACATTACTGGTGGTCTCTCTCACGCTTGTTAACAGTTTACATCATCGACTGGTAATCAAGTGGTTTCTACCATGTTCGACATCGACTCATTTATTCGCATGGCTAGAATCGTACCAATTCGAGAAGTAGGAATGAAGACCCTGGATCGAATCTTTACCATCCAGGCTGCGAGGAGTTTTGTATTCATTATCTAAGTAGACTAACCATAAACAGATGGCTGCGCCCATACTGTGTCTACAAAAGTCTATGATTATGATGTACTGCAAAATCATTTCTGTATCAGAGTAGTTAGTCTGTTAGTTAAAATTTTAATCTGAGTATGGGAATGCCTACCTCAATGATGATATAATCTTATACATGTATTTTGTGTTGAAAATTGCAGGTTCTGACCAGGTTCTCCACGAGATAATCCTCGAAATGATAAAGCGCTTCACCCTTCCTAGATAATACAAAACCCTAATCTATTCCAGGCTTCGCACTTTAGGGGGCAATCTGTTACACTAAAAAATGTCACCATGGCTATTTACAGTTGGTATGGCCCTATCAACAGTCATACTACCCTCTTGAGCAAGTCTTATGCCTCTGCTATTCATGTCAAACTCCAAGAAAGAGAGAAAGTCTTTATAAATATGTTTATCTCTGGGTACGCAGGTTCTCTCAAACCTTGCTTGCGGGTACGCACCTATTGTTCATAAGGTCTGCGTCCAAGGACGCTCTGTATCTAAAGGGGCAGGTGCGTCCCTCTGAAAAGGTTAAAATGCGCAATTTTTATCTTCAAAAACTTACTTGTGGTCATTTCTAGAGCATTCTAGAAGGTTGTTTGACGTGTATTGAGCGCCTCTAGATGGTTCATGCACTCCTACCAAAGAGGAACTTATCCCATCAATAAGGGAGTGATCCCATCCAAAGAGGGGACTATCCCATTGATGGTGGACCTGATTAACTTCCTCTTGAGCACTATAAATACAGGCATTGGGCCAGAAGGAGGAAGGTTGAAAGCTATAGATTTCTAAGGGTAAATGCTACAGGAATTAGGACTCCAATTTAGAAGCTTGTGAGGAGAGATTGTCATCTTTACTTGTTCTATTTGGAAGTGGGTGAGCTTTGTCAAAGTAGAGGAAGACTCTTGTGGACCCTGGAAGGAGCTTGCACAACACCAAGGCTCAGGTTGTAATGGTTCCTTTTGATTACCTTTAATGCAAATTGGTCCATTCTTCTCAATAACTTGTTGTTAATGGGTTATTTCATGTACTCCTTGGTCTATGTGTTGAATATGCTTTGTTTTATGTTATAATCAGGTGCTATTTAATTGTTTGACTGTTGGTGATTGCAGGTTTTGGAGAAAAGGAGGAGCTCATCCAGATCAACAAAGCTTGGACTTCTACAACAGCGTTTGGACAAAGGTAAGAACGAAACACTTGATTTCTCATATCATAATGTATGTTTAGAGAAGGATAGCTCCAGTTTGTTTTGTTTGTCATTAGAATGTCTTAGACTTCTAGGAAGGTCAGCTGTGTCCGCACCCTTGACTGATTCCGTGTGACAATGCCAAGGTTGTGGGGATTGTAGGTTGTGGCGGTGCTGGAAAAAGTACACTGGCCAAAGCATTCTTCAACCATAAGAGATCTGCTTACAATGAATCCTCCTTTTTATTTGATGTTAGAGAGAAGTCAGAGAGAATGTCTGTAAATTATTTGCAGGCTACGCTCATTGAAGACTTAAACGTAGAAATATCAAAATTGAGAGTCCTGATGAAGGCATAGAGATTCTGAAGCGGAATCTTTCATCTTGTCAAGCTCTTATAATTGTAGAGGATGTAGATAATGCCTATCAGCTCGAAATGCTTCTGCCAATGAGAGATATCCTCAGCCCTGAAAGCTTAATTTTAGTTACCACTCGTGACAAGCATGTCCTCAAAAACTCAGGAGTGTTAGAGTCCTCGATTTATCATCTGACGGGGCTATATATGCCACACTCCCAAGAGCTCTTCTGCTCCTATGCCTTCTTTCAGTGACTACCACCACCAGAGTTAGGAGAGCTAGTAGATCGGTTTGTTACAGCCTGCGGTGGATTGCCACTATCATTGAAAGTGATCGGGGCTCTGCTTTGTGGACAAAATGCTCTTTACTGGGAGGAGCAATTCGATCGACTTAGCCAAACGCTACCTGACGAGATACAGAAAAGACTTGGACTCAGTTATGACTCACTAAGTAGAGAGGATCAGGAAATATTTTTAGATATTGCTTGCTTTTTCTTAGGAGAAAACAGAGATAAAGCTACTAGAATATGGGGCTTGGTGGAGCTTCAAAATGTAGAGAACAAATGTCTATTGGAAGTGGGCAGAAAGTAAGATGAGAATGCATGATCACGTTAGAGATTGTGCAAGGAATATTGCCACAGAAGGATCCATACCCCGTCGGCTCTGGAATGCAACTACCGACATAATCGATGATTTGTTGGTGCAAATGTCATGTGTAAGTCTTTCAATCATTCTAGCCTGTTTCTTTGGTTTAATTAATTTTGAATCTTTAAATTCCTTTATTCAAGAAAGTCATCTGTTTACGGTAAAATTTTCATCAATTAACAGGCTATAACTCGAGTTTGAGGATTAAGTGTTCGCGATATATACACGAATTCAGAAATGGTGCTAATCAGTAGTTTCCCATTTCGTAATATGAGGAATTTGCAACTTGTTGCAACCCACGAAGATGGTTTAGAACGCATATTGAAGAGGGTTCAGTCCCCACATCTCATATGGCTCCGCTGGTATGGATGTTCCTGCTTTTCCTTGCCTGACTGGATCCCGATGGAGAGTTTAAGAGTTTTAGAAGTGCAAGGCAGTAGATTGAACTTTCTATGGCCACAACAATCTCAAGTATGTGTGCGTTTATTCTTTTTTCGTTTAATTTCAGTTTCAAGAGTACAATCATTGCATAAATAGATTATGTCTTATAGATGAAACTTCGACATTGCAGGGGCCTATTCAGTTGAGAGAGTTAAATCTTGAGGCTCCCCTCTCGGAGTTTCCAAAGTCTATAGGGCAGCTGGGGCACCTCGAATGGATTGCCATAAATGATAGAGGTTTATTCTTATCCACAGTCGAAGCTTTGCCCCAAGAATTTGGTCATCCGCGCTCTTTGAAATACTTAGTGTTAAAAGGGTTCTCAAGAATGATGTCGCTGCCTGATTCCTTCGGAAAATTAACAAATCTGAAGCACATCGATTTGGAAGGTACTTCCAGTTTGCAGATGCTTCCAAAGTCCTTTGGGGATTTAAATCGACTCAAACATCTATCTTTGGCATGGTGCTCCAGTTTGACCATCTCAAATGGAACACTTGGAAACATTACAACACTGGAATATTTAAATCTACAGTGTTGTAGCAATGTGAAAGAATTGCCTCCCCCAAATCGCACATCAACCGTCTTTGAAAACACTATTCATGGAATGCACATGCTTAAAAGAATTGCCATGCGGTATTGGAAACCTGTGCAATTTGGAATTGCTGCATATAGGTAACGATTCGCTGGAAGTACTGCCACCTTCGGTCTGTTACCTCGAGAGTCTGAAGGATTTATCAGTGCGCCATTCGCCCAAATTGAAATGCCTGCCCGATTCCATTGGACTGTTGACTCAGCTGACAGAGTTGATGTTAGAGGGATGTGGGATAGTATACTTACCGCGAGGACTTTTGAAGTTGAACAATCTCAGAGGTTTAACAGTACGGAATTGTCCGTTGCAGGAACTTCCATTTAGAACTGTTGACGGAGAAGCAGGAGGTCGAAGATCTTGGAATAAACTGGACTGCGCCAAGGACAAATGCATGCTTGGGCTTTGGCGGTTGTCCCTTAAGGGCACAAAAATATCCGAGGTAGCCTTTGCCGAAGGTGTTTGCCCAAACCTTGGTCTTCTGTACATTAATGGCTGTGAGGAATTAAGGCAAATACGAGGGCTTTGTGGTCTGTCCAAACTTGTTATTCTCCGCATCCAATCCTGTGTAAAAGTAGAGGATCTCGAAAGTCTTGAAACCTTGAGATCTTTGAGGGAGGTCAGAGTTAGAGGGTGTAGGAAACTCAAGATCATACAGGGATTGGCTCAGCTTAGAAAGCTTCAAATACTAGAGGTTAGTGGATCCGATGAGATAGTAGAGTTACCAGGTGTGGAACACTGCATGTCGTTGGAGTACTTGTTAATAATTGGTAAATTCACTTAGAGACCAGTAAATGTGAAATGAATAGCCAAATTGAAAGCTCAGGACACAACATTGATATATAAAGTAGATTCTATATAAGAGATTGTAGGAGCTTGTCACGTGCAATAGATTTGGATTATTGATCCGACCATTAATTCAATGGATGGTGTTTGACATGAAGAGATTGAAATATGTTACTCATGAAGTAGATGGTGGGATTGAAAAAAAAAAAAAAAAAACATAGCACCATTGATGTTGATGTTATGGTTGAGAACATGTTGAATTTATACTTAGGAAAGAAAAATGATATTCTACCAAAAACATTAATGTGTTTTTTCCTCATAAACAACTTTGTTTGGCAAATAAAAATTTGGTTTTACTAGCATTTTTTTAAAAGTTTGAAAATTGATCCTAAAAAAAAAATTATCGTTCTAGTATCATCACTTTTTTGTTTTGAAGCTATATTTTGCACGAAAATTTTGTAGTAAATTTCGTAGTCACTGCCATTTCTAAAACATATTCAAAATTGACCCCTAAAAAATAAAATCATCGTTCCAGTATACACACTTTTCATTTTTAGCACTGTTTTTGATGTTTTTTCGGGGTTTTTGGCCAAAGTTCCCGTTTTGAGGTTATAGTTCCCGTTTCAAAGTTTACATTGTTGGCAGCTGATGTCTTTATATCTTTATCAGTGTTTCATCGGCTTCAGTGTATCTATAAAATTTTGGCTGGAATTCGAAGAGATGGTTTATCTCATGTTTAATATAAAACAAATTTTCCAGCTTGTCATAAAGACTCTGTCCAGAGGGAGGCCCTGTTTCTTCTGATGTGCTCGAGGACGCTGTGACTTGATTGGAGGCATAGCTATTTACTCTGTTGGCATAATGCTCATGTGATAGCAGTCTTCCAGCACTGGTTAATAAACTGGGCAGCCCTCTTCTTTGTAATGTTGCAAACTTTATTCTGAACTCATTTACCTCTGCTTGCATTTCTTGGCATTTTCTTTCCAGAGTTTGCACAAAATTCCTTAGGGTCAGCACCCTTTTTACTAGTAATATGGTATCAGTCCTGTTCCTAATTCCTATTGTTTCCAACTGCTATTTGGTATGAGTGTTCAGGAATTGAATCATTCTGTTGGCTTGCTCAGGCGTATTTCCTAAAGATGCTCTAGCCTTTTGATTTTCAAAATGATCCAAACCTATCAATTCCATCTACTCATGTATAGTTTCAATGGATTTCCATTGGTTTGCAATGGATTGGCCAATCTTGGCCCACAAAATTCTCTTGACTTCAGCCAGAGTCCTATCAAGAGTAAGCTCCTTTTCCAGCTCATTTATCCTTTTCTCCATGGTTTTCACTTCCCTTTTTTTCTCAGCTACATCCATCTTTGATTTGTCATATCTTTCCTCAATTTTGGCCAGCTTTTTTTTGGCCTCTTTCAATTCTGCCATCTGTACTTCCAGGGCCTTTATTTCTTTCATCATATCTTCCATACTCAAACTGGCCTCTTGCTCTGCTGGTGCTGTTGTTGTTGCTGAAACTGCTGCTGAAGTTGAGGCTAGAGTTGAGGTACCTGGTATTGATGTCGGGTCAGCAGGGGGGACTGTTGTGGTAGCCGTAGGAGGAGTAGCTTTAAGAATGTTAGTTGTTTGAATTGGCTGAGAAGCCAAATCTCCCTACCTTCCTTGCAATGATGCCTCCAAGACATTCTCCGTTCTATCGATCTTTTATGCATCTTCATGAGCAAGGTGACCACATGCTCCTCTTCTTTTTGTTGTGCCACCTCTGTAGTTTGAGGATGTAGTGTAGCTGGCAGCTTGAGTTGCCTTCTGAGGGCTGCTATGTCTTCCTCTTTCTTTTTGATCAAGGCCTGAATGCCCTTCGGATCGTGGGGATCATGTCCCAACTCTATAATAATCTCCTCCAAGGATTTGATTCTGTTATCCTTAGCCATTGAGGATGCCTTCTCTAATTCTAGTTGGGCAGCAGTATTGTGCAATGAATTTTTCAATCTATGGGCCAACAATTTTTTGTCTGCCAAGGTAGAATACACCATTTCACTGGTTTGCTTGTGTAACTCAATCTGGTCTATTGGATGGATATCCTTGGAGAGAACTTCCATATTGGTTCTGATATAATCAATAGCTGATTCTGGTTGTTGCGTTGTAGGTATGAAATGACTGAGGGTCATTTTTCCTTCTTGGATGTCATAGGCTGCCATTAGCCTTTGCTAATTAGTGGCAGCCATTCTTAGCAGTTGGTTGTAAAGCTGGAACCTCACTGGCTCATTTCTAGCTATGATATCAGTGAATGCTTTCTTGATATCAGATCCCTGTCTGCTCTGTTGCCTGGTGGATGTAACCTCCACACCTTGTTGTCTTTCTTGCTCTGGCTGGAAGGAGCTAGCTGATGTCTCCATACTTGGGGGAACTTGTTGTTCAGTTGGCCCCTCTGGAAATTCTTCCTTTGAATAAGCATTCAATCTCTGTCTCTTTTCTCCTTGCTGATCTATAGATGTACCTGTGGGTGTTTCTTCCTGTCTATTCCTTTTCTTGGCCCTTTCCTCATTAAGAGGAGTCTGTAACACAGGAATTTCCATCACCTTTGCTTGAGTTGAAGGGTCTTGCCCTTGACTTTGTTCATCTGTAGAAACTGGCTGGTCTACCATTGTCTCTTGCTGCTCAGAATGGTGCACTTTCTGTTCTGAATGCTACACCTCTTTTCCTTTAGATGTTCCTGCTAGTGGAGCTCTTTCTTGGGCAGGCTGTTGGGAAGCCGTGGCGGATGAGGTGCCTTCTCCAAGGTGCTGAGGAGATGTGAAAAGCACATGTCCAAAAGATTCCAAGTCAACTGATTTTTCAAGGTTCTTGATTTCTTTTTCTGTTATCTCTTCTTCAGTAAGCTCTTCCACTAGTGTGCCCTCTACCCATTCTTGTTGATTGGCATATTATTCAATTTTAGGGATTCTGTGGTGGGGATACCCTATGAGCTTGTTTTTGACTCTTCTAAACCTTATGAAATGTTCAGGGTCATATGGTGACCAATAGAAACTCAGTTTGAGCTTAAGTTTCTCTCTCATAATCTCATCGGCATCCTTCCATGCTTCTTCCCTTTTATTAAAGATAAAGGGGCCCAGTTGATGTCTTATTTTAATATGTGCCTTTTTCCTAGCACCATAGAAGTGCTTTAAGTCTGCACTGTTGAATTGCCGATAGTACTCCAAGGCAAAGAGTCTCATGGGGACATATTTTGGTAGTTTGCATGGGGCTAATTCATAGCCATAGATCCTTATTACAGTGTGGTTTTGGTAGTAGTACCAGTCACCAATGTTGTATCCCTTTGAGAGGTGTAGGATTCTCTGCATTTCAGCAGTGAGCCTAAGAGGAGGATCTGCTGACAACAAGCAACTGGCTGGGTAGACAAAAAGGTCTATGAACTCACAATATGTGTATGGGGAGAGATTAACATGATGGAACATTGATGACCAAAATATTACAGACCTTCGCTCCCCCCTAGCATCCAATTTCTTAAGGAAAACCGGGAAACTATCTGATTGATAGTACAGCAGCAAATGATATATATATGAAGTATATTTGAATACCCTTTCCCTCTATAATTTCATGAAATGCTCATGAATCTTGTTGGTTATGAAGGTGGCATAGTCATACTTGACAGTAGGGGGCTGTCCTGGAGTAAATATGGACATCAAAGCAAAGACAGTCTCATCCACAATTTCACTTGTTCTGAATCCTAGGATGTAGGAAATCATGTCTATGAGCATTTTTCCCTCTTCAGTAAACCAAGCATGGTGATAGGGGATTGTGAATCTGGAGTAACACTCTGGTGGCATAAACAACTTGGAAACTCGATCAACTTCTGCAGAGGAAAACTTTGAGGCTTGATCCAGTAATTGTTTCATGGAAAGGGAGACCAGAGGCGGAGTTGGCTTGAATTGCAGCATCTCATTCATGGACTAAGGGGTAATATAAAAGAGGACATTTCCAGCAGGGTCCATCACTGCCCTTTGAGAAGGCTCATAGTTAGCACAACATTGATGGATGAGGTCAGGGAAGACATTCACTGAAGGCAGGTAATATATAGGCATGTTGGATTCCCATATTCCTAATAGGTCAGCTTTGTTTCTGAATTTATTCCTTATTTCACAGAAAGCCTGAAGGTGAGGCTTGTCTCCCTCCATATAAGCAATTTGATAGTCTCTATCAGCAAGAGGTATCCACTCTAACTCTCTATGAGGTGCATTCAATGGTGCAATATTGAGGGCAACTGGAGCCTCCATGATTTACTGGGGTTATAGCTAGATTTGGTCTATATTTCAACAGGAAAACAGAGTCCTGACAATGGATTTTTCTTGACAGGGAATTTGCAATTCGAGTTTTGCGTGAAGATGGCTTTGCTGAGTAGAACTCAATGGGAACAGAGAGTATGCAGGGTTCTGCAACAAGAAATCTTGAAAATAGTGGAGAGAGCGGGGATTTTACAGGTCTTTAGTGGTTTTGCAGGTGAATAGGAGCTGGATTTTGAGCTTTAGTGGGTAGTTTATCAGAGTCACAGAAACTAGCAGGTTTACGCTCGATTATATGGTTTAAACAGTGAGGCAGAGTGGAGGAGTTTGCGAGCGGCAATGTCTTCAAATTCAATTTAGGTGTATTGGCGATTTTTTTGCAGAGAAACTATGAAAAACAGGGTTATGGGCGTTCCCGGGTAAATACCTGTTTGTTGGAGACTTTGCTATGGAATGCAGTTGCAGGTAGAGCCAAGGAGGTCGCGTTGCAGGTTGAATACGCCCGGGTGGAAGACTGGGACGTTAAATGGCGGATTGGTCGTATTTTTCATGTAGAGACTTTAGCTATTGGTCACATAAAAAACAAACAAAACATCACTTTCGTGAGTTTTAACGCAAATTTGTGGTTTTTCGGTCTTTTTGGCGCTTTTTATGCTGACGTCAGCATGACGTCACATGGTCCTGTAGCAGGGTACGGCGGGTAACGTGGCGCCTGACGTGGATGGGTGACGGGGCGGCCACGAGGACTGTACAGTAGCGATGGTGCTAACTCAAAAGCCGACGTGAGATGACGTGCGCGAAGGGGAGGACAAGCGGTAAGTGGTTTGCTATCAGACCGCCTTTGGTACAGGAGCTATTTGTGTTAGTGCGGGCCCGATGCAATCAAAACGGGCCACGCGTCCCTGCGTACAACGGCAAAACCGCTTTCTATCAGGAGCTAACCCTCGTACAGTGGGGCCGCTCCGATATTAGCGTGAGCCGTCAGATCTGCAAAGCCAGATCAGAGGGTTGACAGGATGCATAGGTGTTAGCGCGATACGGTGCGGGGACCCGCCCGTATATTAAATATTATCATAAAAATATGGTGGGCGAAAACTTTGGGTTAATGGTTTATATGGTTTATATGGTGCGTGCATGGTTATTAATTCGACCAAACATCAAACTAATCCCAAATGTTTATATGCGCACCATGGTTTGAATGTGGGGTAAAGTGGGAGGGTTAAAGCGGTTATGTATTTAACCTGAGGTTAAATAAATCTCGAGGGTTTATACACGGAAGGGTTAATATGAAGTCCCGGGTGGACTTAATATTTCCCAAAACTATATTATATGGCTATAGTGCCAAGGGGTAGGGATATTTAGTATTTTTTGGGGTTTTTATATAGTTTTTTGTAGAATAGGGATAGGAAAATGTTTGAGGGAGCTAAATAATAGAATTAGAGGTTAGTATGACTTTGTGGAATGAAATTGCATGCACAGATGCTGAGTTTATAAGGTGAAAACTTAGGCATAAGAAAATGTAAGGAGTATGGAATGATGATTTTTACACAAGAAATGTGGCTTCTTTTCACTAAGTAAACTCAGAGTTTAACTTAGTATTTCTCATAGAATGAAGTGAAATAGTACTATTGGGCAGATCCCAAGGTCCTTGAGGGGATGTTAGCAAATGATTTCTGGGGGAATGATGGGGGAAATTAGTCATGCTTCCATTGTTCTACAGTCCAACAAATGCCTTGGTACTTGTGTCACTGATGAGATGAGTCTTTCTTGGCAAGACAAAAGTGATCACAAACTTGCTTCTGCAACCTCAAACTGCCTACCCAGCCTAATACCTAGTATTTTTTCTTCATTTTGATTGGGTGCACTTGAACTAGAAAACTCTGATTTTCCTCTTTTCTTTTGATTTTCCTCCTATCTAAGTCTACCCTTATCTCTTCCAAGGGCCCAGATTAAATAGTTGGGCTCCTTATCTTCTCTATCTATCTATCCATCTACCAAGATTGAACTGTTTGGACAAATATTCTTTCTCTATTCTACAACAAGCAATTTAAACATGGAATGGTCTAGATTGAACTGTTGGGCCATCCATCAAGTGTGATAAACAACAGTATTTGCACATTGTGAACTTGCAAAATAAGATAGCAGTGGCATTTTGACTAGCCACTTTCCTGGTCTTTTGGTTTGGGGTTCATTTTCTTTACTTTTGTTGACCAATTTACTCTTTTTGCCCTTTGATTTTTCTTTTAGGGCATACCCTCTTTACATTTTTTAATTTTCTTCATTTGTTTACAAAATATGGAACCTTTGCAGCATGAAAAGATGAAAATATTTGGAACTTCCATAGTCAATCATGAAAAATGAAACCTATTGGTATAGGAACCCAAGAATGGCTCCACTTGCGGATGGCTTTTCTTGGTGAAAAGCCAAGAACAGTAGGTCAGATGGCCTTATTCTTAGTTGGTTTTTGTAATTTCAAAACTTCCTTCTCCTGGGAACCAATGATCTGGACCTTTGTAGCCTGTATGCAATGCTCATGAGCTGATCAATGCAAAATTACAGCTCTGTCTTTGCTGGTTTCTCTGAGTGCTTATCAACATCTTTATAGTTCCCAAGTCTTCTTCTCAATCTCTTTTGGTAAATTCAAAATATACACCCAAATTGGTGTAATTCCTTGATCTTTTCCTCAAAATCTGTTGCATCTTGTTCCTTATTTAATTGTTGTAAATTAAAACTGATGGAAATACAAATATTTATGTACAATACACAGTTGTGTTGTGTTGATCAAAGGGAATCAAAATAATGCTTGAGAATTTGCCCATTGACTGGGCCTTCCTTAGTATCTGTGCCATCCAAAATCTTTAGAAAATAGGTGTTGTTACCTTGCACAGTATGAATAACATAATGTCCTTTCCAGAGAAAATCAAATTTCCCATGTTTCCCTTTATCTTCCCTCCTAGATTCCCATCTTAGCACTTTGTTTCCTATGAAGAAATATTCAGCTTTTGTTCTTTTGTCAAATATCTTCTTGAGTTTATCTTGCAGAACCTGGGTTCTCTGATATACTTCTTCTCTTGTCTATTGCAAGTGAATAGTTTGATTGATCCTTCTCTGAATTTCATTAGGCTCTGCTTGTATTTCTTGCAGCAACTTGATCACAGGGATTCCTAAGGAGGAGGGGAAAACAGCCTCTAGACCATATACCAATTCATATGGACTTGTTCCAATGGATCTTTTGGTGGTCAATCTATTTGCCCATACTGCATTTACAAGCTTCTTATGCCAATTCTTTTTGTTCTCCTCCAAGACCTTTTTGATGATATTGATGAGGCTTTTGTTGGATGACTCAGCTAAGCCATTGCCTTGAGGGTAATAGGTTGTGGCATGTCCCAAGGTAATGTGGTATTTGTGGCAAAAGTTGATCATTCTTTTGGATTTGAAAGCAGCAGCATTGTCTGTAATAATTTTTTCTGGACAGCCAAATCTAGACAAGATGTTGGTTTCTAAGAATTGCATGATGACTGAGTCATTGGCTTGCCTACAAGGGATGGCTTCTATCCATTTGGTAAAATAGTCTGTGGCAGTCAAAATCCACCTGTGTTGGCCAGAGGATGAAGGGTGGATTTCACCAATGAAGTCTAAACCCCATTGTTGAAATGGTCTTTCAGTTGAAATAGGTTTGAGGGGTAAAGGTAATAGCTTTCTTTTGCCTTCAAAAATCTGGCATTTGTGGCAGGTCATTACAAACTTTTTCACATCAATAAATAGGGAAGGCCAATAAAATCCGGTTCTTAGGATCTTATCAGCTGTTGATTTCCAGTATAAATGTCCTCCACAGTCTCCTGCATGAAATTCCTTGAGGACTTTGTCAGTTTCATCCAAAGTTAGGCAATTAAGCAGAATACCTTCATGATTTTTCCAAAATAAAACATTGTCTATAATACAGAACTTTGATGCTTTCATTTTCAAGAATCTCTTTTTAGTCCTGGACAACCCTGGAGGAGCTTGTAGGTTTAATAATACAAAACATATGTCAACATACCAAGGTGATTGTAAAAAGGCTTGATTGATTTGTGGAGTTGCCATCTCCTGTTCATTGTCCAGTTGATTGATATCAAGGGCTTGGAAGTTGGTTTCAATCATTAGTTTGGCTAGTCCTTTTCCTTTTATGAGTTTTGTAGGCTTGATTTCAATGTCATATTCTAAGATGTTGGCTATCCATTTGCCCCTTTTACCTTCAATCACTTCTTGAGTTAAAATATCCGTAACCACAACATTTGGAACATAGGCTATCACATGTGAGTACAGGATGTAAACTCTGAAATCCTTGATGGCTTTTACGAGGGCATAAGCTTGCTTTTCCATGATTTGGTATTTCAAGGGAGCATCTCTAAGGGCTTTGCTGAAAAAGGCAATAGGCTTCTCACACCCTTGGTCATCTTTTTGCAATAGGACAGCAACAATAGTATGCTTAGATGCAAGGAAAAGATCATGAAATCTCTATCAAACTTGGGGCTTGTGAGGACTGGTGTTTTCGTCAAAGCTGTTTTGATGTCCTCAAAGGCTTGTTTAGCTTCCATCGTCCATTTGACTTTAGAATATTTCTTCAGCATATTATTCAACAGTCTAATTAGCTCAACTAAATTGGGAATGAACCTTCTTAGGAAATTGATCTTTCCTAAAAAAGCTTGCAGTTCTTTGATGTTTCTTGGATGAGGCACTTGAAGGATAGCTTGAATTCTGTCCGGATCAATCCTAATGCCATCTTTTGAGATTATGTGACCTAGGAGTTTGCCTTCTTCTAGGCCAAACAGTGATTTCTTTGGGTTCAATGATATGCCATATTTTCTGCAAATTAGGAACACTTACCTTAAGTGTTCTAAATGTTCTTGGTCTAATTTTGAAAAAGCAGTGAGATCATCAAGGTATATGACTAAGAAATCATGGATCTCCTTAGCAAAGGCTATGTCCATTGCTCTTTGAAAAGTAGCCCCTGCATCTTTGAGTCCAAAAGGCATTTTGACATATTTAAAGGTTCCCCAAGGTGTTGTAAAGGCAGTTTTGTCTTGATCATCCGGGTGGACTAGAATCTGATTAAATCCTGAGAATCCATCTAGCAATGAGATCCTAGAGGCTCCCACTACCTTTTGTAGGATATGATCCATTTTTGGTAAAGGGTAATGGTCTTTGAGAGAGACTTTGTTCAAATTTCTCAAGTCAGCACACAGTCTTATCTCTCTCGTTTTCTTCCTAGTAGGGACTAGATTTGAGATCCATTCTGAGAACCTGATAGGTGCAATGATTCCAGCTTCATACATACGTTTAACTTCCTTTTCAATCAGGGGAAGGAGGACAGGATTCACTCTTCTAAGCTTTTGTTTAAAAGGTTTTTGATTCTCTTTCAGAGGTATAGTGTGTTGGATAACCGAAGTATCATAGGACTTGAGGTCCTCGTAACTCCAGGAAAAAGCATATTGGAACTCTTTAAACAAGTCACTATATTTCAATTTCTGATCAGCAGGCAATGCTTTGGAGAGTTTTACCATTATGGGATTTTCTGTGGTTCCAATGTTACAGTCCTCAATTTATGCATTTAGAGGTTGCATCTTTGGCTTTCTAGGAATGTCATTTGAATTAAATATGTCCTCTAAAGGAGTTAGGCCTGTGGGCAGAAAATTGTCTTTTAGTTCAATTACTTCAGCTTCCACCTCAGCTATTTCATCAAGATCTGTTTGCTTTAGCTCTTGTAAATTCTTGTCATCAAAAGTTGTTGGGTGCAAAATCAGGTTTGTTGTTTCAGCTGATATATTTTGTTCAATTTTGTCTATCTGTTGTTGGTCATCCATGCTGCTTGTATCAATGTTTATGCTGGAGAATTCCTCTTTCAAAGTCAGGAAATTATTTATTTGTGTATCATTCTCAAAAATCTGCCAATTTTTTACATTAACCGGGACAGCAGGTCTATATTTGATTTCAGCAGTAAAATGGTGGTTGGGTTCAAATGGTAGCTTGCAAGTGCTGGCAAAAGTTTCCAAGCTATGTGCATGTAAGTTGTGCTTTCTAGGAATTTTAGTGAGTTGAGATTCTAAGAAGGTGTTAAGAATTTCAATAGCTGCCCATCTGTAATCTCTCAACCTAAGATCATTTGTAACAAAGTTTCCCTTCATCTATTATATAATGAAATTTGAATCCCATAGAATTGAAACCTTAATTGCCCCTAGACCTCTGATCAGTTTTAGACCTAATAAAAGGGCCTCATACTCGGCCATATTGTTTGTGCATCTGAAATTTAATCTATACGCATGACCTTCAACATGGTCATTTTGCATGTTGTGAATCCAAACCCCTGCCCCTGCTCCTAATTTGTTCACAGAGCCATCAAACTCTAAGTACCATAAGATCTCTTGGTTATGATTAGCCTTAAGAGTTTTAGAAGCTTGTTCAATGGGCAGATTGATCCAGGTGGATATTGGTGGCCACCTGCCAAGTCCACCTGGACCCCCACCATTGTCTTTCTCAGCATTTTCAGTTTCCTTAATTGTAGCACAACTTACTATTTTTAGCAGGTTTTCGGGTCCTAAACTTCCGGAGCCGTTTTGAGGCCCTAAACGACGTTTTTTGGGGAATCCGAGGGCAACACGAGTCCATGGAATGGACTGGTGTTGCCCGTTCCAACAATGATAGTGCTCGGATAGATCTTTCTAATGAGCTATTGTACGCGTCAAACGGAGATCATATGCCAAAGTTACGACCCCGGGAAGTTGATGTACCAACTTACCCCCAAACGGGGCCCACAGTTTGGCGTTTCATCTCCTAGGGTTAGGTTTTGGAATGTTAAGGGTTTTTCCATTGTTTCTCAACAATAAATAGGCCTTCGAGCCTCATTGTAACATAGTTCAGAGGCATGTAGCCATCACATCTCTTCTCAGAGATAAGCTACCATCACCCTAGCTAGTTTATTGCCATTTCTGTTTGTAAGCATATTTCAGTATTTTCCATTAATGAAATGAAGTATTATTTCCGCTGCATCTTTGTGTATATGGTTATCTCTGTAATTTGTTGCGTTCCTGTTTAAATCCGGATCAGTGGTATCAGAGCGGTCTGCTTTTTCTCTGTTTTTCTTTGCATGTCCCCAACAAGGTCGGGATATAAGGAGTTAGGGCTTGAACTGGTTGAACCTTTGCAAGACCAGCCTCGCAAATCCCGACGGCCTCCCATGGCGGACGAGAAGAAAGACGAGGGGGCGGGAGATCCCATCAAAATCTTGCTCGAAGAAGCTCTCGAGCGACAACGGAACGCGATGATGGACAGCTTTGCGCAGATCCTTCAGCGGCTACCCAGAAGCGGCGCATCGGCTTCCAGCAGCTCCTCTAGAAACGCCACACCCTTTAAGGTACAAGTTAATTTTGAAATCCCCATATTCGAGGGTCAGATAGACGCCGATGCCGTAGATAAATGGTTAAATCTGCTAGAGGGTTATTTTTCTGTTCATGAATTTTCGAGTCGGGAAAAGATTGTTTTTGCTCTTCTCAAAGCAGCCCCCCACGTCAAGGACTGGTGGGAAACCTACTGCGAGCAGAAGGATGAAAGTACTGGCTCACTATTTTCAGCCGCACCCACCTGGGATTCGTTCCGGGATGCCATCAAGGAGCAGTACTACCCTGTCGGAAGCTATGAGGATGAATACATAAAGTGGACCACGCTGCGGCAGGGAAGGGACCAAGACGTGCCGGAGTTCACCAATCTTTTCCATACCCTTCGCACAAAGTTGGGTATCAAGGATTCGGAGCAACATTTGATACTCAAATACCGTGGCTGCCTACACAAGTACATCCAGGAAGAAATACAGTTCCTAAACATCCCCTCCCTCGGCGCAGCATACCGGTATGCCGTCAAGGTCGAGCAGAAGTTTAAACAAAAGAAGCGAGACTTTGGATCTGCGAATCCAAAGCAGGGGAAAGGTGCCCCTAAACCACAGAACAAAGGACAAAGCCAAGGCGGGACATCCCAAGACAACCAGCCGAAGCTGCAAGCAAAGAGCAACGCCGCGAAGCCGAGAAAGGACACTGGAAAATGGTGCGAGTTCCATAAGAGCTCCACTCACAACACAAGTGAGTGTCGGGCCAAGCAGTCACTGGTGGCTGAGCTAAAGGTTTCAGAATCAGATGCATGTTCCGACTCTGAGTCAAAACCCGATAAGGGGTATGAAAAAGGGAAGCAGATCATTGATGCGGATCCCAGCGCCACTGTTGCTACCGCAAAGATCCAGAAAAATGAACCCGAAGATCCAGAGGAGGAGGAGCGTCTCTTCCACTCCCAGATGTGGGTAAAGGGCTCCCCGATACAGTTCATTGTTGATAGCGGGAGTCAAAAGAACCTCATTTCGGCAGAGGTCGTGAAGCGGTTGGGCTTACCGACCACAGCACATCCACAACCATACACCATTGGGTGGCTTCACCAAGGGCGAGATCTTCGCGTGAGCCAGCAGTGTCGCCTTCCATACAACATCAAGCCCTTCACGGATGAGGTATTGTGTGACATTGCTCCCCTTGAAGTTTGTGATGTATTACTAGGAAAACCATACTTGTGGAAGCGACATGCTGTGTATGAATCAAGGCCCCGTGCTGTTATTATTACATTGGGAAATAAGTTGTTCAGGATACCAGAGGTAGCACCACCTGCCGCCATCTCTTTGATTACTGCAAAACAATGCAGTAAGATCATTTCCAAAACCAGGAAATTTGTTTTCCTGATGATACGCCCTCAAGGGAAGAAGAAGACAGTGGCCGCGGCCTCCAAACAGGGTCCCTCTGCACGACAGCTACAGATGGACAAGATTGTGGAGGAGTACGAAGACATCTTCACCTCCCCGGCAGGGGTTCCTCTGCACTGTCAAGTCAAGCACTCCATCGATCTGACCCCAGGTGCGCCGCTACCCAATGGACCAATTTATCGGCGCTCCATTCTGGAGAATAATGAAATCAAGAGGCAGATTCAGGAGCTCCTACAGAAAGGTCACATCCGTCCGAGTTCTTCGCCCTGTGGGAGCCCGATAGTGTTGGTACAGAAGAAGGATGGGACGTGGAGACTCTGTATTGACTATCGGGCGCTGAACAAGATCACTGTCCGTAATAGGTACCCGATCCCGCGGATTGATGACCTCCTAGACCAACTAAAGGGGACGAAATATTTCAGCAAGATCGATCTGAAGTCAGGATATCACCAGGTACCAATTGAACCCTCAGATGTGTGGAAGACTGCCTTCAAATCCAAGGAGGGCCTCTTCGAATGGTTGGTCATGCCTTTCGGATTGACGAATGCTCCTGCAACCTTTATGAGGCTAATGGATGACATCTTGCGGCCATTCACCAACTCCTTTGTAGTAGTATACTTGGATGACATTCTGATCTTCAGCCAGAGTTGGGAAGAGCACCTCCACCACATCCGACAGGTTCTCCAAACACTGCGGCAACACAAGCTATGTGCCAATTTGGAGAAATGCACTTTTGGCATGACCGAGGTTCAGTATCTGGGATACATCATTGATGAACAGGGGGTGCATGTCGATCCAGCCAAGGTCCAAGTCATTCGGGATTGGCCCTCTCCAACCACTCTAACAGAGCTCCGCAGCTTTCTAGGTCTTGCCAACTTCTACCGCAGGTTTGTGTTGGGATTTTCTCATATTTCTTGGCCCTTGAGTCAAGTCACCAAGGGCGGGGCGAAAGCAAAATTTTTTGGTCTGAATCTCAACAGAAGGCATTCAGGGAGTTGAAGGATCGCCTCTGCACGGCACCAGTGCTCGCGTTACCAGATTTACAACAACCATTTGAGGTCGAGACAGATGCCTCTGACTATGCTATTGGGGCAGTCCTTACTCAACATGGACATCCAGTGGCATATCACAGTGAAACACTTTCAGACACAGTCCGGAAGTACCCCACTTATGATAAAGAGATGTATTCCATTGTACAGGCCTGCCGACAATGGAAGCATTACATTTTGGGGAAGGAAACGGTCATCCACACAGACCACCGACCTCTGCAGTTCATACAGACCCAAGGGAAATTGCAGAATGATCGCCATCAGAAGTGGTCTACATACCTGCAACAGTCTCACTTGAATATCAAGTATAAAAAGGGCAGCACCAATAATGTTGCAGATTGCCTCAGTCGACCACCGATCATGGCGCTAACCACCGTGCTCAACTCTTGCGGGCACGAGACTTCTGATTGGCCACTTCTCTACAAAAGCGACCCAGAATTCGGCCACACATACCAGACACTCTTGGAGGGTCGGCAGGTTGCAGATTTTCACCTCCAGGATGCCCTATTATGCCACCTCGGTCACCTCTGTGTTCCTTCAAGCGAGCGTGCCAAGATGATTTGGGAAGCACACTACAGTCGGGCTGCTGGGCATTTCGGGGTCGAGAAAACAGTGGCAGTACTGCAAAACTATTTCTATTGGCCGAATCTTCGACAGGATGTTGGGAAGTACATTCGATCATGTACTGCCTGTGCCATTGCCAAACCGACCATTAAGAAGCAAGGCCTCTATACCCCGTTGCCTACCCCTAGTCGACCTTGGGAATCCATCTCCATGGATTACATGTCAGGCCTTCCTTCCACTAAGCATGGAAATGACTGTGTTTTTGTGGTCGTCGACAGGTTCTCAAAGATGGCCATTATGATGGCCTGCAAGAAGAATATCACAGCAGAAGCCACTGCTAAACTCTTCTTTGAACGAGTGTGGGTGCACTTTGGGATCCCACAGTCTATCATCTCAGATCGGGACAGTCGGTTTCTCAGCACCTTTTGGTCCAGTCTCTGGTCAATGCTGGACACCAAACTCACGAAGTCCACAGCCTTCCATCCTCAAACTGATGGCCAGACAGAGGTTGTCAATAGGATGATTGTGCACATTCTGCGCATGTATAACTCAAAGCATCCACGCACATGGGACGAGAGCCTCCCCTACGTTCAGCACAGCTACAACCGAGCTCTTCACAGCTCCACTGGCCATAGCCCTTTTCAGGTGGGTTTGGGATTCCAGCCACTATGCCCCATTGATGTGGCCATGCCACTTGCAGCTACTCACATGAATTCAGCTCATGTCCAGTCCGAAACAGATAAGGCCACCAGCTTCATTGAGCGCATCCAACATATTCGCCAGCAGGTCCATGACATTCTTGAGAAATCAAATGCCAAGTACAAGCAGCGACATGATCAACATCGGGTGCCACACAAGTTTCAGGTGGGCGACAAAGTCTGGTTGCATTTGCAAAAGGAACGCCTTACTGGAGCCTATCGGAAATTGAGACCACTACGATATGGTCCTTACACCATTACTAAGGCTATGGGAGACAATGCATTTGAGCTCAGCATTCCCCCATTCCTTGGCCTGCACCCAGTATTTAATGTGGACCGCCTTCGGCCATACTTTCCACCATTGCTAGACACATCCGACATGCAGAACAGCTCAAACCCACAGAATTAAATCCAGATTGCATGGAACAAGCTGCAACTGATCGGATCATGGACACACAGATCAAGAACACTCACCAACAGAATATCCAACTGTATCGAGTTGTCAAAGCGGGCCAACTCCTTCAGCAGGGCAAGTGGCTCACCAGGGAACAAGTTCAACAGAAGTTTCCTCATCTCATGGAGGAGCTCAACGCAATGGGGACCATTGCTTCCTAAGGGGGGAGGAATGATCCAGGTGGATATTGGTGGCCACCTGCCAAGTCCACCTGGACCCCCACCATTGTCTTTCTCAGCATTTTCAGTTTCCTTAATTGTAGCACAACTTACTATTTTTAGCAGTTTTCGGGTCCTGAACTTCCGGAGCCATTTTGAGGCCCTAAACGACGTTTTTTGGGGAATCCGGGGGCAACACGAGTCCATGGAATGGATTGGTGTTGCCCGTTCCAACAATGATAGTGCTCGGATAGATCTTTCTAATGAGCTATTGTACGCGTCAAACGGAGATCATATGCCAAAGTTACGACCCCGGGAAGTTGATGTACCAACTTACCCCCAAACGGGGCCCACAGTTTGGCGTTTCATCTCCTAGGGTTAAGTTTTGGAATGTTAAGGGTTTTTCCATTGTTTCTCAACAATAAATAGGCCTTCGAGCCTCATTGTAACATAGTTCAGAGGCATGTAGCCATCACATCTCTTCTCAGAGATAAGCTACCATCGCCCTAGCTAGTTTATTGCCATTTCTGTTTGTAAGCATATTTCAGTATTTTCCATTAATGAAATGAAGTATTATTTCCGCTGCATCTTTGTGTATATGGTTATCTCTGTAATTTGTTGCGTTCCTGTTTAAATCCGGATCACAGATTTGGCTCATGTATCTCATATGATATGTCATTTCCCTTTGTTGCATCAATCATATCAACAGTTTTTTGATCTAGGGCACTAGATTGTTCTTCTATGCTTTGTGTTTGTGCTGCTTCTAGGAATTTGACATCAGTTTTGGGACACATCCCAGCATTATATAAAATGAATGACTCCAGGTCAGAATTCATAGAATAGATGGGGAAGTTTTGGGGTTTTTCTTGACTGCTAACCACATATTTCATTAGTGTTTCACGGTATAATCTCTTTGGGTGGCCAAAGACTGAAATAGTGGCATAGGACATGTCTAGTTGCAAAGATCCTTGAAGTTTTGCACCCCAAGATTTGGATAAAAGCATACCATACTTAGGTGGAATATCAGCTACTACCACATCCATCAAGATTTTCTTAGCTGGATATTGGAGTAAGGATACACAAAGGTCTTTGATTAAGCCTAGACACCTAACCTGGCTGGAATCAAATGAAAACAAGTCTTTGTAGGGCCTTGTGATGTCCAGGTCTAGTCTTTCCATCACAGATTTTGGCATTAGGTTATGGGAAGCTCCCGAATCAAACATAGCATTATGCGTTAGTTTGTCATGAATGTTTAAGCTCACATAGAATGGAGGAACTCCTCCATATACCGTTTTACCATTGACTTCTGGACCAAAAATCAGTTCTAGTTGATCATCAAGAACATTGACTGCATCTCTATTCTCTGGTATTTGTAGTGACCTATTTATTTGTTGTCTGTAAATTTCATGTTTGGCCAATTCAAAGAGAGGAATAGCTATTTTCAACTTACCTATTTCTGTTTCCAAGTTAAAAGGCTTTTCTATCTGAATTTTTGTATTGTGGACAACAAACTTTTCCTTTTCAACTGGATTTTCAGTGATCTCCTCTTGATTATGAGTGTTGTTTTGAGGTACATCTGATTTGAAATTACTTTCAGGAAGGTGATTCAAATTTTCTTTTGCTGAATGGGAGAGGTATGGCTGATTTTTTAAAGACTGTGAGTCTGATATGTCTTCCACAGTGATTTCCTTTGGGTCTGAGTCTGTTTTAGTGGAGGATTCTAACAGGACAGCTTTATCCTTTGTTTTCTTTGGCTGCTTGGGATCCTTCAGCTTGGTAGGTTCAGGCACATCTATGGTTCTGCTTCTCAATTTGTATTGTTTATGAACCTCATAGACAGCTGGATCATAGCCTTCCCTAAAATCGAATGACTCTCCGGATTTGGTTTGGAATTGATTTAAATTGTGAGCGTCTTGGTCATCTTGTGTTAGAAAAATTTGTTGCTCACTGTTTAACCCCATTAGATTGATTTGGGTGTCCTCTATTGGTTCACTGGATGTTGAAGCTTCGACATAGTTCTCTTGAAATGGAGGTCTGATGTTCTGGTCAGGGCCAACTCTTTCAACATTTGGATTTTGATTTTTCCTAAACTTTGGGTTTCTTGCAGTGTTATTTGGTTGACCTTCCCATGATGATTTTCTTTCAATAGTTTCCACCCTATCCCCAAGTCTGTCCATACCTTTGATGATTGCATCCAATTTTTGTTCAAATGTTGAAGGTTCCTCCTTGAAAGTAGTTCTTCTTTCAGCTCTTGCCCGATTTCGCATAGAAATTAGGTTCGCCTCCACACTAACAGCTATATTCTGCATGTCTGCTAAGCTTGGAGGGGCTATTTCCTTCAATTGGTATGCCATGTCAAAATCAAATCCATCAGGGAATTTGATTAAAGCTAGATTAGGTGGAGGCCTAAGGTTTTGAGGAATAGCATTATAAACATTGTTGAACCTAGCACAATAGTCTTGGACAGTTTCTTGTGGGCCTCTTTTCAAATTGTCATATTCTGTTAAGATGTGCAAAGGGTCTTTCTTTTTTTCCCATCTGTTTAGGAAGGATTGATAAAGAGCTTCTGAATCAGCTATAGAATTTGCAGCAAGTGCTCTAAACCAAATTCTTACATCACCAGTTAGACTTTGGACAAAAATCTTCATTCTCACATCATCATCATCTATTTCATAATTCTCAAAATAATCTTGCATTTTTTTAGTGTGTTGCTGGGCTGTATAGGAGCCAGTACCATCAAAATATGTGATTTTACTCTGATAATCCTGAGGCATAGCCCCTGGATTTCCAGGCAACTGAAGAGGAGCATAACTGTTTGCCATATTTACAAGGATAAATGGGAGGACAGGAAGAAATGGGACAACTGTAACAACAGGGACTGGAGTAGAAATATGTGCAGTGGATGGAGGTGTGGAGAAGGTGCTTTGAGAGGTGGATGAAGAACTGGGAGAAGCAGTAGTAATGTAAGGACGAGCTGAGGCTTTAGCAGGAGTTGGGATATAGTTCTGTTGAACTGTTTCAAGGTCTAAACCAGCAGAATTTTCTTGTTCTTCTTGTTTCCTAAGGGCCTTAGGAATCAAGTTGGGATTTTCAAAAACAACTGGAGGATATCGGTCAAGGTTTGACCTGGTGTACCGAGTTTTCTTCTTCGGAGCCAGCTTCTAAATTTGTTTTTGGTATTTTCTGGAAATGTTTTTAAGATCACAATTTTTCACAATATTCTACAGGGGTTTCTTTGAAATATAGGAGGCTTTGTTCTTTTCATTGAATATGTTTGAAACAGGGAAACTGATCAAATCTTTGGAACAGTTGTTTAAAGCCTAAAACTATACTGGAGATTGACTGAAGCAGCTTTTATCTACTCCTGTCAATGCAGAGCAAAGACAGTTTCAAAGGCTACCTGGCTAACTCCAGGCTCCATCTGTAGCTTTAGAAAACAGACACCAAACATTCGATTCCCCAGTGGAGCCGCCAATGATGTTATCACTCAGGTTGTTCCCTGCCTCCTGAAGGGAATATGGCCGAGGTAACCACTAACCAATATTTTAGCTGCAGGCCCTAGCCTACCTGCAACCAGAGAGGGCTCTCTCTTTGTAATCTAGCTTTGTTTTGGTGTATTTTAGGCTAGTTATGATGCACAAGGTTTTGTTTTAAGTTTGTTGGATGGTGATTTCAGGTAGAGCTGGGATGCAAGTCCAGAACAGTCTATACTATTGGGCAATGGAGTCAATGGTGGTGTACTGCTGAGAGTGTTTTGTTGAGTTGTGTTATATTCTTTCCACATAGTTAATAGGGGGTTTGAAGGGCACCCGTAACCCCACTTTATGGGGTCCGGGGCAGCGCCCCGGAAAATTTTGGTTTTGGACCATATGTTAGGTTGGGCGGACCCACCTATGGTTTTGTGCATGATTTTCGCACATGTTTTTTGGACGCGATGGTTTTCGGTCCATGGTATTGGACGCGATGGTTTTCAGTCCATGGTATTGGATGCTTCGGCATGTATAAATATGTATTGTAACATTGAAAGGAACATAATGAAAAATCAAGCTGGTAGTCCTGGTTTTGGGATCCAGGGAAAAATCTCTGTGCATATGTGTTTTATGGGTTATGCTCTCGCATTGTTTATTTTCTTTGTTTAAGAGTTCATATGCAGGTAATTTCTGTACAGGGTTAAAACCTACATTTGGTATCAGAGTTGTTTTGGCTTCAAGGGGACGCCTTTGTTGCTGTGGGGTTTCGCTCGGGCCTGTGGTAGACCCTGTTCAGTGGGAGATCTGCGAGATCGATTCTGGTGGTGAAAGAAGATGGCGAGCAGTGGAAAGATAGAGATTGAGAAGTTCAATGGTCAGAATTTTGAGTTGTGGAAACTCAAGATGGAGGATCTGTTGGTGGATAAAGATCAGTGGATCGCGGTAGATCCGGGTACTAAACCATCGGGAGTGACCGATGAAGAATGGAAGAAGTTGGATTGGAAGGCAAAGAGCACAATATGATTGTGTGTCTCGGATTCAATATTGCTGAATGTATCAGGGGAAGCTACGGCAAAGGCTTTGTGGGTCAAGTTAGAGACTTTGTACCAATCTAAGTCTCTGGTGAATAAACTGTTCCTGCGGAAAAAGCTGTATAACCTGAGGATGAAAGATGGAGACTCGGTGACAGAGCATCTGAATGCATTTAATACTGTGGTAAGTCAGTTATTATCTGTTGATATTAAAATTTAAGATGAAGATAAGTGCATCAGTCTGTTGTGTTCTCTACCAGATTCGTGGGATAGTCTGGTTATTGCAATAGGTAGCAATGCAACTGTTTTGCAGTTTGATGAAATAGTCTCAGCCTTGCTGACGGAGAAGATGAGACGGAAAAATATGGACAACCAGAATGGTGATGCC
This sequence comes from Pinus tabuliformis, assembly GCA_031772625.1. Classification (NCBI taxonomy): domain Eukaryota; kingdom Viridiplantae; phylum Streptophyta; class Pinopsida; order Pinales; family Pinaceae; genus Pinus; species Pinus tabuliformis. Next base: position 1,809,435,009 of record CM062817.1, read on the forward strand.
TTGTCTGTACGAGGACAGTCCCAGAACAGAAACAAAAATAAGTCATTGAGTGGGAGATCTAAATCTCCAGGAAAACCTACAAAGGTGGTGTGCTGGAAATGCGGAAAGGAAGGGAACTTCAGAAGGGATTGTAAATCTAAAGCTCCTGATGATGCTCCTTCTGCAGAGGCGAAAACCACCTCAGATGAAGGTGGGGATGTGTACTTGGCTTCTTCAAGTACACATGTAGATCATGAGGCATGGTTGATTGACTCAGGTGCATCCTTTCACTTCACTCCCCATAGAGAGTGGTTCTGCGAGTATGAGAAATACGATGGTGGTGATGTCTTCTTAGGAGATGATAGGAAGGCTAGAATCATTGGTCGGGGAAAAGTAAAGTTGAAGTTGCAAGGTGGAAGGGTTAGAACACTTCCGGGTGTTCTACATATTCCTGCATTGGCCAGAAATCTGATTTCTGTAAGCAAGTTGGATGATGCAGGTGTAAAGACGGTGTTCGAGAAAGATACCTGCAAGATGGTTTGAGGAGCACTGATATTAATGTGGGGAGTTCGGATTGGAACTTTGTACAAGCTGCAAGGTAGCATTGTTGTTGATGGGTGCAATAGTTCTATCATTCCTGAAAATGGAGTAGAGAATCTAGTGGTTTCTGGAGAGAAGACCATGTTGTGGCATCAAAGGCTTGGACATATTGGAGAGAAGGGCCTTTGAATACTTCATGGTAAAGGTATGGTAGAAGGTATGAATAATAGCTCTCTGGATTTTGATTTCTATGAAAATTGTGTATATGGGAAGCAGAATCGGGTGAGTTTCCCCTCTGGTGGTAAGAGGACGAAACAGAAATTAGAGCTTGTGCACAGTGATGTGTTTGGACCTGTGAAGGTTCCATCACTGGGTAAGTTTGTGTACTATGTATCATTCATAAATGACTTCTCAAGGAATACATGGATATATTTTCTTAAGAAGAAATCTGAAGTCTTTGACAGGTTTAAAGAATTTAAGGCTCTGGTGCAAAATCAGACAGAGAGGAAGATAAAGGTGCTGAGGACAGATAATAGTGGAGAATTTTGCAGCAAGGAATTTGAAGAATTTTGTAAGAAGTGTGGTATAGCACAGCAGAAGACTACTCCATATACACCTCAGCAAAATGGAGTCGCAGAAAGAATGAACAAGACGTTGATGGAAAGGGCAAGAAGCATGCTCAGTGGTGCCAGGTTAGGACAGGAATTCAGGGCAGAGGCAGTGGATACTGCATGTTACCTGATCAACAGATCACCTTCATCAGCGTTGGAGGATAAGACTCCACAAGAAGTATGGACTGGTAAGAAACCCTCTCTTTCACATCTAAGGGTATTTGGATGTGATGCATATGTACATGTTCCAAAGGAGAAACGAACCAAGTTGGATAGTAAATCGGAAATGTGCATCTTTATTGGGTATAAGGATGGTTTAAAGGGTTATAAGCTTTGGAACCCAGTCACATGGAAGGTTGTGTACAGCCAAGATGTGTTGTTCAGAGAGGTAAAAGATGTTATTCAACATGAAGTCCAACCAAAGGAACCTGAGAAGATAGAGTTTGAGCCAAAGGAGGAAGAATCAGACTCTGCAGCAGAGGAGGAATTAGAAGATGAAGAGCCACAAACTCCGGCTGTGAGAAGATCAGTTCCAGAAAGAAGGCAGCCAGAAAGGTATAGTCAATTTGCTTTCAGTTCAAATTTTGCTTTGTGTGTCACTGATAATGATCCCATAACTGTGAAGGAAGCAGTGGATTCAGAGGATGGAAAACTCTGGAAAGAGGCCATGGTCGATGAAATGGCATCTTTGCAAAAAAATGAGGCTTGGGATCTGGTGGAGTTGCCGGTTGGAAGGAAACCCATTGGCAGCAAATGGGTGTTCAAGAAGAAGACAAATGCAGAAGGAAAGGTGGAGAAATACAAAGCTCGGTTGGTAGCAAAAGGTTATTCCTAGGTGTCGGGAATTGATTTTGGTGATATTTTCTCTCGTGTTTCCAAGGTAACTTCTATTAGATTACTTTTATCTGTTGATGCTGCTTTTGATTTTGAGGTAGAACAGATGGATGTGAAGACAACATTTCTTCACGGGTATTTGGAAGAGGAAATCTACATGAAGCAACCTGAAGGTTTTGCGGTGAAGGGTAAGAAAGAACTGGTATGCAAGTTAAAGAAGTCTCTGTATGGGTTAAAACAGTCACCAAGGATGTGGTATCAGAAATTTGATACATTTATACGGGGACTTGGCTTCACCAGAAGCAAAGCAGATCATTGTGTGTATTTTAAATTAATTGGTGACCGTATTATTTATCTGGTCTTGTATGTGGATGATATGTTGCTGGTTGGAAATGACAAAGAAATTATCCAGGATTCGAAGACCCAATTGTCCTCCAAATTCGACATGAAAGATCTTGGTGCTGCAAACTATATTTTGGGCATGGAAATTAAAAGAGATTGGTCAAAGAGGAAGCTCTGGTTAAACCAGAGGAAGTATGTCGAGACAATACTCCAGAGGTTTAATATGCAGGATAGTAAACCGGTGAAGGTTCCTATTCCTGTAGGTGTGAGGTTATCTGCTGAACAGTGTCCCAAGACACAAGAAGAGGAAGAGGACATGTCACGTGTTCCATAAGCAAGTGCAGTGGGTAGCCTGATGTATGCAATGGTCTGTACTAGACCAGACATTGCACATGCAGTGGGAGTATTGAGCAGGTTTATGTCAAAACCTGGGAAGGAGCACTGGACAGTAGTGAAGCGGGTTTTCAAGTATTTGTGTGGCACTAGTGATTATGGTTTGTGCTACCAAGGAAGACCAGGATTGGACAGAGTGTTGGATATTCATGGTTTTGTTGATGCAGACTGGGTTGGAGATCTGGATCAGAGAAGATCTACAAGTGGGTATGTGTTTAACCTATTTGGAGGTGCAGTCAGTTGGATGAGTAAGAAACAATCTGTAGTGGCACTATCAACTACAGAGGCAGAATACATGGCAGCCACTCATGCAAGCAAGGAAGCAGTTTGGTTGCAGAGATTGTGTTCAAGTATGGGGTTAGTACAGGGAGCTATAAGAATAGACTATGACAGCCAAAGTGCAATTTTCTTGGCAAAGAACCCTGCTTATCATTCAAAGACAAAGCACATTGATGTTCAGTATCACTTTGTGAGGGATATGATAGAAGACAGAAAGGTGTTGCTGGTAAAGGTGGACACTTTGAAGAATACTGCAGATGCATTGAAAAAATCTGTGAGCTCTGAAAAGTTCTCTTGGTGTAGAGAAGCAATGGGAATCTCGGGGCTGAAAAAATGACTAAGCTCTCCTATGGCCCCCTGTGGAAAGAAAACAACAAGTGGGATATTGTTGGGTTGTGTTATATTCTTTCCACGTAGTTAATAGGGGGTTTGAAGGGCACCCGTAACCCCACTTTATGGGCGCCCCGGAAAATTTTGGTTTTGGACCATATGTTAGGTTGGGCAGACCCACCTATGGTTTTGTGCATGATTTTCGCACATGTTTTTTGGACGCGATGGTTTTCAGTCCATGGTATTGGACGCGATGTTTTTCGGTCCATGGTATTGGATGCTTCGGCATGTATAAATATGTATTGTAACATTGAAAGGAACATAATGAAAAATCAAGCTGGTAGTCCCCGTTTTGGGATCCAGGGAAAAATCTCTGTGCATATGTGTTTTATGGGTTATGCTCTCGCATTGTTTATTTTCTTTGTTTAAGAATTCATATGCAGGTAATTTCTGTACAGGGTTAAAACCTACATGTTTCTCAGGTGAATAGTGATGCTATAGAGCAAGATAGGCAGTCTAGGAACAATTTTCAAATCTGGAAATCGATGGAATGAAGTCAGGGAATGAAAGGCAATCAAGAATCTTTCATTATGCTGGCAGAGGGAAAGTGTATGAACATTATCTAGGAGCAATTGAGAATTCCTAAATGGTATTCAAAGTGAAGGAATTAGTGCAAACATGAGCAGTTAAGAATTCATATTTATGACTAATCCTGAAGAAAACATAATTAATAGCAGAGATTGAGCACAGGGTGCATTAAAACAAATCCTGGGCTATTCTTCTTCTCTGTTACTAAGATTATGGAACATATATGAAATTTGTAAACATAGAAAACATAAAACACATTTTAGAATAACTTATTGTTCCATTGAATGACACAATATTCTGTAGCAGGTCCCAAAACATCATTTTCAAATTCAGGCGGTGCAGAAACCATGAACTTCAATAGCCACTTGTATTAGAGAGTCTCAAAAATTACAGCGCAGTCTGGAAAGAAAATTACCAACCCCAAATACATATTATGGGGGGGTATTTATACAAAAAAGGAGATACAAAATATCATGAAGATAAGTCTTGAACTCATAACTTCCTTTACCAACTCTTGAGAAGTAGTAAATGAGGGAATAAATGTTGTAGTAAATATGAATGTGCTAGCTGTCCAATTTGTCAGAGGTATTTTGACTATCTGGGCTGAGTGAGTTGGTTGGTCACTGCGCATTGATTTCTGCGTTTTGTTGCCTTGATGCTGCTATGTTGTTTGTCGTTGTCTTGGCCTTTATCATCGGTTCTTGATTTCTTTGTATTAACGAGCTGTAGTCACCATTCAATTTTTGCTTTTTTTCTATTTTTTCCCTTTGACAGGTGGACTGTGCCTCTGTATTTGCTGACCTATAGCTGATCAAAAGAATTAATAAACAAAATTACCTGAGCAATGTCTCTATCATTCCTTTCCACCAATCCTCTGTAGGCAGCTGATGTCTTTGTATCTTTATCAGTGTTTCATCAGCTTCAGTGTATCTATAAAAGTTTGGCTGGACTTCGAAGAGATGGTTTATCTCATGTTTAATATAAAACAGATTTTCCAGCTTGTCATAAAGACTCTGTCCAGAGGGAGGCCCTGTTTCTTCTGATGTGCTCGAGGACGCTGTGATTTGATTGGAGGCATAGTTGTTTACTCTGTTGGCATAATGCTCATGTGATAGCAGTCTTCCAGTACTGGTTAATAAACTGGGCAACCCTCTGCTTTGTAATGCTGCAAACTTTATTCTGAACTCATTTACCTCTGCTTGCATTTCTTGGAATTTTCTTTCCAGAGTTTGCACAAAATTCCTTAGGGTCAGCACCCTTTTTACTAGTAAGATGGTATCAGTCTTGTTCCTGATTCCTATTGCTGCCAACTGCTCTTTGGTATGAGTGTTCAGGAATTGAATCATTCTGTTGGCTTGCTCAGGCATATTTCCTAAAGATGCTCTAGCCTTTTGATTTTCAAACTGAGCCAAGCCTATCAATTCCATCTTCTCATGTATAGTTTCAATGGATTTCCATTGGTCTGTAATGGATTGCCTAATCCTGGCCCACAAAATTCTCTTGACTTCAGCCAGAGTCCTATCAAGAGTAAGCTCCTTTTCCAGCTCCTTTATCCTTTTCTTCGGGGTTTTCACTTCCCTTGTTTTCTCAGCTACATCCATATTTGATTTGTCATATCTTTCCTCAATTTTGGCCAGCTTTTCTTTGGACTCTTTCAATTCTGCCATATGTACTTCCAGGGCCTTTATTTCTTTCATCATATCTTCCATACTCAAACTGGCCTCTTGCTCTGTTGGTGTTGTTGTTGTTGCTGAAACTGCTGCTGAAGTTGAGGCTAGAGTTGAGGTACCTGGTATTGATGTCGGGTCAGCAGGGGGGACTGTTGTGGTAGCCGTAGGAGGAGCAGCTGTAAGAATGTGAGTTGTTTGAATTGGCTGAGAGGCCAACTCTCCATGCCTTCCTTGCAATGATGCCTCCAAGGAATTCTCCATTTCTATCAATCTTTTATGCATCTTCATGAGCAAGGTGACCACATCCTCCTCTTCTTTTTGTTGTGCCACCTCTGTAGTTTGAGGATGTAGTGTAGCTGGCAGCTTGAGTTGTCTTCTGAGGGCTGTTATGTCTTCCTCTTTCTTTTTGATCAAGGCCTGAATGCCCTTCGGATCGTGGGGATCATGTCCCAACTCTATAATAATCTCCTCCAAGGATTTGGTTCTATTATCCTTAGCCATTGAGGAGGCCTTCTCTAATTCTAGCTGGGCAGCAGTATTGTGCAATGAATTTTGCAATCTATGGGCCAACAATGTTTTGTCTGCCAAGGTAGAATACACCATTTTGCCGATCTACTTGTGTAACTCAATCTAGTCTATTGGATGGATATCCTTGGAGAGAACTTCCAGATTGGTTCTGATATAGTCAGCAGTTGATTGTGGTTTCTGCGTTGTAGGTCTGAAATGACTGAGGGTCATTTTTCCTTCTTGGATGTCATAGGCTGCCATTAGCCTTTGCTGATTAGTGGGAGCCATTCTTAGCAGTTGGTTGTAAAGTTGCAACCTCACTGGCTCATTTATAGCTTTGATATCAGTGAATGCTTTCTTGATATTAGAGCCCTGTCTTCTCCGTTGCCTGGTGGATGTAACCTCCACACCTTTTTGTCTTTCTTGCTCTGGTTGGAAGGAGTTGGCTGATGTCTCCATACTTGGGGGAACTTGTTGTTCAGTTGGCCCCTCTGGCAATTCTTCCTCTGAATAAGGATTCAATCTCTGTCTCTTTTCTCCTTGCTGATCTGTAGATGTCCCTGTGGGTGTTTCTTCCTGTCTATCCCTTTTCTTGGCCCTTTCCTCATTAAGAGGAGTCTGTAACACAGGAATTTCCATCACCTTTGCTTGAGTTGAAGGGTCTTGCCCTTGACTTTGTTCATCTGTAGAAACCGGTCGGTCTGCCATTGTCTCTTGCTGCTCAGAATGGTGCACTTGTTGTTCTGAATGCTGCACCTCTTTTCCTTTAGATGTTCCTGCTAGTGGAGCACTTTCTTGGGCAGGCTGTTGGGAAGTCGTGGCGGATGAGGTGCCTTCTCCAAGGTGCCGAGGAGATGTGAAAAACACCTGTCCAAAAGATTCCAAGTCAACTGATTTTTCAAGGTTCTTGATTGCTTTTTCTGTTATCTCTTCTTCAGTAAGCTCTTCCACTAGTGTGCCCTCTACCCATTCTTGTTGATTGGCATATTGTTCAATTTCAGGGATTCTGTGGTGGGGATACCCTGTGAGCTTGTTTTTGACTCTTCTAAAGCTTATGAAATGTTCAGGGTCATATGGTGACCAATAGAAACTCAGTTTGAGCTTAAGTTTCTCTCTCAGAATCTCATCAGCATCCTTCCATGCTTCTTCCCTTTTATTAAAGATAAAGGGGCCCAATTGATGTCTTATTTTAAGCTGTGCCTTTTTCCTAGCACCATAGAAGTGCTTTAAGTCTGCACTGTTGAATTGCCGATAGTACTCCAAGGCAAAGAGTCTCATGGGGACATATTTTGGTAGTTTGCATGGGGCTAATTCATAGCCATAGATCCTTATTACAGTGTGGTTTTGGTAGTAGTACCAGTCACCAATGTTGTATCCCTTTGAGAGGTGTAGAATTCTCTGCATTTCAGCAGTGAGCCTAAGAGGAGGATCTGCTGACAACAAGCAAGTGGCTGGGTAGAAAAAAAGGTCAATGAACTCACAGTATGTGTATGGGGAGAGATTAACATGATGGAACACTGATGACCAAAATATTACAGACCTTCGCTCCCCCCTAGCATCCAATTTCTTAAGGAAAACCGGGAAACTATCTGATTGATAGTACAGCAGCAAATGATATATATATGAAGTATATTTGAATACCCTTTCCCTCTATAATTTCATGAACTGCTCATGAATCTTGTTGGCTATGAAGGTGGCATAGTCATACTTGACAGTAGGGGGCTGTCCTGGAGTAAATATGGACATCAAAGCAAAGACAGTCTCATCCACAATTTCACTTGTTCTGAATCCTAGGATGTAGGAAATCATGTCTATGAGCATTTTTCCCTCTTCAGTAAACCAAGCATGGTGATAGGGGATTGTTAATCTGGAGTAACACTCTGGTGGCATAAACAACTTGGAAACTCGATCAACTTCTGTAGAGGAAAACTTTGAGGCTTGATCCAGTAATAGTTTCATGGAAAGGGAGACCAGAGGCGGAGTTGGCTTGAATTGCAGCATCTCATTCATGGACTAAGGGGTAATATAAAAGAGGACATTTCCAGCAGGGTCCATCACTTCCCTTTGAGAAGGCTCATAGTTAGCACAACATTGATGGATGAGGTCAGGGAAGACATTCACTGAAGGCAGGTAATATATAGGCATGTTGGATTCCCATATTCCTAATAGGTCAGCTTTGTTTCTGAATTTATTCCTTATTTCACAGAAAGCCTGAAGGTGAGGCTTGTCTCCCTCCATATCAGCAATTTGATAGTCTCTGTCAGCAAGAGGTATCCACTCTAACTCTCTATGAGGTGCATTTAATGGTGCAATATTGAGGGCAACTGGAGCCTCCATGATTTACTGGGGTTATAGCTGGATTTGGCCTATATTTCAACAGGAAAACAGAGTCCTGACAATGGATTTTTCTTGACAGGGAATTTGCAATTCGAGTTCTGTGTGAAGATGGCTCTGTTGAGTAGAACTCAATGGGAACAGAGAGTATGCAGGGTTCTGCAACAAGAAAGCTTGAAAACAGTGGAGAGAGCGGGAATTTTACAGGTTTTTTAGTGGTTTTGCAGGTGAAGGGGAGCTAGATTTTGAGCTTTAGTGGGCAGTTTATCAGAGTCACAGAAACGGGCAGGTTTACGCTCGATTATATGGTTTAAACAGTGAAGCGGAGTGGAGGAGTTCACGAGCGGCAATGAATTTGAATTCAATTTAGGTGTATTGGCGTTTTTTTGCAGAAAAACTATGAAAAACAGGGTTTTGGGCATTCCCGAGTAAATACCTATTTGTTTGAACCTTTGTTATGGAACGTAGTTGCAGGTAGAGTCAAGGAGGTCGCATTGCAGCTTGAATATGCCCAGGTGGCAGACTGGGATGTTAAATGGCGGATTGGTCATATTTTTCATGCAGAGACTTTAGCTATTGGTCACGTAAACAACAAACAAAACATCACTTTCGTGAGTTTGAACGCAAATTTGTGGTTTTTCGGTCTTTTTTGCACTTTGTATGCTAACGTTAGCATGACATCACATGGTCCTATAGCAGGGCACGATGGGTAACGTGGCGCCTGACGTGAACGGGTGACGGGGCGGCCACGGAGACTGTACAGTAGCGATGGTGCTGACTCAAAATCCGACGCGGAGATGACGTGCGCGGAGGGGAGGACAAGCGGTAAGTGGTTTGCTATTGGACTGCCTTTGGTACGAAAGCGGTTTGTGTCAGCGCAGGCCTGATGCAATCAAAATGGGCCACGCGTCCCTGCGTACAATGGCAAAACCGCTTTCTATCGAGAGCTAACCCTCATACAGTGGGGCCGCTCCGATATTAGCGTGAGCCGTCGGATCTGCAAAGCCCGATTGGAGGGTTGATGGGATGCATAGGTGTTAGCGCGATACGGTGCGGGGACCTGCCCGTATATTAAATATTATCATAAAAATATGGCGAGCGAAAACTTTGGGTTAATGAGTTTATATGGTTTATATGGTTTATATGGTTTATATGGTGCGTGAATGGTTATTAATTCAACCAAACATCAAACTAATCCCAAATGTTTATATGCACACCATGGTTTGAATGTGGGGTAAAGTGGGAGGGTTAAAGCGGTTATGTATTTAACCTGAGGTTAAATAAATCCCGAGGGTTTATACGCGAAAGGGTTAATATGAAGTCCCGGGTGGAATTAATATTTCCCAAAACTATATTATATGGCTATAGTGCCAAGGGGTAGGGCTATTTAGTATTTTTTGGGGTTTTTATATAGTTTTTTGTAGAATAGGGATAGGAAAATGTTTGAGGGAGCTACATAATAGAATTAGAGGTTAGTATGACTTTGTGGAATGAAATTGCATGCACAGATACTGAGTTTATAAGGTGAAAACTTAGGCATAAGAAAATGTAAGGAGTATGGAATGACTATTTTTACACAAGAAATGTGGCTTCTTTTCACTAAGTTAACTCAGAGTTTAACTTAGTATTTTTCATAGAATGAAGTGAAATAGGACTATTGGGCAGATCACAAGGTCCTTGAGGGGATGTTAACAAATGATTTCTGGGGGAATGATGGGGGAAATTAGTCATGCTTCCATTGTTCTACAATCCAACAAATGCCTTGGTACTTGTGTCACTGATGAGATGAGTCTTTCTTGGCAAGACAAAAGTGATCACAAACTTGCTTCTGCAACCTCAAACTACCTACCCAGCCTAATACCTAGCATTTTTTCTTCATTTTGATTGGGTGCACTTGAACTAGCAAACCCTGATTTTCCTCTTTTCTTTTGATTGCCCTCCTATCTAAGTCTACCCTTATCTCTTCCAAGGGCCCAGATTAAATAGTTGGGCTCCTTATCTTCTCTATCTATCTATCCATCTGCCAGGCTTGAACTATTTGGACATATATTCTTTCTCTATTCTACAACAAGCAATTTAAACATGGAATGGTCCAGATTGAACTGTTGGGCCATCCATCAAGTGTGATAAACAACAGTATTTGCACATTGTTGTTGTGGGGAAAAATGCCTATGCAGGACGATCCTATCCACCTAAGGTGTGACAGTACTCGACGGTACGTGGGAGCACAATCCGTACTGGCGCTATCATCCCTCAGGAGGAATCACCCACCATCAGCGAGATTGACAGTCACCAGGCATTACGACGTCGGAACACGTCTCTAGCCTAGACCTCTATGTTGTGCGTTAAGTTACAAAGCGTTGTTAAGTTCATTCAATTTATTTTAGGTTGATCTTTCTTAGAAGTTTGCCTTTTTGGATCACCACGGGATGTATGATACAATTCCTAAATGCAGTCTAAAGATGATAAGCAAGCTTTTATATTTTTTCAACAATGAAAATCCTAGCTACAAAGGGAAAAGAAAGACACCATCTTTTCTCAAAGAGCAATCAGCACACTCTAAATGCACTTTTCCTAAATCAAACATGCAAACTATCAAGATGAAAATGCACAATGCAGGTGTTTGTTTTCCGCTCTCTTAATATTGATGCCTAAAAAGAAAGCTTTTTGTACAACTTTGAATTTGCTTTTAAATGAAAAATACAAACAAGTTTACTTTTTCGAAATCAGAAAGGGTAGAAGAGAATACAACACTTTACGACTTTCGAAATGAACACTTGTTTCGACACTTAAAAGAGACAAACTCAAACCAAAAGCAAAAGTAAATGTATAATCAACTATAAACAACCAATGAACTCTCTCCTAAGATCACAATCAACAGATCTGAATCAAGGGCTACAGGATGACTATTTCACTCTTGCAAAGGAAAACTGTAAATGACGCCACAAACACATAAAAACACTCACAGTCTTTTTGTACAAAAGGAGGCGGAATTTAAGCAGAGAAAAGGAGTTATCAGACAGGTACCTATGCTGGTTACAGGCTGCAAAAAATCAGAGATCAAAACAAGGCAAAACAGAGCAGAGAACCCCAGCTGCACAAGGCCTAACTGGATCAGCGCACTCCCAACACAGAGGTTTTGACATTCAGCGCAGGTAACCTTCACGGGACTTGCGTTGAAATGCAGAACCTCTTCACAGAGTCTGCGCTGAAGCAGAAACGAGAGTTGTTTCTGGGTTCTGGGTTACAGTTTGCTATTTAATCTACAGTGTCAGGCCAAATCAAAGCAACAAGAAAGGTACAATCAAAGGGATGCTTTGAAGGAGGACTAAGATCTATCACAAAGGATCATCAAATCATTTGTGAGTCCATTGTTCAGATCATAGACAAATCTAATGATTGGATCAAAGCAGCAGCTGTCTACTTTGCATCTGAGAATAGCAGATGCAGTTCGATTGTTGTTGTTGAGTCTATGAAACAAACAATGATAGAGACACAAATAAAATGACTAAACAGATCTCCCCAGCGGAGTCGCCAATTTGTTGTGGGGAAAAATGCCTATGCAGGACAATCCTATCCACCTAAGGTGTGACAGTGCCTTAGCAACAAACAGACACAGCTATTCTAGTATTCTTCCTTTATGAATTAAGAATGAAGAGAGATGGATGGACTAACCGGTGCCTTCTGTTTGTCCCTCGATCCGGTTTCTCTTCTATTTGAGAGTTCCCAGCCACTTGCCTTCTCGCACGCCCAGCTTCAACAGGTTCCTGCAAGATCACAAGAAGGGAACACTACACAAAGACATAGATTCATATTCATAACTAGTTCAGGATTAGAAATAAACCAAATACACTAATGCAATCATACATCAAAGACACATCAGCATATAGGAGAAACCAAGATAGCTTTATTGATGAATAACAAGGTTCAGGAGGAGATACAACCAAGAGAGTTCCAATTCAGCATCTCCTTCCTAGAAAATGAAATTCCTATCTTCACCTCCCTTCAAAGCATTAAGCACCCAATGGTTCCAATCTCAAACCAACAGCAATTCTTTGCAATAACAAAATTCCAGCCTCCTGGATCTCATGGAGGAGAGATCCATATATAGATATTTGGAGAGAGGATGAGTCAGCTTGAGATCTGACTAGTGTCCTCTCCCTCTGTCAGTTCTTGCTTCCACTTGGAGACTAAGAGCCTCTTACTCATCACTAGTCGAATTCATTGAGGCAAGTGTCATTGGAGAAGATTCTGGAAGCTTCCAGGGTCTTTCCACCTCGTTGAATGAACTTTCCATTTGTCATTTCCCGCTCAGCGCACCCTGGTAGTGCTTCTACCTGTGTTGCAGTGCACCTATCCAGTGTAATCTCTGCATTTCAGCGCAGACAGCTAGTGGAGCCTCTGAATTGATCCTGAATTGACTTGTTTTTGAGCAGTTTCTGGTGGAGAACTTATGTGAATCGCTGTGGTTTGTTAGCCTTGTTCCTCTAGGGATAGGAACAACATGTTTAGGGACTTTGGATCCCTTGGATTATGGACATTTCATGCTTATAGCTGTAAGGCACAAAAATGTCTATAACAGTTGCCCCCTAAAGTATGAGGCCGTTTATCGGATGAAATTCTTTATTAGGAGGATCCGAAGTTCTTTCAATGTTGGGAGGAGACCTGTAATAAGATACAATACAATACATTATTTTTCATACTACTTTCATGATCTAGCTGAGGCGGGCATTCCCATGCTCAGCTTTATAGATTCATTTTTCTGTACATAGAACAGACAATCGTCTGATGGTAGACTGATAATTTTGATGAAATTATCATCCTTTGTGTAGGATGATTATCTGCTGCAATGATGTGCATGTCAATGTCTTTATCTTTCCTGAATATATATCGCAGCTCGGATGGATGAAACTAGATCCGGGGTCTTCAAACTCGTTTGATCTTCACTCTAAGTACAAGTCGATCCATGTGAGAAATGTTTTGAAGTCAAACATGGAAAGACATTGCTTGATTACCGGTCAATGAGTTAAACCGTTAACAAGCGCGAGAGGAATCACCGATAATTATAATGACCCTCAAGGTACTGCAGTACAATTCACATGGTGTGAATAAAGGACTTGGCGTCGAACACCACGCAAAATCTTTCGGTCGAAGGTCATTGATGTATACCTGTCGCCGGAAGTGAGAAACTTGCCATTGAGGCATGCAAGCTTCAAAGTACTAAAGGGGTTGTTCCTAGATCAACTTCTTGGATAATGAGCTGATGTCGACAAGAAGCGATCCGTCAAAGGAGGGCCTTAATGTATCCCACATCAGTGACACGGAACGGAGCAAATGATTTTGATGGAGGTGAAAACGATCTGATGATATATGATTCAGGGTGGCGGTCATGAAAAGAATGAAGGATAATGTATGGTAGTGGATGGGACACGGGTGACTTCTCTGAACGACTTCTCTTGAACATATGGCGACACTTATGCGATGGATCGGTAGCATTACCCCAAATATGGATGGTATGGCGAGACCATGGTGATGTGACCGGTGAATGAAACAACCCAACCCGACTGTGGTATGGAGGAAAAGTGTCATGTTCAAGAGCGACTTGCTACCATCAAAGTTTTCTTGAGTTTCTCCCAATTTTTCCCCAGTCATTGCTGACCAGTACCTCTTTATTTTTGTCAAGCTTGAGGAGGATAACATATGCTTGTTCTATAACTTGCCCTTCGGGCAAGCCCATCGCTATGTTTTAACGAGCCTAGCGATAGTGAAACTCGTTCTCGTCTAAAGACAAGTTTGTCGCTATTTAATGTTTTTAACGAGTCTAACGACAAAGATAACTCGGTCCTTTTCATTTTTAGAGAGTCTGAAAAGGTACGTAAAGTCAACTCCGAAAGTCCTTTTTCGTCATCTAATCCCTTAAGTCCGAAAAAGTATAAAACAATACAGAAGGGATGAGTTTTCGATAGTTTTAACGAGCCGAACAAAACAAGCACTCGATATTTTTGTGCAATAATCCCTCAGGTCCAAAAAGATTAAAATCTAGAGGAGGGATAGCACTTCCGGTCGCTTTAACGAGCTGGAAGGCCAAAACTCGGCAATCTTTTCATATTTTACGAGTCAGATGAAAAGAGCTTAAAGAAGACTCGTCTTTTGAGGAACGAGTGATAAAACGGGTTAACAGTTGATTCCAGGTACGGGTTGGAATTTTCCAATCACGGCAGTGTCACAAGGATGGCTAGTGAAATCACTCTTCGCAGCTGTTCCTCAAAATGGGTAAACAATCATATGGAGGTGAACGATCAGCCAATGGAAAAGTGGAGGTGACGGTGCAAACACGACCAAGGCTTTAATGGCTGATGATATTACATTCACTGTGGTTATTTACCGGGAGGTAGTTCATTTTTTAACGAGCTTAAACGCGGAAAAACACTACTCAATCTTGTGTTTATTTTTTAACGAGCATGAACTATGTGCTAAAACTGCTCGGATCTTGTGTTTATTTTTTAACGAGCATGAACTGTGTGCTAAAACTGCTCGATTAATCCAGTCATATGATAAGAATGTCTCATTAAGATTCTATTTTTTATGGAGCTTCATCTTACAAAGCTTTGCACTGCATCCTTTCGTTATGCAAGTTTGGAAACGACTAATCCTACGAGTTTAAAGGGTTAGACCTACAGGTTTAAAGGGAGGACCTAAAAATTTTAAAAAAATAAATAGCCACCCCTTGCTTGGACTTCAAAAGGTTTGCATGCCCCCAGGCATAAAACAGAGTTTCAAGGTTACCCCTACTTCACTTCCACCAAAACAATTGTTTTACCGAGAGAGGCCTACCTCTTTCAGGTTACCCAAAGATTGTCCTGTTAATCTTTCCAACAAAACACTTCTTCGGCGATGTCCACCGAGATGAACAAAGGTGAGTGGCTATGTTCTGTCAAACACATAACTTTGACAAAAGAATCTTATTCTATAACAACCACTGTCTCAATCATGGACGGGGTACGGACTAGTCATATTCTCCCGCGGAAACCCACTCTATACCCAAAGTTTTCCTGCCGAAGCAGACCAGGACGCATGCCCCCTGGGTTCCAGTCATATCCCTCTGAATTACTCGCGCTCATCGGGAGGACGGACCGTGAGTTGAGACATTTCTTGCATGAAGAGACCATTTAGGGAAGGTATATGACTATTTGCGATGCGTGATCCGGGAAATGAAAGCTGGTCCACGAGCTTGACCACTCTTCCTTCGTGCGGAAAACACATTACTCTAAAGAGTGAGGAGACGATGGCTCCCATGCAATATATATAGTCTCGTCCAAGGAGTAGGTTATAATCCAAGGGTCCTTGAACGACCATCACATTCATTTCAACGGTCTTCCCTTTCAATGTGATAGGCACATTGGGGAGGATCCCTAAAGGTCGACTGGTTCCTTTATCAAAGCTTATCAGATTTCTCATTTCAGGCAAAAGCGCTGGCGAACCAAGCACTTTCCAAGCAGTGGAGGAAAGGATACTCACAGATGCCCCTTCATCAATGATGGTGCCAGCCATGACCATTATGTATATTTGGACGATAATTTTGAATGGTATGCTTGCTGGCAAACTGGGTCTGCCTAGTTGGTTCTAGTCGAAGGAGACAACTAGGTTGCTTGGTGGTGGGACCGAGTAAACGGCCGGGTATCGCTCTGACGAACTTCCTTCCTGCGATAAAGGAATGGGGGGATTTCCCCCGTGCTCGTCGGAGTCTGTGTTGATGAAGAGAATTTGGATGGTGTCATCTTTATCCTCTTCAGTGACTGTATCATTCGAAGACAAAACCTCTGAAGGCAAGACCAGGTCAACTGCCGCCTCGACCTTTTGACTTTCTTCAGGTATGGATTCAGCTGGTTCATCTTCAATGACCGGCGCTTCAGCTGACCACTTGAGCGGGCCAGCTGGATTTTAAACTAACGAAGGACTCGGCAAGAGTTTTTATATCCAGGAGGAAGTCGTAACGGTGAAACCGGATGGTCATCCAAAACTCTTTTCGCTTCGTCTAAGAAGGGACAACGGTGGATGGCATGATTGCCTTCGCACAGTCTATAGGGAGATCTAGCTCTCCCTTTTTTTCCAAGGACTTCACTCTCGCTAGTTGACGGCATGCATTCAACATGGCTATCAGAGGTTGATGCTACCAGATTGTGCAAACGGGGAGACCAGTCCCTTAGTATCCGAGGGATGCAGGGACAATCTTTGTGGAAGTGGTCTCCCTTGCATATGACACATGGCAATTTAGGCCTAGTTAGTGATGTGTGTGGATTTTTTTCAGACGACACTTGTTTGCCCCTAGTCGCTTTTGGCTCCTTCTTCTTCTTCTCTTTCTTCTTCTTTTCCTTCTTCTCCTTAGGAACTTGGTTTTTTGTTTTACCAGTTCCGTCAAGCGAAGAGGAAGGAGGAGAGGAAGAATTAGAGGAAGTAGAAGGCTGGTGGGCAACTCTGGACTGGTCTGACTGTTGATTCGACTGTTCAGGAATAATGGTGTTCTGAACGACATTGGTTGAGAAGAGCCAGACCGGCAAGCCAATTGTCAGTCCTGTAAGCGACAATGTGGCCATATGGGGCGCACCAACATCTCCCCAAGAGGAGAAGGGACTAGGATTTCCACCAAGGGGAATTCCTTGGTTGGTGTGCTCCATTTTCTCAACCTAAAGATCAACACAGGAAAAAGGGGCTATTGTTCCGTTTAAAATAAATTTTAACGATGCTTTAGACACAACTTGCTTTTTCAATTTTAAAGAGTCGAGAAAAAGCTAAAGATGACTCTAGTCTCCTTCGACGCTTTAACGAGCCCGAAGTGACAAATGCTCGGATGGACTTTTTCCATTATAGAGTTTGAAAATGGCCAAAAGGAACTGCTCTGGAGTTCTAGGTAGAGGGTGTGCCAAACTTTTCGCAAAACCGCAGAATACTTTTTAAGGTACGGGCGGTCAATCTTCCTGAATGCTGTGTTCAGTGCATTGCGATCAGTAGGTCGGCCGACACGGCTTCCTAAGGATAAAGGTTTTATGCCTATAGGGGTCTCCCAATATATACTCGACGGTACGTGGGAGCACAATCCGTACTGGCGCTATCGTCCCTCAGGAGGAATCACCCACCATCAGCAAGATCGACAGTCACCAGGCTTTACGACGCCGGAACACATCTCTAGCCTAGACCTCTATGTTGTGCGTTAAGTTACAAAGCGTTGTTAAGTTCATTCAATTTATTTTAGGTTGATCTTTCTTAGAAGTTTGCCTTTTTGGATCACCACGAGATGTATGATACAATTCCTAAATGCAGTCTAAAGATGATAAGCAAGCTTTTATATTTTTTCAACAATGAAAATCCTAGCTACAAAGGGAAAAGAAAGACACCATCTTTTCTCAAAGAGCAATCAGCACACTCTAAATGCACTTTTCCTAAATCAAACATGCAAACTATCAAGATGCAAATGCACAATGCAGGTGTTTGTTTTCTGCTCTCTTAGTATTGATGCCTAAAAAGAAAGCTTTTTGTACAACTTTGAATTTGCTTTTAAATGACAAATACAAACAAGTTTACTTTTTCGAAATCAGAAAGGGTAGAAGAGAATACAACACTTTATGACTTTCGAAATGAACACTTGTTTCGACACTTAAAAGAGACAAACTCAAACCAAAAGCAAAAGTAAATGTATAATCAACTGTAAACAGCCAATGAACTCTCTCCTAAGATCACAATCAACAGATCTGAATCAAGGGCTACAGGATGACTATTTCACTCTTGCAAAGGAAAACTGTAAATGACGCCACAAACACATAAAAACACTCACAGCCTTTTTGTACAAAAGGAGGCGGAATTTAAGCAGAGAAAAGGAGTTATCAGACAGGTACCTATGCTGGTTACAGGCTGCAAAAAATCAGAGATCAAAACAAGGCAAAACAGAGCAGAGAACCCTAGCTGCAAAAGGCCTAACTGGATCAGCGCACTCCCAACATAGAGGTTTTGACATTCAGCACAGGTAACCTTCACGGGACCTGCGTTGAAATGCAGAACCTCTTCACAGAGTCTGCGCTGAAGCAGAAACGAGAGTTGTTTCTGGGTTCTGGGTTACAGTTTGCTATTTAATCTACAGTTTCAGGCCAAATCAAAGCAACAAGCAAGGTACAATCAAAGGGATGCTTTGAAGGAGGACTAAGATCTATCACAAAGGATCATCAAATCATTTGTGAGTCCATTGTTCAGATCATAGACAAATCCAGTGATTGGATCAAAGCAGCAGCTGTCTACTTTGCATCTGAGAATAGCAGATGCAGTTCGATTGTTGTTGTTGAGTCTATGAAACAAACAATGATAGAGACACAAATAAAATGACTAAACAGATCTCCCCAGCGGAGTCGCCAATTTGTTGTGGGGAAAAATGCCTATGCAGGACGATCCTATCCACCTAAGGTGTGACAGTGCCTTAGCAACAAACAGACACAGCTATTCTAGTATTCTTCCTTTATGAATTAAGAATGAAGAGAGATGGATGGACTAACCGGTGCCTTCCATTTGTCCCTCGATCCGGTTTCTCTTCTTTTTGAGAGTTCCTAGCCACTTGCCTTCTCGCTCGCCCAGCTTCAACAGGTTCCTGCAAGATCACAAGAAGGGAACACTACACAAAGACATAGATTCATATTCATAACTAGTTCAGGATTAGAAATAAACCAAATACACTAATGCAATCATACATCAAAGACACATCAGCATATAGGAGAAACCAAGATAGCTTTATTGATGAATAACAAGGTTCAGGAGGAGATACAACCAAGAGAGTTCTAATCCAGCATCTCCTTCCTAGCAAATGAAATTCCTATCTTCACCTCCCTTCAAAGCATTAAGCACCCAATGATTCCAATCTCAAACCAACAACAATTCTTTGCAATAACAAAATTCCAGCCTCCTGGATCTCATGGAGGAGAGATCCATATATAGATATTTGGAGAGAGGATGAGTCAGCTTGAGATCTGACTAGTGTCCTCTCCCTCTGTCAGTTCTTGCTTCCACTTGGAGACTAAGAGCCTCTTACTCATCACTAGTCGAATTCATTGAGGCAAGTGTCATTGGAGAAGATTCTGGAAGCTTCCAGGGTCTTTCCACCTCGTTGAATGAACTTGCCATTTGTCATTTCCCGCTCCGCGCACCCTAGTAGTGCTTCTACCTACGTTGCAGTGCACCTAACCAGTGTAATCTCTGCATTTCAGCGCAGACAGCTAGTGGAGCCTTTGAATTGATCCTGAATTGACTTGTTTTTGAGCAGTTTCTGGTGGAGAACTTCTGTGAATTGCTGTGGTTTGTTAGCCTTGTTCCTCTAGGGGTAGGAACAACATGTTTAGGGACTTTGGATCCCTTGGATTATGGACATTTCATGCTTATAGTTGTAAGGCACAAAAATGTCTATAACAATTGTGAAGTTGCAAAATAAGATAGCAGTGGCATTTTGACTGGCCACTTTCCTGGTCTTTTGGTTTGGGGTTCATTTTCTTTACTTTTGTTGACCAATTTACTCTTTTTGCCCTTTGATTTTTCTTTTAGGGCATAACCTCTTTACATTTTTTAATTTTCTTCATTTGTTTACAAAATATGGAACCTTTGCAGCATGAAAAGATGAACATATTTCGCACTTCCATAGTCAATCATGAAAAATGAAACCTATTGGTATAGGAACCCAACAGAACCTTTGCATATCTTTCATGGAGTCTTGCATTCTTATTCCCCCGAGGTGTTTTTTGAATCGTGAAGATGTCTCCATTTCGGGGAAGCTTTTTTATCTCTTTTCCACTCACACGTATGATGGTGAAGGTGAAGTGGCCTGGCCTGAGCACTTACATAAAAAAAAATTCCATGATTTACGAGGAAGATGAGTTTACTAACGAATAGGTCGGTTTGTTGCTTGCATAAACACTTCGTGAATATCCATTTCGTTGGGTGCTCAGCCTACCGACTAACACCGTGCACTCATGTGAGCACTTCTATGATATTATTGAAGACACATTCTATCATTTTGATCCAGACCATCTTGACTGGAAACTGTTACAGCAACAGAGGGCTCTACATGAATCCATTATTGATTTTTGGCAGTGCTTCCGTGACTTACAGTTTCAAGCTCTGAGGAACCAAATGAAGTTTTCTTATCTCTAGGACTGGTTCGAGTACTGCCTTAAGAAATCTTCCCGTCCCAAGAGAAATCTTGAGATCATGCCTCGCTCAACATTCTTCTTTGACGGAACTGTGCAATCTCATGTGGGAGCAGGCGTTGTCTCAACGGAATGTCCACCTCCCTCTCATTCAATAGTTCCACCATTTCCCAGTGATGTTAAGGATCATGTTTACACACCTATTCATCCTTCACACTCTCCCAACATCACTCCACTCCATTTCCGCACAGATTTGGTTGTGAGTCCTTCGAGTTCCCATGTGTATTCTTTTCTTCAACCTCCATCTTCGCACTTAGGTTTTCCTCCAGATGATGTTGTCTTGTGTTCATCCATTTTGAACTCTTCACTTGTTGTGAACGAGGAAAAACCCACTGACGGAGTTGGTGTTGCACAACCAACATGCGTTGTCATTCATAAAGAGTATGAATGGGTGTTTGAACATCAACACTAGGTGAAGGATGACTCCCTTCCATCTGAGCCCCCTCCGTTCTTTCCTAGCCTATTTGGTGAACCATTCATCCATGATTTTGCATCTATGTCTTCATTCACGTATGCATGCATTGATTATCACTCGCAGGACTCACCGGATGTTAGTCCATCATTCCACAACGGAGAGGATAAGTTATTCATCGAAGATCCACTTGATCCTTCATCTGTCTTTTAGGGAAATACAGAGGATGAGTCCATTCGCTTTTCATCTACCCTTCTCTTTGATTCATCTAATCATGAGGATGCTGAAAAATTCATTGATTTTTTTTATCATAGTGGTCGTGGTCCATTTTCTTCCAATTTTGATCATGATCACGAATCTATCGCATTTAATCTTTTGAAGCCACCGGTGTATGATGATCTACCTAATGATGAAGTTGAGACACCCAAGACTGTCGGGGCACTTTAGCTCGAGGTGATGGTTATGTCAGGCCCTCGCTTTTAGGAAATCGTTCAATCACTCAAGGCTCCTCATCACTCATTTGTATGCATTGAAGATCCATCTCACACACAGATCACACCTCCTCCACTCAAACTGTACTATCCCATTGCTAATGCTTTGGAGGAGTCTTACATTGCAAGAACTCGTTCGCAACACAAGTTGTATTTGTTTCTTTTGTTTGCTTGCATGTCACAGTCAACAGCGTGCTTATGCTTCCAAGTTGCATGTAGTGTCACACAGCACCATGAGAAGTCCATGGACTATCCATCATGTTCCCACACTGACTTATGTCACGTGGGCACTCTGGAACACGAAGTGTGGTTGTCTTCATTATTATATATTTCTTACTTGTTGGTTCGCACCATTAGGTTGCTCGCAGACCAAGCCTTCACCAACATGGGTCTACCAATGCATCGATGGTTGCGAAGTATCACTTCATGTGATCAGGCTCATGCACCGTTAGTATAGGAGTAGGAGTAGTGTTTTCTTTCAGTTGTTTGCTTGCATGCTTGTTTGCTTACATGTTTTGTTTTCTTGATTGTTAGCTTTCTTATTTGTTTGCTTGCTTTGCTTTCAACAATTCTTTTGCTTTTACTTGGCTTGAAAATTTCGCATTCCTGGAGGGAAACCAACCTTCCCTCCAGGAACTATACAATCCTATCTAACAACCTGCTGGGCTCTAGGATTGCGCAATCCTTCCAGCCATCCCTCCCAGCAAGATTTGTGCAATTTTCCCCAAAAGCAGGTTGTTCGGCCCAAGATTTGTGCAAATCTGGGTAGCAGTAAGTTGCTCCACCCAGAAATTGCACAATCCCCTTGGGTAGTCAGCCCAGCTCCAAGCCAGGAATGCGCATTTTTCCTGAATAGTTGAGCACTTGCATGCATGAACATTTTGGTTGACCAATTCCACCCAGGACCGAGTAAACTTGACTTGCATGCATGGATGACTTGATCTTCCCAGAATAGCAAGAGACAACATGCAAAGGGAATCCCATGATTTAGAGAGCTATTTTTAGTAGCAGGGGATTACATGCAAAGTTGTTTTAGAAGTTTCCCTCCAAGTGTCGCTTTTTCCTAGATTTTTGGCATGCACATCATGAGACAAAGATTATTTATTCGATGCATCAGAGCTCTTTCATTCACATCTATCTTGGAGCTTTGACATCCCACAACATATCCAAGACTCTTTGACACATTCGGCTCAGATATTCACGGGTAAGTGGCCTCAACTTGTCTTTTTCAGCGTTTATGTCACTTTTTGTGTATTGACTTCTTTGAGTATTGTTTTCTTGATTTATTTGAACACCTGTTGTCATTTACATATATTCTAGCTTTTCCTAGCTCTGTTTCAATTTTTGTTTCTATCTCACTATTATCGCATGCATGAAACTATTTTGCACGGACGTTCGCCTAACCAACGAACGACCTCACCCACATGCATGTTGATCTGTTTGTTGAATCTTCCATTCATGTTTTGCATGTAGTGTTTATCACTTCTGATATCACTTAGTTTCGCCATGCATTTCATCGACTTACTTGCTTTCAGTTGCCTATCGGCAAGTCAGGCCAAGCTTGGCCCAGTCTCTGCCTTCACCAATGTTGCATTACACAATCTGGAGAGGGAAGGCTCACCTTCCCCTCCATATTTGTGCATTCTGGCCCAACACTGACCTCCTGGAGTATTTTTCGCATTCCCGGAGGACAGTGGCTACTTGGCCCAGGAAATTTCACAAATTTGTCCTCGGGCTAGCAATCCTTCCCAGCTGGAATTACGCATTGCGCAATCCCAGCAACCAATTTCCTAACTGGATTGTGCATTTTGCAGATCCACCAGCTAGTCCAGCCTCCCAGACAACCCAAAATTCCTTTTTTGTAGTTCTGGCATCCAGTCAATTAGCCTCCCAGTGAAATTTTCACAAACTTGCTCATCAGTTTCCTAGGTATGTTTTGTGCCCTTCCTCGGATTTGCTTTGTTTTAGCTGACATATTTCTTGCCATGCATGCTGCTTGCTTCCATATCTTTCAGGTGTTCATCTGTCACAATGTCTTCTAAGAGAACGCAATCTTAGGACACTGATGGTATGGCAGCTAGAGAAGCAGCTGAGCAAGTGTCCTATGGTCTACTGATATATGAATATACAAAGTTGTATCTAGAAAAGGACATCAAACTGAAGTGGCAAGAGCTAAATGAAACATTCACAGGTACTTTTGGGGAAGACCTTGAAGACCGTCAGGTGTACGTGAACATTCATAAGTTTGGCTTGTACTGGATTGCATGCAGATACCCCGTGTTCCCATGCGCGGACATGATTCATTGGATCGTCTCTCACACTAACCCATAGACGATGACCTTGAGCAGTGTCAGTGGGACGAAGATTTCAACCTTCCGGGCACGAGATTATGATAAGATGTATCAGATGACCGAGCCCATGACTTTCATGACTCCCCTGTTCAGCTTGCCCAACAATAGAGGCCACTCCAAAGACATTTTGAAGGATTGGGTAAAGGAGCCATCTCGTTTTAGGATGACCCCCAATCAAATCTATAAGACAAAGATATTGAGGAAGGCATACCAATATTTGGTCATATTTGTTAGTTTCAGCCTTTGTAGCCTTCCTCCAGTGATCAAATATGCTCTTACAAAGTGATTTTAAGGTGTCAAAGTCAAATTTTGTCATTTCAAAGAGTCTTCAAGCAAAATTTGGTCACTAGGCTTTAGGTCTAGGGTTTGTTTTCACTCTTTTCAAAGTTGTCCAAATGGCAGTCCATGTCATCATTCAGCTGAGTGTATCATCATTCAGAGGGTTGTCATCATCATGTCAGGTTCCAATGGGTCATTTTACACTGTGTTCATGCTTCAGTTGCGTCTAGGTAAGTTCATTTCCCTCTCCTAGGGTTTTGAAGGCAATTTCTCTTGAATGGCCAAATCATCAGAAAAACTTGCATCTTGATGTTCATACACCTTCCCCTATCCTTAATGTACCTAATTAAACACTTCCCATCACTGAGATTCCCCAAATTCCTCATTTTTCCACAAACCCTAGCTTCTTGCTACAACTTGGCAATTTTCTAGGTTGGACTCTTGGGAAGATTTTCGCACACTATTGTACATATTTTTCATATTTTGGCTAAGGAAAGATCAGAGATTTTGCATCACCTGTTGGGATTCTTGTGGCTTTCAGCTCTTGATGGTGTTTTTTCTCAGTTATTGTAAGTTTATTCATGTTTACATGTATGCCATTCCTTCTTATGCTTCTGAAACTAAATGAATGAGTAAATGAGGTTGAAATCATTGTTCACAGTGCTCTTCCTTTAAAATTTGTTTAGTTTTACATGTTTTCATCAGTTTGGAGAGGATCCATGTTCTCCCTTGCCCTCTTCAGCTCCTTGTCATTCTGATCCATCCATACACCTGATCAAAGGCATCAAGACTATTGCCTACCTCGCCCCAACTCGATCTCTGCAAAGATCTGACCTCAATCCCTGCACCCAAAATTGGTTTTCCCATTTCTCCAACAAAAACTCAAAAATCTAAACCAAACTTTCCTATCTCTTTACTAGCCTAAAATCAGTGTTAAATTTGAGTCATCTCAGCCCCTTTGAAAACATTTTTCCGAGATAGACCCGGAGAGAGCCCTCTCCTGTCCTCGTAGGGCTAGCTACGAGGCTGAGCTTGGTTTGATGTGGCCTCTAGTTTTGCCTTCCTCAGCCTGAGGCAGATTTGAGCACTAACATAGTGGTGACCATACTGGGGAAAAATGGTTTGCTTGTTGATGTCATTTGTTTTAGAGCTACAGACGGAGCCTGAATTTATGCCAGGTAGCCTTCGAAACGCTTTTGCTTTGCATTAGCGGAAGTAGATAAACGCTGCTTCAGTCAATCTCCGGTCTAGCTTGTAAACGTGACATCTAACTTGTTAATTACCCCAGTATATGTATCAAGATCAGATTTGATGGTTGATGGTGGACAACGATCAGACATAAGAAGGCTGAAATCATTCACCTGGCGACTCCTTTCACTGAAGAATCCAGCAACCTGTGCTTCATGGTGACTCCATTGCAGAGAGATCAGTAGCTTTGAGATTTCTCAAGATGGATCAGATTGCAAGAAGATACGCTCCCATGAGCCGAGATCACATCCCAGGTTTTCCAAACAAAATGCCCAAGGTAGATTGGTCAAAGAATTTGCCTATGTTCAGAAATGTGGAAGGTAATGATGCTGCTCTTTATCTGGTGAAATTTCACATTCATGTGCATAAATTAAATATCGACTTTCCTGAAGACTGTTTGATGAAAATATTTATGGCTACTTTGGAAGATGAAGCCCAATCTTGGTATGAAAATTTACCATCTACTTATGTTTACTGTTTAAAGGATTTTCATACCATGTTCTTTGAAAAGTATAAAGAATCATATCCATCCTTGGCTTTAGTTCAGGACTGTTGTAGCCATGTTCATAGCTTTATTGAAGATCTTGAGGATTTTTATGGGCGTGATGACTTGATGGACAGAGAAATCATGGAGGCTCTGTATGAGAATCCATTTCAGCAACATGAAGAGAACCTAGAGGATTCCCATCAAGATGCTCAGGAAATTTTGCAGCAGAATCAAGATCAGCAGGTTGAAATTTGCTATATGGCTGAAATTGATGAAAGAGAAGAGCTTGTTTCAGATCTGCCCACAGAAGAAGACAGCATACAGATTGCAGAATGTGATAATGTTAGGACAGCTACTTCAGAACTAGATTCAAATTGTAATGACCAACCATATCTTGTGCTGAATCCCATCAAAGAGAGCTCTGTTGTTGAGATCATAGATAGAGTTTTGGATTCAGATGTTCATAAAAAACAGAATGAGATCTTTGTGAAAGTAAGTGATAAATCTCCTTTCAATAACTCGGTAATAAATGATAGTTTGAATGCCCTGTCATATGAAGATAATTATTGTTTAAGCATAAGAAAACAAAAAGCATTGTCTCCTTTGTCTGAAGATGAGATAGATCTACTTTTGAGAGGTCTTGTTATAGCCCAAGCTACAGCAGATTTGGAGTGCACACATAGTCAGGAAAGTGTTGGTGAAACTTCTTCCTCTTTTGAAAAAGATGACTGTCTTATAATCAATTTTGTAGACCAGCAAAAAGATAATTTTTTCTTTCACAAAGATGATAAGGCTGTCATGTTTGATAATCTCGAAGATTGTTTTTTGTTTAAGAATGACCTACAGCACATTCACACCACAAAAGATCAAAACATTCAGGATTTCCATTCAGATTCCTCTTCATATGTTTCATGTGCTAAAATGTTTTTCCAAGAAGAGATCTGCTCATCCATTTGTTCAGAGTTTTTTGAAGCCCATGAGCATCCTTTTACCGAAGCACATGACGAAGGCAGATCAGAATTTGAAGCAAAGGACACCTTGTTCTTTTAGCAAGAGGTGGTAATGGAAAATCTTCATGTTTTTCAATATCCTCTGGCAAGTTTGTTGCAACCAGCACTGAAGTTGTTTATTGTAGTACTCAGTGAGGAAGGAGATCACGGTCAACTAGGTTTTTGGATGCCCTGTGATCAGTTTGTATTGTTGACCAGCAGATCTGATCTGGGAAATCAGTCAAGAAGCCATCTTCTTGATTGGTTGCATTGGCATTTTGATCTAGTTTGAGGATATATTGTCTTTTAAGAAACACAGGTGGCCATGCACTGCCACCCAGCTTTAAGTTTTAAGGTCAGGTTTTAGTGTTTTTTTTAAGTACAGTTTGTCAAATTAATTTTTCAGTCATCTCACTTTGCATTGAGTCAGTTTCAGTCAAGTTTCAGTCAATAAATCAAGTCTTGTGTGGTTTGTTGGAATAATGGACTCCATAGCCCAATGGATGAAGGCACTGGTCTGCTCTCCCAAAGATCTGACGTTCTTGGCACCTCCAAGGAGCTACCATCCCCATTGGAGCCAATGTTAGTGTCAACCTTTGTAGCCTTCCTCCAGTGATCAAATATGCTCTTACAAAGTGATTTTAAGGTGTCAAGGTCAAATTTTGTCATTTCAAAGAGTCTTCAAGCAAAATTTGGTCACTAGGCTTTAGGTCTAGGGTTTGTTTTCACTCTTTTCAAAGTTGTCCAAATGGCAATCCATGTCATCATTCAGCTGAGTGTATCATCATTCAGAGGATTGTCATCATCATGTCAGGTTCCAATGGGTCATTTTACACCTTGTTCATGCTTCAGTTGCGTCTAGGTAAGTTCATTTCCCTCTCCTAGGGTTTTGAAGGCAATTTCTCTTGAATGGCCAAATCATCAGAAAAACTTGCATCCTGATGTTCATACACCTTCCCCTATCCTTAATGTACCTAATTAAACACTTCCCATCACTGAGATCCCCCAAATTCCTCATTTTTCCACAAACCCTAGTTTCTTGCTACAACTTGGCAATTTTCCAGGTTGGACTCTTGGGAAGATTTTGGCACACTATTGTACATATTTTTCACATTTTGGCTAAGGAAAGATCAGAGATTTTGCAGCACCTGTTGGGATTCTTGTGGCTTTCAGCTCTTGATGGTGTTTTTTCTCAGTTATTGTAAGTTTATTCATGTTTACATGTATGCCATTCCTTCTTATGCTTCTGAAACTAAATGAATGAGTAAATGAGGTTGAAATCATTGTTCACAGTGCTCTTCCTTTAAAATTTGTTTAGTTTTACATGTTTTCGTCAGTTTGGAGAGGATCCATGTTCTCCCTTGCCCTCTTCATCTCCTTGTCATTCTAATCCATCCATACACCTGATCAAAGGCATCAAGACTATTGCCTACCTCGCCCCAACTCGATCTCTGCAAAGATCTGACCTCAATCCCCGCACCCAAAATTGGTTTTCCCATTTCTCCAACAAAAACTCAAAAATCTAAACCAAACTTTCCTATCTCTTTACTAGCCTAAAATTAGTATTAAATTTGAGTCATCTCAGCCCCTTTGAAAACCTTTTGCCAAGATAGACCCGGAGAGAGCCCTCTCCTGTCCTCGTAGGGCTAGCTACGAGGCTGAGCTTGGTTTGATGTGGCCTCGAGTTTTGCCTTCCTCAGCCTAAGGCAGATTTGAGCGCTAACAATATTCACATGTCGACTAAGTGACCAAGAGAGCATTTATACCTTCCCTCAAAGTTGGGTGTCTCGCACTAGACCAACTATCTAGAGAAGGAATACCATGCAACTAGTCTGGCATGTTCACTCATTAGCTTAAGGAGCAAGTCACGGAGGCTCGACAATCACCAGAATGCATGTATACAAAGATTTACATGTCTGCCTACATTAACATGTCTTCCTACATTCTAGGTGCAGTTTGTGCCTGACATAAGTTCCTGGGCTTAGAGTGGGCATGGTCACCGATAGAGACTGTTGTGAGCATGTATTTCAAGTTATTTTCCAAGTGCAGCTTTAGAGGAGTGATCATACAGTTGTCTAACCATCTTTTCACCCCAGTGTACAGGTTAATATTCGAACAGGATCCACCCTGCATGTCAGAAGAAGCGATGAAGGAATTGTTAGGCATTGCATATTGGCATGCCTCACCGGATAACACGTTCATTTTAGTGTTCAATGCGGAGAAGCATCCACATGTTCTATCAAATTTTTCTTTAGACGTGCTTGTCATGCAGGAAGTAGCCTATCATGTCTCAGCAGGATTAACAGCTAGGCTGCAGCGGAAGAAGAAGGCACCTTGGCCCACTCTTCCATTGCAGATTAGGTTATACGACATCCAGTGCATCAAGTGAGCATATGCCGAAGTTGAATAGATGAAGAAGTACCTGTTTGACCTCCGAAGCTTCAACCCATATGACCCACATCGCATTGTGAAGGATCACTGCATGAGAGTTCAGTTCAATTAGATCCATGGGGCTTGTCATTGGGCTGAGGAGGACTCATGGAGATACTATTACAATTCCTCCAAACCTAATGAATAGGTCGGTTTCGCCATTGAGTGGTTAGAATAGTAGCATGAAGCAGCATCACAGAGAACACGAGTAGTAGCAGATGTTGCAGCGCTAAGCATACCTATGCGCGACAAAGGAAAGAGAAAGATTGTCGAACACATGGAGGAGGAACAAAGCTGCATGTTTTGAGTAAATGCACTTGTAGAAAAAGTAGCTATGGCTATTCAACAGAAGAGGCAGCAGCGCGATAAGAGAATTGCACGAAGGCAGAGGGATAAGAAGAGAATGGAAGAAGTAGAGAAGGAGTTGCATGAGCTAAGGGAGCAACTCCGGAAAGAACAAGAGTTGTGCCAACTGGAGAAGGAAGTGTAGCAGCAGCATATTCTACAGGGGGTGCATCATGTGTAGACAGACGAAGCAGTGCCTGTACACGTAGTTGATTCTTCTGAACAGCTAGCATCAGGCAAACAGGGTGAACCCTCGCAGGGGCAAGACTTTTCTCAAGAGATAAAACAGGCTCTTGAACAGTTGGATGCAGACATGGGGTAGTAGTAGTTGGAATAAGACACTAACCTCATGCCTCACCAAAGAGAGTTCAACTCACCTGCTTCAATGCATCCAGATGATGAGAAAGTCTCGGATGACCAAGGAGGCACTGAGATCCTTGGTGGTCAACCGGAAGCAGATATGCACAACATCTCCTTTGACGAATCTCATCACAGATTTTTGTAGTCTCAGAGAGTACCGGCTCCGGAATACCAAACATCCCCTGCGCAATTTGAAGATCAAGTGATCATGACTGATGTGCACAAGCATCCAGCTGCGTTGGCCGATACAACTAGAGTGTATGCCGAAGCCACCAGCTCAAGTGTTTGTTTTCTCATAGCTGAGAATGAACAAATGGTGAAGGAACTACAGGTGGCCAACAGGGAGGAGACTTGATGACAATGTCTACCTGAGCTGAACTGAAGAAGGCAATACTAGATGAAGTATTTTCCTTGGACACAATTATGTGAGCATTATACTCAAGTTTGGTACCGTACATCAGGCATTCGTTCATCTCCACAGATGGCAACAACAATGTGCAAGAAGAGTATGCATCTTGAAGAACAAACATATTGTTGTTGATAACATGTGAGCATGGACAACGAAGTACAAGGGAGCCCTGCTTCATTTGCCAAAGATGATGAAGGGTAATGCGATCGAGATGCAAGCATGTATCAGGAGTCAGATGCGGAACTATGAAGACCTATCGCAACTCATCACTCGCACACAATCTTCCCATGCACGAGTACTCAAAATCATGGATGTTATAGTGCACACTCATGCGATCCCATCACTTGGGACCCTCACTCAGGCGAAGAGCAAGAAGCATGTCCAACAGGATCTTGACTCATACTTCGATGAGTTGATGCGCATTGCCACCAACACAGACTTGCCTATCAATGCAGACATCATGCGCAAGTATGTTGTTGGTCTAGCCACACTAAATACAATGATGTGCATTCTCATAGATGAGTTGGAAAGAGGAGCATGAGCAGTGTACCTAGAGGCTATGGAGGCAAGGTTCAGGTTTCAGACATATGTCACAGCAGAACACACGGACACTCTCAAGGACTACAAATATTGGCATCAATATGTCACTGTTGATCAGCATATGGATGTCGAGTAGTTGGACTTATATGTTTTTCTAAGTCTGAATGATGTCTAGTTTGTCTTGTTCAAGCCATTTCTCACATGGTTACATGTGGATTGTAATGTTTAGTCATGTCAATTGTAAGTCAAGTGTCAAGAGTGGATGTAACAGTCATAGAGTAGGTGAAGAGTCATGAGGGTAGTTGAATGGTCACAAAGGGGAATGTCAAGGGTCACCCCACCCTTTGCTATAAATAGTCCCTCATAACTCATTGTATAGGATTTTGGTCAGCGAAGCTTCTACTATGACTATCTTGAAGAAGACTTGGATAGTATTGTAATGCACCTTGGCTTCTCCACTACACGAAGCTAGTACGTCTCTTTGGAGGAGCAGACGGATGTCGCTGTAACGTTCTACTATTGGGGCTAGCGGGTTTACATGGTGTATTGTATGATTGTGACTTACACTTCTTTATATAATAAGAGCTAGCACATTTTCATGCATATGTTGTTATTGTAGTTGGACTCTTCATGTTTCCTTAATGATATATGTTGTTTAACTTATGTACTTGTGTATGAACTAATTTGTATGCAATTATATGAATCTTGTTGTTAGTGTGTTGCATATGTTGTTAATGTTGTCACTGTTTGTGTCAACTGCTCTTCCAGACATTAGACAGACCTTTCTCATGAACCTTGCTATAACAACCATCACACTCATCTTGGACTGATTCATGAGTGATGTTCATGTTATCTTACCTTGTATGATGTGACTTCCGCATCCACATGGACTACTCTGCCGAAAGCTATGAATGTCCTTTGTGTGGTGTGTTTCTAACCAAGTTGGGACTAATCCCTTTCAACCTAGAACTCACCTTTACCTTCCTCTCCCTTCGAAGTGTTCAAACCTCTCATACACCTTCCTTGACTTACTGCATCAGTCACACCCTTGGTACTGACAGAGTTATCTTACTTTCCTCTGTGCGACATCATGGTCAAAAAATTACCTTACGACCCACTGTTGGGACTCCTACACCAAACGGTATGAGGTCTAATTGGGAATTCTTACCGGGGAGATCCCCTTGACATGTTGGCGGGTCCAGCGTCGTCAACACCATTACAACATTAGGTTTCATCATTAAATGAAACAACCCTATAGTTTGGCTATTTATTACTGAGGTTTCATCTCTTCCCAAAATTCTCACAATTATTTGTAAAACAGGCCTAACATTCTCAGAAAAACAAGCTATGGGAAATTGAGTTGACTCAGAAGGAAGGACTGCACTCAGAGGCAAAACAAGGTTCCAAGTTTTATTTTTATCTTTTGCTAACATATTTTGATAAATAGAGAAGAGGGTTTCATCAGAGAAATTTGTATAGTTATCATATTGAGGAAAATCAAGGACTTGGTGAATTAGCAATGAGGAGACTTGCATAATGTTTTCTCCCAAAGAGTTCATTACATAACACCTCTGTGGGTACAGGGACAAAGTCAACCAACTAATGAATTCTGGGAAAAAATATGTTTGAGGGATTATTGCAGAGACCAAACTTGACTTGACCATTCTCGATGAGATTTTTGACTCAATCTAGTTGGAAAGGACACTCTGAAGAATTTCCATTAAATTAAGTGGACAAATGGGGTCAAATATATCATGCTCCATGTCCATGAGAGGAATATGGGTCGAGGAACTAGATAAATTAGCATTTTTAGTCATTTTGATTTTCTTTTAAAATTTATAGAGTGATTAAGGATGTTTAAATACCTGGTAATTTTGTGGGAAATTGGTGATATAGTTAAAGTTGTTGAAAATGACAGTAGTCGGCATGAAAACAGCAGATTAAATGAGTGAATTGGGCAAAAATAGGGTTTTTATGGACGAGAAGGAAAAACATATTTATGACAATGAGCACAAAGGAGTACGGATGACTGATGTGGTGGAAAACATGGAAAGTGACGTGGAAAAGGGTGAGTGAGGTCAAGAGAGGAGAGGTGACGTGGTGACGAGGTGGAATTGTTGATATGGATACTCACTCACCTGATCTTGCTTTCCTATCGTGGCATTGTGGTATGGGCAAAAACTACTTACCACTCTTGAGGGCACCCTAAGTGGTAAGTCGTTTCATGAGGGAGTGTTGTCGGGGTTGATCACAATCATCGATCGCCCTGATAGTAGATTTCCCAAGTCTACCCTCGAGGGAACCCTTCCATATAACTGTCAAGCCATCTTTGATGTCAAATTTGTTGTATGCGACGCCAAGATCCATGTGACGTCATCACACCACCAAATTTGTACGCCCTTTAACTCCCGCATTTTTTTACCTTAATGGGGTGTCCCACCTGCTAATAAAATATATTGTATATATTTTTACAATCCAAACTTTAGGCCTATGCCATTTATTACAACAAGGGATTAGATTTTTCAAAACACATGTAAGTTCATTGAATTTTGTCTAGTACTTCCAACTGTAAATTCATTGGATTTTGTCTAGTACTTCCAGTTGTAAGTTCATTGTATTTTACTATCTATGTAACCTAGAGTGTAACAACAGAGGTTCTCACCATACATTTTTTTCTAATATAGTTCTCTTCTAATGGGATGGAATAGCTTTTTTTTCCCATTCAGTGGTCCATAAATACATGGATTAAGAAATTCCTATTTTCCTCTTTCTTAACAAAGAAGGCTTTGAACCATTGTACCTTTTTTGGAATGGAGATGATGTAAGATACAAGGTTTCTTATCCACAACATTCACCTATTGTCAACATTAAATGTTGAATTTAGTATGATATTCTAGATGTTGCTAGTAATGCATTTTTTAGAGAAGTTAGTTCATGAACATTCAACTATCTTCAATAGTTGAAATTAATTACATAACAAAGATATCATATTGGGAAGGTTAACCAACCACTTTTCTATTCATTCTTCATATGTGTTTGTACATTGAAAGGATGGCTGAAATGATTGCACCTACTCCAACTAACCATTTATTACATTAGTTCATATATGTATCCATATTTACCTAATGCCTAATTTCTTATGTATGATGACATGTTATGAGCCTAAGAGGCCCCTCAATACTTTGGAAAATGTACCTTTTAATGTTGTTATTCTTTATGTTATTCCTCTTGGTCATGTTGCTTCTTACATTCTTGTTTGATATCTTGGGATGTATATCTAGTGACTTCCCCTTGATGATAAAATCATGTTTCCTCTTCAATTATTTTCCAATGTTGATCCTCTTTTGTTTGGTCAAAATCTAGTTTTGGTCTAAGTAAGAGAAGTGGGTTGAATATTCATCCCAACCCATATTGTGCTCATGGTTTGCACCAATTTCTTGCACATTGTAGCCCTTGCTTTAACAACTTGTAATTTGAATGGGGAATGGGGTTCTTATATTTGAAGGATGTAAGGTGGGGACTGCCACTTTCTTTGACAAGATAAAGTAGCATCATCCCACAGTAATCAATGTTTTTCCTCTAGATGTGACACAACTTCATGTTTCCCTATGCATGAAGTAGCAATATTGTAGGAGTATCCCTTCAACAAACTTTTTTCTGCAAGTTAAACTGAGTTCTTTCACTAATTTTAGCAATTTTGGCCTTTTACAGGTTTTAGTTGGCCTTCTTCTATTTTTTATCCACTGTTTAATTTGGCTTAACTGCTGCCAAACTGATAGTTCTACATTTTTTCCTTTAACACCTATTTCTCATCCCTTTACTTATTTTTCTACCATAAGGCAAGTTCTCTGCGACCATTGGCTATGTTAGGTGTGGAGCCTAATTATCTTCCTGACTCAGAGGTTTTGTTTCAGTCATGTTTAGATCCCAGTTCCTAATAGGGAAGCAACACCACCCTTATTAAATCTGTCATGGGAGTCTAGGGCGAGGCGATGGCTGCTTTTAAAGAGCCCCCCTGGAAGTGGTTTGGGCGCAGCACCCCATAGCCAAAAATAAATGAAAATTTTCCTTGTAAAATATTGTAATTTCATAGTCAATTTGGGTCATTCATTAGGAAGATTATTTGACAATAGAAGTTATGTTAATTTAGGGTTTTTCCGTAGAAGGCAATCCTCGGTTTATATGAGGGAATTTTATTACAGATGTGTAGGTGTATTGTGAGCGAGAAAGAGAGAGGAGACTATGTGAGAGTGATGAGGAAATTACAACAAATTTTTTGTAGGTTATATCTCTTAATTTTGTTGGATAATATAAAAGGAAGGACGGGTTGTTTCTCTGTGGACGTAGCCCAAATTGGGTGAAACACATATATCTGTGTCTCTCTTGTTTTATGAATTTTCTATGTTTGTCTTTCTGCAATATTTTATATGTTCCATTTCTTTGTAATATATAATTTTCTAACAATTGGTATCAGAGCTGAAGGTCTTATTTGGATGATAAATCACAGGAGAGGAGGGTTACTAGTTCAAGTGGGAGCAATGGAAAAATATGGTAGGTTTAGGGTCGAGAAATTTAACGGCCAAAACTACCAGTTGTGGAAGATGCAGATGGAAAATTATCAGTATTAGAAAGATTTGTACATACCATTGAGTGGAAAATCAAAGAAGTTGACGAGTATGACAAGTGTATATGGGAGATTATCGACAGAAAGGCACTTGGAACAATACGGTTATGTTTGGCAGCTTCAGTGGCATTCAACATTTCAAAGGAAATGAAAATAGAAGGTTTAATGACGGCATTGGCCAAACTATATGAAAAACCTTTGGCCTCAAATAAGGTATTTCTTATGAAGTGTTATTTAATATGAAGATGTCAGAAGGTGGATTTGTTGCTCATCATTTAAATGAATTTAATACAGTTACCAATCAATTAAGCTCTGTAGGGGTAAATTTTGATGATGAAATTAGGGCTCTCTTATTTATGTGCTCAATGCCAGAAAGTTGGAATGGTTTAGTTATGTCCATTAGTAACTTTATCGTTGGATCTAGTACTTTAAAGTTTGATGATGTTGTTGGTGCTATCCTTAGCGAGGAAATGAGATAGAAAATATTTGGTGAGACATCAAGTAATGATTTGACTATAGGGACTAGGGGAAGAAAAATTGAAAGAAGAAAGATCCCGAGAAATCGCAGTAAGTCAAGAAAAAATAGATCCAAGTCAAGAACAGGGATAGTGTGTTGAAAATGCGAAAAGAAAGGACACCTGAAGAAAGATTATAAGACACGAAAGGGAAAATAAGGACATGCATAGCAAGAGTACAATCAAGAAGATAATGTGAAAGGTGATTTGTTGCAAGATGCTTTGATTCTTTTATTAGAGAATATTATTGATGTCTAGGTGGTAGATTCAGGGGCCTCATTCCATGCCACACCTAATATGAAAAAATTTCATGACTCTATTCAGGGAGATTTTGGATAGGTTCGCTTGGGTGACGAAAAACCCTGTAAAATCGTTGGAATGGGTAGATTTTTTGTAAAAACGCAGAATGGAAACCAATGATTATTGAAGGAGGTAAGGCATGTTCCATATCTAAAGAAAAATCTAATTTCAATAGGGTAGCTAGGTGGTGAAGGTTGTGTGACTATTTTTACAGATAAAACCTGGAAGGTCACTAAAGGAGCCCTGGTAATAGCAAAACGAGAAAAGGTTGGTACATTGTATTTATGCAATGGTAATTCTAATTCTATTAATGCTTTAACCTCCACATGAACAGATATAGCATTGTGGCATCATAGCCTCAGGCACATGAGTGAGAAGGGAATGCATATTAGTCACTCAATAAATGTGTTTCTAGGTTTGAAGCACATTGATTTGGATTTATGTGAAAATTATTTTTATAGAAAACAAAAGAGAGACATATTTCTCAGAGTTGAGAAGGAAAATTAGACCTAAAAATTATAGCTTATGCATACAAATGTATGGAGACCCGCTCATGTATCATCTCTTGGTGGATCTCACTATTATGTTACTTTTATCGATAATCCAACCAGAAAAACTTAGATTTATTGTATTCAGAATAAATCTGATGTATTTGATACTTTCAAGAAATGGAAAGATTTGGTTGAGAATGAGATAGGAAAGAAGTTGAAGTGTCTCATATTAGACAATGGAGGTGAATATTGCAGCAAAGATTTTGATAAGTATTGTTAAGAGCATGGAATTTGTAGAGAGAAGATGGTTCCAGAAATACCATAGGAAAATGGTGTGTGAGAAAGGATGGACATGACAATCATGGAGCGTGCAAGATCCATGAGATTACATGGAGGATTGCCTTTACAATTTTGGGCAAATGTTGTAGATATTTTTGTTTATCTAATAAACAGAGAGCCTTCAATTTCCTTGTATGGTGGTATCGCAAATGAGGCATGAACAGGAAAAAAAGGTAAACTACTCATTTTTAAAGACTTTCAGTTGAGCCTTTGTCCACATCAATAAAGAAAATATAACAACGCTTGAGGCAAAATCAAAGAAATGTACCTTTATTGGATATGGTTTTAATGATTTTGGTTATCACTTATATGATTATGAAAATCACAAAATCATTGGGAGCAGAGCTACCATATTCAATGAAAAGGTATTGTATAAGGATCATATGCAAGAAAAGAAACATGAAAAAGAAAACAAATAATGCACAATGCTTGATGAGATCACATGAAAAGTAAATTCAAAGGTGTCTGGGAATCATAATGATCAACAACAACAACAAGAATAGTAGCAACAACAACAATAGGCACCTCAAACACCTAAAAGTGGTCTTAGAAATATATCAAGACAAGTAGACCCCCTAAACGATACTCTCCTTCATTGTATTATGTATTATTGATTGATTATGGTGAACCAAAATGTTATGAAGAAGTAATGCAAGTAGAAACTGGGAAGAAGTGGGAGCTAGCCATGAAAGAAGAGATGGACTCCTTGGTACATAACCAGACTTGGGACTTAGTCAAGTTACCTACAGGTAAAACAACATTGCAGAATAAATGGGTTTACATGTTGAAGGAAGAAGATGGAGGTAGAAAGAGGCATAAGGCTAGACTTGTTGTGAATAGGTTTACACCGAATAAAGGTATAGACTTTGATGAAATATTTTCTCCTGTTGGTAAAATGACTTCAATCAGAACTATTTTAAGTCTAGTGGCAGCAAAATATTTTCATCTTGAGCAGTTACATGTAAAGATAGTCTTTCTCCATGGGGAATTGGAGGAACAAATATATATGCAGTAGTTGTTGGAAATAATACTGAGAGAGGGGGTGAATTAGTATTATCAAATCAATAAAACTTTTCATTTCCATACTTAGATACATATACGCTACTTCAATTAAGGGAACCCGCGTGTATATGCAACTGTGTCTAATGCAACTAGCGTATATCCAAAATACTTATGATTCAGTTAATCCATTAAATGTTGATCTTTAGTTAGTGCATCAGAACTTCATTAACCATATGTACAGTAAGCAGGTGCAGTAAAACAGAACAGATCATCACACACAAGAAGCACACATGAACACCATGATATAAGGTGGAAACCCAATGTGGGTGAAAACCACCTGCTGCAAGTCGTCTCTATCTTCTTTTAATAAGAAACTTCATTTTACAATAGTTCTGTACTGGTGCAGTCTTATACCAGTACGCAGGCTTCTACCTGCAGAGGGATACAACCCTCTCTCATTTTCCAGACTCTCCTGGATGGGAGCTACAACCCCCTTAGCTCTTGTACTAGCTGATCCATTTACTAGTACGTAGGTGCCTGCCTACTGAATGCTCCAATATTCACTTGTTCTCTAGCTGCTGTTGGAAGGGAGCTACCACCCACTTTTCTCTTGTACTAGCTGATGTACTAATACGTAGGCGCAACCTACAATCTCCTTGCATCCTCCAAGGACCACATTTCATACATTTTCAGACTGGATACTACTGAAGTACAACACTATAATCTGAAGGCCACGTTTCATCCAATTTTCATACTGGACCCATCAATATCACAAAATCAATCAATACTAGCATCATCAATCTCTCAATCACTAAAACCCTGTCAAAAACTCAGTCACCAGAACACAGAGCAGACAACAGAACTCTATAATAACAATCAGACCCAGCTGCAACTTCAATTATCATACTTCATAATGTATAGGCTACTACGATGAACCAAACCCGCATACATACGCGCTTTCACCAAAGACAACCCGCTTACAGATCTATAAATATTTAATAATGACTTACTTCTATTTCTAACTTAAGTTATACCCAGTTCAGAACATTACATGGGTCAGTATACAGATCTAGAATAAGCATAATCAACCATATAGAGATAGTTCATTTCAAACCATTTGATCCCTATCTATCCTTAGATCTTGTTCTCCATCAACCGGTGAGATTCCTCCTTAGCTCAGATCAAGCAATGCATCATAAACCCATAACCTGCATACTGGATCTCATACTTCATCAGATATTCAAGATGTTTCCCATCATTTGCCTAACGATCTTCTTCTCCTTTTATAGTCTTAGGCCTTACTCAATACCATGGTCCAAAACCATTGAGAACCAATACTAGGGACCCAATACCTGGGTTCAACACTTCGGACGTAATACCAAGGACCAAAACCATAGGTCTAAATACCACGAACCCAAAAATAAGATTTCCCACATGTATGCGCTTTTCCGTGCATGAAAATGTGTGCATACGCATACGCGACTTTTGATCAGCAATCCCGCGTGTATACACGCCTTTGTATTAGTGAAGTTGTGTGTATAATCTGCGTGTATACCCTACTTGGTATATAGAGAACCTACGTATAGCAACTTTTTACATAGTGAACCTGCGTATAACCTGTGTGTATACCCTACTTGGTATATAGTGAACCTGCGTATATACTCTAAACCTGCATATATACTCTTCTTTCTTCATTCTTTGAAGTTTGATCATCAATTCTTTGCTACTGACCTGCTACACTATAATATGTCATCTTTGTGAGTTGCCATCAAGGACAACACTTGTCTCATAATGCCAACAATCTCCCCCTTTGGACTTGATGGCAAAGCTAACTTGTCATACTGAGAACTATCATCCTGTCACATCTGATATCTCTTCTGTAGAACCATCTAGTTATATATTGTTCTTCTATGGGTGGGTTGCCATCAAGTACAACACATGCATCATAATTCCAACAATCTCCCCCTTTGGACTTGATGGCAACAACACCAAATCACTCTCCCCCTTTGACATCAAGGGCAAAGGGCGGACCCAGATATTCTCTTTCCTTGATAAACATTCCGCTGACCATACTCCCTCTGAGTACTTGCTGAAATCTCTAAATGAGCTCCCCCTTTGTATATGCCAAGGTGCACCAATCTGTCCATGCTCCCTCTGAGTACATGTTGAAGTCTTTGCTATGCTGAAGTGTGTTGTTCATGCTCCCCCTGACTGTAAGCAAGGTCTGAAAAAAGATGTTCTACAAGAAGAACATGACTCTATCATAAATGACCTTCCTATCACTAAGGACTCATACATACATCCATCTCCCAACCAAGTGGGAATTGACTCATCTACCCAACTAAGTGGGGATACATCAAGGTTTACACATGATAACACAAGAGTATAACATCATTCATCCCAGGCATAGTGGGGAAACCAACATAGGCCGTTACATGACCTTGATAATAGAGGAAATACATGACATAGAGACCAAATATTTAAAACAATGAAAGTCATCAACAGCATCTGTCAATAATCATTCAGATCAGCAACCATGTTCTCCTTTTGCACCTGTTCCACCTGAAATCAATCATATACGCGACTGTATCCACAATAACAGGCGTATATACATAGATGTTTCTCATAAAACTCGCGTACAACCACTTCCAAATCAACAACCTTTAAATGTCCTGTAACAAGGTATGTCTGCATATAGATATCAACTCATCATCATAAAATCATTCACATTATAACATTTGTGAAAAACACCATAGTCATCTCATCAAGATATGCATGATCCAAGTATCATCACTTTGGGAACGTCTGCATCAATCAACATATGTAGGTATCAACCTATCATCATATAGGTAAGAACTCATCATCATCATATCTCCAACAATGCAACTCCATGTATCCAACACTATGTTTCTACAGCTCAAGACTTCTTGATATCATCAACAACAACAATCCTCATCCACATGAGCACCAAGAATTATAGGAAACCTGCATTGTAACTGTATTATATGATCTTTGTGCATATGATGACAGCAGCATATGAGTAACTCATCATCAAGTAAAGAAGGTGTGTATTCAAGCTTTGTTCTTCTCCTTATCCTTATAAAGATCACCATGTAAACACCATATATGTATCATTAGAGAATCAACCACAAGTCTGATCTGAACATCAACTATGTAACCCCAAAAAGATATATCATTTAGCCATATAAGCATCATCACCAAGAACTACTAACCATAATGCCAACAATGCATTATTAAAGGCATATGCTCCCCCTGAACCTGTGCCAACTGTCAGATCTAATCATGCATATATCAACAAGAAGTATTAAGGCATCATTATCAACAAGTTAGGATCAAAACACTTCTAAACATCTTACAAGTATCAAGACATTTCCACACATCATTAGCAGATTGTAACCATTATCAAACAGAACTAATAATGGACTGAATCATATCAGACCCTTTTCTAAGCATGTCCCCTCTGATTTTCCTCAAAACTGACATATACATGACTATGCAGTGTCTAACTCGCGTATATATGCGACTTCCCTTTATGCAAATTGCGTATGAGATTTAGGACACTGAAGTTTTACACTTTCAGCTCCCCCTGAGTCTGTTATGTCTGTATATGGTGATGTGCCACATCTTCCTAACTTTACTTCCTTCTTCTTCCATATCTTCAAGTGTGATCATGTTTTCTCCTTTTGGTGTGGTGCCCATACCTTGTTCCTGCATTCCTTTGCTATATGTCCAAGCTTGTAGCATGCATAACATCTTACAAGTTTCATATTCCTTTTGTAGCAATCAACAACTTTGTGACCAAACATATTACAAGAAAAACAATATCCCTTAAAGTACCTGGACCTTGATGATCTTTCCGTGTGATGGTCTTGAACCATTCTTCTTCTACATCTGGCTGCAACATGTCCAAGATTATGACATACATAACATTCAACATTATTCATCAGAGGAGTAAAAGAATTTCTTTCCTTGGCTGTGGATGGGGTTGACCTCTCATCTCCTTGTTGAGAATTTTAGATTTTTCATTAGAGTTCCTTGTCTTATTTTCTGAACTAGATTCACCTTCAATAGATTCATGAAAACCAAGACCAGTTTTGACAGCAGTATATGTTTGACTACTAAGAATGTCATCCAAAATCGTAGTACTATCTTGAAATCGTAAGAGCTTATCCTTCTCTTCTAATTTATCATTTAAAATATTTACCTCAACCTGAAGTTAATCTTCCCTTTCACGATGCTGCTTCTTCATGTTTTCTTCAATTTTTCTTTCTTCTTCCAACTGATGTCTTAGTTCAAGAACTTTGTTTTCTTGTTTTTCAAGAGCTTGGAGTAGTTCTTTAATTTGCTTCTTTGATTCTTCAAGATCTTCCTTTAGAGAGAGGATTGTAGCTTCAAGCCTTTCATAATAACTGGATCTATCTCTGAGTTTCTTGATTGTTGTGCTTCTTTCATTTACTTCATTTCTTAATGATGTCACTTCATCCTGCAACTTTTGACATTTTTCCTTGAATAACTTCCTTACCTTGTTTCCTTCCTCTAGTTGAGCTTTTAGTTTGGTAGATTCTTCTTTGAAGGCACATTCCCTTTTGTTCAAAAGATCTTGTTGATCTCTAATTTTGTCTGTGAGCCTTTTAAATTCTGCCTCTATTTGATATCTTTCTTGCTCACCCATAAGAGCACATTCAGTTGTTTCACTATCACTTTCATCATCTCCAAATGGATAGATAACAGTATCACCAGAGGATAACAAATTCATACCTGATAGATCTTGTTCATCTTCATTCTGAAGTGATTCTAAATCTGAAGTGATTCTTCCACATACCCCCAATCGATTCCTCCACTGTCATAGTCTTTCTGAGATGTCTTCTTCTTCTTAGGTGCTTTCTTCTTGACCTTCTTTCCCATTTTTCTACGGATCTCCTTTGAGAAATCAAGCTTCAACCAAAGGACCTGCTCTGATACCAATTGTTGGAAATCATACTGAGAGGGGGGGTGAATCAGTATTATCAAATCAATAAAACTTTTTCATTTCCATACTTAGATACATATACGCTACTTCAATTAAGGGAACCCGCGTGTATACGCAACTGTGTCTAATGCAACTAGTGTATATCCAAAATACTTATGATTCAGTTAATCCATTAAATGTTGATCTTTAGTTAGTGCATCAGAACTTCATTAACCATATGTACAATAAGCAGGTGCAGTATAATAGAATAGATCATCACACACAAGAAGCACGCATGAACACCATGATATAAGGTGGAAACCCAATGTGGGTGAAAACCACCTGCTGCAAGTCGTCTCTATCTTCTTTTAATAAGAAATTTCATTTTACAATAGTTCTGTGCTGGTGCAGTCTTATACCAGTACGCAGGCTTCTACCTGCAGAGGGCTATAACCCTCTCTCGTTTTCCAGACTCTCCTGGATGGGAGCTACAACCCCCTTAGCTCTTGTACTAGCTGATCCATTTACTACTACGTAGGTGCCTGCCTACTGAATGCTCCAATCTTCACTTGTTCTCTAGCTGATGCTGGAAGGGAGCTACCACCCCCTTTGCTCTTGTACTAGATGATGTACTAGTACATAGGTGCCAGCCTACAATCTCCTTTCATCCTCCAGGGAGCACATTTCATACATTTTCAGACTGGATACTCCTGAAGCACAACACTATAATCTGAAGGCCACGTTTCATCCAATTTTCATACTGGACCCATCAATATCACAAAATCAATCAATACTAGCATCATCAATCTCTGAATCACTGAAAAACTGAAACCCTGTCAACAACTCAGTCACCAGAACACAGAGCAGACAACAGAACTCTATAATAACAATCAGACCCAACTGCAACTTCAATTATCATACTTCATAATGTATACGCTACTACGATGAACCAAACCAGCGTACATACGCGCTTTCACCAAAGACAACCCGTGTACAGATCTATAAATATTCAATCATGACATGATGTTATTTCTAACTGAAGTTATACCCAGTTCAGAACATTACATGTGTCAATATACAGATCTAGAATAAGCATAACCAACCATATAGAGATAGTTCATTTCAAACCATTTGATCCCGATCTATCCTTAGATCTTGTTCTCCATCAACCGGTGAGATTCCTCCTTAGCTCAGATCAAGCAATGCATCATAAACCCATAACCTGCATACTGGATCTCATACTTCATCAGATATTCAAGATGTTTCCCATCATTTACCTAATGATCTTCTTCTCCTTTTATAGTCTTAGGCCTTACTCAATACCATGGGCCAAAACCATTGAGAACCAATACTAGGGACCCAATACCTGGGTTCAACACTTCGGACGTAATACCAAGGACCAAAACCATAGGTCTAA
This sequence comes from Pinus tabuliformis, assembly GCA_031772625.1. Taxonomy (NCBI): domain Eukaryota; kingdom Viridiplantae; phylum Streptophyta; class Pinopsida; order Pinales; family Pinaceae; genus Pinus; species Pinus tabuliformis. The sequence goes on from CM062817.1 coordinate 1,809,479,650, forward strand.
ATACCACGGACCCAAAAATAAGCTTTCCCACATGTACGCGCTTTTCCATGCATGAAAGTGTGTGCATACGCATACGCGACTTTTGATCAGCAATCCCGCGTGTATACGCACCTTTGTATTAGTGAAGTTGCATATATACCCTACTTGGTATATATCGAACCTGCGTATATACGCGACTTGGTACATAGTGAACCTACATATAACCTGTGTGTATACCCTACTTGGTATATAGTGAACCTGCGCATATACTCTAAACCTGCATATATACTCTTCTTTCTTCATTTTTTGAAGTCTGATCATCAATTCTTTGCTACTGACCTATTGCACTATAATATATCATCTTTGTGAGTTGCCATCAAGGACAACACTTGTCTCATAATGCCAACAATCTCCCCCTTTGGACTTGATGGCAAAGCTAACTTGTTATGCTGAGAACTATCATCCTGTCACATCTGATATCTCTTCTGTAGAACCATATGGTTATATATTGTTCTTCTATGGGTGGGTTGCCATCAAGTACAACACATGCATCATAAAGCCAACAATCTCCCCCTTTGGACTTGATGGCAACAACACCAAATCACTCTCCCCCTTTGACATCAAGGGCAAAGGGCAGACCCAGATATTCTCTTTCCTTGATAAACATTCCGCTGACCATACTCCCTCTGAGTACCTGCTGAAATATCTGAATGAGCTCCCCCTTTGTATATGCCAAGGTGCACCAATCTGTCCATGCTCCCTCTGAGTACATGCTGAAGTCTCTGCTCTGTTGAAGTGTGTTGTTCATGCTCCCCCTGACTGTAAGCAAGGTCTGAAGAAAGATGTTCTACAAGAAGAACATGACTCTATCATAAATGACCTTCCTATCACTAAGGACTCATACATACATCCATCTCCCAACCAAGTGGGAATTGACTCATCTACCCAACTAAGTGGGGATACATCAAGGTTTACACATGATAACACAAGAGTATAACATAATTCATCCCAGGCATAGTGGGGAAACAAACATAAGCTGTTACATGACCTTGATAATAGAGGAAATACATGACATAGAGACCAAATATTTAAAACAATGAAAGTCATCAATAGCATCTGTCAATCATCATTCAGATTAGCAACCATGTTCTCCTTCTGCACCTGTTCCACCGGAAATCAAATCATATACGTGACTGTATCCACAGAAATAGGCGTATATACACAGATGTTTCTCATAAAACTCGTGTACAACCACTTCTAGATCAGCAACCTGTAAATGTCCTATAACAAGGTATGTCTGCATATAGATATCAACTCATCATCATAAAATCATTCACATTATAACATTTGTGAAAAACACCATAGTCATCTCATCAAGATCTGCATGATCCAAGTATCATCACTTTGGGAACATCTGCATCAATCAACATATGTAGGTATCAACCTATCATCATATAGGTAAGAACTCATCATCATCATATCTCCAACAATGCAACTCCATGTATCCAGCACTATGTTTCTACAGCTCAAGACTTCTTGATATCATCAACAGCAACAATCCTCATCCACATGAGTGCCAAGAATTATAGGAAACTTGCATTATAACTGTATTATATGATCTTTGTGCATATGATGACAGCAGCATATGAGTAACTCATCATCAAGTAAAGAAGGTGTGTATTCAAGCTTTGTTCTTATCCTTATCCTTATGAAGATCACCATGTAAACACCATATATGTATCATCAGAGAATCAACCACAAGTCTGATCTGAACATCAATTATGTAACCCCAAGAAGCATGATATATCATTTAGCCATATAAGCATCATCACCAAGAACTACTAACCATAATGCCAACAATGCATTATTAAAGGCATATGCTCCCCCTGAACCTGTGCCAACTGTCAGATCTGATCATGCATATATCAACAAGAAGTATCAAGGCATCATTATCAACAAGTTATGATCAAAACACTTCTAAACATATTACAAGTATCAAGACATTTCCACACATCATTATCAGATTGGAAAATAGCTGCTACACCAAAACTAGGTGCGAAAAACCAACCGGACTGTCCCAATGGATAGATCAAAAATACAGAAACAAAGACAGCAATTGGAGCAGAGAATGCAATTGCATTATAAGGTCGCAATTGTACAGATCGAGCAATATCAAACAGAGAAAATAATGGACTGAATCATATCAGACCTTTTTCTGAGCCTGTCCCCTCTGCTTTTCCTCAAACTGACATATGCATGACTGTGCAGTGTCTAACTCGCGTATATACGCGACTTCCCTTTATGCAACTTGCGTATGAGATTTAGGACACTGAAGTTTTACAGTTTCAACTCCCCCTGAGTCTGTTATGTCTGTATATGGTGTTGTGCCACATCTTCCTGACTGTACTTCCTTCTTCTTCCATATCTTCAAGTGTGATGATGTTTTCTCCTTTTGGTGTGGTGCCCGTACCTTGTTCCTGCATTCCTTTGCTATATGTCCAAGCTTGTTGCATGCATAACATCTTACAAGTTTCATATTCCTTCTGTAGCAATCAACAGCTTTGTGACCAAACATATTGCAAGAAAAAAAATATCCCTTAAAGTACCTGGACCTTGATGATCTTTCTGTGTGATGGTCTTGAACCATTCTTCTTTTGCATCTGGCTGCAACATGTCCAATATTATGACATACATAGCATTCAACATTATTCATCAGAGGAGTAAAAGACTTTCTTTGAAGAATTTCTTTCCTTGGCTATTGATGGGGTTGACCTCTCATCTCCTTGTTGAGAATTTCAGATTTTGCATTAGAGTTCCTTGTCCTATTTTCTAAACTAGATTCACCTTCAATAGATTCATGAAAACCAAGACAAGTTTTCATAGCAGGAGATCTTTGACTACTAAGAATGTCATCCAAAATATTAGTACTATCTTGAAATCCTAAGAGCTTATCCTGCTCATCTAATTTATCATTTATAATATTTACCTCAACCTGAAGTTTCCCTTCCCTTTCACGATGCTGCTTCTTCATGTTTTCTTCAATTTTTCTTTCTTCTTCCAATTGATGTCTTAGTTCAAGAACTTTGCTTTCTTGTTTTTCAAGAGCTTGGAGTAGTTATTTATTCTGCTTCTTTGATTCTTCAAGATCTTCCTTTAGCGAGAGGATCGTAGCTTCAAGCCTTTCATAATAACTGGACCTGTCTTTGAGTTTCTTGATTGTTTTGCTTCTTTCATTTACTTCATTTCTTAATGATGTCACTTCATCCTGCAACTTTTGACATTTTTCCTTGAATAACTTCCTTACCTTGTTTCCTTCCTCTAGTTGAGCTTTTAGTTTGGCAGATTCTTCTTTGAAGGCACATTCCCTTTTTTTCAAAAGATCTTGTTGATCTCTAATTTTGTCTGCGAGCCTTTTAAATTGTGCCTATATTTGATATCTTTCTTGCTCACCCATAAGAGAACATTCAGTTGTTTCACTGTTACTTTCATCATCTCCAAATGGATAGATAATAGTATCACTAGAGGATAACAAATTCATACCCAGTAGGTCTTGTTCATCTTCATTCTGAAGTGATTATGAATCTGAAGTGATTCTTCCACATAACCCCCAATCAATTCTTCCACTGTCATATTTTTCTGAGATGTCTTCTTCTTCTTAGGTGCTTTCTTCTTGAGCTTCTTTCCCATTTTTCTACGGATCTCCTTTGAGCGATCAAGCTTCAACCATAGGACCTGCTCTGATACCAATTGTTGGAAATAATACTAAGAGGGGGGGTGAATCAATATTATCAAATCAATAAAACTTTTTCATTTCCATACTTAGATACATATACGCTACTTCAATTATGGGAACTCGTGTGTATACGCAACTGTGTCTAATGCAACTAGCATATATCCAAAATACTTATGATTCAGTTAATCCATTAAATGTTGATCTTTAGTTAGTGCATTAGAACTTCATTAACCATATGTACAGTAAGCAAGTGTAGTAAAACAGAACAGATCATCACACACAAGAAGCACACATGAACACCATGATATAAGGTGGAAACCCAATGTGGGTGAAAACCGCCGCTGCAAGTCATCTCTATCTTCTTTTAATAAGAAAATTCATTTTACAATAGTTCTATACTAGTGCAGTCTTATACCAGTACGCAAGCTTCTACCTGCAGAGGGCTACAAGCCTCTCTCATTTCCCAAACTCTCCTAGATGGGAGCTACAACCCCCTTAGCTCTTGCACTAGTTGATCCATTTACTAGTACGTAGGTACCTGCCTACTGAATGCTCCAATCTTCACTTGTTCTCTAGTTGCTGCTGGAAGGGAGCTACCACCCCCTTTGCTCCTGTACTAACTGATGTACTAGTACGTAGGCGCCGGCCTACAATCTCCTTTCATCCTCTAGGGACCACATTTCATACATTTTTAGAATGAATACTCCTGAAGCACAACACTATAATCTGAAGGCCACGTTTCATCCAATTTTCATACTGGACCAATCAATATCACAAAATCAATCAATACTAGCATCATTAATCTCTGAATCACTGAAACACTGAAACCCTGTCAACAACTCAGTCACCAGAACACAGAGCAGACAACAGAACTCTATAATAACAATCAGACCCAACTGCAACTTCAATTATCATACTTCATAATGTATACGCTACTATGATGAACCAAACCTGCATACATGTGTGCTTTCACCAAAGACAACCCGCATACAAATCTATAAATATTCAATCATGACTTACTGCTATTTCTAACTTAAGTTATACCTAGTTTAGAACATTACATGCATCAGTATACAGATCTAGAATAAGCATAATCAACCATATAGAGATAGTTCATTTCAAACCATTTGATCCCGCTCTATCCTTGGATCTTGTTCTCCATCAACCAGTGAGATTACTCCTTAGCTCAGATCAAGCAATGCATCATAAACCCATAACCTGCATACTGGATCTCATACTTTATCAGATATTCAAGATGTTTCCCATCATTCGCCTAATGATCGTCTTCTCCTTTTATAGTCTTAGGCCTTACTCAATACCATGGTCCAAAACCATTGAGAACCAATACTAGGGACCTAATACCTGGGTTCAACACTTCGGACATAATACCAAGGACCAAAACCATAGGTCTAAATACCACGGACCCAAAAATAAGCTTTCCCACATGTACGCACTTTTCCGTGCATGAAAGTGCGTGCATACGCATACGTGACTTTTGATCAGCAATCTCGCGTGTATACACACCTTTGTATTAGTGAAGCTGCGTGTATAACCTGCTTGTATACCCTACTTGGTATATAGCGAACCTGCGTATATACGCGACTTGGTACATAGCGAACCTGCGTATAACCTGTGTGTATAGCCTACTTGGTATATAGTGAACCTACGTATATACTCTGAACCTGCATATATACTCTTCTTTCTTCATTCTTTGAAGTCTAATCATCAATTCTTTGCTACTGACCTACTGCACTATAATATGTCATCTTTGTGAGTTGCCATCAAGGACAAGACTTGTCTCATAATGCCAACAATAGCCACAAGGGTATGAGGTCAAAGGGGAGGAGAAATTAGTGTGAAACTTGAAGAAGAGCTTGTATGGCTTAAAACAGGCTCCAAGGTAGTGGTATCTAAACTTTGACAAGTTTATGTATGAACAAGGTTATACTAGATGTCACTTTGACCATTGTGTTTATCTTAAAAAGAAAAATGATGTCAACTATATTATATTGTTATTTTATGTAGATGATATGCTTGTTGCAGGGTCTAACATGTAGGAAGTAAATGTGCTTAAAGGAAAAATGGAAAATTCATTTGGAATGAAGGATTTGGGTGTTGCAAAACAATCCTTGGTATGAGAATAGCTAGAAATAGGAAAAATCGTGCATTAACGTTGTCTCAAAGTGAGTACATAAAAAAGGTGTTGGAAAGATTTAATATGCAGAATGCAAAACTAGTTAATACACCTTTGGATCATCATTTCAAATTAAGTAAGGAGATGTGTCCCAAGACCTAGGAAGAGATGAATTATATGTCTAAAGTTCCATATGCATCAACAGTTGGAAGCTTAATGTATCAAATAGTATGCACAAGACCTAATATTGCACATGGAGTGGGAATTGCAAGCAGGTACACGAAAAATCCAGGAAAAGAACATTGGATGGCAGTGAAATGGATTCTCAAGTATTTGAGAGGTACCACAAATCAAGCATTATGCTTTGGTGGTTCAAACATTTCTCTACAGGGATATGTTGATGCAGATATGGCAGGTGATAGAGATAGCAAGAGGAGCACCACAGGGTATGTGTTTATTGTAGGTGGAACAATTATCAGTTGGGTTTGCAAAATGCAAAGTGTTGTCGCACTTTCAACAATGGAAGCAAAGTATGTTTCTACTACATAGGCTAGTAAAGAAATGATTTGGTTGCAAAGGTTTATGGATGAATTAGGTAAAAAGCAGGAGATGGCAAGGTTATACAATAATAGATAGAGTGTCATTCATCTTGTAAAGAACTCAAAATTTCATTCCAAGACTAGACATATACAACTCAAGTACCATTTCATATGGTTATTTTTGGAACATGGATAGTTGAAGCTGAAAAAGATACACACTAGTCAGAATCCTATAGATATGTTAGAAAAAGTTGTAACCATGGAGAAACTAATATTTTGATCAGTTTCAATCGGTCTTCAAGTATGATAATGAAGATGAGAAACAACTAGGTCCAAAGTGGAAGAATTGTCTAGCAAATCAAGCAGTGGTGGAGTTGCTATAATCAGTCTCCAAGTGGGAGATTGTTGGGTGTGGAGCCCGATTTTCTTCCTCACTCTGAGGTTTTGTTTTAGCCATTTTTGGAACCCAATTCCTAATGGGGCACCAATGTTACATGTATCAAATCTATCAAGGAGGTCCATGGGGGGGCGATGGCTACTTTTAAAGAGCCCCGGCTTGGTGGGGGTTTGGGAATAGCGCCCCTGAAGAAAAAAATAGATGAAATATTGCCTTGTAATATATTGTAATTTCATAGTCAATATGGGTTGTTCATTAGGCAGATGATCTGACGGTAGAACTTATGTTAATTTAGGGTTTTTTTCCTTAGAAGGCAATCCTCAGTTTATATGAGGGAATTATATTGTGATTGTGTATGTGTATTTTGAGTGAGAAATGAGAGGAGACTATGTGAGAGTGGTGAGGAAATTATAGCAAATTTGTTGTAGGTTGTATCTATTCATTTTGTTGGATAATACAAAAGGAAGGACTAGTTTTTTCTCTGTGGATGTAGCCCCAATTTGGTGAACCAAGTATATTTATGTCTCTTTTTTTTATTCATATTTTATGTTTGTGTTTCCGCAATATTTTATGTGTTCCCTTGCTCCGTAATATATAAATTTCTAACAGGCTAGGCCTTTGGGCGCTAAGTCGCTTTATACCCTACGTGGGTTTAATTCCATTTATTAATCCTTTTGTGCCATTGATCTATTTCTATGCGAAATGACCATAGGAATGTGCTTATCTTCCTTAAGAGTCTCTATGACTCATTATAACCTCCATGCCCTTGGTTTCATTTCTACATGAAATGACCACAGGATGGCACAATGGCGAGAGCTCCCAATCCATAAACCTTTTATTTGTACCCCTTCATTATACATTGCACCCTCGTAAAATGACCAAGGGTCAAGGCTTACCCTGTAGCCCCTTCTATCTTGATGCTTTAAGCTTGTGCCTCTTTATACACCCTTCAGGGTCATGCCGTTGGGTCGACGTGTCCTGTGCGGACTGCCTAGCCTGATTCTCATTTTTTGTCACCCTACTAACCTGTCAGTGCTGACATGTCTAGGCACATTTTTCCTATGACCCTTCATAAACTGTCGGGGTCTTCCTTGTGGGATGAGTTGTCCTAGTAGGGTCCCCTCACTACAGCAAGAGCTAATAGAATTGCTCTCGAGCTTAGTCAACTCTGACACAAGCCTCGTCAGACCGATGCCTCTTTCTCGACACTTCCCTGGTGTAATGCTCTTTAACCTTCTGGGCTCTGACCAATGGGATGATGTCATTTTGACGTCACCTGTGCTACGTGTCGACCTATGATAGGTGACACATGTCACTCAAATATGAGCCCTTTGGGTACCCAAAAATGCCAAATATGATTTCCACATGTCCACCTTTGATTGGCCAATGTTGACATCATCACTCGCCTCGTCCGAGCATATTGCATGTTGCCACTTGTCCTGCCTGAGGAGAGAGAAAGGGTCCCTGAGACCTTTTTTTTACGAGCAATTTCCTTTGTTAATAAAAAAAACCATCGGGTTTAAGAAACCACCCTCGACACCAGTCCATTATGGTGTGTGGTATTAGGGGGATTGGTCCTGAAGTGGTTCTCCGCCATTGATCTACGCAATCAACGGTATGGAAAACCACCTCACAACTACTCGAGGCCTGAAAAGACTTCCATCTATAGGGATATCGAAATATCATTTCATGGTCCAACACCTATCTCTCGACGCTTAACCTTGTGCTCCCCAAATATTTTTTTAGGCTTGCCATTAGTGGGTTGAGTTGTCGTAGTGGGGACTGCAGACTCAACTCCTCATTGGTCGCTACTATGTTGTCATTTCCCGATGTCCACCATTTGATGAGTTTACTTTGTGCACCCTTTGCAATCCTTCGGGGTGCACCCATCGGGGTAATTCCGTCAAAATGGCATCATCTCTCTCCATTCATCCCAATGCTAAGACTTGTGTGCCACAACTATACCGTTGAGGTAACTCCGTCGAGTCAGTAAGTCAGGTGGGATCCTCCTACGCAAATAGAAATGCTTCTCGTTGCTACATTGTCAGCCACGTCTACCCATAGCTATGTATAGAGGCTCTTCCAACCTTTTCATGGAGGTGGATTGGTGAAACTACTCAATGGGAGATCTACAGTTGAGATCTATCTCGGTGACACCCAATATAAAACCATTGAACAGTGCAGAGTGCCCTTGAAAACAGTACATGATTTAGTTGTGGGGTCCTCTGCCATGTCTAGATCTATATATCTATATATATATATATATATATATATATATTTATTTATTTTTTATTTTTTTTAAATGCATATCTCCATCATATCTTTGACATATTAGAATTTTGTTTTAAGTGGGACTCCATCGAATATTTGATGACAAAGGCATGTTGTGAAATATTCAAGTTGTCGGTCGAAGTATTCATTAGATACTCGATAACATAATCAACGGATGGAAGCGTCGGTATCTTAACGCTCTTGTCAGACAAAACTCTCATTTTTCGCTTATCCGACGCTTCAGTGTTGTCCTAAAAGTGTTGGAGTGACAACACTTATGTCGCACAATTTACTTATGTCATTGATTATCCAACGCTTAAACGTCAGTTTTTTCCATCAGACAAAATGACTTATGTGTCGAATATTTGACCGCAAACTGGTGCATGACCTATTGTATATTCGACGTTCAATCCATCAGATGTTCGATGATTTGTAGCATCACAAAACCAACATATAAACATTGTTTTTTAAAGACCATTTCGGCCTTTTTTATGTATCGTATAACCATCACTTGTACCATCAAATATCCAACAGTTACTAAACTGTCGACTATTTGACAGAAGTCCAGCGACGATTTGATGAGCACCAATGTGTCAAATAGCCAAGGCCAATAATTCATATTTCTAGACTAATACCGTTGGATTTTGGCCCCAATTGTACTAGAGCTACCACTGAGATGTTTTGCATATGTCAAGTCAGCCTAGTTTGACCTCCCCAGATGAATTCGAATGATCACAATAAAAAAATTCCAAGGACAAGGAATCAATAACTATTCCTCTTATTATTTTATTTTTATATTATTTATTTAATTGCAATTCTTTTTAATATATGATTTATATTTGAGAGTGGATATTTCCATAGTTATTCATATTTTCTAAATTTGTTGGAATTGTGTATAATATTTCCCTGTCGTACATTTCAAGTGGAAACTCAACCCATCATTAGGGACCAGAAAGCAAACAAATGGTAAGCATGAGAGTAGATCACACCTATAAGTAATAAGAGGATGGAGGCTGGAATAATAGTCACAAGCACAAAATATTAAATTTAGAGCATGAACGGACAAGAGGTGAGGAAAAATTATAATTAAAATAAAATGATAAAAATAAAAAGTCAAAGAAATATTTAATGAGGTTAAAATGCAATAGAGGAAGAAATCCCAAAAAATTGAATAAAATATTGAATTTTGAATTTGTATAATTAATATTAATATTATCAAATGGTTAGAAACTTAGATATATATCTCCATCTCTAGGTGCCCACATGAATGAGGCCACTCACTCCATAGCAGATTGGTGGTGCCCTCCACTTGGCATCAGTCATCCTCCTCTCTCATAGATGGCTTCAATGATCATTAAATACTTTAGCTACCGAGGATTGTCCTTGCACACCCATCCTTTTATTTCACTTGTTTCATCCCAACGTAAAATTCTTTGTACTGTGAGCTCTCTGCGCTACATTCCCTTGGTTGTATTTCTCAGACTTTGGTCCCTAAGTCTTTCCAATTCCTCCTTCGTGACTTCAACTTCCTATGAGCCTCACTCCACGCCCACAGCCTCCCACACCCCCACCATGATTTGAGAGAGAGGTCAGGGGCACCGCGTGAGCAGGGGAAGAGGACCACCTTTTATGACAACATTTTCACTGCCTTATTTGATTATGAAATTCATTCCCATCTCAGATGTCAAGTGCTCGAGTCTGAGAAGCAAATACATGTCGTGGCAAGCCCACGCTTTGGCCTCTTTGCAATCTCCTTGCTCGTCAACTCAAGGATCATGAGAAGCAGAAGTTGAGAGCCACTAGTTGGATAGAAGATCTTTCATCTTATCATAGACATACCTCCTCCTCCCTCAAAATATTGGGTTGTGACCTAAACATATATTTCCCTCCCAATGTTCCATCCCCTTCCTCCCTGCTCCCTCACCTTATGATTCCTCTCTTGTGTGGTCGTCCTCTCCCCCAATTATCTTGGCCCCCATTCATCATCCCTATACTATCCGTAAATATGTAGACCAAGCTCCTCCTCCATCCTCTGCGAATGTCCCAATTCCCTCATCCTCCCCTCCTCGTCCCAGTCCATATAGCTGCTACATTTTTTAGGAGATTTCAGGTGATATGGGCAAGGCTCTAGTCCAGTGCAGCTCTGGTCCAGCTCTTGAAGGTTGAATCTTCCACAGGACAGTGTTAACTTCTTAGGTTTCATGGCTCATTAGCCTTTCAACTCCTCTAGTTTGGCTTGCTAGCATATGGCTTAATGCCACTAAGATTATAGTTTGGAATTTTTATTTTTTTATGACTTTTCTCAATTTTGTAAACATGATTTCTACCTTTGGTTTCCCCTCCCAGGGGCAAAGTATTTTTTGTTACTCCTTCTTTGGTTTCCCCACTCAGGGGAAAAGTTTTATTATGGGTGAGAGGCTCAATCCGCCATGCTCTCCGGACTGTACAATCTATATTTTTCAAACTTAATATAATGTAAATACATGTGCTTATATATAGATAAATAGATAAATAGATATAGAAATATATATTATTATTTATTTATTTTTAATTTGGAGTTCAGATCATTATTATTAATTGATCAATAGATTATGATTTTTTTTAAATATAAAAATTAGACAATTTATTTAAAAGGAATATAAAAATTAAACCATTTATTTAAAAGAATATAAAAATTTAAAAAAAATATTTAATGTTTAAAAATAATATATTAAATTGTCAAAGTTATATTTAATTGATTAGAAATAATGTCAATATTAAATAAAATCTGTAAAAATAAATAAATAATATTAATATTAAATGGTTATATTTTATATAGAATAAATATTAATATTATAAAATTGTTAATAATTTAGAGTTTTTATATTTATATAAATATAATTTGTATTATTATGTTGAATGCTTAGAATTCATTATTATTTAATCAAAGGGTAATATATAATATTATATTTAAATGATAATATATATGTATATATTAATTAGTATTAAATTATTTAAAAAGCTCTAAGATAGTTTTTTTAAAAGTATATATATAATATTATATTTAAATGATAATATATATGTATATATTAATTAGTATTAAATTATTTAAAAAGTTCTAAGATAGTTTTTTTAAAGGGTATATAGTCATTATAATTATAATTATAATTATAATTATAATTATAATTATAATTATAATTATAATTATATTTATATTTATATATTAATTGGGTTAGGAAATAAAAGAAAAACTATTTTATTAGGGTTTAATGTTATATATATATATATATGAAAAAATAAATTAAATATTATTATTATTATTATAAAATTGAAAGGGTTGGATTAAGAAGAAATGAGATGGATTATAGGCTTCCAAGAGTGACTAAGTTTATAACTATTTTTTCTATTGAAATTATTGGGGTGCTTTTCAATTTCTAAAGTTTTACTGATGACATGAGAATTCTGAAAGGATTCAAACTCCATGCAAGGTTCAGTTGTCTAATAAATTCCATGTTCAAGCATTAAGTCTTACATTGGCCAAATGGGTCATCTGGTCATTGCTCGTCTTCAGGAGCACATTGTTGATAATAACCATCAGAGTGGCTAAGTTTGTCATTATTGAGCACTCCTATACCACCAACTACCTTATTTGCTTTGAAATAGCTCAAACCCTAGAAAATATCCCCTTTCATAATTCTCGTGTCATTAGGGAAGCTTTAGAAATTGAAAATCACAACATTAATTTCAATAGAGAAGATGACTATAAACTTATCCACTTCTAGAAGCCTATAATCCATTTCCTTTTTTCTAAATCCAACCCCTCAATTATGCAATTAAAAATTATATATATATATATATATATATATATATATATATATATATATATATTAATTATTATAATAGTATATATATTATTATCATAGTATATATTTATATTCTATAACATTAGGCCATAATAAAATAATTTTTCTTTTATTCCCTAATCCAAAAATAAAATAAAATCTATATTAATATAAAGACTATATACCTTCCTAAATAATTTAATACTAATATGTATAAATATACTTTAATACTAATATATATGTGTGGTTTTTTATTGTTGGGTTGTGTTATATTCTTTCCACGACTAGCCCACGTAGTTAACTGGGGGTTAGAGGGGGCACAGAGCCCCCCCTTCATTGTGTCGATTGCATTGCGAGGGGGTCACAAGGGGTTTGAGGGGTGCAAGTAACCCCCTCTATGGAAAATTTTGGTTTTGGACCCTATATTAGGTTGGGCAGACATACCTATGGTTTTCTACATGTTTTTCGCACATGGTTTTGGACACGATGGTTTTCGGTCCATGGTTTTGGATGCGATGGTTTTCGGTCCATGGTATTGGATGCTTCAGCATGTATAAATATGTATTGTAACATTGAAAGGAACATAATGAAAAATCAAGCTGGTAGTCTCAGTTTTGGGATCCAGGGGAAAATCTCTATGTATATGTGTTTTATGTGTTATGCTCTCACATTGTTTATTTTCTATGTTTTAGAATTCGTATGCAGGTAATTTCTGTACAAGGTTAAAACCTACATTTGGTATTGAAGTTGTTTTGGCTTTAAGGGGACACCTTTGTTGCTGAGGGGTTTCGCTCGGGCCTGTGGTAGACCGTATTCAGTGGGACATCTGCGGAATCGATTCTGGTGGTGAAAGAAGATGGCGAGCAGTGAAAAGATAGAGATCGAGAAATTTAATGGTCAGAGTTTTGAGTTATGGAAACTCAAGATGGAGGATCTGTTGGTGGATAAAGATCAATGGATCATGGTAGATGCAGGTACTAAAACAATGGGAGTGTCTGATGAAGAATGGAAGAAGTTGGATCGGAAGGCAAAGAGCACAGTACGATTGTGTGTCTCAAATTCAGTATTGTTGAATGTATCAGGGGAAGCTACGGCTAAGGCTTTGTGGGATAAGTTAGGGACTTTGTACCAAGTGTGGGACAAGTTTTGGACCCTGTATTAGGTTGGGTGGACCTACCTATGGTTTTCTGCACGTTTTTCGCACATGGTTTTTGAGGAAATGGTTTTTGGTCCATGGTTTTGGACGTGATGGTTTTCAGTCCATGGTATTGGATGCTTCGAAATGTATAAATATGTATTGTAACATTGAAAGGAACATAATGAAAAATCAAGCTGGTAGTCCCGGTTTCAGGATCCAGGGGAAAATCTCTGTGTATATGTGTTTTATGTGTTATGCTCTCACATTGTTTATTTTCTGTGTTTTAGAATTCGTATGCAGGTAATTTCTGTACGAGGTTAAAACCTACATTTTGTATTGGAGTTGTTTTGGCTTCAAGGGGATGCCTTAGTTGATGAGGGGTTTTGCTCAGGCTTGTGGTAGACCCTGTTCAGTGGGAGATCTGCGGGATCGATTCTGGTGGTGAAAGAAGATGGCGAGCAGTGGAAAGATAGAGACCGAGAAATTTAATGGTCAGATTTTTGAGTTATGGAAACTCAAGATGGAGGATCTGTTGGTGGATAAAGATCAGTGGATCACGATTGATCTAGGTACTAAACCAATGGGAGTGTCCGATGAAGAATGGAAGAAGTTGGATCGGAAGGCAGAAAGCACAATATGATTGTGTGTCTCAAATTTAGTATTACTGAATGTATCATGGGAAGCTACAGTGAAGGCTTTGTGGGACAAGTTAGGGACTTTGTACCAATCTAAGTCTCTGGCGAGTAAATTGTTCCTACGAAAAAATCTGTATAACCTGAGGATGAAAGATGGAGACTCGGTGACAGAGCATCTGAATGTATTTAATACTGTGGTAAGTCAGTTATTATCTATTGATATTAAAATTTGAGATGAAGATAAGTGCATCAGTTTGTTGTGTTCTCTACCAGATTCATGGGATAGTCTGGTTATTGCAATAGGTAGCAATGCAACTTCCTTGTAGTTTGATGAAATAGTCTCATCCTTGTCGACAAAGGAGATGAGACGGAAAAATATGGAGAGCTAGAATGGTGATGCCTTGTTTGTACGAGGACGGTCCCAGAACAGAAACAAAAATAAGTCATCGAGTGGGAGCTCTACATCTAGAGGGAGATCTAAATCTCCAGGAAAACCTGTAAAGGTGGTTTGCTGGAAATGCGGAAAGGAAGGGCACTACAAAAGGGACTGTAAATCTAAAGCTCGTGACAAAGGAAAGAGATCTGATGATGCTCCTTCTGTAGAGGCGAAAACCACCTCAGATGAATGTGGGGATGTGTACTTGGCTTCTTCAAGTACACATGTAGATCATGAAGCATGGTTGATTGACTCAGGTGCATCCTTTCACTTCACTCCCCATAGAGAGTGGTTCTACGAGTATGAGAAATATGATGGTGGTGATGTCTTCTTGGGGGATGACAGGAAGGCTAGAATCATTGGTCACAGAAAAGTAAAGTTGATGTTGCAAGGTGGAAAGGTTAGAACACTTCCAGTTGTTTTGCATATTCCTGAATTGGCCAAAAATCTGATTTCCATAAGCAAGTTCGATGGTGCAGGTGTAAAAACAGTGTTCGAGAAGGATACCTGTAAGATGGCTCAGGGAGCACTGGAATTGATCCGGGGAGTTCATATTGGAACTTTGTACAAGCTGCAAGGTAGCACTGTTGTTGATGGGTGCAGCAGTTCTGTGGTCCCTGAAAGAGGAGCAGAAAATCTAGTGGTCTCTGGAGAGAAGACCATGATGTGGCATCAAAGGCTTGGACATATTCGAGAGAAGGACCTTCAAATACTTCATGGTAAAGGTATGGTAGAAGGTATGAGTAATAGCTCTCTAGATTTTGATTTTTGTGAAATTGTGTATATGGGAAACAGAATCGGGTGAGTTTCCCCTCTGTTGGTAAGAGGGCGAAACAGATATTAGAGCTTGTGCATAGTGATGTGTTTGGATCTGTGAAGGTTCCATCACTGGGTAAGTCTGTGTACTATGTATCATTTATAGATGACTTCTCAAGGAATACATGGATATATTTCCTTAAGAATAAATTTGAAGTCTTTGACAGGTTTAAAGAATTTAAGGCTCTGGTGGAAAACCAGACAGAGAAGAAGATAAAGGTGTTGAGAATAGCTAACAGTGGAGAGTTTTGCAGTAAATAATTTGAATGACTTTGTAAGAAGTGTGGTATAGCACGGCAGAAGACTACTCCATACATACCAGAGCAAAATGGAGTTGTAGAAAGAATGAACAAGACGTTGATGGAAAGGGCAAGAAGCATGCTCAGTGGTGCCGGGTTAGGACAGGAGTTCTGGGCAGAGGTGGTGGAGACATCATGTTGCCTGGTCAACAGATCACCTTCATCAGTGTTGGAGGATAAGACTCCACAAGAGGTATGGACTGGTAAGAAACCCTCTCTTTCACATCTGAGGGTATTTGGATGTGATGGATATGTACATGTTCCAAAGGAGAAAAGAACCAAGTTGGATAGTAAATCTGAAATGTGCATCTTTATTGGGTATAAGGATGGTTTAATGGGTTATAAGCTTTGGAACCCAGTAACAAGGAAGGTTATGTACAGTCTATATGTGGTGTTTAGAGAGGTGAAATATGTTATTAAACATGAATTCCAACCAAAGGAACCTGAGAAGATAGGGTTTGAGCTTAAGGAGGAAGAATCAAACTCTACAGCAGAGGAGGAATCAGAAGATGAAGAGCCACAAACTTTGGATGTGAGAAGATCAGTTCGAGAAAGAAGGCAGCCAGAAAGGTATAGTCCATTTGCTTTCTGTTCAAATTTTGATTTATCTGTTACTAATGATGATCCCGAAACTGTGAAGGAATCAGTAGATTCAGAGGATGGCAAACTCTAGAAAGAGGCCATGGTTGATGAAAAGGAATCCTTGCACAAAAATGAGGCTTGGTATCTGGTGGAGTTACCGCCTGGAAGGAAACCCATTGGTAGCAAATGGGTGTTCAAGAAGAAGACAAATGCAGAAGGAAAGGTGGAGAAATACAAAGCTCAATTAGTAGAAAAAGGTTATTCCCAGGTGCCAAGAATTGATTTTTGTGATATTTATTCTCCTATTGCCAAGGTAGCTGAATCCATTAGATTACTTTTATCTGTTGTTTCTTCTTTTGATTTTGAGGTAGAATAGATGGATGTGAAGACAACATTTCTTCATGGGGATCTGGAAGAGGAAATCTACATGAAGCAACCTGAAGGCTTTGCGGTGAAGGGCAAGAAAGAATGAGTATGCAAGTTAAAGAAGTCTCTTTATGGGTTTAAAAAGTGACCAAGGATGTGGTATCAAAAATTTGATACATTTATACGGGGACTTGGCTTCACAAGAAGCAAAGCAGATCACTGTCTGTATTTTAAATTAATTGGTGACCGTGTTATTTATCTGATCTTGTATGTGGATGATATGTTGCTAGTTGGAAATGACGAAGAAATTATCCAGGATTTGAAGACCCAATTGTCCTCCAAATTCGACATGAAAGATCTTGGTGCTGCAAACTATATTTTGGGCATGGAAATTAAAAGAGAGCGGGAAAAGATGAAGCTCTGGTTAAACTAGAGGAATTAGGTCAAGACAATACTGCAGAGGTTTAATATGCAAGATAGTAAACCAGTGAAGGTTCCTATTCCTGTAGGTGTGAGGTTATCTGTTGAACAATGTCCTAAGACACAAGAAGAGGAAGAAGATATGTCCTGTGTTCCATATGCAAGCGTAGTCGGTAGCCTGATGTATGCAATGGTCTGTACTAGACCAGAGATTGCACATGTAGTGGGAGTATTGAGCGGGGTTATATCAAAACCAGGGAAGGAGCACTGGACAGTAGTGAAGTGGGTTTTTAGGTATTTGCGTGGCACTAGTGATTATGGTTTGTGCTACCAAGGAAGACCTAGATTAGATAGAGTCTTGGATATTCATGGCTTTGTTGATGTAGAGTGGGCTGGAGATCTGGATCAGAGAAGATTTACAAGTGGGTATGTGTTTAACCTATTTCGAGGTGCAGTCAGTTGGATGAGTAAGAAACAATCTGTAGTGGCACTATCAACTACATAGGCAGAATACATGGCAGCCACTCATGCAAGCAAGGAAGCATTTTGGTTGCAGAGATTGTGTTCAAGTATGGGGTTAGTACAGGGAGCTATAAGGATAGATTGTGATAGCCAAAGTGCAATTTTCTTGGCAAAGAACCCTGCATATCATTCAAATACAAAGCACATTGATGTTCAGTATCACTTTGTGAGGGATATGATAGAAGACAAAAAGGTGTTGTTGGTAAAGGTGGACACTTTGAAGAATATTGCAGATGCATTGACAAAATCTGTGAGCTTTGAGAAGTTCTCTTGGTTTAGAGAAACAATGGGTGTTGCAGGGCTAGATAAATGACTAAGCTCTCTTGTGGCCCCCTGTGGAAATAAAACAACAAGTGGGAGAATTTTGGGTTGTGTTATATTCTTTCCATGACTAGCCCACGTAGTTAACCGAGGGGTTAGAGGGGCGGCAGAGCCCCCCCTTCGTTGCACTGATTGCGTAGCGGGGGGGTCACAGGGGGTTTGAGGGGTGCAAGTAACCCCCCTTTATGGTGTTCTAGGTAGCGCCCTGGAAATTTTGGTTTTGGACCGTATATTAAGTTGGGCAGACCTACCTATGGTATTCTGCATGTTTTTCACACATGGTTTTGGACGCAATGGTTTTCAGTCCATGGTTTTAGATGCGATGGTTTTCGGTCCATGGTATTGGATGCTTCGACATGTATAAATATGTATTGTAACATTGAAAGGAACATAATGAAAAATCAAGCTGGTAGTCCCAGTTTTGGGATCCAAGGGAAAATCTTTGTGTATATGTGTTTTATGTGTTATGCTCTTGCATTGTTTATTTTCTGTGTTTTAGAATTCGTATGCAGGTAATTTTTGTACGGGGTTAAAACCTACATTTATCAATTATCAATTAAATATATTATTTTAAAGCTTTAAAAATAATAATAATAATAATAATATTTTAACGATTGAACAATTATAATACAAATTGTATTTTAGAATTCAGATTTCTGTGATTCAAAATGATAAATAATAACTCTTTTGAATTAATCACAACAATGTTTTATGGTTAATGTTTTGAACCCTCAACTGAGGTTCATCATCAAAACAAAGATTAAGGACCTCATCTAACAAGAAATAAATAATGTAAATATGCTTCAGAATTCAATGGAAAAAATAAAAATAAAAAGCCCTTAGATATTCAATATCAAAAAACCATTAAAATAATAAAGTATTGAAAAATTAGAAAGCCCATTTCAATAAGTCCAAAAGATATAAAGGATTTTCAATTATTAGAAAATAAAAATATAAATAAATTAGTGGAAATAATTAATGAATGGGAACAAGCATGAAAAAATCAACTAAAAAGCATAATTTTAGGGGAAAGAATATAACTAAAAAGGAATTAAAAAGAATTATATAATGAAAAAACTAAAAGAAACAAATAAAAATATAGTCAGCTTAGGGTTAGGGTTGGTGTGGCCCAGGCCAAGTTTGATCCTAGGGTGACTTTGACGGATTAGATGCCCCTGGGTGGTGGTTTCCTAGCCACAAGTCAAGCCTAGAGGATCACTGACAACTTGAAAAACAAAACATAATAATAACTACAATTAATTAGACTAGAAATAAAGAAATATATATATATATATATATATATATATATATATATATATATATATATATATATATATAGATATATATATATATATATATATATATATAGATATAGATATAGATATATTGACGCAGGAGGTCAATTGAACAGCAACTAAATAGAAATTGAACAGCAACTGAACAGCAATTGAACAGCAACTAAATAGCAATTGAACAGTGACTGGTCCCACATTGAATTTCTCTTTAGAAGACACGCGCTTCACTCTGTATTGTTGATATCCTCTCTCTAGATCTAACGGTTGGTAGTGACATCGCAAATCGCAATTTATCTCGGCCAAGGTTCATTCACTCATGAATGATACGATGTGATATAATCCAACGGTCAGCAATTAGCAATCATCCAATGGTTGACAGCGATATCGCACAGGGAACTTGCGCGACACTTACCCGCCTCATGGAGCCGATATGATTTATAAACCTTGATCTATAAAAATTTGGGTCCGGGTTTAGACTTAAACTCCGATCACTTTAAACCCCGATATCCATTGGATAACAGAAGCCATCAAATCCTACGGCCTGCGGGTCTACAACCAACACACAAGTTAAAAACAGGCCTAACCCCACCGTTGACTATGACGTAAGCAGTTGAAACTTAGATCGATGGTTAGGATGGAGTACGGGCCTTCAACCACGATCAAGCCTTTTTGTGCTCTTCTACCCCTATCCTTAATACTAATGACCATGATTAACACATAAACACTGAGATTATAATTAAAATACGAAAAATAGAGAAAATACCTGGATGAGTTTTAGAACGCAGATTCACGGAAG
This sequence comes from Pinus tabuliformis, assembly GCA_031772625.1. Taxonomy (NCBI): domain Eukaryota; kingdom Viridiplantae; phylum Streptophyta; class Pinopsida; order Pinales; family Pinaceae; genus Pinus; species Pinus tabuliformis. The sequence continues at coordinate 1,809,500,150 of CM062817.1, forward strand.
TAAATGCGAGTCTTCACTAGAATTGACACATAATCACACACTGAATCACTTTCTTCAATATAATGATAATTACAGAGTCTTGGCCCTCTTGCTCAATTACAACAATTTTACAGACCTCTGTCTTAATCTCAAAAACTATCTATCACTCAACTCTCGCCTCTCACTCAATCCTCAATCATCTAAGTTAATCCTTCTTCATTACATTTTCTTCTTTTTATAAATCAAATCCTATTCTAACTCTATGAACAACTCGATCTCTATTTTTAATCAATATAACAACCAAATCTCTATTTTCAAGCTCTATTACACACTTATGCTAACAACTTTATCCCTTAATCTAAAATAAGAAAATTTCCTAACTATTACAATAATGAAGTACAGGTCATTTTCAAGAGATCCACCCCTCTCGATTAAAACTAACTTTTCACCACTCAGGTCAATGAAATTCAACTCATTTAGCCACAACATGTGAACAAACCATCACATTGTTGGCTAAGTCCAGATGCTCCTGCATCATATATATATGAAATGGTTTTTTTCACAACATTTGTTTTGGTTAATTTTAATCAAAATCCTACAAAGATTTTTAAAAACTTGAGTTTAAATTGTTTAATCTGCATAATTTGAATGCCCCATAAATTTTGCGATGAATTCATTTATGAATTCAAAGATGTATTTTAAATAATAAAAAATATTGAAAATGTATTTTAAACAGTAAAAATCTTGAAATTTGGTGGAAAAGTCTATTTCATCTATAAATTAAACTATATATATATATATATATCTATATATATATATATATATATATATATATATATATATATATATATATATATATATATATAGATAACATTAAAACTTATAAAAAAACAAAAAACAAACAAACAAAAAAACTCAAAATTATTAACAAGTTTATAATATTAATGTTAAATCTATATAAAATATAACCATTTAATATTAACATTAATTTTAACCCATTAAATATAATTTAACAATTTAACAACTAAATATAAATTGTTAAGGATTTAATATATTATGGTTAAGCTTTAACATAATTATTTAATTTTTATGTTCTTTTTAAAAATCATAATCTATTAACGAATTAATTAATAATAATTATTTGAACCCTACCCTATTTGGCATTTACATCGACAAGCTAGAAGGTTTTTTAGAGGAAGCAGACTATGTTGGCAAGATCTTAGCTGGGATAGTTATCATCCTTCTTCTATATGCTGACGATATTGTTCTTCTTGCAAGGTGCCCATCTGATCTTGATAAGCAACTTAGACTTCTTAAGGATTTCTGCTCTACCATCTATATGACTGTTAACATTGACAAAACAAAAGTTATGATTATCAAATCCAAGAAGACACTTACGCTAATTTTATGTATGACAATAGTAACTTGGAGGAAGTGTCTTCTTACAAGTACTTAGGAATTGATATTCATTACAAGCTCAACTGGAACTATAGCATTGAGAAAAGGATTAATGGGAGGTGGAAAGCTTATTTTGGTCTTGATAATAATTTTAAAATGGCAAACCTCGTAATGTGGGATAGAAATAAGTTCCTCTTTGAAACTTTAGTAACTCCTGTTATCTTATATGGATGTGAGGTTTGGGGTTGCAGCATCTCTAGAGAATCCTGGAGAAAGATTGAGCAAATCCATAAGTGTTTTATAATGTATAACCTCAAAATTAAAAGCAATACACCCTATCCTATTCTCCTTATAGAAGTGGGTCTTTCCCCTATCGAGAGCCTAGCTATGACTAGGCTTCTGTTGTACAAGCACAAACTCAATAACATAGGAGACCATAGACTTCCTAAGCTAGCTTTAAATTCCAGCCAAAACCACCTAAGGCTCAAACGAGGTAGGTATAAAGACACCAAGGTCTGGTTAAAGCATTGGGAGATCGACAAGAATTTTGCATTGCAAAACATTAATACCATTAAATATTGTTACTTCTAAGTTCAAAGAAAAAATGTGGTGTGAGAAAGATTTAGTGGCTAAAAGACAATTAAGATATTATAAGGAAGTCATCAACCCCACCCTAAAAGATCAAAAGTATCTCTTTGTTTTAGCTAGCTCAAAGAAGAAAATTAATATAGCCAAGATTAGAACGAACTCTCTTGAGCTCCATAGTGAAACAGGTCATTGGGCAGTTCCTAAAACACCATGGATGGAAAGGATCTGCCAACTCTGTGAGAATATGAACATCAAGGATGAAAATCACTTCCTCTTAGACTTCCCCACATACAACCACATTAGATCTCAGTTTCATAATCTGCGTTGCAATACTAACCTTCCTAGCCTCTTACGATGTCAAAATTATAGTGAGCTTGGGAGGCTTCTCCCCAAGCTTTTTGAGCATAGGAATAAAATCTTAAATCAAACTAAATAATTTGTTTATTAGGTCTGATAGACCAAATTTTGGTCTCAATGGATGTTAACCACCACCATCATCATCATAAACCATTTAATGATATTAATATTAATTCTAAAAAAAATAATAATAAATAAATATTCTATTTTTTTAGGACTTCTTCCTCTCTTGCATTTTAACTTCATTAAAAAAAATGACTTTTAATATTCGAACAATATAATTTATATTTTTTAATATATGATTTATATATTTTTTAAATTATATATGTTTTATATTATAGTTATAATAAAAATATTAAATTAATAAAATAAATAAATATTGAATATATTTGCAATTAAATGAAATGATTAAATTAATTAAGCCAATTTAAAATTTATCTTTAGAAATAATTAAAACTCAATTTAATTAACTTGATTAAAAAAAAAGTAATTACAAGGGAAAATTAATTTATCCCCTCATAGGTTAATTAATTAAATTTTCTAAAAACAATTCGCCCTATGGCTCTGACCTAGCCGACGCTCTCCTCCTGCACCTGAGGCCGCTGGCCGCCTCGGCCCTCTGACTGTCGCGGAGGGTCTGACTTCCTACCTGCTGACTGCAGAGAGCTCATCCCGCGCCCTTGTGGCTGCTGCGCCCCTGCGCTCAGTCCTGAGGCGCCCCTCAGAGATCATGGATTCCAACGGGGGCTCGCCCTCCCCTCCTTCAGAGGTATTGGCGTTCCAAGCACTGGTTGAAGCATGCCCGAAGAGAGCCCCAACGGTGGCCCAGCAAAAGTTTATCAAAAGGATGGATAAGATCCCCTCAGTGGCCCTCTCTGAAGAAGAGACGTGTAAAGCAGCATTGAATCTGGCAGAGAGAGGCCTCATCGGCCAGTTCACGGGCCTTTGGCCTTCTCCAAAGTCAGTAGAAGATTGGACTCAAAGAAACTGGAGCCCCCTGATCAAAGAGGGTGTGAAAAGCTACTTTGTTGGGAAAGGATACTTTGTCTTTGTGTTTGAAAACCCGGAAGACAGAAGCTTAATCTTCAGAAATGGCCCATATTTTATGGGACCGCAGGGTCTGTATCTGAATAAATGGTCCCCAGACTTTGATCCTTCCCAGGATGTCCCCTCCGCAGTTCTGGTATGGGTGAGACTTCCCCATCTGCCTCTCCACTGCTGGAATCAAAAATCCCTTGAAAATATCGGCAATGCGCTGGGTAAATACATCGACAAAGCTGCAAGAAAAGATCAGTATTCATGCGCCTGAATATGTGTTGAGGTCAATCTGGAGGAGGGGTTACCGGAAGCAATCAAACTTACAGATGCAGGCTGGGTGCATGTCCAAGAACTAGACTACGAACAGCTTCCGTTCAAATGCAGACATTTCCATGAGCATGGACACTTCACGAAGTATTGCAAGAAGAAGGCAGAAGAGCAACCAGACAAACAAAAAGAGGAACAATGGACTCTAGTCTAGAAAACAACACACCCAAAAAAAGGTCCTAGCAAAGGAAAGATGACAGGGATGCCAAGCAGTTCCAAGCCCAACCAAGAAGATGAAGCAAACGTACAAGGGACAGCAAGCATACAGATCAACCCAACAGATCCGGAGCAAGAAAACCTGGTGCATGTAGAAAGCACCCCTCCATGCAAAGAAGGTGAGAAAGAAAAGCAGACCGAAGCCTCACAGGGCAGCCCGTCCAACCCTTCATATGCAGAAGTTACAAAGAAAAAAACAATAGAAAGCTCAGGATCTTCGGAGGATGAAGTCTATGAGCGCCCTACTAAAAGAGCTGGAAGAAAATCCCGTAAAGAAATGAGAGAAGAAGAGGCTGAAAGACTTAAAACCCAAGGGAGCCAAGCCACAATAGAAATGTCCATAGGGCGAAACATCAGGCCGAGACCTTCCAAGGGAGGTCCCACCCCTCCACTAAGTAAATAATGAAGTTCGTCTCTTGGAATTGCAGAGGACTGGGGAGCCCTGCAAAACTAGAAGCAGTCAAGGATCTTCTTAAAGCTGAACCCTCAGACATCCTCATGCTCCAAGAGACCAAGATTGAAGGGCATTCCCTTCTAGATATCAACAGGCTAAAGTGGAATAAAAATACAGGCAAGGCAGTCAATGCAAGGGGCACCTCCGGAGGATTGGCTACTCTTTGGTCAGATAGCACATTCCAGCTCAATAATTTTCAAGAAACTCAGCATTGGATATACACTGAATTGACGCACAAAGTTAGTAAGTTGACTGTCTCTCTCTTCAATCTGTATGTTCCGGTAAATTATGCAGAAAAAAGAGAATGCTGGTACTCTTTATCATCTTATCTAGAACAGCATTCCCCAAATAATATTATCATAGCAGGAGATTTAAATATAGTCCTGAAGCCAAAAGAGAAGAGGGGAGGTTCCAGCACCAGAGACTCCATGCTGGCCACGGTGGAGGAACTCGTTCAGAACTGGGACCTCTTAGACTTCCCTCCAGTCCATGGGTTGTATACATGGTCAAATAATCGTGCTGGGCCGGAACATATCTCTGCCCGGCTGGACAGATTTCTGGTCCAAAGCGCCCTTTTGTTGAACAAAAAGATCGCCACCACAAAAATCCTGCCCAAATTGACTTCTGATCATAAGCCAATACAGCTCCTATTGGAAGATGAAGAAGATCTGGGCCCCATTCCCTTTCGATTCAGCCCTCTATGGATCGAGAAAGTGGGCTTTATTGAGACAGTGAAAGCTGCATGGGCCAAACCCATCACAGGCTCCCCTAGCTACATCTGGGAACAGAAGTTGAAGGCTACAAAATATGCGTTGAAGGAGTGGATAAAAAAGCCAGACCCAAATCCAACCAACCAAAGAAAAGAGGCAATTCAGAGGCTACACTCAATGCAAACAGAAATGGAGAATAAAGATATTACAGCAGAACTTTTAGACGAGGAAGTTAAGGCACAACGATCCACCTACCAATCCTTCTGAACTGAAGAAGAATACTGGAGATTAAAGTCTAGAAGTTTATGGTTAAAGGTAGGGGACCAGAACACTTCTTACTTCCACAGACAATACAGAGCTAGACTGTCCTGGAACCATATAGCGGAAATTAAAACCTTGGAGGGACAAGTCTGCAAAGGTTTCGACCAGGTGAAAGGCGCTGCTGAAACCCACTTCAGGAATATTTACAACAATGGAATCCAAGGCGATGAAGAGGAACTCTCTGATTTCCTATCCAATATTCCCCTCCTCGTTAACACAGATGAAAACACAGCCCTATGCAGACCCATTACAAATGAGGAGGTTATCAAGGTAATCTGGTCAATGGAAGCCGATAAGGCCCCTGGGCCTAATGGATTCACAATCCATTTTTATCAATCTTGTTGGGAAGTTATCAAAACAGATCTCCTTAAAATGATTAGAGGTTTTACGAGAAAAGCAAAGATAGGAGGAGGCATAAACTCCACCTATCTAGCTTTAATCCCCAAGGAAACCAAACTAGACACCTTTGCAGGATTCGGGCCTATCTCGCTGTGTAATGCTTCTTACAAAATCATAGCCAAACTCCTTGCAAATCGACTCAAGCCTCTGCTCAAAAAGTTGATTTCCAGCACTCAAGGCGGGTTCTTGGAAGGCAGATATATTATGGACAATGTCATTCAAGTTCAGGAGGCCATCCATTCAAGCAAACAGCGGGGTGAGAAAGGTATGTTGATCAAACTCGATATGGCGAATGCATTCGATAGAGTAAATCGCTTGTTCCTATGCAAAGTTCTGCTTTCTTTTGGTTTCTCTCAACATTTTTTCCAACTCATTAAAGCATGCATAGAATCCCCGTGGATTTCCCCCCTCATCAACAGTCATCCAACCAACTTCTTCCAAGCTCAGAGAGGTATCAGGCAGGGATGCCCTCTCTCTCCCTTCCTGTATATCCTCATGGCTGACTCCCTCGGTAGAAAGCTAGCAACTAAAAAAACTGTTGGCTCCCTCCCGGGGCTCAAACCTTCTAATGTAGCAACTCCACTAAACCATGCCCTCTTCGCAGACGATTCTCTGCTCCTTGGAGGCGTTTCCACCATAATAGTGAAAGCTTTCGATAATATGTTGAAAATTTATTGCAGGGTGAATGGTGCTCTTATCAATGAGAGCAAAAGCGAAATCTACAGTTGGAACACTGAACAGCAAGAGATCACCAATATATCGAAGATCCTTGGGTTCAAAGGTCATGCCAAATGGGACAGCTTCAGATATCTTGGTCTTCCCATTTCCTCAGGGGTGAACAAGAGGTCTCTATGGACTCACATTATCAGCAAAATCAAATCCAAAATTGCTGCCTGGGGAGGATACTGGTTAACAAAAGGCGGAAAAACCATCCTAATTAAATCTCAGCTGTCAGCTCTGCCCATTTATCAGGTAGCATTTCTCCTTGACCCTAGACATGTCACAAATCAGATTGCTACACTTCTCAAGAATTTCCTATGGCAAGGCAGGAAAGGCAACGATAAAAAGATGCACTTAGTTAATTGGGGCATGGTTAAGAGGCCAATTGATGAGGGTGGACTTCAAATTCGGGACCCCTCCCTTGTTAACAAATCGTTGGGTGGCAAACTATTGTGGAAAATAATCAACGACCCCTCCCATCTAATCAGCATAATTTTACTCTCAAAATACACAGATAAAGAAGCGCTTAGAAAAATGCAACTACAGTCCACAGCGTCCTGTTCGCAGGTATGGAGGTTCTGTTGTAAGAGCAGCGAGTTCTTTAAAAAACACATGTACAGAATTCCTGGAAATGGCAAGTCCACTCACTTATGGAAAGACTGAATTATGGGAAAAGAACCGCTGGCGAAAAGAGAAGATATCATTTAGATAATCTTAGGCAAAATCACATAACCAATCTTTTGTCGACGCGTTTCGAACCAACCAGTGTGGTTCATCGTCAGGACAAGTTGAAGAACAGATCCAGCTTAGCCTGTTTAAATAGCTAGAGCAGAGACACCAACGGTTACCTGGCCAAAGTTTGACTCAGGAGCAAGGTCAAATCTAGTTAAAATAGGTAAGAAATATCAAGGATAAAATTATAATATAATAATAAATAAATCAAAAATAAATAAAATATATATAAAAATTTAGTTAAATTAGGTGTGAGATGACTTAATAATAAATTATTTATTTATTAAATAAATATATAAATATGTAAAAAATTATAATAATTTATATTTATTTATTTAGATAAGTAAAATTATAAAAATAATAATAATTTATATTTATTAATAAAAATCATAAATCTAAAAATATAAGTTAATAAATATAATAGCAAAAGTAAATTATTTACTTAATTTATAAATATAAAATCATATAAATATATAATTTTAGGTGTGGGATAACTAAATATATAGATATATAAATAAAATAATAGATTATTTATTTATTAAATAAATATATAAATAATAAATCAAAATCAAATATATCTAAATTTAGTTAAATTAGGTGTGAGATAACTAAATAAATATATAAATAAAGTAATAATGAATTATTTATTTTTTAAATAAATATGTAAATATATAGAAATATAATAATTTATATTTCTTTATTTATTAAATAAAAATAAATCTAAAATTTATAAATTAATAGATATAATAGCAAAGGTAAATTATTTACTTAATAATATAAAATCATATATAAGTTTAGTTATATTAGGTGTGAGATAACTAAATATATAGATATATAAAGAAATAATAAATTATTTATTTATTAAATAAATATATAAATAATAAAAATAAATTTGTTTATTTATTAAATAAATAAATATAAAATTATAGCAAAAGTCAATTATTTACTCAATTTATATAAATGGTATTATTAGTGAGGTAAATAAATATAAAATTTAGTTATATTAGGATAAGATAATTAAGCAAAAGATAGTTATATTAGATAAATAATCAGTATTTATTCAATATTCCAATAAAATTATTAAAGTTAATTCTGTCATTAAGTAATTAAATTATTACTTATATGGATTAAAAAGAGTTATAGTAGAACTAAATATACAGGCATAAACCATTGATATTATGGAACCAAAAATTCAAATCTAATTAAAATATACCCAATAGCATCATAAACAATAATTAGCCCGAAATTAATTAATAACCTAATAAAAACCCAAACACTACATAATGTTAGGACTAACCTGCCAAAAACAAACTCAAGGAGAGGGAAGACAGAAACCCTAAGACCTAACAAACGGGGAATGAGGAGGCTAGGAAGCCAAGGTTGGGACCCAGCAACTGCTAATCCTCCAGCCATCATCCCTATTAAGATTGTTTGGCCTTTTCTCAATCTCCAGGGCCTCTCTAAATTTGCGATGGTGAAACTGCGCAACTTTGGCAATGACTTGAGTTAGGGGTTCTTAGCACGCTTGCCACCCGTGCTGTAAGAATTTCGGATGAGGAGAGCCTGGAAGCGGAGAAGGCTCATCTCCTAGATGTTTTTGAAAAGAATGGTTACAAGAGGCACCTCGGTCAAAAAGCCTTCCTCAGGGCCAAGAAGGAGCCTTCAATCCATAGGGTTCCTAAAGATCATATCTTGGGTGTGAACCTTCCTTACATCCAGGGGACCATGGACAGGATTGCGAGGATTCTAAATAAGTACGATGTGCCCGCAACTTTTAGACCTCTCAACACTATCCGGGGCTCCCTCAGGTCGGTGAAAGACCCGATTGACCCTAAGGACATGAAGGGCGTATATATCATTCCCTGTTCCTGTGGGACCCCTTATATTGGTGAGACTGGTCGCTCCATCAACCAACGAATTAGCGAGCATTCGGCTGACTTAAGGCATGGTAGGACCAAGTCCTCAGCCCTAGCGGAGCATGCAGAGAAGACTATGCACCATGTTTGTATAGAGGAGGCTCAAGTCATTGCCAAAGTTGCGCAGTTTCACCATCGCAAATTTAGAGAGGCCCTGGAGATTGAGAAAAGGCCAAACAATCTTAATAGGGATGATGGCTGGAGGATTAGCAGTTGCTGGGTCCCAGCCTTGGCTTCCTAGCCTCCTCATTCCCCGTTTGTTAGGTCTTAGGGTTTCTGTCTTCCCTCTCCTTGAGTTTGTTTTTGGCAGGTTAGTCCTAACATTATTTAGTGTTTGGGTTTTTATTAGGTTATTAATTAATTTCGGGCTAATTATTGTTTATGATGCTATTGGGTATATTTTAATTAGATTTGAATTTTTGGTTCCATAATGTCAATGGTTTATGCCTGTATATTTAGTTCTACTATAACTCTTTTTAATCCATATAAGTAATAATTTAATTACTTAATGACAGAATTAACTTTAATAATTTTATTGGAATATTGAATAAATACTGATTATTTATCTAATATAACTATCTTTTGCTTAATTATCTTATCCTAATATAACTAAATTTTATATTTATTTACCTCACTAATAATACCATTTATATAAATATAATTTTATATTTATTTATTTAATAAATAAACAAATTTATTTTTATTATTTATATATTTATATATTTATTTAATAAATAAATAATTTATTATTTCTTTATATATCTATATATTTAGTTATCTCACACCTAATATAACTAAACTTATATATGATTTTATATTATTAAGTAAATAATTTACCTTTGCTATTATATCTATTAATTTATAAATTTTAGATTTATTTTTATTTAATAAATAAAAAAATATAAATTATTATTATTTATATTTTTCTAAATAAATAAATATAAATTATTATATTTCTATATATTTATATATTTATTTAAAAAATAAATAATTCATTATTACTTTATTTATATATTTATATATTTATTTAGTTATCTCACACCTAATTTAACTAAATTTAGATATATTTGATTTTGATTTATTATTTATATATTTATTTATTTATTTAATAAATAAATAATCTATTATTTTATTTATATATCTATATATTTAGTTATCCCACACCTAAACTTATATATTTATATGATTTTATATTTATAAATTAAGTAAATAATTTACCTTTGCTATTATATTTATTAACTTATATTTTTAGATTTATGATTTTTATTAATAAATATAAATTATTTTTATTTTTATAATTTTACTTATCTAAATAAATAAATATAAATTATTATAATTTTTTACATATTTATATATTTATTTAATAAATAATTAATTTATTATTAAGTCATCTCACACCTAATTTAACTAAATTTTTATATATATTTTATTTATTTTTGATTTATTTATTATTATATTATAATTTTATCCTTGATATTTCTTACCTATTTTAACTAGATTTGACCTTGCTCCTGAGTCAAACTTTGGCCAGGTAACCGTTGGTGTCTCTGCTCTAGCTATTTAAACAGGCTAAGCTGGATCTGTTCTTCAACTTGTCCTGACGATGAACCACACTGGTTGGTTCGAAACGCGTCGACAAAAGATTGGTTATGTGATTTTGCCGAAGATTATCTAAACAATGTTATGGATCAGAGAAGATATCGCTGAGCTCAAAAATTGGCTTGAACGAGCAGGAGTAAATAGAGTTTATGATCTGGCAAGCTGGGACAACCGTGGAGAATGGATAAAATGGGATTTCCATGGAGTCCCAGAGCGCCTAAGAGACCAATCGATTCAGCTTGAGGACCTGCTCGAAGATGCCACTCCTGTCAGCAGATTCAAGAAGGATAGATGGGGATGGGGACAGTCTGGAGTATACCCCTCAGCAGATGGATATAGGACTCCTCAGGGATCTAGGAACAGCCACCATACTCCCGCCTTTTGGAAGCAGGTTTGGGAGCCATTAGCTCTCCCAAAAATAATTTTTTTCTTCTGGACCTTGGTACACAACAAGTTATTGACAGGGGACAATCTGGCAAAAAGGAAGATTGAAGGGCCTCATAGATGTGCACTCTGTAGATGTCATCTAGAAACTACCCAGCATTTGTTTCTGGACTGCCCTTTTGCCAAGGAGGTATGGGGGCTTCTTCTCCATGATTTCCAGATCTCTATCCCTCAGCAAACCTCTGTCTCGGATCTATTTGCGACATGGAATGCCAGCTACCCCATAAGTACCCCTCCCAAGTCCTTTTGGCGCAAAGTTTGGATAGCGCTGCCCAAATTTGTATGTTGGCAATTGTGGTTAACTAGAAATCAGCAGATATTCAATGATATGCAGTACTCCCCGACCCAAGTTGCTGCAAAAGCTAAGGCCCTTCTATTGGAAGCGGCTCAGCAGCAATATTTCAAGGAAGACCCCTTGCTCAGGCCGGAAGAAAAGAGGTGGCTTGCCTTGGAGCCACATCCCCGAAAGTACAGAATCTCACCCCTGAAAGCAAACCCGGATTGGAGAAAAATAGAGACTGATGACATCTTTCAAAGCTGGTGGAGGGCCCAAAATCTAACTACTATTTTCTTTGATGGAGCGTCCAAAGGGAATCCCGGAGCCGCAGGCGATGGTGGGATCATCTACTTCACGGAAGGGTTCTCCACTGTTTCTTTTGCCTGGGGTCTTGGTGAGAAAACAAACAATCAAGCGGAGATTATGGGGCTGCTTAAGGCTTGCCACATAGCCAGAGAGAAAAGAGTCAAAGATATTCAAGTATTTGGAGACTCAGAAATTTTAATTAAAAAACTAATCAAGGAGGAATATTTCAACAATGTTGGACTCAACAAAATCATGCACAGACTGAAGATGGTCCTTCAGAGCTTTGATTCATATAAATTTTATCATATTCTCAGAAATTCCAACAAGGAAGCAGATCGCATGGCGAACTTAGGTAGCACTCTCATGAAAGGGATCTTAAATGTAAATGGGGAAACTCTTTTCCATAATTTGTGAAACTGCCACATTCCAAAGGCAGCAAAAGTAGGATTATAGCCATGTATGTAGGGCTGCCTCGGCAAAGACCCTCTCTGTTTTAACATATAAATAAAATTCATAACCGTTTTAGTTTTAAAAAAAAAGTAATTACATATTAAAATTAATTTATTTACAATGTACAAAAGCATTATAAAATACATATTTACACATTTTATACCCAGACAGTAAAATTGACCCAACTTTGACCAAGGATGTTTTCCAAATCGTAAGTCAGAATGAGACAAAACTTTAACCGTTGGAAAAATAAAAAAATAAAAAAAAACAAAAAACAAAAACAAAAAAAACAAAAAACAAAATATATATATATATATATATAATAAAATAAATAAAATAAAATCAATAAATAAAATAAAATAAAATAAAATTAAAGAATTAAAATTAAAAAATAAATAAATAAATAAATAAAATAAAATTAATTAAATAATTAAATAAAATAAAATAAAATAAAAATCATAAAATTGAAAATCTAAGCAAAGCGGAAATCTTGCAAAATAAATCAATTCAATGTATCATATCTCAAAATTAATATGGAGGACCCCATAATTTTTGAAAAATTATGGGGAGGTGTTGTGGCCACAACAAGACCCTTCTCATCACTCTTAGCTTCTTCTGGTGTAAAGTAGCCATTATTGGCAGTGTTGGACCGTTCTCTTGGTTGCTTTTTGCCTTTTTCCTTTAAACTTGGTGTTGCTTTTGAATTTCCAGTCTGATTTACCCTCAAGTCTAATCCTATACTGCTCATAACAGTGCTTCAGTTTTCAAATTGCACCTTCTAATGCCTTGGCTTCATCAAACTCAGTTTTATCCTTGAAGGATTGTGGAAATCCACTAACATACCTATGAATCTTTGCTTTTTCTTCCTTAAGGTAGGGAACATACTTTAGCGGCTCTAAGAATTTCGTGGTATACTCCTCGTCTAACATTTGTTCCAATATGATCTCATAGAATTCCTTATCCTTGTTGTCAAAGTATCTCTCAGATAGATGCATTTTCCTAAAATATTCCTCAAATTCCTTCTAGGACAACTCTTCTTCTTTTATTCCCTTTACATTTTTCAAATATTCCCACCAGATATCAACCTTACCTTTTAGGTTGAAAGTATCTACCTTTGCTTTCATGTTCTCTACGTAATCATGAATTTGAAAGAACTTCTTCATTCCCAATAGCCAAGCTTATACATCTTCTAATTTCTTCATTTCACCATCAAATGTAGGAGGTTTGGCCTTCTTAAAATCCTCCAATACATATTCTCTCTCTCTTCTTTGACCATGATGATGATAGTGATGATGATGTGGTTTTCAATGATTATTCTCATACTATTATTCATGGGTACTTAAATCCTTTTTAGAAGTACTTAGTAGAGTGCCTCATTTCACAGTATCTTCAATGGACAGCCTGTACCACTTTCTAGATCTACTCTCATTTTCCCCATTAGTTCTTTATTCTTGTCCCAAAGGACTCTACCTATCCCTATGACTAATCCCAAACTCATGTTGCCTCCGCCTTTGCAAGTCTGACAAGCTTTGCAATATGATTGCATTGACTTCTACTTGTTTGTCTTGTGCTCTGTCAAGCCTTTCATTGTCAACCTTGCAACTCCTTATTTCAGCTCTCAGGCTCCTCAATGTATCCATGCAATCAGGAGAGTATGCTACCCTTTGTTGTCCCACTAATATTTCATCTTCATCTATCATTTCTTCTTCATATGATCAGAGCTATATTGCACCATTCTACTGCTTATTCCTTGTGTGAAGATTTGTTGCAATAATTGATTTATTTATCCTACTTATTTATGATAAGTTATTTACCAATACTCCAGTAAATACCAAAATAAATTTAGTTGCAGACTTCATAAGCCATAATTGAAAATTAAACGGCAAGAGAAACATCAGCATATGAATAATCACAAAAACACACTTGTTTTTGGACAATCGTCCCTGGAAAAACCTAATGTGGGAAAACCGATGCAGCAGATCTAAGGATTATCATTATTGGTAGTAAATATCTGAATACAATATAGGATGCTTATCAAGTAATCCTTTACAGAGAAAATACTGGAGGAAAATCTAAGTGTGTTTAACCTAACTTCACCCAGTAGAATTCCTACTGATCCGGAACAAGACTGGCTAACCCTAGCTATTTCTACGATGGCTCTGTGTCAGCCCTGTGTCACCTTCTCTGCCCTCTGTGTTAGCTATCTCAGCCGTTCCAACAATTATTGGAAGTTCCCGGAAGTTCTGGCAGTTCCCGGTAGTTCCAACAGTTATGGCAGTTCTGACAGTTCCCGACAGTTCTAGATTTTGCCTGACATGAATCTTTTTTGTTGTGTGTAGGCCCTTTTGGCTCTGTGTCAGGATTATGTGGGCCTAGACTGGCCCAGCGTCAGACCTTCCGACTACTACGCTACCTCTCTGCAAACTCCCTCTACCTCTCCGTTTTGTATTTTCCGGAAATTCCTTCTCCCGGATTCTCTCTGCTCCTCAACTGCAAGATCTCCCCAAATGATTTTCCTCCTAAGAACTTCTCACCTCAGAAAATTGATTTTCTCAATCTCTCTATGCATTTCCAAATCAACCCCAAGCCTCCATTTTATACTTTTCCTATTGAGTCTTCAACGGTCGAGATTAAGTCTCTAATCAATGGCTAAGGTTAAAGCATGACTTGATCCTCCTTCTAGATCATTCTCACCCATATTTTGATTAATACCCATTAATATTTTAATTTCCCTAAATTTATACTTAGGAACTCCATTAAAAATATTAATTATTTTAATAATTAGCCTCTCCACCAATTTTCAATGCTAGAGCACTTCTGATGCTACCAAAAACTAACACCTTGGTCCTTTAGTTCTACACTTTACCATCCTTTGTTGTTCATGTGGTCTTTGACCTTCATCTATTTGGACCTTAGTGCCTTCTTATGTGTTGTCACACGTGCACACACACACACACACAACTATTAGGTTTTAACAAGTCTCAAATGCATAATAAACATTGTCACCTTGGCTCGTTGTTGGAAATATGTTGGTGTAAAGCTAGTTGCAGCATCACATCTCAATTAGTGCATCAATATCAATAAAATCATGTCAATCATTAATACCATGTTGCATTCATACATACATCACAATGAAGACACATCGAATTAGTACATACGATCAATTCACACAACAATCCGGTTTCTAATGTTTATCACGAGGCTTGAAGGCCTCACTTGATCTCCAATGGTACAGTGTTGAACCTTTGCTCAGTTAATTTTGTGGTAGATTCTATCTAGTCCAAGTGTTGAACCTGGAAGCTCTAATACCACTTTGTATCATACCCTCTACTATCCCTGGCCCCAACTAAGGGTAGGAGGACACAATTACTAAGCTAACCCAACCTCCAAAGTCAAGTTATGGAAATGGGGTCTAATTTTTTCAACTTTCTCAAAACCTAAAATGGATGAAATTGTTTCATTCATCTCATCAAGACCTTTACAACAATATAAAATTTGTCTCTCTCTAACTCCCATATCAAAATATATGGTTGATTAAATTCTTAGCTAATCATATTGTGCCACATCATCAGGCCTGCCCCGTGGTGCCCACATGGCTATCCACATCATAGATCACATGGAATTTTCCAACTCGTTCATAAACCATAACAATTCCAAACAAATGAACATTCATAAATAGACATGTGTGTTAAGTAGGTTCGGGCCCCTCCTTGGCCAACTCACACTAGGAATAAAATATCGGCAGGATTGCACCTAGCCCCCAGCGAACTCGCTAGGGTGGAGGCATTAGGTTTATGTGGACCCTTCGTAGACTCCACTTCCACATATCACCTCACAAACTGTTATAGCTATGTGCATGGGCTCCATTCTTCCATGTCGTCCTAGCCATTCCCCTCTTCGAAAATAATAAGTAGATAGGTTATGATGATCCAACTAGTGTGTGGCTAGTGCAAAACTCACAAAACACCATGAGAATACCAGTACCTACTAAACATGTGAGAGTATTAGTTGTGAGTACCTAATAAGTATTGACTTACATTGGAACCCACTTCTTGTCTTTGGCATTGGAATCCAAATTATCTGCAGAGGAATTGAACTTAAAGCCTCCAATTAGCAAATACTACCAACCAAACCATACTTGAGTTGTCTTATGAGCTATGTAAAGAGATTAAACAAGGGTCTGACTTAAACTAGTAAGATTAGTTGTAAAAGTATGAAAGTTGAAAATCTGAGAATTGTGATCCCTAGACACAAGGAATTATCAAGGAGCTTCTCAAATGGTCTCCAATCTTTGTAAATATACCCACAATCTCTGCAAATATATGCATGTTTCAAACTGATTCACACGGTAATTCTAGAAAGACCTGTTTCCCTATTTTTCTTAGGTCACACAGTCGCACCGCCGTTGGAAAAAGTGTAATTAAGGGCGTATCTACCTGCAGGAAACCTTAATTTATAAAATTCCCAAGTAAGGTTTACAAATAATTTTTCACAAATTTTAATTTTCTCATGGACATATTTCTTCAAACAAATTTCATGTAGAGTATGGAAACACCTTCAGCAAATAAACCTCAGCATTATGTCAAAAATTTCATGTGCGTAATAATAGAATTAACAACAATTCAAAATCTAGAGCAAATCTAAATTTTTATAGAGAAGGACTCCAATTGCTACAAGAAAAATGTGAGAGCAGAACCTGGAAATCACCCCACCCAACAAGAGTACAATAAAATCTCAACACACATCTCATCCACTTGGACACAACTTAGCCTTTGGTAGAAATGATGCTACAACACTGCAACTAGATGTTATGCCAAGCCAATACAAAATGTGCTCTACTGGAAATGATGCCAAATTTCTGAGGATTACCAAAGGGAACTTGCAGCCTTCTAGAGATAATAAAGTTGGGCTCATATGCATGAAGAATTTGGCTCACCAATCATAAATTTGGTCCCCTTTTTAAATGGTGGAAATGGCTTGGGATCAAGTTTCCCTCCAATGCACAAATTTTGGAATAAACTTTTGATAAATATGGTTGAGCAAAAAAACCAACTTAGACTCTCTAATTTTGGCACAATCCCACTAGTACAAATCATCCTCACTTATTTGGATGATTATGACTTTTGCTACAGGCTTATAGATTCAACCTTCTTGAGTGTGTGGGAACAATAATTTGGCCCCTCTCCCTGGGGACCAAAAATTCTGAAAATGTACAATTCGACCCTCTCCTTGGCACCATGAAATTCTGGGCAATTCAACCCTCTCCTTGGCACCACAAATTTCTAGAAATGTCCCTGCAATTTCACCCATGAATTGGGAAAAAAGGATTAAGATAATTAAGTCGACCTCTAAGGATGTGGCTTGGGAAAATTGTATCCCTACAAAATAAGTAAGTTCCAAACATTTTTCAAAATAATTAGTAGTATATCTGACAAAAATAGATATCCAACTAGGGTGGCAAGGAATTCCGCCAAATTGGTAAACTAGCTAGTGTGGTAATGAAATCCACCGAAACTAGGGTGAGGATCTCCCTAGAAACCCTTGGTCTAAACTCACTTGAGCTCTACTTTCAGTAGCAATAATAAATGATAAGTTAGGATGATGCTCAAATGAGCTCCTCCCTCTTTTTTATAATTTTTCATTGAGCAACTTCTAGAAATTACTTTTATTTTTTTATTTAGTTCACATGTTTCCACCTTTATACTTAAATAAAAAACACCAAAATTACCTTTTTGCCACCTCTTTACCAAAATTTGAAAAAATATGGTTTGATACTCAAAATGATGGGGACATTACATAATCCTTGACCTAATTTCCATTGGATCCGTACAAAACTTCCTTTACCACTTGTAACGGGAGCTCTATGAGATTCTAAAGGCAGATTTCTTGTGGCTAAAGTGGCTCCTTATAAGACTATTGATCCTTAGCAACACATTGGATCAGTAATTGTGCAAAACAATAGTTATCGATTATCTCAACTAACAAATCTATTACACCATGAGAAGAGTAAACCCCTTCATTGTGGCCAAGGGAACATATGACATGAAATTTACATAGTAATATACCGAAATAAAGTAATTAACCAAAAAATTTCAATCACCTAACCAATTTAACACAATGGAAAACAATGATTCTAAAGGATAAACCTCAACATCAACTGGCCATGTGTCTTCATTTCTAAGAAATTTCACACAACTAATTAACAATTAACTAATTCTGAAAATGAAGACATGAGGTTCAATACTCATAACAATGGTGATAGATATCTATCTCAAGAAAGGTCGAGCAAACGAGTTTAGGACTAAGCTTCTCCGCCAAACTTTAGACTAGGGTCACATCCTGATCTTGCCTAGACACCCCTAAGCTAGATTCCAAAGCTTGGAGGGTTATTTTCTCAAGGTATTAACACAAGATAGATGACTAGAATAGGGAATCCAGGGGGTCAATCCCCTCCACCCTTCAGCCAATTTACAATGTACAATTCTGCACAAGGACCTGTTTTGCAACCATCATGTTCCATGTTTTACAGTATCCCCTTATCATAATAGTATAAGTGAGTTGATATGGAAACAAACCATTATCAATCATTTCAACCATTAGCTTATGAGCCTCTTCCATGTTTCCCTTCTTTACAGAAAGAATCCAACATCGTATTTGTAGAAATTTTGAATAATAAACACATATTCAACAGAGATTATCCCGATTATACACTATTACGGAAAACATGCATAATACATAACCTCCTCTATGTTGATCATCAATTTACAGAAGCAGAAACAATAACATGCGCACATAGAAGCATCAATCACACATATCAACACAGTATTTTCCCGGGGAAAGCATCTCGCTAAAAACCCCAACTATCAGTATATTATATTGATTGAGAACATGTAACAAACATAGTACAATACTCCTCTCAAGTATAGAACATGTAACAAACATAGTACAATACTCCTCTCAAGTATCCAGCACTATCTCCACCTGTTACACACAATACAGCTCAGATATGATCTCCAAATCTCCTCTGCTGCTTTCCTGCCTCCACTGCACAATACCTGCTGAGAATGAATGAGAATGGCTGATCCAAAATCCTATTTACCTTGTGAAAATCACCCACACTGTAAATCACATGAGAACAAGCTATATTTCACTTGGTATTGGCCCACACTACGCAGAGATCATTGGCATAACTCAATCCCATGCATGTGTACAATCTCATGCACAACTGATAGCAATCTCAACCTCTAACACCTGTCCCTGTTGAACTGTACATGCACTGAGTTAACTGATGTATTCTTCAGTTGCATTATGAGTTAATAATTAGTGAATTAATTAATAACTAGTTCACACAACTCATCACTTAGTCTATTGATCAGTTAGACTAAATACAACTAGTTCAACTAAGTCAAACTGAACACAACTCCATTAATTGCTCATCCAACTCCACAGAACTCAACCACATGAGTTCTAACTGATGTCTTGCATGCAATAGCTCAACTGACTCATAAAGAAAATGTATTTCCTTCTGTCAGCTGCATGTGCCACATCTATAGCTCAAACTGAAGTTCTCCAAGAGAATAAGATAAATTTTATAGTCTAAATATTATTATGAGACAATAATATTTGACTTTTCTATTTTTGACTAGTAGTCTAAAAATAGACTCTGATCACTCTTGTTGTGATCACTCCTGCTGTGATCACTCCTATTGTAATCACTCCTGCTGTGATCACTCCTGCTGTGATCACTCCTGTTCTGATCCAAAAATAAACTTTGCGCCATAATTTGCCTGCGGGCCCACTTAGTGAAGGCGACTCCTTTCCACTAAGCTCCATCATCTTGTTGCATTCTCAACAAGCATTTCTTGTTGCACACTTTTCAACACTCCCTCTCAACAAGAAAGGCTTCCTCTCAAACCCGATCCTGAAACTCTGGAATGTTTTGCATGCAACACATCTGCCCAGTCCACTTTGCTCCAACAAAACTTGGAACAAAACACTCCCAACTGACCACTCTGTTGGGCTAGGAACATACTCTGATGTTGAAGCTCTACCTGCTGCTGACAAGTGCTCCCTCTCTGACATCTGCACTACTGCAACATCTCCATGCATCTCGCACCATTGCACACCTCTCTGTGCCACCTAGCACTGTGCAAAACACTTGTGCCTCTTGCATTGTTGTAGCCTGCATGCTATGCGTTGTCCTGGGATTCTCTACATTGCCGCTCTCTCTGCCACTCCATCTGCATCTGTCTCTACCCAATCAATTAGTTCCTGCTACTCCACATCGGGGCTCCCGTAGCAAGGTCTCATCCAAGAGGTTGGGTACCTCAAGGATTCTGCCCCTCCTCCTTGGGGAGATCAATCCACATCACCCCACCTCCTACCTGGAGGTATGGCTGCATGCGATCCCTCTACCCACCTGGCTCGAAGTTTCCCCCTACTGGAGGTCTCTGAATGAGTAGATTTCTCTGCTTGATCTCCTCTCAGCTTCCCTTGTTATGGCTGCTCCACAACCTCCTGAAGCTGCTGCACCATTCGTGACTCCTCCACAATCATCTGAGACTTATTCTGGCTTTGCATGTTGAGAGGTAATATACGCTCCCTCTCAACCACCAAGTCTCCATCAGTTGCCTCGTTGCTAAAGGCTTTGCATGCATCTTGAACCTCAAGAGAATATAGGTTCTTGACCCGTGAACCAATCTGCTTCACCTGTCTAGTGATGATGTGTCTAAGGAAAACCTTTCCCTTACTGAAGACTACATCATAGCCTCTGTCTTCCAGCATCGCGATTGACACCAAGTTTCTCTTCAATCCTGGTACATACTTGAAATCGGTCAAGGTAAGGCGAGCTCCATGCTCCCTCTGAAAAATAACCGTGCCTACACCTGAGACACTATACTTCTCATCATTACCCATCCCAATGAGTATCTGGATATCTTTCTCCTCCAAAGTACTAAACAAACATTTGTCACCGGTCATGTGGAAAGAAGCTCCACTGTCAAGAAACCAACCACTTCCTATCATGGATGAAACCATGCATATGAAGAGTGTGAAGTCCAACTCAAACTGTGAAGCAAGTGAGGCTGCCTCACCTTCAGATCCTTCCCCGGATCCCTTCTTGGACTTCTTCTTTGGGCAATTAGTAGCATAATGGTCCAACTCATGACAACGAAAGCATCGCACCTTCGACTTGTCAACCTTCTTCCCATCATTGGAAGAACTGGATTCAGAAAGAGAAACCTTCCCCTTCCCCTTATTCGCCTTACTCACTAAGGCACAGTTCTCCTCATCATGCATAGATGAAGAATTGTCTCTGGTGCGCCGTCTAATCTCCTCTTGCACAAGATCCGACCAAAGTCTCTCCCATCCTGGCAATTTCTCCCTTCCATTCACCGAGTCCTGGTAGCTATGCCAACTCTTAGGAAGGCCAAGGAGTGCTAGACTCACCATATCCTCATCCTCAATAGTTACCCCCACACTTCCCAGCTCATCCCAGCATTGGGTGAACTTCGTGAGATACTGGGGCATACTGTCTCCATTCTCACACCTAATGTTTCTGAGTTTATCCTTGAGCGCCAACTTCCTCTGGTCGCTCTTGCTTTGGAATGATTCTATCAATGTTTATCACATCAAATATGGAGAAGCCTTTCCATGGAGGTTGGACACAATGTGATCCCTCACGCCCTCCAACAGAATCCTTCGACACTTTGCTGTCTTCTTTTGCCAATCCCCGACTTGAGCAGCATCAGTAGGTTTTGGGACATCCGCATCTATGAACTCCTTCAACCCATTATCATCTAACACTACCTCCATCCTGTCTTTCCATGCAATATAATTCGAGCTGCCTTCAAGAGCATACTCCAATCGCAATCCGTTGAAACACATTTCAACTTTGACACCAAGAAAACACTGCTGCAAATTCGAATTCCACCAGCTCAAAAAACTCAACCGCTTCTGATCTAAAATTCACGAGAACAAAGTATTTCTTGTACAGAGATCGACTGTATGGGAATTCACCGGATATCTCACCTTCCAAAAGAAGGATGAATCCAGAGGCTACCTGGCCCGATTACAGACTCTGCCTGAAGAAATAGAATGTAAACACTTCCTGAATAGTAGATCTGATGATCAACAGCTTTGATACCATGTAGAAATTTTGAATAATTAACACATATTCAACAGAGATTATCCCGATTATACACTATTTCGGAAAACATGCATAATACATAACCTCCTCTACGTTGATCATCAATTTACAGAAGCAGAAACAATAACATGTGCACATAGAAGCATCAATCACACATATCAACACAGTATTTTCCCGGGGAAAGCATCTCGCTAAAAACCCCAACTATCTGTATATTATATTGATTGAGAACATGTAACAAACATAGTACAATACTCCTCTCAAGTATCCAGCACTATCTCCACCTGTTACACACAATACAGCTCAGATCTGATCTCCAAATCTCCTCCGCTGCTTGCCTGCCTCCACTGCACAATACCTGCTGAGAATGAATGAGAATGGTTGATCCAAACTCCTATTTACCTTGTGAAAATCACCCACACTGTAAATCACGTGAGCACAAGCTATATTTCACTTGGTATTGGCCCACACTACGCAGAGATCATTGGCATAACTCAATCCCATGCATGTGCACAATCTCATGCACAACTGATAGCAATCTCAACCTCTAACACCTGTCCCTGTTGAAATGTACATGCACTGAGTTAATTGATGTATTCTTCAGTTGCATTATGAGTTAATAATTAGTGAATTAATTTATAACTAATTCACACAACTCATCACTTAGTCTATTGATCAGTTAGACTAAATACAACTAGTTCAACTAAGTCAAACTGAACACAACTCCATTAACTGCTCATCCTACTCCACAGAACTCAACCACATGAGTTCTAACTGATGTCCTGCATGCAATCGCTCAACTGACTCATAAAGAAAATGTATTTCCTTCTGTCAGCTGCATGTGCCACATTTGTAGCTCAAACTAAAGTGCTCCAAGAGAATAAGATAAAGTTTATAGTCTAAATATTATTATGAGACAATAATATTTGACTTTTCTATTTTTGACTAGCAATCTAAAAATAGACTCTGATCACTCCTGCTGTGATCACTCCTGCTGTGATCACTCATGTTGTAATCACTCCTGCTGTGATCACTCATGCTGTGATCCAAAAATAGACTTTGCACCATAATTTGCCTGCAGGCCCACTTAGTGAAGGCAACTCCTTTCCACTAAGCTCCATCATCTTGTTGCATTCTCAACAAGCATTTCTTGTTGCACACTTTTCAACAGTATTAATGTTACAATACTTGGAAAAGTGTTGCTTTCGAGCATTTGTCGATATATCTCCCATACCTGCCGTATACAATCTAAATCACGCATGACCTTCAAAACCTTGTCACAATTTCGGATGTTGGGCATAATGCCAACAACAATCATTCTATAAAACCAAACAATATTGTCCTCAGTCAGTGTTTCCTTCATATAAATCCAAAGAAACAAATCAAGAATCTTAGGAGAGATGTCCTCGTCTCTGTATTCATTGATCCATGACTCTAAAACATCGCAACATTGGTTTCTAACAATACTCTCCATAATTTCATACGTCGACCGATCAAGACTCACAAGACTCAATATATTCGAGAGGGTATGTCAATAATTTGATGCCCATTATATTCAAACTCTTGCAAACTTTGAAATCTCACTTGACCTTGCAAGCCACCCATCTATCCATTGTAAGAAGACAAAGGAGGATCCCATCAAGCCTCGGGATGATTGTTCTCCAAATTTTTGTTCGTTGAAGCTCCACTCTCCCCCCTCTAGGGGATTTCCTCTCTCCTAGAAGATATTCCATGCATACATATTCCTTAGTCATATTGCCTGTTTGGTCAGGAGTCCTCCAGCCCATGAGACTATGTCAGTTGTACCATTGTATCTTTTGAATTTTTTATTCTTTTTTCCTTTTGGTTAACAACCATTACCATAAGTAGCATGAATCCTTATGTAACTCATATTGCCTATTTGGTCAGGAGTCCTCCAGCCTATGAGACTATCTCAGTTGTACCACTGTATCTTTTGAATTTTTTATTCTTTTTTCCTTTTGGTTAACAACCATTACCACAAGTAGCATGAATCCTTATGTGCACTCAGTCACCAATTGTCTCCTTACTGAGTGGTCCAATTTCCATTGGTCCTTCTATATTACATTTAGTTACCAAGATGCATGCTCTTGTCCTCCTCCCCAACATATAACTTGTTGTGTGTGTTCTATACACATGTGTCTTCCTTCATGGTTGCCATCACACAAAAAACATTCCAACAAATTTTCCCCTCCTTGCCTCTGGAACCTGTATCCCTAAACTTAGCTCGTTTAAATTATTTTACTATGCTTGTAATAATTAGAAAAGGTAATCGAGGTGTCACAATGAGCTATATCATTGTAGTCATCATTCTGAATTAATTTTTGTTCAAAATTAATAATAATAATAATAATAATTGAAAGAATAACTTCGGCGTAAATCACATGTAGACAGACATTTGTCGACGCATTTCGAACCAACTAACGTGGTTCATTGTCAAGACAAGTTGGTTGTCTACATGTGATTTACAACGAAGTTATTCTTTCAAATATTATGGATCACAGAAGCCTCAATTCAATAATAATAATAAATAAATAAATTAAATTAAAATTAAACTAAATTAAAATTAAAATTAAAATTAAAAAATTAAAAATAAAATTAATTAATTAAAAATAAAAATAAATAAAATAATAAGTATTATTATTATTATTATTAATGTCCACATGGGGTATCTCAAGTGGCAATGGTCGTGGAAATGAAGTCTCACCGAACCGGAGATCTTGGGTTCGATTCTTGTGCTACCCTCCCTGGAAATGGGGTGAATAACGGACATGTAAAAACTCAAAAATGAGAAGGTCCCACCTAAGCTTACAAAAAAAAATAAAATATATATATATATATATATATATATATATATATATATATATATATATATATATATATATATATATATATTATTATTATTATTATTATTATTATTATTATTATTAGGAGGAGATCCATTCCTCTTAGTCCTTTTTCTTCTTAGGAGGAGATCCAAAGAGGTTTTCTCTATTAACAATTTTTGGTGTCGGTAGCTTTATAGTGATCACAGGTTTTGGTGCTTTTTCAGCTTTCTATTGGTGAGAGGAGGGCCGAAGATAGAGATTATGTCAAGGATCCAAAAAAAATTTGATGCAAAAATTGTGACACAAAATCAGAAATAATAAAGGTATGCAAGAACTTAAATATCTTGAGAAGTTTGCAACCCAAACCAAGAATGTGAAGAATGATTATGCAGATAAGGCCATATTTCTTTTAATGTAGTTGTGAACTTGTGATAGTTGATGTTCATTGAGGTTAAAGAGAATTGACTAAACTTGGCGATAATTAACCACGATCAGCCAAAATTAGCTATAATCAAAACTGTATTGATAGTAGTGCTGCAGACTTTGGTTGTACTAGTGCGCCAAAAAACCAGCTCTTAGGTTTTGGAATGGTTTATATTACACAGTTTTTCAGTATTTCAACCAACTAAGCACAACCATATACATCATTTATCGGCCAGGCGTTGTTGGCAACTTGACTTTTTCTGAGCTCGATGGAAATCGGTTCTTCCGCAGATCCCCTTTTCTCTGCGGCTGGGCTCTAGAGCCGCAGCCCTGCTGCTTCGGTTCTCGCTGGTTTTCGTTGGATTATTGACATCAGATCTTTTTAAAACCGGTTCTTCCGCAGATCCCCTTTTCTCTACGGCTGGGCTCTAGAGCCGCAGCCCTGCTGCTTCGGTTCTCGCTGGTTTTCGTATGGTTTTTGTTGGTTTTCGTTGGATTATTGACATCAGATCTCTTCCGGTTCACCGTCCAGATCTCTTTCGCAAATCTCTTTCGGTTCTCTTCCTCAGATCTATTCCGCATATCTCTTTTCTCTGCGGCTGGGCTCTAGGGCCGCAGCACTTCGGTGGGTCGTCGCGGTGACTGGTGTTTTAGTTGCCGTCGTCGGTGCCGCTTCTGTTGTGAAGGGAGTTGAGGGGCTGGGGTGCGGTAGCTCCATTGTTTCTCTTTTTTTTCCAGTTTTAGTGGGAGTAAGGTGCATTTGTAGTTGTCTTGTTCCCGAGTTGTTTCTGCTACGGTTTGTGGTCGCAGATCTAAATTTCTCTGCGGCTGGGTTCTAATCATCTATAGTTAGATCTAGATCTAACTCTGGGGCAGCGTTCTAGATCTATATCTAATCTTTTCCAACTAGATCTAGATCTAATCTTCTACCTTATTCCTCTACGGTTGGGTTCTACAGGGAAGTAAAATATGGCTCCCAGCTTTGCGAAAATAGTTGATGGCTCAGTGTTGTCTGCTTCTGGAGGGCAAGCTCCTGCCCATATTGTCAGTGAAGCCCCAGCGCCCACTGTCCAGGTGGTCCAGGCCTCACTCGATGAGGCTTTGAAGTTTTCTGAAAGTGCCCTAATTTGTCGGTTCAATGGTTTTTGGCCGCGGCTAACAGCTCTCCACAATTGGATCTCGGAGGTATGGAAGCCTATCATTTCTGATGAAATTAATATCTACCCCTGTGCTAGGGGTTTCTTTATAGTAGATTTTGAAAATCCTGAAAGCAGACAATGTATTCTAGATTTCGGCCCTTGGTTTTGGGAAAAATCAGGCCTATTCATGAAGCCATGGAACCCATCATTCGATCCCTCAACAACAGTGATAACCTCAGCACCAGTTTGGGTGAGATTGCCAAGCCTACCTTTGCATCTCTGGAATCTCTCCTCGCTAAAAGCCATTGGAAATGCAATTGGAAAATTTTACTACAGGTGCCCAGAAACAGAGGAATATGCCAGAACCACCTATGCACGCATTTGTGTGGAAATGGACTTCAGTGCCAGATTCCCAGCATAAATAAACCTAACAAGTAAAGATTATGTGTGGAACCAGAAACTTGATTATGAAAGTGTCCTCTTTCGATGTCGATCCTGCTTTGAGACAGGCCATCTAGCCAAAAATTGCCCAAAAGCCTCCCAGAAAAATCCTGGTAGAAAAAACCACCACAGATCTACTTGGTGGGAAGGAGCACAAAAAGAACACTATACTATCATCAAAGAAGAATACTCTAGAGAAAACTCTGAATCACAAGAAATTGGGCAAGACAGAAACAACTCTCAAGACAAGCATGGAGAAAGCCCTGCCCAACAACAAAAAAGTGCACTCGACAACCCCTCAAGCATCAACAATTCTGAAAATTCAAATACCATACAAAATAAATCTTCATTTAACAACCAAGCAAATCTCCTAGACCAAATCTCTTCTCCGACTATCTTCAAAAGGATGAACATAATAGATCGCGAAGCTAAGACACCAATGTCCCAAGAACCAGAAGAGATGAAGGAGATGCAAGATAAAGGCAGTTGGAAGACCATAGAGAAAAAAAAGAAAGCTACAACACCAATCTCGCCAAGAAAGACGAGGAGCCCGACAATAAAAAACTAAAAAAATATTATAGGTCCGATAGACCAATTTGGTCTCAGTGGACGGTAACCACTATCATCATCATCATCATCATCAATAATAATAAATAAATAACAAAAAAAAACAAATATAAAAATTATATATATATATATATATATATATATATATATAACAATAAAAATAAAACAAAACAAAAAATACATAAATAAATAAATTAATTAATTAAATTAAATTAAAAAATAATAATAATAATTAATTAATTAATTAATATATATATATATATATATATAACAATAAAAATAAAACAAAACAAAAAATACATAAATAAATAAATAAATTAAATTAAATTAAAAAATAATAATAATAATTAATTAATTAATTAATATATCTATATATATATATATATATATATATATATATATATATATAATAAATTAAAATAAATAAAATTAAATAAAATTAAAATTAAAATAAAATAAAAAATTAAATTAAAAAATTAAATTAAATTAAAAAACAAAAATTTAAAATTTAAAAATAAAAATTTAAAATTTAAAATTTAAAATTAAAATTAAAATTAAAAAATAAAAATAAAAATTAAATAAATAAATAAAATAATAATAAAAAATAAAAATAAAGATAAATTAATTAATTAAATTAAATTAAAAAAAAAAAAATTAAATAATAATAATAAATAAAATTAAAAAATAAATAAAATAATAATTAATTAATTAATAAAAATAAAAATAAAAAAGATATAAATATAAATATAAATAAATAATATATATATATGATGATGATGGTGGTGGTGGTTAACGTCCGCTGAGACCAAACAATGATCTATCAGACCTAAATAAACAAATTATTTATTTTGATTTAAGATTTTATTCCTATGCTCAAAAAGCTTGGAGAGAAGCCTCCCGAGCTCACTATAATTTTGACATTGTAAAAGGCTAGGAAGGTCAGTATTGTAACAAAGATTGTGAAATTGAGATCTAATGTGGTTGTACGCAGGGCACTCTAAGAGGAAGTGGTTTTCATCCTCGATGCTCCTATTCTCACAAATATGGCAGATCCTTTCCATCCATGGCGTTTTAGGAACTGCCGAACGACCTGTTTCACTATGGAGCTCATGACAATTCGTTCTAATCTTTGCTATATTAATTTTCTTCTTTAAGCTAGTTAAAATAGAGAGATACTTTTGATCTTCAAGGGTGGAGTTGATGACCTTCTTATAATAACTTCATTTTCTTTTGGACGCTAAATCTTTCTCACACCACAATTTTTCTTTGAACTTAGAAGTAACAATATCTTTAATGTTACTGATGTTTTGTCATGCATCATTCTCGTTGATCTCCCAATAGTTTAACCAAGCCCTTATGTCTTTATGCCATCCTCGATTGAGCCTTGGGTGGTTTTGGCTGGAATTTAAAGCTATCTTAGGAAGTCTATGATCGTCTATGTTGTTGAGCTTGTGCTTGTACAACAGAAACCTAAGCATAGCTAGGCTCTCAATAGGGGAAAGACCTGCTTCTATAAGGAGAATAGGATAGGGTGTATTACTTTTAATTTTCAGGTTATAAGTTATAAAACGCTTCTGGATTTGCTCAATCTTTCTCCATGATTCTCTGGAGATGCTGCAACCCCAAACCTCATAGCCATATAAGATAACAGGAGTGACTAAAGTTTCAAAGAGGAACTTCTTTTTATCCCACATTATGAGGTTTGTTGTTTTACAATTATTTTCAAGACCAAAATAAGCTTTCCACTCCCCATTAATCCTTTTCTCAATGCTATGGTTCCAGTTAAGCTTGTGATGGATATCAATTCCTAGGTACTTGTAAGAATGCACTTCCTCCAAGTTATTATTGTCATACATAAAATTAGCGTAAGTGTCCTTCTTGGATTTGATAATCATAACTTTTTTTTTGTCAGTGTTAACAGTCATACCCATGGTAGAGCAGAAATCCTTAAGAAGCTTGAGTTGCTTATCAAGATCATAAGGGCACCTTGCCAAAAGAACAATATCGTCAGCATAGAGAAGAAGGATAACGACTATCCCAGCTAAGATCGTGCCATCACATCCTTCTTCCTCTAAATAGCCTTCGAGCTTATCGATGTAAATGCCAAATAGGGTAGGGGAGAGGGGACAACCTTGTTTAACTCCGATGTTACACTTAATATCTTTTGACCACCCCTCATTGCTCTTTAGCTTGGCAATTACATTCTCGTATAACCTTAGAGTAGCAGCTCTCAGCTCAAGAGGGACCTTTAGCTCTTCTAACCTATTCCAAAGGTTGTATCTAGGAACTGTATCGAAAGCCTTTCTAAAGTCCACAAAGCAACAAAATAAATTGGATTTATCATTACGACATTCCTCCGCAATGATCCTAAGCGTAACAAGGTGGTATGTTGTTGAGTGATGCCTTCTGAAACCTGCTTGGCCTTTAGCCCGCTTACCTTCACTCTCAAGCCATATGCTTAACTTCTTTTCCAGAATACTACCATACAACTTGGCTAAGAGAGGGCTGACCATAATTGTCCGATAATTAGAGGGGTTATTTGTATCCCCACTTTTAAAAATAGGGATAATGAGGCTCTCAGTCCAAGGTTTAGGGAACCCTTGCTTGACTGCTTGATTGAAAAGCTTGTGGATGTGGGGGATGAGGACAGGACCTCCAATTTTTAAGATTTCCGCCTGGTAACCTTCAATGTCCTTAGCTTTTCCATTAACGAGGCGATTAACCCCAAACTTAATGTCTTCTAAAGAGAAAACTTCTTTCGTTGTGAGCAGGGTTTGCAAATTATCCATGACATTTGGAGATTCATAAAGCTTATTAAGATAAGAATTCCAATCGTGAAGAGAAATTTTATTATTATCCTTAGTCTTCCTAGTCAAAATCTGCCTCCAAAATTTCTTAGGAGCTACCTTAGAGAGGTGTAAGAGGTTCTCTTGTCTTTGACGAATGTACTGCCTCTTTTTCCTTTTAGTTAGGGCTTTGTATATTTTTATCTTGTCCATTTTAAGAGAATCATCAACAGCTTCCTTAATTGCTCTCCTCGCACTTTTACAATCTTTGTCATACCATGGATTGGTTTTGCTATTTCTTTTATTATTTGAGACTTCAATTAAGAACTTGTTAGTAGAATATGAGAGGGTTGTGGTAAAATTATGATAGAGGGCTTCTATGTTGTCTATACTAGATAAAGGAAGCAAATTAGTTTTTAATTCATTTAGAAAGAGATCCTTTTTATTTCTATCAAATATTAAGTTCTTTTGGCTGTAAGTATTATTTTCTATGGGAATTCTATGCATGACAAAATTGAGAGTTATAAGTAAAGGCCTATGATCAGAGTCAGGTTCGTGGTCGTTTAAGATGTCAAAATTTACCATTTCGTTGTATAATGGGAGATCGGAAATAACGTAGTCTACCACGCTGCTACCAAGTCCATGGATGCACGTCATCTTGCTAGAATTGGGCCACTTCTTTAGCCCGTTGCAAATTATGAAATCTTGAGCACTACAGAGCTTGATTAGCTCTAACCCAAACAAATTTTCCCCGAGGTCTTCAGAGCTCCTTTTATACCTACTAGCTAGGGTAGGGTCTTCGTCTAACCAAAGAGGATTAGGGCTGGAATGATTGGTTAGAATAAAGCTTGGTTGTTTGAAGTTCGAGCATTAAAGTCACCTATTAAAAGGATATTACCGTCATTCCTTAGGCTAGAAATATCATTCTCTAAACCATTGTAATGGTTAGTTTTATCTAGATTCTTCTTTCTATAGAAGTTAGAATTGATGGAGGGAAAATAACATATTGCTATGTAGGACTTTTTATTATTAATGTCTCTGATCTCTATCCAACTATATTGGTTGTAAGGGTCGTTTTTATAAATCCTAACATGGGGGGAGATGTTCTTCTTAATGTAACAAGCTATTCCCCCAATGCCTCTACAGGAGGATCGTTTGTTCCACGTAGACCAAATATATATAAATATAATAAATAAATAAAATAAATTAAAAAATTAAATTAAATTAAAAAATTAAAAATTAAAAAACAAAATAAAATAAAATTAAAAATTAAAACAAAAAATTAAAAAAATTAAAAATTAAAATTAAAAAAATAAATAAATTAAAATAAAAATTAATTAATTAATTAAAATAAAAAACAAAAATAAAAAATAAAAAATAATAAAAAAAAAAAAATTAAATTAAATTAAAATAATAATAATAATAATTAATTAATTAATTAATAAAAAAAAAAAAAAAAAGATAGAAATATAAATATAAATAATATTAATATATATGATGATGATGGTTAACGTCCGCTGAGACCAAATAATGGTCTATCGGACCTAAAGAAACAAAGTATCTATTTTGATTTAAGATTTTATTCCTATGTTCAAAAAACTTGGAGAGAAGCCTCCCGAGCTCACTATAATTTTGACATTGTAAAAGGCTAGGAAGGTCAGTATTGTAACAAAGATTGTGAAACTGAGATCTAATGTGGTTATACGCGGGGCACTCTAAGAGGAAGTGGTTTTCATCCTCAATGTTCCTATTCTCACATATATGGCAGATTCTTTCCGTCCATGGCGTTTTAGGAACTGCCCAACGACCTGTTTCACTATGGAGCTCATGAGAATTCGTTCTAATCTTTGCTATATTAATTTTCTTCTTTGACCTAGTTAAAATAGAGAGATACTTTTGATCTTCTAGGGTGGGGTTGATGACCTTCTTATAATAACTTAATTTTCTTTTAGCCGTTAAATCTTTCTCACACCACATTTTTTCTTTGAACTTAGAAGTAACAATATCTTTAATGTTATTTATGTTTTGCAATGCATCATTTTCGTTGATCTCCCAATAGTTTAACCAGGCCCTTGTGTCTTTACGCCACCCTCGATTGAGCCTTAGGTGGTTTTGACTAGAATTTAAAGCTAGCTTAGGAAGTCTATGATCGTCTATGTTACTGATTTTGTGCTTGTACAACAGAAACCTAAGCATAGCTAGGCTCTCAATAGGGGAAAGACCTGCTTCTATAAGGAGAAAAGGATAGGGTGTATTACTTTTAATTTTCAGGTTATAAGTTATAAAACACTTCTGGATTTGCTTAATCTTTCTCCATGATTCTCTGGAGATGCTGCAACCCCAAACCTCATAGCCATATAAGATAACAGGAGTGACTAAAGTTTCAAAGAGGAACTTCTTTTTATCCCACATTACGAGGTTTGCTATTTTACAATTATTTTCAAGACCAAAGTAAGCTTTCCACCCCCCATGCTATGGTTCCAGTTGAGCTTGTGATGAATAACAATTCCTAGGTACTTGTAAGAATACACTTCCTCCAAGTTATTATTGTAATACATAAAATTAGCGTAAGTGTCATTCTTGGATTTGATAATCATAACTTTTGTTTTGTCACTGTTAACAGTCATACCCATGGTAGAGCAGAAATCCTTAAAAAGCGTGAGTTGCTTATTAAGATCAGATGGGCACCTTGCCAAAAGAACAATATGGTCAGCATAAAGAAGAAGGATGACGACTATCCCAGCTAAGATCGTGCCATCACATCCTGCTTCCTCTAAATAGCCTTTGAGCTTATCAATGTAAATGCCAAATAGGGTAAGGGAGAGGGGGCAACCTTGTTTAACTCCGATGTTACACTTAATATCTTTCGACCACCCTTCATTGCTCTTTAGCTTGGCAATTACATTCTCGTATAACCTTATAGCGGCAGCTCTCAACTCGAAAGGAAACTTTAGCTCTTATATATATATAATAAATTAAAATAAAATAAATTTAAAAAAATCAAAAATAAAAATAAAATAAAACTAAAAAATCAAAAATAAAAATAAAAATAAAATTAAATTAAAAAATTAAAAATAAAATTAAAAAATAAAATAAAATTAAAAACAAAAAATTAAAAATTAAAAATTAAAAAATTAAAATTAAAATTAAAAAATTAAAAATTAAAATTAAAATTAAAAAATTAAAATTAAAATTAAAAAATATAAATAAAAATTAAATAAATATAAATAAAAAAATAAATATAAATAAAAAAATAAATAAAAAATAAAAATAAATTAATTAATTAATTAATTAAATAAAAAAAGCGGAGGGTAATTCAGAGAGGGAGCCTCAGCAAGCCCCCTCCCGAACTCGAGAGCAAGAGCTGCCAGCCCCCGCGCAAGATCCCATGGCACTATGGGAGGGTATCCGAGAGGGACAAGGATGGTGCAGAATACTTGAAGAGAAACCAGGGGAGTAACCCCCAGCGGCACTCCCGCGCATTTGTTGTCTTCTCTCAGGTCGGGTACGGGGTCTCGGTTGATATCTGGTTTACGTCTTATGTCTTTGTTTGTTTCCTTTATGTTCTGAGTCATGTTAGTGTCTACTCTAGTCTTTCTGCTCTGGGTTATGCTCGCGGCTATTATAGTCTTTCTGGGTCATGAGTCTTTTGTGGGATGCCCCTGCGTGGGCCGTTTTGGTGCTACATTGGAATATCACCGTGTCATGTGTATCGTTCTAAACTGGAAATATCGCCCTGCGAGGCAGAATTATGAGTCTGATAGAGCTGCCCAAGGAGCCACAGTTGGTCCTGGGCAGCCAGTCTTTTTTGGATGTAATGTTTACCTGTATATAATAATATAGATTAGTTAGTGTTGCCGAGAAAAAAAAAATTAATAAAATAAAAAAAACAGAAATAAAAATGAAAATAAAAATAAAAATAAAAATAAATAAAAAAATAAAAATAAAAATAAAAAATAAAAAATAAAAATAAAATAAAAATAAATAAAATAATTAATAAATAATAAATTAATAATATATCTATATATATATATATATATATATATATATATATATATATATATATATATATCTTTTTTTTGAGTTTGAGATAGACTCCCACCAACCGCAAGAAATTGGAAAAATCCATGAGGTTGAGGTTAATCCCCATCAAGTGCTCAATTTAGGAGCATTTTTGCATTCCTTCTCTTCCCAAGCCTATCTTCAGTTCTTGGGAAGAAGTTATTAACAAAAGGAACATAAGGTGTCTTGGATATGAAAATGAGGTTTCATTTCACACTCTAGTTACTCAAAGTCCATCAAGTTTCAGAGTGTTTGGTTTCTTCAAGTCGACTCAATTTCACCTACTCCTCTGCCATAATAGCCACGTATTATCAAATGCTAACACTGTAATCGAGTTGGCCATGTGAAATATCAATGTTTTAATCTTCACTTTTATGAGAATTGTGGCAAAAATACTCATCATTCAAATAGATTTTCCAGAAACAAGCCTCCTACAAGAATGAAGATTCACCTTGGATGGATCGCTTCTTGGCAATGGGCTTCAACAACCAAGAAGATATTTTGGTCATACCACTAAATTTGTTTTTGAGTACTGACATATCTTGCGATTAATATTTCTTCATATTCTCACCTTTTATCCGATAGGGGGGAATTGATGGTTTGTGGCCACATTCAAAGAAAAATCAAGCAAGCCTGAGCCACAGCCTAACCCTGCTTCTTGAGCCTAGAGCCAAAGTCATCCATACCCAAATTCAGAGTTGTAGCTAGAGACATAGTCATGCCCCATGAGCATGCTTTTTGGTTGGTGACCTTCCTTAAACCACCATCAGTTGAGACCTCAATGGTATCCCATTAAAACATTAGGGAACATTTCCATTAGCAGAAGACTTCAGCTTCTAGCTAGATTTGGAATTGTTCCAGGAATTGCATCAACTGTTCCACAGTTGGTGGTCAGCCTTAAACCACCATGTTACGAGAATAAGTACCCTAGGGCTTTGGGTTAGAATCCAAACGGAGCAGAATAAAACTACAATAAGAAACACTCATACAACTCAGGCAAAATGATTATATAAACAAACTACATAAGAGCGACCATACCCGGATTTCCTTCATTCGAGTAGGTCCCACAGGGTTCAGACCCTCTGCAACTCCCAATGTTCTTCAAACCTGAAAATCATTCAATTCGAACATGCATAGCAATATAGAAGTAAATCATATTCACGAAATTTGACTTTATATCATATAAGAAAATGATTGATCATACATCAAAACAACATTCATATATGAATTACAACATAATTTGATGCATAAACAAAGTTAGTTTCAGAAACAAGACAACATTTCTTTTATTATAGTAAGCTATAAATAACAAGGATAGAATTCACCTGAGTCTTCTTCTTCCGGCTCCAAGCAGAACCATCCTCCGGATTCGTCCTATCCCAGCCTTCAGCAATCTTCTTCCATAACCAACACAATGATATCTCAAGCAAGACGGAGAATATCTATAATCAAGGAAAGAAGGGTTTCCTGAAGCTTGGGGAACTGCATGAGGCACAGGGATTCATCAGAATCAGTCAAGGATAATCTCAGTATAATAAATCTATTTCATCTCCTCCTTTAGGCCTTCCCATAGAAATCTATTTATGCTTCTACCAATTAGGTTTTTAGTTGGGAAATAGTTGGGCCATGGGAAATAGGAGGTAATCAACAAGTAAAACCCGTGAACTCTGCCCATAATTAAGGAAATTTAATTTTTTAAGTGTTTTAACACATATACGTGGGTTGGGTATTGACTAACCCGCGTGTACATGCTTTTATCTCAGGGAAAAATAGTGTACAAGGAATAAAACATTGTTTTTAATATATTTGGACCAAGTCTGGAAGGAGGGGTTGCCCTAGGCCATAAACCAAGCATCACAAATACCAAGGGTGGTAAATGGTGCTATAACTGGTGCCCCCTAATATATGAGGTCAGAAGGGGTACATGATGGCCGAAATGTATTAAGTGTACAGAAATAATCTTGTCGAAACTGAGAAGGAATTTACCAGAATTCAGCCTGCCAAACCATCAAAAGAGATCAGAAAGAAAATGTTGTATGAGGCAGGCATACCCATGCTCAGAGAAAGTACATCATATCTGCATATCAAGTACAAGCGGATCCAATATGTATACAAATATGAAGAACTAAAATTACATAATGGATCATCTAATCGTGAACGAAAAAGTACATGTCTGAATATCACATATAAGAAGAGAATTAATGATGCTGAAGGATGAAGCTGATCACTGATGTCAAAAACTAATCCCAATAGTACCAAATGAACATGATGGAATAAAATGATTCTACATCGCAACTCGGATGCCAGCATATAAGATGTCGTTGTGAAGAACTGCAACATATACGGTGGATGGTGTCAACTAGCAACAACAGGAGCAATTGACAAGTGAACCAAAACATGATGATACAACCCCAGGTCTTCACCAACCGCCATGGTACATCTCTACACAATGGGAATAGATGATCTGAGGTTGACCACGTGAGAAATCATTTGATTACCGATCATTGATGTATACCATTAACAAACGCGAGACGTGATCCGAATTGGATCCATAGAAAGACTGTCGAGAACCATGACTGAATCAGGTCGAACAACTCTCTAAGGAAATCCAAAACAGTATCAAAAACACCCTGAACCAGTGGCAATGGCAGCCGATGTGGAACAACGAGGACCTCGATCAAAGCGCGTTGACCAAGGCCCATGGAGACCGCACAGGAGGCCAAAGTAGCCCCTGGGAGCCTCGGAATGGGAAAAGGACAAGGTTTTCGATGCACGATTAGCGCTTAAGCGAACAGGGCCCTGAAGGGGGGGAGCCTGAGCACTCGGTAACATCAGGAGCCAGGAAACCGTGGGCGAAAAAACGCTAACGTATGAAGGCGGGACCCGCGCACTAGAAAACCGGCAGTATTGATCGAGGCACCCTTGAATGGTAAGAGGTTTTGGACAGGAGCGGAGCGATTCCATACACCGATCAACGCGTGGCAGGAGGAGGTGAGAGAAAACCACCATTGATCATGCGCTATCGTTCGAGCAAGTCAACCGCACGAAATGTGTGTATGGCATCGGATCTGGAGGGCCCAGATCAGACAGCTGAGATTGCACCCGATGGAAAGAAGCGGAATCGACAAGGAATTAAGCCACGTTCTAAAGGGATTTGGAATTCGTTTGACCACCACGGTGGATGAAAAATGCATCCACGGCGTAACTAAAGAAACGAACCGATGAAGCATGCTGGTGCCATTTAGAGGAGGACAAGTGGCCACTCCCTAAGCGTTCATGATGACACCGAACACAGGTAACTCTAAGTGCAGCTGCAGAAGGCGAGTCGACAGGCGGAAGAGGAACCGAACAGGCATAGGGATCGAATGGCTAAAGCCATGAACAGAGACGGCCGAATCAGTTAGAGTTGATTTGGAGTCAGAATTGAGAAGAGTCCAAGCGACTAAGAGAGACAGTGAACAGTGAACCCTGAGAGGAGGACTGGACACAGAGAACAGTAAAGCTAAGCAGAAGAGATAGAGGGTCGAGCTGACTAGAGGCAGCATCAAGCACCAGAGAGCTTGAAGATTCAAGCCTTCCCATAGAGGAATTTGTCTGGACTAAGCATCACATTTGGCTCTTTCCACTGTAGACCAAGAGGTCACAGAGCTTGTAGGAAGAAGAAGAGTCTATGCACTCCAAGTGTCTTAGGGAATCCAAGAACCACCCTGCCAAGAAAAATCTGCGTCAGGAGAACTCATATTGAGTCCCTGTATTGTAATTTCTCTACTGAAAGACACAATAAAACAAGGCCACCACTAAAGCTGGACCGGAGACATAGCCTTGGACAATAGGGTGAACTCCTTATTAAAATTTCTTATGTCCTTATGATTTCTTACTGTATTTCTCTGTTTTCTTTCCATTTTATTTGTCTGTGTATTGGCAATTTGATCGATATGTTGTTTCAATAACACAGAACACACACCATCACATGAGTCTGTAATACCTTAGTTTAATAAATCTTTAACTGATGGCACTCATAGGGTGAATATCAGATCAAGTGGTATCAAAGCTCAAGGATGTAAGGTTAGAAAAGATTGTGTTGGTATAGCTATGAATGCTCACAAGATCAAAGCTCAAATTAGGAGAAGGAGAGTTGGTGGAAACTAATCCTGAAATTGGAAGAGTCTATCCTCGAAAGACCATGTCAGAAGAAAGTTCTATGGGGCCAGACCCTCAATTCATAGAGAGTTTCCTAGCTATAAAGTCTATGGTTGAAGAAATGTACAGAGACTTTAGAAAGCAAAAGGTGGAAGATCCATCAGGCTCTAAGCAAGAGAAAGAAGAAGATGAGTCTCACTTTCATGACAACTCCAAAGGAAAGGGGAAAGAGGAACACTTTCTCACACCTCCTAATAGCCTTGTGCATAATAAGAAAGAATCTTTGATTAAGTGAGATGTTAAATTTGATTTGCCTATATATGATGGAGAGCTAAATGCTGAAAAATTGGACAATTGGATTAGACAAATTGATGTGTATTGTAGGGTACAGAACATAAACTCAGACAAGAGTAAGATTCAGCTAGCAAGCCTATGCCTAGGAGGCACTACCCTAGTTTGGTGGGAAGGTAGAACCCAAGCTGACATGAAAAGACATGGCAAGACCATCTCTGTCTGGAGTGAATTTGTTGTTGCAGTCAAAAAGCAATTCTATCCATTGGCCTACATGCAGCATGCCATGATGAATTGGCAAACTCTTCGACAGTTGAAAGGGAAAAGTGTGCAAGGGTATACTCAAGAGTTCAAAAAGAGAGCATTGATGTTGGGTATCTCATTAGACTCACCGGAGACTCTTTTGAAGTACATTGGTGGTCTACACAGCTACATGAGGCATACCATCCTCATGTTTAATCCCACTAGTATAGATGAGGTATCTGTACAAGCTACTCATCTAGAGGCTAGAGGAAAGAATGGCAATCCAGAAGTTGGGGGACCATCCCAACCCACTATAAGCAAGAGTAAGGAGAAAAGAAAATATAAATGGAAGGAAAGGAAGGCTAACACTGCACAAAAATTCAAAGCTTCATGCACTCACTGTAAAAAGGAGGGGCATGATGATGAGCATTGTTGGATTCTGCATCCAGAGCTGAGACCTAAGAAGTCTGAGGGCAAGAAGAAGAAGATAGTTGTATCTATTCAGAGAGATTTGGGGTCAGACTCGGGAGATGAAACAACTATCGTAGCCACAGGTATAAAAGGTAAGAATTCTAAAGCATCTACTAGTAATTATGCTCAATATGTTATTGATAAAGAAAATGAGAGAAAAAGACATGATCTTTTCCATATTCGAGTTATTTCCAAAAATCAAAAGATTGATACTTTGTTTGATAGTGGCTCTCAAGTAAATTTGATTTCTGAAGCGATTGTAAAGAAATTTGGATTAGCAACTTCACCTCACAAGAAACCATACCCACTAGGATGGTTGAATGATAAAGCACAACTACAAGTGACTAGATAGTGCAAACTCAAATTTTCTTTTGGGTCAGCATTTGTAGATGAAGTTGAGTTAGACATAATTCCTTTGGATATATGTGGAATTATTTTAGGAAGTCCCTACTTGTATGATAGAAAGCCTATTTTCTATAGAGCTAAGAACAAGTATCTACTAGTTAAAGATGGAATCGAATACTTTGTAAGAGCTCATAAGCTCAAGAATAATTATACTCTCATAAACTCAGGGCAGATGAAAAGAATGATTAATTCATGCAAACAATTCTTACTGATGGTTGTAAAGGAAAAGAAACCTGATAAACCAATGTCTTTGAGGGTTGTAATGCTGAAAAACAAGCTGATATAGAAAAGGTTGTTTCAGAGTATGATGTCTTGTTTCAAGAACCTAAAGTTCTACCACCCAAAAAGGGAATAGTGCATGATATTATTTTGTAGCAAGATGTTCCATTGCCTAACATTGGGATGTACAAGTTGTCTGCTTTAGAAAATGCTGAAATCAAGAAGCAAGTGCAGGAGTTGCTTGAGAAGGGCTTCATCAAGCCTAGCACATCACCATGTGGGTCACCAATCGTTTTGGTGAGAAAGAAAGATGGCTCTTGGAGAATGTGCATTGACTATCAAGCATTGAATAAGATAACAATCAAAAATCGTTATCCCCTTCCTCGCATAGATGATCTTTTAGATCAATTAAAAGAAGTTGTTTGTTTCACCAAGCTGGATTTGCACAATGGATACCATCAGGTCAGAGTTGTAGAGCAAGATGCATGGAAGACTACTTTCAAAACAAAGCAGGGATTGTATGAATGGCTAGTTATGCCTTTTGGCTTAACTAATGCTCCTGCTACTTTCATGAGATTAATGAATGATGTGCTCAGACCTTTTCTTGATGATTTTGTTATTATGTATCTGGATGACATTCTGATTTCTAGTAAAACGTGGGAAGAACATTTAAAGCATGTTAAGCAGACATTAGATGTTTTGAAAAGAGAAAAACTTTATGTT
Organism: Pinus tabuliformis; assembly: GCA_031772625.1. NCBI lineage: Eukaryota > Viridiplantae > Streptophyta > Pinopsida > Pinales > Pinaceae > Pinus > Pinus tabuliformis. Next base: position 1,809,541,284 of record CM062817.1, read on the forward strand.
AAACTCTCAAAATGTGAATTTGGCAAAACATCTCTAAACTACTTGGGTCATATAGTAGGGGGAGGTGAATTGAAAATAGCTCCCTCTAAAGTGGCAATCATTGTGAACTGGCCTAAACCCAGGTCTGCTACAGAAGTGAGAAGCTTCCTAGGAGTAGCACAATATTGGAGGAAGTTCATTTCTAACTTCTCCTTGATTGCAACTCCCTTACATGATTTAACAGGATTGAATAAGGTGTTTCAGTGGGGAGGCAAACATCAGAAAGCCTTCGACGGCTTGAAAGAGAAAATAAGTACAACACCTGTACTAGCACTGCCAGATTTACAAAGACCATTTGAGATCCAAACTTATGTCAGTGACTATGCCATGGGAGTAGTGTTGACACAGCACGGCAAACCCATATGTTATCATTCTGAGACTTTTAATCCTGCAGCAGTTAACTATCCTACATATGATAAAGAATTGTATGCATTAGTTCAGAGTGTGAAAAAGTGGAAACATTATTTAATGGGCAAAGAGATAGTAATACATACTAGTCATCAGCCACTTCAATATCTACAATCCCAAACTAAGTTGCAACAATCAAGACATTACATATGGATGGGTTTTCTACAAGAGTTTCACTTAGTCATCAGATATAAAAAGGGCATACATAACAATGTTGCAGACATGTTATCTAGACCCATTATAAATGCATCTACAAAACTTAAGCATAATTCTGTGCTACATGAAAGCTACATAGAACAATATGCTCGGGATATGGATATTAAAGATGTATATGCAACTTTGAGTCAAGGAAAAAGAGTAGAAGAATTGGACTATCATATAAAGGACCGATTCTTATACCATTTTGGGAAACTATGCATTCCACAAACTAAGAGGATAAAGATAATTAGGGAAGCACATACTTCTCTGATATCATGTCACTTTGGGGTAAGCAAAATAGTTGCATAGCTGCAAAGATTCTGCTATTGGCCGAAAATGAATGAGACAGTTTCTAGATATGTAAGAGGGTGTGCCATGTGTGTTAAAAGCAAGCCCAGCAATAGAAAACTAGGCTTGTACACTCCATTGCCAGTTCCTTCTCACCCTTGGGAAAGTGTTTCCATGGATTTTGTTGGAGGACTACCTAAATCTAGGAAAGGTCATGATTATCTATATGTTGTTGTGGATAGGTTCAGCAAAATGTGTATTTTGATACCTTGTAGTAAACCGATCATAGTTGAACAGACTGAAAAATTGTTCTTTGAACATTAATGAGTTCATTTTGGATTACCCACTTCCATTGTATCTGATCGAGACACCCGGGCTGTGGGGAAGTTTTGGTCTAGTCTATGGGAACTGATGGACACCAAGTTAAAGAAAAGCACAACTTTTCATCCACAAACAGATGGCCAGACAAAAGTAGTAAACAGGACTGTGATCCAGTTACTGAGAGGTTAAACATCCTAAGCTTTGGGATGAACACTTGTGTTATGTGCAGCATGCTTACAACAGAGCCAACCACTCTTCTACACAGAGATCTCCTTTTGAGACCTGCTTTGGTTTCACACCAAGGTCTCCTTTGGATTTTGTCTTTGGTAAAGATACCACGGTTGATGGACACAATGATGTGGACAAGGCAACTAGGTTCATTGAACAGGTCTAGGAGATCCATCAGGCAGTATAGGAACAGCTGGAAAAGAGCCAGGCCAAGTACAAGGCTAGGCATGATAAGCATCTGATGGAGCATAGTTTTCAAGTTGGAGACCAACTCTGGCTATATATCAGCAAGGACGAGATACAAGGTGAAGGTAAAAAGCTAAAGCCTATCAGGTATGGACCTTTTAGGATACTTGAGAAAATTGGTTAAAATGCTTTTCGCCTTGATCTACCAACTTACATGCACATCTACTCAGTTGTAAATGTTGATTGCTTGAGATTGTTTGAACCCTCAATGATTGAGGACCCTGAAGAGCAAAGTAAATTGCCTTCTATTGATGACCTGCTACCTGAATACCTCAATGAGTTGCAGGAAGACACAGTGTTGGACAGGAAGGTGAGGACAATGCACAGGGGAGAAGTTAAGTACCTCAAGATTGGGCTGAAAGGTTCAAAGCCAAGCAGCGCAAAGTGGATTGAGATTGGACAAGTGAAGAAATAGTATCCTCACTTAGTCAATGCTTGAAAACCAACTTTTGGTGGTCCAAAATCTTTTTCAGTGGGGAGTTCATGATCTGAATTGGATCCATAGAAAGACTGTCGAGAACCATGACTGAATCAGGTCGAACAAATCTCTAAGGAAATCCAAAACAGTATCAAAAATACCCTGAACCAGTGGCAATGGTAGCCAACATGGAACGGCGAGGACCTCGATCAAAGTGCGTTGACCGTGGCCCATGGAGACTATGCAGGAGGCCAAAGTAGCCCCTGGGAGCCCCGGAATGGGAAAAGAATGAGGTTTTTGATGCGCGATTAGCGCTTAGCATTAATCATGCATCGCTAGGTGAACAGGGCCCTGAAGGGTGGGAGCCCGAGCACTCGATCACATCGGGAGCTAGGAAACCGCGGGCGAAAAATGCTAACATACGAAGGCGGGACCCGTGCACTGGAAAACTGGCGGTATTGATCGGGGCACCCTTGAATGGTAGTAGGTTTTGGACATGAGTGGAGCGATTCCATACACTGATCGACGCGTTGAAGGTGGAGGTGAGAGAAAACCACCATTGATCGCGCGCTATCGGTCGAGCAAGTCAACCGCGCGAAACGTGCATATGGCATCGGATCTGGAGGGCCCAGATCGGATGGCTGAGATCGCACCTGATGGAAAGAAGAGGAATCAAAAGGGAATTAAGTCGCGTTCTAAAGGGATTTGGAATTCGTTTGACCGCCACGGTGGAGGAAAAACGCATCCACGGCGTAACTAAAGAAACGAACCGACGAAGCATGCTGGCGCCATTTAGAGGAGGATAAGTGGCCACTCCCTGAGCGTTCATGATGATGTGAACATAGGGAACTCCAAGCGTAGCTACAGAAGGCGAGTCGACCAAGTGGAAGAGGAACCGAACAAGCATAAGGATCGAATGGCTAAATCCATGAACAGAGACAGTCGAATCAGTTAGAGTTGATTTGGAGTCAAAATTGAGAAGAGTCCAAGCGATTAAGAGAGACAGTGAACAGTGAACCCTGAGAGGAGGAATGGACACAGAGAACAGTAAAGCTAAGCAGAAGAGACAGAGGGCCGAGTTGACCAGAGGTAGCATCGAGCACCAGAGAGCTTGAAGATTCAAGCCTTCCCATAAAGGAATCTGTCCGGACTGAGCATCACATTTGGCTCTTTCCACTATAGACCAAGAGGTCACAAAGCTGATAGGAAGAAGAAGAGTCTATGCACTCCAAGTGGCTTGGGGAATCCAAGAACCACCCTGCCAAGCAAAATCTGCGCCAGGAGAACTCATATTGAGTCCTTCTATTGTAATTTCTCTACTGAAAGACACAATAAAACAAGGCCACCACTGAAGCTGGACCGAAGACGTAGCCCTGGAGAATAAGATGAACTCCTTATTAAAATTGCTTGTGTCCTTATGATTGCTTATTGTATTTCTCTATTGTCTTTCCATTTTATTTGTCTGTGTATTGGCAATCTGATCGATCCGTTGTTTTAATAACACAGAACACACACTAGCACATGAGTCTGTAATACCTTAGTTTAATAAATCTTTAACTGATGGAACTCGTAGGGTGAATATCAGATCAAGACTACTCACCAATAATGAAAATGAGAGTCAAGGTACCCAGTACAATCTAACAAGTGTGAGTAAATGAGCTGAAGTCGAACACTTGGAAGAATCTATAATCAGGGGACAATGATGGTTTCCCACTGTCGATAGCGAAGGAATCTGCCACTAGAGACTGCAAACCCCAAGATACTGCCAAATGGACTCTATATCCTTGTCCCAGAGCAAATGAGTTGTAATCGATAGGAAAAGATCCACTAGAAGGAAGGCATTAAGGCATCCTTCATCAATCTAACGCGAGTGTAACTCGTAGGCCAATAATGTGGAAGTAATTGGACGAAAAAGATGTAGTAATCCAACCGAAGCACGTATCTGGTGTACACAAGATGTACCTAGCGCACGATAGAAACCCTCTGAACCAACCAATAATGAAATTTGAGATAGAGGCCAGGAATCCACCAATAGGGTCAAATGGAAACCAAGGCACTGCACGAATCCTAATGTGTGATAATGAAAGCTGATGTCAAACACAAGGGAAACCACTCAATCAAAGACTGGTGATATTGATCGATGCTAAGCACAAGGTGACCTATCAATAATGAAAATAGGGCCAAGGTGCAGATCTAGGCCTGCCCTCAGAGAAATATGTCGTCGTTGATAAGGACAAGACATGCCAGCAAGAAGTCAATGAAGACATTCTCAAACTAGCATGAGAAAAGGACCAATATAACTGATGTGATGAAAAACATGACACTGACAACCAAGGATGTCCGACTGAAAAATAGATCAGGAGACACCACAGAGAGGCCGACTCAGGATTACTTCCCTTAAACAAAATCACAACTCAATGATGACTATATGGCAGCATATGATGACTCTGTATAAGTTTGTCATGCAGGAGGCATGAGAAAACTCTCCATATGATTGGAAGAGGTAACCAATCAGAGGAGTATTGACTCAGTAACAAGGTTAAGGCATACCTAAGTCAAACTAAATCCTGCCCAAAATCAAGGAGAGTCTTTCTTTTGAGTGCTTTGTTCAAGGGCGACATGACTGACTCTAGCTGCCAACAAAATATGGAAATGTTGTCTCATTCCCGCTCTTTTTGGAATATATAATTTTTTTGTATTTTTCTTTAAGCTGGAAAAAGAATAAAAGAATGCCATGGTACAGTGTAAAGAACGAGTGTCATAGAAACAGATGATCTAGTTCTTGGGAGGGGAACATTCCTATGCTCAATGCAGGGAGGTAAAACTGGTCAAGGACACTCAAAGGGATGTTATTTCCACGGGTAAAAGGATGTGTCAAGTTGTAGAAGCTAAGTGATTGCATGGTTGATTTTACAGAAGACATGGTCAAATAAGTGGCTTAAACACAAGTCCAAGTGAAGCCGGCTCAAGGCCAAAAGGTGCAAATAGTCAAAATGCAATGCAGCAGTACAACTCAACACAAAGGAGCCTCTAGGGTATAAGGCCAAAAATCAGCACAGAAGAAAGGAGAATGTGTCTTCAACGCATAAGTTGTGGCGGGACTAAAGAGTACTCCCAAGCCTACTCAATATAGCATCATGGGCAACCAATGTAAACGAGGTTCTAACTAAGATGCCCATGTAAAGGATGGCTCTACCATTGTATCATGATTTCAAAATCGGCGAGTGAAAATGGTTTGCTAACCAAGATATGATGGGGTCGACCCTATGGCTAATGTATCGCTGAATGGAGGCTAGTATGCAAGATGCAGCGGAAAAATGGTTTTCCCTAACCTATATTCCAGTGAGTGAACGATACCTGCCATGACGGGTCAGCGGTCATGGGACCGAAATTACATCTCGAAGAAGGTCTCCAAAATATCCTGAGACAGCAACCCATTCTCGACAATCTAAGCCCACGAGTCAAAAATTCCATGAGACAAAAATCCATTTTTGAAAAAATATTTTGCAATTTCAAAGTTATATAATGAGTTTTGGACTCACAGTTTTTTCATTTCTGTTTGGATCAAAGAGTTGTGGATCAAAGAGATATGGATCAAAAAAGGAGCAAGCTTTCCTCTGAACAATTGGACCATTGAAATCTCACCAAAGTTATTAGGTAACCCTCAAATCATGCTTGTAATGTTTTGTGATAGTTTTTATAGGTTTTCGTAAAGTTTTGACCGTGGAAATTTATGCCCAAAAATCAAATTATGCGAACACGCAGGTTGGATGTGATCAACCCGCGTATACGACGTCCCTACATGCTACTACGTGTAAAGGGAACCCGCATGTACACGAGTTGAAGTTTAAACATAAAAACTAACGGTTGAAACACAAATTTTTTGCAGGATGACCATCACATGGAGAGAAAGAGAGCATACCACAATTGACAATGAGGTAATGAATGACCAAAATTCACTAGACGCTCTGAGAGGTTGTGGCTTATTGAAATTCTTCAAAATGCCAAACATGAAAGCCAACACACACCTGCTCAAAAAACTGATCCACTACTGGAGTGTAGAGGATGATGCCTTCATGATAGACCAAATGCCTCGACAGATTGAGGTTGAAGAAATCTACTTTATTACAGGTCTCTCCCGAAGAGGGGAGTTCATGCATTCGACCGACAGGACAAGAAGTAGTCTTTCAGTAGAAGACTATGTACATATATACTATCCTGGACACCCAGAGAAGATTGGAAGTCAGATTCCAATCAAACACGTGGAAATTTTATCTCTGAGGATTCTACTATTTACCATTGCAAGGGTAAATGGATTAGCTTCACTGCATCAGGCATCATGAGTGTCCATGAGCCTGGCAGTGGAATGCCTTACCACGGTTTTTGACTGGTGCATGCCTCTTCTAACCAACATGAAGAGCCAATTGACCTCTATTCAGAAGGGTCAGACAAAGAACCTTGGATATGGGACTACATCATGCTCATTCTTCTTCGAGAAGGTTCCTGGGCTACATCCAAAAGTATCTGTCTCCATCAGCAACCCTCGAGATCCACAGATGGGCAGATGGGCTAACTTGATGAAACGCCTTGGAGGTGGGGACATGCCTAGGATGACTTTTGATGATGAGTTTTTCACCTGGTGGGACCAATAGATCATCACAGTCGATGACTACCCATATGTTGGTATGGATTTCCGAGGAGATCCGAACTTAGTGTTGCCACCAAACACAGCATGGGGAGACATAGGTAACAACTTTTTAAGTTTCTGTAAGATTTTTTGGATATTTTAATATGAAATGAACTTAGAAATATTTTTGATGAGACAAATTACTGGCAAAATGACCATGTTCCAAACGTGGGTCCAATGAGACCAGGTGGATTTCCAAGGCATAGGCGTCGCAGAAGAGGATTCAAAGAGGTAGTAGTTGAGACAGAGAGAGTCCTATATGCAATTTAGAGAAACTTGGTGAGACTGACTCACCAGGTACCTATGATAGCCATAGAGGATCTACCTGAGGAGATGCAGCACCGCGTGGTAAGGGTACCACAGGACTGGGTCCGCATACTTTGGCATGTAGCCAATGGAATAGTTAACTTTTTAGCCGCTCATCCTGAGCCGGGTCGATAGACAGCCCGATGTATGACTAGACATGATTATGCGCATGAACCCAAATTTTGAGGGCACCTTGTCCCAATTTTGTATATTATTTTTTTGAACACTTTATCTATATACAGGCGATTTTATGATATATATACATATTCAAATGTTTTGATATTGTTTAATTTGATGAATGATTAATGTGCCAATCTGATGCTTGATTAGCAATAGAGTCTGCTAATGAATTCTCAGATTGTGGAATGTGAACATATGTAATATAAATAAATTATCATTGCAACATTCTCACTCTCAAAAATTGGTGGTATAAATAAGGATCATGAACCCGATAAATGTTATTTAACTGTGACACTACCAACTATGAGTCTAGATAAACTATCAATGAATCAATCCCATAAGAAATTGTTTTGGATAGTAAATTAATAACGGCAGTATATTTGGCAATGTTATTCGAAGCAGGGCCAATACATACTCCCCTCGCCACCATCAACTGGCTAGATGGATAATAAATCACCCAAGCCTCGGAAGCAAGATTTTAAGTGTGTTGACTAGCACCATCGGCGAATCCGAAATATATCGAATCATCCATCAATACCTACCAAAGTAGATAAAAAATGTCGATATCACAAAATTCCAGACAAATATGTACAAAAATACAATATATACAAACAAGCAATTGCTCGGTTGGAACCTAAGAAAAATACTTCTTAAGGTAGAGCCCATTTCAGGGCTCCGCCAGCTTGTTCCCTTCAAAATCAATTAATTTATAGGCCCCTTTTCCCAAAACTCACTTGACTACAAAGGGAACATACCACATAGACTTGAATTTGCCTACCCCCAAGGAATCTTTGTCTTGGTCATAGACTAAGACAAGGTCACCTTCAAAAAAAACCTGAGGATGGACAACTTTATCATACTGAGTTTTAACCCTCTTCTTATGGGCTTCGTTTATTATGGTGGCATCTCGATGCTACTCATCGAGATGTTCCAAATGAATGAGGCATTCTTCGAGACTAGACATCTCTAGAAGAATTTCTACAGCTAGCTTAAGGGACGGAATTTCACATTCGATAGGAAAAATAGATTCCAACCCATAAACTAATTGAAAAGGAGTAAAACCAGTGGCAGTCTTCACCGAGGTTTGGTATGCCCAGAGTGTCGGGTACAACATGATGTGCCAATTGGATCAATTTTTATCAATTGTCCTTTGCAGGATAGTCTTAAGGGACTTATTCATGGCTTTGACTTTCCCATTGGCCTAAGGATAATATGGAGACGAATGCTCTTGCCAGAAGCCCAACTTGAGAGCCAATTCGGTCATCAGTTGATTCTGGAAGTGACTGCCATGGTCAGTGACAATCTCTCTTGGGATACCAAATCGTGAAATAACCTAGTTGAAGAGAAACAAGGCTGTTGTTTCACTATTGTTTTTGTAAGTAGGCATGGCCTCAGCCCACTTCGTAAAGTAGTCTACGGCCACAATGATGTACTTGTGATTCACCGCCGAAGGTGGATTACAAGTAGTGAAGTCAATGCCCCACTTCATAAATGGACCGACAATGATAACAAGAAAAGTGGCATTGGATGCATGCGCATTTTCCGAGTATAGATTTGACAAGGGTGGCAATGTTTGACTGCTTCAATACAATCTTTGAAAATTGAAGGCCAAAAGTAGCCTGCACGCAAAATTTTATGGGTTGTCACAAGCCCTAATGGATGATTACCACAAGCTCCACTATGGCAATCATTAAGTACAGACTCCTCTTCTTCCAAATTTAAGCAATGCCTAAGCATTGAGTCAAGCCCTCTGTGATATAATGTATCACCAATGATAACATAGTTTTTGGCAAGGTGATGTAACTTTTGATGCTCATCTTTGGAGAAAGCAGGTGGGAACTTCGAAGTCTGGAGATATATAATGATATCTCCGTACCAGGGATCTTGTGAAGAAATGAGGAATAAATGTTCGTCGAGGAAATTTTCCTCATAAATAATGGTTTCCTCACAAGGAAGCTCTGAAATTAATTCCGCAAAAACCAATTTCTTAGATTTGGGTGATAGGAACTCGAGATCGAATTCTTGCAAAATAACAATCCATCGATTATATTTTCCCCCAATCACTCGCCTACTAAGGACAAACTGAAAAGGATTAACAGTCGCTAAGACGATCGTTTTGCACAGCAGAATATAATGACGAAGCCGCTGGACAGCATGAATAGCTGCCAAGGCCAATTTCTCGATAGGAGAATAGCATAGCTCAAGTCCTACTAAGACTCGACTCAAGTAGTAGATTACATTCTCTCTGAGAGCATCATCTTCTTGAACCAGAACCATACCAATGGTTGATTCTACCGCAACGACATACAAAAGGAAATCTCTGCCATAATCTGGTGGAATCAATAATGGAGCAGAGATTAATGCCTTTTTCAAAGCATCAAAAGATCGTTGCACGAAGTCGTCCCATAAAAATGGAACTCCTTTCTTAAGCAAACACATAAATCCTTTGGTATTATCGGCATAATTTGCTATAAATCTCCTTAAGAAATTTGCCTTTCCTTGGAGACTTTGAAGTTGACGAATGGAAGGTGGAGGAGGAAATTGAATTATTGCCTCAACCTTAAAAGGATCAACTCAAATCCCTTCAGTCGATACAATGAATCCTAACAGAAGACCAAATGTGACCGTAAAAACACACTTATTCGGATTCAACCAAATTTTATAAAAACGACATCTCTCAAAAAATGACCAAAGGTGGCTGGGATGATTAATTCTCTTTCGAGAACGAGCAGCTAAGTCATCCAAGTATGCTTCAATAACATGTTTGATGTCATGGAAATCATAAGACATGGCCCACTGAAAATTAGCTCCAGCATTTTTAAGACCAAAAGGCATCTTCTTGTATGCAAATGTGCCCCAGGGACAAATAAAGGATGTCTTATGCTGGTCCTCTGGACGGACAGTAAGTTGATTGTAACCAGAGAATTCGTCCATGAACGAAAAAATTTCATTACCTGCACATTCATCAACAATTTGATCAATAAAAGGCGTGGGGTAATTGTCTTTTGGACAAGCTTTATTCAAATCCCTAAAGTCGATACACACTCGAATCGTTCCTTGCTTCTTATCTACCGGGACTGGATTGGAAACCCACTCAGTTAGAGGAACAGGGTATATGAAACCCGCCTTAAGCAGCTTTTCAACTTCAACTTTAATAGTTGTCGCTTTCCGAGGATTGACCAGTCGAAGTTTCTAACAAATAGGTTTGGCGTTTTCATACGTCTTGATCTCATGTTGGACTATAGATGGATCAATTCCAGGCATTTCCTCATAAGACCAAGCAAACACATCTCGAAACTCTTTAAAGAGGTCGGTGTAGATTTTAATTTCTTCAAGGGAACAATCGGCTCTGATGAAGACATTTTCTATGACATTAGGATTCCTAGAGATGTTTATAGGTACAGTTCGTGAGATAACCGACATGTTACCTTCGGTAGATAATTGTGTTGGAGCCAAAGGGTTTGAAATTGTACAAACATCACTAGTAAGCAGATTGGAGAACCTAGATTCAACTTCATGCAATGGAGGAAGAAAATATGAACGATGATGTAAATATTCCCATGGTCGATCCACACCCATCATTGCCTCCAAAATTGCTTCTTCAGATGGTAAGACTGTATCCAAGCAATCTAGAGCTGAAGTAGAATCGAGGGTCCAAGCTGGAGCCACATCGCCATCTAACTCCTCTTGTGAAAAAGGAGTGGGATGGTTTTCTGTAGATTTAACGATAGATGGATAGTTAAGTTCTGCTACAGACATGGGAAATGCCATTCCACCAACCTTCCCTCCATCTAATGTGGTGGTAGATGAAGGTAAGGTCCAAGGGTCCAAAAAATAATGAGTTCGAAAGAACTCTTTCCGTGAAGGTCCCCTAGAGGATGAAATTGCATTGATTCTAGTTGTAGGAGCAAGAAGGTCAAATATACCCATTAACGAAGAGTACATCCCAACTCCTAAATTCTCAATAGGTTGATGGGGATTATCCACCAATGGAATGGTAGAATCTGAAGTTGTGTGGGAGTCACCTGGAGAATAATCTAACTGATCAATTTTAACAATCCTCCCCTCATGAGGAAAACAGAGGATGTGGAATAAAGATGAAACTATGGCATCCATCTCATAAATCTAATTCCTACCTAAGAGGAGGTTATAATCCAGGTTGGCATCAACGATTTCTACCTCAATGTTTACAACCTTTCCCCCAACACATATAGGAAAGGTCGGGATAATCCCGTGTGGCCTATGAGAATGTCCATCAAATGTTATCAAGAGAGTCGGTGAAGGAACAGCTGAAGGTGATCCAATGGCCTTCCAACATGACATAGGCATTATGCATATGAAAGCTCCCTCATCTATAACCATCTAAAAAATATTGGTTTTTTGGTAAGTGGACTTTATCTGGAAAGCCATATGGTGAGGAAGTCTCTTTTTGACATTCAGCATATCAAAAGTGAGCACTAAAGAATTCTTTGGATCTACTGCACCGATTGCCGAAATCAAAGCACTTCTCTGCATAGGACACGACTAGAGTACCTCCAAAGAAAACATAGCACAAGTACTTTGAGCCAGATCTTCTACAATCGAGTAGTTTTGGACTGCCCTAGCATTATGGTTCATAGTTGAGCACTTTGCGGAACCTTTTGGTATCTGAGATATAGGCTCAGCAAAGGGTCGCTCAATATGAAGTGGGTTTGTGGTTTCAGGAATAGATTTAGCCTTAGATGTTTCCATTTCACCATAATCATGTGCTCGCATAGCAACGTCGACATGAGAGTTAATCATATAAACATTTGAGGAATTTTCCCCTTCCTGGTCGCCCCCTATGGAGATACCAGCGCTCAAATTCGCGCCAGCAAGTAATTGCTACCCTTGGGGAAAAGGGTTAGTCAAAACATCTTGGGAGCTAGAGGACCCTTACTGCACTAACAAGCATTGAGCATCTTGTATCTTAGGGTAGAGGTGAGTCAAATGATCTCCATTTCATAACTTGCATGGAAACTTAACCTTTTACTTGGACTCTTTTCTACGCTCACTGGCACCATTGCCGAGTTTGTTTGCATTTCCTTTCCCTTCCTGGTTCTTCTTCTTACCATGTCCCTTCCTCTTCCCATCAGATTGTTGATTTCCTTTGGGATTAGAGGCCTGGACGGTGTTTATAGAGGTAGGTTGGGAAGGTGTACGCGTAGACGGTGCTGCCTGGTTAGAAGAAGCAGTTTATAGAGACAACTGTTGCAATTGATTCAAAAGGTTCACCGTATTCATGTCAATTGATCCAATTATACCATCAGCATGAGGGCCTGGCTTCGATTTGGCTAAATCGACCTTAGATCTAGAGCATCAGGTAGGATTTTCTAAAGATTCCCAGACTGAGAATATATCAGTTCTAATTGTTGGGCTCGAAAAATATCCTGCTCTTCCGAATAAACACTGGGAAGAGAAACATCCTTTGAGATCTCAGGTTGTAATGATTTAAGAAACCATTCGAGAAGGAACTCTGGTGTAATTTCGTCTTTGATAAGCCTTTTTCTCCTTCTCCATTCCTAGATGTGATCCGAAATGTGAGTTGTGGTGTCTTACTGAAAGTTAGTCAAAAGTTTAGTTCCGGCTTCATAGCGGACATGAAACTCAAAATGGTTCAAGAAGATATTAGCCAAATTAGTGAAAGAAGTATAGGTGTCCCCTGGCAACTCTATATACCGTTTGGCCACATTTCCGGTTAGGGTGTGCTAAAATAACCTCAACCTGATCAAATCATCTATCAGGGAGTTGGATGAGCACCATAAGTGAAACGTGGTCACATGGTCTCCCGGGTCTTCACCACTCTTCCCTTCGAACTTTGGAATATCCGAGGGAAATTTATTTGGGACTGGAGGCCAAGTCGAATTGTACCTAATTGGATCATTCGTCAATTTAGTTAAGTTTGGAAAATTAAGCGTGGCCAGAAAAGGAAGTTGTGGGGGACCTTGGGACTTCCATCCAGAGCGGGCAGGGTTCCCAAAGGTCTGAAAAGAATGACTTGGATTTGAAAGGCACTAGGTTGCCCGGAGTAACTTATATAGCCTACTGAACCAAAAGGTGATCCTTGTGGTCCAGCAAAATTCGGAGTTTGACCAACTCCTGCGAAAATCCTCCATAACCAGTGAAGTTACCCCCTAACGAAGTATTGAAAGGAGCTGACAACCCCTGATAAGGATTCCATGCATTATCAAAGGGTGTAAAACTCTGAAACAAATTAACGGAATAATACATCACATTCCCTTGTTGGCTGAAACATTGATTCCCAACTCCTATTCCACTAACTGCAGGGTTTGTCCAACTCTGGAAGGAGTTACTACCTTGACTTGTAAAAGGAAAAGGCATTGACCCTACTGTCAGATTGGAATGTGGTATATGACCACTTCCAAATGGGAAACCCTGAAAATAAGCTAATCCACTCATCATGGATGTAGAGGCGGTCGATGGTATGTTCAAAGGAACTGAAGGAATCCCTTGAGACAGCATTCCAAAAGGGAAAAATCCAAAACTGGATGCAGTAGCTTGAGAACTTCCACTTGTTGACGGAATGGAAGTAGACCCAAATATAGTCGTGCTGGGAGTAATAGAAGGGATGGAAATAGTTCCTCCCCCTTGTACAGATATGGGAGTCTGCATGCTCACAACACTCATTGTAGATGCCATGCTTCCAACAGTGGTCATCGAAGGAATAGATGTATGTAAACTTGGGCTCGAAGGCCTATGAGTCGGAGTTCCAACGTATAACAAAACGTCTGGATGGTCAAGAGGAAGAGGAGAATTCGGAGCTACAACCGACTCTGAAAGCTCTTCTACTTCGATATTATCTTCTGACTGGAAGAGTACTTGAGAAAGAACTGGTGTGTTCCTCTCTAACTCTGTACTAGTACCAGGTCTATCTTGTGAACTAATGCCCCCAAGCAGAGGATCAATCTTCGATGTGCCTGCTGCCACTGGTTGAAAACCACTGGCAGAATCGCTCCTACGCCTTCTAGGAGAAGGCTCCAGACTCGTAGGTGATAGCCCACGAAGTCTCCTAGACCGTCGAGATGGTCGGTCAGCCACTTTGAATTATTTAAAAGATCTACTTAAAGACTCAAAAAATTATAAAGCTAGGCTAACTAGGAGCAAAGAACACTCACTAAAATGTCCCTAAATATATCAGCAATCAAACAAATCTCAAGTATTTCCGCTCCGGGTGATTAAGACTGGACACCTATTATGAAACCAACTCACAAAAAGATAGAAAAGATAGATGAACGCCTTATAAATTAGCCTCTTCAAGGGGGAAACCTCCTTTACTTTACGCAAACGAAAAATTCTTGGATGATACAAATGAGAAGACCTCCTTTCTATATATAGGAGTCTAAGGGGTCATAATATAATCAGAGCTGACATAACAATAATAATGTAAGGGCACAATAATAATAATAGTGGGCTTCTATGGGGCACAATAGTAACAATATGGGTACTACATGGGTACAACAATATAATAAGGGGGTTGTACTAATAACAATAAGGGGTTACACTAATAGTATAGGGACCTAACAGAAAATACACCAAGTCTTCCTTTGGAGATAGAGACAGTTGAGCATAGTCTATTTTGGAGAGAGTCATTTCTGAAACGTCGCAGAAAAAGAGTTATAGCAAAAATTCCACGATGACCTATTTGGAGCAGTGAAACCCTAGAATCCAAAGCTCTAATACCAAATGTTATGAAACCAACTCATAGAAAGATAGCAAAGATAGATGAACGCCTTATAAATCAACCTCTTCGAGGGGGAAACCTCCTTTACATTACACAAATGAACAATTCTTGGATGATACAAATGACAAGACCTCCTTTCTATATATAGGAGTCTAAGGGGTCATAATAAAATCAGAGCCGACATAACAATAATAATGTAAGGGCACAATAATAACAATAGTGGGCTTCTATGGGGCACAATAGTAACAATATGGGGACTACATGGGTACAACAATATAATAAGGGGGTTGTACTAATAACAATAAAGGGTTACGCTAGTAGTATAGGGGCCTAACAACACCAAAATACGAGAAAGTTAATAACAAGGACCTTCCGAAAATAGACAAGAGTAATTACGCCCCAGGCCTACTAGTGAAGGTATTAGAGGTAGTTACGCTGACCTCTAGACAACAGCCTTTGCCGGTGCAAGCCCCCAAGCTTCGCAAGGGTGCCCTCCAGAAGTACTATTGAACATGATACAACGTCAACCTCAGGTGCCATGGGATTCCCCTCCGTAGCCACCTGTGTGGTTCCTAGGATAGGAAACTATGGTCACCAACTCGTATCAGAAGCCGGGCGGAACAGTCGTGAGGTAGGATCTGACAAGTAAGAGAGGGGGTATCTCTCGTCCTTATCTTCACTAACCCTCGTGCTTTACTCCCAGTCACGGAGCTTTCCCGGTCTCCCTAACACTATTGGATTTCGCTCATTAATCAAACTTCTATGTTTTGTAATTTAGAGTGGCCTTGGAGAGTTAACTCTCCTCTCGCCTAATCCAAGGCCCTAATAAACCTAAACTTGTTGGTGTATTCTGATGACAATACAAAAGTTCTAGTTTATTTTAATTAAGCACTTGATTTTAATGGTTGTTCTTTTAAGTCAAGGGTATAGATGGAAGTGAAACCAATGGTGTTTGTATGACGCAAAAGAAATCAATGAAAAACTAACTACATGAATGCAATCATTTGTTCTTCGATGAAAATAGATCTCTACGTGGGTTCTATGAAACTTCTATAAAGCAAAAATACTTTTTCTTTTCTTTTCTTGAAACGCACTTCACACACGCAAAAAATAAAAAGACTACGAATGCTTTAACAATGCAAACTACCCTAATGCAAGGTATAATGAAGATGCAAGATCCTAAATCACTCTAAAAAAATGAAAGCAATTGTTTATAACTATCAATGAGCCAACTTAAGTATTGAAGAGGATACAAATTTTGAACACAAAATTATCCCCAAACAAGAAGGACAAATCGCAAAAGATCGCAATTCACTTTAAAAAACCAAAAGAAACCAAAATCAAACTTAGCAAAAGAAAACAAAAACAATGTTTTTTGAGATTTTTCTTTTTTAAGAAACAACCAAAAACAACTTTTTGAAATCACTCAAAATGCTACTAAAACTCCAAGATCGAAAAAAGAGCACAAGGAGTCCTTGCAAGTTACAAACTCGAAAATGAACGAAAACTTGAGCAAAAAAGGCTTCAACTTGTACTAAATGACCCAAACAGTAGAAAAGAGCTTGAAAAACTGACCAATAAGTCAGGAAATAAATACTTTCAAATCCGTCAAAAAGACTTTCAAAAAGAAAGAAAAGCTATAAGGCCACAAAATGAAGGAAAGCAAAGCAAGTAGATCAAAAACCGAGCTTGACACTGAGATTGAAAACAATCACCTGTTCTGGAGGACCAGAACAATCAAGAACTTCTGAACGAAGTCTTGTGTGCCAAAACACCAATTACAAACTTGCTCAAAAATCAAACCTAGGCCAAATCTTTTCAATGAGGAAGAGACTTCGAAACAGTAAGCTTGCAGAATAATGAAATTATTCAGACAGAAATTGACCACACAGAGACTAAATAGACTAGGCAACAAATCTTTCTGGGCAGAGAGATTTGAAAAAACAATGCAAAAATTGGTATATGTGACTGTGTTCAAACACAGAGGCATGTACACATGCTTCTGATATAGGAAACTCGCATATACACAGGTTCACTTCACAGAAACAAGTGTGTGTATGCTACTATAAATAGAGTAAAATGCATATACAAAGCTTTGCAAGAAAAGTAAAAAACAAAGCCAGATCAAAAAGATCAGACTTAAGGTCTGAGACTCTAGTAGACCAAATAAGATTGTAACAGCAAGCAAACCAAAGACTGAGCCCTGATTGACACTGAACAACCCAAAATAGGAATAACAAGATTGTTATCCCCAGTGGAGTCGCCAATTCTGTTATGGGAATAAGTACCCTAGGGCTTTGGGTTAGAACCCCAACAGAGCAAAAGAAAACTACAACAAGAAACACTCATACAACTCAGGCAAAATGCTTATATAAACAAACTACGTAAGAGCGACCATACCCGGATTTCCTTCATTCGAGTAGGTCCCGCAGGGTTCAGACCCTCTACAACTCCCGATGTTCTTCAAACCTGAAAATCATTCAATTCGAACATACATAGCAGTATAGAAGTAAAGCATATTCACAAAATTTGACTTTATATCATATAAGAAAATGATTTATCATACATCAAAACAACATTCATATATGAATTACAACATAATTTGATGCATAAACAAAGTTAATTTCGGAAACAAGACAGCATTTCTTTTATTACAGTAAGCTATAAATAACATGGAGAGAATTCACCTGAGTCTTCTTCTTCCAGCTCCAACCAGAACCGTCCTTTGGATTCATCCTATCCCAGCCTTCAACAATCTTCTTCCATAGCCAACACCGTGATATCTCAAGCAAGAGGGAGAATATCTATAATCAAGGAAACAAGGGTTTCCTAAAGCTTGGGGAAGTGCATGAGGCACAAGGATTCATTAGACTCAGTCAGGGATAATCTTAGTATAATAACTCTATCTCATCTCCTCCTTTAGGCCTTCCCATAGAAATCTATTTATACTTATCCCAATTAGTTTTTTAGTTGGGAAACAGTTGGGCCATGGGAAATAGGAGGTAATCAACAGGTAAATCCCGTGAAATCCACCCATAATTAAAGGAAATTTAATTTTTCAAGTGTTTTAACACATATACGCGGGTTGGGTATTGACTAACCCATGTGTACACGCTTTTATCTCAGGGAAAAGTAACGTACAGGGAATGAAACATTGTTTTAATTTATTTGGACCAAGTCTAGAAGGAGGGGTTTCCCTAGGCCTTAAACCAAGCATCACAAATACCAAGGGTGGTAAATGGTGCCACATTCAAAGCAAATTCAAGTGAGCTTGAGCCACAGCCTAACCCTGTTACCTGAGCCTAGAGCCAGAGTCATCCATACCCAAATTTAGAGTTGTAGCTAGAGACAAAGTCATGCCCCATGAGCATGCTTTTTGGTTGGCAACCTTCCTTAAACCACCATAGGTTGAGACCTCAATGGTCTCCCATTTACATTAGGGAACACTTCCATTAGCATAATACTTCAGCTTCTAGCCAAATTTGGAATTGTTCCAGGAATTGC
This sequence comes from Pinus tabuliformis, assembly GCA_031772625.1. NCBI lineage: Eukaryota > Viridiplantae > Streptophyta > Pinopsida > Pinales > Pinaceae > Pinus > Pinus tabuliformis. Next base: position 1,809,559,827 of record CM062817.1, read on the forward strand.
ATCAAGTGTTCCATAGTTGATGGTCAGCCTTAAACCACCACCAGTTGAGACCTCGAGTTCTCCCAAATTTTAAGTTTGTGGTCTTCTTTAAAACCCACCTTTTGAGAGAGTAGATTCAGTCATTGGCTATCAATTTTTTATTACAACTCTCTTCTTGGACTCATATACACCCCTTCGGATTATCGGGGGGAGTGTTGGACACCTAATCCACTAAGAGTTGGTGTGGAAAAATGTAAAAAATTTAGATAATTCCAAGAGACCACTTGGAACATGAAAATCAAGGGTCATAAGACAATGTATAAATATGTATATATTTGTGAATAAAATGGATTCAATGATTTATCCTAAAGTTGTTTATATTTTTGTATGTTTATCACTAGCAATAAAAATTAAATCTCCCTATGATCCTACTGGGGATGGGCTGTTGGGGTGATGTGTCCACTCTTGACAATCAATGTTGTCTTATCCATCACGTTGCTCGGACACATCCTCTTGGCATCGTGTCATCCCGAAGGATAGAACTTGTGCATGCCTTAGAAAATTTCGGGCAAAATCTGTTGAGTTATGTTTCCAAGGAGAGACCTGCATTGTATCTCCTAAACTTGCAAATGGTCCACCTGCATGCCCACGTGGCGGAGATTTCCAGTTGTACATTGACTATGTTTCGGGACCCTTGGCCCAAAAACACCAGAATTTTGACTTTTACCTCGAAACTTTTATTGGCCATATATTTTGATTTCAAAAGCCTTTTTCATACTTCAATGGTCCATTTTTAATATCTTCCCGAGCTCTATCCATTTGAGCAGTTTCCAAGAGCTTATGATATGAACTAATCTTCTGTACTAAAAATGGCTCCAAAGTCTCTGCACTTTGATCAATCTGCTTGCAACCACTTGAGCTTTGCCACACCTTTAATATGCTTGTCAATATAATAACAATCTCTAATAAACTACTATTTACATCCTACATCACCTTTGAAATCAATACCTTTGACATAACAACTTTGACATCAACGCTTGGCATCAATGACAACATATTATAACAACTTTTTATGACTTTATGCCATTTTGTGTTCTTGTTACTACACTTGAACATATAGGAACATAATTACATCATTTTCCTTTGCTAAATCCTTTGCCTATTCCAACATTGTTACCTCCTCTTTGACTATTATTACTTGCTTCATCTTCATTTCCTTCATTTGTGTGCTTCTTACAAAACTTGTTCTACCATTTCCTTGACCTCATTTTCTTCTAGCATTTTCATGTCTTCTACTTAAATTTTCTTCAATTTTAAGAGCAATATGATATAATTTATCTACAGTGCTAAAATAATGAGTGTTAGTTTCATATTGAATATGAAATCTTAGGTCATTGACACACTTAGAAAAATGTCCTCATTAATTCTTTATTAAATTGAGAATGTGGGCAAATCCTTTGTGTAATATTAGAGTGGTCTCTCCCTTTACCTCAAATTTTGGGTTTGTTTTCACAAAAGTATTTGTAATCTATAGGTTACTTTCACTTTACTTTCAATTTTCTTCAGGTTCCAAAATTTTTCCTTGTGATTATTAATTCTATATTTTTGTACACAATGTCCCCATAACACTACATACCCCTTGAACTTGGTGGCATCAAACTTCACAAGTCTTCAAATTTCTCATATTCAAAATACATTTCTATTTTTGGTACCATCATATTTTGAAATTTCAATTTTAGCATTACCACTTTCTTTTATAAGTTTGAGGAAATTGCAAATGGTTGACTTATTTGCTCCAAGGCTTGAAAATTGTTGCATGGGCCTATATCCATGTTTTAAATAAAGAACTAAAGTTGGTGGAGTCCCTTGGAGAAAGTTCTTCAGTTATGGCATGACATTTTCATTTGACATGAGAGAAAATGGCTTGATTATTTCATTGATGCGCCACATGGTTATATGATAAATTCTGCTTTGTTTATAGTATGATCAGTTTCATAAAGCTAGTTATACATGATACTGAAAGGTGAAACAAGTATTTTTTTTATGTATATTTTGTGGAATTCATGAGAAAGTTTGATGTTTATAAGGTTCGTAATACCTCTCCAACAATGTATACATTTTTCGTATAGCTGTGCACTTCATCAAGTACCAGTTGATTTGAAAGCGTTATATGTCTAAAAGGATTTAAGGCATGAAGCATAACTTGAACACACACCTTGTACATTTCCAATTGATTTACTAATGAAGTATAAGTACCTCATATGAACTACATAAAATATATCACATAGATCCTCATGTTACTAAGAATGTAGTCTAAGTATAAATGTGGCAAAGGTTTTAAATGTTGAACATGGTATATATGCTTGACTTGTTAGAGATTGACATAGCTTAATATGGTTTAAAACTTTCACATGATGGGTTATGCCCTGCTCACACTATTATGCAAGAGCTATGCATTAAAATTGCAATAATGATAGGATTGGTTACAAACTTGAGGTGGTATGAGACAAAATCTATGTTAATGTTACATGTGTTGAATGACTTGTTAAGTGGTATGATAATTACGGTTGGTAGTGTTTTGGTTGAGTTGGAAAGAGCATAGCCTCCATGCATTAAAATTTCAAGAGATGGTGCATTTAGATAGCCAAGTTTTCATATGGATTGTCTTGGAATTATTTAATTTCCATTTCAAAATAAAAGCTTTATTATTTCTTAATTATTTGGAAATCTTTGCCATTGTTGACATTTTGTTTTGTGAAGAATTTGGAATTTTTCTATACATGGTAGTTGCTCAACCGGTTACACAGGCTTATAATCTCAGCTTTTGGTATCTTTTGGATGGTTAGAGATAAGTACTTCTATGGTATTACAATCTAGTTGCTATTTTTTGTTATTGACTGCTACTTGAATTGCCTAGACATAATAGAAAAGAAATGAGGTGGTTTGAAAATGCTTATCAAAATGATATGAATATATGTCTTTGTATTCATTTTTTCTTTACATAGTTTCGTTCTTTTATTTTCTATAAATTTTTCTCCCTCGGTTAATTTTCTACTAAATTTCAAAATGGGATGTAAATGGTCAAGTATGAGTAGTTTCAATTGGTCGTAGATGAAGGTTTCAAATGCATGATCTTTGAAAACTTTGTTCAAAATGAAATACCATGAATATTATAACTTAGACTTGAATATGAGTATTTCTGGGTCTTTGATGTTTTCTAAGAAATATGTACTGAAAAAAAGGGTTGTTTAAGAATGAAACGCTAGACCGAATACTTGAAAAATAATGATACTATTGTATAGTGTACGGGTTAGATAAATGTTTGAACTATGTTAAAATATATGGTTTCAATTTGAACATGGATTATGACCCAAGCCAAGGCCATAATTTATCTAATAGATATTTGTGTTAACCCTTGATTATACGATCAGTGACAAACAAAACAATATTAATATGGATGTTACAAGTCATAAAAAGATATATGATGGTTTAAAATTTTGGTTTTAAAAGAAAGGGGATATAAGTTCTTAACTTGAACTAGAGATAATGTATACCATGAATATCATTTACAGTCTTCAATATGATTTGAATATGCTAACTATGTATTAATGAAGCTTGGGATCGAACCCAATTCACACCTTAAAAAAATATTGTTGCTTAACTAGAAATATTTGTCTTTCTTTCACTTGACCATATAATATATGGTTGTGAGGAATAATAACAATATGTTAGAGCACAATATATTTATTAAAACACGGATTTTTATGAATAGGTTTCATAGGTTATATCTTTATGAAAGGAACCATATAAATATTTCAACTCTGAAACAAATTTAATATATCAGCCAATAATTAAGTCAAGGGTTTGAACCCTTGACTTGGAGCTTCTATATCATCTCATATTTTCACTTTACATACACATTTATTTACATATAAAAATAATTGTTTGAAGTCTTTGGTCATGTAAATTGATACCAAATGGAAATTCTTATTATAAGAAGATCATAATTAATTACTTTCATAGTTTCACTTTTCATTAATATATCCCTTGTCGTGATTATTGTCTTGAGCATGGTTAAGATTATTGATTGAAGGAAAAACATGAGATTAATATGACTTGTTTATGAGATGGAATGGATAGTGGATACAAAGATTTGAGACTGTTATTTGATTTTTGTTAATGCATGGAGATACAAGGAGAATATACATTTGAGCAAAGTTATGTATGTTGTTGCATTTTCTTCATCAAATTTTTATTACACATTATTTTGCCGCATTTATGGAAATTGATGATGTAACCATATCATTTGCCATTCAAAGCATAATTTCCATTAATCCTTGAAGAATATGAAAGAAAAACCCTTCTCTAGAAGATAAGAATATTATGAAATAACCTTAAAAAACCATAATTTTAAAGGATGTCACAATTTGGATCATGATTAACTGTGACGTTGTTAGGTTGTCATACGTTGCATACATAATGGACTACAACATTTTCACACTTTTCCTGTTCAAAAGGTGCAACATTGTTTTAATAAAGGTAAAACTAAGAAAGGTACAAGAAGCTTTTATTCTAGAAGGCTTGTGGATGGCATCTCATCCTAGCGGTGTGGATCTAACTCGCATCCCTAACTTGTTGGATCTCAACCACCATCCCTTATCCTCCTCCTATCCTTTCCCAAGCCTACAAGTACAATTATCTCCCATACTGAAATACCAACCTTTTGATCACGAGACTTTTGAAGGCAAGGCATTGGAATGAAGGAACAAACTGGAAGGGGAACTACAACATCAAGGCTCAAGTTGTAACCGCTTATTTCACGGTTAATATAGTTATAGATTGTTTCACGATTAATACTGTTATAGATTGTGAGGACAAATGTCGATTAAAAAAGGTACGAAAACTCATATTATTGTTTTTTTAGAAGGAATGGTTATGGATTTGGTATTAATGCAATTTAGTCTGAAGCCTAGAACTTTTTACGTCTTTAACATTGTCTTCTTATTCTGCATTTAAGTATATCCAAAAAAGATTGATTCCCATACTCCTATGTCTACATGCAACAGTTCTAAACAAGCTATCCTTATATAACCTCCAAAACACTCATAAAATTACTATCTATTTGCTGAACATAAATTAAAATAAAAAACATAACTATTCTTCAGGGTTTTCTGCAAGAACAAAGGTGACTTCAATTCCTTGTTTTTCAAATACTAGCAGAGAAGAAGAGGATGGCTCACTAGTTGCCACCACCAAATCTGAAGTCATCTCCTCTTGTGCCACAAAGTCTTCAGCTTCATCACTATTATCACCGAGTGATTCTAATTCAGACAGTATGTTCAAATTTCTCATCTTGAAGTTCAATAAATTGATCACCACCTATAGCCTTTCCAATTTAGTCTCCACCAAATTGATTTTCTTATTTAGCAAGTGAAAATTGGCTCATGACTCAGTTAACATCATTTCTCCTCGCCTGAAAACCAAGCTTATAATAAACTCCATGGATGTCACGAGCCTTTGATTCTCCTAGAGGAATGTAAACCAGGCGAGAAACCCTGCGATAACAAGATCATACCTCCTCTTCTTATAGCCACACGTTTCTACCTTCTGCCATTATCCCTACCACCAGGATGGAATATTGCAATGGGTAAATGGTTGACTTTTTATTAATTTAGTTAAACATCCCATATATTTTTCACTTTATCAAAGTATAGCTTTAGGAAATCATTTTTCTATTTTGTGCCAATTATTTTATTCAAATTTATCTCTCACATGATTAGCTATCAACTTGTAGATGTTATTGGTCATTGCCTTGATTAAAGAAACCCTAGTGACGTATTCACCCTGAAAAACCACTTCAAAATTTGTAAGTCATTCTTGCAACTATATTGAAGAACATAGTGTGATATTTTCCATAATAAATTAAATAAATGTTAATAGGAAGCCACCGTATATCCATCTACAGTTAGAAAATCAAACTGACAAATAGAAAATACATTGATATATCGGTACCATCTTTTGCACTAGTTGTCTAGTCAATTTAACGTCTTAAATTGCTCTACATAAATTATCAATCCGGGTATCGTAAACTGATGAAGTGTGGTGCACCATATGTGCTTAGTTAACCTTTTTTCTTACTTCGTTGTTTTATAGTTTATGTTGTTTTGGGGTTTTGTTCTTGTTGGTCTCCTAAAGTATTCTAATGCAATGGAAATCCTAGTTTAAAGTTTTAAGAATGCTTTTAAAGATCAAGTGTGGATGTAGAATTGAAGACAAGGTTTATGCTTCTTATGATAATTTCCAAACTTAGCACTTCAAAGATCTCAAAACATGCTATCTATAAAATCAGAACTTGAACAAAAGTGTAAACATGCAGCTACATAAATCAAGCTAAAGATGAAGTACTGAAAATGAGGTTACTATCTCTGTTGTCCATCTAATTACAGAAAATAAATCTAAACTACTGCACTCAAGACCAAAAAAATAAAGAAGTTGGAAACTAGTCACTGATTTCACCCATAATTCCAATATTTCGTCAATTAACTTCTAAAATGGGGTTAAGCTAAAGACACCGGAAATATCGTCATATGGCATGAAAGAATGACATTTAAACTATCTACTTGCAGACTAATGAAAGCAAAATCAATTACTTCACCTATAATCTAATAGCTTGCCAATTAACTTCTAAAATGGGGTTAAGCTAAAGGCACCAGAGATATCATCATATAGCATGAAGAACTGATATCTAAACTATCTACTTTCAGACTAATGAAAGCAAAATCAATTACTTCACCTATAATGTAATAACTCGCCAATTAACTTCTAAAACGGGGTTAAGCTAAAGGCACTGGAGATATCATCATATAGCATGAAGAACTGATATCTAAACTATCTACTTGCAAACTAATGAAAGAAAAATCAATTACTTCACCTATAATCTAATAGCTCGCCAATTAACTTCTAAAACGGGGTTAAGCTAAAGGCACCAGAGATATCATCATATAGCATGAAGAACTGATATCTAAGCTATCTAAAAAGCAGTAAACAAATCTCACTAAAATAAAAGCATAACAACTGGAATTAAAAACTAAAGTTCAGCAGAGGAAGCAAGTCTCAGATCACCACTTGATGCAAAAACTACATTAAAAAGCTCGAGCAAAAACTAATAAGAAAATACAAGAACATGTAAAGAAAAAAACTAATCTACAATCAACTGGTTGAACACACTTGCATGAATTAAAATTGCATGAATGGAAAATCTAAACTATCAAACTTGAAAGCAATAAAATGACATACTTGAATGAAATCAAAGCAAAACTACAAAGCAAAATCTACTCTACCTTACATTTTAATGTGCTCCATGACATCTACTTCACATCTCCTTCCATGTTGAGAACATCAAAGCTTTATTCAAATTCTTCAAAATTACAAAGTACAACAAAGCTCTCTAAAGCTTTCCAAAGCCATCAAAGAAGAACTACAAGCTCCAAGCTACCAACTCTAAACTCTAAGCTAACAAATTAAGGAGAGAGATCGCATATTTATACAAAAATATGAGGAGCCATCTCATTAATGAGAGTCCATGAATCTCTCCCTCTCCCTCTAGAGTCCTAATCAAAATAGGAACTGATAAGACACATGTCTTCTTAGAGTTTCAATACAAGTAGGAGATGTGACACATATCCTCATGATCTCATGATTCTCTCCACTCAAATTCGAATTTGGCCTTAGGGTGCCACATAAAGGTCTTTTAGAAGCCTCCTTTTGACCTACACATGTCAACAATCTCAACCCACTTGTTAGGTATAATCATATGCACATTATTTTCTAATTTTTAACCACAAATTCACTTAAAAAGGTTTAGAATTAATAAAGTTTGGAAAAACATAAATGTGGCCCAATGATAATGAAGGTGGTGACATAGTAGTGAAATGGAGGTGATATAATGGACATAATAGTGAAAGTGTAATGGAAATGAATCACATTTTCAAGACCCAACATACCCCCCAACTAAAGCTATTGCATGTCCTCATGCAATATATATTACATTAATTATTTTGATCCTCGAGCTTTGGCTTAACTTTGCATGATACCATTTGATAACTTCGTATTTCTGCAAAGTGTTTTACTTGAATTGCAACATGGTTGGTTCTTGTGTTACAACCATTTTTTGTTGTTGCATTCTATTTTGGTCTTTGAACTTTGCATAATGATTTTTTGATTATTGTTGAAAAGTATATCTTTATTGGATTGCATGATGGTTGGTTCTTGTGTGACAACCATGATTGTGTTTGTATCCTATTTATCCTTTAAGCACTTTTTGAAAAGTCATTGTATGCTCATAATAACAATGTAATAGTTAATATATGTTGGAAGTATGTGGGCTCCTGAATATGATATGGACATGGAAAAATATGAAGATGAATGTATCCCCCCCCCCCCCCCCCCAACTGATGGTATTGGCAATTTTATGAAATGAGGAAGAGAAATGTTTTTCCAACAATTATTATTCTAGCTTTTTATGGAATTCTATGGTCAAAAGTTAGAAAATGACGTACCTTAACTTACCCTTTGGAATAGATGAGTTGTATGTGTGGTGGCTGCAAAATTCTGATCATATTCTTCTTCAAGTGGCTGAACAAGAAGAGTCATGGATAAAGAGTTATGATGATTTTTTATTGCTTCTACTAAAACTTGTTGAATCTACTCCAAAATGCTGAAAATAATAGTCTTCATGTCTTCAAAACTCATTGGCACAGTTCCTACTATGTGAAAAGATGTTATGATGTCGAACATAGCAAGAAATTGTTGACTTAGTGGCCATTAATGGGTGCCCCTAGTCAATACGAGAACTCTCACCATTGATGACAATGAGAGTCAAGATGCCCAAACACATCTTGCTAGGTACGAATAGTTTTGCCGATGTCGAGTCACCTAGAAGATCTGATGAACAAAGGACATTAATGTATTCCCATTGTTTGTCAGCATGAGAACTTGCCATTAAGGCATGCAAGCCTCAAGGTGTCTTTCCAAGGAACTTAGACTCAAAGGACTATGGACTCAATAATTTGCATTGAAGTAGGGTTTATTTGTGGAATGAAAATGATAGGAAAGGGAAGATGAAAATGGAAGATGACAATGGAGAGCAGAAATGGCAATGGGCAATAGGCATGTGAATGAGCCTCTTTCTTTTATTTGTGGGTTATGAATGGACAAAAAGAGATGGAAAGTGTATGTGAATGTAAATGGAAAATATGAAGTGAAATGAGGTGAATGGTTTATTATGAGGTATGGATGTGATGGAGACAATAGTATCTGAAAGCTTTTTTTCAAGTGTTTGGATCTGATTTTGCATCAACATATTTCCTCTTTGTTGCTGATCATCCTCTTATGAAACAAATTGGTCTCTTAGAGAGACACCATTCTCTTGCAGTCATTTGTCCTTCCTCCTGGAATCTGCAAAAAAAATAATACTTCTTCTGCAATGGAATGTAAGATTATAAAAGGAGAGAGGTGATCAATCTCTCTAGTTATGATATTTACACACAAAACTAAGAATTTGTATTAATGAAACAAGTTCTCAAAGGAAAAATCAAAAGAATTTATACCTGCTTTGGAATTGGTGCCTCAAGTTGAATGTTGCTTCTTTTCAGCAATTTATTTCATTATTTACTGTTTCAAACTTTGATGATGGATTTCTCATTGTGTATATCTTGTTGAGATCTTTCCAATGACACTTGAATCATCAAAATCTGATTTTGTATGAGAAAGTTAGGCTGATTTGAACAATGAGATTTTTCAGCTGCGGAATGGCTTTAGCTGCGGAATGACTTTAGCTGTGGAACGCGCGCAATTTCTGTAGCTAAAAATCTTGAATAAAAATTTAGCCATTCATCTTTCATCATCAGTCCAAAATTAATCAATACCTTCATAAAAGTGAGCAAATAACTTATACATTTCATTGATTCAAAATTGTTGTTGTTTTTTTTTTTTACATGCGGCGACTTAGTGTGGCGACTTAGTGATAACACACACCTTGACTTCCTTTTGACCAGGGTATTTTTCATCGATTTGGATCAAATGGATAGGACACCATCCATGTACTGACATTTTCCCAACTACCCATGTGGTTTGTTTCGTCTCTTGACACCTATAACCTATAGAAGTATGAAAATGGTTGCGGAATTGCCAGTTAGCTGCGGAACAAAGCTACATTTTGCAGCTAAAAGACAACCAACCATCAGTTTTCTGATTTAAGTTATTGGAAAAGAGATTTTATGCAGCCAAGTACCAGGGAGAGAGAGCCTAAGATCATAGCTAGTGCACAAGACCAATTATTCATGATCTGCTATATTTTTTTTTATTTTCTTCACTGTCTGCTTGAAAAATAAAAAACTTTGTAAATGGTATATGAAGCAAAACAGTTTTAGTGATGAAAATATATCAGAGTAATGGAAATGTATGATCTTTTCAACAGTTTTGATGACTCCTACAGCAACCGTCTGACGCATATCCCCGACTGCAAAACGACCCAATGGAGGATATTCAGCAAAGGTTTCGACAACCAACAAACTTTACGTCAATGTGGCAAGTGTGACAATCCAACACAGGGGCATAACCAGATTCATAATAATAACCTATGCAGTAAATTTGGCAGCTTCCTTTGTTGGATGCCACGTAACCGTGCTTAAGATTCTTAACAGCAATACTCCTGGCATTGAATACTTTGCCACATCCATCCATCGGCTGTGAAGAGTCGTATTCAACTTGTTCACATTAATCATTGTCGTGTTCGATCATCTTGTTGTTAAACGGGAAGTAACAGAACAGGTACAGATGGGTGGAAAAAGACGGGAGATGTGTAATCATGTTTAAATGCTAGCACACAGTTGATTCCTAATTGGAATTCCCTTCCCCAGGCAGCCTAATTAAATCAAATTGCTAGTTTATTATTTCAAATTCCATTTTTTCCTCTCGCGGCCTGCAAAAATGGGCTTCAAAGAACTGCGAAAATATCCCAAACCGCTTCAAATTCCTTAAAACGATTTCTGGGTTATCTAATTGACCCTATTGCCGAAAAAAACCATGTTTTATTTTTCCCAAATTCATCTCTGTTTGGCCGGATCATGTAGTTAAAGTTTGACGTTTTTCAGTGTTTTGTGTTTTTGTGGATTACTGTGGTTGAATTTTTTTTCATTTGTAGGTTCATGAGAATCTTGGAAAATTCTTGCAGCAGTATTATGAGCAGCCACAGTGAAAACCTACCACATGGAGTTTTGCGTTGATTTTATGTGCTTGGAGATAGCAATTGTTCGTCAGAATTTTCCTAAATAACACACCGGTTTTTGATCTGTTGAGTTTGCATTTTATAATTTGAAATTCTAACCTTTTCATGCTCTAAATATTGACCCTTCCAACTCTCCGAAGAAGGAAAGCATGTAAATAAATCTAGAAGAAAAATAACAGTGATTTCTTTGTGGCTTGGCAGGCCATCTTACACCTTAGAAACAATCTTCCTATTAGTTTTGTTTAGCAATTTCTGTAATCCATTGAAAGCTCTCCATATGAGGAAGATACATGATCCAGATGAATGCAAATGGGTTGCTTACAAAGGGATGAAGATTTTCACTAGCATTGGCTTGTTGTTGCTGATTACAAGAGTCAGGCAAACAACTAGAGAAGGATTTTGCAGATTATTTTTTTTTTAATGTTTTTGCAGGTTCGTTTTAAGGCCAAAGCTTGAACAGGGATGCAAATTTTCTATTGAGGCCACATTGAAATCTAGGATTGGGGATAGCTATTGATTGTTTTCTTTTTTTCTCTGAAATTGTGAAATTTTATAAGAATGATTAATGATTTTCAATTTCAGGCAGCAAAGGCTTCAAGTAAAATATATTAGAAACAGGACTTTGACTGAGGTCTTAAGCTGATTTTTTATCAATCTAGGTTGGGTGACTAGGATAGGATCCATGTTGGGACAATTCCGGAGATGCCCATGTGGTCGGTTTCTTCATTGGATGCCTGTAACCTGCTAAACCTTGGAATTAGCTGCGGAATTCACAGTTAGCTGCGGAATCAAGCTGCATTCCGCAGCTAATTTGCAGAATCTTATTAAAATAGGACACAGTGTTTTGAGGACCACTACAAACCATAACCAGTCAATCTTGGACAGTTGAACCTATCAAAGCAGTTGGGTTTTATTATTATTTTTTATTGAATCAAATGAAATGATGAAGTTTATTTTGTCTCCCTTTTTTTTTTTTAACATAACAATTCTTTTTCTGATCCTCTAGATCACACAAAGTGCAGGAGGAGAGCATACTCAAGAATTATTAAAAAATTTAGACGTAAGAAATAAGGTCTCCTAATTACACTTCCTCGGCAACAGTGCCAAAATGTCTAGTCAATTTAACGTCTTAAATTGTTCTACATAAATTATCAATCCAGGTATCGTAAACTGATGAAGTGTGATGCACCATATGTGCTTAGTTAACCTTTTTTCTTACTTCGTTGTCCTATAGTTTATGTTGTTTTGGGGTTTTGTTCTTGTTGGTCTCCTAAAGTTCTAATGCAATGGAAATCCTACTTTAAAGTTTTAAGAATGCTTTTAAATATCAAATGTGGATGTAGAATTGAAGACAAGGTTTATGCTTCTTATGATAATTTTCAAACCTAGCACTTCAAAGATCTCAAAACATGCTATCTATAAAATCAAAACTTGAACAAAAGTGTAAACATGGAGCAACATAAATCAAGCTAAAGATGAAGTACTGAAAATGAGGTTACTATCTCTGTTGTCCATCTAATTACAGAAAATAAATCTAAACTACTGCACTCAAGACCAAAAAAATAAAGAAGCTGGAAACTAGTCACTCATTTCACCCATAATTCCAATATTTCGTTAATTAACTTCTAAAACGGGGTTAAGTTAAAGACATCGGAAATATCGTCATATGGCATGAAAGAATGACATTTAAACTATCTACTTGCAAACTAATGAAAGCAAAATCAATTACTTCACCTATAATCTAATAGCTCGCCAATTAACTTCTAAAACGGGGTTAAGCTAAAGGCACCGGAGATATCATCATATAGCATGAAGAACTAATATCTAAACTATCTACTTGCAAACTAATGAAATAAAAATCAATTACTTCACCTATAATCTAATAGTTCGCCACTTAACTTCTAAAACGGGGTTAAGCTAAAGGCACCAGAGATATCATCATATAGCATGAAGAACTGATATCTAAACTATCTACTTGCAAACTAATGAAAGCAAAATCAATTACTTCACCTATAATCTAATAGCTCGCCAATTAAATTCTAAAATGGGGTTAAGCTAAATGCACCGGAGATATCATCATATAGCATGAAGAACTGATATCTAAGCTATCTAAAAATCAGTAAACAAATCTCACTAAAATAAAAGCATAACAACTGGAATTAAAAACTAAAGTTCAGTAGAGGAAGCAAGTCTCAGATCACCACTTGATGAAAAAACTACATTAAAAAGCTCGAGCAAAAACTAATAAGCAAATACAAGAACATGTTAAAAAAAAACTAATCTACAATCCACCGGTTGAACACACTTGCATGAATTAAAATTGCATGAATGGAAAATCTAAACTATCAAATTTGAAAGCAATAAATTGACATAATTGAATGAAACCAAAGCAAAATCTACTCTACCTTACATTCTAATGTGCTCCATGACATCTACTTCACATCTCGTTCCATATTGATAACATCAAAGCTTTATTCAAATTCTTCAAAATTACAGAGTACAACAAAGCTCTCTAAAGCTTTCCAAAGCCATCAAAGAAGAACTACAAGCTACCAACTCTAAACTCTAAGCTAACAAATGAAGGAGAGAGATATCCTATTTATACAAAAATATGAGAAGCCATCTCATTAATGAGAGTCCATGAATCTCTCCCTCTACCTCTAGAGTCCTAATCAAAACAGGAACTGATAAGACACATGTCTTCTTAGAGTTTCAATACAATTAGGAGATGTGACACATATCCTCATGATCTCATGATTCTCTCCACTCAAATTCGAATTTGGCCTTAGGGTGCCACATAAAGGTCTTCTAGAAGCCTCCTTTTGACCTACACATCTCAACAATCTCAACCCACTTGTTAGGTATAAGCATATGCACATTATTTTCTAATTTTTAACCACAAATTCACTTAAAAAGGTTTAGAATTAATAAAGCTTAGAAAAACATAAATGTGGCCCAATGATAATGAAAGTGACATAGTAGTGAAATGGAGGTGAAATGGAAGTGATATAATGGACATAATAGTGAAAGTGTAATGGAAATGAATGACATTTTCAAGACCCAACACCAGTCAGAGGCATTACTTGCTTGATAGATTGACTCAATCATTCATACCATTCATGCAGAGTCATTACTTGTTGGCAAAGATTATCAATGTCTCATTTGAATCATTTTTGGTCTGGTGCCGCCAAATTTCCATATTGTAACATATCCCCTACTAACCCCAGCCCTAAATAAGGTTATAAGGAGGCAATTACTATGTTGACCTGATTCCCATAGTCAAATCACGGAAATGGTGTCTAAAATTATTTTACCTCTTGAAACTTCTTTAATATGAAAAATAAACAACATCTGTATGTTCGTCTCGTCGATAAAATTCCAATGATATAAATTGGCCTCACTCTGACTCCCATATTGAAAGATACAACCATCCAAATATTATCCATTTAATTAGCACTGCCTCATTGACCTCCCACGTGGTGCCCACATGGTCCCTACATGGAAATCCCAGTCAACCCTCTCTCTCCCACATGGAAATAATTTTCGACCCACTCAAATACATCAAACCCCTTACAAGGCCAACATATAAATCATATATGTATATATATGATTTTTATTCAAATGGGTGTGGGTTCAGTCCCTCCATGGCCACATCACCCAAGGAGTTAGGTCTCAACCTGTCTTGACACCACTTCCCACTAAAACCTTTGGGGACAATCTTTTGGGTTCATGTTGTTATGAAACCAGCTCACAAAAAGATAGAAAAGATAGATCAACGCCTTAGAATTCATCCTCTTCGAGGGGGAAACATCCTTTACATTACACAAATGAACAATTCTTAGATGATTCAAATGACAAAACCTCATTTCTATATATAGGAGTCTACAGGGTCACAATATAACCAAGCCGAACTAACAATAATAATATAAAGGCACAAAAATAACAATAGAAGGATTCTATGGGGCACAATAATAACAATAAGGGATACAACGACAGTAGTAATGGGGGGATCACTAATATTATAGGGACCTAACATGCCCCTCTCCTTCAAAAAAGTGTTGTCCTCAACGCTTGAGTAGTTCTGGATGCTTCTGTATAAAATTCTCATCCTCCCATGTAGAATCTTCAACGGGTAAGTTCTTCCACTTGATGAGATATTATGAAATTGATCTATTTCGTAGCTGTCGAGTTCTTGTTTCTTTGACTACTTCAGGTTCCAATATGATTTTTTCTTCCTCATCAAGTTCTATCAATATTGTCTGAACTAGAAGCTTGTCACCTATAACCTTCTTTAAGCATGAAACATGGAAAACTGGGTGCACTCGAGAAGCTGCGGGAAGCTCCAATTTGTATGCCATAGTACCTATCTTTTGCAACACCTTGTACGGACCATAATACTTTGGCGATAATTTGTTATCCTTCTTAGATTGCTTGAGGGACATTTGTTTATATGGTTGTATCCATACGAATACTCAATCACCTACATCAAAACTTCTTTCATTGTGATGTTGATCTGCCTGTTGTTTCATTTTATTCTATGCCAAGGTGAGCTTATCCTTTAAGAGTTGGCGAACTTGTTGTTGATGCTCGATGTGATCTTCCATTGCTTGAACCTTAGAATTTTCTCTTAAATATGATGTGATGGATGGTGGATGATATCCATAAAGTTCCATAAATGGGGTCATTTTTGTTGCAATATGGAAGGAGGTGCTATACCACCATTCAGCCAAAGGCAACCATTTGACCCATTATGTCTGTTTATCAGATACAAAGAAACGAATATATCCTTCCAAACATTTGTTTACTATCTTAGTTTTCCCATCAAATTGAGGATGATAAGATGAGCTATGAGCTAACTGAGTACCAAGACAAGAAAATAATTATGTCCAAAAATTTCCAGTGAAAATGGGATCTTTGTCACTTACAATAATCTTTGGGTTTCCATGTAGCTTTTGAATTGTTTCCATAATGCAGTAGAAACTATACTCGCTTTAAATGGATGAGATAATGCACAAAAGTGGGCATGCTTGGTAACTCTGTCCACTACCACCATGATAACACTCTTTCCTTCGGACTTGGGTAAACCTGTTATAAAATCCATTGAAACCTCCTCCCAATGTTGGCTTGGAATGGATAAAGGTTGTAATAGTCCTGGATTCTTAATTGTTTCAACTTTATTTTGTTGGCAAACCAAACATTCCACCACAAACTTTTGAATATCTGATTTAAGGCCATCCCAAAAAAAATCCTTCTTAACCCTGTGGTAGGTTTTTAGAAATCCTCAGTGCCCTCCTAAGGGAGAGATGTGAAATTCCCTAAGAATATTTTGCTTGAGTTTGGAATTCTTACATAGGTATACCCGATCCTTGTACCATAACGAATCATTTTTCTAGATAAATGTATTAGATGTACTGGGATCTTGTTGTATCTTTTGAATGAGTGCCCACACTTCCTCATCATTCTTACATTCATCCCTTGCTTCGTTTATCCAATCTGGTTGGATAATAGAAATAGAGCAAAGAAATGCTTCCACATACTCATCCTTTCTTGAGAGTGCATCTGCCACAACATTTTTCTTCCCTTTATTGTAGATGATTTCAAAGTCATAACCCAACATCTTTGTGACCCATTTTTGCTGCTCTTCTAAAGATAATCTTTGTTCTAAAAAGCATTTAAGACTATCATGATCTGTTTTTACCTTGAAGTGTCTTCCCATTAGGTAGGGTCGCCATTTCTTAAGTGCATGTAGTATTGCCAACATTTCCTTCTCATAAATAGCTTTCTGTAAGTACTTTCCTTTGATTGGACGACTTTTGAAAGCAATGGGTCTTTCTTCTTGCATTAAAACAGCACCGATTCCATTTCCTGAGGCATCACATTCCACAATAAAGGTTTTTGTGAAGTCCAGTGTAGCTAAGACTAGTGCTTGGCACATTGCCTCTTTAAGATGTTCAAAGGCCTTTGTTGCTTCTGGAGTCCATGAAAATGCATCTTTCTTCAATAATGTTGTTAGAGGTGCTGTTATTCTCCCATAATTCTTTACAAACTTGTGATAATACCCTGTCAACCTGAGAAATCCTCATAGATGCTTTATGGATGTGGTGATTTTCCATTCCTTAATGGTTTTAATTTTGCTAGGGTCTACCTTAACACCTTCATGAGATACAGTATGACCCAGATATTCCACCTCTTGTACTCCAAAGAAACATTTGGAGATTTTTGCATATAATTGTTTCTCCTCCAATAGTTTGAGCACCATGTCAACATGTTGGACATGATCCTTCCAAGACTTGTTGTAGATTAGTATATCATCAAAAAATACTAACACAAATTTTCTAAGGAAGGGTTTGAAAATGGAATTCATCAAACCTTGAAATATAGAAGGTGCATTAGTAAGGCCAAAAGGCATGACCAAAAATTCATAATGACCCTCATGAGTTCTAAATGTTGTTTTGGAATGTCTTCAGTCTTCATTCTAATTTGATGATATCCTAAATGAAGATCCAACTTGGTGAAGTAAATTGATTCATGCAATTCATCAATGACATGAATGGGAAATTTATCTTTAATAGTGATCTTGTTGAGCTCCCTATAATCTAGACACATGCGCCATGATCCATCCTTCTTGTGAACTAATACTACTGGAGCAGAGAAAGAACTTTGACTAGGTTGAATTATAACAGCCTCTAGCATTTCTAAAACCATACAATCAATTTCACTCTTTTGGGCATAGGGATATCTGTACGGCCTGATGTTTGGAGGAACACTTCATGGAATCAAATGAATAGCATGATCATGATCACGAATAGGTGGGATATCTTTGGGAGTCTCAAATACCTTGGAATGATTGTCCAAGACTTTTTGGAGATCTGGAGAAATAGATGATTTCGATGTGGGAACCTCTAGCAAACATAATTGTGCAATTACACCTCGTTGTTCCTTCTTTAGAAGCTTTGTCATACCGTTAGAGCTTATTATCTTTGCCGGTTTCCTTGCAATACCCCTTAATTCAACTTCCTTTCCTTCCGCAGAAAATTTCATGAAAAGTTCTTGAAAATTAAAATCTATTGTACCCAAGGATTGTAGCCATTAGACTCCTAGTACAACATCAGCACCACCCATTGGAATGGAAAGCATTGGGCTATTCAATACATATTCTCCCATGGATAACTTGATATTATGGCACTTTCTAGAGCAATTTATGGTTCCTCCACTTGCAACCATCACTTGACACTCTGGGGTTGGATATAGGAAGCAATTCAATTCCTTTGCTATCTTACAATGAATAAAATTATGGGTACTTCGTGAATCAATCAACACTATTACCTTTTTCTTCTTGATATGTCCTTCTATCTTGATAGTTTGAGGAGTGGTAATTCCAGCCAATGCATTACAAGATATGGTCGGATTCATTTCTTCTTTATCTAGGGTTTGTTCCTAGAGTATATCCTCTTATTTTGACATTTCTTGTTCCTTTTCTTCTTCCTCTTCACAATCTATGTATAATAATTTCTTCTCAGCACACTTATGACCTTTAGTGTTTTTGCTATCACAACTGTAACAAAGCCCTTTTGCTCTTTTTTCTTTCAATTGTTGTGGTGTCAACCTTGTAGGTTGTGGAAGGCTAAGGGCAGCAACACTTCCATCTTTATAGTTGTGAGTGGTAGGCTTCCCGGTTGCCATAATTTTGGTTTCCATTTTTCTTGCTAACCTAAATGCATTCTCCAACGAATCAGGTTCCCAAAGGTGAACCTCATGTTGGATATTATCCTTTAAAGTCCCTATGAACACATCAATCCTATGCTCCTCTAGAATATCGTTTACCCTTATGTTCAATTTTTGGAAGTCCTCAATGTGCTCCATCATTAAACCTTTTTGTTTGAGATTTATCAATTGGCTAAAAAAAGTGTTGCTTTTTGTATCCTCATAATGTGCTATCGTTTCTTCCGTAAACATTGCCCAAGTGACAATTTGTTTACGACAGCAAATCCATTGATACCATAGAAACTGATTTGGTTCCAAATATAAAGAAGCAATATGTACCTTTTGTGTGTTTTGCACATTATGGAGATCGAAAAATTGCTCCATATGTAGTATCCATGTTCCGGGATCCTTGCCATCAAACTTCCTCATATCGATTTTTGGAACATGTTGGGTCTTCAATCCAACATTAGAGTCTATGAAATCATGATTAACATTTATTTTGTTCTCATCATGAGTTTCCTTTACTACCCTTTCACCATTAGTGACCATTTCTTGTAGCAACTTATTCAAATTTATCTTGCAATTTCGCCTCACAACACAACTCCCTTCCGACCGTTAATGGACCACATTAGCACCACGTAAATCTTATTCCCACCGAACAGGGCCCCACACAATAAGTCACCCTAGGACTTATATCCTTGGCGTCCTACTATTTGATGTGCCCAAAGCTCCAAAGTCGTTAAGCATTGGCCCCATGGCCACCTCATTCTGGGAGCTTGTCCCTGACAATATTTCACCACACTACAAAAAAAATACCTTCTAGCGGAGGTTATAACGAAGGTTTTCAGTGTTATAAAATTGGAAAAAAATGTCAGAAAAACATTCCGTAAAACATTTGTTTGTGATAGCAGATGTTTTAGTGGAGATTATAATAGAACTTCATCACAACTGAAAAAATATGGGCAAGCGAAGGTTTTAGTGGATGTTTTCTTTGCGATGTGCTTCATGGAAAAAGTAGCACCAATGAGCTACATATATAAAAGCACCTGGTTTCACACATAACTAAAAGCATCGAGGTGTTGAATGAAAAGAGCATTGGTGCCTGAAATGTATACCGCCTCAGTGCTTGTATATCAAAAAAACGCCCTGAGGCATTCTTTTAAGGAACAACACCAAGGCACGCAAAAAATAATTACAGTGTCGGTGCTTTTGTTTAAACTCGTAGCACCGATGCATATTGTTTGTATAAACACACCAATGCATTAAGAATATAAAAGTATCAATGTTGTTAATTTTAATAATGCATTGGGGCTAGAAATAATATTTTGTAGGACCGGGGTGTTAGTTCTATGAAAGCATTGTTGCGTTAAGAATTACAATGCATCGGGGAGTTAATTGGAAATAATATTGGTGCTTGAAGAACTAAATCCCTCAATGTTGTCGTTTTCGGAAAAGGCACTAGTCATGCAAAAAAATATTCGTCACAGTGCTTTTATATGACATAACACACCAGTGCGTTTTAATGTTATGGATACACCATTTTTTTGTATAATATTTCTCTTTTTTTGAAACATTGACCTATGATATTGAAATTATTGTAATTTTTTAAATTTTTTATTCATCAAAAAATTGACATATATATTATAACAATATTCATATAAGAGCCCCAAGGGATAACTCAATTGGTTGAGTTATCGTTGCTAAGTACCTTGCCAATTGGGAGGTCACATGGTCAAATCTCCTCGACGCCCTTGGGGTTAGGCTCAACCAAATAAGCCGACGATTAGATCCTTCTGGTGGATCTGCCTGGATTATTACCCATGGATGTAGTGTCCACTTAGTGACCATGAACCACAGTTGAAAAAAAAAATATTCATATAAATTAAAATTTGATTAGTGCATTTGTATATGATGTTTGGATTAATTTGTTATATTATCATATTTCGCATCTCTTCATTATAATATTTAATCATCCATATATTTAATCAATGGTGTAACATTTCATAGCGACATTGGATAACACAATAGAATAAATTAAAATGTATTTTATTATATATCAATAAGAGGCTCTTTGTCATACAAAATGGGATTGTTATTGGTAACCCCTTGCCTTTCAATTGGGACACTATGTCCATTACATTAAACAAAATATTTGATTTTCACAGACAAATATTTCAAAAAATACAACAAGTTGCATTGATATCCAAATAGATCATCATTCTTCGTTGGAACTGTTGTCAGTGCTCGAGCTACTTCCATGACTTGGGTTATTTAGAGGAATGTTTTGTTGATTGCATCGATTTTTTCATCTTCTTGATCTTGTTCCATTTGCAAACATAAAAATAAAGTGTAGTGAGTGTCTTTACATTGGTCGGAATAATGAAAATTGAAATAAATAATATACATCATTGTAAATCGAATAGAAATGTACCATGGCAAGAAGTGACTCATAAACTATGCACATGTTTTCACAACCAAGTCTCATGCCTTGTTGCAACAATTTTTCTACTGGCATAGTTCCATACTTTGTTTCCTGCATGTTTTAAACCCCATTATAAATCATAGATTTAATATAAAATATTTTTTGGTTCTAATAGTTATAAATTCAGAGAAGTATTAACAACATAGGCACTTACAAATTCCACAATTAATTTTTGATATGCCAACATATACTCACAGCCCATATTTAACCCAATGTCAATCAATTCTTCCAATGGCTCTTCTTTGTATGTTAGCACCTCTTTGAAGACATTCAAGGATGTTTGGTTTAAAATAATTTAAAATATGCAAAAATGAGACTTTGAGTTGTTATAAGGAAATATTAAAAATTACTCACAAACTTTGATATTAACCATTTTCTTCCTTGTCATCCTATTTTATGTGCTGACAGAGTTCCATTTTGTTTTCTTTTCTACAAGAAAAAAAAATTGAAAATTAATATTTAATGCTAAATTATTTTTTTATATGTACAAAGTCAATCATGATTAGATACATGTGAAGCACATTGTTTTTGAAATGGACCCTCCTATTATGCAATTATGTCCATTTCTTTGACCATCTCCTTGTACACTTTTTTGGACATTCCTACTAGCATGTTTCACATATCAACTCGTTGATCGTTTGGGCTTTTCATAATCTTCCTGAAAAAAGCAATAAATTATTTCTATATTGATATATGAAAACTAAATATAATAAAATTGATATTAATAAATGAATGGTTTGTAGTAACATATACATACAATTCTAGAAAATCATTTTAATTAGGAATATTACCTTTTGAATGATTCTTTTTTGTTGTTGTATGTTTCTGCTATTGCAAGTCTGACATGTCTCATTGATCATTGTTATGGAAACGCTTCCTGCAGTTTAGATATAATTTGGTTCTTAGAATCATTGGATTGATTTTGGTAGTGTAAGTGGAAAGTACGTATATACCTTCGCTCCACTAGATCCCTCATAGTTTTGTTAAAAATGTACCCCCTTTCATTAACCTCCAGCATCACTCCAGATGCGCTAAGGAACAATTCATCATCATTTACATGTTCTATATTTTTTCTTTTCTTAGAAATACATTGATTTTTTCCTTCGTTGTTGCTCCATGTAGAACATTAAACATATATGAATTAATAGATTGTTTGAAACATGTTATCTAATATCCTTAGGTATATTATTAATGAAAATTCAAAAAAAAAAAAAAAACTCATATTGAATAGTATTTTTTCATTCACCTTATTCATTATTCTGCAATTTTGTTATCAGCATTTTACGCTCTTTTGCACTTAGATTAGAAATAATCTTATCGACAGGGTAATAAAAGGGTATCATGGATTCAAATGTTGTGGACCTTCTCTGAAGGCTAGGTGGTTTGACCACCTATGAAAGATATTGTATGACTCCTCTAGGGTATTCCTCCCAAAATAACACCCTTACAGAAGAGCAACATCCACTTTTAATGGTAAACCAAAGATAACTTAAAGGCCTGCAATAATGAAACCATTTGAATGGCTTAGAGAATATGAGAGAGATAAGGAGGGGTGAATTAGTATTTTCAAATCATTAAAATTTTAATTTCATATCCAGATTTATGAACGTGACTTTACAGAAGGGAACCCGCGTATGTACATGACTGTTATTTAGACAACTAGCATATATCCAATAAACTTACTTTTCAAATAATTCATCATCTATTTATCTTGATCCAGTGCATTAGTACTTCATTAGACATTAAATAAAAAGTAACCATGTGCAGTAAGAAAAAAATAAACCATCACACATAAGCAACACATCAACACACATGAACACCAAGATTTTTAGGTGGAAACCTAATGTGGTAAAAATTGATCATTGTTATCGTCTTTGTCTTCCTTTTCTTATAAAGAAAACTTCTTGCAATATTTTACTAGTGTGGACTCATACTAGCACGCAGGGACCCACCTACAGAAGGCTACAACCTTCACTCGTTCTCTAGCACCCACTGGAAGGGAGATCCAACCCCCTTATCTCGTTTACTAGCACCCACCGGAAGGGAGATCCAACCCCCTAATCTGATTTACCAACTACCACTGGAAGGAAGATTTGACTTCCTCATTGAAGGCTCCAACCCTTAACACCTTCATGGACCATGTTTCATAAAGTTTCATACTGTATCCACCTGCTACAAAACGTCACAACTTTTAGGCCATGTTTCATCAAATTTCTAGACTGGACCCACTATCAACATTTGAGCCCAATACCAAATATCAAAACTGAAAACTAATCACTACAAAACAACCATTGAATCAACCAAAACAACCAATCTCTGACCCAACTGAGTCAACCAATCACTTAATCAAATGAAACCCAACTCAATCAACTTAATTTTAGACAACAAGAATAGTTAGATCATTGTAACCAAAGTACTAATATTGAACCCAAACGCTGCATCATCTTACTGAATCAACTGAAAAACCTTGATCAATAAATATCAGAATATATATGCTAATTTTTTGTAGCAAACCCATGTGTATATGCGACTTCCTTGAAACATACCCGTGTACAGATCTCAAAGCATTAAACTGTGAAACTAAACCACTGTCACTCTGAAATAAAAACCGAATCATACACAGAACCACTACATCATTCTGAAATAATCACAGAACCATCCCTAATCTTCAATCACAAATAGCTAGTAGCTTCATCATTCTTCAATCAACCAATCCTCAATCAAAACATCATTATTAAGCCCAGGTCATCAAGTAAGACTTCATTGACAGACAACAGAAACACAGTAAGACTGATTAAACTGATCAGACATATTTTCCAGCAAAACCCTAGCTTATATATGTGCTTTCCTCAAAGAATTTCCATGTGTATAGTGTTTTTCAGGAAACAAACCCACATATATACCTAAATGTATACGTGACTTACCAGTGTTAAACATGTGTGTGCACGCACCTTTCAGGTTATCAAACTCACGTACATATCTGCAATTACTAGTACAAACCTTCACTGCATCACAAAACTTTAGACATATCCAGATCTCAGGATACACATAAAAATCACACATCAAGACATTATCATCATTGATCAAATCAACCCATAATCAACATTGTCATTTTAGATCTATTGGATCTGATCCATCATCAAATTCTCGAGTGCATACTTAGTTTTAGATCAAACAAATCAATAATAGCCCATTACATGCACACTTGCTTTAGATCTAACTATTCATGAAAATATTCATCACTTGCACACATCTACCACTTTGATCTTCATCTCCTTATATATCTTAGCCCTTATTCAATACCACAGGTCAAAACCATACTAATGTCGATGGTATTCTTAGACAGGATCAAATATCTGTTTCTAGGCTCAATACCATAGGTCAATACCATGGTAAAGACCCTTGGTATTTAGAATACCATGGTACGTAAACTGTATGTGCCTCTCCTTCTTCATACCCACGTGTGTATGTGGCTTTTCTTTACAGAACCTGCGTATACTTCTTAAAATTTAAACTTTATCAATCATGTGTCTCTGAACTGCTATGCCTTTGACCAAACTCTCTGTCACATGTAGACATCCTCTGTTGCCATCTTCATCAATTAGGGCTCCATCAAAGCACAACTCATCAAGTAGGTTTCCATCCAAGGAAAACACATCAATCATCATGCCAACAATTTCCCATTGGGATGAGAAGGAAATTTGTCTTTTATGAGCTCCCATTTTGGGAGCATCTTAAGATTGCCCACTTACTAGATTTGATGCATATATTTCAAAATGTTTCATCTTATTTATGGAGGCACATGTCATCGAAATAAAGTGACACATTGGTTATTAGGAGAGATATTATTTCTTCAAAAACTAAAAAGAAACCTTAGCCAAGACAAGAAACTAGAGGAGAGGTTGCTTCCTCTTGGTCTTTCAAAGAAGGTGATGTCATATCGATTTTAAACAAAGATGATGTTTATTTGTAAAATGAATTATAATGAGTGTGAGGGTGCCTTTTTTATATGGGTCTTCATTACGTTGTTGATTCACTGTAGAAGACCATTTTTTGAGGCTGAAATCACATAACCATTTGAACATTTTAAGAGTAAGTACGTCAAAAACATGATTTTAGTATTATTTTTATTTTTATGTAATGGGATATTTTATAATTCATTTTTGTATAATGTGCTACTTACTGTGTAGTTTCTGTTAGTCCTGAGGGTCAGCACTATAGTTTTAAGGTAGGGCCTTCAGCAGTGGAAACAGTGAGTGCATCTAAGTCGTGGTAGTTGGCTGATCAACGGCCTAGATCCATAGGCCAAGCCCTATGCTACAATACCCGGACCCGATGGGATTTGTGATGAAAGTTGCATAACTTTTGAAATCCGGCTGGAGATTTTTTCCCTCGGCAATTTGCACGTTCGCCCTTAACCATTGATCTGCCTTGCCCAGATCAACAGTTATCATACATATCGGGTGAGCAAAAAGTACGAGGAATACCCGCCCGATGAGGGCGGTTTCCTCTCTCTCCTCCGCCACTATGTGTCAATCGTTGAGTGGCATCGGGGGGTTCTGACAATTCCTGCTTACCGCCTGATCCCCGCCCGATGGAAACCGCTTCCGCCTCCAAAACTGCCCACAACTGTTAACCACCACGTATCTCCTCTGCCCGATGACCGTCCGATCTGCCCATAGGCGATCCAACAGCCCTGATTTGGCCCGCCCCTCGCCACGACTCCATGCCTCCGGTGATCAATCGCCACCATTGATTCCACTAATCCGACGACCCTCGTCCACAGCCACCCTAACATGTCCTCTGCCACCCTACCATTACTCTGTTTGTCGGATTTGATACACCCAACGGCCCATACACCCCTGCTCACCACTTCCCACCAGCCACTCCCTGTTAGTTGCCCAAGGAGGAGAGCCATTGTATCTGCCAGCCATTATGACAGTAGGACAGTTAAGCCAAATAAATCAATGCAGGGCCGAGAAGAGGAAAAGACACCAACATGAAGTTGCCAACTACCAGAAACAGTTATAGATATTATCCACACAAACTAGCAACCTGACAATGCAGCGCGGTACCAGAAATGGTTACTATTTTGGTTATGAAAGGGGACCTGTGTCCTCATTGTCTATTGAGATATGTAATCAGGCAGTTAAAGCCAGAGGTGATAGCGTAGGATAGCTGGAGGTCTCAAAAAGCCCCAGAGCATTGTAAATGGCCTATAAATGGCCCAAAATAGAAAAGAACAAGGGTTCAACTTCTAGAGACTGTGGAGACTCTGCTACTCAAGCTTTTCATCTTCATTCGTTAGTAATACAAGCTTCTTTTGTTGTTATATGTTCAATATCCCAATTTCTCTTTTGTTCTAAGCTTGCACTTGAACAGGCTGTTCAAGTTTCTTTTGTGTCAAATTCCAAATAACTATCATCTTATCTTTGCGTTGATGTATTAAACTTGCAAGTTTCATTTACTTTCTGTAGCTAGCCATCATATGGTTATGTATGTATCTGCTAGTACGGTTAGTATTCTCCATTCACTCACTTAATCTACAAACTATTATGAATTAGTGGTCTAAAGCCTTGTAGGCTAAGGGTGTTCATGCATGTCTTGAGTAATAACAGAGTCAAAGTGGTTATCTAGCTTGATCCAGACCATTATTTATTCCAATAGTTCAGAGAACAACATTGAAGATTATATGTTACCAAGCATCTTCGAGCTACAACCTAGGAGAGTTTCCTGGAGTGATAACATAATTGGCACCATTGCCGGGGAGAGGAGACTGAAGCTCAGCTTCCCTAGGAGACGACACAGACCCAGCTTTGATGATAGACAAAGTCTGGACACTATTTTGGTTGTAATCATCTATCTGGCAACTTTACTAGAGGCCAAACCTCTTGGTGACTCCACTTCATAGTTCTGGCTCAGTTTGGGAGGCATATTCGGAGAAATCCTCAAAAGCCACAAGCTGATCCAAGGCCTGACCCTGAAAAAATCTTGAAATAAAGAAAGGTATTGCAGAAAGGAGCATTAGGTTCAGGTAAATCTAAACAATCTTCTATATCTCTTCAAGAAAGGCCTGTAATAGAACAAATACATGTTGAGAGTATAACATCTAACACTAGCAGTGAAGAAAAAATCTCAGAGATTCATAAAGCTCCTTATTCCTTAGGTTCTCCTTTTGTTGTAAGCCCAAAGGAAACCTCACCCCTTATCCATCATACCCCTTTAGTCCTATCAGTCACTCCTCAGCCTTCTATCATTCAAACTTCCAATACTCCTATAGCCACCACAACTATGGCAGACCCACAAGCACCTACCAAAATGGAAAGAATCATAGTTGCTAGGTATGGACCTTTAGTACTGCCCACCCCTTTGAATGCCATTCCTACTAGAGAATATCAGAAGTATATGCCTAAGTTCACTGGGACTGAAGGTGTTTCAACTGAATAACATCTTGAGTCATTCTATAGCTATGTTGATAACCTGGACATTAGTGAAGATGACGTCTGGATGAGAGTCTTTGTCCAAAGCCTAGATGGAGAGGCTAGAAAATGGTTCAGAGAAATAACCCCAAGGTCTATAGTGGATATTTATGCTTTAGATGATGCATTTCTAAAGCATTAGGGGGATTAGAAGGATCTACTCTACTACCACACTAAGTTTGGTAACTTAAAGAGGGAAAACGGTGAGTTGTTGTCCGATTTTAATAAGAGGTTTAACCGAATGTACAGCAAGATACCTGTTGAAGTAAAACCTACCACTATTTCTGCTAAACTCACCTATGCCAATGCTTTTGACTCTGACTTTTGCCTACTATTGAGGGAGAGGCGATGTGCTACTTTGGCTGATATGTAGGATGCAGCCTTGGAAGTAGAATCAAACATCATGGTTGCAGAGAAGCTCAGAGGTAGTGTTGATAGAAGGAGACATAGGGGCGAATCTTCATCATCTTCAGACCCCAAGATAGATAAAATGACCAAGATGATAGAGTCACTAGCCTCTGAAATCTCAAAATTAAAGGTTGAGCAACACCCTGGGAAAGGAAGAGTCCCTAATACCTTTGCTCCTAGAAATCCAAATCCATATAGAAGGGCTAATGAGCAATTGCAGATTCTACAAAGAAGCAAAGATGCCAATGAAGACCAAAGGGTGAAGACCCCTTTCCAGAATGTAGTCATGGAAGAGGAGCAGTTTGAAGAAGATGATGAGATCCATTGTATGGAAGACAAAGGCAACGCCTCCTTTTTTACCTTAGCAGCCTATGAAAAGTCATTATTCAATGACCAGATCAGCCAAGAGTGGGAGGTTAAGGTTGTTCTACAAACTGAAGATCAGCAAAGATATAACCTGAGGTCGAAGATGAATAATGCCAAGGAAACCCCTGTGCAAAGGGTTGCTGGCCCTGTAGAATAGCAAGCTAATAATCAAAAGCGACTAGCAGCTGATCCTATCATCCCAAAAGCTCCAGCTCATGAGGTAAGAGGCCTTGACAAGTCTCCTTCTCCTTTCAGTTTTCAATCAGAAATTCAGAAGCTAAGGATACCTATACCACTAGTTGAACTAGTGAAGAATGAGTCCTTCAATAAATCTATCCTAGAAGCCCTTGAGCCCGATGCCATCCAAGCCTCCATTGACTACATAAACCTGCAAGATGACAAACCGGCTATTGTTCTCAGCCCAATGATTGAAAATTATGATGACAACTCCCCATCATTCTATGTCTCTTTAACTATTCATGACAAAATCCTTCACAACTGCCTTCTGGACACAGGAGCCAGCCCTAATCTAATGCCCAAGGCTATCATGGATGAGTTGGGTCTTGACATTACCAAGCCTTATCATGACTTGTTTTCTTTTGACTCTAGAAAAGTGAAATGTTTGGGATTAATCAAAGACCTAGCCATCACCTTATCTCAGTTGCCTATGAAGAGCATGATGATGGATATTGTGGTAGCAGATGTGCCCCCCAAGTTTGGCATGTTTCTTTCCAGAGGTTGGATCAAGAGATTAGGCGGAACATTGCAAAATGATCTGTCTTATGCTATTGTCCCAGTTTTTGGAGGGGAGAGTAGAATATTATACAGAGAAGCTCAGTTGGCTATCATCAATGATGAGAAGAATCCCACTAATCATCCTATATATGCTATTGACATTGATTTTGGAGCTTGTATTATTCAAATTGAAGAATCCCAGTTGACCCCCATGCGGCTTAAGGAACCAGTTTTTCGGATCACAGAAGAAGAAGGCCCACAAATTTGGGACATGTTCTTTGATGGAGCTTGCACTAAGGAGACCGCAGGGGTGGGTGTAGTCCTTGTATCCCCCACACAAAAATGCATTCATTTATCTTTTAAGTTAAATTTTTAGGTCACTAATAACATAGCAGAGTACGAGGCTTTGATCTTTGGCTTAAACGTTGCTAAAGAAATGGACATCAGAGGTCTAAAGATGTTTGGAGATGCAGACCTTATCATTCAGCAGGTGAACAAAACTTTCCAAGCAAAGCATCCAAGGCTGAAAGCATACAGAGATGAGGTATGGAAGCTCAAGGGTTCTTTTGGTAGTTTC
The DNA here is from genome assembly GCA_031772625.1 of Pinus tabuliformis. NCBI lineage: Eukaryota > Viridiplantae > Streptophyta > Pinopsida > Pinales > Pinaceae > Pinus > Pinus tabuliformis. Next base: position 1,809,589,844 of record CM062817.1, read on the forward strand.
AGTATTTCTTACATCCCTAGAATGAAGAACTAACTTGTTGATTCCCTTGTTGTGTCTACTAGCACGTTTATTCCTCCTTTGCCTCCTAAATTGACTTATGAAGTTCAGGTGAAATATAAACCATCGCTTCCTGACAATGTCAAATACTGGAAAGTTTTTTGAAGATGACGATGAGATCAATAGGTTTTTACAAGTCATTGATGAATTTTCTAAAATGCACATTGACCAAGAAAACGAAACCATTGAAGAATGTGACCAGTCCGAGCTAAAGAACAAGGTTAGCCAAGATAACATTGTCAAGTTACCTAGTAACCATATACCCAAAGGATTGTTGCCCCTGGAAAAACTGTTTGATCATAATGATGTACCTTTTAAGCCTGCCCAAAAAGAAAATGAGGCTGTAGTTCACAGACATAATATAGGGAGCCAAATCATCCAAAATACATAAATCTGTCCACCCACTTGTCTTCTGCCCAAAGTTCTGAGTATTTCACCCTGATGAAGCAATTTGCTGATGTCTTTGCTTGGGAGTACAGTGATCTTAAGACCTATGACACAAACATCATTCAGCATAAGATCCCACTGGAGAAGGACACTATCCCTTTTAAGTAGAAGTTAAGACCTATCAACCCTCTCTTACTTCCTTTGATTGAAAAGGAAATTAAGAAATTGTTGGATGCCAAGATCATAGTTCGCCTAAGGTATTCAAAGTGGATAGCTAATCTGGTGGTAGTTAAAAAGAAGAATGGGGAAATTAGGTTGTGCGTTGATTTCAAGAATCTGACCAAATGCTCTAGAAAAGACAACTACCCCCTGCCTAAGATGGAACACTTGCTGCAAAACGTTTCAGGGGCTAGAGTCATGTCTTTCTTAGATGGATTTTCAGGTTACAATCAGATTGATGTACACCCAGAAGATCAGGAAGAAACCACCTTCACTACTCCTTGGGGCACCTTCATGTACTCTAAGATGTCTTTTGGACTGATGAATGTTGTGGCTAATTTTCAAAGGGCCATGGACATAACCTTTGTGGGGGAGAAGGATAAGTTTGTCCTTATTTACCTTGATGACATAAACATTTTTTCCAACAGTCACAAGGACCATTTGTAGCACTTGAAGAAGGTGTTTCTAAAGTGTAGACAGTTTGGAATTTCTATGAACCCAAAGAAATCACAGTTTTCTCTAGAAGAAGGCAAAATTTTGGGACATATTGTTTCTGCTAAAGGTGTGAAGATTGATCCAGCCGAAGTTCAAGCAATTCAGACATTGTCCATATCAAGGTCAAAAAAGGATATTCAGTATTTCCTGGGTAAGATTAACTTTGTGAGAAGGTTCATCCCAAACTTTGCAGAGTTAGTGAAGCACATCACTTCCATACTGAAGAAAGGATCAGAAATAAAATGGACAAATGCTGCAAGAAGCTCTTTTGAGGCCATTAAGCAAGATATCATGGGATCTCCCACTCTAATCAATCCAGATTATACCAAGGAGTTTTATATCTTCTCTTTTGCCTCTTATGATACACTTGCAGCAGTTCTATTGTAGAAAAATGATGAAGGCATGGAGCACCCTGTGGCCTTTTTTAGCAAAACTCTGAGGGATGCTGAACTAAGGTATGACCCTAGTGAAAAACAAGCTTATGCTCTCATAAAATCTTTGAAGGCCTTCAAAATTTATATTCTGCATTCCAAGGTGATTGCATATGTACCTTCAGCCTCAATAAAAGATGTCCTAACTCAGCCAAATGTTGATGGAAAGAGAGCTAAATGGATTGCAAAGTTCATAGAGTTCAACATAGAGGTGAAGCCCACCAAGCTGGTCAAAGGCCAAGGCTTGGCTAAGCTCATGGCTAAGGAAAATTGCAGTTTGTTAGACATAAATTACATAGGTTCAATTTTAGATGGTGAGCAGACAGAGGAAGTAGCAGAAGGGCAAGAGCAGAACCAGTCTTTGGCTGAAAATCTAGTCACCTGTGAATGGTATTCCAGCATAGTTTATTTTTTGCAGAAGCTAGAGGTCCCTCCAGGGTTTAGCTTAAGTCAAGCCCGAGCCATTAAGCTTAGATCAGCCAAATTCTGCATGAATAAAAAACTGCTTTATTGGAAAGACCCATCAAGAATCCTCTTGAGATGTCTAGATAAGGGACAATCTGTGGAAGTCATGCACCAATTCCATTCTAGCATCTGTGGAGGGCATTATTATTGGAAAACCACAGCCCACAAGATCCTGAGGGTTGGGTATTATTGGGCCACTTTGTTCTCTGATGTGTTTTCTTTCGTGAGGTCTTGTGACAAATGTCAAAAGTTTGCAAGAAGACAAAAGCTAAAATCTCTGCTCTTGAAGCCAATACATGTCAATGGTCCCTTCCAGCAGTGGGGCTTGGACTTCATAGGTGAGATTAATCCACATTCCAGTGGCTAGCATAAATGGATCTTGGTAGCCACTGATTATTTCACCAAATGGATTGAGGCTATACCCACTAAGAATGCTAATCACCAGGTTGTCATAATGTTTTTGAATGAGAATATTTTCACTAGATTTGGTTTCCCAACCAAACTAGTCACTGATAATGCAACAACTTTTAGGAAAAAAGAATTGGTGGACATGTGTGAATCCATGAGCATTCAGTTGGTGCATTCTACCTCATATTATCCTCAAGACAATAGCCTTTCTGAATCATCTAACAAGAGTCTTGTGAGGATAATCAGGAAGTTGTTGGAAGACAACAAAAAGAGCTGGGACTCCAAGTTGAAGTTTTCACTATGGGCCAATAGGGTTACCAACAAGAAGTCCATAGGAAATTCTCCATTCAAGCTGGTTTATGGTATTGATGTTATTTCTCCTATCCAGCTAATTCTCCATGTGGCCAAATTCCTGCAAGAAGACCAAGATGAAGAGAATGACATGGTAAGGAGGATGAATAACCTGGTTGAACTATAGTAGATCAAAGAGCAGCTGGGTGAGAAGTCAAAAGCTCATCAGAAGAAAATCAAAGAAACCTTTGACAGAAAGGCAAAAGTGGACAATTTCCAGGTTGGTGACTGGGTTCTCAAATGGGATGCAATTAACGAGAAGAAAGGTAATCATGGTAAGTTTGACTCCTTATGGATAGGTCTGTTTGTCATTGCTCGAGACCAGAGGAAAAATAATTTCATTATGCATAATCTGGAGGGGGAAGATGTGTTTGGTAGCCTAGTCAATGGGCGGCTTTTGAAACTTTATTTCATGTAAGGATTTAAAGCCCGAGTATTGTAAATATGTTTTTTCAGTTTTTATTTTTGCAAAATGAACTGCATGCCCAATGTAACACTAGGAGGAAGATTTTATTTTGGTTTTACAGGAAAGGCATTGTTATGTAGTTCTTGAAACCTCACAGGGAGGCTTTCATCCCCAAAAGGAGCCAATGTTAGTCCTGAGGGTCAGTACTACAGTTTAAGGCAGGGCCTTCATCAATGGCAACAGTGAGTGCATCTGAGCCGTGGTAGCTGGCTAATTAATGGCTCAGATCCATATTCCAAGCCCTATGCTATAGTACCCAAACCCGACGGTATTTGTGACGAAAGTTGCATAAATTTTGAAATCCGGCGGGAGCTTTTTTCCCTCGATAACGTGCACGATCGCCCTTAACCATTCATCTGCCCCACCCAGATCGACGATTATCATACATATCGGGTGAGAAAAAAGTATGAGGTGTAGGTTTTAACCCCGTACAAAAATTACCTGCATATGAATTCTAAAACACAGAAAAATAAACAATGCGAGAGCATAACACATAAAACACATATACACAGAGATTTTCCCATTACATCCCAAAACCGGGACTACTAGCTTGATTTTTCATTATGTTCCTTTCAATGTTACAATACATATTTATATATGCTGAAGCATCCAATACCATGGACCGAAAACCATCGCGTCCAAAACCATGGACCGAAAACCATAAGTAGGTTCGCCCAACCTAATATAGGGTCCAAAAAAAAAATTCGCGGGGCCACAAGAGAGCTTAAACATTCTCCCACTTGTTTTTTTCTTTCCACAGGGGGCCACAGGAGAGATTAATCATTTTTCCAGCCCTAAAATGCCCATTGTTTGTCTATACCAAGAGAACTTCTCAAAGCTCATAGATTTTGTCAATGCATCTGCAGTATTCTTCAAAGTGTCCACCTTTACCAGCAACACCTTTTTGTCTTCTATCAAATCCCTCACAAAGTGATACTCAACATCAATGTGCTTTGTCTTTGAATGATAAGCAGGCTTCTTTGCAAGAAAATTGTACTTTGGTTGTCACAATCTATCCTTATAGCTCCCTGTACTAACCCAATACTTGAACACAACCTCTGCAACCAAACTACTTCCTTGCTTGCATGAGTGGTTGTCATGTATTCTGCCTCTGTAGTTGATAGTGCCACTACAGATTGTTTCTTACTCATCCAACTGACTGCTCCTCCAAATGGGTTAAACACATACCCACTTGTAGATCTTCTCTAATCCAAATCTCTAGCCCAGTCTGCATCAACAAAGCCACGGATATCCAAAACTTTGTCCAATCCTGGTCTTCCTTGGTAGCACAAACCATAATCACTAGTGCCATGCAAATACCTGAAAACCCGCTTCACTGTTGTCCAGTGCTCCTTTCCTGGTTTTGACATAAACTTGCTCAATACTCCCACTGCATGTGCAATGTCTGGTCTAGTACAAACCATTGCATACATCAGGCTACCAACTGCACTTGCATATGGAACACGAGACATATCCTCTTCCTCTTCTTGTGTCTTCGGACAATGTTCAGCAGATAATTTTACACCTACAGGAATAGGAACCTTCACTGGTTTACCCTGCATATTAAACCTTTGTAGTATTGTCTCGACATAATTCCTCTAGTTTAACCAAAGCTTCCTCTTTGCCCGATCTCTTTTAATTTCCATGCCCAAAATATAGTTTGCAGCACCAAGATCTTTCATGTCGAATTTGGAGGATAATTAGGTCTTCAAATCCTAGATAATTTCTTTGTCATTTCCAACCAACAACATATCATCCACATACAAGACCAGATAAATAACACAGTCACCAATTAATTTAAAATACACACAGTGATTTTCTTTGCTTCTGGTGAAGCCAAGTCCTCGTATAAATGTATCAAATTTTTGATACCACATCCTTGGTGACTATTTTAAACCATACAGAGACTCCTTTATCTTGCATACCAGTTCTTTCTTACCCTTCACCGCAAAGCCTTCAGGTTGCTTCATGTAGATCTCCTCTTCCAGATCCCCGTGAAGAAATGTTGTCTTCACATCCATCTGTTCTACCTCAAAATCAAAAGCAGCAGCAACAGATAAAAATAACCTAATAGAAGTTACCTTGGCAACAGGAGAAAAAATATCACCAAAATCAATACCCAGCACCTGGGAATAACCTTTTGCTACTAACCGAGCTTTGTAGTTCTCCACCTTTCCTTCTGCATTTGTCTTCTTCTTGAACACCCATTTGCTGCCAATGGGTTTCCTTCCAACCGGAAACTCCACCAGATCCCAAGCCTCATTTTTGTGCAAAGATTCCATTTCATCAACCATGGCCTCTTTCCAGAGTTTTCCATCCTCTGAATCTACTGCTTCCTTCACAGTTTTGGGATCGTCATCAGTAATAGATAAAGAAAAATTTGAACAAAAAGCAGATGGACTATATCTTTCTGGTTGTCTTCTTTCTCGAACTGATCTTCTCAGACCTGGAGTTTGTGGCTCTTCATCTTCTAATTCCTCCTCTATTGTAGAGTCTGATTCTTCCTCCTTTAGCTCAAACTCTATATTCTCAGGTTCCTTTGGTTGGATTTCATGACTAATAACATCTTTCACCTCTCTGAACACCACATCTCAGCTGTACACAACCTTGTTGCTGGGTTCCAAAGCTTATAACCCTTTAAACCATCCTTGTACCCAATAAAGATGCACTTTTCAGGTTTACTATGCAACTTGGTTCATTTCTCCTTTGGAACATGTACATATGCATCACATCCAAATACCCTCAGATGTGAAAGAGAGGGTTTCTTACCAGTCCATACCTCTTGTGGAGTCTTATCCTCCAATGCTGATGAAGGTGATTTATTGACAAGGTAACATGTTGTCTCCACCGCCACTGCCCAAAATTTATGTCCTAACCTGGCACCACTGAGCATGCTTCTTGCCCTTTCCATCAATGTCTTGTTCATTCTTTCTGCAACTCCATTTTGCTGAGGTGTATATGGAGTAGTCTTATGCCATGCTATACCACACTTCTTACAGAATTCTTCAAATTCCTTACTACAAAACTTTCCACCATTATTTGTCCTCAGCACCTTTATCTTCTTCTCTGTTTGGTTTTCCACCAGAACCTTAAATTCTTTAAACCTGTCAAAGACTTCAGATTTCTTCTCAAGGAAATATATCCATGTATTCCTTGAGAAGTCATCTATAAATGATACATATTACACTGACTTACCTAGTGATGGAACCTTCATAGGTCCAAACACATCAATGTGCACAAGCTCTAATATCTGTTTCGCCCTCTTACCACCAGAGGGGAAACTCACTCGATTCTGCTTCCCATATACACAATTTTCACATAAATCAAAATCCAGAGAGATATTACTCATACCTTCTACCATACCTTTACCATGAAGTATTCAAAGGCCCTTCTCTCCAATATGTCCAAGCCTTTGATGTCACAGCACGGTCTTCTCTCCATAGACCAATAGATTTTCTGCTCCACTTTTAGGAACCACAGAACTGTTGCACCCATCAACAACAGTGCTACCTTGCAGCTTGTACAGAGTTCCAATCCAAACTCCCCGCATCAATACCAGTGCCCCCCAAACCATCTTGCAGGTATCCTTCTCGAACACTATTTTTACACCTGCATCATCCAGCTTGCTTACAGAAATTAGATTTCTGGCCAATGCAGGAATATGCAGAATACCTGGAAGTGTTCTAACCCTTCCACCTTGCAACTTCAACTTTACTTTTCCACAACCAACGATTCTAGCCTTCCTATTATCCCCTAAGAATACATCATTACCATCGTATTTCTCATACTCGCAGAACCACTCTCTATGGGGAGTGAAGTGAAAGGATGCACCTGAGTCAATCAACCATGCCTCATGATCTACATGTGTACTTGAGGAAGCCAAGTACACTTCCCCACCTTCATCTGAGGTGGTTTTCACCTCTGTAGAAGGAGCATCATTAGATCCCTTTCCTTTATCAGGAGATTTAGATTTACAGTCCCTTTTGTAGTTCCCTTCCTTTCCGCATTTCCAGCACACCACCTTTACAGGTTTCCTTGGAGATTTAGATCTCCCTCTAGATTTAGATCTCCCACTCGATGACTTATTTTTGTTTCTATTCTGGGACCGAACTCGTACAGACAAGGCATCACCATTCTGGCTCTCCATATTTTTCCATCTCATCTCCTCCGTCAGCAAGGATGAGACTATTTCATCAAACTGCAGGGCAGTTGCATTGCTACCTATTGCAATAACCAGACTATCCCATGAATCTGGTAGAGAACACAACAAATTAATGCACTTATCCTCATCTGAAATTTTAAGATCAACAGATGATAACTGACTTACCACAGTATTAAATGCATTCAGATGCTCTATCACTGAGTCTCCATCTTTCATCCTCAAGTTATACATCTTTTTCTGCAGGAACAATTTATTCACCAGAGACTTAGATTGGTACAAAGTCCCTAACTTGTCCTACAAAGCCTTCGTCGTAGCTTCCCCTGATACATTCAGCAATACTGAATCTGAGACACACAATCATATTTTTCTCTTTACCTTCTGATCCAACTTCTTCCATTCTTCATCGGTCACTCCCGTTGGTTTAGTACCCGGATCTACCGCGATCCACTGATCTTTATCCACCAACAAGTCCTCCATCTTGATTTTCCACAACTCAAAACTCTGACCATTAAATTTCTTGATCTTTATCTTTCCACTGCTCACCATCTTCTTTTACCACTAGAATCGATCTCGCAGATCTCCCACTGAAAAGGGTCTATCACAGGCCCGAGAAAATCCCCGCAACAACAAAGGCGTCCCCTTGAAGCCAAAACAGCTCTTATACCAAATGTAGGTTTTAACCCCATACAGAAATTACCTTCATACGAATTCTAAAACACAGAAAAATAAACAATGCGAGATCATAACACATAAAAAACATATACATAGAGATTTTTCCACTGGATCCCAAAACCGGGACTACCAGCTTGATTTTTCATTATGTTCCTTTCAATGTTACAATACATATTTTTACATGCCGAAGCATCCAATACCATAGACCGAAAACCATCGCGTCAAAAACCACAGACCGAAAACCATAGGTAGGTTCGCCCAACCTAATATAGGGTCCAAAAAAAAATTTCCCGGAGCGCTACCCCAAATCCCATAAAGGGGGCCTACCCACCCCACTCAAACCCCCCGGACAGGGGGGCTGCCACCCCCGCTGCGCAATCGGTGCAACAAAGGGGGGGCAAAGCTAACCCCCCGGTTGATCCAGGTGGATGTTGGTGGCCACCCACCTATCCCATTTGGACCCCCACAACTGTCTCTTTCAATTTTTTAGTTTCCTTAATTATAGCATAGTTTACTATTTTTAGCAGTTTTTCGGGTTCTAAACTTCCGGAGCCGTTTTGAGGCCCTAAACGACGTTTTTTGGGAAATCCACCAGCGATTTTTCTATTAAAAATCGTCTTTTTTGTCGTAGTCCTTGGAGAGGTCTTTCCAATGGGCTATCATGCGCGTCAAACGGAGATAGTACGACCAATTCGCGACCCCGGGAAGTTGATGTACCAACTTACCCAAAAACGGGGCCCACAATTTGGTGTTTCATCTTCTAGGGTTAGGTTTTGGAATGTGAAGGGTTTTCCATTGTTTCTCAACAATAAATAGGCCCTCGAGCCTCATTGTAACACAGTTCGAAACAGTTCAGAGGCATGTAGCCGACACATCTCTTCTCAGAGATAAGCTACCATCACCCTAGGTGGTTTATTTCTATTTGTAAGCATATTTCAATATTCTCCATTAATGAAATGAAGTATTATTTCCGCTGCATCTCTATTTTTATGGTTATCGCATCTCTATATTTATGGTTATCTCTGTAATCTATTGCGTTCCTGCTTAAATCTAGATCAGTGGTATCAGAGTGGTCTGCTTTTTCTCTGTTTTTCTTTGCATGTCCCCAACGAAGTCGGGATATAAGGAGTTAGGGCTTGAATTGGTCGAACCTTTGCAAGACCAGCCTCGCAAATCTCGACGACCTCCCATGGCGGATGAGAAGAAAGACGAGGGGGCAGGAGATCCTATCAGAATATTGCTCGAAGAAGCCCTCGAGCGACAAAGGAACGCGATGATGGACAGCTTTGCCCAAATCCTTCAGCGGCTACCTAGAGGCGATGCATCGGCTTCCAACAGTTACTCTGGAAATGCCACACCATTTAAGGTACAAGTAAATTTTGAAATCCCCATCTTCGAGGGTCAAATAGATGCAGATGCCGTAGATAAATGGTTAAATCTGCTCGATGGGTATTTTTCTGTTCATGAATTTTCAAGTCGGGAAAAGATTGTTTTCGCTCTTCTCAAAGCAGCCCCCCACGTCAAGGACTGGTGGGAAACCTACTGTGAACAGAAGGATGAAAGTACAGGCTCACTGTTTTCAGCCGCACCCACTTGGAATGACTTCCGGGATGCCATCAAGGAGCAGTACTACCCTGTCAAAAGCTATGAGGACAAATACATCAAATGGACCACCCTATGGCAGGGACGAGACCAAGATGTGCTAGAGTTCACAAACATTTTTCATACCCTTCGCACACAATTGGGTATCAAAGATTCTGAGCTGCATCTGGTACTCAAATACCACGGCTGCCTACACAGATACATCCAGGAAGAGATGGAGTTCTTGAACATCTCCTCACTCGGCACAGCATACCGATACGCTGTCAAAATCGAGCAAAAGTTCAAACAGAAGAAGCAAGACTTTGGATCTGCAAATCCAAAGCCCAAAGGACAAAGCCAAGGCGGGGTGGCCCAAGACAACCTGTTAGAAAAGAACAACACCACGAAGCCGAAGAAGGACACAGGAAAGTGGTGTGAGTTCCACAAGAGTCCCACTCATAACACAAGTGAGTGTCGGACCAAGCAGTCGCTGGTGGTTGAGCTGAAGGCTTCCGAATCAGATGCATGTTCCGACTCTGAGTCAGAACCCGACAAGGGGAATGACAAAGGGAAGCAGATCATTGATGCGGATCCCAGCGCCACTGTTGCTACTGCCAAGATCCAGAAAAATGAGCCCGAAGATCCAGAGGAGGGGGAACGTCTTTTCCACTCACAAATGTGGGTGAAGGGTTCGCCGCTGCAATTCATTGTCGACAGTGGCAGCCAAAAGAACCTCATTTCAGCAGAGGTCGTGAAGCAGTTGGACCTACCAACTACACCACACCCACAGCCGTACAGTATCGATTGGCTTCACGAAGGATGAGATCTCAAAGTTCGCCAGCAGTGTCGCCTTCCCTATAGCATCAAGCCCTTCACAGACGAGGTATTGTGTGATGTTACACCTCTGGATGTTTGTGATGTACTATTAGGCCAGCCATACTTGTGGAGGCGACATGTTGTGTATGAATCAAGGCCTCACGCTGTCATCATTTCTTTGGATAATTCATTATACATGATACCGGAGGTAGCCCCACCTACCGCCACCTCTTTGATTACTGCTAAGAAAGGCATCAAGCTCATCTCACAGACTAGGAAATTTATTTTCTGTCTGGTTCGCTCCCAAAGTAAGGGGAAGATCGTTGCTACATCCATGACCCCCGCGAAGGTTTCCTCCACACAGCAGCAGCAACAGAGGGATACAGTCGTGACAGAACACAGGAACAACTTCTCCTTACCCGGAGGGGTACCACACAAGTTTCAGGTGGACGACAAAGTTTGGTTACATTTGCAGAGGGAGCGCCTTACCAGAACCCATCAGAAACTCAGACCACTTCGACATGGTCCTTACACCAGTAACAAGGCTACGGGAAACAATGCTTTGAAGCACAGTATTCCTCCATTCCATCGCTTGCACCGAGTGTTCAATGTGGACCGTCGCCGACCATGCTCCCCACCATTTCTGGACACATCAAAGATTGCAGAACAGCTCACTAGAGACCCAGCTCAGCAGAAGCTTCCTCATCTCAGGGAGGAACTCAACGCAATGGGGACCATTGCTTCCTAAGGGGGGAGGAATGATCCAGTTGGATGTTGGTGGCCACCCACCTATCCCATTTGAACCCCCACAACTGTCTCTTTCAGTTTTTCAGTTTCCTTAATTATAGCATAGTTTACTATTTTTAGCAGTTTTTCGGGTCCTAAACTTCCGGAGCCGTTTTGAGGCCCTAAACGACATTTTTTGGGAAATCCACCAGCGATTTTTTTGATAAAAATCGTCTTTTCCGTCGTAGTCCTCGGAGAGATCTTTCCAACGGGTTATCATGCGCGTCAAACGGAGATAGTACGACCAATTCGCGCCCCCGGGAAGTTGATGTACCAACTTACCCAAAAACGGGGCCCACAATTTGGCGTTTCATCTTCTAGGGTTAGGTTTTGGAATGTGAAGGGTTTTCCATTGTTTCTCAACAATAAATAGGCCCTCGAGCCTCATTGTAACACAGTTCGAAACAGTTCAGAGGCATGTAGCCGACACATCTCTTCTCATAGACAAGCTACCATCGCCCTAGCTGGTTTATTTCTATTTGTAAGCATATTTCAATATTCTCCATTAATGAAATGAAGTATTATTTCCACTGCATCTCTATTTTTATGGTTATCGCATCTCTATATTTATGGTTATCTCTGTAATCTATTGCGTTCCTGCTTAAATCCGGATCACCGGTTCACTATGTCGGTTAGTCGTGGAAAGAATATAACACAACCCAACATGAGGAATACTCGCCCGATGGAAACCGCTTCCACCTCCAAAGCCGCCCACGGCTGTTAACCATCGCGTATCTCCTCTGCCCGATGACTGTCTGATCTGCCCATAGGTGATCCAACGGCCCTAATTTGGCCCGCCCCTCACCACGACTCCATGCCTCTGGTGATCAATCGCCACTGTTGATTCCACCAATCCGACGACCCTCATCCACATCCACCCTAACCTATCCTCCACCACCCTGCCATTACTCTGTTCATCCGATTTGATACACCTAACAACCCATGCACCCCTGCTCACCACTTCCCATCAGCCACTCCCTGTCAGTTTCCCAAGGAGGAGAGCCATTATATCTGCCAACCATTATGACAATAGGACAGTTAAGCCAAATAAAGCAATGTAGGGCCGAGAAGAGGAAAAGACACCAGCGCAAGGCCGCCAACTACCAGAAACAGTTATAGATATTATCCACACGAGCCAGCAACCTAATAGTGCAGTGCGGTACCAAAAATGGTTAGTGTTTCGGTTATGAAAGGGGACCTGTGTCCTCATTGTCTATTGAGATATGTGATCAGGCAGTTAAAGCTAGAGGTGATAGGGTAGGACAGCTGGAGGTCTCAAAAATCCCCAGAGCATTGTAAATGGCCTATAAATGCCCAAAATAGAAAAGAAGAAGGGTTCAACTTCTGGAGATTGTGAAGACTCTGCTACTCAAGCTTATCATCTTCATTCTTCAGTAATACAAACTTCTTTTGTTGTTATATGTTCAATATCCCAATTTTGCTTTTGTTCTAAGCTTGCACTTGAACAGGCCGTTCAGGTTTCTTTTGTGTCAAATGCCAGATAACTGTCATCTTATCTTTGTGTTGATGTATTATAATTGCAAGTTTCATTTACCTTCTGTAGTTGGCCATCATATGGTTATGTATGTATCTGTTGGTATAGTTAGTATTCTCCATTCACTCACTTAATTTACAAAATATTAAGCATTAGTAGTCTAAATCCTTGTAGGCTAACGGTGTTCATGCATGTCTTGAGTAATAACAGAGTCAAAGTGGTTATCTGGCTTGATCCAGACCATTATTTATTCCAATAGTTTAGAGAACAACATTGAATATTATATGTTACCAGACATCTCCGAGCTACAACCTAGGAGAGTTTCCTGGAGCGATAACAGTTTCATTATCCTCTACTTGTGTGTGGCTGGGTGAACCATGATTTTCCCCAAGACCTACGACATGCCATATCTAAATTATCTGCATTTGTACATTGGATCACATCAAAGGAGATTCATATGGTTAGCATTCCAAAGTGTTGTCAAGATATAGCTGAGATTGTTTTTATATTTGAGAAGGAACTGTCGACGAGTTTCATGGACTTGCAAGTTCATCTTCTAATTCACCTGGTAGATGAGGTTGAATTTGTTGGGGTGGTTTCTTATCTTTGGATGTTCTTCTTAAAGAGGTACATTAAGAAATTGAAAGGTTTTTTTGACAAAGGGAAAAACCCAAGGGGTCTATGGCAGAGGGGTGTATATCATATGAGTCTTTCTATTATGTCAGTGAGTACATCAAGCAGATCGAAAAAACACCTGGTGCAGTGATTTGGGACGACAAAATGGATGAAGACAAAATAGAAGGGGAGCTTCTTGAAATGAATGGAAAGAGGCGCGTGATAAAGAGCAAGTGGTTTATCATTTGTCAAATTTCTACACAGTAACTATTCACATTGAACTTCATATTAATGCATATTTTGATCTCATATGTACTATATGTGTGTGTATTTTGTTATGATTTCATTGGAAAATTCAGAAATTGAAGCCATCAACAAATTCATTATTTACAATATGGAAGCAACACAATTGTGGGTTGCATTATACGAACAAAAGAGGAGGAAATGGGACAGTGACAGGAAATAAATCAAATGGTTGAATGGTAGAAGTCTGCCTTATCCTGATCTGAATTTAAAAGAAAATATGCTAATGATGTGCCCTAACAGTTGGGTTTCTTATCAATTCAGAGAGAAATATGGTGCATCTAGTCATTACCTGCATGCTGAAGAGGGTGTGATAAACATAGGGATTGGGTGCAACAACCTGGTAATTATAATCTCTTTCTGTACATTTTTAACATCATATGCACCTTGAATTGTAACATATATATATATTTTATATTTTTAATTATGTTTGGGTTATTAGACACATGACACTGTCATTTTTTAGGATCTGTATTTGTTCCCATCTATGTGGGCATATGGACATCATTTTTGCACTAAGGATGAAATGATGGATCATGCATGACACAAGACTGTGGAGTGGAAGTCGAGTTCGACCAATCTAGTCGTGCTAGCCACCGCAATAAAAACCTAATGTAGGGTACGTTACGCTACGTTGGAAAGATAAAAGAGACCATTCAAGTGGACTTCTCTTTGTTCCAATGTGTTATTTTTAAGTGCAAGTGGTGGGACACCTTTGATCGGAATAATGTAAAGGAATATTGTGATAGTGGGTTAATATCTATCAACTCTAGAAAGATGTGGTATGAAGCTAGGGAGCCTTATGTTTTCCCAAAACACTGCAACCAGGTATTTGTTTACCCATATGTGTTGGATAGGGATTTGTGGTTCGTATTAAGACATGACCCTAGATCAAAACTTATTTTTGAGAACATCAATGTTATTATGCCAAGCGAGGAAGATAATTAGGGTTATGACAATGGAGAGTGGTATGTACTTGTGTTATTGCATCATTATACTATCTTTGTATGTTTTTGTTTTCTTTATTTCACTAATTATATTATTTTTTATTCGTCTTGTTGGCATTTTATATAATTGGTAAGATTCACAAACGTTTTTACATGTTTTTTTGCAGTGGAAATATTTTTACACTTAAAACTAAGTATTTCCAATTGTGTGCAATATCTATGATAATAAGGATTCAAGGTCACAATCCTTCTCAAATAGGAAAATGAGAAAATAGTGAATTCAAAAACAACATTGAAGATTTAGTTTCGATTTAGATACTTATTGATTTATTAATCAGCTCACATGTTTTTTCTTCTTGTTTAGTTCAGAATCAATATAAATCATGTAGTGATAACTCTATGAGGACTTTAACAATGAAAAAATTGTGTATTATTATGTAAGATTAAATTCTTGACATGAGAAATAAAGTCATGTTTACTATATTTAAATTATAGTTCTTGCAACATTATGTATACTAAAAGGGCGTCTTATGCATGTATAAAATGTTGATTACATATTTTTATGGACCATAAGAGAAATAAATGGGCTTACATGGATGCATGAGAGGTTTCAATATTTTCTTTGTGGATAATGGAACAAATTTGACTTCTCTTTTCAATGGTAATTATAAATAAAAGAACTAGTAAACATTTTATGGCTAAGAATTAAATGATAAATAATGTGATGGTGATTAAGATGCATTTGTTTGACTTTGAAATACACTTGGTGATGCACTTTTCTTTCCTATTTAGAGTATGAAAAATAAATATCTATTTTTATGTATTTTTAAGTAAATTATTTAAAGTAGACATGTCTTTATTATTGTGAACATGATGTAATATTAACTAGGATAAATGTGAAAACATGAATGTTAGTGACTATCTCGTGATAAGTATGTGGAAAAAATAATATTTTTTGGGTTGTTAATTAAGAAATAATCAAATTTATTATTGGTCAAAAGTTTAAATCTAATATAGTATGATTTTTGTATTATTTATTTCATATTTATTATTAAAAAGAGTTAAAATTTTAACTAGTACAATAGCAAATCAAGAACCAAAATGTTATATCTTTATTACTAGAAAAAGTTCACTTGCCTCTTTAAGAGAGAATTTTCAATAGAGCAAATCCTCAACTATAAGTAACTTCACAAGCCTTATTTTACATTTCTTGATCCTCATCTTTAGAGAGAGAAATTTCTAATTTAAATTGGTGAGAGTTGCTATAAAATATTAAATTTAAATTGCTTGAAAATCTCATAATTTTAATAATAAATTAAATTTTTTTAAAATAGAAGTTTTTAAGTTATGTTAAATATAAATTAATTATAAAAAATTATGACTTAACTTTTTTAAATTTAACAATAGATTGAATTTATAAACCAATATTTAATTGGTTAAATTTTATTTTTGAATAATTTATTATTATTATTATTATGTTAAAAGTTGAATGAGTTACACATTTTCATCTTATTAAGAACAAATTAAATTATTTTACCTTAAGCTATTTTTTCCTTATGAGTATTGAAATATTTTACTAATTAAGTTAGAATGAATATGAATGAACTATCTAAGAAATAGAAAAATATTTATCATAATTTTACAATCATAGTTTCAACCATACTAAACTTTGTAATTTATAAAAATATCTTTGCATTTTTTTTAAGTCATTTTGCATGCAATTTCATATATAAAATTTTGATATAAGTTTACTAATACATAATCTATAATAAATATTATTTCATAAAAATAAATATCATGATGATAACCATCTAACAAACATAAACATCATCTAAGATACACATTCAAATTCACTATCATCATCTAATTATATACACCTCTAGCACATATAAACGTCATTAGCTAGCACACAAATCTAATAATCTAACAAGGAATCATCATCGTGATCACATCTAAAAAAACACAAACATTGTAATCTAACATCATCACCACAAACATCATCAAATTAATATACATCTCATGTCAAATAATTGTTATCACATACACATCTATCTACAAGCACATTAAATGAACATATCTAACATGACCTAACAATATACACATCAACACCAACATATAAATTAAGTACATAAACATGAACAAAAAAATGCAATATATATATATATCTATATATATATATATATATATATATATATATATATATATATATATATACAAACAAGTCAAACATCTAATACAATAGACGTAGTAGTGCCAGCCTGGTTTGTAGTAGAAGACGATGGATGGTCAACTACTACCTCAACGTCTATTGAAATCTAAGGTGGAGGAGGAGGTGGTTGGTCTGCAGCAGAAGACGGTGGATGGTCAACTACTGCCTCAACATTTGTCGAACTCTGAGGTGGAGGAGGAGGTGGCTAGTCTACTCTGTCAAGAGAAACATAAGGCGCATCCTCTAGCTCTGGCATCTCATCATCAGGCAACTTAGGAGGAGGTGTATTTCTAGAAGGATCAACGACACCCTCACCGTGATCCTATGGGGTAGTACTACAAGAAGCATCATGATCATCACCCTCATTTGATGTATCTTCCACCTCATGCCTCGCATCCCTCATTATTGCCAGTGCCCTATTAGCTCTGACGATATGACGCATAATATACATCATCTTGTGTGAACAATCCCTGTTGAGATCCACGAACCTAAGATCTGTGTTGATGTCTTGAGCCCTCGCAAGGCAGACACCCTCCTCAACCAAAACTCTAGCCAATCCTTTGAAGTAGTCCATCGTAAATATCAGACTAGCCCTACGGGCCCGGATGCCCATGCCCCCTTGAGGATGTCCCTCACCCTCTTGGGCCTCGCACATCTCCTCCTATCCATCCAGTGGGGGAGGAGGCATTTCCCCATGGAATGTGCCGATGTCTACAAAATATATAGTACATAACAATAATTAGACAATTTCATTAAACAATTTAATAAAACAAGTTAAAGAATGTGCTAGAATAAATTTTATTCTTATTAATTAAAATAATCAAATGAAACTAGATTAATTTAAGGAAAATAATAATATTACCTCTATCATTTGGAGGCTCAACCGGGGTGAAGAGGATGTTGGGACATTGTCTCCAATCAATCCTCGTGTACGAAAATAGCAACAAGATAAACACATGGTCAAACTAATTAGCCAATAGTGCCAATGCCTAGGCAGAAATCCTGGCTAGATACTCCGATAGGCCCCTCTTGGGTATCATTTCGCCCCACCTGCACAATAGGAGCTCAGTCATCATCCTAGGAGGGTGATGGTCAAATTTAGGCCTCGTCTCTGGAAACCTCTCAAAAAAACTATGAAGCTAAAGGGAAGCTCGTCCTCCCATGTATCGTCGCATGACATCTATCTAAAGCCATACAAAACTGCCTCAAATAAATGGTAGACCATATGATACAGCGTGGTGCCTTAATCAAAAAATTGACATAATACAAAAGTGGGCAACTAATACACTTCCCATCACTACTAAAGTGTGAAATTGTGGTGACTAATAATGAGAGGAACCTAACCTCATGTGCATCAAAATAAGAAATCGTTATTTTTACACCACGCACTTGAAAATCTATTGGATGGACTGCATGAGGCCCAACATATCTCTGAGAGTAGGCAAGTTGACTCTCTGATGCAACCCCATGGGGGACATAAAGGAACTGAGGAAAATCCTCCCCTCTATGGGATAGGCCAATGATAAAGTATATGTCATCCTCATAGGGCCTATACAATGCCTCAGGACCGACATGGAAACCCTCCTCCTGGACACTCCACCAGCAGATGATATGCACCAACAAGACAGAGTGCCCCTTCAGGGATGTAGCCTCCTCATAGTACTTAAGTAATCTTGCATTCCTTAAGAGTTCTCGGTTCGTTGTGCTAATAAGGCGAGGGTATAAATCCCTCTCCCTCTCTCTGGCCTCCCATGGTCGAACCATATTGTATTGGTTTTCATGCTCCCTTTGCTTACGTCTCTACTACATGATTGACATATAAAATATGTCAGCCTCATACATAAAATACAATTTTTTTTATTAAATGAAAAATGTATTTATAAATATGGAAACATAATTTTCAATTAAAAAAAAAAATCCCCAGTGGGCTCAAAAAACAGTAATGCACCATCTCCGGTGCGTTATCAAACACAATCACACTGGCATCGATGCACACATACGTATGACACATTGTTATTGGTTCACATATTTAAATTTGCATCGCAGTGTGTCTAACTTATGAACTCATGCACATGTATAACATTTTCACATTGGACTAGAACATTCAGGTTATCGAACACACTGAGCTATATTGTTTAATATTATTTTTGTGGTGCATTGGGTAAATATAAATGCATTGGGTGTAACTTAATAATGTATGCACCGACGTAGAATTCATACCTTTCTCGATGCATTTTCATTTACCAAATACACTACAACAATAGAAGTGTGTTATGTTCACACACTGAACTGTGGTGCACCCTGTAAATTTACAAGGTGCACCTCTATCGGTGCGAGCCGAACATATCAAGCGCACTGCACAGGAAAATAAAAATAAAAAACAGTGGATTTTTTAAGCTAATTTACAATTATAATCCGCTAAAAAATTAAATTAGAGAGAAAAATAGACATTACCTGAACATTTGTGATGAGCACTAGTATTGCAGCAAGAATGCTACAACTCCTGGGGCTACCAACTTTACTTTATCAACCCGGGGTTCGAAAACTTAGAGGTGACAGTGTTGTATACACAAGAAGATGTGATGGGTCCACTCTTTTTCACTGCTAAGCTGGCGATAAACCACTATGGTTTCTCATACTATCCTTCTATTGATTTAGAAGAAGCTTGATTACTAATGAGGAAAGGGGAATTTTGCACTACTTGGGAGTATTGGAATAGTGTCTACTGCAGTAAGGAAAGACTGAAATCAAATGCTTTAAACACACCACTCATCTAATTAATTGCTAATATATTTTGCTTCAAAATAATTCTAGGTTAACATGTGTGTAATCCTAATTTTCCTAGGCATGCAATCTGAAATAACCAAACATTCTACTATTGTGCATATGAATGAACACAATAACTCTTTTCTTTTTGTCCCTTTTTTGTGAAATTATGAATGCTAAACCCTCTTGGTGATGTGGCAGGTGGGTTAGAGATGGTAGTGAAAGGTTAGATGGCTTGGGAGGCAAGTAGGGGTCTTCTCATATCCTTCAGGATGCTTTTTCCACAAATCAACCTCAAAACACACCACTACAAGTCATCCTACAGGATGTCCTAATGCTTCCTACAGGATGTCCTAATGCTCCTACAGGATCCAGCTGAGAGAAATAGGAGTGATTTGGAAGGTGGTATAGGGCTTAGGGAAGGTGAATGGTGGAAGAAACAAGGCAGGGGAGTGGCTAGGACTTTTTCAAAGCTCAAAACAGAGTTTCTGAGATGGTTGGATTTGCTCAACAAACCTGGAAAGTTGTTCTTCTGGAATGATGAATTGGTTGAGGGACTTAGTTGTTTGGTTGTGTTATATTCTTTCCATGACTAGCCCACGTAGTTAACCGGGGGTTAGAGGGGGTGAGGTCACAGGGGGTTTGAGGGGCACCCGTAACCCCACTTTATGGGGTCCAGGGCAGCGCCCCGAAAAATTTTGGTTTTGGACCCTATGTTAGGTTGGGCAGACCCACCTATGGTTTTGTGCATGATTTTCGCACATGTTTTTTGGACGCAATGGTTTTTCAGTCCATGGTATTGGATGCGATGGTTTTCGGTCCATGGCATTGGACGCGATGGTTTTCGGTCCATGGTATTGGATGTTTCGGCATGTATAAATATGTATTGTAACATTGAAAGGAACGTAATGAAAAATCAAGCTGGTAGTCCCGGTTTTGGGATCCAGGGGAAAATCTCTATGTATATGTGTTTTATGTGTTTTGCTCTCGCATTATTTATTTTTTTTGTTTTAGAATTCGTATGCAAGTAATTTTTGTATGGGGTTAAAACCTACATTTGGTATCAGAGCAATTTTGGCTTCAAGGGGATGCCTTGTTGTTGAGGGGTTTCGCTCGGGCCTGTGGTAGACCCTGTTCAGTGGGAGATCTGCGAGATTGATTCTAGTGGTGAAAGAAGATGGTGAGAAATGGAAAGATAGAGATCGATAAATTTAATGGTCAAAGTTTTGAGTTGTGGAAACTCAAGATGGAGGATTTGTTGGTGGATAAAGATCAGTGGATCGCGGTAGATCCAGGTACTAAACCAACGGGAGTGTCCGATGAAGAATGGAAGAAGTTGGATCGGAAGGCAAAGAGCACAATACAATTGTGTGTCTCAGATTCAGTATTGTTGAATGTATCAGGGGAAGCTACGGCGAAGGCTTTGTGGGACAAGTTAGGGACTTTGTACCAATCTAAGTCTCTGGTGAATAAACTGTTCCTGTGAAAAAAATTGTATAACCTGAGGATGAAAGATGGAGACTCGGTGATAGAGCATCTGAATGCATTTAATAATGTGGTAAGTCAGTTAGCATCTATTGATATTAAAATTTTAGATGAAGATAAGTGCATCAGTTTGTTGTGTTCTCTACCAGATTCGTGGGATAGTCTAGTTATTTCAATACAATGCAATTGCCTTGCAGTTCGATGAAATAGTCTCAGCCTTGCTGACAGAGGAGATGAGACAGAAAAATATGGAGAGCCAGAATGGTGATGCCTTGTTTATATGAGGACAGTCCTAGAGCAGAAACAAAAATAAGCCATCGAGTGGGAGATCTAAATCTAGAGGGAGATCTAAATCTCCAAGAAAACCTGTAAAGGTGGTGTGCTGGAAATGCAGAAAGGAAGGCCACTTCAAAAGGGACTGTAAATCTAAAGCTCCTAACAAAGGAAAGGGATCTCATGAGGCTCCTTCTGCAGAGGTGAAAACCACCTCAAGTGAAGCTGGGGATGTGTACTTGGCTTCTTCAAGTACACATGTAGATCATGAGGCATGGTTTATTGACTCAGGTGCATCCTTTCACTTCACTCCCCATAGAGAGTGGTTCTGTGAGTATGAGAAATATAATGGTTGTGATGTCTTCTTGGGGGATGACAGGAAGGCTAAAATCGTTGGTCGTGGAAAGGTAAGGTTGAAGTTGCAAGGTGGAAGAGTTGGAACACTTCCGAGTGTTCTACATATTCCTGCATTGGCCAGAAATCTAATTTTTGTAAGCAAGCTGGATGATGCAGGTGTAAAAACAGTGTTCGAGAAGGATACCTACAAGATGGTTCGGGGAGCACTGGTATTGATGCGGGGAGTTCGAATTGGAACTCTACACAAACTGCAAGGTAGCACGGTTGTTGATGGGTGCAACAGTTCTGTGGTTCCTAAAAGTGGAGCAAAAAATCTAGTGGTCTCTGGAGAGAACACCATGTTGTGGCATCAAAGGCTTGGACATGTTGGAGAGAAAGGCCTTTGAATACTTCATGGTAAAGGTATGGTAGAAGGTATGAGTAATAGCTCTCTGGATTTTTATTTCTGTGAAAATTGTGTATATGGGAAGCAAAATCGGGTGAGTTTTCCCTCTAATATTAAGAGGGCGAAATAGATATTAGAACTTGTGCACAGTGATTTGTTTGGACCTGTGAAGGTTCCATCACTGGGTAATTCTGTGTACTATGTATCATTTATAGATGACTTCTCAAGGAATACATGGATATATTTCCTTAAGAATAAATCTGAAGTCTTTGATAGGTTTAAAGAATTTAAGGCTCTGATGGAAAACCAAACAGAGAAGAAGATAAAGGTGTTGAGGACGGATAACGGTGGAGAGTTTTGCAGTAAGGAATTTGAAGAATTCTGTAAGAAGTGTGGTATAGCACGGCAGAAGACTACTCCATATACACCTCAGCAAAATGGAATTGCAGAAAGAATGAATAAGACGTTGATGGAAAGGTCAAGAAGCATGCTTAGTGGTGTCGGGTTAGGACAGGAATTCTGGGCAGAGGCGGTGGATACTGCATGTTACCTGGTCAATAGTTCACCTTCATCAGCGTTGGAGGATAAGACTCCACAAGAGGTATGGACTGGTAAGAAACCCTCTCTTTCACATCTGAGGGTATTTGGATGTGATGCATATGTACATGTTCCAAAGGAGAAACGAACCAAGTTGGATAGTAAATCTGAAAAGTGCATCTTTATTGGGTATAAGGATGGTTTAAAGGGTTATAAGCTTTGGAACCTAGTCACACGGAAGGTTGTGTACAGTCGAGATGTGGTGTTCAGAGAGGTGAAAGATGTTATTAAACATCAATTCCAACGAAAGGAACCTGAGAAGATGGAGTTTGAGCTAAAGGAGGAAGAATCGGACTCTACAGCAGAGGAGGAATCAGAAGATGAAGAGCCACAAACTCCGGCTGTGAGAAGATCAGTTCGAGAGAGAAGGCAGCCTGAAAGGTATAGTTCATCTACTTTTTGTTCAAATTTTTCTTTATCTATTACTGACGATGATCCCAAAACTATGAAGGAAGCAGTAGATTCAGAGGATGGAAAACTCTGGAAAGAGGCCATGGTTGATGAAATGGCATCTTTGCACAAAATGAGGCTTGGGATCTGGTGGAGTTGTCGGCTGGGAGGAAACCCATTGGCAGCCAATGGGTGTTCAAAAAGAAGACAAATGCAGAAGGAAAAGTGGAGAAATACAAAGCTCGGTTGGTAGAAAAAGGTTATTCCCAGGTGCCGGGAATTGATTTTGGTGATATTTTTTCTCTTGTTTCCAAGGTAACTTCTATTAGATTACTTTTATCTGTTGTTGCTGCTTTTGATTTTGAGGTAGAACAGATAGATGTGAAGACACCATTTCTTCACAGGGATTTGGAAGAGGAGATCTACATGAAGCAACCTGAAGACTTTACGGTGAAGGGTAAGAAAGAACTAGTATGCAAGTTAAATAAGTCTTTGTATGGGTTAAAACAATCACCAAGGATGTGGTATCAGAAATTTGATACATTTATACAGGGACTTGGCTTCACCAGAAGAAAAGCAGAACACTGTGTGTATTTTAAATTAATTGGTGACCATGTTATTTATCTGGTATTATATGTGGATGATATGTTGCTGGTTGGAAATGACAAAGAAATTATCCAAGATTTGAAGACCCAATTGTCCTTCAAATTCGACATGAAGATCTTGGTGCTATAAACTATATTTTGGGCATGGAAATTAAAAGAGATCGGGAAAATAGGAAGCTCTAGTTAAACTAGAGGAAGTATGTTGAGACAATACTGCAGAGGTTTAATATGCACGATAGTAAACCAGTGAAGGTTCCTATTCCTGTAGGTGTGAGGTTATCTCCTGAGCAGTGTCCCAAGACACAAGAAGAGGAAGAGGACATGTCCCGTGTTCCATATGCAAGTGCAGTCGGTAGCCGGATGTATGCTCCATATGCAAGTGCAGTCGGTAGCCGGATGTATGCAATGGTCTGTATTAGACCAGACATTGCACATGCAGTGGGAGTATTGAGCAATTTTATGTCAAAACCAGGGAAGGAGCGTTAGACAGCAGTGAAGCGGGTTTTCAGGTATTTGTGTGGCACTGGTGATTATGGTTTGCGCTACCAAGGAAGACCAGGATTGGATAGAGTGTTGGATATTCGTGGATTTGTTGATGCAGACTGGGCTGGAGATCTGAATCAGAGAAGATCTACAAGTGGGTATGTGTTTAACCTATTTGGAGGTGCAGTCAGTTGGATGAGTAAGAAACAATTTGTAGTGGCACTATCAACTACAGAGGCAGAATACATGGCAACCACTCATGCAAGCAAGGAAGCAGTTTGGTTGCAGAGATTGTGTTCAAGTATGGGGTTAGTACAGGAAGCTATAAGGATAGGCCATGATAGCCAAAGTGCAATTTTCTTGGCAAAGAACCCTGCATATCATTCAAAGACAAATCACATTGATGTTCAGTATCACTTTGTGAGGGATATGATAGAAGACAAAAAGGTGTTGCTAGTAAAGGTGGACACTTTGAAGAATACTGCAGACGCATTGACAAAATCTGTGAGCTCTGAGAAGTTCTCTTGGTGTAGAGAAACAATGGGCATTGCAGGGGTGGATAAATGACTAAGCTCTCTTGTGGCCCCCTGTGGAAAGAAAACAACAAGTGGGAGAATGTTGGGTTGTGTTATATTCTTTCCACGACTAGCCCACGTAGTTAACTGGGGGTTAGAGGGGGGGAGGTCACAGGGGGTTTGAGGGGCACCCATAACCCCACTTTATGGGGTCTAGGGTAGCGCCCCGGAAAATTTTGGTTTTGGACCCTATGTTAGTTTGGGCGCACCCACCTATGGTTTTGTGCATGATTTTCGCACATGTTTTTTGGACGCGATGGTTTTTCGGTCCATGGTATTGGACGCGATGGTTTTCAGTCCATGGTATTGGTTGCTTCGGCATGTATAAATATGTATTGTAACATTGAAAGGAACATAATGAAAAATCAAGCTGGTAGTCCCAGTTTTGGGATCCAGGGGAAAATATCTGTGTATATGTGTTTTATGTGTTATGCTCTCGCATTGTTCATTTTCAGTGTTTTAGAATTCATATGCAAGTATTTTCTGTACAGGGTTAAAACCTACATTAGTGGATTTTGGTGATCATGGATGGATGAGGTTAGGCTGGGGTTGCTGGTCATGATATCTCCCTACACTATTGAAACTCTTGCACTGAATCAATCACTGGCATTTATCCATGAATCATGTCAAACAAGAAAGATTTTCAATCAACTTAAGAAAACAAAATTTCATTTTCTAGTTGTCTAGTTCATGCATGGAAATACTTGCAGAATAATGTGAAACGCTATGAGATATAATACAAGGCTAAAGATATCAGAAATGACACTTCAATCCTATTCTTGAAACCTGAAAAGATGTTGGCCTAAGTAGCAGAAAACCCTAAATTCCATAAGAAATTAGAATTATGTCTTTTTGGGGCTGCATAGGAGTTCTTTCCTCAAACCATGGTCCCTAAAGGGGGGGAGTGAGGCCAAATCCACCTGCTATTAGCCTTTTTGGTATTCCTTTATCTTTCTAAGCTACTACTAAATAAATTCACAAATGGAAGCAAACTAATCAAATTCACAACTACTTGCAATGAAACATTGCTGAAACCAATTCAACTATTAATCTATGAAATCACATAAGCATACAAGTACAAGAAGAGGATCCTTTGCTTCTAGGTTTGGGCCATAACCCAAGAGCTTCAGCCCTCTGATTCAACTCAGTGTTGGATCAAGGAAATGCTCATTCTCATTATCATATCAGAAAAATTACATAATAATGTTTTTCTACAAAACTTGAACTCGAAAATGCTTGGTGCTCTTACATAAAAAAATCTGAATCCTAATGAGGCTCTAGGCCTCCTTATTTATACAACTAAAGTCCCCAATGACTTCTATAAATCTAGGTAGGCTTGGCTCCCAAACTCAAGATGAACTGGCTCTTAATTGTCACTAGCTCGGCTACCCATGATCTCCATGACTCGGTTGCTTGCAACTCCGATCTAGTGTGATTTGATTGAGAAATATTCGAATGAGTGAAGATTAAATGAGGGGGATCTATCTCCTATAATCTCTCCTCCTTGTCTCATTCGAGTTTCTCCCCTTAAATAGCCAAAATTTTTATGGTTTGCTCTCAAAAACCTGCAATCAATGCACATTAGACCACTAGACATAACATCTTACTTTAACTTATCTCATTAAGCAAAATATAGTTAAAATATGTAAGGAATTATGAGGAGATTTGATTTTAATAAGCATTGAGGTGTATTAAGGTCCATATAGTTACCCAATGATGAGGCTCATCATCACCCCCCTACTGAAAGTGTTTCTCATCCTATGAGCAACTTAATCTATATCCATGTCCTTCATTGCTCTAGTGGCCTCCCTGACATCCCATGCTTCTGTTGTAGTTTCTTCTTCTTGTGAATAAAATCCTGCCTTGCTCTCTATCTCTTCTCACTACTTTCTTTCTTCTTCTTCTTTCCTTCCTTCCAACATTCCTAAAAGAAGTGGTGGACTGAGTCTCAAGCCAATTCAGTTGACTTTGAGTCTTTGTAGAGTTTGCTTGTACATGGGTGTTTTGTTTAGTGCCTCTCACATTCTCTGAGGAGAATGATATTCGATGATTTTCAGGTTGTAAGGAAAGGTGTTCCATCTTCTTTGGAAATCTTGCATGTTGTCATCTCCTAACAACCTGAACGTGTCTTCAAAGTGTGTGACTGCTTGCTCTTGTGTAGCAAGGTACCTAGGTGCAAGCTTAGGATCATTTGCAATCAGGTTGTGGGTGTTGATGACAACCATTGGATTGGATTGTTCAACTCTGATCATAAGTGGTTCTGTCTCTTCTCTTTCCATTACCTTTTTCATCTTTGTAGCTCTCGCCTCCTCATGATTCATCCATGATGCTAAGGCCATAAATTGCAAGTCTCCTAGCTTTGAATTTGGGTCCCACACATTCAAATCTGTCAAGGCCAAGTTGTGTAGGTAAAACTCAGACATCTTTTCTCTATCTTCCAAGGTGCTTTGATCACAGAGATCAATGAATTGTCTATAATCTTGGAAGGGCATAGTGCCTCTTTGTGCTAAAGTCTTAATTTGGAATTGTAGTCATTGTTCCTTGAGATACAAGGCATAAGACTTGGCTGGCATCCTGCACTAGATTGCCTCTAAGGATAAACTGGCCATAACTGCCAACTAGCTTTCCCTTTCTTGTAACTGTCCCCTTAGCCATGCATTCTCTGCTTCTAACTGAGCTTTCATCATTGCCTCTTTGTCCCTTATGTTGCTCAGTTCTCTGCCCATCTCCTTCAATTTTTCCTCCATGTGGCCTACATCCTCCACTCCTTTTGATTTGGCAATTTGCATCCACCTATGTGTCCTTTCCCTTTATTTCTCAAGTTCAAAGAATAAGGGGATGGAAAAATTTTGTGGGATGACCCTACCCCCTTCAATGAACTTGTAGTAAGAGTTGAGGTTGGGTTGTGGACTAGGCTCTTTGATATCTGGGTCTTCCTTCTTTGTTTCTTGTTGAGCGATACTTTCTTGGTCCATTTTCTAAGTTTCTTGTGGGTTTAACAGATTTTCCTATAGGATGGCCTCTGCTTCCTGTAGGTCTTTCTGTATCTCCTGTAGGATACCTTTTCCCTTTGATGAGGAAGACCTTGTGATAGGCCTCCTAACATATGTGATGGGAGATTTGGGAGAGGCTTGTCTTGATGATCCTTCTCCTTGATTTTTCTCAAGAGGAGCTACCTTTTCTTGTTTCTTTGGTGAGTCTTCAATAAAAATAGGAGTTTTGGTGGGTGTTTGAGGTCTTCCTTACCTAATCCTTGTGCTCTTTCTTGTCCTAAAGTACAGTGGGGTTTGTCTTTGTCTTTTTCCTTTTGAATTGATAGGTGTACTTAGGGCAGTAAGAGCAGTTGTTGCCTCCTTCTCTGTGGGTTCTGGAGATACCCTTGGTGATTCTTCCCCTTCTTTGCCCTGAACTGTAGACCTTTGTTCTTCCTTTTGTTTTGTCTCCTCTTTTCCATTCTCCTTCTCATCCTTGTCTCTCTCTTTCTCTTCTTCCTCTAGTTCCTCACTCTGCTCATTTGTCTCCTCTTTTGTTTCTTCTTCTTCTTCATTTTCCTCTTCCTTTTCTTCATCTTTTTCCTCCTCTGTTTCCTCTTCATTTTCTCCCTCTGTTTCTTCATCCTTCTCACTAGCAGTGGGGATTTTGTCATATTCAAGAGCTTGAATTTCTCCCTCTGCTTGCATGTCTCTGAAAGTTGTCCATGTAATAGGGAGTCTTAGGTTTTGTAGAGAATCTTCTAGGATTAGTTTGATCAACCCATGATGGGCTAGTTATTGATGTTTTCCCTCCTGCACTTTGATGCTCATATCTATTAGTGATTGAAGAAGAAATTAGGGTATACTTAACCTGCTTTGAGGAGGTGTGTCTTTTTCAAATCTCAGTTCTTGGAGGAGTCCGAAATGGTATCCATATAGGACACTGTATCTCCCTTCACATGATATATATTTAATGAGGTGGTAACTAAATTCATTCCAAGGGTATGGAAGGATTTCTCTTCTGACCCAATTTTTGTCCTCCATTGCCTCCTTCCCTTCCAAAAATAATTTCTTCTTTGCAAGGGTGTTGTTTCCCTTATCTTCTTTTCTACAAGGTAACCCTAAAGGGACTGTGGTGATTCTGCTTATAACTTCAGGGATGATTTCTACTAATATGCCTTTCACCACAGCAGTGTCATGGGTTCTAGTGAGGGGTATGAGTGACAGAGTAAAGTCTTTGGCCACCTCATCATCGTATCCTCTCATTATTTCAAAGAAACCCATCCAATTGTGCCTTGAGAAAATTTCTATTACAGGAGGGTGATGATGAATTATTACTGTGTTTGTGGGTTCTCTCTTGTTAAAACCCCCTATCATATTTCCCTGGTAATTGTGGAGGCTTGTATGGTTATAATTCACGAATTATAGTGGGTGAGAGATTTAAATGATAAATCTGCAATATAATTCTCCTAGACTACAACTTCCTTAACTAAATGGAGGATTTTTCTTCTTCTTTTTTTTAACTGGAAAATATGGGAAGGTATAGATCCTACCTCATTGGTTACTGTCTGATGAGGACAACCTTTGATCTCTCCTCCCTTAATTCCCACTGATAATCCTGTAGATGACTACTCTGTATCCTGTAGGTCTTCCTGTAGGATCCTGTAGGTGCCTCTGTGCTGCAAAATGCTCACTGTCTCCTGTAGGTGTTGCTTCAGGAAGGCTGAGGAAATCCTCTTTTCGATGAATTCTCGAGATTGATAATGTTGTTTTAGTGTGATAATCAATGTTTTATTCCCTTATATGGATGATCGTGTGGGATGGTGTGTTGGTTGTCTAAGTACGAGCACCTCCTTTTGGACCATTGGTCCCACTATCAGTCCATCATTTCCCTTACCTCGTAATCATCTCCCACTTCATTCCTCCGTAACTTAACCATTTTTGGCATTATCTCCTTTTTCTTTTGATTTGACTGTTGCCACATGTGGAGTGGTCTAACTGTTTTCTCCTCGTTGACTGGCCAAAGGTAGCCAAGTTAACTAGCCACCTTTTCTTATAAAACCAACTCTTACATAATCCTACATTTTTTTATCATATCGTGCTAACAAGAGAGCATGACTAAAATGACATACCTATGGGTAAGATGCTTTGATGATGATGCTTGTTGGAGAATGATGTCCTTGTGTTGTGTATTTGCTGCATATTTTTTTGTATTGGCCTCTTTTGATGCTTGTTTCCTTTGATGTGAAGGTACTGGAGAGTGATGTTGATGATCCTATTATTGCTGCTGAGCTTTGGAGGAGCTTCCTTGACCTTGGAATATCCATGCTGAAGATGGTTGCAACCCTGTTAAATTTCCTTTGTGGGATAGGCTACTACAAGATTTCCTATAGCAAAACTACAAGATGTTATGTAGCTACCTCTCCCCTAAATTTTCGTTCTTTTTTCACTTCTAGAGCATGAGGATTGTTGACATGGGTATAGAAGG
Source organism: Pinus tabuliformis (assembly GCA_031772625.1). NCBI lineage: Eukaryota > Viridiplantae > Streptophyta > Pinopsida > Pinales > Pinaceae > Pinus > Pinus tabuliformis. The sequence continues at coordinate 1,809,620,085 of CM062817.1, forward strand.
GGTCTAGTGATTGGTAGATGAGAGGTATAGCCTTCAGGTATTGTCCCCTTGTCCTTTGTTCTCACCCTATTATACTTGTAAATTCTTCTTTGAAAACTACAATCTTTTTTAATTGACTTATTGGATGGATGCAGGGGTAACATGGTAATGAGAGGCATGGTGATGAGGTGGTGGAGTAAACATTTTATTTTTTTGACATAGGTTGGTCATCCCCTTGCTCTAGGGTCACTTTTCTTGGGATTCCCAAGCCACTATAATTCCTACAGGAAACTCTTGTAGGTTTTCAAGGAATCCTGTAGAAACCACCGGGCCTGTGTAAACTGAGCTAGAGGAGTTCATAAATGGAGGGATTGATGGGATAATGAAGAATATGGGATGGAGGAATGAAAATATGGATTGTGTAGGTCCTTCTTTTCCTCTCAAGTTGCTTTGATCCTCCTCCTACTAACCTGCAAACAACATTTTCAAACTTTTTATTTTCTCTCTTTTTTTTTCTTCTTTTTTTTAAAACAACTAGTCTGCCTCCAAGAGGTTTTCATCCTAGTTGCTTGCCCTGGGTGCCTCAAAAGAGGTTTTCACCCAGAGAGGTTTGGGCCGCCTAAAGAGGTTTTCAACCCAACATTGGAACTCAGGTGCCTCATGGAGGTTTTCACCTAAGTCTCTTTTTTTTTCTTTTTTTTTTCCTTTTTTTTCCTTTTTTTCCCTTTTTTTTCCTTTTTTTTCCTTTTTTTTCCTTTTTTTTCAATGACTTGACGGGGTAGAAGTTGAGACTTGCTCCACCACCATCATTTTCTTTATGATTCCATTGATGAATTCTTTCTTTGACAAGGGCTTATTGTAGACTTTCAATCTGTACCCATTGACAAGTAGAGGGATAGCCTATGGATCAATGGTTCTTATCTGTACTAAACCATTATCATGGAATTTTTCTATGACATAAGGCCCTAACCATCTAGTCCTTAATTTGCCTTTAAAATCCTTGTATCTAGAATTATACAACAAATCCCAATCACCTTCTTGAAATTGTTTGTCCTTTATGTTCTTTTCATTCCAATTCCTTGAACTTGAGTCACCTTTGTGTGCAGGAGGGCCTACATTCTAAATTTATCTAACCCATTCAGCAGGAGCAATCTTTCTTGTTGTGCCCTGGTGAGATCTAGATCCAATTGTGCTGCCATTCTTAAGGTGTCATATTCAAATTCAATGGACAGCAGGACCTTCTTCCCATAGACCAGCTCATAAGGAGTGAATCCAGTGGTGGTCTTCCAAGTGGTATTGTAGGCCCAAGTGGCCTCAACTAATCTATTTTCCCAATCCTTTTTGTTGCTGCTAATCACTTTGGTCAAAATGCCTTCCAGTTCTACCTCCACTTTCCCATTAGCTTGTGGGTGGTAAGGAGTGGATGTTCTATGCTTGATCTTGTGTTGGCTTAACAAATTTTCAATCATGTGAGATGTAAACTGACTGACTTGGTCAGTGACCAGTTCTTTAGGGTACCCAAACTCATAAAATACATTTTTCCTTAAGAACTCAGCCACTTTCTCTTATGTTGCTGCTTTGATGGCCTTGGCTTCATCCCACTTGGTTAAATAGTTAGTGCACATAGTGACGTACTACTCTTTCCTGGATGTCAATGCCTCCAATGAAATCCATGCCCCACTTATCAAATGGCTCGAAATTCACTTGAGGTTGCAGATGAATTTCAACCCTTGGGGTAGGTTTCCCCATCCTTTGGCACCGATCACACTAACTAGTATACCTCCTCACATCCTGGTGAATAGTGGGCCATTAATAACCAACTTGTAGCACTTTGAATGTTGTCCTTTTGGCTACAAAGTGACTTCCACAAGGCCCATCATGACAGGTGAGAAGGATGTCAAGGACTTCCTCCTCCCTGACACATCTTCTCAGAATTTGATCTGGGCCTATTTTGAAGAGGTTTCCCCCAATCCAAGTGAATGGGGCGCTCTTCCTCAGAATCTTGCTCTTTTCCTTTGAGGACAGATTTGGTGGAAACTATGCAAACACCGTGTAATTTTCTATGTCAGCAAACCATGGAGAGATAACTAAAATGGAGAATAAGTGTTCATCCGATAACTGATCATCAACCATTCCTTCCTCTCCTATAGGAAAAGTCAATCCGGATAAAAAAAATTCCACAACATTCTCCCTGTCAGGCTTATCAATAATAGTTAAATCAAATTTTTGCAATAAAAGTAACCATCTAATAATCCGAGCGTTTACATTAGGTTTATTCATCAAGTATTTAATTGCAGCATGGTCAGTATGTGCAAATGTTTGGTAACCTGTAATGTAATGCCTAAATTTGTTCAATGAATGCACAACAGCTAGGAGATCCTTTTCAATTACTGTGTAGTTCAGCTCAGCGTTTGATAGATTTTTAATGATGAAGTAAATGGCATAAGGTAGCTTGTCATCTATCTAGCCTAGAGCTACTCCTATGGCTTTTTGAGAGGAATCAACATGTATATGGAAAGGAAGAGCCCAATTTGGGCCTCGGAGAATAGGTGCAGTAGTCAACTTGTCCTTTAGGGTGTCCAAGGCCTCTTGACAGCTTTCTGACCATAAAAATTCGGAGTCTTTGGCCAATAACCCAAATAAAGGAGAAGCTAACTTGCTAAAGTCTTTTATAAATCTCCTATAGTATCCAGCTAAACCTAGAAAACTTCTGACATCCCTCTATTTTTATAGAGGTGGGACCCTTTGGATGATGGCTATATTATTTGGGTCCACCTGCAATCCTTTCTGCGATATTGAATGACCTAGAATAATCCTTGCAGTCATCAAGAACTCACATTTTTCGAGACTAAGGGACAAGTTCATTTCAATGCATTTGTTCAGCACCTTACCCAAGTTGGAGAGAGCCTCCTAGAAATCACACCCATAGGGTGTAAAATCATCCATATAAATTTCCACTGCATCATGGACTAGCTCAACAAAGATACTCAGGACTACCCTCTGGAAAGTGGCAGGGGCACTACATAGGCCAAAAGGAAGGACCCTATAGGTGAAGGTACCCCAAGGACAGGTGAAGGTGGTTTTATTTTGGTCCTTTGGGCTAATCTGGATTTGATTGTACCCGTTGAACCCATCTAGGAAAGATAAAAACTTTTTCTCTGCCAGTCCATTCAACACTTGGTCAATGAAAGGTAGAGTGAAATGGTCCTTCTTTGTTTCTTTGTTTAACTCTCTATAATCAACACAAATCCTCCACTTCCCATTTTTATTTGGAACCAACACCAAAGGAGAAACCCACTCACTATCCGAGATAGGGTAAATGAATCCTGCATCCAGTAGCTTTTGCAGTTCTTCTTTGACTATATCCTTGAGAACTGGATTCATTCTCCTTTGGAGTTGTCGGACATGTTTGCAACCTTCTTTAATATAAATGTGGTGAGTACACATCAAGGGGCACACTCACTTCATTTCTTTGTAACTCTAGGCAAAGGCATTCAGATGCTCCCTTAGCATGTTGCACAACTCTTCTTCTTGGTGTACACAAAGAGAGGGGTTGATTTTCAAAGTTCTCTCAAGGCCAAATTATATTGTTTTGACACAAGTAGGGTTTGAATTAGCTAGGCATAGATCAATCTGATGGTTTCTCTTGGTTTCCTTTACTACTTCCTCTAAGGACAAGGTGTTGGGAGTTGGATTTTGGAGTATGTGTTCAATCAAATCATCTTCATCCGGTTGTCCTCCTCCCATGGAAGTTTCTAGGGTATAGAGTTTGGCAGAGCAGAATTCATCTTCTTCCTCCTCTTCTAGCCATAAAGGTAAATCATGTTCTAAGGATGGTTGAGCAGGAGGGTACAAGGCCAACTGCTTGGACAGATGCCCATTTTTTATAGTCATATTTCTAGCCCTGTAGCTGATGTAGGCATCAGTAGTGGCTAATCAGGGTCTCCCAAGTATGAGAGGATAACCGCTAAGCTTGGCCTTACGCTGGAGAACTAGGAAGTCTGTAGGGTACTCCAAGGAGTCGATGGAGAACACCACATCCTCAACAATCCCCTCAGGGGCTACTGTGGAACAGCTCGCAAGCTGCAAGATTGTTGTGGTCTTTCCTAATGAACCCTAGAGATTGAGATTGAGCATGGTGTCTGTTAGCTCTGTTATTAGCTCTGCTACATTTTGCGACATTTGATGGATTGAAAACGGGTGTGGCAGTGTTGTTTCATGCCTAAGGAGCTCGCAGCAGTTCATTTTATCCTTCCCTCTTCATCTTCTTTATACCCTTATAACTCCTGCTACCTCTGTTTCCTCCTCCCCTTCATTTTCCTTACTCTCCCTTAACCCTGTTATTTCCATTTTCCTCTATAATCCTTTGTAAACCCCGTATAAACCCTTTTTCCCTCGGGTCCCGGGCACAAAGCTAAACCTATGAAACCATGGTCATATAACCGCGTGCATACAAAAAACGTTACCGCCGAGGCCCTCACCTGTCACATCAATCAATAAACGTACATGTTAGATCCCATCATCCGATCGTGCCTGCCATATGATCCGACGGCATTCGCTGATCCTCATCCCGCAAGCTGCGCATGCAATAACCCGCGGGGAAAGCAGTTTCCCCGCCGTAACGTCCGCCACACGTCGCAATTTGATTGCATCGCGCCCCTGCATACGGAAACCGCCGCACACCAAAAGCGGTGCGATAATTACCACCATCCGCCCAAAACCACTTTCCCGGCTGTTAAATTCCCCGCAGCTTCCGTGCCCATCCACCGTCCGATCGTCCATCTCGTGATCCGGTGGCCTGCAATCTCCCTGCTCTCGTATCTCCCAATATCCCCTGCAAGTTGATCCCCGCCATCTATTTACGAGATCCAATGGTTCATATTCACTCCGCCCCGCGCCTTCCCATCGCCTCCCGCCATGAGATCTCAGTCGTTCACCATTTCCATCAAACGGTTAGCATTCATTCCCAGGCCCTTGTTCATTTTCCATATGGTTTTCATGCTTTTGGCCTGTCCTATGCACCCGAAGGAGGAAGGAAGCCATGATCCAACACTCTGAGCATTAAATCCGCAACAACCGCATTTAACCAGCAGCATAGCCAGGGAAGGAAAGTACAGCCTTGAGCAGCTAAACACCTTCAGTTGTTATGGAACTTGTTCCATACAGCATTCCACCAATTCGTGAATTACAACAGAGTACCAGAAAGTGGTCATTTTTGTTCATTAAAATAAGAAGATCATAGCAGAGGCCCATATCAGACAGTTATTATGGTTGGTGGTCCATTATGACCCCTCCACGCATAGGATAACAAACATTTTTGTAATCAACCTCCATATATACCCAGAAAGAAGAGGTAATGAGGGTGGATGAACGTTATTTTGATGTAAAGTTCAAATTCTGGAGACTGTAACTACTGTGATACTTGCAACTTCTAGTCTTCATTTTCAGCTAATACAAGCTTCTTTTGTTGTTAATTGCTCACTTTCCACTTCTTCTTTGTTCCAGGTTGTGCCTGTTATGCATTTTTTCATGTGCTCTTGATGTTTAGCATTAGAGGGGCTGTCATCTCACCTCTGTGTTAGAATCTAGTATATATCATTGAATTTGTATGCAGGTTTCTGCTATTTTAATGCCAGAGAGCTGTCATCCTGTCTGTGCATTAGGAAATAGATTTTCAAACCTCCTTACTGGTTACAGCCGGCCATCACAGGGTCCTATGCATCTGCTGGTGTGGTCAATATTCTCCATCATCACCTTATCCTCAAGCTGTGAGTAATTGGTGATCTAAAGCCTTGTAGTCTGGGGGTGTTCACCCATGTCTGGGGTTAAGCATAGTAGAAGTGGTTATTTGGCTTGAATATGCATCATTCCTTCCATTCATCCACCTATTTTCCAACATTTTTTTGAGTTTGTAATGTTCCCAAGCATCTCTGATATACAACCTAGGAGAGTTTCTTGGGGTGATAATAGTGTCGTTAGTCATTACATTAATGGCATCCCCAAGATCAATCAAGGTATGTGGGACAATAGTTTCATTGATGTGCACATCTACTACAGGGCTTCTAGGGTCTAAATACTTTGGGCAAATTATTTGACCCAGCGTTAAGTCGGAAAGTTGTCCAATGACATTAATGGTAGGGGTGTCTCTTTCTCGCCTCCCTAGATATTTGAAACACTTTTATTTAGTCAGTTTGACACATATATTTTTCAATTCACCCAGAAGTTCATTCTCTTCTAGGGTAGGTTGGACTGGCTTAGTTAATCTTTCATGAAAGGGTGGTGGATTCACTCTAGGCATACTTTCCTCTCTTTCCTCCTCACTCTCCCTAGGTGGAGATGGAGGTTGGTTGTCCGGGAGTACTCTCCTAGAACTTAGGTTGATTTCTTGAATCCCCACAGCATAAGCAAGGTAGGATGTCTCTCCAATGTATACTTGTTGTGTGTGTCTGTTGTTCGGGTTCAGATTTGGCTGGGCAAGTATCTGAGGTTGTTTAGGTGGAGCAGGGTGTAAACGTTGTGGTTGAGTAGGAGGTGAAGGCAACAAAGTAGGAGCATTGTTGTATAGGGGCCTCCACCCCTGGGGTGGTGCATTCCACTGAGGATGTGGCAGAGTATATGGCTGAAATGACTAGTTGTTCGACTCGGAACAGTACTAAGGTGCAAAAAACCAAGGAGAAGGTGTAGACCAGGAGGGATGAGTAGGGGGCCCAAGAGATAATGGATGTGTTTTGGTTAGGGTTGTAATATGCATAGGATGACCCTTGCATGCCCTGCTAGTATGGTCAAGGCCCATGAGGTCTCCTTTGATTTCTGTAGCGGACTTCTTCACCGCTTTAGTTCCCTGATACACAACTTTTAGTCCAGGTAGAGAGGGGCACTTGTCTGTGGAGTGGTTTTCTTCACTGACCGAGCAGATTTCTATAAAGTTTAATGGACATTTGTTCCTAGGGTGCCTCCTTGTGCATCTAGGGCAGGAGATGGATAATTCTCTCTCTACTTCCTCCTTCTTTCTCTTGATGTGCATAGTATCCATCTGTAGGGAAAGGGTTTGCAGCATTTCACTCTTGAAATATTCCAGCATATTTCCAATTTCACATTTTATGGATGTATTGGAAGAGGATGAGTTGGCCATTAGTTAACTACCCCTACCATTTTTCCTAGCTACCCTAGAATGGTTCTTAAAGACAGTCTTGATATCTTCATAGGGTATCTGGTAGATGTCCCCTTTTTCTAGCAGTTTTAGGGTATCTAGAAGATCTTCCCTTAACCCTCGGGGCAGGACTAGCTTCAGGGACTCAGGATCAAGTGTGCACCTGGCCCTTTGTTAAGCTAGAATCTCTCTTCATAATCCTCTAAGGATTCATCATGCCCCAAGGTCATCCTAAAAATTTCCTCTTTGATGTCTTTGGACCTACAGTAGTCTCGATACTTGTTTTGTAAGGCTTGCCGCACCTGAGCCCAGGTTGTGATGTTATCCCCAGGTAAACCCATGAACCAGCACAGAGCTGCATCCTTGAGAGTGGATGGGAATAATTTCAACTTCTGATCATAAGTGGTGTAATCATAAGTTCTGCATATGACAGTGAACTCAAACAAGCAAGTATCTAGATCTTCTGAGGTCAGGCCATGGAAATGAGGAAGAGCGGAGGGGCTTAAGTTTTTCATCTTGGTATCCCCATTAGTTTCTCTGATTGGAAAAGAAACCTAAATTCTTTCTCTATCTCCTCTGTCATTTCTATTTTCAGCTATTAGGTCAATTGGAATGGGTTCTCCTTCTTCTTCTACCCCTGTGGGCTCTTAAAAAATCTCTTGTTGTTCACCTAAGGGATCCTCCAATTCACAGCCACCGAAAAAGAGGGAAGGTTTGTTGTTTGAAGTGGTGGGGGTATTTGGTAGAAATTTTCCTAAGTTATCCCTATTCCTATGAGGCATGAAAGAAGTGTTTTTGTTTTGTTTTGTGTTTTTTTCAAGCTTTGAGACTAATTGTAGAATTGAAATAACAAACTAAATGGAAACTAACTGTTGAATGAAATATCACTTGCAGAATGGAAAAGAAAGCAAACCAATTTACAATTAATTTTTCAAAAATGAAGCTAATAGTAGAATGTCAGAGATAAGAAATGGAAGAAAGAAAGCAGAAATCACATCTTACTCAGACACCTCCCCAGCAATGGCGCCAAAAAGTGATGAGCACCAGTATTGCAGCAAGAATGTTGCAACTCCTAGGGCTACCAACTTTACTTTATCAACCTGAGGTTCGTACAAAATTGGAGGTAACAGTGTTGTATACACAAGTAGATGTGATGGTTCCACTCTTTGTCACATCTGATTTGGCGATATACCACTATGGTTTCTCAAACCAACCTTCTATTGATTTGGAAGAAGCTCGATTACTAATGAGGAAAGGGGAATTTTGCACTACTTCGGAGTATTGGAATAGTGTCTACTGCAGTAAGGAAAGACTTAAATCAAATGCTTTAAACACACCACTCATCTAATTAATTTCTAAGATATTTTGCTTCAAAAGAATTCTAAGTTAACATGTGTGTAATCCTAACTGTCCTAGGCATGCAATCTGAAATAACCAAACATTTTACTATTGTGCATATGAATGAACACAATAACTCTTTTTCTTTTTGTCCCTTTTTGTAAAATTGTGAATGCTAAACCCTCTTGGTGATGTGGAAGGTGGGTCAGAGATAGTGGTGAAAGGTTAGATGGCTTGGGAGGCAAGCAGGGGTCTTCTCCTATCCTTCAGGATGTTTTTTCCACAAATCGGCCTCAAAACAGGCCACTACAGGTCGTCCTGCAAGATGTCCTAATGCTTCCTACAAGATGTCCTAATGCTCCTACAGGATCTAGCTGAGAGAAATAGGAGTGATTTGGAAGGTGGTATAAGGCTTAGGGAAGGTGAATGGTGGAAGAAATAAGGTAGGGGAGTGGCTAGGACTTTTTCAGAGCTCAAAACAGAGTTTGTGAGATGGTTGGATTTGCTCAACAAACCTGGAAAGTTGTTCTTATGGAATGATGAATTGGTTGAGGGACTTAGTGGATTTTTGTGATCATGGATGGATGAGGTTAGGCTGGGGTTGCTGGTCATGAGATCTCCCTGCACTATTGAAACTCCTGCACTGCATCAATCACTGGCATTTATCCATGAATCATGTCAAACAAGAAAGATTTTCAATCAACTTAAGAAAACAAAATTTCATTCTCTAGTTGTCTAGTTCATGCATGGAAATACTTGCAAAATAATGTGAAACGCTATGAGATCTAATAAAAGGCTGAAGATATCATAAATGACAATTGAATCCTATTCTTGAAACCTGAAAATATGTTGGCCTAAGTAGCAGAAAACCCTAAATTCCATAAGAAATCATAATTCTATCTTTTTGGGGCTGCATATGAATTCTTTATTCAAACCATGGTCCCTGAAGGGGGGGAGTGAGGCCAAATCCACCTGCTATTAGCCTTTTTGGTATTCCTTTATCTTTCTAAGCTACTGATAAAGCAATGTATAAATGGAAGCAAACTAATCAAGTTCACAACTACTTGCAATGAATCAATGATAAAACCAATTCAACCATTAATCTATGAAATCACCTAAGCATACAAGTACAAGAAGAGGAGCCTTTGCTTCTAGGGTTGGGCCCTAACCCAAGAGCTTCAGCCCTCTAATTCAACTCAGTGTTGGATCAAGGAAATGCTCATTCTCATTATCATATCATAAAAATTACATAACAATGTTTTTCCACAAAACTTGAACTCAAAAATGCTTAGTGCTCTTACATAAAAAATTTAAATCCTAATGAGGTTCTAGGCCTCCTTATTTATACAGCTGAAGTCTCTAACGACTTCCTTAAATCTAGGGAGGCTTGGCTCCCAAACTCAAGATGAACTGGCTCTTAACTGTCACTAGCTCGGTTTCCCATGATCTCCATGACTCGGTTGCTTGCAACTCCGAGCTAGTGTGATTTGATTGAGGAATATTCGAATGAGTGAGGATTAAATGAGGAGGATATATCTCCTATAATCTCTCCTCCTTGTCTCATTCGAGTTTATGCCCTTAATTAGCCAAAATTGCCATGATTTTCTCTCAAAAACCTGCAATCAATGCACATTAGACCACTAGACATAACATCTTACTTTTACTCATCTCATTAAGCAAAATATAATTAAAATATGTAAGGAATTATGAGAAGAGTTGATTTTAATAAGCTTGGAGGTGTATTAAGGTTCATATAGTTACCCATTGATGAGGCACATCAATTTTCTCATCGAGGAGGCATTATTGACACATAATTGACATAAACAAATTTCACCACCATTTGAGAAAATTAGAAATCCACGCACCGAGCACAGTACAGAAATATGGTGAGCAAGAGAAACACCGGCATCAGGGCGCTTGCATGATACAAGAGTGGCATCGATGCTTCACATCTCTCCAGCACTATAGATGGTAAAAATGAAATTTACAGCTGGGAGGTTTTTTTATTTAACCCTCCTCCAATGCATTATTATAACTGCACCGGTGTGTCAGGTATACAAAAGCATTGAATTTTTTTATTTTTTTTTAACCTATAGCGGTGATTTTGTTAAGACACCCCATGGTGTTCTAATACAGGGACTGCACCAGTGCTTTGTTGGATTATAGCACTGCATTTTTAAAAAAAATAAAAACAACCTAGTGTTGTTATTTAGAAGACGTCCCTGGGCGTTTTAATACCTTAACAGCGTCGGTACTTCGTTAGAATATAGCACCGCATTTTTTTTTAAATTATAGCGGTGCTCCTTCTAAGTATACACTGAGTCATTTTACTACAAAAAGGCATCGATGTTCCAGGTGTATATATCACTGACAATTTTTAAAAGTTAACTTTTTTTCTGGTGTTATCGATTATTCAAGCACCAGTGCATTTTTTATTTAGCGCACTGTGTTTTTTTATTTTATAAAAATAAATCTTCAACGATGCAAGATCCGAACTTAAATAGGAATGCACCAAATTACAGATATAACCATAAAAACAAAGATGCAGCAGAAATAACACTTCATTTCATTAATATCAAATACTAAAATATGTTTACAAACAGAATGGAAATAAAACTAACTCAAGCGATGGTAGCTTATCTCTGAGAAGAAATGTGGTGGCTACATGCCTCTGAACTATGTTACAATGAGGCTCAAGAGCCTAACAATGTAAACTTTGAAATGGGAACTGATATTGTTACCCGTTTCGTAGAGATAGCAAAAAAGTGACCCGATTTTGAAAAGGGGCGATGCAGAACACACATATTTTTTTAGAGCATAGTTTTTGGCACTTTAATTTTTTTTATGTACATTACGTTTTAGAATGTTAGTGATTTGCATGTTGATTTTAAAAAGTGGTGATTCTGCATCATACCCTTTTTTTAAAAGACCTATTTTTTTACTTTAAATCTCTTAATGTATGAAAAGTAAATAATGATTTTTTAAATTTAACAATTTTTTACACTTCAAATTTCTAATGTATCAAGTGTGGATATTTTTTTTAAATGTTACATTTTTTTATACTTTAACATTTTTTATGTCAATTTTTTTTTGACATAAAAAAATGTAAAAATAAATAAAAATAAAAAATTATCTCGTAAACCCTAAAAAAATTTGGAAAACAAAAAAAAAAAAAAAAAAATTAAAAAATTAAAAAAAAATAATAAAAAACTATAAAATTAAGTAACTAAAAATAGAAAATTTTAAAAAAACTTTAACAAAAAACTAAAAAAAAAATAAAATTAAAAACACAAAAAAAAAACCAAATTATAATCAAATTAAAAAAATAAAATAAATCAAATAAAAATTAAAAGAATATATATATATAGATATATTTTAAAATAAAAAACTATATGATCTAATATAGTCGTTGTTCAGTATAAACATTTTTTTCAGTCAAACCTAGCTGTTTTAGGATCTACTCTCCCTATTTAATCTACAACCTTGATCTGATTCTTCAACTTGTCCTGACATTGATCCACACTAGTTAGTTAGAAACGCGTCGACAAATGAAATTTCATGTAATTTACGCCGAAAAGCTTTTTCTCATAAAATTGATATGGATCACAAAAGCCTCAATTCAAAAACTAAAAACATTTTAAATTTTAAAATATATATATATATATATATATATATATATATATATATATATATATAATTCTTTTTTAAAAACCATTTAAGATTTAAAAATATATATATATTTTCGATTTTTTTAAATAAAAAACATTTAAAATTTTAAAAAACATATATTTACAATTTAAAAAAACATTAAAAATTTAAAACTTACATTTTTTAATAAATAAAAAACATTTAGAGTTAAAAACAAACAAACAAACATATATTTTTTCATTTAAAAAAAAACAATTAAAATTAAAATAAACAAAATATAATTTTGATTAAAAAAAAACATTTCAAACATTTTAAAAACTAAAAGATTAAAAAAATACATTTAAAATTATATATATATATATATACATATATATATATGTATATATATTTTGCAAAACAACATTTAAAATTTATTTTTATTTTTAAATACAATTAACATTTTTATAAAAAAATATTTTTTATTTAAACAAAAAAAAATATCGGCCACCTGGGTGCAACCCTTAGCGGTGGAGATGTCCAGAGCCACACCCCCACGGGCGGCCAGGCAGTGGCAGATAAATTATTTTTTTGTTTAAAAATAAATAAAAAACTAAATAAATTATAAAAACATTAATTGTATTTTTTTAAATTAAATTTTAAATGTTGTTTTTAAATTTTATATATAATTGTAAAAATAAAAATTAAATATTGTAAATGTTATTTAAAAAAAATCAAAAATATATTTAACTTTTTTTTAAAACGAAGTTTTAAATCAATGTCAAATCCTAATTTTAAATTTTAAATATTTCAATATAAAATTTGAAATGTTTTATTTTTTTTAAAATCATATATATATATTTATTTTTAAATTTGAAAATATGGATATTTTTTAAATTTTTAATTTTTTGGGTTTTTTTTTTAATTTCATATTTTTTATTTTTTAGGGTTTTTTTTAAATGATTTTAATCTTAGTTTAGTAGTTGTTTTTTTTAATTGGTAATTTTCTTTTAATTTAATCTTGTTTGTTTTGAATCTATTTTTTTTAGTTTTGCTTTTTAAAAAAAATCTATTTTTACTCTCCTAATTTTATAGCTAAAAAAAAAAACTAAACCAAATTTTTTTTATGGTTTACCAGATAAAAAAAAAATGTTTTTTTTTTTGAAAATATGTTTTTCTTACTATTTATTTCTTTATATTTTTTAATTCTTTTAATTCTTATCTTTTATAGGTTAATTTTTTTTTTTCACATTTTTATGATTGATTTTTTTTTTGTTAATTTCCTTCTTTTAATGTTTGATTTTTTTTTTTGTCTTTTTGTATATTTGATTTGATTTTTTTATTTTATTTTTTATTTTTAATATATATTTTTATTTACGTTTTGCTAATTTTTTTAACTTCTTTTATTGTTTTTTTTATTGTTTTAATTTTTGCTTTTATTTTTAATTTTATGTTTTCATTATTCTTTTGAAATATTAATGTGTTTGGGAGTCATGATAAAATCCTTTACACCATTATTTCAAAATGTTGAAAATTAACCCTACAAAAAAAATGTGTTATTCGAGCATTAACACTTTTCGTTTTGAGGGTGTTTTTTGCACAATTTTTGCACAAAAAATTGATTTTCATTGCTATTTTTAAAACATGTTGAAAATTTACTCTTAAAAAAATTAATAATAATAATAAATGTTATTGCAACATCAACACTTTTCGTTTTAAGGGTGTCTTTGCACAAGAAATTTGTTTTCACTGCGATTTTTAAAATATGTTAAAATTTTACCTTAGAAAAAAAAGTGGTATTCGAGCATCAACACTTTTCGTTTTGAGGGTGTTTTTTGCACAATTTTTGCACAAAAAAATTGTTTTCGCTGCCATTTTTAAATCATGTTAAAAATTTACCCTTAAAAAAAAAAAAAAGGTGTTATTCCAACATCAACACTTTTTGTTTTTAGCATTGTTTTTCATGTTTTTTTGGCTAGAGTTCCTATTTTGAGTTTATAGTTCTCGTTTCAAAGTTTACATTGTTGTCTATTTATTATTGAACAAAAAGGGAAAACCTTAAACAACCAAAACCTTAACCCCAGGAGATGGAACACCAAGAGTTTGTGGGCCCCATTGGGGTTAGTTGGGCAGCCAACTTTCTGGGGTCGTAACTTGGTCATGTTATCTTCGTTTGATACGTATGATACCTTGTTGGAAATATCTCTCCAAGTGCTACAGGATTTGTGGTAGGCCCCTACCTATGGTTTTGGGCTTGCTGCGAACCTCAAAAAATGTCGTTTGGGGGGTCAAACTACTCCAGAAGTTCAAGACCCAAAAACTGTTAAAAATAGTAAATGTTGCAATAAACAAGGAAATGGATGAAACCAACTGGAGTTCTAGGTGGAATAGGCGGACGAACACTAATATCCACCTAGATCAGTCCTCCCTCCTTAGGAAGCAATGATCCCCATTGTGTGCAGAGCCTCCATGAAGTGAGGAAATATCTGTTGAATCTGGTCCCTGGTGAAGGAGTTGGCCTGCTTTGAAAACTCAATATAGCTTGATCCTTTGTTGGTGAGTTTTCTTCATCTACTTGTCCATGAATTGGCCATTTTTGGCTTGTTCCATGCAGTCTATGTTTAGCTCGGTTGGTGTGAGTTGTTCTGTAATGTCATATGTGTCCATCAATGGTGGAAAGTATGGCCGAAGACGGTCTACATTGAACACTGGGTGCAAACCAAGGAAAGGTGGAATGTTGAGCTTGAAGGTATTTTCCACTATAGCCTTAGTGATGGTGTATAGCCTATATTGGAATGGGAAAAGCTTGTGGTGGGATCCAGTGAGGCGCTCCTTCTGCAAATGTAGCCAAACTCTGTCACCCATCTGGAACTTTTGCGACACCCGATGTTGATCATGGCATTGCTTGTACTTAGCATTAGCTTCACCCAATATATCATGAACCTGTTGGCGTATGTGTTGAATGCACTCAATGAAGTTGTTAGCCCTGTCAGCTTCGGACTGGACATGAGTTGAATCTTCCTAAGTGGCTGCAAATGGTATGGCCACATCAATGGGACATAATGGCTGAAATACCAACCCTATTGAAAGGGGTTTTGGCCTGTTGTGCTATGGAGAGCTCTATTGTAGTTGTGCTTGACATAAGGGAGGCTTTCATCCCATGTGCATGGATGCTTCAAGTTGTACATGCGTAGGATGTGTACGATCATCCTGTTGACGACCTTTGTTTTGCCATCAGTTTGGGGCTAGAAAGTCATGGATGTAGCAAGTTTGGTATCCAGCATAAATCAGAGACTTAACCAAAATGCAATTAGGAATCTGTTGTCCCAATCTGTGACAATGGACTGTGGTATCCCAAAGTGTACCCACACTTGCTCAAAGAAGAGCTTAGCAGTGGCATCTATTGTGATACTCTTCTTATAGGCCGTCATAATGGCCATCTTAGAGAATCTGTCGACGACCACGAAAATGCAGTCGTTGTCGTGCTGAGTAGAAGGAAGGCCCAACATGTAATCCATGGAGATGGATTCCCAAGGTTGATTAGGAGTAGGAAGAGGAGTATATAGGCCTTGCTTCTTGATAGTTGGTTTGGAAAATGGCATAGGCGGTGAAAGATCAAATGTACTTCCCAACATCTTAAGGAAAGTTCGGCCAATAAGAATACTTCTGCAGTACTGCCTATTTTCTCTGCTCCAAAATGTTTAGCGACCTGACTATAGTGTGCCTTCCAAATCATCTTGGCACACTCACTTAAAGGAACACAAATGTATCCCAAGTGACCTAACATTTCATCTTGGAGGTGAAAATTTGTAACTTGCTTACTTTCCAGGAGTGTTTGGTATGTGTTGCCGAATTTTGGATCACTCTTGTAAAGATGTAGCCACCTCGAAGTCTCGTGCCCATAGGAGTTGAGCACAATGATCAGCGCCATGAATGGTGGTCAGCTAAGGAAGTCTACAAAATTATTGGTGTTTCCCTTCTTGTACTTAATGTTCAAATGGAACTGTTGCGGGTATGTGGACCATTTCTGATGGCAATCATTTTGCAGCTTCCCTTGTATATGTATGAACTGTAGGGTTCAGTGCTCTGTGTGGATGATTTTTTCCTTCCTTAGAATGTAATGCTTTCATTGACGACAAGCTTGCACAATGGAATACATTTATTTTTCATAGGTGGGATACTTTCGGACTGTGTCTGAAAGTATCTCACAGTGGTAAGCTTGCTGAGTAATAACTGCACCAATAGCATAGTCGAAGGCATCTGCCTTAGCCTCAAATGGTTGTTGCAGGTATGGTAAGGTGAGCATTGATGCAGAGAAAAGGCGATGCTTCAACTCGGCAAACGCATTCTGTTAGGTTTCGGACCAAAATAACTTTTCTTTCGCTCTGCCCTTGGTGACTTGACTTAAATTCCAAATGATATGAGAGAACCCCAACACGAACCTGCGGTAGAAATTTCCTAGACCCAGAAATTTGCGGGGCTTTGTTAGTGTGGTTGGGGATGGCCAATACAAAATTACATGTATCTTGGTTGGGTCCACATGCACACCCTTCTCATCAATGATGTACCCTAGATATTGAACCTAGGTTATGCTAAAAGTGCATTTCTCCAAATTGGCACACAGCCTGTGTTGTCGCAGGTTTTGGAGGACCTATCGAATATCGTGGAGGTGCTCTTCCCAACTCTAGCTGAAAATAAAAAACGTCATCTAAATACACCACTGTGAATGCATTGGTGAAGGGTCACAAGATATCATCCATCAATCTCATGAAGGTTGCAGGGACATTCGTCAACCCGAAAGGCATGACAAACCATTTGAAAAGGCCCTCCCTGGGTTTGAAGGAATTCTTCCACACATCAGAGGGTTCGATAGTCACCTGGTCATAATTGGACTTCAAATCAATCTTACTGAAATATTTTTCCCCCTTGAGCTGGTCCATAAGGTCATCAATCCATGGGATTCGATACATATTATGTATAGTGATCTTGTTCAACGTTGATATTCAATACATAGTCTCCAGGTCCCATCCTTCTTCTGTAGCAATACAATCGGGCTACCACAAGGTGATGATCTTGGCATAATGTTCCCTTTCTGCAACAACTCCTAAATCTGCCTCTTGATCTCATCATTCTCCATAAAGGAGCATTGATAGATCAGTCCATTGGGTAGCGGCGTGCCCAAGGTCAGATCGATCGAGTGCTTGGCCTGACAGTACAGAGGCACCCCGGTAGGTGAGGAGAAACATGTACTCCTCCACGAGCTTGTCCATCTACTGCTTTTGTGCGAAGGAACCCTGTCTGGAAGCCATGGCCACAATATTCTTCTTGCCCTGAGGGTGAATCATAAGGAGAACAAATTTCCTGGTCTATCAAAATGATATTACTGCATTACTTTGCAGTGATCAAAGAGATGGTGGTAGGTGGGGCTACCTATAGTATCATGTACAACTTATTACCCAAAGTAATAATCACAGAGCGAGGTCTAGACTCATATACAGCATGTTGCTTCCACAAGTATGGTTGTCATAATAATACATCACAAACTTCAAGAGGGGAAACATCACATAGTACCTCATCGGTGAAAGGCTTGATGTTGTAGGTAAGGCGACACTATTGGTTGATGCAAATATATCGTCGTTGGTGAAGCCATCTGATGGATGTGTTGTAGTGGGTAGGCCCAGCCGCTTCACGACCTCTGCTGAAATGAAGTTCTTTTGGCTCCCACTGTCGACAATGAACTGCAACAGAGAACCCTTCACCCACATCTACGAGTGGAATAGGCATTCCCCCTCCTCTAGATCTTCCGGCTCATTCTTCTGGATCTTGGTGGTGGCCATGGTGGCACTAGGCTCTGCATCAATGATCTGCTTCCCTTTTTCATTCCCCTTGTTAGGTTCTAACATAGAGTCAGAATATGCGTCGAATTCGAAAGCCTTCAGCTCAGCCACCAGTAACTGCTTGGCCCGACATTGTTGGGTCCCTATAATACTAGTGATTACCCCATTACTATTGTAGTTGTATCCCTTATTAATATTGTTGTGCCCCTATTTTCCCCATATTGTTATTACTGTGCCCCATAGAATCCCTCTATTGTTATTTTTGTGGCTTTATATTATTATTGTTAGGTCAGCTGGGTTATATTGTGACTCCTTAGACTCCTATATATAGAAAGGAGGTTTTTTCATTTGAATCATCCAAGAATTGCTCATTTATGTAATGTAAAGTAGGTTTCCCCATCGAAGAGGCTGAATTCTAAGGCGTGGATCTCTCTTTTCTATCTTTTTGTGAGCTGGTTTCATAACATTTGGTATCAGAGCTTTGCATTCTAGGGTTTCACTTCTCCAAACAGGTCATCGTGGCATTTTCGCTATAACTCTTTTTCTGCAACGTTTCAGAAGCTAAAAAAAAACCCATTTGAGAAGAAATCGTTCTGAATCTCGGCTCTGAATTTCAGAGGTTTTTGCGCTATATTTGTGGAGATATGATCTGAGGAATTTGGTCTTTTTGCAGACTCCTGAATTACATTCCAAACATGTGACCTGGGGAAAATTGTTATAACTTTCTCTCTAAGCATCGAATTGAAATTTCATAAGAAGGTACAGAAAGAGGACGGACTATAGTTTCTTGTATGTCTTTTTCAGATCCAAAGGTCCAAACAGTGACTCGTGGCACGTCGTACAAGTTCGCTCTACTGAACTAGTCTATAATCAAGTCATCTTGGGAGATTGTGCATAACTCTTCCTTGCAGAATCCAACTTGGATCAGACTGGTGGCATTGGAAAGAGGACATAGAGGGCTACTACAGGTCACAATTTGAGCACTGGATGATCAGAAATTGTAGAGATACATTAGATTCAATATCAAGCTTCTACAAAGTGAAAAAAGGTGTGTAGTTTTTTTTAAATTTTTGCATAATCTTGGTTTGAAAAATTAGTTTGAATCGGTAATTGATGCCCCGAGGAAAGAAAATGCAAACACCTAGTAAGCAACCTGAAATCTCTAGCATGACTTATAAATAAGAGGAAGAAATGCAACATGATATATCAAAATTACGAGACCAAGTGCAACAAGTGTCACTTGCACAAAAAGCAACAGAATCTAAGATGGATGGTTTAAGGAAAGATGTAGAAGCTAAGATGCATGGTTTAAAGAAAGGTGTAGAAGCTAAGATGGATTGTTTAAAGAAATGCGTAGAAGCTAAGATGGATGGCATGGAAGCTAAGATGAATGACATGGATGCAAAAATTGATGGCATGGATGATAAGATGGAAGAATTGAAGATAAATATGAATAAGTTGCTACAAGAAATGGTCACTAATGGTGAAAGGGTAGTAAAGGAAACTCATGATGAGTGGTGGGCTCCAGTATTGTAACAATAATGCTACAACTCCTAGAACTCCCTTCTTTAATTTTATCAACCCGGTAGTTCGTAACAAACTTGGAAGCGACGGTGTTGTATGCACAAGTACTAGCTCTTGCCGCAGCTGTCACTTGGTTAGCTGGCACAAGTCCGCTAGGGGCTTAAGCCAACTTCTATGAGCTCTTAGAAGAAGCTTTTTAACTGATGGATGAAAGCTAACTCAAAGGAAGCTAATCTACTTGCGGAAAGAAACTGAAAGCCAAAAAGAAATGCAAACCCTAATTCTACCAGCTAGTCCTACTGATGCAAAGATGAGAATGCAAACTACTGAAAGAGATGCCATTACCTCTATGAAGGTAACATACATGTGTCTAGACTAACTCTATTTGAAGAAAACATCTTTTTGTATTTTTGACTAAGTTATTAGAATTATCATGCATGTGCTTTTAATTGGCTTTTCACTGTGCAGGGGTGGATCAAGGAGGAGAAATGCTTGGAAAAGGTTGGGATGGTACAGAGAGGGTCTAAGGAGCCCCTAACACTCTTCCAAAGAGTTTCACAAAGTTTGGTTGCCAAAAAATCTTGTTGGTGAGCTTCTACAGGAAGTCTGCAGGGGTTCTACAGGATGTTTCAGGAATTTCGACAGGATGTTCAGAAATTTCTATAGAATGTTTTAAAATTGGATTTTGGAGGATGGGTGAGTGAGGTAAGGTGAATGAATGGATAGGGAGGTATGGTAGGGGCCTAAAATGACCTAAGGACTGATGGTTGGAGTGGTCAGAGGGTGTGGAGAGCTGGCTTGGCTTAAAGAAGGCTAAGAAAATGGACGAGCAATAAGGTAGGGTTACGTGGGTAGAAAGACAGTTTTGAGACGAGGAACCTAACTAGGAGATGGAGCAGCTGGCCTGGACGAAGCTTGGGTGAATGAGAGGGAGATGGAGATGCCCTACACGGTGTACACTTAACCGAATCAACTAAGTCCTACACACAATCGAAATCTTAGCTAATCTAGTCTAATTGTCAATGAAACAAATAAACAGCAGCTTTATTCATAAAGAGAACCATGTACAGCACTTAAGCAAAGAAACATTTCAAAAGGCCTGAACGCATGATTAACTCCTACAAATGAAAACATTACACCAAAGATTGCATGGACAAGCAAACTAGTGTTTTTGTTGGGCAGCAAGGTCACCTTTGTCCCAACTCACAATCCCACTGAGGGAGAGGTAAGATCAGAGGTGCTTGAGCCCTTTTTCCAAGGATCCTTTATGTTATTAACCTATCAAATCAATCTGAATATGAAAATCTACTTTAATCATCAAAAGCAACCTAAATAACAAAACGAGATTTAGATCTAAATGGCATATTTTATTCTAAGAATGCAGCAAAGACACATAAAGGTAAACAAAGGAGGTAATGGGCGCTTGAGATGGGCCCAACCTCAAGAGCTACAGCCTCCTAAGAGAGATTTAGAGCTGGTGCAAAGCTGGATTCATCTTTATTGAGCAAGAAAAGAAGAGTTACATCCCAAAAACTGTCCATAAGGAGAACTTGAAAATGTGCTGAAAGCAAAGCTAATCTACTGCCTAAAAATCGAACTACAAAATGACTACAAAATGAATACAAAATGACTAACTGCTGGCTACAAAATGACTAACCACTAGCTACAAAATGACTAACCACTAGCTAGCCAAAATGAGGCCCTCAGCCTTCTTATTTATACAAATTGAGGACCCCAACAGTCCTCCTAAACTTTAGGGACTCGGCTGCCCAAGACTTGTAGTTAACAGCAGTCCTACTTGACTTGCTTGGCTGCCCTTGTGTTAATTGATTTGGTGGCCCTTGAACTCTGAGCTGATGGTGGAGAATTCGAGGTAAGGGCCCATAAATGAGGGGAACACCTTCCTAAAAATACTCTCCACGAATTTGGCTGCCAAGTGCTCATTTCAACCATTGACTTTGTCTCCTAATTGACCAAAAAGGCTACAAAAATCACACATTAGACTTGTTGGCATGATGACTAACCCAATTCACTCTATTAGCATAAATATAATCAAAAACATGCAATAAAATAATGAGAATGGTGGATTAAGTCGAATTAAGAGGTTGAATGAGCCCAAATAATTATCCATTTTTGGGGCTCATCATCACCCCCCTACTGGAAGTGTTGCTCATCCTCTAAGCAACCAATCTATCTCCTCATCTTTGATGGCCCTGGTGGCCTCCCTGTCATCCCAAGCTTCTGAAGTGATTTCCTCTTCTCAGTCATGAAACCATGCTTGTCTCTCTGCTTCTTCCCACTGCCTGCTCCTTTTCCTAGAGAATTCTCAGCCTTGGTATGATTGTGCAAGTATATTCAATTATATGAAAGGAGATGAAACCGGTGGAGGATGGAAGAAAAGAGTGGTTGCATGCCTCCTCAACAGACTTCAAGCTTCAAATCCTTCTTCATAATCGATTCTGGCTTGCCCAACGGCTCTATAGGATGTTTCTGGTAAAAATACAGAACTTCTTGTAGAAAGTCCTGTAGCTTCCTGTAGAAGGTTGAACCATGACTAAATTGTGTCCGAACCCTAAAAAAAATGAGTGTTCATGGAGGGGATGGATGTGAGGATGCCTGGGAACTTGGTAGGGACCCTTCTGGTTGTGTTGGGAGGCCCCCTTTCCGCATTGTGTTCCTGCAACATCTTCAGTGTTAACTCCCACAGCAGCACATTGACATTGTTGTCTCCTGTAATGTTACCCAAAAACCTCTAAAACAACATAAAAGGAGCAAGCACCATTCCCTTAAACCAAAACTTAAACGACCCCTCTGAAAAATGGTAGCTGCATGCAGAGCCTCAGTCAATCTTCACTGATGAGTATATTGTCCGCACAAACCAAAGGCATGCATAGAAACCTATTGTACCGGTCAGAACAAAAAAAATGAGTATGACATGATGGTCATGTAGCCAAAATATAAAATTCCAGAAACAGGCTTTGTCATCTCCAGCTTGGTGAAGAAATAGAATGTGGCATAGAGAAACAAGTAAAATGCTGAGGAGCCTGCAGTCAAATAAGATCTCCACCACCAGTTGTAATCTTCACTGCACAATTCGAAGTAGCACAGGACAATGGTGATCTCTGCACATGTAACAATGAGGATCACAGAGACACTGAATAGGAACCCAAATATATAGTAGAACGGATGCAGCCATATTGAAGTTAATATGAAGAATAGTTCAATGAATACAGCTCCAAAAGGTAAAATGCCTCCAATTAGTATTGAGAAAATGGGCTGCATATACCAAGCTTGCTCTGGAATCTGCCTGGGGATTTTATTGGTCTTCACTGGATCCTCAATTGCAGGTTTCTTATAGCCAAATTAACTGCCCACAAAGACCAATGGCACAGAAATTCCAAACCATAAAAGGACCAAGGCAAACATAGTCCCAAAAGGAACTGCACCAGATGAATTTTTTCCCCATAGCAGTGCATTGAGAATAAAGAAAATGCAAAAGGAAATGCCTGGAAACAAGAATGTTGTCTTCAGCGTGTTCCTCCTCCATTCTGCCCTTGAACATCTTATATAGACGTGACGATGCATACCCTACAAACAAACCCATAAACACCCATAATAGCAGCATAGTTGTCATTAAACCTCCACGGTTCGAAGGAGAAAGGAAACCGAGGACTGCAAATATCATTGTCACTGGCGTCATGGCAAAAAAAACTGAACTCCAGTTCCCACATAGACACAAAGTAAGCTTGCATTGGTTGGGGCCCTGACCACATCTCCATGGACCGACTTCCATCATGTTTCCTCTTGAGCCTCATCCTGAGTTTCTAATTGGTTGTATTTTGAGATATCCCGGTACAATGTTCGCATCATGATCATTGCAACCATTCCAGAGAGAAATAAAACAATCATCAATGAGTTGATGATAGAGAACCAATGGATCTGATCATCTATCATAAGCAGGTAAGTATCCCAACGTGATGCCCATTTCATAGGGCTCTCCCGGAAAGTAACATCACAAGTGAATATAACTTCTTTGTCTTCTACAACTTCTTGGGGAATCTCAGAATTTGACACTGTATGCTTGGTATTTGGATCACAAGTTGTCAAATGGGCTTTGACATTATCCCATAGTTGTTCATACTCATGCTTTACACTCACTGAGAATTGCCACCCTCGACGTGAACAGTCCAAGCTTCTTCGTATGCTGGGTTTCCTGTGGCGCAGCTTCCTGTAGAAACGCCTGTAGAGTGCCCGGCTTCTGTAGGATGTCTCTGCGCCTTTGAATGATCTTGGTATGCGGGAGAATTTTGAACAAGCCAAAAAACTTGGCGAAGGACGTCAGTTTAACAGAATTCAGAGGCAGAGGATTCAGCCGAAGAGGTTTGCAAGTGTGAATGAATCAGCAGTTAACGTGAGTCTTCAGTCGAGCATTCCTTTAATTACTACGTGATTTGTGGTGAGGTGGCAGAGACGTGCGCTGCTCATGCAAACTATTGGTCCCCTGCAGTGCCATCTGCCTGTAATCCCTTACCCTTAGTTGCACTGAAGTTTAAAATATCCACAATTGTCTGTGTTTTTTCAAATTTCACGTGAGTTGTCTAACACATACGTTGCATGATTCCTGGCTGATTGATAGAGAATTGGACAAGGAACTATCGGCTCAATCCTACTATATTCGTGGCTCAATTCCACCATTCCATTTATTCATGCAGTTTTTAAATTAGATTTGTGCAATAGAAGAACGAGTTTCAGCCATGTACCTGAAGTCAAATGGCTGTTCTGAGGTGCTGAGGCTAGTCATTGTTGCATGCACTGGTTTCTTTGGTTGCATGAGGGCTTGTCAGATGATTTATGGTTGTTTTCTCCTTGTGCAGGTGTCCTCTGGCCGGATCCCAGCTGCAAGAGTTCATTTCCACGTTTAGATCTGCACCTTCAAGTTGTTGCTGCTGAATTTTCACAGGACCAGAACTTGTTTTTGCCATTGCTCCCAAACGGTAAACCAGATCAATCTGAAAATTTCTGAGCATGTTCCTATCATCATGATGCACCTCCCATAGCAAAATCGTGATCAATGGATGCACATATTTCGAGAAAAATGGAAAATGGCTGAAGATTTCAGAGATCAATTTCTCGGAAACCGTGCATCGGAATTGGCTGAAACTGCTTGGGTAGGCTACTATCACCTATGTGCATCTCCGCATGAAACAGGTTTTAAAATGGATGCATGGATATGGAGAAAATGCAAAAATGGCTGATGGTGATGGAGGCTGATTTCTTGGAAACCGTGCACTGGAATTGGCTAAAACTGCTCAGGCATGTTGCCATCACCCCTGTACAATTCCCCGTAAAATGGTTTTTCAAATGGATGCATGGTTTTCAAGTTATGGAAGAAACAAATTATGTTCTAGGTATTTTTGCTTCAAGGCATTTTGTAGTTTTGTTGCATGGTAAGAAGAATGAACTTGGGCTGTGATGCAGGGATGGAGATGATGGAGGAGGAGTTTGAAGATTGCAGGAGGACTTCTGAACCCTTGAGGAAGCTACCATGTTAACCAAACCACCTCTTTGAAATCCATTTCTAGCTTCCTACAATTTCTACAGGAACTTCCTGTAGAAGCACAATGTAGAAGCACAATGAGGTGGAAAAATGATGGAGAAAGGCGAGGGATGGACACAGAGGTGCTTGCAGGCATAACCAATGGATTCCAAGTTTTAGATCCCCTTCCAAAATCGAATCTGGCTCGCTTGAAGGTTCTACAGGATGTTTCCTGTAGAAATATAGAACTTCCTCTAGAAGGCACAAAAACTCCTTTTCTTTGTTTTGAGTGATCCTCCTAACTTGCAATGTCATTGCTGCAACCTGAAATTATTCAATGGAAATTAGATTTCTTTTTCTTTTTCTTTTTCTCCTTTTTTTGAAAAACAACTAGGGCGCCTCATGGAGGTTTTCACCCTAATTGCCTGCCCTGGGCACCTCCAAGGGAGGTTTTCACCCAGAGATCTTATTCTCTTTTCTCTTTTTTACCAACCCATTGACCGCCTCATGGAGGTTTTCAATCAATGAGCCAATCTAAGGCGCCTCCGAGGAGGTTTTCACCTTAGATTTTTATTCTCTTCTTATTTTCATTTTTTTTTCTCTTTTTTTTTTTTTTCTTTTTTTTCTTGACCCTACCCTACTTGAAAAACGAAATCATTTTCAAGTATAAGAATACTTCCAATGGAGCCATGTGCACATCGAGATTAGAGATAAAATGATGTGGCGACCTGAAATGCATGCTTTGACAGCTATCCAGATCTCAGAGACCAAATGATTTGACTTTGAAGGGATCAAACATAGCTGAGGAAGAGAGTACTGTTGCAACTTAGTGACTGTCTGGAACCATGTCTCAATATAGCTTTGATATCCTTGGTCCTTTTGCTGATCTGGATCATTCTCCATATCTTCTTCTATCATGACCTTCACATCTTCCTCTTTTTGTTGACTTTTCTCTTGACTACATGGAATATTTGATGGTAACCATGAAGGATCTTTCTTTATCTCTGCTTCCGATGTCTTCTCTTCATCAAGTAAAGCCCATGGTTCTTTGATTTCCTCTTCTGAATCTTCTTTTGCCTGATGTGGTCCTTCAATGCTTTCAATATAGTCTCTTTTTTGAAATACTCTTCCTGAGCTATGGTGAAGATCATTGAGCTCAAGAGCAGTTGTTTGGACATGTTGTGCCTCAGCTTTGCAATTGGGTTGAGCTGCTCCATGGTATGGTTTCTGAAATGGTGGTATGGGTAGTTGAGTGGAGGTGTGTATTTGAGATGGATGCGGATGGGGTTGTGGTTGGGTAGGCATTTGGGGTTGCCTTGGTGGAGAAGGAGGTGATGGTTGCGGTTGAGCAGGTGGTGGAGGAAAGGAAGTGGGAGGAGTGTTGTACTGGGGCCTCCACCCCTGATGAGGTGCATTCCACTGAGGCTATGGTTGAGCATAAGAGTGAAACGAATGAGCAGCTGTTTGGGCATAATATGGATCTATGAAGGAACAAGGAAGAGGTGTGAACCAGGAAGGATGAGCAGCGGGACCCCAAGAAGGCATGAAAGTGGCTTGATAGGGGTCATAATAGGTCTCGTGTGTCCCTTGTAGTTCCTGCTGATAAGATCTAGGTTCATGTGGCCTCCTTTGGTTCATATAGTAGAGTGATTCAATGGCTCCTTTTGCTCTCTGATATGCAGCTTTGATTCTGGGTAAGGAAGGGCACTGATCTGTAGGATGGTATTCTTCACATACAAAACACACTTCTATGGAGTACAATGGACATTCGTTCCTAGGATGCTTTCTAGTGCACCTAGGACAAAAAATGGCCAAAGCCCTCTTGGCTTCTTCTTGCTTCTTTTGGATCCGCAAGGTATCCAGTTGAATGGCAAGAAACTGCCTCATATCACTCTTGAAATCTTCGATCTGATTTTCAAATTCGTCTTTGGACAAGGTGCTACTCCCAACATTTCTGCTTGTAGCCATTTGCTCCAGAGGAATGGTTCCTTCTTCTTCTTCCCTTGAGGTTCTTCAAATATGTCTTGCTATCCACCTAAGGGTTCTTTAATCATAGCCATCGAAGAAGAGAGAATGTTGGCTGTGTGAAGCAGTGGGGGTGTTGTGCAATCATTTTTCTAACTTATCTCTACTCCTACAATGCATGAAATGAAATATTTTTGGTTGATTTTTTGATTTTTTATACTTCTACCTGCAAAACTGAAATAGATTGAACTACAACTAACTATCTTGCTGAAATGAAAATGCGGAATTGAAATGAAAGCAGGAAAGGAATAATCTATTTTGCTAAAATGAAATTGCAGGAATGAAATGCTAGGCTACGCTTGCGGAATTGAAATGCTAATCTACGCTTGCAGAAATGAAATTGCGAAATTGAAATGCTAATCTATGAAAGCGGGAAATTCTAATCTACTTTTGCATAAACGAAATTGCATAATGGAAATGAAATAAACTACTTAGCAGAAGATTGTAGTGGAAAATAGAAGAAAAGCGGCAATCACCAATACTCTGATGCTTCCCCGGCAACGGCGCCAAAAAGACGGTGGGCTCCAGTATTGTAGCAATAATGCTACAACTCCTGGAACTCCCTTCTTTAATTTTATCAACCCGGTAGTTCGTAACAAACTTGGAAGCGACGGTGTTGTATGCACAAGTACTAGCTCTTGCCGCAGCTATCACTTGGTCAGCTGGCACAAGTCCGCTAGGGGTTTAAGCCAACTTCTATGAGCTCTTAGAAGAAGCTTTTTAACTGATGGATGAAAGCTACCTCAAAGGAAGCTAATCTACTTGTGGAAAGAAACTGAAAGCCAAAAAGAAATGCAAACCCTAGCAAACCCTAATTATACCAGCTAGTCCTACTGATGCAAAGATGAGAATGCAAACTACTGAAAGAGATGCCATTACCTCTATGAAGGTAACATACATGTGTCTAGACTACCTCTATTTGAAGAAAACATCTTTTTGTATTTTTGACTAAGTTATTAGAATTATCATGCATGTGCTTTTAACTGGCTTTTCACTGTGCAGGGGTGGATCAAGGAGGAGAAATGCTTGGAAAAGGTTGGGATGGTATAGAGAGGGTCTAAGGAGCCCCTAACACTCTTCCAAAGAGTTTCACAAAGTTTGGTTGCCAAAAAACCTTGTTGGTGAGCTTCTACAGGAAGTCTGCAGGGGTTCTACATGATGTTTCAGGAATTTCTACAGGATGTTCAGAAATTTCTACAGGATGTTTTAAAATTGGATTTTGGAGGATGGGTGAGTGAGGTAAGGTGTATGAATGGATAGGGAGGTAGGGTAGGGGCCTGAAATGACCTAAGGATTGATGGTTGGAGTGGTTAGAGGGTGTGGAGAGCTGGCTTGGCTTAAAGAAGGCTAAGACAATGGAGGAGCAATAAGGTAGGGTTATGTGGGCAGAAAGACAGTTGTGAGATGAGGAACTTAACTAGGAGATGGAGCAGCTGGCCTGGACGAAGCTTGGGTGAATGAGAGGGAGATGCCCTGCACGGTGTACACTTAACCGAATCAACTAAGTCCTGCACACAATCGAAATCTTAGCTAATCTAGTCTAACTGTCAATGAAACAAATGAACAACAGCTTTATTCATAAAGAGAACCATGTACAGCACTTAAGCAAAGAAACATTTCAAAAGGCCTGAACGCATGATTAACTCCTTCAAATGAAAACATTACACCAAAGATTGCATGGACAAGCAAACTAGTGTTTTTGTTGGGCAGCAAGGTCACCTTTGTCCCAACTCACGATCCCACTGAGGGAGAGGTAAGATCAGAGGTGCTTGAGCCCTTTTTCCAAGGATCCTTTATGTTATTAACCTATCAAATCAATCTGAATATGAAAATCTACTTTAATCATCAAAAGCAACCTAAATAACAAAACGAGATTTAGATCTAAATGGCAGACTTTATTCTAAGAATGTAGCAAAGACACATAAAGGTAAACAAAGGAGGTACTGGGT
This sequence comes from Pinus tabuliformis, assembly GCA_031772625.1. Lineage (NCBI taxonomy): Eukaryota > Viridiplantae > Streptophyta > Pinopsida > Pinales > Pinaceae > Pinus > Pinus tabuliformis. The sequence continues at coordinate 1,809,649,047 of CM062817.1, forward strand.
GCTTGAGATGGGCCCAACCCCAAGAGCTACAGCCTCCTAAGAGAGATTTAGAGCTGGTGCAAAGCTGGATTCATCTTTATTGAGCAAGAAAAGAAGAGTTACATCCCAAAAACTGTCCATAAGGAGAACTTGAAAATGTGCTGAAAGCAAAGCTAATCTACTGCCTAAAAATCGAACTACAAAATGACTAACTGCTGGCTACAAAATGACTAACCACTAGCTACAAAATGACTAACCACTAGCTAGCCAAAATGAGGCCCTAAGCCTTCTTATTTATACAAATTGAGGACCCCAACAGTCCTCCTAAACTTTAGGGACTCGGTTGCCCAAGACTTGTAGTTAACAGCAGTCCTACTTGACTTGCTTGGCTGCCCTTGTGTTAATTGATTTGGTGGCCCTTGAACTCCGAGCTGATGGTGCAGAATTCGAGGTAAGGGCCCATAAATGAGGGGAACACCTTCCTAAAAATACTCTACATGAATTTGGCTGCCAAGTGCTCATTTCAACCATTGACTTTGTCTCCAAATTGACCAAAAAGGCTACACAAAGCACACATTAAATTTGTTGGCATAATGACTAACCCAATTCACTCTATTAGCATAAATATAATAAAAAACATGCAATAAACTAATGAGAATGGTGGATTAAGTCGAATTAGGAGGTTGAATGAGCCCAAATAATTATCCATTTTTGGGGCTCATCAATGAGAACAAAAGAAATTTTAATCATGATCCCATAGACTCTAATGTTGGATCGAAGACCCACCATATTCCAAAAATGGATATGAGGAAGTTTGATGGCAAGGATCCTGCAACATGGATATTACAGATGGAGCAATTTTTCGATCTCAATAATGTGCAAAACACACAAAAGGTACGTATTGCAACTTTATATTTGGAACCAAATCAGTTTGTATGGTATCAATGGCTTTGCTCTCGTAAACAAATTATCACTTGGGCAATTTTTACGGAAGAATTGACAACACATTATGAGGATACAAAAAGCAACACTTTTTTTAGCCAAATGATAAGTCTCAAACAAAAGGGTTCAATAATGGAGCACATTGAGGAGTTCCAAAAATTGAACATAAGGGTAAAAAATATTCTAGAGGAGCATAGGATTGATGTGTTCATAGAGACTTTAAAGGATAATATCCAACATGATGTTTGCCTTTGGGAACCTGATTCATTAGAGAAGGCATTCAGGTTAGCAAGAAAAATGGAAAGAAAAATTATGGCAACCAGGAAGCATACCACTCACAACTATAAAGATGGAAGTGTTGTTGCCCCTAGTCTTCCACAACCTATAAGGTTGACACCACAACAATTGGAAGAAAAAAGAGCAAAAGGGCTTTGTTACAGTTGTGATAGCAAATACACTAAAGTTCATAAGTGTGCTGAGAAGAAATTACTCTACATAGATTGTGAAGAGGAAGAAGAAAAGGAGCAAGAAAGGTCAAAAGAAGAGGATATACTCGAGGAACAAAGCCTAGATAAGGAAGAAATGAATCCGACCATATCTTGTAATGCATTGGCAGGAATTACCACTCCTCAAACCATCAGGATAGAAGGACAAATCAAGAAGAAAAAGGTAATAGTGTTGATTGATTCAGGAAGTACCCACAATTTTATTCATTGTAAAGTAGCAAAAGAATTGAATTGCTTCTTATATCCAGCACCAGAGTGTCAAGTGATGGTTGCAAATGGAGGAACAATAAATTGCTCTGGAAAGTGCCATAAATCAATCTATCCATGGGAGAATATGTATTGACTAGCCCAATACTTTCCATTCCAATGGGAGATGTTGATGTTGTACTAGGAGTCCAATGGCTACAACCCTTGGCTACAATAGCTTTTAATTTTCAAGAACTTTTCATGAAATTTTCTGTGGAAGGAAAGGAAGTTGAATTAAGGGGTATTGCAGGGAAACCAGGAAAGATAATCAGCTCTAACGGTATGACAAAGCTTCTAAAAAAGGAACAAAGAGGTGTAATTGCACAATTATGTTCGCTAGATGTTTCCACATTGGAATCATCTATTTCTCCAGATCTCCAAAAAGTCTTGGACAATCATTCCAAGGTATTTGAGACTCCCAAAGGTCTCCCACCTATTCGTGATCATGATCATGCTATTCATCTGATTCCAAGAAGTGTTCCTCCAAACATCAGGTCGTACAGATATCCCTATGCCCAAAAGAGTGAAATTGAATGTATGGTTGCAGAAATGCTAGAGGCTGGTATAATTCAACCAAGTCAAAGTTCCTTCTCTGCTCCAGTAGTATTGGTGCACAAGAAGGATGGATCATGGCGCATGTGTCCAGATTATAGGGAGCTCAACAAGCTCACTATTAAAGATAAGTTTCCCATTCCAGTCATTGATGAATTACTAGATGAATTGCATGGATCAATTTACTTCACCAAGTTGGATCTTCGTTCAAGATATCATCAAATCAGAATGAGGACTGAAGACATTCCGAAAACAGCATTTAGAACTCATGAGGGTCATTATGAATTTTTGGTCATGCCTTTTGGCCTTACCAATGCACCTTCAACATTTCAAGGTTTGATGAATTCCATTTTCAAACCATTCCTTAGAAAATTTGTGTTAGTATTTTTTGATGATATACTAATCTATAGCAAGTCTTGGAAGGATCATGTTGAACATGTTGACAGGGTGCTACAATTATTGGAGGAGAAACAATTATATGCAAAAAGATCCAAATGTTTCTTTGGAGTACAAGAGGTGGAATATCTGGGTCATATTGTATCTCATGAAGGAGTTAAGGTAGACCCTAGCAAAATTAAAGCCATTAAGGAATGGAAAATCCCCACATCCATAAAGCATCTGCGAGGATTTCTAGGGTTGACAGGGTATTATCACAAGTTTGTTAAGAATTATGGGAGAATAGCAGCACCTCTAACAACATTATTGAAGAAAGATGCATTTTCATGGACTCCAGAAGCAACAAAGGCCTTCGAACATCTTAAAGAGGCAATGTGCCAAGCACCAGTCTTAGCTACACCAGACTTCACAAAAACCTTTATTGTGGAATGTGATGCTTCAGGAAATGGAATTGGTGTTGTTTTAATGCAAGATGAAAGACCCATTGCTTTTGAAAGTCGTCCAATCAAGGGAAATTTTTACACAAAGCTATTTATGAGAAGGAAATGTTGGCAATACTCCATGCACTTAAGAAATGGCGACCCTACCTAATGGGAAGACACTTCAAGGTAAAAACGGATCATGATAGCCTTAAATACTTTTTAGAACAAAGATTATCCTCTGAAGAGCAACAAAAGTGGGTCACAAAGATGTTGGGTTATGACTTTGAAATCATCTACAAAAAAGGGAAGCAAAATGTGGTGGCAGATGCACTCTCAAGAAAGGATGAGGATGTGGAAGCATTGTTGTGCGCCATTTCTATTATCCAACCAGATTGGATAAACGAAGCAAGGGAGGAATGGAAGAATGACGAAGAAGTGTGGGCACTTATTTGAAAGTTACAACAAGATTCTAGTATGTCTGATACATTTAGCTGGCAAAATGATTCGTTATGGTACAAAGATCGCTTATACCTCTGTAAGAATTCCCCGCTAAAACAAAAGATTCTTATGGAATTGCACACTTTTCCCTTAGGAGTACATTCAGGATTTTTAAAAACTTACCATAGGGTTAAGAAGGAATTTTTTTGGGATGGCCTTAAATCAGATATTCAAAATTTTGTGGCGGAATGTTTGGTTTGCCAACAAAATAAATTTGAAACAATTAAGACACCGGGTCTATTACAACCTTTATCCATTCCAAGCCAATGTTGGGAGGAGGTTTCAATGGATTTTATCACAGGTTTACCCAAGTCTGAGGGAAAGAGTGTCATCATGGTGGTAGTTGACAGACTTACCAAGTATGCACACTTTTGTGCATTATCACATCCATTTAAAGCCAGTACAGTTTCTACTACATTTATGGAAACAATTCAAAAGCTACATGGAAACCCAAAGATTATTGTAAGTGACAGAGATCCCATTTTCACTGGAAATTTTTGGACAGAATTATTTTCTTGTCTTGGTACTCAGTTAGCTCATAGCTCATCTTATCATCCTCAATCTGATGGGAAAACTGAGATAGTAAACAAATGTTTGGAAGGATATCTTCGTTGCTTTGTATCTGATAAACAGACACAATGGGTCAAATGGTTGCCTCTGGATGAATGGTGGTATAACACTTCCTTCCATACAGCAACAAAAATGACCCCATTTATGGCACTTTATGGATATCAGCCACCATCCATCACATCATATTTAAGAGAAAATTCTAAGGTTCAAGCAGTGGAACATCACATCGAACATCAACAACATGTCCTCCAACTCTTAAAGGATAACCTCGTGTTGGCACATAATAGAATGAAACAACAGGCAGATCAACATCGCAGTGAAAGAAGTTTTGATGTAGGTGATTGGGTATTCCTATGGCTACAACCATATAATAAAATGTCCCTCAAGCAAGCTAAGAAGGATAATAAATTATCACCAAAGTATTATGGTCCGTACAAGGTGTTGCAAAAGATTGGTACTTTTGCATACAAATTGGAGCTTCCTGCAGCTTCTCGATTGCACCCAGTTTTCCATGTTTCATGTTTAAAGAAGGTTATAGGCAACAAGCTCCCAGTTCAAACAATATTGCCAGAACTTGACGAGGAAGGAAAAATTATATTGGAACCAGAAGCAGTCACAGAAACAAGAACTCGACAGTTACGAAATCAATCAATTTCGGAGTATCTTATCAAGTGGAAGAACTTATCCGCTGAAGATTCCACATGGGAGGATGAGAATTTTATACAGAAGCATCCAGAACTACTGAAGCATTGAGGACAACACTTTTTTGAAGGAGAGGGGCATGTTGGGTCCCTATAATACTAGTGATTACCCCATTACTATTGTAGTTGTATCCCTTATTAATATTGTTGTGCCCCTATTGTCCCCATATTGTTATTACTGTGCCCCATAGAATCCCTCTATTGTTATTTTTGTGGCTTTATATTATTATTGTTAGGTCGGCTGGGTTATATTGTGACTCCTTAGACTCCTATATATATAAAGGAGGTTTTGTCATTTGAATCATCCAATAATTTCTCATTTATGTAATGTAAAGGAGGTTGACCCCTCGAAGAGGCTGAATTCTAAGGCGTGGATCTCTCTTTTCTATCTTTTTGTGAGTTGGTTTCATAACAGACACTCACTCATGTTGTGAGTGGGTCTCTTATGGAACTCACACCATTTTCCCATGTCCTTCTTTGGCTTCGTGGTGTTGTTCTTTTATTGCAACTTCAGCAAGTTGTCATGGGTCACCCTGCCTTGGCTTTGTCCTTTGCTCTGTGGTTTGGGGGCACCTTTCCCTTGCTTCAGGTTCATAGATCCAAAGTCTCATTTATTTTGTTTAAACTTCTCCTCAATCTTGACAGTGTATCGATATGTCATGTTGAGCCAAGAACTTCATCTTGTCCTAGATTTACCTATGCAGATAGTTGCGGTACTCGAGTACCAAATGTCACTCAAAATCCTTGATACCCAACTTCGTGCAAAGGGTATGAAAAGCATTGGTAAACTTCAACCCATCTTAGTCCCTTCCCTGCTGCAACGTGGTCCACTTAATGTATTTATCCTCATAGCTCCCGACAAGGTAGTACTGCTCCTTCATGGCATCCCGGAACGAATTCCAAGTGGGTGCGGCTGATAATAGTGAGGGTGTACTTTCATCCGTCTTCTCACAGTAGATTTCCCACTAGTCCTTGACGTGGGGGGCGACTTTGAGAAGTGCAAAAGTAATCTTTTCCTGGCTAGACAAATCATGAACAGAAAAATATATTTCTAGCAAATTTAACCATTTATCTATGACATTCGTATCTGTCTAACCTTAAAATATGGGGATGTCAAAGTTAACTTGTACCTTAAAGGATGTGGCACTTCCAGAGTAGCTGGTGGAAGGAGATTTGTCGCCTTTGGGTAGCTACAGAAGGATCTAGGAAAAGTTGTCCATCAACGCGTTCCTCTGTCACTCGAGGGCTTCTTCAAGCAAGATTTGAAAGAATCTTATAGCCCCTCGTCTTTCTTCTCTTTTGTCATGGGAGGTTGTTCGTATTTGCAAGGCTGGTCTTGTAAAGGTTCGACCAATTCGAGCCCTAACTCCTTATTTCCCGACCTTGTTGGGGACATGCAAAGAAAAATAGAGAGAGCAGACCGCTCTGATACCACTGATCCGAACTTAAACAGGAACGCAAAAAATTATAGATATAACCATAAATACAGAGATGCAGCAGAAATAACACTTCATTTCATTAATATCAAATATTGAAATATGTTTACAAACAGAATGGAAATAAAACTAGCTCGGTCGATGATAGCTTATCTCTGAGAAGAGATGTGGCAGCTACGTGCCTATGAATTGTGTTACAATGAGGCTCAAGGGCCTATTTATTATTGAACAACAAAGGAAAACCCTAAACAACCAAAACACTAACCCTAGGAGATGGAACACCAAGAGTTTGTGGGCCCCGTTGGGGTTAGTTGGGAAGGCCAACTTCGCAAGGTCATAACTTTTTCATATTATCTCTGTTTGGCGTGTACAATACCTTGTTGGAAATATCTCTTCGAGTAATATAGGATTTTTGACAAGCCCTTGTCTATGGCTATGGGCTTGTTGCAGACCTCAAAAAAACATCTTTTAGGGGGTCAAAACTACTCCGGGAGTTCAGGAATCGAAAAAAATGCTAAAAATAGTAAATGCTACAATAAATAAGGAAACATTTGAAACCAAATGGAGGTCTAGGTGGAATAGGTGAGTGGCCACCAATATCCACCTAGATCAATGCACCATGTTCTATTTAGCACCAGTGCTTGTATGGATAGTAAAGCACCAGTGTGTTTGTATATTGTAGATGCACAGTCAAAAAAACATTTGCTTGCTCACCCCTACCAGTGACCTTCGGTACAAATGGATTTTGGGGCTACTTTTATATGGGCTTCTACAAAAACCTCTGCTAGAAGGCATTTTACTTGTAGTTCCATGCACAATTCATCAACTAACTATCAGGATTGTTTATCCTCTAACGGTCCTAATTAAATAGTGAACCCCCTTCGACTCATATATTACGAAGGCTAAGCTCCACATTAGAGAAATTTTGAGGTATAAAATGGGCCTCCTAAGGAATATTATAAAATAATATTGAAATAATAAAATAATATTAGATTACATTATCCAATTTTAGAGAGAAAAAAAAAAAAAAATATATATATATATATATATATATATATATAGATATTCAACTCGTATTTTCAACTAATATTGTTGTGATTTTACTCAAATTTTGAGCGGGAGCACTAGTTGTATTCAGAATTTAATTGTTCATCTAAGGAGTACCCACGTTGCATATTTTCGATGGACCCTACTACACGAAAAATGAGAAATACATGAAAAAATGAGATTACAATCACAAATTTTTCATGTATTTCTCATTTTTAATTTAGCAGGGTCCATCAAAAGTATGCAGCATTGGTACTCCTTGGATGAGGAATTAAATTTTTCATCCAACAAGTGCTCCCACTTGAAATTTGAGTAAAATCGTAGGGAGATAAGTTGAAAAACAGTTTTTTTTTTTTTTTTTTTTTTTTTACTCCATAAATGATGAATCATCCTCCATGGTTGACACCATCATATTGAATCCTATTGGTTCTTGATCTGAAAACTGGAGAGAATAAAACTTGCAGCAAAATTCTTTTAGACTATAAGGGCTTGTGAAATTAAGTTCCAAAATTACAGCATAAAGATGTAGAGAATCACATAAAATTGTAACTTAAGAGACACGGCAAAAACATGAACAAGCCATGAATAAGAGAGAACGTGAACCATCAAAGATAAATATGATAACGGAGTTCACCCTGTCAACCCTTCCACTAGGATACGTCTCTGAATTCACCTTCACAAGTCAAATCACTTTATTGTCTTCTTCAAAAAGAGGTTGAATGTATACAATGCTTTACAAAAAAAATTGACTCCCAAAACTGCCTTCTACTACAAAAGAGCTTTCAAGGCCAACGCACTGCATACATTTCTTCAATACCTCATAAAGACCTCCTCTCTTGAGCTCTCAAGGCTCTCTAAACAAGACTCGCGCTCCAAAAACTCTCTCAAAACAAGCTCTCCAACCAACTCTCATAACAAGAGTACATAAGAGGGAATTATATCTTTCAAAGATCCCTAAACAAAGGAGAGGATATCTCCTTAGATCCACATTCCAAGGAGAGAATCACTCTTTAGATCCATTAAAAGAGGATCTATGATATTTTTTAGGATGAAATCTCTCAACTCCACCAAACTTGGACCTTATCCAAAACTCAAGGGATATGAGGAAATCCCATGAGACTCTCAACTCCAACTTGAATTTAGAAACTAATTTTGAGGAAGATTCTCTCATAAATCAATTTCTATTTTACAATTTAAAATTCAAATTTATGAGCACATCCACATGAAGTAATATTCAAATTTGAAATACTCATAACCTAGGCTTCAATGAACTTGTCTTGGACATGGTACTCTTTGGAAAATGTGTCAAGATCCTCTTGGATCGGTTCTTATAAAGTTGATTTTGGTTGTACATTTTTGTTTTGAGGCCCATTTTAGACCTCAAATTTTCTTTAATGTTCCGCAGAGGGATCTACCTCTTAGCCATGCACAATTGTTGCAAACAATGGCTTGAATGAAATGGTTTTAAGGGACTCTTCCTCGCACCTGTGATATAGATAAACATATACAAGATGGGAAAATAATCTAGGTCTTGGGTGCAGAGATTTTGGGAAGATTTTGGGGCTTGAATCATACATGTGATTTCGTAAAACCCCTCAAGCTACATCTTGAAAACACAAACACACATATATATTTGTACATAGATACAAACAAGTCCCATCTCTCCTCAGTTTAAATATGACTCAGCCTGGCCTGGTTTCATAGATTTACTTACTTATATAAGTAGACTTGTTCACACAATTACCAGCGATTTCAAACACTTCAAGCAAGTAATCAATCATAAATAGAGATAACCCATCTCTCCAACACAACAAACTGAGCTTAATTTTCAAGCCTAGAAATATCCACATGAAATGAACCATTCCATAAAAATATTTACACAAGATAGTGACATCCTTTATTCATACAGGAAGACAACACTCCTCAACATTAACATGGCATTATTTCAGCACAAATAACAAAGATATAATAATCACAATCACAAAACATAATAGTATACCTATCTTATAAGAGATCTGGAAACTAAGAGTGGGACTCTAACACTCCACCTAACCATAGACGAGCTACAACCATAGTTATTTGTATTTTTCACCCCTAATCCAAATTCCAGGGCTTGAGGTGGAGTGCTTCTTAAGAGGAATTTCAACCAACATAACAAATGAAACAAGATGCTGCAAGGCCACACTTCCTTCATCCACCAGCTACACAAGTTTTCACTCTGTCCTTTCAAACATAATTAACATCCATGTGAGGATACGACAGTGCGGAGTTACAACTCACTTTCACGAGAAGAGAATCCACATTGAGGAAGGTTCATAATGGATAAGCTACTAATGGGTAAGATATCACCCCTTCAGGAGGTTCATCAGTGATTCAAGCACCAGAGCTTCCGTCCCAAGGAAACTCTTGGTGGTTCAACATCTCTCGGAATCACCTGAGTGACTCTTTCCAAACCAGTAGGTTCATCAATCCACAAGCTTCCAGTGGGTTCTTCAGCCTTACAAGAAAGCCACTGCTCTCTATAATTCTTTTACACAGAAAGCCTTGGTTAGGGTTCTTCAGTTGGTTCATATATCTCCATAACTTTCTTTCTACCCCATTCGATCACTTCTCTCTCATTGTTTTCTCACCTCCACCCTTGGAGGAAATTTTTCTGCAATGTTCTCACTGCATCCTATCTATTGTTGCATATGCATGAATAAATAGAATGTTCTCCCTTCTTTCATTGTCTCTGCGCTTGAGAGAGGATCCAAGAGAGTTTGTTCTCCCCTACCTATGCATATGCTTGAGAGTGTCTCCCCCTCTCTTCCATACTACACGTTCATTTTCCAACGAACACCCCCCCGCCTCCCGGTATATTGTTTTCCACGGTTGCATATAATCAACTACCTAGATAGCGTGGTCCATGTTTCCCTTAATTTTTTTTTCCTCTTATTGCTTGTCATTGGAGATGATGGACACATGGATATATCCTTGTCTCTTCAGTTAAATTTAATGCATAGTCAATTCATTTAATATTCTCACCAACCCTGATGCCTGATGTATTTAATTTTTCCAGTTCCTCAAGCAATCTCCCTCCCTAAGAAACTGGAATTTGTGTCCCTTCTCTCAGCCTTTAGTTAATTACAATTTATTTACAATAGAGAAATATGAACTTGGGAATGTCACAATCCTAAGGGGGGGGACACCATCCTTGATGTTCAATAACCATATCAACAAAGCACGATTTAGACCAAGTATTGTTGATTATGGACCTTTATTTACACAACTTTATACAACATTTACATTATATTTATATTTCCCTTACTTAGCAAATAAGGAAGGATATGTTGTCTACATCTGGTCATTCATTTCCCACGTGGATTATCTGGGTTCAAAGTGCCTCCATTTCACTTTTACTTTCTCTATTTCTCAATTCTATAGCTTGAGTTGCCTCCAATCCAGGATGCATAGAAGTTTTGGTTGGAACTCTCCCTTTGGTTCTACCTATAACACATACCAATAAATTACATGATTAACATCATGTACATATCTTTTAAGCAATGAAACATGGAAAACATCTTGAACGTTCGTTGATGGTGGCAAGGCCAAGCTATAGGCTAATGGCTCTATCCTTTCAAGCACTTCAAATGGCCTAAAAAATTGTGGTGCCAGCTTGGCACACGACTCAAATTTCAAGGAGATCTTCATGGGTATAAATCATAGGAATACATGTTCCCCTTCTTGGAACTCTTTGTGCACTGTATGCTAGTCCGCATAGCTTTTTGCATGTCTTGTGCCACTTTTAGATTTCTTCTGATGGTTTGCATTTCCTTCTACATGTATTCAACATATCAATCCTAATAAGGACCCTATCCATTGGATCACTCTAGCTGATAGGAGTGTTGCAACTCCTCCCATAAAGTGCTTCAAATGGGCTCATTCTCAACGATTCTTGATACCCATAGTTGTATGTAAATTCCACAAGTGGAAGGTACACTTCCCACTTCTTGGGCTAATGTATCACATACACTCTTAGCATGTCTTCTAGAATCTTGTTTTTTCTCTCTATTTTCACATTGGTTTGAGGGGTGTACGTTGTGTTGGATGTTAGATTTGTTCCTAAGCCTGCAAATAGTTCTCTCCAAAATTTTGAAGTGAATTTGGTGTCTCTATCTGAGATCATTTTCTTGAGAACTCCATGCAATCTCAAAAACTCCTTTTTGAAAACCTGAGCCACCTCACTCGTTGAATTTGTAGATTTAACAACCACGAAGTGATCCACCTTGCTCAATATGTCGACCACTAACATGATTGCATCATGTGTTTTGGAGTCTTTGGCAGCCCTGTAATAAAATCCATAAATATCACCACCCACTTCCATTCCAGAATGGGAATGGCCTGCAACAAACCAACTGATTGCATGCACTCAGCCTTCACTTGTTGGCACTCTATGTATTTCGAGAGAAAATCAGCAACCTCTCTTTTCAACTTTGGCCACCAATAGAATATCTTGATGGTTGCTAGAGTATTTTGATATCTCGAATGGCCAGAATATGGATTCACATGAAACTTTCTTAATATGAGCCTCCTCAAGTCACTACTACTTGGGACATAAATCTTGTTTTTGAATTTAATCAACCCCTTTTTTGTAAGGAAATAGTCCTTACCTTCATTTCCTTGAGAGCCTTGTTGTAGCTTCTTCATTAATTGTTGATACTTTTCATCTTGTTTCCCAACATTTTTTATCCTTTCTTCCAAATCATTTCCATGGGAACTTATGGCTGCTATATGATGTATTTTCACTCTCCTTCTAAGTGCATCAGCCACTCGATTCTCCTTGCCTTTTATATATTTTATTTCAAAGTCAAATTTTATAAGCGTGGCTAGCCATTTGGCTTGCCTTGCATTCAACTTGGGTTGTTCAAATAAATACTTCATTCCTCCATTATCAGCCAGTAGACTAAATTTTATACAAAGGTAGTGTCTCCACATCTTCAAGCATGGATGATGGCAGTGAGTTCCAAGTCATGAGTTACATAGTTTTTCTCGTGCCCATTTAATTTTCGAGATTCATAAAAGACCACTTTGCCTTCCTGCATCAGGACTCCAGCAAGTCCCTCCTTGTAGGCATCTGTTAATACAATGAAATTATTTTTAGGGTATGTTATTCTTAACACCAGTGCATTGGTGAACAATTGCTTAAGTTGATTCAATCTTGTAGCACAATCAATTTTCCATTCGAACATATTTCCTTTCTTTTGTAAAGCAGTAATTGGAAAACCAATCTTAGAGAAATTCTCCTATAATAGCATTCCAGACTCATGAAGGACCTAACTTCAGCCACATTTCTAGGTGTTGGTCATTCCCTGATAGCCTTTATCTTCTCGGGATCTACTACTACTCCCTCTCTTGAGACAATGTGTCCCAAGTAATGAATTTGTGACTGAAATAAATTTCACTTACTAAGCTTTGCATAAAGCTTATGCTCTCTTAGAAATTGTAGTACTATGATCAGGTGTTCTTCCTGCTCCTCAGTCTTTGAATAGACCAAAATTTCATCAACGGAGACTATGAAAAACTTATCCAAATAGAGGCACAACACGTTGTTCATGAGGCACATGAAAGTTGAAGGCACATTGGTAAGCCCAAAGGGAACTACCACGAATTCATAATGCCCATAACTTGTTCTAAAGGTTGTTTTATGTATGTCCTCATCCTTTATATGCACTTGATGATAGCCTAATCTCAGATCAATTTTAGGGAATACTACTACTCTTAACTAATTGAATAAACTGTCAATTCGTGGCAATGGATACCTATTCTTGATGGTCACTTTATTCAATTTCCAATAATCAATGCACGACCTAAGTGTGTCATCCTTATTCATAACAAATAGAACTGGTGCTCCCCATGGGGACACACTTGGCCTTATTTAACCCTTTTCTAGCATCTCCTTGAGTTGTAGCTTCAGCTCAACTAATTTTGGAGTGCTCATTATGTATGGAGCTTTGGATGTTGGAGCTTCCCCTGGCACTAATTCGATGGAAAATTCTACTTATATATAGGGACGAAATTCACGAATTTTTGGAGGAAATACATCCTGGTACTGCTGCAAAACAAAATATTTTTTCAGGACCTCACTATCTTCTTTCCCTACGTTGTTATCAGTTTCAGCATTGCTGGAAATATGCACAACTAGCAGAAGACATTTTTTGTGACTGTGCTTAGCTTACATAGTTGTGATCATTCTCACTGAAGTAGGTTTTAACTTTCCATGCAATATTCTATGATGTCCAGATTCATCCAAACATTCAATGGTCTTCTCAAAACATTCGAACTAGGTTTGATGCACATATAACCAATCCATGCCCAACAATACGTTATATGCTCCCAATGGAAGCACATTGAGGTTTTCCACTATTGGCATCCCATTTAATTCGATTAGAAAGGCCTTCACCCAATGCTCAACTCTTCTTTCGTCCCCATGGCCAGTTGAACTAACCATGACTCATCATGTGCTTCTTTCTTTGGTGTGCATTTCTTAACAACGACAAGACTTATGTAATTAAAATTTGAACCAGGGTCAATCAAAATTGAAATATTTTTGTTTACATGGAGCATATTGTCCATCTCTATAATCATTTCTTAGTGATTACCTATTGTTGCGTAAATGTTGGGTATACTTTGAGCCACGTCCTTGACTATGTCTGCCTCCTGCACATTGTACAGTCTCGGGAAAGCATGTTTCATTGTGGGAAATCCTTACTTAGGTGATTCCCTCCACAGTTCCAAAACTTATATGGACCCTTCTCATATCTTTTGGCTTCATCTTGAGTAGAACGACCTCTGCTAGAAGCGTTGGACTTCCACTATTTTTCATGGTTAACAGGGGTCGCACTTACTCCCTTTATTGTTGTTTGCCTTTTCCCTTTAAACTTGGCATTACCCTTGAATTTCCCATCCGATTTGTCTTCGGGCATGTTCCTAGACTTCTCATAGGAATGCTTCAGTTTTCAAATTGTGTCCTCTAATGTATTGGGCTCATGAACTCAATTATATCCTTGAAATATTGTGGCAGTTCGATGACATACCTCTGAATCTTTGATTTATCTTCCTTGAGGATAGGGGACATACCTAGAAACTCTAAGAATATGGTGGTGTACTCATCGTCTATCATTTGTCCCACTCAAAGCTCAGAGAACTATTTTCCCTACTATCAAAGTATCTCTTAGATAGATATTTGCTCCTAAAATTCTCCTTGAACTCCCTCTGGGATAATTCTTCCCCCCTTGTGCCCTTTACATTTTTCACATCTTCCGACCATAAATCAACCTTTCCTCTTAGGCTGAAAGTAGCTACCTTTTCCTTCATGTTTTATGAATAATCATGGATTTGGAAGAAATTCTTCATTCCCAATAGGCAGGCTTTGACATCCTCTGATTTCCTCATTTTTCCATCAAAAATGGGATTCTTAACCCTTTTTGAACTCCTCTGTTATGTACTCTCTTCCTCTTCTTTTCCCATGATGATGATGTGGCCTTCTATGAGTGTCCACATATTGTTGCTCATGGGTGCTTAAGTTCCCTTTTGGGGTACTTAAAAGAATGCCTCCTTTCACAGTGTCTTCACTGGGAAACCGATGCCTCTTTCTAGATATGCTCCCATTCACCCCATTGGTTCTCTCTTCCTGCCCAAATGTGCTTTTCATGTCTCTATGGATGATCCCCAACTCATGTTGCCTCTACCTTTGCAAGTCTAATAAGCTTTGTAGTATGACTGCATTGACTTAAACCTACTTTTCTTTCACTCTAACAAGCCTCTCATTGTCATATTTACAACTTTTTATCTTTTCTCTCCGGCTTCTCAACGTGTTCATCCAATCAGGAGAGTTTTCCCCTCCTTTTTTTTCAAATGATCTTTCTAATTAATGTCCATGTTGTAGCTAGTCAGAGCTATATTGCATCATCTTACTATTATTTCCTTGGTCTGTTGGTTCTATATTGTACCACCCTTTTTTGTTCACGTGGTCCTTAAACTTCATCTCTTTAAGCCTTAGTGTATTTTATGTGTTGTCATACATACACATAATTGTTAGATTTTAACAAAATTTAGTTACATAATAAACACCATCACCTTGGCTTGTTGATGGAAATTTGTTGGTGCATAGCTAGCTACAACCTTACACCTTGATTAGCACATTAGTATCAATAAAATCAAATACATTATTAGTGCCATGTCACAATCATACAAAGACACAAAACCACACACATAATTCATTCACGACACCAGTCATATTTCTAATTCCTATCACAAAGCTTTAAGACCTCACTAAGTTGTCAAAGGTCCAATGTTAAACCTTCGCTTAGTCACTTTTGTGACAAGGCCCATCCAGTCCGAGTGTGGAACCTAGATGCTTTGATACCACCCAGTAACATACCCCCTACTAACCCTTTCCCTAACTAAGGTTATAAGGAGGTAGTTACTATGGCGACCCAACTCCCATAGTCACGTCATGGAAATTTGATCTAAATTTTCGACCCCTTACGACTTCAAAACGAGAAATAAATAGCATCCTTATGTGCATCTCATTGAGACAATTCCAATGATATAAAATTTGCCTCAATTTGACTCCTAGAATAAAAGATATGTCCATCCAATGATTAGCCATTTAATTAGTGCCTCCTCACTGACCTGCCATGTGGTGCCCACATGGAAATCTGAGTCGACCCCTCTCTCTACCACATGGCAGTAGCTTCCAACCTGCTTAAACAAGTCAAACCCCTTATGAGGCCAACATACAATGCATATATGTATTTATATGTTTTGTATTCAAATAAGATGTGAGTGCAAGCCCTCTATGGCCATGTCACCCCAGGAGTTAGATCCTTATCAATCTCAACACCGCTTCCCGCTTAAACCTCTGAGGACAGTCTTTTAAGCTAACGTGGCATTGCACTTTCACCTCAACGCAACTCCCTTTCGACTGGTAATGGACCACATTAGTGCCACATAACTCTTATTCCCACTGAACAAGGTCCCACATGCCAAGTCACCCTGGGACTTATATCCCAGATGTCTTACTATTTTCTCCACCCAAAATCTCTGAGGTCATTAAGCATTGGATCCACTTCCACCTCATTCTAGGATTTTGACCACATAAATATTTCGCCATGAACCATTCATCATCTAACGATCAAGATGGTTTGTCTCTAACGAACCAGATTCAATAGCAGACCCCCTTCGACTCATATACAATAATGGCTCAGCCCCATTCCATAGAGGGATATACCTCTTATCCATGTGCGACTATGCCAAACAATGGCTTGAATATGGTGGTTTTAAGGGACTCTTCCTCGCACATGTGATATGGAAATACATGTACAGGCTGGGAAATTAATCTAGGCCTTGGGTGCATTGATTCTAGGAAGAGTTTGGGGCTTGACTCATGCATATGGTTTCGTAAAATCCCTCAGCCTACAACCTATAAACACATATACACATGCACACACAGATATATATATATATATATATATATATATATATATATATATATATATATATATATATATATATATATATATATATATATATATATATATATATATATATAAAAGTCTCGTCTCCCTTGAGTTTAAATATAACTTAGTCTATCCTAATTTCACACATTTACTTGATAGTATAGGCAGACTTATCCATACAATGACCAGAGATTTCAAACACTTCAAGTAATTAATTAGTCATAGACAAAGATTACCCATCTCCAACTGAATAAGTTGAGGTTAAATTTTGAACCCAGAATTATCTACATGAAATGAACCATTCCATAAAAATGTTTACACAAGATAGTGACATTCCTTACTCATATAGGAAGACAACACTCCTCGGCATTAACATGGCATTATTTCAACAAAAATAACAAAGATATAATAATCACAAGCACAAAACATAATATTGTACTTATCTTATAAGATATTTGGAAACTGGGAGTGGTACTCTAACTCTTCACCCAACCATAGACAAGCTACATCCACAGCTACTTGTAGTTGTCACCCAAGAGCCAGATTCTAATGCTTGAGGTGGAGTTCTTCTTAAGAGGAATTTCAACCAATAGAACAGTTGAAAGAGGATGCCACAAGGCCACACTTCCTTCATCCACTAGCTAAACAAGTTTTTTATTTGTCCTTTCAGACATAATTAACATCCATGCCTGGATACCACAGTGCAGAGAGTCTCAACTCACTTTCAGGAGAAGAGAGTCAACATTGAGGAAGATTCATCAATGGATAAGCTACTAATGGGTAAGAGATCACCTCACCAGGTGGTTCATCAGTGATTCAAGCACCAAATCTTCTGCCCCAAGGTAACTCCTAGTGGTTCAACGACCCTCACAAGCACCTAAGTGACTTTTCCAAAACGAGTAGGTCCATTAATCCACAAGCTTCCAATGGGTTTCTCCAGCCTTACTCGCAAGCCATTGTTTTCTATAATTATTTTACCCACCAAGCCTCGATGAGGGTTCTTCAATTGGTTTCTATCTCTCCATAGCTTTCTTTCTGCCCCATATGATCACTTCTCTCTCATTTTTTTCTCACCTCCACGCTTGGAGGAAATTTTCTTACAGTGTTCTCACTAGGCACTCTCTACTACTGCCTAAATATATGCACGAGAGAGTAAACAAAAGGTGCTCCCTTATTTCACTATCTCTACGCATGAGAGAATCCAAGAGTATGTTATCCCCTACTTATGTGTATGCATGATAGTGTCTGTTAGCCTCCTGCTGCAGCAGGTTAATCATCTTTCATGATCGACATTTTTACATGCCAAATATGTCGTACTATGCATTCTGCAATGCTCCATATTTGCTACAGTTGGCCAAAGAAGTGTCCATTAGAGTGTGCTAGTCGAAGTGCCACTGTTGTGTTCCAATTTTGATAAGCAATCCATTTTTCGGTTTGAGGCAGTTTTTCAGTTGGAGGTACTCAGGCTAGACTAACCTCTCCCCTCTTCTCATCACCCCAAAGTCACTTACTAACATCCCCCAAGAGGTCAAGATCTGCTTGAGCCTCTCAGTTTCATCATTTGCATGACATGTGCCATGGTGAAGATCTGCTTCACTCAAGGATTGCTCACTCAGTGTTTGTGAGCCTTCTTTTCCCCAGCAAAGCCTGAGGTCTCACACCTTAGCGCCTTCTTTTCATCTCCATATTAACTATTAACTTTATTACATAACTCCCTAACAATTTTCCCCGTTCCCTATTTTAAATCATGTATATAAAACTCCCCTATGTAAATATCCCCTCCCTGGCAATATAGCCATATTTTTACTAAGTCAGGGAAATCACAGTCCATCTGGGACTGTTTTTAGCCCATCTGTGTCCAGGGATTACTCTGACATCTGGTCAGAATAATAACCTCTTCCCTAAACCAAAAACCCCTAAGAACCTTCAAAAACCCATTTTTGCACCTTTTTCCCTCGTTCTGTGCATAATATATTAACCTCGCATGTCAAAAACCCATATTTCACTCATATCCCTAAGTCCGGCTGTAAATACATTAATGCGCCCTTTATTAAACCCCATAACCCACTAAACCTAAGTCTAAAACCCGTCCGCCGCGCGTATCAAATTTAGAATATTCCTGCGAATATTCCCACCCGCTAACCCGCCGACACCTCACGATCGCCGCCAACCGTTGGATCACCCGCCCCACAAATCAACGGCTGGCGGGCATCCCCATCCCCAACGCGCCCGGGCTTTAACGTCCGGGAGTTCGGCGGTTTTGCCGCCGTACTCCCACCATGCATCAGGCTCTAGGGCGTGGCGGAGCCCCCTTCCCTGAAACCACCTTTGCCCATAAGCAGTGCGCCACAAAACCACTTACCGCCCTATGACATCATACCCCACGTCACCCCCTGCACAGTCCCTGCTTACGTCACCCCCTGCACAGTCCCTGCTTACGTCACCCCTTGTCCAGTCACCCGATGAGTCACCTGCCTGCGTGGCCTCCTGCCACGTCACTGCCACTTGTCCCCACTACCGTACTTGCCACGTCATTGTCCATACGTGATGATGTCATGCTGACATCATCCTGCCACGTCACCCTGCTGACGTCACTCGCCGTACAATGCTGACGTCATGCTAACGTCATCAGCACTTTTTTGGGCGCAGAGGCGCAAAAGTCGCACTTCGGAGCCCCAGAATCCAATTCTGAGGCAGTTTTTGATGAGCGCAAATCGCTCATCGCAGGATTTTCTAGGCCGAAATGGAGAATCTTCAGGGAATCTTTAAGGAATCTTCTCACCATGCAGCCCCAGGAAGCCCGAAAAGGCGCAAAAATGATCCGTTTTCTTCACAGAGCATACCAAAAGGAGCAGAAGATCATTCCAGATGATACAGAGGCCGAACAGCGGCCATTTACTGGTGATTAGACCCGCAGCACATCAGATCGGCAGTCCAGATTTTGTCAGAGAGTATCAGTGGAAGAAAAGACGCCAGAGAGTATCAGTCAAGATTTTTTAGGGGCTCGAGGCACCTGAACATTGATGAAGCCCCCAGAAATTCAAATCAATAAGCATCAGCCCATCCTTGCCTTCAAATCACCATCAAGGCATTCAAAGCACCAGGACAGCAAGAAAGCAGAAACCCATACTCATTTATTGCAGAAAACACTGCAGCAAGCCACCAAGGACAGCATCATTTATTCAGTTTTGGTACAACGGCCCTAAGCACGGCCCGACATATTTTTTGCATATATTTCTGGATAGGATTAGGTTAAGTAGTCATTTTTTATGACCTAATTAGGTCAAGATGTAATAAAGGAACTCTGCAGAGAGTTTTTGCCCTATATATACCACCCTCTGTATAGTTTTAAGGGTTGGTTAATTGAGAATTTTCACTAGAGACTCGTTGTGTATACCTGAATTTTTCTGTAATCAAAGATTGCTTAAAGATTGGAGAGCGAACTATCCGTTGTTGATGAATGTTTTGAAGAGTTGAAGATGGAATTCCTGCGCTGCGGCCTGAAGCAATAAGTGCCTCTTATCTCTGTTTATGTGTTTGCCATTATCTAAATAGCAGAAAAAAGGAATAGCCTAGAATTAGTTTAAATACTCTCTATGCTCAATCTCTGTTGTTTTTTGATGTTTTCCTCTAAAAGAATTGGTTATGAACATTGAATTCCTTTCGGCTCATGTTTACCCCAATTCACCTGTGTTGGCCAATTATCTAGGGATTCTTAACTGCCCCTAGGTAGCGCCCTGTTATTTTCTCTGCTAATCTGTTGGAGAGATTCTTAACTGCCTCTCTTTCTTTAGCATTCAGTTCATCCCTTAAACCTGAAGATTGCTTCAAGCTCAGCTATCTTGCTCCATGTTCCCTCACTGTTATTAAGGAAGTACACCGGCAGTTCCCCTCCTCGACTCCACGCCCAATGGCTTGAAAGATTCAGACTATACTCTGCCTCTCTACCTGAAAGTGTCAGTTTTCCCACCAAAACTCAATCAAAACCCCTGTGCATCATATCTAGCCTAAAATCATCCCTTTCAACAAAGCTAAATCATAAAGAGAGAGCCCTCTCTGACTGCAGGTAGGCTAGGACCTGCAGTCCAAAGTTGGTTTGTGGTTACCTCAACCGTATCCCTTTAGGATTCAAAAGGGACAACCTGAGTGATAACATAATGGCGACTCCACTGGGGAGTGAATCATGTGTTTATTAGTGTAAATCCTCAATTTTGACCAGTTCGCCTCGTTTTCTGGAGAAAGTGTTCCTTTTCTTCAGGGCTTTTCATGTTCGGCTCTGATCTGTGACGGTGGACAGAGATCAGGCACTTCAAGGTTGATTCATCCACCTGGCGACTCCACATCATCCTCATAATAAAGACTCTGTTGGAGAAATAAACCCGAAGGAATTATATAAGCAGATCAGGCTCTTGACTTGGACTATCATCCAAGAGATCATGTTCTTTCTCTTGCACCAGATTTTGCTGTGCATATTGTACTTTAAAAACGATTTTATGTCAGATTTTTGTGTTTTTCCTTTGGAAAAGGTTGTTGAAAAGCCTCCTTGCACGTCAGAGCAGCAGCTTTCAAATGCTGTTGAAGATCATCATACAGCCAAGGAGGAACCAAAAATAGAGCCCAGTCTTCTAGTTCCTGTACATACCCCCGTGCCTCGTAAAGTTCCTTAAAGATATAAGCCGCTCATTTTGCCTCCTGTGCTTGCTCCTCTGCCGGCAAATCATCCTGAATATCTCCCTATATTTGATGGAGAGAATGGTATTACTGCCCAGAAACATATCCAGGCTTTTGAAGATTATCTTAATACATTTGAAGTGGAAGATGAAGATGTCAGTCTTAGACTATTTTCCCTTTATTTGCAAAGTGAAGCTAGGACATGGTTTAAAGCGTTGCCTGAGGCGAGCATCTCTAAGTTTCAGCAGTGTGCCAAGCTTTTCCTTGATAGATGGATGATCAGAGGTAATCTCTTCGTGCTCATCGAAGAATACAATCATTTAGAAAGGCATCCAGATGAATCTATTCAGTAGTTTTCAGACAGATTCAATCAAGTTTATCAGTCCATGCCTTTAAATATAAGACCTCCCCTTGATCTAGCTCTATTGCAATATCCTAGAGAATTTGACACAGAGATGGAATTATGTTTGAGAGAAAGATGCCCGTCCACTTTGAAATAGATGCGGGACATAGATGTGGACGTGGAGGCAAATCTAAGAAGGAGGAAAGAACAGCGCAAAGAAGAGCAAGAAGAAAGATTTAATAGTGTGTTACAAAAGACAGAGGAAATGATGCAGCTGATCACAATGAAAGTGGAATGTTCAGAGCACCAGAACAGATCTGTTTCGCAACAGGAAAGTAGTGACATTCACGAACAAACCTGCCACAAAACAGATGACATATTCATCCAGTCATACATGATGGAGCAGTCTCCTGATATACTGTGTGAATATAATAGCTTCTCTTCTTTCAACTGTCTGCCCAAATATGATCTGTATGATGATGATTATGAGCCTAACGACCAAATCAGCCTTGCAGAGGAATCAGATCCTATTTTGGCAGGAAGCAGTGTTCAGGTTCAGCAACCTGAACCCAATGATCAGCATGCCCATCTCAGCTATGAAGAAAAGGAAGAAAACGCAGAGTGTGTTGATTTCAGTGAAGGAACTTTACCCTTTTGTTTTGAATCTTTTCAATTTATCAAGGATAACTATCATGTTGTATATGATCAAGTGTCACCGCGTGTTGCTATTGACCGTCTGGAGGTTAATCAAGATATTGTTCCAAAGGTATTGCCTCTAGTTTTGCAGCCCCAAAGAGCCATTGAATATCAGATTGAGGAGGACCCAGAAGCAGCAGCATATGACCAAATGATCCAAGTGGATCCCCTGCCTCTTTGTTTTCAGCCATCTGAGTTGTTCAAAGAAGAAGAAGACCAGCAGCCTGCACAGATCAGTCAAGTCCTATTCGAGCCAGATTGTAATAAATTACAAGCACCTCTGCAAGTTCTGAATGACCTATCCGCTGGCAGGCAGAATGATGAAAGAGATCAGTGCTCTTCGCCATTAACAGGCTGCAAGGCTCAGTATCGAGTTGTCGATGATCTCCCGACTCCAAGGCATGGTAGCAATCCTGAACCGTTGTACAGTTCTTTAATTCAGCCTAGAAATTGTATATATATGTTGTAGGACAGTTTTGTACAGTATTTAAACACCGCAAAGGAGGTCATTAGCTTCCTGATCTTCTCAAAGATTGACAAAGCCATAACAAATTGTAAAATCTCAGTTGGTCTCACTAGCAAGCACAAGCAGCAAATCCCACTCATGTTATTATTGCTTAAGTGGCTGCATTAGCTATTTCACTTCACCGAACAGCAAAGTAAGTACTGGTTAGGGTAGGTAGGTAGGTAGGATCAATAAGGCAGCCAACCAAGGGAAATTTGCAGAACACAGCAACAATTGAATACAAGGCAGTCTGACCTGTTGTTCTTGGCTTTTCACAAGGAAAAGCCATCCCCAAGTGGAGCCATTGTTAGCCTCCTGCTGCAGCAGGTTAATCATCTTTCATGATCGACATTTTTACATGCCAAATATGTCGTACTATGCATGCTGCAATGCTCCATATTTGCTACAGTTGGCCAGAGAAGTGTCCATAAGAGTGTGCTAGTCTAAGTGCCACTGTTGTGTTCCAATTTTGATAAGCAATCCATTTTTCGGTTTGAGGCAGTTTTTCAGTTGGAGGCACTCAGGCTAGACTAACCTCTCCCCTCTTCTCATCACCCTAAAGTCACTTACTAACATCCCCCAAGAGGTCAAGATCTGCTTGAGCCTCTCAGTTTCATCATTTTCATGACATGTGCCATGGTGAAGATTTGCTTCACTCAAGGAATGCTCACTCAGTGTTTGTGAGCCTTCTTTTCCCCAGCAAAGCCTGAGGTCTCACACCTTAGCGCCTTCTTTTCATCTCCATATTAAATATTAACTTTATTACATAACTCCATAACAATTTCCCCATTCCCTATTTTAAATCATGTATATAAAACTCCCCTATGTAAATATCCCCTCCTTGGCAATATAGCCATATTTTTACTAAGTCAGGGAAATCACAGTCCATCTGGGACTGTTTTTAGCCCATCAGTGTCCAGGGATTACTCTGACATCTGGTCAGAATAATAACCTCCTCCCTAAACCAAAAACCCCTAAGAACCTTCAAAAACCCATTTCTTGCACCTTTTTCCCTCGTTCTGTGCATAATATATTAACCCCGCATGTCAAAAACCCATATTTCACTCATATCCCTAAGTCCGGCTGTAAATACATTAATGCGCCCTTTATTAAACCCCATAACCCACTAAACCTAAGTCTAAAACCCGTCCGCTGCGCGTATCAAATTTGGAATATTCCTGCGAATATTCCCACCCGCTAACCCGCCGACACCTCGCGATCGCCGCCAACCGTTGGATCGCCCGCCCCACAGATCAACGGCTGGCGGGCATCCCCATCCCCGACGCGCCCGGGCTTTAACGTCCGGGAGTTCGGCGGTTTTGCCGCCGTACTCCCGCCACGCGTCAGGCTCTGGGGCGTGGCGGAGCCCCCTTCCCCGAAACCACCTTTGCCCATAAGTGGTGCGCCACGAAACCGCTTACCGCCCTATGACGTCATACCCCACGTCACCCCCTGCACAGTCCCTGCTTACATCACCCCTTGTCCAATCACCCGATGAGTCACCTGCCTGCGTGGCCTCCTGCCACATCACTACCACGTGTCCCCACCACCGTACCTGCCACATCATCGTTCGTACGTGATGATGTCATCTCGCCACGTCGCCATGCTGACGTCACCCGCCGTACAATGCTGACGTCATCAACACTTTTTTGGGCGCAGAGGCGCAAAAGTCGCACTTCGGAGCCCCGGAATCCAATTATGAGGCAGTTTTCAGGATTTTCTAGGCCGAAATGGAGAATCTTCAAGGAATCTTCTCACCATGCGGCCCCAGGAAGCCCGAAAAGGCGCAAAAATGATCTGTTTTCTTCACAGAGCATACCAAAAGGAGAAGAAGATCATTCCAGATGATACAGAGTCCGAACACCAGCCATTTACTGGTGATTAGACCCGCAGCACATCAGATCGACAGTCCAGATTTTGTCAGAGAGTATCAGTGGAAGATCGACGCCAGAGAGTATCAGTCAAGATTTTTTAGGGGCTCGAGGCACCTGAACATTGATGAAGCCCCCAGAAAGTCAAATCAATAAGCATCAGCCCATCCTTGCCTTCAAATCACCATCAAGGCATTCAAAGCACCAGGACAACAAGAAAGCAGAAACCCATACTCATTTATTGCAGAAAACACTGCAGCAAGCCACCAAGGACAGCATCATTTATTCAGTTTTGATACAGCGGCCCTGAGCACGGCCCGAGATATGTTTTGTATTTATTTCTAGATAGGATTAGGTTAAGTAGTCATTTTTTATGACCTAATTAGGTCAAGATGTAATAAAGGAACTCTGCAGAGAGTTTTTGCCCTATATATACCACCCTCTGTATAGTTTTAAGGGTTGGTTAATTGAGAATTTTCACTAGAGACTCACTATGTATACCTGAATTTTTCTGTAGTCAAAGATTGCTTAAATCTTGGAGAGTGAACTGTCTGTTGTTGATGAATGTTTTGAAGATTTGAAGATGGAATTCCTGCGCTGCGGCCTGAAGCAATAAGTGCCTCTTATCTCTGTTTATGTGTTTGCCATTATCTAAATAGCAGAAAAAAGGAATAGCCTAGAATTAGTTTAAATACTCTCTATGCTCAATCTCTGTTGTTTTTTGATGTTTTCCTCTAAAAGAATTGGTTATGAACATTGAATTCCTTCCGGCTCATGTTTACCCCAATTCACCTGTGTTGGCCAATTATCTAGGGATTCTTAACTGCCCCTAGGTAGCGCCCTGTTATTTTCTCTGCTAAACTGTTGGAGAGATTCTTAACTGCTTCTCTTTCTTTAGCATTCAGTTCATCCCTTAAACCTGAAGATTGCTTCAATCTCAGCTATCTTGCTCCATGTTCTCTCACTGTTATTAAGGAAGTACACCGGCAGTTCCCCTCCTCGACTCCACGCCCAATGGCTTGAAAGATTCAGACTATACTCTACCTCTTTACCTAAAAGTGTCAGTTTTCCCACCAAAACTCAATCAAAACCCCTGTGCATCATATCTAGCCTAAAATCATCCCTTTCAACAAAGCTAAATCATAAAGAGAGAGCCCTCTCTGACTGCAGGTAGGTTAGGACCTGCAGTCCAAAGTTGGTTTGTGGTTACCTCGGCCGTATCCCTTTAGGAGTCAAAAGGGACAACCTGAGTGATAGCAGTGTCTCCCCCTATCTTTCATATTGTGTGTACCTTTTCCAACCGACTCCCTCCCGCACTCCCCTATATGTCGTTCTCCACGATTATAGGTAGTCAACTGCCTAGACAGCACAGCCCATACTTCCCTTAATTTTTTTGTCCTTTTCTTGCTTGTTTTTGGATCTGAAGTACACTTAGGCTACTAATGGGTAAGAGATCACCTCACTGGGTGGTTCATTAATGATTCAAGCACCAAAGCTTCTGCCCGAAGGAAACTCCTGGTGGTTCAACTACCCTCATCAGCACCTGAGTGACTTTTCCAAAACCAGTAGGTTCATCAATCCACAAGCTTCCAATGGGTTTCTTCAGCCTTACCGGAAAGCCAATGTTTTCTATAATGCTTTTACCCAACAAACAGTGAGGCCAGGAGGTAACTCCTCAAACTAAATTGTGATTTTTGCATTAAGGTTGATGATAGATATATACTTGAAGGGAGAGACTCTTTGGATTCATCTCCCTGTGTCTCTTCATATTCTAGCTCTCCTTATTTTCTATTTACACTATTTTACATATTCACCCAATCCCAATGATTAGGTGTCAACATTCCCCCCCTTAATCTGAAGGGATATTGGTGAGTCTGTGCATCATTCTGAATCTTTCAAACTTTTCTCTTCCAAGCAATTTGGTGAAGATGTCTGCAATATGCTCATTTGTGGAACAATGGCATACACGGATTGTCTTGGCCTCAACATGATGCTAAACCAGATGGTATTTTGTATTGATGTGCTTCTTCCGATCATGGAACTTTGGGTTCTTATCCAACTTTATTGCAAAAGTGTTGTCAATCATAAGTGGAGTTGAATGCACTTGTTTGACCTGTGTTGGCATGTTGGGGCCCGACCCAGGTTCAGAGGTGATTTAGCCAAACAAATCTCAGTACTACTCGCCCTTTCGGCAACAATCCGGGGAGCATGGACTGAGGTCTCACCCAAAGTAGTATGGGAGGGTGCTAGAACTAGGTTTCGGCACCCTGCAGATGTCTAATGAGTTCAAGTTGTCCACGTTTCGACCCTGCACACACATCACTACACACACTTTCTGTACCTCGCCGTCTGAGATGTTGCCTTCGCACAGCCCTACGCGAGGGCCAAACGTTGTTATTACCCAAGTCCTTACTAGTATTCCAATGTTAGTTTATTATTTTAGCCTACTTGCGTGCTTTAAGTTATACTTAACAACATAAATCATTCATACAGGTGTGCGTAGTAAATAAACAATATATTCGCAAATTATATCAAACATGCATTAACCCAAGAATAGATACACAAATTGGTAACAAAACTTCTCTTTATTGAATTCTTCTTTGGTTACAGACTCGACTCCGCCCTGCGCACTTAGCTGCAGGGGTCCACGCACTCAACTTGTGGACTACTAGGCCTCTACACACTCAGCTACAGAACCTTCTCCTACCCTACGACCTAAAGATACACGTAGTCACTTAGACTCTTTCTTCTTTTCTACTACTTCACTACTTTCTTTTACACTTAGAGCCTCGCTCTATTTATACAATCCCATGGTCTGTGGACCATGGGTAGGCTGACCTTACATTACAAGACTAGGGTGGACAAACCTGTGACTCTATCATACATTTCGCACTCCGCGCCTGCAATTCGCGGAGTCTTTACAACAATATCGGGTCAAAACTTGGGCTTTGAGCCCTAAAACATGCCTTTAGGGGATTCCATGCCCAACAGGACCCTAACACAAACATCGTGACTCGCCCTCAAGTCACTCTGTCGACACGACGATCTTTGGATGGAGTCCCTCCAACTGTTCTCGAACTGTGTTGAGGTCAGCAGTGCACTGAGTTGTTGCTTGTTGGATCTGTTGCATCCATTGTTCTAAGACCTCTATGTCTGGGGTGCTTCTCTGCATCAATGTGTGCATCCCCTCTATGTGCGCAAGCCTTCCTTCGATGTTTTTCGTGATAGTGAAGGCCTCGTTGATCCAAGGCTAAACGCAAGCTTTGAGAACTACCTCCTTGTGTCGCACTGCGTCCACCTTCTCCTTCAGTGCGTTGGCTTGCTGCATCCTTGTAAGCCTCTGGGTGAGGACTACTGTCTACACAGTTCCTCGGACATTGTCGTATTGTTATTGGAGTTCTCGGGCTTCTGGCTCCAAGCGCTGGATGTTGGGGTCGTCCTGTAGAATTCGGAGGACCTCAAGTGCATGTTCCAACATATTGGTACAGTGTCGCACTACACCTCTGATTTCCTCCAGTCCCGCTGTGATAGCACTAGTGCGTTGTTCTCTTACTTCCGGGGAGTGGATGGCTGCGCCTTTAACCGCAGCTCGGTGATATGAAGATTTAGCTCCAGCTGAACCTTTGTTGTTTCTTCCCTGGCCTCGCAGACTCCTGCTACTCACTTGTGGATCCGCACCTCTATTGGTAGATTTGTTGTGATGGCCAGCTCCAGGACACTGTGGCAAGCGTCGCCTACCACCTGCACCAACTGCTGATTTTGCGACACCAATTTGTCGCGCTGCAAGCTGAGTTGTTCCATGTTTATCTTTTGCTCGCTGATGACTTGGATCATGCGGCTCTCCCTAGCGCACAGCTCTGTCGCTATCCCATCCTGTAATAGATATAGTATCTCACGTGGAAGGGCAGCCAGATTAAGGCCAAGGCCTTTCATCATGCTAATCGAAAATATATTGGCCTCATTCGATGTTACTAGGGCCCCTTCCGGCAACACTATTGTGTTTGCCATCCGTGCGCGCAACATCTGCTCTACTGTCGAGGATCCTGCTGCGAGGTGGGTTGAAAGGGTACCCACCTAAGGGGGGCGCACCTATAACTCCTACAACTGTGCTCTAAGGGCCCCCAACACAGTCTAGTGCTCCTGCATGAAATCCTGATCAGCATCATTTGTGACATCGCGCACCATCTCACCGATGTCATGCAAATCACCCTCGGTTAGGGTGATCGGGTCAATGGCCAATTTCGAGGCCTTGACCTTCTTCCTTGGTCCTGCTCGCTCTGCCGTGTGTGGGCGCTTCAACTGTGTGGATGTGATTCGTGGGTCTGTGCCTCCTTCTTTGGTTTCTGCTTCCTCTGCCTCCTACCCCTCTAAGGGTGTTGCTTGTCCCTCGCCCGCCTTCGCAGTTGCTTCATGTGCTGTTGCGGCTACTTCTGCGGCTTTTTTCTGCTCAGCGGCTTTCTATGCTGCTTCCCACACTTCTTGTACCTCAGCTGTTGTTGTTTCCTTCCGCATTTTCTCAGCCAACTGTGTGACGCGTAGCTTGGCATCATCCTTCTTCTTCTGTGCTGCCAACCTCTCAAGTTCTGCAATGTCTGGGGCGCGCCATTCTGGTGGCCATGCCTCCAAGACATTGAAAATGGCATCGTCAGTGGCTACAAAAGGTAACTTTGTCCACTGCTTCGTCGGATCCTTTCGTGCCCTGATAAAAATGTTGTTCATATCTGCCTTGAATTTTGGAAAACTCTACAGGCTGTTGTACAACGTGGGCGACAAGCACGGCTTTTGATTGATCCACATTCGAATGTTCATCTCCATGAGCACCCAGAAGATCTTGATGTCACGTATCATTTTCGCATCTTTCGTGGCCCAGAGTGAAGCATACTTCATGGCCTCCGGTAAATCTCTGTCAATTATGGGGAATTGACTATCCTCTGGCAATTCTCCTACTACGAGCACTATGGATAGAAATAGCCATGCATAGTGAAAGGTTTTACCCTACTCCTAGGCTTCGCAACAATTCTTCAAGAATTTTGTGCAGAGGAATTCAGCCCAGTTAAACTAGACCCCCTCTGTGCACCGCTCGGCCAGTGCGATCACCGGTGCCGGTACCTTGTCTGCGCGGCACTTTCGCATAACTTTGCCTGCCAGGGTTTGGCTCCTACGTGTACCACTTTTTCCTTGATGCTAGATATGGAGTAGCCCCTCTTCTTCTTTTCCAGCTTATACTTCATTTTCATTGCCTCCACGAGAGCCAAATCACTACCCTCTCCTTCTGATATGGTCGCGGGGTCCTTTCCTTTGTATGGTAGCCAGGAAATACGATGAATTAGGTCTGCTGTGATGGGGATGGGCTCCTCCAGCCATAGATACCCATCATGCACCAGGTAGAGCAGCTGCCTGATGACGAAAATGGCTATTGGGGCGTGGTGGAAATGCAGCACCCATAGTAAGTTCAGTAGCTCAGCCTTTTCCACTCCACGCAGCCACTTCCGCGGCTCTAACGTTGTCACCACCCCCACAGTGTTCTACTTCATGAGGTTCCTGGTCTCTAGGTGAGGGAACTTCTCGTGGTCAGTGAGGTCCCAATCTTCAAACTTCATGGTTGGCACGTGGCCCAGGTGCATGCCTTCAAACACAATGTTGTCTGGGAGGAGCAGGGTCTAGAGTGAACTCTTGGTTTCATCCAGGTTCTTGGGCACTTTGGCCTTCCCTTTTCGTGGGGGGACATATGCGGCAGTTTTGTCACAAATTTTGTGGGTTGAATATCCTCCTCCATGCCTTTGTCTTCTTCCTCTGTGATGATAAGGGCCTGCAAATCTTCTTCTTCCTCATATGTTCCTATCGTGATAGCTTTCCCCTTCTCTTCCATCGATAGTTTGTTGCGCAATAGGTTCCTCGGGGACACACGTATGGGAGCCATTATTTGTTTATCCTTCTTGGGTCTTGGCGTACGTGGTGATCTGGGGATCTTTGCCACAACCCGGCCCCTTCTGGAACATCCTCCACAGTTAGGGTCTGTGCGGCCTCACTGGTGGTTACATCATTTATTCCCAGACCATCCTTAGTTTTTGTCATTGTATCTGGGTTGTAATCTATCACTCGCGAATTCAGGGGCTCAATCAATGCTCGGCTCACAATGCTCAGGGCTCTGCTCAATCACTCAATTTGTAAATGACCAAGTGTTGTTTTTTGGGTGGCCCTCTGTGTTTTATAGCCCCTTTTGAATTCGAATTCGACCATTCCCCCCAATTCTGGTTCATTAATGCTTTCTTGGCGGCATATTTTCCCAAATCTTGCCCATAAATCACGCCTTCAATGTTTGTCGCCTGCTCCATTTTCCTTCAATTCAATCATCCCATCATGAACAGTGACTTCAACAGTCACTTTCTGGCCAATCCACGCGGCAGCGCAGTCCCCCGTGCGTAGTCGCGGACCTTGTGACTCTCTACTTCTGCGCGCATCTCCAATATCGCACAACTCCTGAGAACGATAGTTTATAGTCTCGCACTCCCTTCCAACTGCCTGGAGTGCTAATATTGTCCTTCCCTTGGCTAGTCAAGTGGTCACACCACCCGTGTGGAGTTCCACACTGTCCTCCATCATGGTTCTTAGAGAATTCCCATGTTTTATTGTTACGGTCAGCATCGCACACTTCACCATTTGCAATGCACTACCCTAGTCACTAAGCTTGGCGATATGTAGTCCAAGCCAATGCATCAGACTAACCAATTCACGGAGATAGTTCTCAAACTTGTCAGTATGATCGTACACACCTTGCCTTACCATTCTAGTATTTTCGGCGAGAAACTCTTCCTTTATTTTGTCCTCCAGCTTCTTGACCTCCGCATCTATCAAAGAACTTCTCTTAATCGTACCCTTTTTTTTCAAGTTCGCAAAGTCTAAGGTTTCCCTATTGGATTTCTTTCTCAAGTCTCATGTGTTTTGTCTCTTGCGGCTGTGTGATTCCTTCTTTTCGGGCTCCGCGAACTGTCGTATCTATGGTTGTTGATATGCGTGGACTAGGCTTTGCATGCTCCATAGGAATGACAGCATCTACTTCATCCTTCACTGTCGGAAGTGCCTGCGTGGTCAGGGTTTTTCACATGGTCCTATAAGCCCATAGAACCACTAGTACATGTAGGTCCCAGTCAGTGCATCTCACATGGTGGGCCGTGTTCAGTGCTTCGCACACTTTGTCAAAGGCTTCCATGTGGATAATCTTTGGAGCGCTTGGTATTATCATACTTCGTCGTTCGCGCCTTCGTCTTGCCCACTCCTGCTTGTTGGTCCTGTTTCCTATTGCGAGGATGGTGTGCATTGGGGCAGGTTGCGTACCATACGCCTGTACCCATCTGGAGAGGTGGGTGTGCAGGCTATCTCGTCCGTCATACCCAGCTTTCATCCACATCTGAGGCTTTCCAAACCACTTGATCATCATCCTTCTCCATTCCCGCTAGTCCTCAAAACTTCTTTGATGCATACCCCACCATCTTGCGAGCGTAGCATGGGCCCATTTTAGAGTGTCGAAACACTGCTATTCTGGTACTTCGCTTTCAAATTTTCTCAGGAAATCATCCACCTTGCTCAAACTGTCATACATAGGTATATCTCTTACCTCTATTTTCACACAACGCAGTGACCTTATCATCATGTTGCATTTGAGTGTGGTTGCCTCATGTAACCAATTCTGCCATCGTTCTATTTCCTCATTCAAGTCTGAAGTGTAGGAGCTTTCATGCTCCCACAAAATCCTGCCATCTGCTATTGGATTCACTCAATCCTACTCCTGAGCGGTTATCTTGTAGATACAATCTAGATTGTCATCGTTGTCGCAGTCACGCACCGGTTCTGTGTAGCGTGATCCTTCCGTAGGGTCTAAAGTTACCACTACGTGGAGTGATTTTTTCTCAAAAATCATTTTGTACTTCTTTAGATTTATCACTCCATTCATGTCAGTGACCCAATCTATTCCCAATAGAGCAGGATAGGTATTGTTGTCATCAACAATCTCTATCACTTTGAAATCTGCAAGCGCGCTCGCACCTTTGATATCTACCGTGATTCCCTGTAATCTTCCCATGGGTAGGATCTTTTGTTGGTTTTCCATTCACAGTTGAATAGGAGACCATTGCAACACAAACCTGCCCATGCGCTCCCATGTCTGCTTTGGCAGGACGTTCGCATCCGATCCTAGATCCAAAATCACTTGATCCATTTCATATTCCCCGATTTGCACTGTCAATCTCATCTCCCTTCATATTCACGTTGTGTGCTTCCCGAGCTTCCGAACTACGCGAAATTCTCCTGTCCCATCACATCTAGTGATGAGTTCTTGTAGTCCCTTTATAGCCTTATTGTCGTGCAGCATCTTCATGCATGTCTCCAGAAAGGTAGTGAGCATTGATGGGTCCATCTCCGGTTCTAGTTTGCTTTTACTACCTGAAGTGGAGGCCTCCGTGAAGATCTTCTTAGCTTCCATGAATGTCTCCTTCGCGCACTCCAAATCGAACTCTGGTTCCTTTGTTGGAGCCTTATGAACCTAGGCACTCTCTTCGAGCTGCTTGCCCTTGTCATCTCCTATCGTGATACCGCTTTGGAGCACGATGTTTACATTCCGGTCCTCCTCGCGTGGCTCATACCTCATCATTTGCAGGTTCTAAGTCGGGGGAGGCTGGACTGTTCCTTTATCGTGGAACCTCGCTATCAGTGTGGGGAAGTCCTCCGTCTCATGATCAAACTGGGTACAATATAAACATTATGCTCTCGTCGGATTTGTACAATTGCGGGCATAATGCCCTGGCCCTCCGCAATTATAAAAAATCAGTTGTCTGCATCCCCTTCCTGGTCCCATTCCACCTCGACCTCGTCCACGCCCCTGAAATCCAGTGTGTGCCATCCCTGCATTTTGGTTGAGGGCTTGCATTTCGGTCTGGGCTCTGTAGGTAGGAGTATGATCCATCATCAGTTCATAACTTCTACAGGTATTCTCATCATGGCCTACTGATCTATAGAAATTACAGAACAACTATTGCTACATCTGTGTATACTTCTGTAATAGATGGCAGTTATTTGTAGCATGCTTCCCCCCTATATGACAAATCGCACACCATAATGCAGGCACCGCGCTCGGTCCTACTTGTGCCTCTAGTCTCAATGGAATTGGCCCTCCTCCTGCCAGGTAGTTTGTGAAGACTGGACAATGGTCCTTGCCATGTCCCTAGCCTTTGCACTTTATGCACCATACCTCCTCGCGCGCCTTTGGGTGAGTTGTCTTGTCTTGCTTCAAACTCTGCATCTCAAGACACAATTTTTTCAACTGCGCATGGATCTGTTGGACTCCCAGGTTAGGATCTTGTATTGGGGTCTCATGTAGTCTCATTGCAATCTACAAAGCTTCAGCCTGTTGAAAATGCAACAAGATGATGGAGCTTAGTGAAAAGAAGTCGCCTTCACTAAGTGGGCCCGCAGGCTATTTTTGGCGCAAAGTCTATTTTTAGACTATGTCTATTTTTAGACATATGGATCATGGTCTATGAGTTGCAGGATGCTATTTATGGATAATTGGTCATGTTGGTAAAAATAGATGGACTTCTATTTTTAGACATATGGGCGGAGTCTATTTTTAGACTGCCAGTCTAAAAATAGAACAGTCGAATATTATTAGCTCTTAATAATATTTGGACTATAAACACTATCTTATCCTCTTGCAGCACTTCAGTTTGAGCTACGGATGTGGCACATGCAACTGCTAGAAGGAAATACGCTTTTCTTATGGGTTAGCTGAGCTATTGCATGATGGACTTCAGTTAGAACTCAAGTGATTGAGTTTAGTGGAGTTGATTGAGGAGTTGATGGAGTTGTGTTCAGTTTGACTTAGTTGAACTAGTTGTATTTAGTCTAACTGCCAAATACACTAGTGATGAGTGATGTGAATTAATTATTAATTAATTCACTAATTATTAACTCATAAATCAACTAAAGAATACATCAGTTAACTCAGTGCATGGACAGTTCAGTGGAGACAAGTGTTAGAGGTGGGTGAAAGAGTGAGACTGCTATCAGTTGTGACTATAGTTGTGCATGAGGTTTGCACAATCAGTGATTGAGATTGCCAATGAGGATTGCGCAGTACAAGACAAGGAAAACGAGGTTGGATCATTCCTATTCTCATCTTGGATTGCGCAGTAGAGGTAGGCAAACAGTGGAGGAGATTTGAACATGTGACTTGATTTAGATTTGAGCTAGTTTGTGTGTAGCAGGTGGAGATAGTACTGAGTACTTGTGAGGAGTATTGTACTATGTATTGTTACATGTTCTCTATCATTATAATATACAGATAGTTTGGGGTTTTTAGTTGTATGCTTGTTGATTCCCAAACCTGCACTTCCCTATATACCCTTTCAGCCTTCTTTTTCCATTTACTTCGTCCACCAAGCTGTCAAATCGTTGCATAATAGTTTAAA
Organism: Pinus tabuliformis; assembly: GCA_031772625.1. Lineage (NCBI taxonomy): Eukaryota > Viridiplantae > Streptophyta > Pinopsida > Pinales > Pinaceae > Pinus > Pinus tabuliformis. Next base: position 1,809,684,391 of record CM062817.1, read on the forward strand.
AAGAACTTATGGAATGGTTTCCTAACTATGCTTATGAATGTTGTTTGATTTAGATTTTTGTTCAAGCAGTTGTGGAAACTTGTCACTTTCCGCAGCCAGCCCAAGTTTTCGCAGCCATTTTGTTAAAGGCTATGCTACAGGTGTCCAATGTAGAAATCAGCCACATGGGTAAGCTGCACGTGATGTGTACATGGGGTGTGTCCCCTCAGATCAGCCAAATCATTCATAAAAAGTCACGGTCAACGATGGTCAAAGGAAGGGCCAAATGAAGAATTTCGCGATGGCACGGCTCTGTTTTGCCCACGTGAAGGTTTGCGTGGCACGATCCTTAGTTTTTGGAGGTATTGGCACACCTGGAGAGCAGCCTGTGAACTAAACCAAGCAGCCACCACTCCATGAATTCATGACCATCACGCTAGATCTCGGCTCAAGGAATTTACGTGTCTCGTAGCAGCATAAATCTAGGAATTAGTTGCAGCATCTTTTTCTTATAAATAACGTGTTGATATACGCTAAAGGGATTAGATTTTGTATTGTAATTTCGACTGTTGTCACCCACTGTACTGCATTTCACTTTAAATACATGAGAAGACAGTTTTTCTGAATCGGATTTGTGACTAAGTGATTGACTGGCCGAGGTTGCAGAGGCCCCCTGTACACCAGAGACTTGTATAGTTTCTACTTGCTTTCATTTACTGTTTTCTTTCAATCATTGCTTGTATATATAGTGTGATGTTCTGATGATCATTGTTGTCTATATTTCCTTTATGTTTCTTTTCTAACTGTTAGCTGATCAATGCTTCTTTTACAGGTTTTGTTGTAGGTAGCCCGGGCAGATTTACATTTTTTTTTTATAACTACTGACATGAGATCATCTTGTCCTTCCTGCTTATTTTCATTTTCTAAAGTTTAATTCCAGCACTGTCATTTTTCAAATTGTGTTTTGCTTATTTATTTTTCTGCTACTTAGACATCATACTACTCATTTGTTTATGGTTTCTTTCTATAGTCAAGTGACTCTATTAGTAAGGAATCAGAATATTACTTATTGTAGTATGAATTAGTTTCCTTTATGCAATTTAATTTCCTGTAATTTAGATATCATATTGCTTAACTTGTTCATGATTGCTTCCCATAAGGCAGATTGAGTTGAAGGGTAAAGGATCAGAAGGGTTGAAGTAGTGTGATTAGTTTCCTTTATGCAATTTAATTTCCTGCAACTTAGATATCATATTGCTTAACTTGTTCATGATTGCTTCCCATAAGGCAGATTGAGTTGAAGGGTAAAGGATCAGAAGGGTTGAAGTAGTGTGATTAGTTTCCTTTATGCAATTTAATTTCCTGTAATTTAGATATCGTATTGCTTAACTTGTTCATAATTGCTTCCCATAAGGCAGATTGAGTTGAAGGGTAAAGGATCAGAAGGGTTGAAGTAGTGTGAATTAGTTGCTTTGCTTTCAGTCTTTAAGTTGCTTTAAGTTCAGTTTTTACTTTCTTTTTCATACAGTAGTAAGGATACTGGGCCATTGTCATTAGTTCACTGTTTGATACATTTACTTCCTTTTAAGAATTGATTTCATTACAGTTAGTTTAGAGATTTCTTTTTGAACACTTTTAAGTTTGGAAAATCACTGTAGAAATCACCATTACCATCCATACTTAACTTTCATTTTCGCCATCACACACTAGGGAATCCATAAAAGATAAATCCAAAAACAAACTAAAAAAAACTCAAAAACGACAAAAGACTAAGAAAATGGTTATCTTGTACATATAGTACACTTCACTTCGTCAGTTTACGAATCCCGGATTGACAATTTAATCAGCAATTTAGAACACACTAAATTGACCAAACAATGCTTTCCCCATTACATATTGTGTTAATGTGCGCATGCGATTGATGTTTCATTGTTTTTAATTCCGCAAAATTGATGATCAATGTAGAGGAGGTTATGTATTATGCATGCATTCCGCAAATAGTGTATAATCAGGATAATCTCTGTGAATAAGTGTTATATTATTCAAAATTTCTACATGGTATCAGAGCATAGTTGATCATCAAATCTATTATTCAGAAAGTGATTACATTTTATTTCTTCAGGCAGAGTCTGTAATCGGGCCAGGTAGCCTCTGGATTCATCCTTCTTTTGGAAGGTGAGATATCTAGTAAATTCCCATACAGTAAATCTCTGTACGAGCAATACTTTGTTCTCACAAATTTTAGATCAGAAGCGGTTGAGTTTTGAGCTGGTGGAATTCGAATTTGCAGCAGTGTTTTCTTGGTGTCAAAGTTGAAATGTCTTTCAACGGATTGCGATTTGAGTATGCTCTTGAAGGCAGCTCGAATTATATTGCATGGAAAGACAGGATAGAGGCGGTGTTAGATGACAATGGGTTGAAGGATTTCATAGAGGTTGAGGTCCCAAAGCCTACTGATGCTGCTCACGTTGAGGCTTGGCAAAAGAAGACAGCAAAGTGTCGAAGGATTCTGTTGGAGGGTGTGAAGGATCACATTGTATCCAGCCTGCATGGAAAGGCTTCTCCATACTTGATGTGGAAAGCATTGACAGATTTATTCCAAAGCAAGAGCGACCAGCGGAAGTTGGCGCTCAAGGATAAACTCAGAAAAATTAAGTGTGAGAATGGAGACAGTATGCCCAAGTATCTCACGAAGTTCACCCAATGTCGGGATGAGCTGGGAAGTGTGGGGGTGACTGTCGATGATGAGGACTTGGTGAGCTTGGCTCTCCTTGGTCTTCCGAAGAGTTGGCATTCCTATCAGGACTCTGTCAATGGTCGGGAGAAATTTCCAGGAAGGGAGAGACTTTGGTCGGATCTTGTGCAAGAGGAGCTCAGGCAGAATACCAGGGATAGATCTTCATCAAAGGCATCTGATGAAGAAAATTGTGCTTTGGCTGCCAAAGCAAAGAAGGGGAAGGAGAAGGGTTCTCTTTCTGAATCCAGTTCTTCCAATGATGGGAAGAAGGTTGACAAATCGAAAGTGCGATGCTTTCGTTGTCATGAGGTGGGCCATTATGCTGCAAATTGTCCACGGAGGAAATCCAAGAAGGGATCTGGGGAAGGATCTGAAGGTGAGGCACTTGCTTCACAGTTTGAGTTGGATTTCACACTCTTTGCATGCATGGTTTCATCCATGGTGGGAAGTGGTTGGTTTCTTGACAGTGGAGCTTCTTTCCACATGAACGGTGACAAGAGTTTGTTCAGTACTTTGGAGGAGAAAGATCTCCAGATACTCATAGCGATGGGTAATGATGAGAAGTATAGTGTCTCAGGTGTAGGCACAGTTATTTTTCAGAGGGAGCATGGAGCTCGCCTTACCTTGACCGATGTCAAGTATGTACCAGGACTGAAGAGAAACTTGGTGTCGATCGCGATGCTGGAAGACGGAGGCTATGATGTAGTCTTCAGTAAGGGAAAGGTTTTCCTTGGACACATCATCACTAGACAGGTGAAGCAGATTGGTTCACGGGTCAAGAACCTATATGCTCTTGAGGTTCAAGATGCATGCAAAGCCTTGAGCAGCGAGGAAACTGATGGACACTTGGTGGTTGAGAGGGAGCGTATATTACCTCTCAACATGCAGAGCTAGAAGAAGTCTCAGACGATTGTGGAGGAGCCACGATTGGTGCAGCAGCTTCAGGAGGTTGTGGAGCAGCCACAACAAGGGAAGTTGAGAGGAGATCGAGTAGAGACATCTACTCATGCAGAGACCTCTAGTAGGGGGAAACTTCGAGCCAAGTGGGCTGAGGGATCACATGTAGCCATACCTCCAGGTAGGAGGTGGGGCGATATAGAGTGATCGTCCCAAGGAGGAGGGGCAGGATCCTTGAGGTACCCAACCTCTTGGATGAGACCTTGCTACGGGAGCCCCGATGTGGAGTAGCAAGAACTGACTGATTGGGTAGAGACAGATGCAGATGGAGCAGCAGAGAGAGCGACAGTGTAGGGAATCCCAGGACAGTGCATAGCTAGCAGGCTGCAGCAATGCGAGAGGCACAAGTGTTTTGCACAGTGCTAGGTGGCACAAAGAGGTGTGCAATGGTGCGAGATGCATGGAGATGTTGTAGTAGCGCAAATGTCAGAGAGGGAGCACTTGTCAGCAGCAGGTAGAGCTTCAGCATCAGAGTATGTTCCTAGCTCAACAGAGTGGTCAGTTGGGAGTGTTTTTGTTCCAAGTGTTGTTGGAGCAAGTGGACCGGGCAAATGTGTTGCATGCAGAACATTCCAGAGTTGCAGGATAGGGGTTGCAGATAATCCATATCTTGTTGAGAGGGAGTGTTGAAAATGCAACAAGATGATGGAGCTTAGTGAAAAGAAGTCACCTTCACTAAGTGGGCCCGCAGGCTATTTTTGGCGCAAAGTCTATTTTTAGACTATGTCTATTTTTAGACATATGGATCATGGTCTATGAGTTGCAGGATGATATTTATGGATGATTCGTCATGTTGGTAAAAATAGATGGACTTCTATTTTTAGACATATGGGCGGAGTCTATTTTTAGACTGCCAATCTAAAAATAGAACAGTCGAATATTATTAGCTCTTAATAATATTTGGACTATAAACATTATCTTATCCTCTTGCAGCACTTCAATTCGAGCTACGGATGCGGCACATGCAACTGCCAGAAGGAAATACACTTTTCTTATGGGTTAGCTGAGCTATTGCATGATGGAGTTCAGTCAGAACTCAAGTGATTGAGTTTGGTGGAGTTGATTGAGGAGTTGATGGAATTGTGTTCAGTTTGACTTAGTTGAACTAGTTGTATTTAGTCTAACTGCCAAATACACTAGTGATGAGTGATGTGAATTAATTATTAATTAATTCACTAATTATTAACTCATAAACCAACTAAAGAATACATCAGTTAACTCAGTGCATGGACAGTTCAGTGGAGACAAGTGTTAGAGGTGGGTGAAAGAGTGAGACTGCTATCAGTTGTGACTATAGATGTGCATGAGATTTGCACAATCAGTGATTGAGATTGCCAATGAGGATTGCACAGTAAAAGCCAAGGAAAACGAGCTTGGATCATTCCTATTCTCATCTTGGATTGCGCAGTAGAGGCAGGCAAACAGTGGAGGATATTTGAACCTATGACTTGATTCAGATCTGAGCTAGTTTGTGTGTAGCAGGTGGAGATAGTACTGAGTACTTGTGAGGAAGTGATGGTGGTGGTGGTGTAGGTGGAAGTGGTATGTGCAGAATTCGCTGCCTTATCAAACTAACCGCACTTCTTGGTGAAACTTTCGCAAGATCTTCCTCACTTTCCTGCGGAGGTGAAATCAAGGGGCTAGTTTTTATCTATGCACTACCTTCATTTTTGTAGATCCTCACACTTCGTGTAGCCCCAAACATCAATTTATTCGCATAACCCGCTTTTCACACAATAGAATTTTAATCCAAGTGTTCAAATATATAACGTACTTACCTCGCGGTCCTTTGAGGAAGTGTTGTTCCGCCTCACTGTAACTGACTGAAGTATCTACCGCGAACTCAGTGATAAACCCTCCTATAATCCAATCGAGCCAATGGTCAACAGCATGCACGATCTTATCTTCCAATCCTTCCAGTCTGCGCACCAATTCTGGAGTCCACACAATAGGTTTGTCGAGCCTACACCTTCCTTGACTGTCTGCTAACTTCACAATCCACTTGTACAACTCAGAGGGGAAGGATGCAAAGAAAATTTCATGGATTTTCGTATACAAGTAGCGCTCTAACCACTCTTCCTTCGATACTCATGGATTCTCGTTTCCCTGTGCCGCGAACTCGTGAATATTTCTGTCCAACCACTCTTCAATTTCTTTCTTTATCGAATTCCAGTGACATGATATCAGACATCTCTTATGCAGATCCCAGTCTCGGCAACGGAGCCATTTGTTGGTTTGTTGGAGCCTGACCCAGGTTCTGAGGTGATTTAGCCAAACAAATCCCGGTACTTCTGGCCCTTTCGGCAACAGTACACGGAGCGCAGATTGAGGTCTCACCTGAAGTAGTATGGGAGGGTGCTAGAGCCAGGTTTCCGCACCTTGGAGATGTCTGATGAGTTCAAGTGGTCTGTGTTTCGACCCTGCGTGCATGTCGCTATGCGCACTTTCCGTACCTCGCAACCTGAGATGTTGCCTTCGCGCAACCCTACTCGGGGGCCGAACGCTGTTATTACCCAAGTCCTTACTAGTATTCCAATGTTAGTTGATTATTTTAGCCTACTTGCATGCTTTAAGTTATACTTAACAACATAAATCATTCATACAGGTGTGCGCAGTAAATAAACAGTATATTCGCAAATTATATCAAACATGCATTAACCCAAGAACAGATACACAAATTGGTAACAAAACTTCTCTTTATTGATTTCTTCTTCGGTTACAGACTCGACTCCGCCCTACGCACTCAGGTGCAGGGGTCCGCACACTCAGCTGCGGACTACTAGGCCTCTACGCACTTAGCTGCAGAGCCTTCTCCTACCCTATGACCCAAAGATACACTTAGTCACTTAGACTCTTTCTTCTTTTCTACTACTTCGCTACTTTCTTTTACACTTAGAGCCTCGCTCTATTTATACAATCCCATGGTCCGTGGACCATGGGTAGGCCGACCTTACATTACAAGACTAGGGTGGACAACCCTGTGATTCTATCATGTATTTCATGCTTCGCGCCCGCAATTCGTGGAGTCTTTACAACAATATCGGGTCAAAACTTGGGCTTTGAGCCCCAAAACATGCCTTGGGGGTATTCCATGCCCAACAACCTGCATTTCCTGAGCCACACAATTTCCTTTGTTGCTTCAGTTGCTGCCACATATTTTGCCTCTGTTGTGGAATCTGTTGGAACTGATTATTTGTGTGACCTCCAAGAGACATCTTCAGATCGAAGACTCATAGCATAACCTGAAGTAGATACCCCAGTTTCTTTATCTCCATCAAAGTCTGAATCAGAGTATATGATCAAGATGAAGTCGCCCACGTGTGTATACTTAAGTCCAAAGTATTGAGTTCCCTTCAAGTACTTTGGAACTCTTTTTGCAGCAAACCAATGTCCCTATCAAGGCTTTTGCATAAACCTGGAGAGGATTCCAACAACAAATTAAATTTCAAGTCTATTAGTAGTCAGGTAGTTGAGACTTCTTACAAGATGTCTATACTTTTTTTCATCCTCAAATTATTTTCCTTTAGTGGATGTGAGATTTATGTTTTTTTCCATTGGATTAGTTAAAGGATTGAACTCATCCATGCCAAACTTGTTCAACATATCTCCAACGTACTTCTTCTAAGAGAGGAATATAAAATTTGGATGTTGAGTTACTTCAATACCAAGATAGTAGTGAACATACCCCAAGTCTGTCATTTCAAAAGCTTTCCTCAATTCCTTCTTTATGGATGCAATATAGCTCTCATTGTTCCCTGTCATCAAAAGATCATATACATACACCACAAGATATACAACGATTTTTCCAACTTTCTTTACAAACAAAGCTGCATCATCAAGATCATAATGTTTGAAGTTGAGTTTCAGAAGATTCTTTGTTAACTTCTCGTACCAACTCGTGGTGCTTGCTTGAGGCCATACAAGGATTTTACAAGCTTGCATACTTTATGTTCTTGAACCTTCATAATAAATCCTTCTGGATGGGACATAAAAACATTCTCTTTTAGATCTCCATTCAATAAAGCAATTTTTACATCCATTTGATGGACTTTCCAACCGTTCTGAGATGCCAAGGCAAAGAGTGTCTAGATGGTATCCCATTTTGTTGTGGGGGAAAAAGTCTCCTCATAGTCGACCCCTTCCTTCTGTTCAAAACATTGTGCCACAAGCCTGGCTTTGTGCTTGTCAAGTGAGCCATCATTTTTATACTTGTTCTTGTAGACCCACTTGCAACCTATTGGTTTGGTTCTCAATGGAGGATCAACCTGCTTCCAAGTGCCATTCTTTATCAAGGCATCATACTCCTTTTCCATTGCTCCTTTCCATTCATCATGAGAAGTGGCTTCTTTGAAGTAATTTGGTTCAAAATATAAAGACGGGTTTAGTTCACAATCATAAGAAACATCCATATTAATAGATGAATCAGAATTGTCTATATCACCTCCATTTTGTCTGGTTGAATTCCTTGTTCTTGTCTTTCCAGCCTCATCTAGATGAACACTTTCAAGTGTCTTTGTTAACCATTTTGGAGAACCTTTCTAAGATGGCCCAGGTTTCTCAATTGACTAAGTTGGGACTGAATCAAGATTGACTCTCCCAATTATATCAATCACATCACTCAAATTGTCATTAGTGGTTGGAGCTTCATGTGGGGGAGAGAATGCTTAAGAAGAATATTACAAAAATTGATCCAGTATAGGAATCCCCCCTTCAAGGTGTTCAATCTCATTATCAAATTCTTGAAAGGACTTGGCATGTCTGAATCTATCCAAGTGATCAAGTTTCCGCTCAACATCATTGTCAGCCTTGGAAGATTCAAGAAAGATCACATCTCTAGACACTACAAACTTCTTATTATCTTCATCATAGAGAGGGTATGCTTTGGAGGTATTTGAATACCCCAAGAAGATACACTTACGACTCATTGCACAAATTTTGTTTCTTTCTTCCTTAGGTATCAAGGCATAACAGGTGGAACCAAATACCCTCAGATGCTTTATTGAGGGAATGTGGCCATACCACATTTAATAAGGAGTCTTGTTTCTAATAGAATTAGATGGACACCTATTCTTTTTCTACATAGCACATAGAACTGCATCAGCCCAAAACATCAATCTTACATTCTTGAAAAACATCATGGAATGTACCATATTTAAGATTGTCTTATTCATTATTTTAGCTACTCCATTTTGTTGGAGATTATAAGGCACGGTTGTTTGATGTTTTATCCCATGTTGGCAAAGATAGTTTTCAAATTTATTTGAAGTGTATTATTTTCCATTATCAGTGCAAATAGAGCCAATATGATATTTTTCATTATTTTCAATCCATGCATGAAAGTTCTTGCATGTTTGAAAAACATCATATTTGTTCTTCAATAAATAAACCCAACACATTCTGGTATAGCCATCAATAAATGTCATCGTATATTTATTACCATTTGCAGAAGGAATAGGAGTTGGGCCACATAATTCTGAATGAAAGTTCAAGTTTCTTATGTGCTCTGGAATGTGAATCATGAAAAGATTATTTGTTATGCTTTCCTAGAATACAAGCATCACATTGCTTAAGTTTCCTAGGAATTGTAGGAAAACCAGTAGCTCCACTTTTCTTCAACATACGAAGGTTGTCATAATTCAAGTGTCCAGATATAGCATGCCATAAAAGACTTGATGGAAATGTACCTTCATCATAATGAGAATTGTATGAGAATTTTTATGCACAAGAAGAGGTACCTTGCAGCTTCAGAAGTCTTACTTCTTATATCCCCGTCATGACAAGTGAGTGATTTGATGCTTTTCTAACCTCAAACTTGCCATCAAACATATGAATGGAGTTTCCTTGTTGGCGGATGTGGACCAAAGACATCAAGTTTCTCCTCAATTCCGGGAGATATAAAACATCATGCAGAAGAAAGGTTGGAAGACTAGGAAGTTTTAGCCTGATTGTGCCAAGCCCTGATGGCTTGAGTTTTGATTTGTCTGCAAAGCATATTGCTCCATCAACATTGTCAGTAAATTTATTCAAAAACATATCTTCTAAAATTCATGTGGAAATTTGCTCCTGAATGAAGCAACCAATCATTTTTCCAAGAAGCAAGTGAAGCATTAAACAAATCTTCAGTTACTCCAATATTACAATGTGCCACAACATAGTGAGTGGATTCGAGTGCTTTACCTTTCCCTTTGTCATTGGTTTTACCTTTGGCTTCATTTATTTCCTACTCAATTTTATCCCAAGGAAACTTACATGTGGATGCATCATGTCCATCTCTATTGCAATGTATGCAATGAAGATCAGACTTTTCTCCTTGGAACTGTCTACCCCCCTGCCTCTAAAATTCCTTCTTCCTCTTCCTCTTTGGCCACCTCTTCCTCTAGAAGAATATTGTGCATGATTCTTCTCTTTATGTGCAAGACACACAACTTCTTCAGAAGACTGAGGAGTTGTCTTCTTCCCAAAAGCCTTCTCTCTCTTTGCAAACTTCTTCTTAAGGGAGTCAAAGGTAATCTCCTTGAGGTTTCCACTTGCTTGTAATGACTCAAGATAATTTGAAAAAGTGGGATATAGTGCCTTGACATAAGCTATAAGAGGAATGTCTATTTGAACGCTAGTGGTTTTGATATCATGCATAATATATCTTACTTTTGATGCTAAATCAAGAGGATCATCATTTTTCAATTCAAGATTGAACAATTTAATCATCAATTGGACAACTTCAAGTTCAGAGTGTGAGTCATAGAGTTCCTTCAACTTCTGTAAGGCTTCAAGATCATTTGAAAATAGTGAAATCTGGCAAATCACCTCTTCATTTACAGATGTTTCAATCAAGGCCTAGGCCTTGTTGTTCTTGTTTTCCCAAATGGAAATCTCTTTACCTGAGGTGGGCTTTGCAGGTTAATTATCTCCTTCTCCTACAAAAACTTCTTTCCATCTTCCTTGACCATTCAGGATAATTCTCTTTTCCCGAGAGAACTACTCCAACAATAGATATCAACGAATGCATTTTAAATATGTGTACTTTACTGCCAATATAAAAAATTTGCACTTGTGGTTGTGAAAACTACAATTCTGATATATATAATATAGGTATATATGGGGGGAGGATTAAATGAGGGGAGGGCTTATATGGGGGGAGGTAATTCGTTAAACATTCAACACAATACAGAAGCAATACACAATGTAAAAAATAGGGAGTGGGAGCTGATTGGTATGGGAGCAGAGGTATGGGCAACATGGTATGATGTTATGGATCTGACCTGAAAATATATGAGAAATAGAAATAAACCCAAGAATAACAAGATCTGAATATAGAAATGCTTCACTTTATGGATCAAAACCCTTAAGGTAGGGCAACACCATACATTCACTCCTTAAGGAAGGAGAACACTCCACAAGTCATATGCCTATTCATACAATAATCCTTGACATCTCTCAATGGGGAGTCTTTAGCCTCTATATAGGCCTCATACATACAATACCATGGATCATTACCATGGTTCCCTCAATACCATCTATCTAATACCATGGGCCCATTACATTATTACTAACTACTTGTGGTCCCTTACATGATACGAGTTAACCACCTTATTTATTACTATGGTCCATCCCATTATTACATTATTCCCTTGGGTACCTCCCTTTGTACCCCATATTATCCCCCCTAGGTATACTACATTCCACCCCCCTTAACATGTTTCGTCCAGAAACATGGGAAGAACACAAATAATAAGATCTACTTAAAAGAGTTGTCCACTGGTACCATGCATGTGCATCTAGCCATCCAAGAGAAAGGTGAATCCTCGATCTCGCTGGTGCCTCGCTCGCTTGAGATGGAAGTTGACAGTGGCAGCTCTTCTGTGTTGATGTGTAGTAGGTGGATATTCGCTCCTCGCTATCTGTCATGCAGGGGTTTTTGTCCTTGTGGCTAATTCGTTGTCATCTTGTTGGTTGTTTTTTTGTGGGGTGATGTGGGTGGCAATATATTGAAGTGTTAACCGATGATGTATCTTTCTTTAATTCACCACCTAATGGAGCCTGATGGGTATCTGGTACCTGTTGTGGTGCCTGTAGTTGTTTCTTATTTTTCAATATTACTTCAACCACTGATTCCCCCTTTGATGTAACATTTTCTGCTTCCGCCTCTACCTGTTTTTCTAGTAACTGGTTTGATGTTTATATGTGGTTGTCGACCATCAATGGCTCATCATCTGATATGTCAGTCCCTGGAACATCTTCTGCTTCAGCCTCCGTGGACTCTACCTGTTTATTGATGGAAATATCCTGTAATGTAATTTTCTTCTTTTTATACCAGAGCTTTAGGAATTTCTTCTGCACATTAATATTGATAAGTACCCACGGATTCCATCCAAGGATATCGCAAAACAACATCCATGTTTTCCATATCTGAAGTATAAAAATCACCATGCAACACATACTTATCCATAGAAAGCTTCAAATCCTTATAAACTTGAACATCCTCATCATCAACTTGTGTGTTTTCAATGTGTTTTGTTGGAACTTGTAATTTTTTTGCCAAATTAACATTGATAAAATTATGCTTGCAACTACCATTTATAGACACAATGATCTTCTCCTTCTGAATCAATCCATGAGCTTGCAATAAGGAGACACCAGTAGAAAATAACCCCTTACGTGTTTCATTCTCCTTTTTTCTAGCACGAGACCATTTTTCTAAAAGGACTCTTTCAAATTCTGCATCTGAAATTTTGGTCAACTGCTTCTAGTCAAGTGAGAACCACCATTTGGCAGCCTCATCTTTGAAACCAAGCCACACTGAATCCTTCCAATCTTTTTCCCATACTGACTTTTTTTGTTTTATGTATGTCAGGCCAGGTTAACTCCAGAAATTATTGAGTGCAATACAGAACTGATTATCTTATTCATTAGCCAACTATTATTTATACATACACAAAACGGATCAGTTCATCTTCTAGATGACTGTCCAGCTTCACCTCATCCGTTTCGGATTAGGTGTCAACATTCCCCCCCTTAATCTGAAGGGATGTTGGTGAGTCCAAGCATCGTTCTGAATCTTTCAAGCTTTTCTCTTCCAAGCGCTTTGGTGAAGATGTCTGCAATTTGCTCGTTTGTGGAACAATGACGGAGATGGATTGTTTTGGCCTCAACATGATGTCGGATCAGATGATATTTAGTATTGATGTGCTTAGTGCGATCATGGAACTTTGGGTTCTTGGCCAACTTTATTGCGGATGTGTTATCAATCATGAGTGGAGTAGATTGTATTTGTTTTACTTGCAAATCTTCAAGAATTTTCCTGAGCCACACAATTTCTTTCGTTGCTTCAGCTGCTGCCACGTATTCTGCTTCTGTTGTGGAATCTGCTGGTACTGATTGTTTGCGTGATCTCCAGGAGACAGCTCCTGATCCAAGACTCATAGCATATCCTGAAGTAGATACCCCAGTTTCTTTGTCTCCATCGAAGTCTGAATCAGAGTATCCAATCAAGTTGAAGTTGTCCACCTGTGTATACTTGATTCCAAGGTCTTGAGTTCCCTTCAAGTACCTTAGAACTCTTTTTGCAGCAGACCAATGTCCCTCACAAGGCTTTTGCATAAACCTGGAGAGGATTCCAACAGCAAATGAAATGTGGTCTGGTAGTAGTGAGGTAGATGAGACTTCCTACAAGCTGTCTATACTTTGTTGCATCCTCAAACTCCTTTCCTTCAATAGATGTGAGCTTCAAGTTTTGTTCCATTGGAGTAGAAAGGGGATTGCACTCTGTCATGCCAAATCTGTTTAACAAATCTCCAATGTATTTCTTTTGAGAAAAAAATATGGACTTTGGATGTTGGGTTACTTCAATGCCAAGATAGTAATGAACATAGCCCAAATCAGTCATTTCAAAAAAAATTCCTAATTCTTTCTTTATGGATGCAATATAGCTTTCATTGTTTCCTGTCATTAAAAGATCATCTACATATACCACAAGATATACAACTGTTTTGCCAACTTTCTTGACAAATAAAGTTGCATCATCAAGATCAAAATGTTTGAAGTTGAGTTTCAGAAGATGCTCAGTTAGTTTTTCATACAAGGCTCGTGGTGCTTGTTTGAGGCCATACAAGGACTTCACAAGTTTTCATACTTTGTGTTCATGTCCTTTCACAGCAAATCCTTCAGGCTGGGACATAAAAACATTCTCTTTTAGATCTCCATTCAAGAATGCAGTTTTTACATCCATTTGATGGACTTTCCAACCGTTCTGAGCAGCTAGTGCAAAGAGTGTCCGGATGGTGGCCCATTTTGCTGTGGGAGCAAAAGTTTCCTCATAATCGACCCCTTCCTTCTGTGCAAAACCTTTTGCCACAAGCCTAGCTTTGTGCTTGTCAAGTGAGCCATCAGCTTTGTACTTGTTCTTGTAGACCCACTTGCAGCCAATTGGTTTGGTTCCAAATGGAGGATCAACCAGCTTCCAAGTGCCATTCTTTATGAGGGCATCATACTCCTTCTGCATCGCTTCTTTCCATTCATCATGAGAAGCAGCTTCTTTGAAGGAAGTTGGTTCAAAATCTGTAGACAAGTTCAATTCACAATCATAAGTAACATCCATATCAACAAGTGAATTAGAGTTATCTACATCACCTCCATCTTGTCGGTTTGAATTTCTGGTTCCTGTTTTTCCAATTTCATCAGGATGAACACTTTCAAGTGTCTTTGTCAGCCACTTTGGGGGACCTTTCTGAGATGGTCCAGGCTGTTCTGTTGATTGAGTTGGGTCTGAATCAAGATTGAGTCTCCCAATTCTATCAATTACATCACTTAAAGCATCATCCGTTGTTGGAGTGTCATGCAGGGGAGATTGTTCTTCAGAAGGAGATTCCACATGTTGATCTAGTATAGGAATCCCCCCTTCAAGATGTGGAATCTGATTATCAAACTCTTGAAATGATTTTGGTTTTGTGAATCTATCCAAGCGATCAAGTTGCCGCTCAACAACACTGTCAGATTTGGATGATTCAAGAAAAATGACATCTCTAGATAAAACAAACTTTTTATTTACTTCATCATAGAGGCGGTATGCTTTAGATGTGTTTGAATACCCCAGGAAGATACACTTACGACTTCTAGCACCAAGTTTGTTTCTATGTACCTTTGGTATTAAAGCATAACAGGTGGAACCAAATATCTTGAGATGTTTTACCGAAGGAACATGTCCATACCACAATTCATAAGGAGTCTTGTTTCTTATAGCACTAGATGGACATCTATTCTTTATATATGCAGCACATAGAACAGCATCAGCCCAAAACATTGTCTTTACATTTTTGAAGAAAAGCATGGATCGTACCATATTCAAAATTGTTCTGTTCATTCTTTCAGCTACACCATTCTGTTGAGGATTATAAGGCACAGTTGTTTGATGTTTAATCCCATGTTGGCGAAGATAGTGTTCAAATTCATTTGATGTATATTCTTTTCCATTATCAGTGCGAATAGACCCAATATGAGATTGTGCATCATTTTCAATCCATTTATGAAAATTCTTGAATGTTTGAAAAGCATCAGATTTGTTCTTCAATAAGTAAACCCAACACATTCTGGTGTAATCATCAATAAATGTCATGATATATTTATTTCCATTTGCAGAAGGAACAGGCATTGGACCACATAAATCTGAATGAATAAGTTCAAGCTTCCTATGTGCTCTTGAATGTGATTCATGAAAAGACTGTTTGCTATGCTTTCCTAGAATGCAAGCATCACATTGTTTATGTTTTCTAGGAATTGTAGGCAAACTAGCAACACCATTTTTCTTCAACAAGCGGAGACTATCATAGTTTAAATGTCCAAATCTAGCATGCCATAATAAACTTGATGGAAGTGTACCTTCATCATGATGAGAAATATATGAAAAATGTTGTGCATGAGCAGAGATTCCTTGCAGTTTAAGAAGTCTTTCTTCTTCTATACCTCTCATGACAAGTGAATGGTCAGATGCCTTTCTTACCTCAAGCTTTCCATCAAACATATGAATGGAGTGACCTTGATGGCGGATGTGGACTAGGGACAGCAAGTTTCTCTTGAGCTGTGGGAGATATAGAACATGATCCAGAAGAAAATCTGGAAGACCAAGCAGTTTAAGCCTGATTGTGCCAAGCCCTGATGGCTTGATTTTTGACTAATCTGCAAAGTATACTGCTCCATCAACATTGTCAGTGAAATCTTCAAAAAATTCTTTCCTATGAGTCATATGACAGGTTGCTCCTGAATCAAGAAACCAGTCATTTTTCGAAGAAGCAAGTGAAGCATTAAACAAGTCTTCATTTACTCCAATGTTACATTGTGCCTCAATATAGTGAGCGGATTCAGGTGCTTTACCTTTCTCTGTGTCATCAGTTTTACCTTTCTGCTGGTTTCTTCTCTGCTCAACCTTGTCCCATGGTAGCTTGCATGTAGAAGCATCATGTGATCCATTTCGTTTGCAGCGAATGCAATGCAGATCTGCCTTTTCTGCTTGAGAATGTATGCCCCCCCTGCCTCTGAAGTATCTTCCTCTTCCTCTTCGTCCACCTCTTCCTCTTGCAGAATCTTGAGCAGGATGCTTTTCTTTGTGAGCAAGGCAAACAGTCTCTTCAGAAGATTCAGGGACTGTTTTCTTTCCAAAGGCTTTTTCTCTTTCAGCAAACTTTTTCACAAGAGAGTCAAAGGTTATATCTTTAAGGTTTCCATTTGCTTGTAAAGACTCAAGATAATTAGAGTAGGTAGGATAGAGTGCTTTGAGAAAGGCAATAAGAGAGATATCCAGCTCAACCTTAGTGGATTTTATATCATGCATTATAGACTTTATTTCAGATGCAAGAGCAAGAGGATCATTATTTTTCAGTTCAAGAGTGAAGAGTTTAATCATGAGCTGAACAACTTCAAGTGCAGAATGTGTATCATAGAGTTCTTTCAGCTTTTGTAAAGCTTCAAAGGCAGTGGAATAGGATGAAATCTGACGACTTACTTCCTCATTTACAGATGCTGCGATCAATGCATAGGCTTTGCTGTTCTTGTTTTCCCAAATGGTGAGTTCTTTGTCTGATGTGGGCTGCACAGGGTCTCTGTCTTCTTCTTCGACACATACTCCTTTCCACAGCTCATTGTAGATGAGGGTGTGTTTCACCATCCGAGACCATTCAGAATAGTTCTCCTTGCCAGTGAGAACTATTCCGACCATAGAAATGATTGAATGCATTCTGTAAAAATATCTCTGCTAAAAAAAACTTCTGTTGATAAAAGACTTCTGCTGGAAAAAAAATTCTTATGCCACAGCAAGACTTCTGCTGGAAAAAAATCTTATGCTACAACAAGACTTCTGCTGGAAAAAAAATCTTATATCATAGCCTTATGCATTTTATTTTTCTATTTGCATCAACATCACCATTTCTTATATCACTGCCACACTACTGTGTTTTGAGAAAGAAAAAAAGGCGCTCAAGGTATCTCTTCAACATATATCACTGTTACAATATTATGTTTTGAAAAAAAGAGGGCGCTCAAGATATCTCTTCAACATATATCACTGCTACAATATTATGTTTTGAAAAAAAGAGGGCGCTCAAGATATCTCTTCAACATATATCACTGCTACAATATATATCAATGCAAAAAACTCAAGAATCCTTATGCATCACTTCGTGCAAGAGCTGCAGAGATTGTAAATACGATTGTACAGAACAATCCACAAAGTCAACAACTTATGAACAGAAACACGGATTAACGTTAAGTATCTCTCAGGCTTTCGACTCTAGGCTGCCGGTTCTGTTACCTCAGTGAAAATATATTAATGTCAAACCTTTACCGCTCCCAATGGCCGCATCTTTGTCAGACATCAATACCATAAAACGCGGGTAATGCGCTCAGGCAGCATTCAATACAACGCAGTCATCAATACCATAAAACGCAGGCAATGCGCTCAGGCAGCATTCAATATAATGCAGTCATCAATACCATAAAACGCAGGCAATAAAGCATACAAAACTCGCATTACTCCGCATCTCCACAAACAGGCCCGATCTACAGAAGTTTTCCGACAGTTGTAGGTTATGCCACCATTACAAAAACGCAGAATCTTGAACGCAGTCTTCATAAAATCATTGTGCATACCACAGTTCTGAGCATACCACAGTCACCATTACAAAAAAAACGATACCTTAGTTCTCAGCATACCACAGTTCTTAGCATACCACAGTTCTGAGCATACCACAGTCACCATTACAAAAAAACGATACCTCAGTTCTCAGCATACCACAGTCACCATTACAAAAACACGATACCTCAGTTTTCAACGCAGCCACCATTGCAGTTACCATTAAAAAACGCAGTCTTCATTAAAATAAGACCGCAGCCACCATTACAAGAAATCAGTTTTGTTTGAATGGAAAGGGATAGTCTTTTACCATGGTTCGACAGCAGAGCTTCAACGCAGCGTTCCAGGGAATACATGAACGCATCAGGCTCAAAAACGCATCAACGCTCAGGTAAAAAAAAACGCACATCAATTACTCATGGTCAGAGGGCGCAGTCTCCAGAGGCGCTCAGGACAGAGGTTTCATGAGGCAGCAGAAACCTGGCAGAGGCAGGAGTTATTTCTGGGACCTGTGCTCTGATACCATGTCAGGCCAGGTTAACTCCAGAAATTATTGAGCGCAAGACAGAACTGATTATCTTATTCATTAGCCAACTATTATTTATACATACACAAAACGGATCAGTTCATCTTCTAGATGACTGTCCAGCTTCACCTCATCCGTTTCGGATTAGGTGTCAACAATGTATTCTTCAATAGGAGGACCATTATCTTTTCTTGTAAAACATAGAACCACCATTAAGAGGGTTTTGAAAAAAAAATCACTTACTTGGCGAAAATTTGAAATGGCCACAATTCCTTCAATATTGCTCAGAATCCCTATTATGACCTGTTTTCAGATATGGAACAACCATTTTGCATCTTCTCATGTGGTAAAAATCTCGATCTAGGTACTGGAATTTCCTATTCGCGCTGCAACAATCCCTCCGGCACAAAAATTCGCTGAAAAAATAGCTGATTTTAAATCAGCGATATCTCCCTCACCCGAACTCTAATTTGACTGATTTCTTTTTTTAAAAAAATTGGGTATTTTTTTATAAACAATCTAGATCTTCAATTAGATTCTTCAGATTGTGCACCAAAATGTACAGATCTACGCTGCAAACTCGCTGCCCCCAAAAAATGTCTGCAACAGCACTGATTTTTAAATCAGCGAGATCTCCTTCATCCGGACTCCAATTCAGCCGATTTTTTTTTTTGAAATCGGGTATTTTTTCACAAAAAATCTAGATTTGCAATTAAATTTTGTAGATTTTGCACTAGGACGTACAGATCTGCGCCACAAACTCGCTGCCCCGAAAAAATGTCTGCAACACCACTGATTTTTAGATCACCGATATCTCCTTCATCCGGACTCCGATTTGGCCGATTTTTTTTTAACTTGGGTATTTTTTCACAAAGAATCCATATCTGCAATTAGATTTTGCAGAATTTGCTCCAAAACATACAGATCTGATCTGCAAACTCGTCGCCCCACCAAGTTCCTACAAAAAGAAAAAGAAAAAAATTCCACTTTTGACCAAGAAAGTGCTCTGATACCACTTGTTATGGATCTGACCTAAAAATATATGAGAAATAGAAATAAACCCAAGAATAAAAAGATCTAAATAAAAAAATGCTTCACTTTATTGATCAAAACCCTTAAGGTAGGGCAACACCATACATTCACTCCTTAAGGAAGGAGAACACTCCACAAGCCATATGTCTGTTCATACCATAATCCTTGACATTTCTCAATGGGGAGTCTCTAGCCTCTATATAGGCCTCATACATACAATACCATAGGTCAATGTCATGGTTCCCTCAATACCATCTATCTAATACCATGGGCCCATTACATTATTACTAACTACTTGTGGCCCCTTACATGATATGGGTTAACCACCTTATTTATTACTATGGCCCATCCCATTATTACATTATTCCCTTGAGTACCTCTTTTTGTATCCCATATTATCCCCCTAGGTATACTACATATGCACACAACGCGGGATTCAATAGAAATATAATATGGAGTATGGAGTAAAAAAACACATATGACTGTTGGTATTAACGCACATAGTGAAACAGCAGTATTAACGCATATATTAATGGTATTAACACATATATTGAAACATCGTGGTATATCGGAGTGATGATTTTGGAGAGGAGGTGAGGTGGAGTATGATCGGTGGCAAGGTTGAGGACTGTGGTATTGTAGAACTCTGTGGTATTACCAGCTATTAAAAATCAAGAGTTATGTTATTCAACATCTAACGTAACATCATCATTCAACTTATGCAATGGAGGCAGCATTACTGTCGGCATTATATATTTTATATATCAGCGTTCAACGTATGTCAGAGGGCGGCGTTATGACAAAGGGAGGTGAGTTCGAGCCTCAAGAGGTAAATTTATCCAGAAAACGCATGTAAAACACAGTGGGTATGGTATGGAGCTAGAATATGTATTATGCAATGGAGTGGAATGGAGTCAAATAACGTAACAACGGAGCTGCAGAGTTATGAGTGATTATGGAGGTATGCATGAGCAAATATATGGGTGGATGTGGAGGTATGCGTGACTGTGATGCCAATGTGCGGGATGTGAGGCCAAGTGTGGTATTAAATGTAACATTGGAGCAAAGATATGTGTGATTATGGAGGTATGCGTGAGCAGATATATGCGTGACTGTGATATTGGTGTGCGGGATGTGAGGCCAGACATGGTATTAAATGTAACACTAAACAATTGTTTCATATGAGGTATGGTGTGTTAATATGACAGCATTGAATCAGTGTTAAACAGCTGCGAGAGCATTCAATCAGTGGTGGGATGGGGAGAGGAGTGTTCAATGTAACGCAATCATTCAAAGTTCAATGTATCAAAACCGGGTAACACAACATTCATTCACCATACCAAAAAAAATCGACATACCACATATTATTCGCCATTCGCATAGCATGGAGGAGGCTCACCGCACCACATCACCTCCAAGCAGCATAGATTCAATCCTCGAGTAACCTCCAGTAACAAATATTTTGGTGTAAATTAGCACTTAAGTCAAAGAATGGAGCAATGGTAGAGGTGTCAGTTCTTCAAAATGATCAGAACATAGGCGGGAGGGAGTTACAAGGGAAGAGAGGGAATCCAAAAATGGAGTTGACTCTGATACCATGTCAGGCCAGGAGGTTACTCATCAAACTGAATTGTAAAATTTTTGCATTAAAGTTGATCACAGTTATATACATGGAGGGAGAGACTCTTGGGCTTCATCTCCTAGGGTCTCTTCATATTCCAACTCTCCTTATTATATATTTACACTATTTTACATATTCACGCAATCCCAATGATTAGGTGTCAATAGTCTCCCCCTTAATCTGAAGGGATGTTGGTGAGTCCAAGCATCATTCTAAATCTTTCGAACTTTTATTTTCCAAACGCTTTGGTGAAGATGTCTACAATCTACTCATTTGTGGAACAATGGCATAGATGGATTGGCTTGGCCCCAACAAGATGTCGAATCAGATGCTATTTTTTATTGATGTGCTTCATTCAATCATGGAACTTTGGGTTCTAGGCCAACTTTGTTGCAGAATTGTTGTCAATCATGAGTAGAGTTGAATGCACTTGTTTCACCTGCAAATCTTCAAGAATTTTCCTGAGCCACACAATTTCCTTTATTGCTTCAGTTGTTGTCACATATTCTTCCTCTGTTGTGGAATCTGTTGGAACTGATTGTTTGTGTGACCTCTAGGAGACAACTCTTGATCCAAGACTCATAGCATAACCTGAAGTGGATACCCCATTTTCTTTATCTCCATCGAAGTCTGAATCAAAGTATCTAATCAGGCTAAAGTCGGTCACCTGTGTATACTTAAGTCCAAAGTCTTGAGCTCCCTTCAAGTACTTTAGAACTCTTTTCGCGGCAGACCAATGTCCCTCACAAGGCTTTTGCATAAACCTGGAGAGGATTCCAACAACAAATGAAATGTTTGGTCTGGTAGTATTCAGGTCGTTGAGACTTCATACCAGTTGTCTATACTTTGTTGCATCCTCAAATTCTTTTCCTTCAGTGGATGTGAGTTTTAAGTTCTATTCTATTGGAGTAGTCAAAGGATTTCACTCATCCATGCCAAACTTGTTCAACAGATCTCCAACGTACTTCTTTTGAGAGAGGAATATAAACTTTGGATGTTGAGTTACTTCAATACCAAGATATTAGTGAACATACCCCAAGTCTTCCATTTCAAAACCTTTCCTCAATTCTTTCTTTATGGATGCAATATAGCTCTCATTGTTCCCTGTCATCAAAACACCATCTACATACACCACAAGATATACAATTGTTTTTCCAACTTTCTTAACAAACAAAGTTGCATCATTAAGATCATAATGTTTGAAGTTGAGTTTTAGAAGATGCTCTGTTAACTTCTCGTACTAAGCTCGTGGTGCTTGTTTGAAGCCATACAAGGATTTTACAATCTATCATAATTTATGTTCTTGACCCTTCACAACAAATCCTTCTGGATGGGACATAAAAACATTCTCTTTCATATCTTTATTCAATAAAGTAGTTTTTACATCCATTTGATGGACTTTCCAATCGTTCTAAGCTACCAAGGCAAAGAGTGTCTAGATGGTACCCCATTTTGTTGTGGGGGAAAAAGTCTCCTCATAGTTGACCCCTTCCTTGTGTGCAAAACTTTTTTTCACAACCCTAGATTTGTGCTTGTTAAGTGATCCATCTGCTTTATACTTGTTCTTGAAGACCCACTTGCAACCTATTGGTTTGGTTCCCAATGGAGGATCAACCAGCTTCCAAGTGCCATCCTTTATCAAAGCATTATAGTCTTTTTGCATTGCTTATTTCCATTCACCATGAAGGAAGTTGGTTCAAAATTTGTAGACAAATTCAGTTCACAATCATAAGAAACATCCATATCAATCGGTGAATCAAAATCTTCTACATCACCTCCATTCTATCTGGTTGAGATTCTTGTTCCTATCTTCCCAACCTCATCAAGACATACACTTTCAAGTGTCTTTGTCAGCCATTTTGGAGGACCTTTCTGAGATGGCCCAGGTTACCCAGTTGACTGAGTTGGGGCTGAATCAAAATTTTGTCTCCCAATTATGTCAATCACATCACTTAAAGTGTCATCAATGGTTGGAGCTTCATGCGGGGGAGAGAGTGTTTCAGAAGAAGATTCAACAGATTGATCCAGTATAGGAATCCCCCCTTCAAAATTTGGAATCTCATTATGATTTTACTCAACAAGCCTCGATGAGGGTTCTTAAGTTGGTTATGCTATGTCATTTCTTCTATTCATTTGCAAAGTGCCTTCGCTTGGTATATAATAATTTGATATTTAAAATTTAAAATAAAATTTTAAACTCTCATTTGATGAACTAAAATAATAAAGCTTTAATTAATAAATTCCTATTTATTTCACTACAACATTAAATATATAACATTAACATAATGTATTGATGGCCACATTATTTGTATGTATTCGATTATGGATCTGAGAAACAACAACTACATTTTTAATCTAAACTATTCATGGAATCTTTATGTTTTTATTGTTTTTATTTTAATTTAGCTATATTTAAACTAAGCGACAAGGACTACAAAACAAATCTTCAAATCCATTCAATACAAAGCCAAGGTGTACATGATATGATATTTTTTTATTTTTTTATTTTGTAAGCTTGGTAGGACTCTCCTATTTTCGTGTTTACATGTCCATTATTCATTGCGCTAAGGGGGAGGGTAGCCCAAGATTTGAACCCAAGACTTTTGGTTCAGTGAAAATTCATTTCCACGGCCAGTGCCACTTGAGCTACACCATGCAAAGATTTTTTTTTATCGAGTTAAAATGTTAACATTACAATACATTGATTTTTTTAATTTAATTTTATTTTTATTTTTTATGTAATTTGACTTAGTCAAAATGTTAAACATTACATTACAACATCTTTATCATACGGTGCAATTAATAAAAAAGGGTGGGAGATAAATTTGTCTTATAAAACTAGACTTTCCAAATTATTATCGAGCATGGTCATATGGACTCTCTTTGAAAGGAGTTAGATTTATGAAATTATTGAGAAGAGGGAGTTAGTTCTATGAATTGAGAAAAAGATTTCAAGTTATAAAAATTATCTCAATATGTTTGACATGTATCTAATTATTATGATTTATTATTTATTTTTCATGTAATTACATATAAAAATATTTATGATTTCATTATTTATTGAAGATTAGCGATTAAGGAACAACTCGGAAATATGAAGAACCTGCTTATCATTGGGTAGCATTATGACAAAACATTTTCTTTATAGGAGTTGCCACATGAAACACTTTTTAATGGAAGGCGCAATGTTGAAAGACGTTTGTCGAGAATCAAAAGAAGATAACCCTCAAAGAATCTACTGAAATGTTTGAATGGTATTGAACTATAAAAAGGTTGTTATTATGCTAATAGCGGCTAAAGAAATTGGCTGGACGAAAATCATTGTCATGTCCCTTTGCAGCACACCAATATTTTCTGCACCAAAACACTACTGATTCATAAAATGATTTACAATCTCAAAGCATTGTAATTATGTCCCCACAAAGATGGATTCCTTTGGCAGTACAATGTCTCTCTGTGTATCTGCTCAGGTTATCTGTAACAAGGTAGAAAAGGTGTTAATATTTATGCACCCGCTCATCACATGGATATATATTATATTTCCATAGATGTCCTGCAGAATTTCAGTACAATTCTTGATTAAAAAAAGCAACGTACCATGGCATACTCCATAATCCTACATGACTTGAAGCATTTTCTGAAGTGTGAATAAACAGTGACCCCTTCTCAGATAACTATCCTGCAACAAAACAAGAATGATGTGGCACAAGCTAGAGTTTCATTCGTTGAGGAGTGACAACAGTTGATAAACCTTTACGAAAATTCAGAAAACACAAAAGGCTCCATCTTGTTGTCTACCAGTGTAATGAAGACAACAATGACCTTTCTCAAAGTAAAGAAAGCATCCTCTAAAATGCACAGGTTGTGAAAATGCCTTAAAGACTTAGGGTAGACACATGTTGTAAGTATGCCAGAACAAGCAGCAAGATAGTTAATGTTAATTAATTGAATCACCAAGTGAAGGACATCATAAGACCATTTCATAACTTCATGCCTTATCTCTATTAACATATGAGGTACACACCTCAAATTGGATAATCCTTACTACAATGCCCATCATAAGGCCAGTTCATGCAATTCTACTACCATAAGAGGCCAGAAATTCCTCCAATACCTAAAAGACACTTGTGTGGTAAAAGGGTCAATTAAATGATGAAATGCACTGCCACATGAGACTTGTATACTCTACATACCCCACACCATAAAGATACAAATGCAGCAAGAGTAAATTCTGGAATAAAACACAGTATTTATGCAACTGTCTCATTGATTCAGAGTTATTCCTACTACTTTATTTGACCAGGCAAATAAGTACAGAATCACAGATACATGGAAAGCACATTGTAGATGTGATGTGTAAATAGTGATATACTATTTTCTAGATCTTATGTAAAAGGTCTGCAATTCAAACATGATTGGTTTTGTCTAATCTAAAATCCACACCTGATATCCTAATTGATGTAGCAGAAACAGAACTGACTAAATGACAAGAAGCTAAGAGGCATGCACTTTGTTCTAGATCTCCAATACCAAAAAGATATTTATCCAGTTGAATGATGGAATGCACCACCAAATGAGGCCTGCATGCCCTAGATAGCCCAGGCCTTAAAGATACATGCAGCAAGATTAAATTGTGGAATGCACTACAAGACATTTCTGGATATTGTGTGACTTTATCTGACCAGACAAACAAGCGTACTTAACTGAAAACCACAATGCTTCTATGTAGATGTGATGACAAAAAAATTGTACCAAAAAACAATTTTGACGCTTGCAAGAAGACGCGTATGCCTTCCAAAGAAACTATAACTAATGAACAAGAAGAACCACAAGAATACTAAGTAAATGTGTACATTACACCACAAGAATACTAAGTAAATGTGTACATTACACTGAATAGCTTTCCTTGTTTGGTCATAATTTTCTACACATTTGTGGTTTATGTTAATATTCATTGATGCTATAAGAAAGGAATTTTTAAGTGTGTAGTAAAATACTTTTCCTGTTAGCCTCATCTTCACATAAAATAATCAATGAGTCCAAAATAATGAATTATTAAACTGGAATAATTTCCAATTGTCTTTCATTCTAAAATGAATATGTTCCTCAAACTTGGGAGTTGATTGAAGTCTAGTTGGCTGAGAGATTCTCTCCAACTAGTTAGGCTCCTAGATTGGTGTATGGTTGAGATATTCACTCAAAAAAAGTGATTGTGTGTCCAAGATAGATGAACTATCTTGAAACATAACCTTGATGTATTTATATTGTATGAATGTCATTATTTTTTAATACAATACGTTCATGATCATAAGTCTTTTCCGCCATATTTTGTCTCTCTAATATTTTATTTATTTTTATTCATTCTCTTTAATTGGTATCAAAGCCAAAGCTGAGCAAATTTGTAATAGTGAAGTTGCAGCATGGTGTGTGCTGAGTAAGGATTGTGAAAGAAAAATGTGAATATGTGGTGTGTATGTTGCATATGAATGTGTGTTGTTGGGTGAATGCAAGATATGTGGAAGAGAGTGAAGAAACCAACATGGAAGATTATGTTGTGTCTCGAGAAGAGTGTGGACAAAGACGTTGTGTGAGGATGCACAAATTAGTGTGAACATTCAACGTGGATCATCATGTGAGAGGTGAAGCATAGTGCGTGGTGCGTTGTGGAAAACCGGCCTGTGAGCATAGATATCCAGCGTGTGCATAGTGGAGGTTGTGGAGCATGAAACCACCTATTATGGTTTGATTTAGAATGTGAAGAATCATGTCAGTATGCTACTAATCACATTATGTTGTAGTTGATGTTGCATATTACAAGCTTGGAACCTCGTTGTCATGAAATTACAGTGTTAATTTGATATATTTTTTTGTCTCACTATATGTGATTGGAAGAAGCGGCCATCGTGGGTTTATCGCAGGACTGGCAAATGATTACTATAGATGTTGTGCCATAATTCAAACATGTACAATGGTTAAAATTATTCAATGTAATGTCTGTGTAAATGGGTGCATCAACGAATTACTTGAATGTCGGACATAATGAGCTTGACTCCTTCTATATTCTAGCTAGAAAGCCTCGTTGTTACACTTCTTCTATCAAAGATTTAACAATTTTGTCGTTATTCATCATATGTGGATGTCGTCCCCGTCAAGAAAAAATTGCATCAAGGGAATTTTGAAGTCTAAAATGGGCCTCCTAAGGAAAATGTACAATCAAAATGCACTTTATGAAAAGCAATCACATTTTAGGGGATGACATCATCCCCATTGGTTGAGGTGGCATTCTTTGAGTTAAAGGTACTTGTCAAATTCTCAATGGTGGATAAAAAATCATGGTTAACCATGGTAGTGCTTTAAGTACTTTTAAAGTCATAAAGTAAAATACTCATAATAAAGGTCATTTCAAACTTTTTGAATAAAACATTAGTATTACATTTTCATATTTTGAAAAAAACAATGCATATCCCAATACAATCTTCATGTTTTTACACATTTTTCAATAACTATTAAATTTGTATATTTTTGTATACTTATTTTTAAATTATATATGCATCTCATTTGGTTTAATATTACAATTTCAAATTAATTATAAGTTAAAATCAACACATAGATATTATACATATAAAATCAAAATAAATCAAAATGTAACCTTGTAATTTTAGGATAAATCAAATCTATGAATAATATTATTATAATATTAATGACAGTACAAGCATATTAAAAAAAAAGTAGATTAGTTTTATATGATTTATGGTTTTTTTTAATAAATTGATCTTACAAATTCTGTTTAGTTTCAAGTTATTGAACAATATGTAAAATTATGTCATTATAACATTTTTAAACAAATAAATATGATAAGGATTATAAAAAATTATAATGTTTTTCCAAAGTAAATAAATAATACATCTTTATTATGTTAATTACAACAATAATTTTATTAATATATTTAATGATTAAAAAGCGAATATAATTATTGGTCCTACAAAGCTGCTTATATTTAATTTGAAATTATAAAATAATATGCAAATTGTGTTGTGATGTTTACTTAAAAAATCAATAATATTGATTTTTTACATATATATTTTGCATTTAATTTTTATTTTTTTTAGTTTTAACAAGTGAAAAAATATATTACATTTATTATATTATATTATTTGATTTTTATATAGTATATTAATTACATGTTATTATATAATTTAAATAATATAAATTTTAATTAATAGTATATTATACAATTAAGAATTTATGAATTTATATTTTTAATTTATTTTAAGTTATTTAAGTAGTGGGGAAGTGCACCAGTGCATCCTCAGCACCACACCAGTTAAGTGAAGATTCACTCATAAATAACTCATGCATGTCAGTTCATAGGAAGACACAGTTGAGATTAGAGTTCAGGGACAGTGTACAGATGGTGCATGCAATTAGTTGAGGGCCTCTGGATGGATTGTGCAGTTATGGAGAGTGGATTTCCTAATTAAACACGGCCTGATTCTATTAGTAATTGCGCAAAGAAGTAGCGGCTTGGAAAGTAGAATAATTGGCTAAGTGTTGGCTTGAGTTGGCTTGTGAGGCAGAGAGTTAAATTGTACTTGTGCAGGAATTGTTCGGGTTGAACAAGCATTGTATTTTCTTCTCAGATATTCTAGTTAATGCAATATAGATAGTCGGGGTTTTTTAGCAGTTTTTTTCCCTAAAGAAATATTGTGTTATGTGTGATTGATATTCTTCCTTTTCTGCTTATTGTTTTCATCGATCAATTTTGGTTTCCGCTGAAGAGTAGAGTAGATTCTTGTCTTGTGTTTTAGCATATCACATAAGTTGTTGAATCTAAAAGTAAAAAACTACATGGTATCGGTGTTGAAGACAGTATAGAAGAGGAGAATTCAAGTTCTTTGTGTAGGTGAAAATTGAATTTGCAAGTTCATACTTCAGAGTCAGCAATATGTCATTCTACGGTTTGTGACTTAAGTATGCCTTGGAGGGCAACTTGAATTACATAGCTTGGTAGGAGATGATGGAGGTAGTGTTGGAAGACAATTGCCTCAAGGAATTCATAGATCATGGCATTCCTAAGCCTTCGGCATCTCATGCTAAAGATATGGTTGAATGGAGAAAGTGTGGCAAAAGCAAGAAGGATTATCCTGGAAGGAGTTTGAGACCACATTGTGTCGAGTCTCCACGGTAAGGACACTCCATACTCAATGTGGAAGGCATTGACAGACCTGTTTCAAAATAGAAATGACCATAGGAATTTGGCACTGAAGGACAAACTCAGAAAGATCAACATGGAGAATGGCGACTCAATTCTGAAGTACTTGACCAAGTTCACCCATTGTCGAGATGAGCTTGGAAGTATCGGGATTACTGTTGCTGAAGACGATATTGTGAGCCTAGCTCTTCTAGGACTTCCCAAGAGTTGGTACAATTACCAATACTTTGTTAATGGGAAGGAGAAGCTACCAGATTGGGAGCAGTTGTGGTCAGATTTGGTACAGGAAGAGATTTGACAGAACACCAAAGATAGATCCTCATCAAAGGTTGATGATGAGGAGAATTATGCCTTAGCAAGTAAGGCAAAGAAAGGGAGGGGGAATTCATCCCATTCCAAATCAGATTCTTGTTAGAGAAGCAAGAAGAAGGACATGTCGAAATTCAAGTGCTTTCATTGTCACGAGTTGGGACATTTTGCCACAAAGTGTCTTCTCAAGAATGCCAGTAAGAAGCCCTCATGAGGAGCAGTAGGTGAGGCTCTTGCCTCACAATCCAAACTAGACTTTACCCTCATCACTTGTATGGTGTCATTGATGATAGGTAGTGTATGTTACCTAGACAGTGGAGCTTCTTTCCACATGACTGGTAACAAAAATCTCTTCAATAACTTGGAGGAGAAGGATCTCCAGATGCATATCTAAATGGGTGATGATGGGAGGTATAGCACTACTAGTCTCGGTACAGCTATCTTCCAAAGGGAGTCAAATTCTCTCCTAACTTTGCAAGATGTTATGTATGTTCTTGGTTTGAAAAAGAACTTGCTATTTGTTTCCATGTTGGAGGATAGAGGCTATGATGTGATATTTAGTAAGGGAAAATCGTTCATTTGTCACATAACCATGGGATAGGTGAAGAGGATAGGGGTTCGAGTGCAGAATCTCTACAAGTTGGAGGTAGAATATTGTGTTGCCTTGAGCACGAAAGCAGAGAAGGTGCAGAGCTGAGACATCGCGCTTTGAAGATCATGTAGCAAATTTCTACTGGTCTTCCCAAGGGTACACTAGAGAAAGTAG
This sequence comes from Pinus tabuliformis, assembly GCA_031772625.1. Classification (NCBI taxonomy): domain Eukaryota; kingdom Viridiplantae; phylum Streptophyta; class Pinopsida; order Pinales; family Pinaceae; genus Pinus; species Pinus tabuliformis. The sequence goes on from CM062817.1 coordinate 1,809,714,646, forward strand.
ACACATGCAAAGGGTGTACCTTGGGAAAATACACCAAAGCTTATTTTCATGAAAAATACAATCAAGCACAGGCAATCCTCGATGGACTTCACTCATATGTGTGTGGATCGTTCTCAACAACATCCATGACCAAGCACATGTATTATGTTATATTTGTTAATGATTTTTCTCATAAGTGTTGGATATTCTTCATGCAGAAGAAAGATCAGACTTTTGCAAAGTTTTGTGAATTGAAAGCGCTGGTCAAGAAAGATACTGGCAGGAAGGTTAAAGCTCTCATGAGTGACAACAGTGGAGAGTATGTGTCAAATGAGTTCAAAAACTTATGTGCAGTAGAGGGCATTCGACGAGAATTGATAGCACCTCATAACCCACAACAGAATGGGGTGGCTGAAAGGAAAAATAGAAGCATTGTAGGAGTGGCATGGTCAATGTTGCATTATCAAGGCCTACCACTACACTTGTGAGCTTAGGCATGCAACACAGTTGTTTATTTGTAGAACAGAAGCCCTCATCGAATTCTTGGGATGAGTACACCAGAAGAGGCTTTTTCAAGGAAGAAACCATATGTGGGAAACTTCAGGATTTTTGGCTCATCAATCTACTACCATGTAACCAAAGATGCACGGAAGAAGATTGAGCCAACAGCGGAGTTGGGGATATTTGTGGGGTACACTAATACACCTCACAACCATTGGGTGTATCTACCGACCAACAGGATGAAAATGGTTCGTAAGGATGTAAAATTTGATGAAGAGAAGGCCATGAGATGTTCCCTTGAGAGAGAGCTTCAAATACATGCGGTTGAGAAGCTTCTAGCTCCAAAGGAGGAACCTTAGGATGATGTGGAGCATCCACATGTAGAGGATCAGGGAGTGGATACACCCACTCACGCAAAGTCTTCCAAAGATGGGAGAAAGCGCACCAGAGAGGCTGATAGGTTATTGGATGGTGCTAGAGAGAATGTGGATCACCCACATCATAGCGCAGGCAAAGGAGATCACCGGAGAGGTACATTGGCTACATGGCTCTCATGAGCAGATGTGTAGAGATTGAGCCATCCTCTTTTGAAGAAGAAGTGCATAAACCAGTTTGGGTTGATGCCATGGTTGAGAAGTATGACTCCATTGTCAAGAACAGTGTTTGGGATGTGGTCCCAAGACTGACATACAAGTCAATGGTGAGTTCCTAATGGATGTAAAGACAACAATCCTCAATGGCATGGTTGAGGAAGAGGTGCATAATGAGCAGCTTGAAGGTTTTGAGACCTTCAACATAGAGGCGCATGTGTGCCGACTGAAGTGAGCATTGTATGGGTTGAAACAAGCACCCCATGCTTTGTACACCAAGATCGATAGCTACTTCACCACATTGGGCTTCACGAAAAGTGAAGCAGATGCAAACTTTTACCATATTTCGGTTGAAGGTAAATTGTTGATTATTATTTTATATGTTGACGATTTGATGATGATAGGTGATGATAAGTTGATCAAGTCGTGCAAAGAGTATCTTGCACAAGAGAGTTCGAAATGAAGGACTTGGGGCTCATGCATTACTTTCTGGGTATGGAAGTATGGCAAGGTGATGAGTGTGGGATTCCAAGGATCCGACCCATATTATAGAGAAAAAATTGTTCTAGGTCTTGTTTGAAATATATTTTTGCACTGTAATCAGCCAAAGGTCGAGGTTGTCACTAGTTTTATTTGAACAATACAAAGATATTGCAAACTTCAAGGTGAACTTTCACCATGTACACATATGCACCAAGGACCTGGAGGAGGTATGGTACGAGTTGCCATTCTTTGTCACTGATGATGACATCATGCAAGTGGTGAGCAACTGGCCAAGTGATTGGCTAACTCCACCAATGGAAGAAGCTGAGACAGAACAAGTAGGCATTTCAGGTGTGTAGACCGATAAAAAGCCAACCAAGAAGGGAAACAAGAAGGTGAATAAGAAAGTCATAATCGAGCTAGAGAAGGGCACTGCGCCGGAGATAAAGTGTGAAGCCGAGCATGAGGCACCGAAGGCAACGATCAGGGTGGTGAAGACCCTTTTGTTGACACTGAGGAGGTAGATTCCCCATTCATAGTTAAAAGGCGAAAATCAAATGTTGGAGGCACACGGAAGAAGCAAAAGTCAGACAAATCTAATGGCACAGAATCGATGGTCCTCATTGAGGGGGACATCGATGAGATTGGAGACACATTCTGAGCTGTGACAAAGGACATATGAGGGAACATTGAACACCAATATAAAGCAACTTTGATAGAGGTCCAATAGGGCCTCAAAACGATGCAGGTTCAGGCAAGCGTGATTCAAGCGAGAGCAGCACCATCAAGCACAATTGCAAGCAGCGCACAGACAACAATAATCACATCCGAGCTCCAGCTTGTGCCACTACCAATCAGCACTCTACATTTTTACCCTATCGAATATCAGGAATGCCCGCAGCACTGGAAAAATATGAGTACCAATTTTGCGGCACTCCCCATTCATACCTTGCACAAGTTACATCAGGGAGTCACCGATGAACTAAAGGTGTAGGAGCAACGCGCTCGATGGGTGATTAAAGAAGTTAAAAACGACAATCGATAGATGTTCAAGTATAAGAATCAGGCCATCAAGGATCATGATGAGGCAGTTGCGCACAGGCAGGAGCTAGAAGAGGCCACCACCAAAGCTTGCAGCGAGCTATTAGAGCTCCAGATCCAGGCAAAGGCAGCACCTGAAGAGAAGCTTTGGAAACTTGTGGCAACAGTAAAATAATCAAATGTGGAAGTTAAAAAAGTAAAATTCAAGTTGGAAATGCATACCACGGAGTTGCAAATGAGGCTGCAGTCGGCAACTCCTCCATAAGTTCGCAAGCAGCGCGAAGCGGATATCAAGGCTGCTATGGAGAATATATCTACTCCAGTCAAGGATTGTATCCAGATCTTCAAAGACACTAAGAGGATATGGGCCTCTCTATAGGAGGACCCACATGTACAGAAGATACAGGCAGAGATCCGCGAAAAGAAGCAACAGTTTGATGAAATCAAAGTGATGGCACGGACCCTAGCACCTACACAACAGTCTTCCCAACTCCAGGAGGGAAATTTTTTGCAAGGACAGATCAATGAGTTGTGGTGAAAGGAGAAGATCATTTTAGTGCAAACACAGCCATGTTCTAATGAACCCATTCATCTCTCACATACAGTGGAGAGCAAGTTGAAGATCATCAGACAGATGCAAAGAACCATTGGTCTGGTGACAGCAGCGTCAACGACAAAGAAGCTAGTAGAGGAAGTATGATAGGCCGCCACGCAGTGCACAGAGACACTTCAACCTTTGAAGGATGCATAGTCTCAAAGTAAATATTTAGGACATACCAGTTGAGTGACTCAGGACGAGTCACGTCTTTGTGTTGGAGGCTTGTTGGGTAGGGTCTGCCTAGGTCAAAGTTTTGTAAAGAGACCACATTTTGAGGAGCAGAGCACGCTTTGCGCACTGTTTTAAAAGTCCTAGGAGCTTTAGGGAGGGTCAAAGCCCCTTATTTTGTAAAAGGATGGGATCAATTTGTATGTTTTGAGCTCCACCCATGGTTTGCGGACCATTGTATTGTAAGAGGGAAAGATATATAAAGGGTTATCTTAGTAAGTCAAAGGAAATGAACGAAGGGATAGATGGATATGTTGTGATTTTTTGAGTATGTAATTGTCATATATTTATGTGTTAAAGCGAAGGGGAAGGCTCCTGTAGCTGTGTGCTCGGAGACCTTGGTAAGCTTGCAGCTGTGTGAGCAGGGTAAGAAGGATTGTAATTGTAAAGATCTGAAGATAATAAAGAAGATTTTGAAGGCAAACATGTGTACTTACATTTTGTACTTTACTTTATGCAATTGTTCTTTACTTTTGTGCTACATATTAAAAGATAAGATCATAATTAATATATGAATGTTGTTACTGTTAATTATAGTTAAGGTTCATTGATTTATGCACAGTAGATAGAGTTTTAGATCTGCAAAGTAGTATTTTCATATGAATAGATCAAAGTCGGTATAATATTAAGTAAGATCACGTAGAGCAATAATATATTTGTAGATGAGTCAGAATAAGTCAATAACCACACTCCATAATCCTTCTGGATGTGGAAACCTGGTTCCAGCATCCCCCAATATCACCTCGAGTGAGATTGTGGTATGTGAGAGCAGATCGTTGCCAAAAGGGATGGTGATAAAAGGTTTTGTTGGTTAGCGCAGCTAACTCTGAACCTAGGTCTAACCTCCTCAAGCCAAAAATGAGGAACTCTTTGTATCTCAAGGTAAGTATGCCAACGAGATACTCAAAAGGTTCCACATGGAGAGTAGTAAACTCATGGAGACTCCTCTAGCAAATAACTGGAGGAAAGAGGATGCTACTTCCAGTAAAGTAGTGGAGGCTACTATTTACAGGCAGCTTGTGGGTTCACTCATGTATTTGGTGAACACACGACCGGAAATGTGTTATGTAGTTAACCAGCTTAGTCAAGCAATGATTAAGCCGACCAAGTTGTATTGGAAGGCAGCCAAACATGTGTTGAGATACCTCAAAGGCACTACTTAGTACGGTAACTTATGGTATAGACGGACAGAGGGAGTGAAGCTTCAAGGCTTCACTGATGCAGATTGGGCAAGGAGTCCATCTGATAGGAAGAGCACATCAAGTGGGATATTTAGTATTGGGTCAGCAATTGTTTCTTGGTACAGCAGGAAACAGAGATCAGTTGCACTCAGTTCAACAGAAGCAGAGTACATGGTTGCTAGTCAATCAGTTTGTGAGGCTATCTGGATCAAGAAGATTCTTGTTGGTTTGTTTGGTCAAAAGATGGATCCAACTTTGATTTACTGTGACAATCAGAGTTGTATCAAACTCTCTGAAAATCCATTTTTCCATGATCGGTCCAAGTATATTGATATATGGTATCATCATCTTCGAGATTGTGTGCAGAGGAGAATTATGTTGTTGGAGTACATTCTCACAAAGGAGCAGCATGCAGATATTTTGACAAAGGCTTTGGCAAGATCCAAATTCGAATTTCATAGAGGCAGGATCGAAGTAGCTAATAATACCTTTCTTGTTGAGAGGGAGTGTTAAAAATAGCAACAAGAAATTCCAATTTAATTTGTCCTTAAATAAATTGTTAATTAGATCGAAATTATATTCTCATAACAACTTGTAATAGTTAATCAAGTTAAATTGAATTAATTGACTTAGGAAATTCGAATTGAAAGCCTATCTAGGTCCATGTAGAGTGATCCCTAAATTTTAGGGCACCGGGTTGAGTTCTTTTGAGTTGTAATTAGATAACTCAGTCTAACTGTGTTATAGACAATTAAACTAGTTCTAATTGTTGGAGGAACTAGGAGTCTAGTAGTGGGGAAGCGCACCAGTGCATCCTCCGTACCACACCAGTTAACTGAAGATTCACTCATAAATAAATCATGCATGTTAGTTCATAGAAAGACCCAGTTGAGATTAGAGTTCAAGGACAGTGTACTATTAGTTGTACAATTTTCCAAGTTGTACAGATGGTGCATGCAATTAGTTGAAGGCATATGGATGGATTGCACAGTTATGGAGAGTGGATTTCCCAATTAAATATGGGTTAATTCTCTCAGGAATTGCTCAAGGTAGTAGGGGCTTGGCAGGCAGCATAATTGGCTAAGCATTGGCTTGCGCTGGCTTGTGTGGCAGAGAGTTAGATTGTACTTGTGCAGGAATTATTCGGGTTGAACAAGCATTGTATTTTCTTCTCAGATCTTGTGGTTAATGCAATAAAGATAGTCGAGGGTTTTTAGCAGTTGCTTTCCCTAGAGAAATATTGTGTTATGTGCAATTGATATTCTTTCTTTTCTATTTATTATTTTCATCGATCAATTTTGGTTTCCGCTAAAGAGTAGAGTAGATTCTTGTATTGTGTTTTAGCATATCACATAAGTTGATAAATGTACAAGTAAAAATCTACATATTAGTTCTTAATCTCTGAGGCGAATGGCGTTCGGCGTTTAGAGAATCAACAAACAGCAACAGTAGCAATTCCAGCGAATAAAATGGAGTCGATTCGTGGAGGAGCCAACGTAAATTGGTAAGTCTCTACATTGCAAGCCTATCAACATATGTCAACTTAAATTATATGGTGCAAAATTGATCTATGCCAAATTAACCTCTCCAACAAATTACATTCATAAATTGAATGGTATATGGTGCTTTTATATGCATAAAGTGTAAAATATAAAAGGCAACGTTAAATCACTTTTAAGTGACTTCATAAAATACATTAAATTATTTTAATAATTCAATGGAATGTATGGAGTGATAAGGTGTAATTTTGAGTGATAAGGTGATATTTTTGGAGTGATAATTTTTTTTGTCGTAAGTGATAAGTTGATTTTGTAATAATGGAGTAATAAAGGTATATTTTGTTTGAAGGCTTGGATAATTATCACATTTAAATTATGTGGGGTGTTGAAATGTCCTAAATTTGCCCGAAATCTGAATAAGGGAATATTAGGTACACTTTACTAGCATATGATGGTGATTTTCTACTTAGAGGCTTATGGTATTTTGTGTCTAGTTTTGACACTATAGTTTCAATTTTTCCATCATACAACAATACACTCTAGGAGTTTAAGCTTTTGTAATCAAGTAGCTCCAAGTAAGGATAAACAAGCTAAGCACATGTGTTCAAGCACCGACAATTAAGAAGTTGCAAAGAACAAACTCAACCAATCATCAACATTTCAAGGAAAGTGTACATAACCTATCAATTACATCAACAACATTTGCATCAAATTCAACATCAATTTCTGAATAATGCACTTGCAACCAATTTTTGTAAGAGTCAAATCAAATTGAAATTGAATTGTATTGTAACTTGCAAATCATAATTTTCTTTGTAAGTTAATTTGAGTTGTATCAGGTGCATTCTCAATTGAACCCGACGCCCAAGACTTGAATCATTAAGTCAAAATTGATAGGAGGTTGAGTTCTTTCAAGAGAATTCATTTGAACTTATCATCTTCTCATTGTAAATCCATTAACTTGGGTGCATTTTCTGTGGTAACCAACACCCTAAGCTTGTTAAAACAAAATCAAACAAAAAAAAAAATCGAGCAAAGCAAAGCACAACTCTAAGATCAAGCGAGCGTGGAATTCAAGAAAGCTAAATTAAGAAAACAAGTTCAAGCGAGCAAGTTTGAAAAATCAAGCAAGTGTTAAAATAAAGCGAGCACGAGTTCAAGCGAGTGAGTTCAAATGGAGCAAAGCATTCAATTGTTAGAGTTTCTTAACAATTTGATCCTATCCACTGTTGAGGACACAGTGAAAATCAGCGAACCGACTCTTGCAGATATCAAAAAGCATTTACATTATGCACATGAAACCGTTGAATTTCTCCAACTTGAATCACAGCTACAACGTGATGAGTTGTAGCAGAGGAGTCATGTTTCTATGTCATTCAACAATACAACTTCACATGTTGATTCCAAGCCACTCGGTGATACAATTTCAAGTGTAGAAGTTGTACACAATCGAGTTCAACTTTCTTGTTCCAATTCAATCATCAAACCATGGGAGGAAATCCAATGCAACAAAAATCAACGTGGTTTAGGATATGACAAAGATGACAACAACCTACATATCCCAAATTATCCAAAACCAATCAAGTTCATCAGTGGAGGATTTCTTGATCAAATAACATCATAAAGCAATGAGAAAGTTGAATAAAAACTAAAATGCCAACATTGTCAAAGAACAGGTCATGTGGAAAATCATTGTTTTGATCTCCATCTTTGTCACCATTTTGGCAAGAAAAACCACTCATCAGAAAGATGTTGCAAACGAAATCAATCAGCCAGATTGAAGATCAATTATGCATGGATTGATCCTTAGGGATGATCATCTACAGTCAAATAATGATCCAGGTGTATATTAGTGGTCACTGTCCATTCCACTTGGACCCCCACCATTTTTTCTTTTAGTTTTCCAGTTTCCTTAATTGTAGAAACATTTACTATTTTTAGCAGTTTTTCAATTTCCTTAATTGTAGCACTGTTTACTATTTTTAGCAGTTTTTCGGGTCCTAAACTTCCAAAGCCATTTTGAAGCTCTAAACGACTTTTTTTTTGGCAATCTACTACTAGCGACTATTTATAAATCATTTTTTCCGTCGTAGTCCTTGAAGAGATCTTTCCAACAGGGTATCATGTGCATCAAACAGAGATAATATGACCAAGTCATGACCCCGAGAAGTAGGCTACCCAACTAACCCCAACGGAGCCTATTAGCCCTGCTACATAACTAAGGTTTTGAAGGCCAGAGATAAGTTTGGCCGTAGTGGTGGTGCTCAAGAGAAACTCATGGCAGTCATCTCCCTTCTTCTCCGTTACTCCACATACTCTCTTTTGTCCCTGTTGCCTCCATTTTTCCTCTAAAACCTGGCATAAGCCCCTTTTTCCTCAGGCCCCGAGCACAAAGCCTAAACCCTCATACAAATGTGTTCACATGACCACGCGCTCCCATAACCCCATCCTCACCATTAAATCATAGTCGTTCGCCCTTCCCGCCGATCCAACGGCTCCAGTCACGTCAAATGAAGCGACCTGCACAATCAAACCCCACCGTCCGTTCATCTTCGCCACGATCAGACGGCGTCCGCTCTCCCCGCGCCCGCGAAGTAACGGCACATTAATGCGCGATGGAGAGTGGTTTTCCTCTCTCCTCCGCCACCACGCATCACGCGCTGAGTGGGATCACGCACCATTTTCCTTTTACCGCCCAACAATCAGTGGCAGTGCGATCAAAACCACTTACCGCCTGGTCCTCTGTCCTCGCCCGTTAACCGTTGTGCGCTTCCGCCACCCGACGACCGTTGGATCTACCTGCCTAAGATCCAACGGCCTACGATCATCCTGCTCCCGCCTCCTCCGATATCCCCGTTGATTCATCCCCGTTGTCTATCCTCTTGATCCGACGGTTGATTTTCCTCCTTCGTCCGACCCGTCTATTCGTCAGGAAATCCACACCACTTGATCACTCCGTATGCCTGAAGGACGAAGGTGACCAATTTTCAGAATTGTTTGTAGTTGCTCCTCAACAACCGCATTCAACAGACAGTATAGCCAAGAAGGAAAAGGACGACAGAGCACCTGAAAAGATCAGATTCATCAACTACAGCGAGCAAACACACTGAAAAGCTCCATCAGGCAGTTAATGTGGTTGGTGGTCAATTACGACCCCTCCATACCTAAAGCGGCCAAGAACCTTTGTAATGAAACTCTATATATACCCAGAAACAAGTTGTAATCAGGGTTGATGGTTGATGTTTTGATGTAAGGTTCAACTTATGGAGACTGTAACTATTTTGATACTTGCAGCGAGCTTCTTTTGTTGTTAATTGCTCACTTTCCATTCTTCTTCTGTTCTAAGTTGTGCTTGATACATTGTATTTCTGAGCTCTTGATGTTTAGCATTAGAGAAGCTGTCATCCTATCTCTGTGTTAAAGTATTATATGTATCAGTAAATGAGCTATTCAGGTTTCTTTTAACCTAATGCCAGAGAGTTGTCATCTTGTTTGTGTATTAGGGAATTAGATTTGCAGACTTCTTTATTGGTTGCAGCCAGCCATCACATGGTCTTGTGCATCTGCTGGTGTGGTCAGTATTCTCCATATTCACCCAATCCTTAAACTGTGAGTAATTGGTGGTCTAAAGCCTTGTAGTCTGGGGGTGTTCACGCATGTCTGGAGTTAAACAAAGTAGAAGTGGTTATCTGGCTTGAACAAGCATCATTCCTTCCATTAATCCATTTGCAACAATATGTTGAATTTAAATGTTCTCGAGCATCTCCAAGCTACAACCTAGGAGAGTTTCTTGGGGTGCTAACATTAATTGGCGCTATTGTCGGGGAGAGGAGATTGAAGCTCAGCTTCCCTGGGAGAACGACATAGCTCCAGCTTTGATGATAGACAAAGTCTAGACACATTTCTGGTTGTAATCATCTATCTGGCGACTCTACTGGAGGACCAACCTAGTGGCGACTCCACATTACAATTCTGGCTCAGTTTGTGAGGCATACTCGGAGAAATCCTCAGAAATCACCAGCTGACCCAGTGCCTGACCCTGAGAAGATTGTCAAGCAGAGGAAAACATCACAAAAAGAAGCATCGGGATTAGGTAAGCCTAAAAAATATTATGTATCTCTGCAAGAGAAGATTATAGCTGAGAACATACAGTTTGGAGAAATAGAGTCTAACATTGTTAGTGAAGAAATACCTGCATAGATTCATAAAGCTCCTTGTTTATTAGGTTCCCCTTTGGATCTCAGCCCAAATAAATTCTCCCATACAGTTCATCATATTCCTTTGTCTCTGCCATCTATTTCATTGCTCCTACCATTCAATCTGCCAGTATCCTTCCACCTATCCCAGTCATGGCAGGCCAGCAAGCTCCCACGAAGATGGAAAGAATTATAGCTGCTAGGTATGGACCCCTAGTCTTGCCTCTTCCTTTGAATGCCATGCCTGCAGGAGAATACCAGAAATACATGCCTAAGTTCACTGGTACAGATGGAGTAACAGCTGAAAAACACCTTGAGTCTTTTTATAGTTATGCTGATAACCTAGATATCAGTGAAAATGATGTGTGGATGAGAGTGTTTGTCCAGAGCCTTGATGGAGAGGCTAGAAAATGGTTCAGAGTATTGGCCCCTAGGTCTATAGTAGACATTGAAGCATTAGATGATGTATTTCTAAAGCATTGGGGGGGAAGGACCTGCTTTATTATCATACTGAGTTTGGAAACCTCAAATGGGAAAGTGGGGAATCATTGCCTAATTTTAACAAAAGATTTAACCGTATGTATAGTAAGATACTAGCTGAAGTAAAGCTTACCCACACCTCTGCCAAACTCACCTACGCCAATGCTTTTGACTCTAATTTCTGCCTACTGTTAAGAGAAAAAAGATGTGCCTCTCTAGTCGATATACAAGATGCAGCCCTAAAGGTGGAATCGAATATCATGGCCGCAGAAAAGCTCAAAACTCATGCTGATAGAAGGAGGCAGAGAGGTGAGGCTTCTTCTTCCTCTGCTTCATATTCAGAACCTAAATTAGACAAAATGACTAAAATGATAGAGTCATTGGCTGCTGAAATATCTAAGCTGAAGGTTGAGCAGAGCTCTGGAAGGACAAGGCTTCCAAGCACATTTGCTCCAAGAAATCCAAATCCATTTAGAAGAGCAAAGGAACAATTGCAGATCATTCAGAGGGGTAAAGAAGTTGGGGAAGAACAAAAGGTTAAAGCTCATTTCCAAAATGTAGTCATGGAGGAGGAGCAGTTTGAAGAGGAGGATGAAATTCATTGCATGGGAGACAAGGGCAGTGCTGCCTTTTTTACATTGGCTGCCTACAAAGAATCATTGCTGCGGGACCAAACCAGTCAAAAGTGGAACAGAGAGGCTGTTCTACAGACTGATGTGCACCAAAGATATAATTTGAGGTCAAAAGAAAATAATGTCAAGGAGAATCCTGTCCAAAAAGTTGTTGTCCCAACATAGCCACAGAATATCAGACAGAAAAGACCAGCAGCTAATCCAGTCATCCTCAAAGTACCAGCTCAAGAGGTAAGAGGCCCTAACAAGTATCCTTCCCCTTTCAGCTCTGAATCAGAAGTCCAAAAGTTAAAAATATATGTGCCTCTGATAGAAATTGCAAAGAGTGAAGTTTTTAGAAAGCTTATCCTTGATGTTCTTGAGCTAAAAGCCACACAAGCCTCTATTGACTACGTCAATTTGCAAGATGATAAGCCTACAGTTGTTCTTAGCCCAATGATTGAACATGTTGATGATAATTCCCCATCATTTTATGTCTCCTTGACCATTCATGAAAAAATCCTCCACAATTGCCTACTGGACACAGGGGCCAGCCACAATCTGATGTCTAAAGTTGTCATGCAAGAGTTAGGCCTTGATATCACTAGACCATATCATGATTTATTCTCATTTGATTCAAGGAAAGTAAAATGCCTAGGATTAATCAAAGACCTGGCCATTACCCTAACTCAGTTGCCCATGAAGAGCATGATCATGGATATTGTGGTAGCAGATGTGCCCCCTAAGTTTGGCATGCTGTTGTCTAGAGGGTGGATTAAGATACTAGGTGGGACATTACAAAATGATTTATCTTATGCCACTATCCCAATTTTTTGAGGGGAAAGTAGGAGATTATACAAAGAAGCACAGTTGGCCTACATCATCAGTGATGAGAAGAGTCCTTCTAATCATCCCATTTATGCTGTGGACATTTATTTTGGAGCATGTATCCTCCAAATTGAAGAATCCCAGAAGGCCTCATTATAGCTCAAGAAACCAATAGTACAGGCCGAGGGAGAGCAAGGAAGTCTGGTTTGGGAGATGTTCTTCGATGGAGCATGTTCCATGGAGATTGTAGGAGCAGGGGTGGTGCTAATATCTCCAAAGCAAGAAAGCACACATCTATCTTTTAAGTTGGATTTCCAAGTCACCAACAATATAGCTGAGTATGAGGCTCTGATATTGAACCTTAATGCAGCCAAAGACAGAGTAATCAGAAGCATAAAGGTGTCTGGAGATGCTGATATTATCATTCAGCAAGTGAAAAAAACTTTTCAAGCAAAGCACCCAAGGCTGAAAGCATATAGAGATGAGGTATGGAGACTCAAAGATTCTTTTGATAACTTTTGTATCTCATGTATCCTTAGAGTAAAAAATCAGCTTGTTGACTCCCTTGTTGTGTCTGCTAGCATGTTTATTCCTCCCATGCCTCTCAGACTAGTTTATGAAGTTCAGATGAAATATAGACCATCCTTGCCTGATAATGTCCAGCATTGGAAAGTTTTTGAAGATGATGATGAAGTGAATAGGTTTCTGCAAGTCATTGATGAATTCTCTGAAATGCAAATTGATCAAGAGAATGAAGCTTTGGAAGAAAATCCCCAGTCCTAGCTTAGAAACAAAATTGGCAAAAATAGCATTGTCCAAATACCCAGCAATCATATACCTAAAGGACTAGTGCCTCTAAAGAAGCTATTTGACCAGAATTATGTGCCTTGTAAAGCTGCCCAAAAAGAAGACCAATCTGCAATCTATAAGCATAATTTAGGGAGTCCAGATCATCCAAGACATATAAATTTGTCCGCTCATCTATCTGTTGCCCAAAGTTTGAGTACTGCAATTTAATGAAGCAATTTGCTAATGTTTTTGCTTGGGAATATAGTGACCTGAAAACATATGACAAAAAGATCATCCGGCATAAAATCCCTTTAGAAAAAGAAACCATCCTTTTAAGCAGAAGCTGAGGCCCATAAACCCCTTTCTCCTTCCTCTGATTGAAAAGGAAATCAGAAAGCTACTGGCTGCCAAAATCATAGTTCCTCTCAGATATTCAAAATGGGTATCCAATCTGGTAGTGGTAAGGAAGAAAAGTGCAGAGATCAGGCTCTGCGTTGATTTCGGAAACTTAAACAAATGCTCTAAGAAAGACAATTATCCTCTACCCAAGATGGAACATTTGCTGCAGAAAGTATGAGGAGCCAAAGTGATGTCTTTCCTGGATGGATTTTCAGGGTATAACCAGGTTGATGTGCATCCAGATGACCAAGAGAAGACTGCATTCATCACTCCTTAGGGCACTTTTATGTATTCCAAGATGCCTTTTGGGTTGATGAATGTTGGAGCCACCTTTCAGAGAGCTATGGATATAGCATTTGTGGGAGAGAAGGATAAGTTTTTCCTTGTCTACCTTGATGATATAACAGTGTACTCCAGCAGCCATCAAGACCATTTGCAGCATTTGAAGAAAGTGTTCCTGAAGTGCAGAAGGTTTGGGATTTCAGTCAATCCTAAAAAGTCACAGTTTGCTTTAGAAGAAGGCAAGTTGTTAGAACATGTTGTTTCTGCTGCAGGTGTCAGAATCGACCCAAAAAAAGTAAGGGCAATACAGACCTTGTCTGTGCCGAGATCAAAGAAAGATATCCAATCCTTTCTGGGCAAGATAAATTTTGTAAGGAGTTTTATCCCAAATTTTTCAGAACTTGTAAAGCACATTACCTCCATGTTGGAAAAGGGGTCAGAGATCAAATGGGCTAATGCAGCAAGAAAATCTTTTGAATCTATCAAGAAAGCCATCGTGGAAGCTCCTACTTTGATCAGCCCAAGAAGTTCCATATATTTTCATTGGCCTCTGATGACACCCTTGCAGCAGTTCTGATGCAAGCAGATGAGGAATGTACAGAGCATCTAGTGGCATTTTTCAGCAAAACCTTAAGGGATGTTGAGCTGAGGTGTGATATCATTGAGAAACAAGCATATGCTCTTATAAAATCTTTGAAAGCTTTCAAAATTTACATTCTGCATTCCAAGATAATTGCATATGTGCCCTCTGCTTCAATAAAAGATGTCCTAACGCAGCCAGATGTTGATGGAAGAAGGGCTAAATGGATTGCAAAGCTGATTGAATTTAACATAGAATTGAAGCCCACCAAGTTTGTCAGAGGTCAGGGCCTTGCCAGATTAATGGCTGAAGGAAATTGCAAAACACTGGACATAAATCTCATGAGCACAATCTCAGAAAATGGTCAGGCAGCAAAAGAAACAGTTGAACCGAGGCAAAATCAGTCATTGGCAAAAAATATAGCTTCTTGTGAATGGTACTCTACAATAGCTCAATTCTCGCTGAAGCTAGAAGTTCCTCCAGCCTTAGTTCAAGCCAAGCTAGAACTGTTAAGCTCAAGGCAGCTAGATACTGCATCCATGAAAATCTGCTCTACTGGAGGGACCCCTTTGGAATTCTTTTGAAGTGTCTGGACAAAAAACAATCCATGGAAGCGATGCAGCAGTTTCATTCCAGCACATGTGGAGGACATCATTATTGGAAAACTACAGCTCACAAGATCCTCAGAGCTGGGTATTATTGGCCCACCTTATTCTCTAATGTCTTTTCTTTTGTTAACTCTTGTGACAGGTGCCAAAGATTTGAAGGGAACCAGCAGTTGAAGTCCCTGCCCTTAAAACCCATACATGCTAGTGGCCCTTTTCAGCAATGGGGCTTGGATTTCATTGGAGAAATCAATCCACATTCCAGTGGCTAGCACAGATGGATCTTAGTAGCCACAGATTACTTCACTAAATGGACTGAGGCCATCCCTACCAGAAAGGTTGATCACCATGTGGTCATGAAGTTCTTAGTAGAGAACATCTTCACTAGGTTTGGTTGTCCGCATAAATTAGTTACAGACAATACAGCAGCTTTCGGGGCAAAATAATTGGTGGACATGTGTGACTCAATGGGCATTAAACTA
Source organism: Pinus tabuliformis (assembly GCA_031772625.1). Classification (NCBI taxonomy): domain Eukaryota; kingdom Viridiplantae; phylum Streptophyta; class Pinopsida; order Pinales; family Pinaceae; genus Pinus; species Pinus tabuliformis. The sequence goes on from CM062817.1 coordinate 1,809,729,998, forward strand.
GTTCATTCCACCTCATACTATCCTCAAGGAAATGGCCTAGCAGAATCTTCCAACAAGACCCTGATAAGGATAATTAAAACTTTGTTGGAAGACAACAAAAAGAATTGGGACTCTAAGCTCAAATATGCATTGTGGGCTGACAGGGTGACCACCAAGAAATCCACAGGGAATTCTCCATTCAAGCTGGTATATGGCACTGAGGGTGTATTTCCAATTCAATTAACCCTCCTTGTGGCAAAATTCTTACATGAAGAGCAGGATGGGGAAGAGAACATGGCAAAAAGGATCACTGATTTAGCTGAGGTACATCAAATCAGAGAACAGTTGGTTGAAAAGTCTGCAGCACATCAAAAGAGAATCAAGGAAACCTTTGACAGGAGAGCAAAGACAGATAATTTTTAGGTTGGAGACTTGGTTCTTAAGTAGGATGCACTGAAAGAGAAGAAAGGCAACCATGGGAAGCTTGATGCTTTGTGGACAGGGCCTTTTATCATTTCTCAGATCCAAGGGAACAATACTTTCATGTTGCAAAGTATGGAAGGAGAAACGGTTTTTGATAGCCCAGTTAATGGGTGTTTTCTGAAAGTTTATGTTATTTAAGGTCTTTGGCCTTAAATTTGTAAATATGTTATTTTATCAATTTTAGTATAGGCTCAATTAGACTCCATGCCTAATAGAACACTAGGAAATTTTGCTAATCTGGTTTTCATAGAAAAGGCAATGATATGCAGTTCTTGAGACCTCACAGGGAGGATCTCATCCCCAGAAGGAGCCAGTGTTAGCCCTGCTACATAACTAAGGTTTTGAAGGCCAAAGATAAGTTTGGCCGTAGTGGTGGTGCTCAAGAGAAACTCATGGCAGTCATCTCCCTTCTTCTTCGTTACTCCACATACTCTCTTTTGACCCTGTTGCCTCCATTTTTCCTCTAAAACCCGGCATAAACCCCTGTTTCCTCAGGCCCCGAGCACAAAGCCTAAACCCTCATACAACCGTGTTCACATGACCCCAGGCTCCCATAACCCCATCTTCACCGTTAAATCATAGTCGTTCGCCCTTCCCGCCGATCCAACGGCTCCAGTCACGTCAAATAAAGCAACCTGTGCAATCAAACCCCACCGTCCGATCATCTCCGCCACAATCGGACGGTGTCTGCTCTCCCCGTGCCCGCGAAGTAACGGCATGTTAACGCGCGATGAAGAGTGGTTTTCCTCTCTCCTCCGCCGCCACGCGTCACGCGCTGAGTGGGATCGCGCACCATTGTCCTTTTACCACTCGACGATCAACGGAGGTGCGATCAAAAATACTTACCGCCCATTCCTCTGTCCTCGTCCGTTAACCGCCGTGCGCTTCCACCCCCCAACGACAATTGGATCTACTCGCCTGAGATCCAATGACCCACGATCATCCCGCTCCTGCCTCCTCCGATATCCCGTTGATTCATCCCCGCCATCTATCCTCTTGATCCGATGGCTGATTTTCCTCCTTCGTCCAACCCATCTATTCGTCACGCAATCCACGCCACTTGATCACTTTGTATACCCGAAGGACGAAGGTGACCAGTTTTTAGTATTGTTTGCAGTTGCTCCTCAACAACCACATTCAACAGACAGTATGGAAAAGAAGGAAAAAGGACGGAGCAGAGCACCTGAAAAGATCAGATTCATCCACTACAACAAGCAAACACACTCAAAAGCTCCATCAGGCAGTTAATCCGGTTGGTGGTCAATTACGACCCCTCCATACCTAAATGGCCAAGTGCCTTTGTAATGAAACTCTTTCTATACCCAAAAGCAAGATGTAATCAAGGTTGATGGTTGATGTTTTGA